>JAVGWX010000004.1:110074850-111377350 GCA_036924085.1 Ariolimax columbianus | reverse complement strand
CTAGTAAACATTCAAAGTTGCCATACAACTTTACTTGCAGGAATACATGTTAAAGCGGTCACTAGTAAACATTCAAAGTTGCAATAAACTTTACTTGCAAGAATACCCGTTACAGTCACTTAATTCTCTATTCACAAATGAACCTGGCGCAAGTTGGAAATAAGTGATCGTCTGTCACTGGACCGGAGCCGTAGGGGCAACTATTTATCCATCATCCCCTTTCCTTTTTTTCTCTCTTTCTGACCTATCATTTTCTGATGTTGTGGTTGTTGATTTGTTCGAAGCCCATCTTGCTGAGTTGAGTTAACTCTGTACGACGTTTCATTTACAGAGGATTACATTGACCCTCCTCATTCCATGTGGCGGTGGACCGGGATCCTCCTGCATGTAACACAATAGAAGGCTCATCTATAAACTCACCACTTGATGAATGATAGTATCGATCTTCACCTCGTTGGTCAAACTTTTCCAGGAACGACGAAATAAGGTGCAGGTCATGATCAATACGTTTCACCTGATCCTCATTACTCCTGATCCTCATTACTCATGACCCTCATTACTCCTACCCTCATTACACCTGACCCTCATAACTCCTCGATCTCCTATCGTTGAATTGGAATATTTTCGTTACCTGAACATTTTGTTCCAGAAAATCGTACAATTAATGGGAGGAAAAGTGAAGGACCACGGATGAATGGATTTGCACCAATGGTCAGGCAAAGTGGATGCGGTTGAAAGACCATTTCGAATAAATGCAATTTATATTTTGTTTATATTTGCTGTTTTCGAAAATACTCTTTTTTGAGGTCTTCAGTCTGGACAATTTCTTTTTGGTAATTGGGTTGGCAGTGGCTCCTTCTTACGTCGGATTTCTGATGAAGATTAATCTGGGTCCTCCTGGCTGTAGTTGTAATAGTTCCAGCCCGAGTATAAATGTTTAGAGCAGGAGTGATGTGGTCGGCGACTCCGAGAACAAAGGTACCTGAATGTGTGCCAAGGTCACTCTCCGTCTCGATACTACGCCAAGGTCACTCGCCGTCTTGATACTAAGTCAAATGAAAACGGGGTTGTTGGAAATAATGTATTTGGTGCAAGAAGACGCTAGTTGTTGACCACTCTGACCTTCCGATTTGGGTAGTGTGGGATTAATGACAGACAGAGGCCAACAAAGCTCGATGTGACATCTTGAGTGACAGGAGTTACAATAATTCGTTCCAATGGCAGCTGAATGGCTGGGTCAAGACACCCCACAGACTGGCCATTGGACAGCTTTGATACTGCTTGAGACTATATAATACTAGGCAAAGTTTAACTCAGGAGAATGGCCATATATATATATATATATATATATAGAGAGAGAGAGAGAGAGAGAGAGAGAATTTAGCTAGGAGTCTGATTAGCTCACCGACTTAAGAGAAGCGTGATTGACAGGCTATTTTTACGAATGTGTGAGAACAGGGTCGCTGAACCAGCATAAGCCTTCGAGTCTTGGCCAGTCGCTCTATAAGGTGTGTGTCGGGCGCCCTGTGTCTAAGAGAGATCTAGATGTATATGTGGAGTGTGTAGACACCGAAGGAACGACGTATGTTCTGAAGAGTTACACAAATGTACAGATCGACTAGGTGAGATCTAGATGTGTGTTAGGTGTGTAGACACCGAGCGAACGATATATGTTCCAGAGCGTGGGTATACGCAGATAGATTGAGTGTGTGATCATATGTAAATATAAGTTGAATATATTGAATGTATTATGTCCAGATCACCCGCCTGAGGGGATCTTAGTGTCACAGACTACGAACGCGACGACGAGTTTTTGAGAGTGTGTTGAGGTTGCAGACAAGGGAAGGGGAGTGTGCGGCTAGAACTGGGTTGGATTAGTTTGGAGCAACATCAATAGCTTATGCTTATTAACTCCATGTATCTATTTAGATAAGATGGATTTCTTGTATTGTTTGTAATTTCATTGCACTCATTTTAATAGTTGTACGAGTATGATATAATAAATATGTCCCCTGCTGCGTGCTATCTTATTTTCTGTGTGTGGTCGTGAATGATGTGGATGAATGTGGTAACATTCTAGATAGAATAACCCCAGTGGAAACCAGGACTCTGCTACATAGTGTAATACTTTAAGGTTTCTCGCCAGGCTTACCACTACAGAGATTACTTGATCAGTTCATACCTCTTTGACATGGCTACTTCTACACAGCTTGTTTCTAGACGCGCATCGTGGACATAATATCTGGCCATGGTCAGTGCACTGCACGATATTACACTGACGCTAGCCTTAGGACCCGTTGCCTGTGACAGACAGGCTTGTGTACTAGTCATCATCACTTAGCTTCACTTAGCCGCTCCACTTCGTCACTCCTTATCTACCCATGAAGGAAAGGGGAGGGGGGGCGGGGTAGAGGTCTTTGCTAATTCTTGCAATCGAGTGTTCAGACAAACAGAGATTGACCTTTTGTGTGTTTCATAATGGAAAAGTCGCCTCCTTTTGCTTTTTATGCAAGCCGCTATTGGACATGCATTTCGCTACCATTAATTTGAATGTTTTGCCCGGATAACGGCTAACAGCCTGCTGTTTTATATTGTCTCCTAGATAACATACTGCAACAGAGCAGATTGTATAAGGAGAAGTGATCGAAGAGGGAAGGCTAACCCGGTACTCAAAAATGTCTGCTGAAGTCGGACGTGTCGGACCGAAAGGTGCAAATATCGCATTCCGTTTTCCGGACTACATCCTTCTACTTGCAAAGCCCTTTTCGGGGCTTAGTAGCGGGAGACTGACAACAAAAGATTAAGAAGAAAAAAGAAGAAGAATAATTGTCAACTGCTAAGGATTCGTTTCCGTGCACAGCGAGTACACGGAGTCTCTTGAGTTTTTCGTCCATCTCTATTACAAATGTCGTCGATCTCACCTATCTTCAGTTCAAGAGACACTTGAAACTTTCCCAATTCGAACACCCTTCCGTTTCGCTCTTTCCTTCGTTTCTTGAGAGGAAAGTGCCTTATGTAGGTCTCAGCTATAGCGACTCCTCCGCATTCCCTCCCCCACCCCCCTTCCCATCACCCTCAACCCATTAATCGGTATAGTGAATTATATTCTCTTTAGTATTTTTGTTGTTGGCAGTTTTACCAAATTTATGGGGGGCTTATATCAGGGCGTAGAAGCTAGTGTGTGGATGCCTGTGTGCATCAGTTTAACCCAGACGCACTATAATAACCCCGGTCTTGCACAGATAGGAGACCATATCAACCGACTAAACAAACACGTTCCCTTTTATTTCCAAGCTTACAGACCGGCAACGGCACTTCCTCCCGCCACCTCTCTGAGCCATTAACAAATCAAACGTAAACCTTCTCGTGAAAACAAAGTATCTTAAGATGAGATAGATCTAGAGATAGTCCGCTTTCGTTTCAAGAAAGCAATCTATTATGTTAGTCTCCATTCGGAATATTTACGTGTATACGTAGCAATGGGCGTTGCTCAAACTTTGGCACTTCACTCTTGTAAACATTGTTAATGCACAATATGGCGTCCTTAGCAACTGCGTTGGGGGGCAGTCATGGAACACACGTACCGTCTCCGAAAGCATTGAATCTGGACTTATTGTATAATCTATTATCATCTTGTGCCATATCGACCTGTGGAAACGATCAATAATTTCCTCTTTCTGTCGGGAGTACAGTTAATCTAGTCAAATGTTTGCAGCTAGTTCCTTTTGTGATGTTAGTCCATCCAGTATATTTTTCCTGTGTCCTAAAATGCTTCTTGAATCAGATATTTGGACCAATGTTACAGCAACAAAGTGCTTCTTCGCTCTGTCAAAGAGTTTAGACAAAAAATGCGCACCCTTTTCCATACACGCTCTGCTAGAACAGAAAATTAAAATAAGGCGAGGCTGCAGCGGTTCTGTGGATGTGTATAATGGGAATAAAACAAGAAAAAAACTTGTAAAAGTTGTAAAAGGTTGAGTTTAATGATACCGCACCGAGACGATAACACAAACAAAACCTACGTTACGACCAATAGGCCTTTATCAGGGACAACAATACTGAACTTACAAATCAACATATAGGAAAAAATGGTCAACTCATCTGTTTCTGATAGTAGACCCAATCTGTCTAAGAGACCGGTTGATTTGTTAGTTCTGTATTGTTGTCCCTGATGAAAGCCTATTGGTCGTAACGTAGGTTTTGTTTGTGTTCTCGTCTCAGTGCGGTATCTGACCATACCCATTTTAAAATGTTGATTAAACTCAACCCTAATCAACTTTTACAAGTTTTTTGTCATGTTTTTTTTTCTCCATGATAGAACAAAAAACCCCTTCTATGGTTCAGAGGCGTGCACCTTCGTTAGAAAGTAGTTTAAACTTTAACAAAAAACATGTAATCTCATTGTTGAGATCAACTTGATCGATTTATATGTTTGAGGAATAAAGGCTGCATGGTCTTATAATCGCACGCAATGTACAGGGTACGTTTTTTTATCACTATGCTACCGACGTTTTGAATCCGTGTCACTTAGGTTTAGAAACTGATGTTCCAATAGCTCGGCCACCCCTGCATCTATTATCATCAATGGTAAAGGTAATCTCACAGCAGACACTACTGGCGGTGATGAAGTGAAAGATACTTTTTTGTATGATTCACCAACTTGATAATGAGGTCTGGTAACCAGTTGCCTTTCCCGCTGCCTTTTATTACGTAAAGTAAATTAATTATCCATTTACAGCTGGATAAACAGAGCGTACCGATAAGAGTAGTCTTTCTTACTTTCACCAGGTGGAAAGCGATTGCTCTACCACTACCATAGTGAGACACATATGCAAACAATGAACAACATTTTTTTAAAAGTATTTCTGACCATTTGCCTCCATCAACACGTAATTGTTAGCCATCTTGGCTATCTATCAGATTGTTTCAGTTACTCATTGTTGTTGGTGTTGTTGGTGTTGTTGCTGCTGCTGTTGTTGTTGTTGCTGGTGTTGCTGGTGTTGTTGTTGTTGCTGGTGTTGCTGGTGTTGTTGTTACTGGTGTTGTTGTTGTTCCTGGTGTTGTTGTTGTTGTTGCTGGTGTTGCTGGTGTTGTTGTTGGTGTTGTTGCTGTTGTTGTTGTTGCTGGTGTTGCTGGTGTTGTTGTTGGTGTTGTTGCTGTTGTTGTTGTTGCTGGTGTTGTTGCTAGTGTTGTTGCTGTTGCTGGTGTTTCTGGTGTTGTTGTTGTTGCTGGTGTTGTTGTTGCTGTTGCTGGTGTTGTTGTTGTTGCTGTTGCTGGTGTTGCTAGTGTTTTTGTTGTTGTTGTTCTGGTCTTGTTGCTGTTGCTGGTGTTGTTGTTGTTGCAGGTGTTGCTGGTGTTGCTGGTGTTGCTGTTGATGTTGTTGCTGTTGGTGGTGTTGTTTCTGTTGCTGGTGTTGCTGGTGTTGTTGCTGTTGCTTGTGTTGCTGTTGGTGTTGTTGCTGTTGTTGGTGTTGTTGCTGGTGTTGCTGATGTTGCTGTTGGTGTTGTTGGTGTTGTTACTTAATGCTCACATTCAGTAAGTTTACTTTTTTGTGCGCCCTGAAAAGTGCGTTAAGGGACAGGTTGCGGTAGCTTCCCGCACATCTCGAGCGTGCTAATCAACATGGACCGGAATCCTTCAAGTGGTTATGCTGTGTTTGCCTTTATCTGCGTGTCGTTCACTGTTACGGGGATCACGTCGATCCCACATCTTGTTATCCAGGCTGCCATGGTTATTGATCCAGTGGCCTATGGGCTCCTACTCTTTGACACAATTCTATATAGTGTATAGTATCTGCAAGTGTTTGTAAGCTGCTGTTTAGTTCCGCACGAATTGTTCCATTTGTCTGGCCTCGAAGTAAGAAACTCTTTCCTTACACGCATGTGCCAACCAGGCTGCCCTAAAACAGCCTGTTTACAGAGAGAACTACGTGAAAGTAATGTGGGGTGTATGGGTCGTTAGGTCAACATGTTTCACTTGACCCTGACCTACATTTTCCGATCACAATGTTTTGCTTGAGCAGGCGTCAGTATCCTAATCCCCCCTTCCCCACCCTCTGTAAAACCGCATCTCTTGGGCAAGGATCTTCAGAGCGTGATAGATCGCTTTTCCCTCCAGGTGTGCACACATTGTGGTCTCACAATAGGTCTCAATAAAACGGAAATACTGTGACAGGAAGTAGAAGCTACACCAACAGGTAGAAAGTTCACCTCGATAATTATGACTGAGCAGCTGTTCACCCCTGTACGTACCTCGGGTAAGTTATTAACAAGCTCACTCTAGACCCAGAAATTGACAGTCACATAGGTAAAGCTTCTGCCTTTTTCGCTCGACTCACAAAGAGTTTTTTGGAAAAGCCAGAAGTTCACACTTAAAGCCCCGTCTATGGTTTACAATGCAAGTGTCGTCAACTCGCTCCTCCATGGCAGCGAACCTTGGGCAACATAAGAGGAAGGGCTTAACTACTTCCTTTTACTGGGCTTACAACCTTTTCTTGGAATTACATGGAGGAATATAGCGAGAAAGCCAGAGGCACACTCTGTTTCTGGTCTCCCTAACATGTTATCTTTAGGCGGTGGAGGCTGCTGACTTGGTTATCTTCGTCGCATGGAGCATGATTGCTTCCCCAAACATATCCTTTATTTGCAAATAGCGGATGGTATGAGAACAGTCGGCAAATCTCAGCTGAGGTTTAAAAATGTGTGAAAACGTGGCATGAAGGCATTGGGAGGGTGAAGCTTCATAACCATCCAAGGGGAGATGAACCCTAAAAGGCCACCTAAGATTGGTTGAGAAGAAGCTCGTGAAACATTGAAAAAGGAAACGACAACAACAATCAATGGCACGCTGAGGCGACCAGGGCCCGTGGCGTCGAATGAACGACAACTCGATCAGGAAAATATAAACCGAAAATTAAGAAGAGTTACCAGTCCAAAGTGCACGATCCTTAGACGTGATCTAAGGGGCTTCATCCCAAGGTCACGTGATCCTATAGTCAGCCGTGAGCTAAGGGGGACTTCATCCCAAGGTCATGGGATCCTATAGTCAGCCGTGAGCTAAGGGGCTTCATCCCGAGGTCACGTGATCCTATAGTCAGCCGTGAGCTAAGGGGGACTTCATCCCAAGGTCACGTGATCCTATAGTCAGCCGTGAGCTAAGGAGGACTTCATCCCAAGGTCACGTGATCCAATAAGCCGTGAGCTAAGGGACTTCATCCCAAGGTCACGTGATCCTATAGTCAGCCGTGAGCTAAGGGGCTTCACCGCAAGGTCACGTGATCCTATAGTCAGTCATGACTGAGGAGCTTCTCCCCAAGGTCACGTGATCCTATAGTCAGTCATGACTGAGGAGCTTCTCCCCAAGGTCACGTGATCCTATAGTCAGTCAAGACAGAGGAGCTTCACCCCAAGGTCACGAGATTCTATAGTCAGTAATGACTGATGGACTTCACCCCAAGGTCACGTGATCTTTCTAGTCAGTCATGACTGAAAGGAGCTTGCTATTGTGGCTTGCTGTGGTCGTCTTGCTTACTAACTGATAACCCACGACTCACAACAATGTTACTTCACTTATTGTTAAAAGGTAGTTCATACTGCTGTCATCGATGAGGTGTTAAAACCTGCGTTGTTTTAAATTAATCAACATCTTGTCTGCTCCATGTGTAGCATAGATCTTCAACAAATATATGACAAGTCCTCAAACGCTGACCTGTCTATATCTGTTGATATTTTTGTGGCCTAAAGTTTCTATGAAGTATCCTGCCCCATGCCCAACGTCTTTAGTTGCTTCTCACGATATACCTGACAGGATACAGTGCTACTATTCATTCCTTCCCTCCCAGGCCAATTGCAACACTCTAGGCCTCTTTATTTTTGTCAGTTGGGGTGGTTTTTTAATTCCATTTGCATTATATCCAAAATTTCTAATAACTCTCTCGCTCTCGAAATGTAAAAATCCACACGAACCATGTATTCTATATCGCTCATGATCTCTCTCTCTCTCTCTCTCTCTGTTTGTCTGTCTCTCTTTCTCTCTCTCTCTCTCTCTCTCTCTCTCTCTCTCTTTCTACAAATCAAATGTTAAGGGATTTTTGTATGAAAGTCCTCACGAAACACCAGATTTATCTCTTTCTCTCTTTCTCTCTCTCTCTCTCTCTCTCACTCTCTCTCTCTGCATCTGTTAATGGCTCTTAAGCACACGATCTATTTCTCTCTCTCTCCCTCTCTCTCTCTCTGTCTCTCTCTCCCTCTCTCTCTCTCTCTCTCTCTGTATATTAAGAGCTTGGCAGTTAAAGTCCAATACTAGAAAGCCGTAGACAAAAAAACAGGATACTGAAACTGGATCGTTTGATAAACGTTTCTGAGTATCAGAGCAGCAGAAAGCTGACTTCTCGGGGTAGAAGCACCGGATTCGATCTCCGTTATCGACACTCGCATGTCTACCCATCTGTTAATGGGTACCGGGCTTGATTTTATAAAAGAAAAAACATCGAGGAAGGAAACTTCGTATAATACGGACGACTAGTATAGTAGAATCTCTACCACTTCATTCCAAACAGAAGTGGCTGCTACGGGACTACCTTTACGCCTGTGTCACCAAGTTTAAATGCTATAACCAATCTGATTCTCGTGCTATATCTCATGCTTGCCAGTAAAAGTCCCCACGTAGCAGTAAACAGGATACTATTCCGGCCGTACCACCGATATGCGTGCACCGAGCCAACGGGCTAATTCCAGGCTTATCTGAACGTGATAAACACCGAGCGTGGTAATTGCAGCCGGGAATGAGACGGCCCCAGTTATTGAAATGAAAATCCTCTCAGAGACGCAGAATAAACAGATTACGAAGAGTAATTAAGCGAATGACTAAAACGTTATGTTAAGCAATTCTGTACATTATTGAACTCCAGTAGGACTCACGGGTGTTAAGTTTATTTTAGCAAGTTGGTCAGTAATTTTACGAGTTATAAGACCACCTTCAAAACCCCTCGACTACCCCAGCAATGGGAAAAATGTCGTAGGACAGTTGTTGTTTTTTTATAAGGCCACCACTACATGGCCCACTCGCAGGAAGCATGTATTCTAACAAAAAGGGTGACAGTTTCAATTTCAATAGTGCTTTATGATTAATTTTGCTAGTCTAATGCACAGCCCTCTTTAGTCTTATTTAATGACATACCTGGAAGTTTACAATTTACAATTAACTTATTCATTTTATTTGGGCACAACCCCCCCCCCCCCCTTCCCCCCCCCTCCCACCAGGTGTTTAGCTTATGTTGAACAGTGTAAGTGTTGATAGGGTCTTCATTTCTCTCGTCTTACACATTCCTGATCCATCCTATCAGGCGACCTCCAATCCAGCGATGTTTTCAGGATGGATATGAACGTGATACGGGCGAGGGTAGTGCCGTTACCAAACACTAGGAGCATGTCGAAGAGACGATTACCAAAGTGTTTCAACACCTGGAGGGTACAGGACTCTCCTTCTCAAAGTGTTTCAACACTTGGAGGGTATAGGACTCTCCTTCTCAAAGAGTTTCAGACACTTGGAGGGTACAGGACTCTCCTTCTCAAAGAGTTTCAGATACTGCCGTTCACTCTCGGTTTGATGGTCATCTTTTGTTGTTGACCTGCAGGATGTGGCCCTCTGACTAGATTTGACCCGCGGGTTGTAGTCCTCTGACTAGATTTGACCCGAAAGTTGTGGACCTCTGACTAGATTTTATCCACAGGTTGTGGCCCTCTGATTAGATTTGACCCGCAAGGATGTGGCCCTATGACTAGATTTGACCCGCAAGATGTGGCCCTCTGACTAGATTTGACCCGCAGGTTGCGGACCTCTGACTAGATTTGACCCGCAAGTTGTGGACGTCTGACTAGATTTGACCCGCAGGTTGTGGCCGTCTGACTAGATTTGTCCCGCCAGCGAAACATGTATGAACCGGAATCCCAAACTAACCCATGTGGATTCCAATTCCTCTATCTGAGATTAAAAGAACATGTCGACTAAACGTCCATCAATTTCGTTTAAGGTGAATAAAGAGAGCTGTGTATGAAACTTACAGCCTCACCATGTAAGAATTATTGCAAAATAAGGCCTTAAAAATGGACCAACATAATGGGGTCTAATCTTCATATTACTTTACTTTCCTTGACCATGCACTTGTGCCGTTAAGCCCCGTTGGGAGGCTACGTCGCCTTTTATTGGCAAGTGTGTTTGGTCGCGGGATGTAAGGGCGTGTACGATTTCTCATTTGTTATCTATCCCTGTGCCTTGTAGCCAGACCTTGCTCTGTAATCGAGTAGTGATATTATTTATCATGTTCCATTCTCATGAGATGACCGAACTATTTTATTTGTTGTCTTGGAATGTAATCAGCAAAAGGTGCATTTCTCAGCCTATTTTTAATGTCAACATTTCGCTTTTATCTTTTCTGGTGAAATTAATTAATTTTTTTTTTTGACATTTAATTTCACACATTGTCATTTTTCTTTCTCGTATCTTGGGTAAGGACCATGCCTGATATTAGTAGTACAGAGTTGATATAAATATTCTTCATATCAGAGAAAAAGAAGATGAATTATTATGAAGATGACGATATTGATGATGATGATTATGATGATAAAAGTGATGAAGATGCTAATGGTGATAATGATAATGATAAAAGCGGAAAGTTGATATAGATATACTTTATATCAGGGCAAACAAGTTAGAAGATGATGATGATCATGTTGATGACGAGATTGGATAATAGCGATGATAATATTATACACTAAACAACAACAAAACATAACACCCGATAATATTATACACTAAACAACAACAAAACATAACACCCGATAATATTATACACTAAACAACAACAAAACATAACACCCGATAATATTATACACTAAACAACAACAAAACATAACACCCGATAATAGTATACACTAAACAACAACAAAACATAACACACGATAATATTATACACTAAACAACAACAAAACATAACACACGATAATATTATACACTAAACAACAACAAAACATAACACACGATAATATTATACATTAAACAACAACAAAACATAACACCCGATAATATTATACACTAAACAACAACAAAACACAACACATGATAATATTATACACTAAACAACAACAAAACACAACACACGATAATATTATACACTAAACAACAACAAAACACAACACATGATAATATTATACACTAAACAACAACAAAACATAACACACGATAATATTATACACTAAACAACAACAAAACATAACACACGATAATATTATACACTAAACAACAACAAAACATAACACACGATAATATTATACACTAAACAACAACAAAACATAACACACGATAATATTATACACTAAACAAAAACAAAACACAACACACGATAATATTATACACTAAACAACAACAAAACATAACACATGATAATATTATACACTAAACAACAACAAAACATAACACACGATAATATTATACACTAAATAACAACAAAACATAACACATGATAATATTATACACTAAACAACAACAAAACACAACACACAATAATATTATACAATAAACAACAACAAAACATAACACACGATAATATTATGCACTAAACAACAACAAAACATAACATACGATAATATTATACACTAAACAACAACAAAACATAACACATGATAATATTATACACTAAACAACAACAAAACATAACACACGATAATATTATACACTAAACAACAACAAAACATAACTCATGATAATATTAAACACTAAACAACAACAAAACACAACACACGATAATATTATACACTAAACAACAACAAAACACAACACACGATAATATTAGACACTAAACAACAACAAAACATAACACACGATAATATTATACACTAAACAACAACAAAACATAACACACGATAATATTATACACTAAACAACAACAACACATAACACACGATAATATTATACACTAAACAACAACAAAACATAACACACGATAATATTATACACTAAACAACAACAAAACATAACACACGATAATAATATACACTAAACAACAACAAAACATAACACATGATAATATTATACACTAAACAACAACAAAACATAACACACGATAGTATTATACACTAAACAACAACAAAACATAACACACGATAATATTATACACTAAACAACAACAAAACATAACACATGATAATATTATACACTAAGCAACAAGAAAACATAACACACGATAATATTTTACACTAAACAACAACAAAACATAACACATGATAATAGTATACACTAAACAACAACAAAACATAACACACGATAATAGTATACACTAAACAACAACAAAACATAACACACGATAATATTATACACTAAACAACAACAAAACATAACACATGATAATATTATACACTAAACAACAACAAAACATAACACACGATAATATTATACACTAAACAACAACAAAACACAACACACGATAATTGAGACTAGGTTGCTATGTTTCCTGCATGAGAGTAAGGTGTAACACTCACCACGTTCCAACCTGATGTCCACTTTGTATATTTTGAAACATTCTGTACAATAGCAGCCTAGCCACCGAGGCAAAGGGTGTACGTCACTGTCACTGTAAGGGTGAGCCTGCTTGTGAGAAACCTACCATCCCAATACAACCAGGAGAGCCCAAGCCACCTCATTCAGCCCTACCTTTTTCTAGAATATTTCTGACGATAAGGATATGATCCTTCGTGACCCTATCTTGTCTAAAACCTGCCTGTGCTTTATGGACCTCCTCGTTGAGTTTCTTTTTAGCCTCTCCATGATCATCCGTAAAAGGATTTTGCTTGCATGACTTATTAAAACGATATTTCGATAATTGGTGTATTGCTTCAAATCGCCTTTCTTTGGGAGAGGTACATACACAGATCTTCTCCATGTTCTTGGTCATATTGTACTGTGCCAAAGCTTCTTCCATAGTGCTAAGATAAATTATGACACTGGCTTCCTCTCCTGCTTGAATAAATTCATCGCATCCTGATGATTTCCATTTCTTCAAACCTTGTATTGATTAACGAAACAAGAACAGCCATACTGAAAAAGAAAGAAGAGACATAACCCTGAGGTACATAACGAAAAACTACCCAAGCATGGACTGGACCCATGCATACACCGACGGTTCTGTAACCAACACACACACAGAACGGAGGGGCAGGGGTATTCCTGAGCCTACCAAATGGTAGAAAAATAACACTGTCAGTGGCAACTGGAAAATTCTCAAGCAATTTCAGAGCGGAGGCAGAGGCACTGAGGGCTGCAGTAGAAGCAATGCTGACAGGCGAAAGCAATGAAAGCCAGATAGTCCAGTTTACAGATGCCCTGGCCGTAGTCACAGCACTAAAAAGCCAGAAAAATACTGAACTTAATTATTTAAGAGCAGTACTCTGTCAACTATGCCAGCAGTCCGCACCAAAAAGAGTAGTTGTTCAGTGGGTTCCATCCCACTGTAACATCCACGGCAACGAGGAGGCAGACATACTTGCAAAAGAAGGTGCAAGACTACCACAACCGAATTCTAGTGTGACCTACGAAGAGTCAAAAAGGTTTATTAGGGCCAGATACATGGCCAAATGGGAAACAGAACATACTGGTTACACAACAAATTATACCTATTACCAGTTGAACAGAAGAGAGCAGGTCTTGGTCTTCAGACTCCGCACATGCCACAACAGACTGAGGTATCATCTATTCAATAATTGAATTCAAGAAGAGATACTGCTGTCTGTTGCAGAAAAAAAATACATCGAAAGAAGAACTCAGCGTTAATGGAATGCGCCACAAAACAATAACAATTGGGACTGTGGACCTGGACCTTCACGCAAGGAAGCGCCTCGCTGCAGTACAGCTTTGGGTTAAGTGATTTGGCAAACCTCTTCATCCATAAATTAGTGATTCACTATTGTATTTCGTTAGCATCTGAGTTGTTGCTGGATGCCAATCCTACCGAGTTTATTTGACTCTTGATGGTGTTTCTTTGGTGGCAGGTTACAGTCGTTCTACTTACTCTCGTACATCCCCAGATGTACTTGAAAAGTTAGTAGGGATCCTCCTGACTGTAGTATAATGCGAGACTCCTTATGGGCAATAGTTCCATTTTCCCCTTTGTTGCAGACTGCTGCCTTTGTTTCCTTGGAATCCTACCAAGGGGTCTGGATCAGTGTGTTCCACAAGTCCCTATATTTACACTTTGCTGCCTGTATCATCTATAAGTTATAGTATCTAAAGCTTTCTTTTAAAGTAAGAAAGCTCCTCCATACACTGCAGACTTTAAGCCTTTGTGAATTGTAATTATCCAAAACCATGACTTGGAGAGTATCCTACTCTAGAGAAGTTATAATTTAAGCACATGCATTCTGACTTGCACATTTATTTTACTTTCTTGTATTTTGTTTGTCGTATATGCTTTCAGAAAACTTACATAATACTTCTTTGTGCGATCAATGCTGCGTCTCAGTTTACAAATTTACAGTGGCCTTTTCCATATTTCTTTATTTCATTTCAAAGTGTAGCGATGCTGTAACGGTAGTTCGTGTTTCTTGACAAATAAATAATGTGTAGTGGTGTGTGGGGTGGAGTTTTAGTGGGAGAAAGGGGGGGGGGGGGGTCGCTATAGTTGAAA
This sequence comes from Ariolimax columbianus, assembly GCA_036924085.1. NCBI lineage: Eukaryota > Metazoa > Mollusca > Gastropoda > Stylommatophora > Arionidae > Ariolimax > Ariolimax columbianus. The sequence goes on along the minus strand of JAVGWX010000004.1, from coordinate 111,362,676 downwards.
TCTAAGGCGATCGCCTTCAATTAAATGACCGATAGTGCGAAATTGTGGGTGGTTCGAATCCCTGATGATTCTACCTTCCTCTGGTCTCAAGAGAAGTGAGACATAGTCCTAGTTTAATTGTATACTAATGAAAAACTATAAGGTCCAATGTACACGTTGTGTACGTAAAAGAACACTTGGCAGCTGAAAATTGAAAACAGCAGGCTGTTAGGCGCGCTCCGGGCAAGGCAAAACATTCTAAATGTAACGAAATTCTTACCCAGTACTGACCAACAGCAAGGCAACAAAAGAAGTGACCCCTCCCTAATGGGAATAAACAACAGGTTAACCAGCTGTTTATCTGCACGCTTGATTGCAAGTACATAACAGATCTCTATACGTCCATGTGGATAGAAGAGTAGGTACTGTTGATGTTTGGCCTAGTCTGTCCTAAGGGGCATACCGTGAATCCCACATTGTGAACTACTACTCTGGATAATGACTGCCGTCTTACGTGAGGAATTTGTGTCCGAGTCAGTTGTCTTTTCTTATTTTGTGATTCGTTAGTATTTATTGTTTGTTCTTCATTCTGTAACGTGTTTTTCATTTCTGTTGTGCCATGGTATGGTAACTAAGATATACATACATCTTTTTATGGATTTCTGTTCAGTTATTGTCATATGCGCCATTGAAAAAGGTAATTACATTGAACAAGCAACCAGCAACCAAAACATTTTAAGTATGTAAGTGAGACAGTTTGAAGGGCAAGTATGCTGTAAAAACGTTTCCAAATGAAAGATTTACAACACAGGCGACATTCACTATCACTGGCTTATACGAAGGATTTACCAGTAGTGAGGCGTGGGAGACACAAGCTATGCAGAAAGGGTTATCAAAATGTCTTAGTATAGGAATATTCTGAGTAATCTGGTGTGTGTTAATATTGAAAAAAAACACTTTTGAGAACATTGATTGGAAAATTATCATTTAACAATTTACGGAAATGCAGGTGTTAAAAATCAATCTCATTACACTTTTGCGTTAAGTAACATGTGAACTTACCTTGCCTTTCTTGGGCCAAGCGTGTTTGCTTCGGTTGTTGTAAAGCTGTTTTGTTGTGAAATATATTTAATGTATCTATCCATCTGTCAAGCGGTCTTAGTCGTACCGTCTAGCCAGTTTGAAATTTAAGAGATTAGTGGCAGCTGTACACTTTACTTGATCATGAAATGACCGAAGCGTCTTATTGTTTTTCTTAATTCAGCCCAGACGATAGTTCCTAGCACATTTCTATCGTCATTAATTATCATTTATTTTCTCTCCCGGGGATACAACTGGCCTTCCATACAGATGGTATTCACCTACACCTTTGCTATGAACCACGTTTGACACTGGAAGCACAATAAACTGTTTAGCAGGTGTTGTTTTGTTGTCATACTGATGTTCTGCTGTGTTAGTAGTGGTGACATCTGATACGTCAGAACAGAGGCTTTCTGATATGCAGTTTTAGTTGTTCTATCAACACTTCCGTTGTCCATACAAGTACTAATTAGGTATTTCAACTATTGGGCCTGTTAAATTGATATTGTTTACACATGTACGTGTGTTTAGTGAATCTGGTGTTCTTCTAATCTCCATAGTTCTCTCTTGAGTGGGATAATTTTCATGGTATGTCATTCACATGTTGAACTAACTGCTTTTATATGATTTTCCAGAATGTCTTCAATCTCAGTAAAAAAAAAAAAGTTAAAACAATCTAGGATTGAACACAGTAGCGACAAATACATAAACACAGCACAAGAGAGACTAGAAGAGAGATCCGGAGGGACAAAACACAACACATATTGGGCAGGTGTAGCAGAATAGAAGCTTACAAAAACAAGAGATAGAAGGAGACGCGTTCAAAGAAATCAAAATACTAACACTCGTATTTAAACCGGCATTGCGTGTCATACACGATAAAAATGGCAATGCACTGACAGAAAACAAGGACACACTAAAGTAACCCGTAGCATTACTGCCGTAGGGGTGTGAGGTGTTAGCGATCTCACATTTTAAAGACTCGGCTATATGAGGGCGTTAGCCATCTCCTCTCCCTCGCCGCTTTTACTTCCCGGACCGAACCGGTACCAATTTATTTTTTTTATTTTTTTTTTGCGTTCGCCTCATTTCTCAATTCCCCAAGGCGGTGTGCGTTGCACTGTGGTTTTTATTTTGCGCCTTTCGGTCCAGTGCTTCCTCAAGCATTTTCTAAGGGTTTGCTTCCCCGGGGTAACGGCCGGTGATGTGTTGGGGATCGAACCCAGCACCTTCTGGTTGTGAGCCGTGCCAATTTACCACTAGGCCACGCCGTCCCTTGGTACCCATTTAAGGTTTGGTCGACCAGGGAGCCATTGCGATCTGAATGCGAAGCCAGCGAGCTAACCACTGCGCTACGCGGCTATCGGAGATGGAAAGACAATTGCAGAGAAAAGTATGAAAACACAGAAGGCGGTTCTTCTTCTTCATCGTACGCTGTTTACAGCGATATTTACGTTGCACTGTTTTATTTTGTTAAGCCTGTGGCTCAGTGCATCCGATTTCAACAGGCGTTTCTGTAGGGTTGCCCTCCTTAGCCTTGGCTGTCCCCAGCCTAACTGCAAGGCAGCAGTTGTTTTTGGTCAGAGTTGTCTCTCTTGGAAAGTTGTCTTGCAGGACTATCGAGTCTTCCCTACTCGTGTCTATAGGGTTTGGCAATGATATGATGGACTATGTACTAGTTTGTACTATCCCGGAAGAGAGGCAGTCCAGTGTGACTTTGTCCCAGGATCGTCACGTCCTGCCAGAAACGTAGCATATGCATGTGAGTGAGGTATCTCTTTGCTCCCTTTATTTTATCGTCTCATCTGCAGTGATGGTACGCCTAGCATTCCCCGCCACCCGGGAGGTTGTCACAATAGGGCAGGAGGTGCAATGTCCGCTGGACTGCATCTCTTCTGCGTCCATTGGGATGACTGATAGCAGACAGAGACAAAGAGCGAGGCAGGAGTGCATTTTGCCAGGTGCATTTCTGCGGCTCGATTGGGCCGGTCTGAGACGCTAGCCCCAGCCATGTCGTAGCCTCCCATCACAGCGGCGCTGAGATTTAGGGCGGGATTCTCGCTTAGAGGCGTTCGGCCGTAATCCCTCAGATGGTAGCTTATCAGCAAGCACGTGGACCAAATGTCAGCGACCTGTGATTCCTCTCGAAATAGTGCATTTGACCAGGGGACAAGCCTGGTCTTGCACGGAGATGTTGTTCGCCTGGGGAGCGGACATATCTCATGGTCAAGGGTTGAGTCTCAGCAGTTCGCAGTGAGGTAGCTGATCTACTGCTTAGGGCACCCCGACCGAGAACTAAGTCTTCTACAAATGGTTTCATACCTTATCGCCGTATGGGGTGAATATCGAGCAGCTTCCCGCCCGCTTTGATCAGCGGACGGCAGAGCCCCTGGGAGCGGGGGCCCCAGGTCCCCACCATATCGAAGCCTCCCTTTGCATTCGTGCTGAGCTGATTTTGGGCGGGATTTTGGCTTAGAGGCGTTCGGCCGTAATCCCTCACCTTGTAGCCTCGCGCCGTTGGCTTATCAGCCTAGTACGTGAACCAAATAGGAGGCGGTTCGAACACAACGACTACGCCACCTGATCCACCGAAACCTAGTATAGAGGAGATTCGTTAATCTCCTTTATCTTCTTCTTCTTCTTCTTCTTCGTATGCTGTCAAACGTCAACCTGTATTTTTTCTTAAAAAGCAGCGGTCATCCTGAGGCTGTCGACACTGCCATAGAGCTTGTCTAGTGTTGCCACTGGTGATGGCCACATGTGCTTTCTCTGGTCCTCGTATGTCGGGCAGTTTTGCAGCAGACGTTCAGCGGTCATTTTCCCGGTACCACAAGTGCATTCGTCAGTGCCACCTATCTTCAGTTTATTGAATAGATGGTACCTCAGTCTGTTCTGGCCTGTGCAGAGTCTGAAGACCAAGACCTGCTCTCTTCTGTTCAACTGGTAATAGGCATCATTTGTTGTGTAACCAGTATGTTCTGTTTCCCATTTGGCCATGTATCTGGCCCTAATAAACCTTTTGGACTCTTCGTAGGTCACACTAGAATTCGGTTGTGGTAGTCTTGCACCTTCTTTTGCAAGTCTGTCTGCCTCCTCGTTGCCGTGGATGTTACAGTGGGATGGAACCCACTGAACAACTACTCTTTTTGGTGCGGACTGCTGGCATAGTTGACAGAGTACTGCTCTTAAATCATTAAGTTCAGTATTTTTCTGGCTTTTTAGTGCTGTGACTACGGCCAGGGCATCTGTAAACTGGACTATCTGGCTTTCATTGCTTTCGCCTGTCAGCATTGCTTCTACTGCAGCCCTCAGTGCCTCTGCCTCCGCTCTGAAATTGCTTGAGAATTTTCCAGTTGCCACTGACAGTGTTATTTTTCTACCATTTGGTAGGCTCAGGAATACCCCTGCCCCTCCGTTCTGTGTGTGTGTTTGTTACAGAACCGTCGGTGTATGCATGGGTCCAGTCCATGCTTGGGTAGTTTTTCGTTATGTACCTCAGGGTTATGTCTCTTCTTTCTTTTTCAGTATGGCTGTTCTTGTTTCGTTAATCAATACAAGGTTTGAAGAAATGGAAATCATCAGGATGCGATGAATTTATTCAAGCAGGAGAGGAAGCCAGTGTCATAATTTATCTTAGCACTATGGAAGAAGCTTTGGCACAGTACAATATGACCAAGAACATGGAGAAGATCTGTGTATGTACCTCTCCCAAAGAAAGGCGATTTGAAGCAATACACCAATTATCGAAATATCGTTTTAATAAGTCATGCAAGCAAAATCCTTTTACGGATGATCATGAAGAGGCTAAAAAGAAACTCAACGAGGAGGTCCATAAAGCACAGGCAGGTTTTAGACAAGATAGGGTCACGAAGGATCATATCCTTATCGTCAGAAATATTCTAGAAAAATGCAGAGAGTACAATGTCGACGTACACATTTGCTTTATAGATTACACGAAAGCGTTCGGCTGTGTACAACACCAAGTGTTGTGGAACAGAATGAGAGACATGGGGCACCCTACACATTTGATTCACTTGAACAAATCTCTATATCAGAATAGTCGGTGAAACGTCAGACTGGTTTGAAGTTCAAATTGGTGTAAGACAGGGATGCATACTCTCCCCTTATCTATTAAACATAAATCTTGAATCTATAACAAGGAACGTCAACAATGATGGAAAGTATGACAAGTTCAAGCCAATAACAATCGGTGAGAACGAGATACCAGAGCTCAGATATGCAGATTGTACTGTTGTTCTCTCAAAGAGCGCTGCGGGACTGGAACAAATGATCCGAATCAGAGCAGCACAAGAAGATTGGAATATAGACATGTTACATCCTTTATTTACAAAATAAACTTGTATTTGATATGTCGATAACTGGTCTGACTTGTGTACTGCCTCTCCCAGAGTCCTAACTAAATCCGGCACACTACTGGGATTTACAATTCCCAAATCGATATTTATTATTCCGGGAACACCGTTCTGACAAGCAATCGAACCTTTCCTACATAAACACGAACATAGTAACGACATGTCTGTCTCTTCAACTTCTAAATCCAGAAAAAACGAGAGATCGACTCTTGTACTTTTGTCTCCCGCATGGTCCACGTGTGTTATTTTAAAAGATTTCTTTGAAACCGAGTTCCAATTAAGATGTGAATTAATATTTGAGAATGCAAAACAAGTAGGGATAGACTACAGCAAAACTGAATGAGAATGGTCGCAATGTTACGTTAAGTAGTTATTGTTGTTCAAAGCAATTTCTTGTGAGTTCTTCTCTACTGACAATTTTTTCGGAAGCCGGTAGCTATTAGCTCTTCTTAAATTCAGTGATGAACCGAAGAAAGTGTACATGGGCCACCCTGGTTGTAAGGCAATGCTTGGCTTATTAGCAGATTACTGGCCGCAGGTATTACAACGTCGATCCCAACATTGTTGGCCAGGTTGCTGTAACACATCCTGTTTGACGATGCCGATCGTAGAGGTATGATGGGTACATGGTCAACATACTGCACATGAGACGAGCAACGTTGAATCATATGTTATGTAAAATTGTGATTAGCCGATATCATTGTACTATCAGCGAATGTCAATAAAAACATACATAGGTACGGCAAAGCTACTACACTAAGAATTAAACTAGGCGAAAACCACGTTACGCATTAAACCATTTGTGAGCGACAAACAGCAACGAAAGCACCTATGCACGAAATAATCAAAGATAAAGAACTCGAGAACCAATCTAAAGCACAAGACGGCATCAAATAATTAGAGAGAGGTAGAGAATGTATGAATCGTGTTACGCTACTTCATACATAGTAGACCAAACAAGAAATGATAGTAATGAGCTAATGAATATGCGCATAAACACAAACTAGCTGAACACATTATGTGAGCATTCAGCTAATCATATGTGATTAGTCTGGTTCAAATAATATCAGAAGGTATAGATGAGGATTCGTGTAGCTAGCTGGTTCTACACACTTCTGATCCGTCCTACTGGGACAAGAGGTATATGCCACGCCAACTCTTGACATCGAAAATTGCCTGCTGTGCACTAATTCACGTACCTGGGATCCCTCATCAACAACACGCTTTGGCTAGGGGATCCCTCATCAACAACACGCTTTGGCTAGACGATCCCTCATCAACAACACGCTTTGGCTAGACGATCCCTCATCAACAACACGCTTTGGCTAGGGGATCCCTCATCAACAACACGCTTTAGCTAGGGGATCCATCATCAACAACACGCTTTGGCTAGGGGATCCCTCATCAACAACACGCTTTGGCTAGGCGATCCCTCATCAACAACACGCTTTGGCTAGGCGATCCCTCATCAACAACACGCTTTGGCTAGGGGATCCCTCATCAACAATACGCTTTGGCTAGGGGATCTCTCATCAACAACACGCTTTAGCTAGGGGATCCCTTATCATCAACACGCTTTGGCTAGGGGATCCCTCATCAATAACACGCTTTAGCTAGACCTATAAATTAAGAGTTTTATTGGCAAAATACTCGACATAACTAAAGCACACACAGGTTCAGATCTTCAAAGATCGCTAAATTACTTGACGATTTAAAAAGCAACAAAAGATAAATTTAGAAAGATCTTTAAAATATTCGACAATATAAAAGAACACTGATACATTTCTAAAGATCTTTGAAAAACTCGACCGAATAAATGGAAAATGGTGTATAGAAACGACTTCATTGCACATAGACACCCCCGTATGTAGTCAATCACCCCCGTATGTAGTCAATCACCCCCGTATGTAGTCAATTCCTTTAATTGTCCTCTGACTTCGTCCAATACTGTTTTACAATTTAGTTTACCGGAAGAGGTACATACCATGAATACTTGACAAAATAAAATAATGTTTTTTAAACATTTTTAGCTCAACTAAAATCATTATAGGACTAAGAACAAATTATCTTGTTACAGCATAAATATATTAGACGGTTGAGAACGGAGGTAACTAACCGTATCTTGTAAAGGTGATCTTCGTCTTCTTCTTTTTGCCCTCCTGCTCTTGACATGAGATATCCCAGAGAGGCGGGATGTGAAGAGTTCTTGTTATCGCCAGGTGGGAGTCTGGTGCTGTCAGTATTTGTAACTTATTAATCGTGTGAGAGACATCCTTAATCCACCGACGACGAGGTTGGTCCCTTCCAAGTGGACCAGAGACCTGTAAAGGATATGCTCTCGCTGCAGGCTGGACAAAATGCATTCTGACTAAATGACTAAAACATTTGATGTTTTGGGCGTCAGTGCAGTTACTAGCTGGGTCTGTCCCCACTATCAGCTTCAGTGGTGTGTCGTGGATTCGATCACAGATTGTCGTTCTGGCTGCATTTCTCACACAGGGCATCTCAATGCTCTGGATCTTGCTCTTATGTGTTATAGCAAAAGTGATTTGTACAGCAGAAAACTTTACATTCACAGGATATGTTCTTCATCGCAAGCTTTCTTCATTGGGTCCACGATTGTGTAGGTTCTGTTCTTTGCGTGGGGGTAAATGGATGAGAGAGAGAGAGAGAGAGAGTAAGAGAGATGGAGGAGGGGGTGGGGCAGAGCGACATAACGATTGAGACAGAAGGAGAGTAGGAGAGGCAGCGGAAGGCAGAGATAAATCAGGCCTGCGTGTAATCTACTTATTACCTGTACAATCACACTGTACTCTTCTGGTCACTGGCAAGATTATATATTTCTCTAACAGAGCAACACACTTGACTATCTAGACTGTTGAGAACTTGTCCACATATGTCTGCATGTCTCTTTTGGTGCTAGTAGTGAGGACACAGTTATCAGCAAAAAGCAAGTTTGAGATGGTTGTGTCCTTTACCTTGCTGTGTGCTTGCATTCGCGGCTGAGATTGAAAAGTGTTCCGTCAATCCTGAATTGCATTTCCACTCCGTTTTGGTTACAACTCTGATAGCTGACGCTGAGCATGGCAGCAAACATTATGCTGAAGAGTGTCGGGGCTAGTACACAGCCCTGCTTGACGCCATTTGACACAGGAAAGGCATTTGACGTTCCCCTATCGCTCAGCATTCATACCGTCATGGAATTGTTTGACGATCTCGGTGATTCTGATTGGACAGCCGAATTTCTCCATGACTTCTAAAGTCCATCTCTGTTGACTGTATCAAAAGCCTTGGTCAAGTCCACGAAAGTCATGTAAAGTTCATGTTGCCGCTCTTGGCATTTCTTCTGAACGTGCCGAGAAATTTGATTGGGAAAGAAAGAATGAGAGGCAGAGAAAGAGAGAGAGAATGAGAGTGACAGATACAAATAAAGGAAGAGACAACGATAGAGAGAGAGTTTGAGAGAGAGGAAGATGGTGAGAAAGAGTATGAGCTAGCAAGTGTGCGGACGCAGACACACAGAGATTGATAAACATTGAAAGTATGAGACATAGGTAACGTGAAATACAGATACAGACATAGTGGGATAGACAACCAAATAGTGAGTGTCAGAGAGAGAGAGAGAGAGAGAGAGAGAGAGAGAGAGAGAGAAAGAGAAAGAAAAAGAGAGAGGGACAAAATAGAAAAACAAAACTAGAATCATATAGTCATAGCCATGCAGCACACACTACCATCTTAGATGCATTATTACTGACTTCATTTTGACGTGTCTCTGCTCTCTTCTGATCCTGGACAACCAGCTACTTTATCTCCATGCCGTGTTTTCCCCGTCTGTTGGTTGGGTTGCCCTAATGAAACTGTTTAGAATGAACCGTGTCGATATCTTGACACGATCTCTTGAAACAAAAAACGGATTTCAATTATCGTGTGGCAACAATGTTTTTTTTCTTAAAAAGATGTTAGACTTGTCGAAATTGAAATTACATTTTAACCTTTGATGTATACTATTGATTCATGTGAAGAGAACACTTCGACCACCTTGGCATACATTGGGGCACATTGGTGAAGGAAGTAAATATTTTGTATAAAAATAATCTTCTAAACAGTTACTACAGCATTGAGGTGACAGTATAAGACAGCATCAATAAAGGTAGTTATCGTATCAGATACTCAGCAAAATCTAAAACAAGCAGAGGTACACCTGGAGAATTTTATACGGCTGATGAATAAATGCCGCTTTTTCTTTGCAGGCACCATGCACTTTACAGGCTAGGTTTTTATTTCCCATTCGATAAAAGAGTGACCAAAAACAACATGCGTCTCACTATATTTGAACGCAAGTCTTCGAGATCAGAAGTCTACACCCTAACAGCTCGGTCACCCGCAGCTCTATAAATATCCGTATCCATATTTATAAATGTTTTTGTTGTTCTACTTTTGCTGTGTTATCATAGACGAAAGACGTTCTACATTGCTTTGCGCATCACACGTGTGGTTTGGTGGCAGGTAGACATCAACGATGAACCAACCACTTTCAGTGGAATCACACAATTTCTTCTCATCAAAGGCACTTTCTTTCTCTGAAAAGCTTCATCAATGATATCACCTACTACCTGGCCCGCTGGCATTCCACAAGGTGCTCAGATCGCAGAGCAAACCGTTCATAGAAAGCGAGCCGCCAAAGAGAATAGAACGCTCGCTGTTCCTTACATGTATGCCCTAGGTAAGGTCGGCCGTGCCAGGACTGTACATTACAGCCATACGAGATCACATCTCGCATATATCTTCGCTTGTCATCAGCAACTATTATTATCACTACCTTTATTTACCTGAGGCAGCGTAGCCTACAAGTGAAACTCTGTTTCACAATAACCTCAATACATCTGGTACGAATCCAGTTTGCCAGACAAGCGGTCTTTCCTTGGTACGATCGCTTCTCTAGTTATGGCAAACCCTTCCTGCCAAGAAACTTATAACCGCCAAATTGGGTTGGCAAAGGGCACCACCGTATACTTTACTATCTCTACCACCACATACACCTCACATAGTTTCTACTACACGGGCTAGTAGGCAACTTTCGCAACACACCTTCATCGCCTCTTACTGCAAGCCTCGCAGATTACACTTTACAATTGTATGTTCCTCATGTCTGGCCCTGACAGTACGTGGGCAGTAAATGTTCTTGTCGTCTTATTGTAATGTGAATGTCAGTCTTAGTTCTTATAATGTTATTATAATGTAAATGCCGGTCTTAGTTCTTTTGAAAAAAAAAACAACAGTCGTACGACATTTTGCACATCGCTGGGGTAGTCGAGGGGTTTTGAAGGCTGTTAACTACAGGCCGTTTCGCCAGTGCTGTCGCCACGTCATGTGCTGGCTAAGTTTGTTTATTTCACCCCCAACAGAAAAACGACATATGCCATACCGGGGATTCCAACCGCTGACCTCCTTGTCGGCAGGCAGGCCTCGAAACCATTCGGCCACGGTCTCCTCCAATGTGCTTTTAGTTCTTATAATCTTATTAAAATGTTAATGTCAGTCTTAGTTCTTATCGTCTTATTGCAATGTGAATGTTAGTCTTAGTTCGTGTCGTCTAATTGCAATATAAATGTCAGTATACATTTGTGTCGTACTTGGGGTGAGAAAGTTTTAATTAATCCTTACATTACACAAATGGGAATTGTGTAGCATTTAATCAATATGAATGTCTGTATTCAATCATGTAGTGAAGCATTATTAAGTGCGTGGTCTTAATTAATGTGATTTATGTATTGGGTTACATTTCTTGTGGAGATGTGGTCAACATCACGCCGGCCGTCTTTATTTTCCTAGATTATTCTGGTATCCAAGCTTTGAGGCTGGACGACCACAGGATACGTATTGCTATCAGAAAAATCTTGCATCAACTGGGGACCGAAAACCGATCGTTCGTCTCGAAAGCCAGTGCATTAGCCACTGCTCTACTCCTCGGTTCTCTTACTTGAATTAGTTGTTATCCTATATCACTGAGAATGTCAGTATTCATCTTCTCAGTTCTCTTACTTGAATTAGTTGTTATCCTATATCACTGAGAATGTCAGTATTCATCTTCTCAGTTCTCTTACTTGAATTAGTTATTATCCTATATCACTGAGAATGTCAGTATTCATCTTCTCAAGTCTCTTACTTGAATTAGTTGTTATCCTATATCACTGAGAATGTCAGTATTCATCTTCTCAGTTCTCTTTCTTTAACTAGTTGTTATTCTATATCACTGAGAATGCCAGTGTTCATTTAACTGAGCCTCTTACATCACACATAATTGGCTATATTTGTTTTCAGACCGTCTTCGATACTCACATCACCATGGCAACTACAGCTGGATACGCTCCGTCACTTCATCTTAGAGAAGAGACAACATTTACTTCTCTCAAGCTTGGACCAATCGCACGGTCTCAGACTTTGATAGACAGCATGTTTCCCGCTCCAAATTACAGTTTGCAATCTGCTTCTTCCAACGTCCCTCCGACATCATCAGTTATTAAATACCCCAGAATTGTAGTTAAGGATCCCTCTGGGAGAACATTGGACACTTTTACGGCACTTCAGGAAGCCATTTATAGAGCAAGCTGGAATCGGAAGAAAATGGGAGGTAAGCACCATGCCAAAAAGCACAATGTCTCGCTCAATGTATTAGTATAACCTTGCATATTTTCGTCTTTTTATTGTTCGTGATTTACCACTATGTGCGTTAACAATGAGAGCATTATTGCAGAGTGGATTGTGCATTTATTTGTAATAGCAAAAATGCTGGGATGAAACTCCGGCCATTTCAAGCTTCAGAGTTCGTCTTCATAGTTTCTTGATTAGTTCTGGCAAAACGTTCATTGTTCATCACGTCTGAAGTCGTCTTCAATGACAGCAACAAACAACAAATTCCTGCCACTTCTGAGAATCTAGGTCAGTAACAGACAAAACGGTCATTGGCCATCACGTTGGATATTGTCTTTATAAGCGCCAACATTCATCCTCTATTGCACCCGGTCCGCAGTAATACTTCGTACCAAGCGCTATCTCTGATTCATGATTTCCATTTTGGACATCTACGGTTCCTCACCAAGTTGTCTCTGATCGGTCTCTCTCTGGCTGTTCTAGCTCTTGTGTTAGGTACTCACAGCCAGTCCAACACAAGCATCGTACGGCTGTGGTGGTGTATGTCGTATTAATTGTTCAGGGACAGCACTTCTCGACAAGCGATGGTCCTCAGCCAAAAAAACCTATGAATCCTTCATAGCTGTTTGGAAAGATGACAATTGTGTAGTTTCCTTCTCTTTTATTGTCCAATACTCTACGCCAAATAGGAAAACAGAAAGTACAGAACTGGATATTCTTAGTTTAGTGTTTGTGCTGTACTAGTTTGACTTTCAAAAGTTGTTCAAGCTAGCGAAGACAATTCTGGCTTTGTTTATTGTGTCTAATATCTTCGGACTACACCTATTTAAATGAATAGCGGTCTTACTGTACGGATAGAATGATGACGATGAACGCAGTGGGCAGCCTAGTTCATGATCAGCATTACTTCAGTCTCTCAGCCACTGATCCTTGACAGAAAACTTAGGTCGCAAACATTTCATCTTTTCCCGATGCGCAGAGAAAGACTATTTATTTGCTTTGTTATCCTTTTATCGCGTATGGCGTTTTGTTTCTAGAGCTTTCTTTCATTGTTGTGTCATGTATTGTGCTGTGTTTCTAGAGCTTTCTTTTATTGTTGTGTCATGTCTTGTGCTTTGTTTCTAGAGCTTTCTTTCATTGTTGTGTCAAGTCTTGTGTTTTGTTTATAGAGCTGTCTTTCATTGTTGTGTCATATCTTGTGTTTTGTTTCTAAAACTTTCTATCCAATTCAAAATGGCTTCTCAACAGGTGTTGGTTTTTCTGAATTTCAGGGTGTACAATCCAATGAATTTGGATAGCATTCTACTTTAAGAATTGTTTGAAAGCAAAGACTTACTTTGTTCAGTCAAACATACTGTTCGGGCAATGTTAGTCAGGGTCAGATAAAATATACTGACAAAGAATATCACCTCGTTTCCTTGTAAATTGTTTCACGGCAGCCTAGTGACGGATCGACATGATCCCCATAGTAGTGAGCTACACACAGATGAAGCTAAGAATCCCACAACTGCCTGGAGGACACCAGCCAACCTTCATCAGCACGCTTCGGATTGGATGAAAGCTGCTGTAACTTGCCACCAGCTGGTAAATTCACTGGATGTGACTGGGGTCCCTTCAACCGGTAACTTTACAGAATGCGGCGGGGTTCCTTCAGCAGTTAACTTTACAAGAAGCGGCTGAGGTTCTCTCAGCACCTAACTTTACAGGATGCGGCTGAGGTTCCTTCAGCAACTAACTTTACAGGATACGCTGCGATTCTTTCAGCAGCTAACTTTACACAGTGTGACTGGGTTCCCTTCAGCAGCTACCTTTACACAGTGGAGCTGGGTTCCCTTCAGCAGTTAACTTTACACAGTGGAGCTGGGTTCCCTTCAGCAGTTAACTTTACACAGTACGGCTGAGTTCCATTCAGCAGTTACCTTTACACAGTGTGGCTGGATTCCCTTCAGCAGTTAACTTTACACAGTACGGCTGGGTTCCATTCAGCAGTTACCTTTACACAGTGTGGCTGGGTTCCCTTCAGCAGTTAACTTTACACAGTGTGGCTGGGGTTCCTTCAGCAATTAACTTACACGGTGCGGCTGCAAGCTCTGTGTACGAATCAATCAAAGCTGCGGTAGTACCGAAGCTCAATCACTGTAAACAGAACAAACGCATTGGACGCACGGGAACAAAACAGACCGCAATTCACAGCCACGAGAATGGCTTGGGGACAAAGAGCAATGGAAAACATCGAATCACAACAACAAACAAGACAATGTACCTGACAGTTATACACTACGGCAGGAGCTGGCAGCCATAACCCATATATTGGCCAGGAATGTGTCAGTCGCGGTATGCAGATTATGGAAATGAGTGGGCTAACAGGAAATACCTCATTCTTTGCTGGCACTTTCTGTATTGTATCAATGTTATGTAAATTGTTTTTATGTTTGCTGTTCTTTGTTCGTGACGAAATCCTTACGGACGTAACAAGGGTTACCTTTTTGTTACTGTCCTGGTGCAATCACTAAACTACGTATGTTTTTTCTTGGCTAGCTCCATGTCCGCCCTTCTTTTATCGGTTTTAACTATATGTGAGAAAGATCACAGTTGTTCTAATATTTCCTCCCTGGACTATATGGATTCATGAGAAAAGTTAAAGCAATCAACATGCATGTAGAGACTCATGAAAACAGCAAGACATTAACGGTTAACAAAACACACGGAGGAGGGGAGTCGACATAAACGTGCATAACACAAGAAAGACGTGGAGAGAGGTGTTGGATAGGACGTTAGGACATGAGGACATGCCATTTATTTTTTTGAAGTCCTGTTTTCTGTGTGCAGCTGGTATGTTCTGTATTGGAAAACAATATGGACCTTGAAAGTGTTCGAAAGTTAAAATATGTGGGATATATTTTTCAACTTGACAAAGCTTTCTTAAAACGCTGTCAGACCGCCTGAGTTATGAATGATCGATCGCAAGCACATTTGAAACACCTGAGCCTTGGCGTGACGTCTAATTAACTACTGATAAACTCAGGGCTACCAGTATCAGACTTGCGCCCTTTCCAAGGCTGGATAAGGAAAATATTGACGTGTCAAATGAAATGTCTAAGGAAGGTCACCGGTGTCCAGAGAAAGATTTGTATTTGCATTTTTTTATTTTTTTTATTGCATTCGCCTTATTTCTCTGTTCCCCAAGGCGGTATGCGTTGCACTGTGGTTTTTATTTTACGCCTGTTGGCCAAGTGCATCCGACTCCAGTATGTATTTTATGTAAGGGTCTGCTTCCTCCTGCATTTTCTAAGGGTTTGCTTCCCCTGAATAACGGCCAGTGCTGTGATGGGGATCGAACCCAGGACTTTCGGCTTGTGAGCCGTGTCACTTAACCACTAGTCCCCGCTATTCTCATAGAGAAGAGATATTATGGGAAATGATGATAGACATATGGTAAGAATTAGCGCGTTTACTGCTAGACAGAAAATTTGATGAAATGGCCATCATATGAGAGTACGGTCTGATCAACTCCCAATCTACAGTTCTTACACAAGAAGCTATAGCAGGAGGTGGACTACGCGGAAGATGGATAGAAGACATAGGATGTAATCCTTCAAAAACTGAAGCTCCGGTCGTCGCTCACTGTCACAAGTGTGTGGACCACTGAACTAGCCAATCAGTAATATCTATTATGAGACCAGTTTTTCCTTTCTCTTCTGTCTCTATTTACATCTTAATGATACTTCAAAAATTGGCATGCGCCTTTCCTTGTCACAGAGTGGTAAGACAATTTACATATGTCTTTCCTTGTCACAGAGTGGTGAGACAATTCACACATGCCTTTCCTTGTCACAGAATGGCCTAAGACATCCCTAGAATGGCGACTGCCCAAGGCGCCAGTGCCTTCTAAGCCAGACTACTCGAGGGCTGGACCTAGGTCACTAACATCACTTAATAACGACAGAGATCACCTCCATCAACGCACCATGACGTCTCTCAGTCACGACCTGACATCGACCACAAACAGGATACATCTGGCCACTGATCTCCTAGTGAATATCCCAACACTGGTAAGAACGTAGCAAATCTTATGTCAGTCTATCGATCCTGCAAGTCTGATAAACCTAGGATAGAGTGCTCGTTTTTCATGCAAAGGTGCGGGGTTCAACTCACGTTGCTGGCACGCTCTAGTTGATGTGACTGATGTTGAGCTACTAATCCTAGGTTGAGTTAATTATTTACGCTTATTTGGTAGCAGGTCACGGTTGTTCTTCTTACAATCCAAGACGCCCTTACGATGATTGACCTCGGTCCTTCTGGATACAGTGCAATGCGAGGCGTCTCGTTAAGCTCACGACCTTGTAGATCAAAGTGTCGATCCCCACCTGGTTGGCCAGACTCCAGTGACACATCGTTTTTGTTTTTGCAGGAGCGCGGCATGTACGAAAGGTGAGTTTTTGATCAATATGTTCCAAATGACCCGGATATTAATTAGAGCATTGATCAGTATGTCTCACCTGACACTGACGGGGGTCTTGATCGGTATGCCTAACATGACCATGTTGTAGAGCCGAACACTTGATCAGAATGTTTCACACGAACATGGAGTGAACTGGAGTTTGATGATCAGTATGTTTCACATGGTCTTGATGGAACCTGGAGTTTTGATGATCAGTATATTTCAAATGAACATGATGTGAATTGGAGCCATGATGGAAATGTTTCACCTGACCACAAGGCATTTCGTGACACATTTCCTCTTTGTTATTCAAATGTTTTCTAATTCTACTCTTCCTACAACTCTCTTTAAAATATTATAATTGCTGTTTTGATTCCCATTAATAAGGACCATTAATTGTTTTGTTCACCTAGGGGTGCAGCCTAAGTTTTTATTTCACCCAAATAAAACGCTTTCAAGGTGTGAAAATCTTGCCCCTTGGCCAAAACATCTGTATTCAAACGGTTCTTTGATCTCAAAATATGTCCACATAGACAAGGACTACTCCTCGCTGTTGAAGCTCGGCCTGGACTGTAAGATGTGTTGATATGCCAGACAAACAACATCTCCGTCGTCCTCCGGTACTGTGATTTTCTCTCTACGGTCTCGTCTCGACGTCCGATTCGCTCTCGGGTTAAACATAAGGTCATTGTTACCTCCCAGAAAGCTCGAGATAAGGAACTAGAGAACGGCGTGCATGTTGCTGGCAACTTCACCATGTAAAAGCAAATTATTAATAATACCACCCTGTTACCAAATGGATCCAGCATGCCCTTAAAGCTGGTTAGACCGTACCAAATGGATCCACCATGCCCTTAAAGCTGGAAGCTGGTTAGACCGTACCAAAGGGATCCAGCATGCCCTTAAAGCTGGTTAGACCGTACCAAATACAACGTGATACCGTTACTGGGCCATCTGGAGTGACAAGGTAAACGATCCCGATGATCGCCCCTTTCAATTTAAGAAGGCTACTTTCTTTGGGGGGGGGGGGGGGGGGGGCTGAGAAATGTAAATGGAAGTAAAAATTGTGTAGACTTAAAGACTAAATATCGCTTGCTCCAACAGTTTTCTCACCGTATGAAGGCTAAGTTTTTATTTAAGTCCTGATTCCTTTTTTTACACGTGGTCTTGTCAGTTTTCAAAACCGTGTCTCCATACAGGTCAGGTCAGGTCAGGTCATCCCGTAACCGGTGAGGTCGTTGGGGCACACATGAAGACATCCTCACAACTCCACGCCATCCCTCTCTGTCAGATGCCGCTGCCTGTGACTCTTCTGGTCGAAGACTGGTCCATTCTTTTATGTTGTCCTCCCATCTCTTTCTAGGCCGGCCTCCTCGTCGTCTGCCATGCACCTTCCCGTGGAGGACCGTGTCCACAAGACTACCTGATCTCGATATGTGATCGCACCAAGTGAGTCTCCCTCCCTTGACAGCCGCTAAGAGATCTTCGAAAGGCCCCACTGCTGTTGCAATTTCATCTCGCACTACCTCGCCTGCAACTCGATCCCCGTACGCGACGCCTAAAAGCCCCGGAAACATCGCATCTCCAAGGCCCGCATCCTTCGTTGAAGGTCAGCTGTAACTGTCCATGTCTCACACGCATAGAGGAATATTGACAGGACCAGTGTACGCAGTAATCTGATTTTCGCCAAACTGCTATGCCCCTGCTGCTCTTCACCGTTATGATCTGTTAAGTACGTCACCTTTATGATCTGTCAAGTACGTCACCGTTATGATCTGTCAAGTATGTCACCTTTATGATCTGTCAAGTACGTCACCTTTATGATCTGTCAAGTACGTCACCTTTATGATCTGTCAAGTACGTCACCTTTATGATCTGTCAAGTACGTCACCTTTATGATCTGTCAAGTACGTCACCTTTATGATCTGTCAAGTACGTCACCTTTATGATCTGTCAAGTACGTCACCTTTATGATCTGTCAAGTACGTCACCTTTATGATCTGTCAAGTACGTCACCTTTATGATCTGTAAAGTACGTCCCCTTTATGATCTGTCAAGTACTTCACCTTTATGATCTGTCAAGTACGTCACCTTTATGATCTGTCAAGTACGTCACCTTTATCATCTGTCAAGTACGTCACCTTTATGATCTGTCAAGTACGTCACCTTTATGATCTGTCAAGTACGTCACCTTTATGATCTGTCAAGTACGTCACCTTTATGATCTGTCAAGTACGTCACCTTTATGATCTGTCAAGTACGTCACCTTTATCCTCTGTCAAGTACATCACCATGGCATTCTAGCTCCCATTATAACGATATGTAAACTATGAAAGAAAGGACTGAATGATGATATTAGTGACGTCATTGTTGATGACTAGAACGATACAATAATGTTAATCCAAGTATCGTAGAAGCTGAGAACCCCTGGAACTATCTTGGGGTTTCGATCGTTGCTCTTTCTCTTTCAGTTTTCCGAAACACTTAGTATTTCTCTCAAGTTTCGCAGGATCTTCTGGTCAGACACCAAGACCAATTAAGAGTCGTTTGCCATGATCAGCCAAGAAGACGTGCACAACGCCATAGTGTGTTGACGCTGGAATTAGGCAAACCATATCCTAAGAAAAGAACCTGGTTTCGTCACAAGAACTGTCATGTTATGGACCAGCGAGGGAAGGCCCATGCTGAAACAAGTTCATGATGAACCACATAAGCAGAATAAAGTTATACAATAAAACTGGGTCAACGTACATAGGATCGCGTCAGATCGGGTAAAGTGGATGGGGGCTATTGTAGCCCTTAATGACGTCATCAGGTCAGATGGTCACATACAGAATTGCTAACCGTTAGCCAAGAATCTCGGAACAAGGTTTGTGGGATATTGTTGCTAAAGAGTTTTTTCTAACTCAGAATTCTAATCTACACCAATTTTTAAACAAATATACGATTTTCATTTGAAGCCCTTTCATATTTAAAAAAATATATAATTACAACGTTTATTCATATCACTTGGGTTCTGCAAGGATAATTTTTAGGGATGAGGAATAAAGATCGCTTATCTCTACAATATATGATAGTTTGTCCATCACAAGTGATGAAGACCACTCTCTTTGTTCAGCCGTGTGGACAGTCGTATCTCTTGCTGTGTCCGCTGAAATGGGTGACTTGCGCGGAGATTTGGATTAAAGTGAGGAAGAAACTACGCCTTTTGTCAACTTCACTCACAGAACCTAAGCTACCTTTTGCCAGTGGCAAGACATTCATCGAGACGACTGGAAATAGAATAGGATGCAGATTTTGCCTCAGGGTTACCACCGAAGTCTTTCCGTAAACATGTAACCCGCAGGGTAGAAAGGTAGGAAGGCATCTAACGCAGTTTTTCGTGCCTTTTCGATAACAACAAGAGGTCGTATGGACAACACTCAGCGTGTGAGTGAGTCTGGCATCTCTCCCCAGCTGTATTCAGTTCATCATAGTAGCATCTAAAATTCCCACACGCCATATTCGTGAAGGTGAACCGGCAGAACTAACCCGTGAGATACGACACAGGTATAACTAGTTTAAGCGTAGCGCCATTCAGCCGGCGTCCAGACCAGGATAAATGGATGGAAGAAATCACAAAAAAAGAACGAAATAATAAGTCCAGACGGAAAACATCTCCACGTATCCGTGAACACAAGTGTAAGTCGTCGACTAGTGTGAATTCCAGGCAAATCCGTGGTCTGGCGGCATCCAAAATGATCCAAAACAGTAGAGAAATGTAGATTCGCAGCCAGTTACGGCGCCATCTTTGCCAGATTTTCATATATAATAAATTTCAATATATAAGCTAGGTCTATTTACTATAATTCTCAAATATTGACTACGAGATGCACATTGGTTTACGGATGTTTCTTTCCCTTACGCTTGCTTATTCTGTCCCCAGGAAATTGCAGTTGAGGATGTTGCCTTTGTTGCGGAGAGGTAAGTCCAACTTCTCTGTTATTAACCTCTTTCGTCTGTCCCCTTTGAAGAAAAAGATGAAGGTAATCTCTCATGGCAGACACTGATGTTAGGAATGACGTGTTAGGAGACTTCAAGGAAATACCGGTTCCGTTCCTCGCTATCTTTCCTTCCTCAACAGTAAAAACCCTGTTCCAAGTTACAACTAAGTCAACTGGAGCTTGCAGGTAACAGACGTTGCCGTGTAAAGCGTGTTCTCTGAGCTAATCAGACTATCTCATCCTCTTTTATGCACGTTTCTCTGTATTTTAACACATGCATGCAGGTCTACCTGATATGCTTGTACAACTGGCCAATCTCTAGATAGAATTGTATTATGTCATTTAAAATCGTCTGTCTGGCCTCAATATCTTTTTCTTTCTTGTTTTTTTATCTTTCTCTTGCTCTCTCCCTACCTCTCTCTCTCTCTCTCTCTCTCTCTCTCTCTCTCTCTGTCCCCCATCTCTCTCTCTCTCTCTCTCTCTCTCTCTCTCTTTACATTTCTCTCACATTTATTTTCAAATTACAACTCTTTCAACCACAAAAATTAATCCAATGTGCTATATTAACATAACTGCCCGTGTTAAGTTATATGCAGTCCAACATCATTATTTTAGCAGGATGGACGAGCGACTCTCTTGACATATTGTGATACACACCAAATTAATCTGAACGCTTGTGCATTGTTTGTGGACACACTAACGCCGAGGAATGTTGTAATTACTTGTAGCATAGTTCGCCAGACAAATGTGGACACTTGATAGCTACCAGTTAACATTTGATCGAGCATCGTTAGATTCTTTGTCTCGAAGAGTTTTATCATAATCAGTTAAATATGAGTTTACTTGTAATACCAGCTGTTTTAAACCAATCAAGAGATGCGAAGGGAAGGAGCTGATAGCTGACAGCGGTTCATGGTTCGCTGCTTGTTTCAGGGTCATGGAACCAGAGCTGACCTAGACTGTATTCCAAAATCGGCGGTCCTGGAAACAGGCTGCACTGGTGTAGTCTGGATAAGTGAAAGGAATTGCAGTAGAACGCTAAATCCGGAACAAAGAAATGTCATATGTCGACATCGCAGCCTCGCTGCAAACTACGACACAACGTCACAATGCCCTTTTCAGAATAAACGAAGAAGAAGAAGAAGAAGAAGAAGACACAAAGAAGAAGAAGAAGACACAACGAATAATAATAATAATAATGAGAAGAAGAAGAAGAAGAAGAAGAAACTAATGGACTGAAACCTGTATGAAGTAAAACTATTAAGCCACGGCTGTCATGCAGATAAACATCTGGACTAAGAGCCGAATGAAATCAAACTAATGGACCAAGGGTCACATGAAGTCAAAATAGTTGACCAAGAGCCCCATGAAGTCAAACTAGGGACCAAGGATCGCATGAAGTCAAAATAGGGTCCAATCGCCGCATAAAGTCAAAATAGGGGACTAAGGCCGCATGAACCCAAAATAGGGGACTAAGGCCGCCCGAGATCATACTGATTGATCGAAACATGCATAAAAACCATTTCGAGAGCCCATGAACATCGTACTTGTCAAGGTCCCCACCACAGTACACTATGCAGACACATTACTTCAAAATTAATTTTATCATTATTTGTAATTCAATATCAGTCTTTCCATTTTATTCTACAATTGATCTTCTATTTCTTTTTGCAATGTGTCAGCGGATAGCATACACATAGACTCAGCCTGTGGTGTGGTCGTTCACCACAGTAAAAGAGATTATTTTCTAGCATCAACTGCACACATGACACTTCCTCTTAGATAGTGGTATCATCAGTCGCATAACCTAGATGGTCGTAAGTCACCGTTATTGCAGTTTGTAGTACCAGCTCCCGCCATACAACAACGGTGTCTTAGGACTCCACACACCTGACGGAGCCCATCTCTCTCCAGATGGCAGTTAATTATAGTTGTCTAAATTTCATACAACATATCTAACCCTGTCTTCAACTGGGTGAAGTGCGCCATTCCCGTGAAGTTCAGCCGTGAGAACTAGACCGTGAAATATGACACATGTTTAAGCGTAGTGCCATTCATAAAGCCGATGTCCATTCCAAGATAATCGGACGGAAGAAAACACACTAAACAACGAACTAACCAGTCATAATTGTAAACAACAACACGTTTCCGTGAACACAAGTGTAAGTCGTCGACTAGTGTGAATTCCCGTTAAACCCGTGGTCTGGGGGCATCTACAATAAACTAAAACAGAAGAGCAATGTAGACCGGCAGCCAGTTATGGCACCATCTTTGCTGCTCATGATAAGGGAAGGTTTGATTGAAACAATAACTGAGACAAAAGCTATATTTTCATCAATAAATACCCGAGCGACACTTAGGTTAAAGAAATCTGGATCATTGCATGTCGTAAGAGTCAACTTAAGAAGGTTAAGGATGGGACTCGCAACATCACCATGTAAAAATCATTGCACAGTAAATGACTGGAGTCAGGTTTTCCTAAAATCTAGTTAGGGAAAACATATGCAGTGTATATCCTGTTTCAAATAAATGAATGGGCGTGATTTTGGCTGATTTATTTATCAATAACGCTGAGGATCAAGCTGTTTGATCACGGGCCTTCTAGTCTGAAAAAAAAACACGTTTTTTTCTGTTCTCTCGTTCGCCTATATTTCTAAGAATGTATTGTACTGTGTTTTGTGAATTAACAGTTAAGCAGTTAAACACCCAACTTCAGCAAAAATTGTTCTAATTGGTTAATTTCTAAAAGTGACATGACCTTGCTGGTTGCAAAATCATAACCAGCAAGTTTGCGAGTTGAAAGCGGTGCTACTGACCACATGTAAACCTCAACCCCGACAGAGGTTCAAACCCTGGTAAGATCTGGGATATTATCGAATTCCAAATAGGCCTTTGATTGGGATGGGATGGTAAGAAATAACAACATTTACTCCACACTATGGGACTGTTACCATGGCAGTCGTCCATGTTTCTCAGCTAAATTAATACTCCGACAAATCACATTAGTCACATAAATGATTCGCCTTAGCAATTTTGGGCTTAATAATTTTGTAATTTAAAGAGAACAACCGTCATTATTGAACGTTCATCTTTTCTACCTACAGCTTGAACCACCTTCCGAACCTTCCATCTTTCTCCTTTCTCCGTCAATCCATCTTGACTGGACAGTCTACCTACATCCAGATCGTGGCGTCCATATTGCTTCACCAAAAACAGATTCGGGCGACACAGCAGCGAGCAGCAGAGTGGCAGTTCCCTGGTTTCTGTACTGGTTGTAAGAGGGCTGGCTTCTGTTACGGCTGCAGCAAGAATCCAAAACCACAGTAAGTTACAGAAAGGTACAAGTTCAAATGTTTATTTATGCCTACGAGCTGAGCGCCTGTGTGTCTTCCTTTAATGCAATAATAACGGCTCTTATTAAAAAGTGCATTCATGTATTAATTTGGCATTTACTAGTTTCCTTTCATCGTTGAAAGAAATTAGTTCAAGTAATGAAATATTTGAGAAGTTATGGGATATCAAAAGAACTGCGGAACGAAATCAGAAAGTTACGATATTTTAGTCGCATCAAAAGACATAATTCCTTGATAAAAAGAATACTGGAAGAAAAGAAGGAAGCCAAACGTATCAGAGGTCAACAATGCTTTCCGGAAATCATCAGAAGATGGACGCAATCGAGGCAACAGACAGAGGTGAAGGTTGTGATCAAATTGCAGCAATCCTTGGATGTGGGGATAGCTCTTGAACTGAACAAAACTTACATACAAAGTAAGACCAATATCATTTGCAGAAAGAAATTACCGCTACTTGTATGCCAGGAGCGTAGTGATGTTGGTTCGCATTAAAAATGCGTAGAGTTTTTGCCAATTGATAAAGTCAACCAGACCGACCTACGGGCATTCAGGCAAAGCAAATACCCAAATCAAAACAGGGCAAAATATGCGGGCAGAGAAGCAATACAACAACAACACAAATGAAACACACTGACTCAAACTTCTGGGGCGAAGACTAACATCTGGTCAGGCAAAACATACTGGCCAAGACCCTCATCTCGGCTTCCTAGTAGCCCTCCATGGAAACGGGCTGTTTTTATGGCATCCTGGCTAACGAGGCAAGGGATCGACGTGATCCCTGTAGTAGTGAGTGACACGCAGATGAAGCCAAGCATAGTACAACCGCCTGGAGAACCCTGGTCCACCTTCATCAGCACGCTCAGAATGTGCGGAAATCTACTCCAACCTGCCACTTAACGTTTTTCTTTTCAGGGCGCTTAGAATAGTAAACTACTCTTTGTGGGCATTCACAGACAACAACAAAGCAAACTAATAATTAACGTGATAATCAATCAGCTACTCAGACTGAGCCACAGCAGAAGCTCACAGCATCTGTCAAACAGATAACATTCATACACGCTAACATCTTGTTGTTGTTCAATGTCACTCGTGCTGAGCTGGTTGAACTCATATCGACGTTTCCTGGTCAATATAAACGAGGACAAAACCACATGTACAATATTCTCGCTATCAATCAAACCCCAAAACACCAAATTAAGTCTAAACGGCAAATAACTGCGGCCAAACGACAACCCAAACTACTTGGGAGTCACATTTGATCGGCGCATGACATGGAAAAGTCAGATCGAGAGAAACCGTATGAGAGCAAGACAAAGAATGGCAATCATGAGGAAACTTGCTGGCACAAGCTGGGGAGCAGACGAAAGAGTACTAAAGAAACTGTACACTGGAAGAGTGAGACCAGTTCTCGAGTATGGCATTGCGGCATGGACAACAGCAGCAAAGGCAAACTTTGATAAAATTAGCAAACTTCAAAACCAAGCCATGAGAGTTATAACAGGAGGCATGAAGTCAACGCCAATTGTAGAACTTTAAAAGATTACAAATTTGCAATCCATGACGACAGAAGTGACTGTAGAGCCCAGCAGCAAGCAGAGAAACTCAGAAGACTGACAGACCATCCAATGCATCAGAGACTAAATAGATTTGGAAATGGGAAACTAAAGTGGAGAAACTTTGCAGAAATAGCCAAAGCAAAGATGAGCGAAGACCCTATGAACACCGTAACAATACCAAAGCCCATCCCTACTGAACGCAAACCTACCTGGAAGCAGCATATCATTCCTGAGGTGGTAGAAAATATACCAGGTATTGGAAACAAGAACAGCCAGACTGAGAAAGAAAGAAGAGACATAACCCTGAGGTACATAACGGAAAACTACCCAAGCATGGACTGGACCCATGCATACACCGACGGTTCTGTAACAAACACAACACAGAACGGAGGGGCAGGGGTATTCCTGAGCCTACCAAATGGTAGAAAAATAACACTGTCAGTGGCAACTGGAGAATTCTCAACCAATTTCAGAGCGAAGGCAGAGGCACTGAGGGCGGCAGTGGAAGAAATGGTGACAGGTCAAAGGAATGAAAGCCACATAGTCCTGCTTACAGATGCTCTGGCCGTAGTCACAGCACTGAAAAGCCAGAAAAATACTGAACTTAATGATTTAAGAGCAGTACTCTGTAAACTATGCCAGCAGGTCGCACCAAAAAGAGTAGTTGTTCAGTGGGTTCCATCACACTGCAACATCCAAGGCAACGAGGAGGCAGACAGACTGGCAAAAGAAGGTGCAAAACTACCACAACCTGATACTAGTATGACATACGAAGAGTCAAAACGGCTTATTACATGACCAAATGGGAAACCGAACATACTGGTTACACAAAAACGATGCCTATTACCAGCTGAACAGAAAGGAGCAAGTCGTGGTCTTCAGACTTCGCACTGGCCACAATAGACTCAGGTACCACCTATTCAACAAATTGAAGATAGGTGGCACCGACGAATGCCCGTGTGGTACCGGGAAAATGACCACTGAGCATTTGCTGCAAAACTGCCCGACATACGAGGATCAGAGAGAGCAGATGTGGCCATCACCAGTGGAACTGCAAGACAAGCTCTATGGCAGTGTCGACAGCCTCAGGATGACGGCTGTTTTTTTCGAAAAAATAGTGGTTATTGTCTTACTGCGTACGAAGAAGATATCCACGTTTCTGTTATAGCAAGTGACAGTGGCTCTTTTTACACCCCTAAGTGTTATTGAAAAGGTGACCGTGGTTCTGTTGGCTGTAGTAAAATGCAAGACTTCTCTGCAGGCTCACAACTATGGAGATCGCAGATGATCACTTCATTAGCTGTACTGCTGTGCCACGTCATGTTTCGGAAAAGCGTAAACGAGAAATCGAGGCGGGTTGCCGATTACTGTCTGAGGCTGAGCCTGATTACTGTCAGAGGCTGAGCCTGATTACTGTCTGAGGCTGAGCCTGATTACTGCCAGAGGCTGAGCCTGATTACTGTCAGAGGCTGAGCCTGATTACTGTCAGAGGCTGAGCCTGATTACTGTCAGAGGCTGAGCCTGATTACTGTCAGAGGCTGAGCCTGATTACTATCAGAGGCTGAGCCTGATTACTGCCTGAGGCTGAGCCTGATTACTTTCTGAGGATGAGCCTGATTACTGTCAGAGGCGGAGCCTGATTACTGTCTGAGGCTGATCCTGATCACTCTTCGTTCCCGACATACAAATATGGGACTACACCAAAGATTTGTGAAACTAAATTTCAAGAATGGAAATGAAGGTGTCGCTGTAATTCGGGTGGGGAGGGGGGGGGGGGGGGTGTTCTGGGGGGGGGGGTGGAGAGAAGGTAAGGGTAAGAACAGATAAGGATAATCAATATCTAAAACATGAAAAAGGGGGGGGGCAGCTATTGTGTCGGATTCTGGGTCCTTATTTATGTTCAAAAAGTGATAACAACGACTTGAATGATAAATAGGAATGAGGTCTAAAAACATCAGCGACTTGCTTGCGTGTACCGGTCGCCCTGCAGTTATCTGCAATGAAGAGCAGATATCACGGCGTTAGAAACACGCATACTGGGGACACATACGAGTTACTGAAGTAACGCTCTACACAGGTAACGACCGAAACATTGACAAGGTAAAGAGATAAAGGTAAAGAGTCTTTAATAACAACAATAACAACAACAGACAATAATATACGGTTCGCCCTGAAGGATTTTCATCAAGGACTGGACAAACAAAAACAACACATACCAAAATAGTGAATTAAGCTAAACGAGTATCGGAATAAGGGGCGATTAAATGTTTGTGTTTTAATTCTATCCGGAACTAATGTTTATCATGACAGTCAAACTGTAGAAAGCTTTAGTTAGACCTAGATTAGAGTACTGTGTAAAGGTGTGGAGTCCTTATCATAGAGGGGATATAAACATGCTGGAAAGAAAACAAAAAAGAGTAATAAAGCTGATAGTGGGAATCCAGAATTACAGTTATGAGGAAAGACTCAGAAAAACCAGCCAACAGTGTCTAGAAGACAGAAGAACTCGTGGTGACAATACAGGTTTATAAGATCATCAGAGGAATGGATAAATTAGACTATAACAAGTTCTTTTTTTTAATGCAGCCACCCACAATAACAAGAGAGCATAGCTACAAGTTGACTAAAGAGAGGTCCAGATTAGATATTAGGAAATATTTTTTAGTCAGAGAGTGGTCAATGCTTGGAATGCATTGCCAGGGACGGTAGTGGAGGCAGGGACAGTTAATGCATTTAAGAATAAATTGGATGCGCATAGCTTTTAGAGCAAGGTGATGTAAATGAAACTGGTTGTATACAGACTCTGCGGGGTCTTCTAAACCAGTATAAAGACGTTAAGTTAAGTTAAGTTATGTTTTGACACTTCTATTTCTGTTATTGTAAGGAGATTGACCTAAATAATGGATAACAGACAGAAATCAATAGATGACCGTTTGATTTGATTATATCAATGGCATATTGATAAATCATACAAATTCTGCCTACAAGAAATTTGAATTAGACATGGATCGAGCAAAGACGAGGCCCTTCCTCGATGTGTCAAGTGTCTGTAAAACCAGTGAGATAAGGGAAAAATCAGTTACTTTACATTTCTCCATCTGCTGAAATTGAATAGATACCTGTGGATCTGCTTATAGTGCCGTGATATCTCTTCCTCTTCACATAATAGGGTAAAGTAAAGATCCCGTCACAACATGCGGGTGATAGGAAATATGGCGTTAGGCCTATATTATTTTGTATCTCACGGCACTTAGCAAATGATGTGGTCAGCATCACGCCGGCCGCCTTTACTTCCCTGACTGAACCGGGATTTACGGCTGAGTCGACCCGGTGGCCATTGTGGTCTGAAAAACCATTTACTTCTCAACTGGGGAATTAACCCAGGACCACTCAGATGTGAAGCCATCGCGCTAACCACTGCGCTACACGGCTCCCTTCCTCTTGGCAAAGTATCACTTAACCGATGTTTTATTTACTAACGACCACTTCTGTAAGTCACTGTTCTTGAATCTTCAGCGTAGGAGAAATAGATACACTAAAATACACAGGAAGATGAACAAGATAAGAAATGAACAAGATAAGAAAGACCTTTAAGACGGATGGAACTGATGACGCCGAATGCGAGGTCTTGAAGTGTATTTATTGAAGACAAGCACTCCAGGTGGAGCTGAATGTTTTTCACAAATTGATTGATTGTTAACCTGGCGTATGTGAATGTATAAACACAAGTGAGACACACAAAAACAACTAAATAATCTGTTGCCTGCTCTCAGAAATGGTCAACCTCTTTCCCCAGTATTCACGAAGACATTCCCGCCAAGATCGGGGGTGGCTTCCGGTTTTGGAAACGAGACAGGCCTTACGATGCTCATAATTGGAAACATCCGGGCAGCTGGTTGCTGCCAACAACAGATAAAGAGCTGCGAAATATTATTGAAAGTAAATATCTTCTTTACTTTTGTTTTCTTGAAAGAACGTTAAATATTCTTAGAAAAGTTTATCGAACACGAGAGACTAGCCAAAGTAGATACTGAGAATAGTTAAAATGGAGTCCAAGATTAAAAAGCAGATTTATTTCCTAGTGGTTGAGTGGCAGAGCAGTCGCGCCTCATGGCAATTGTATCACGATCGATCACATTTCTGACACGCTCAAAACAAGCCAGATTTTAAATTAGTACTCAACTTCCTCATTTAGAAGAAAATGCAGCGAGGAAGGAAATTGATATGTACGATTCAATCACGCATGAAATACTCAAGAGTATATGTGATGAAAAGTATAAACATGAGTGATGAATACCTTTTCTGCCAATGTGAAGTATGGGTTACCACTACAGCTGGGCTCTTTACATGACCCTGACTTACGGATAGGGAAGGAAAATGCTGCGAGGAGGGAAACTCGCCACCCTACATCACAAGCTGAGTCTTAATTTACTAAAGTCACTCATTCCTGACCAGCGGTTAAGTCTGTTGAAGGACTACCTTTACCTTACGTGCCATATATTCTGATTGTGGATCTTGTCTCTATTTAGACCACCTTCCTTAGATATTTGTAGTCCAAGTCTTGGAGATGGCTTTTCTGAGTTGATGTCGCTGCTCGTGAATCTCATCAGTAAAAACTGATACGGCGTTGAAAAGAAAAGTTATTGTGTATGCAGTAGAAATGTTAATAGAGCGTCCGGGCACACATTTGACGAGATACATGTTTTTCGTTGAAGAAATAACCGTGATTTCATATGTTCGTGCAGATTTCTCGTGGATCAGAGGACGATATAGTGTATTATGGGACAATGCAGATAACGAGGGATTGACGAGTTATTTAGAAGAATCGTACCATGAATGTGAACTTCAATCAGAACGAATCGAAATGTAACATTAAACATAATCAATAATTGATTCTGAACAAATCGATTGATATCATACATTGTTGTACGTGTGTGGTAATTATTGTCTTAGAATCTTAGCTTTTAATTGTGTTCGTGGTGCAGGAATGAAGAGGTATCATAGAAATGTAGATACGGTATTTTTGCTGGTACAGAGTATCTTGATCTTGATGACCAGTTCCTCAGCGTAGCTGCGGGTTCCAACATCTCCAGCGGACCAAGTCTTGGTCCACGGACGTTCAGTGCGTGATAAGTGCTTCTCTTGAGGCATCTCGGATGTTGCAGAGTACAGCAAGGGAGTCTGACCAGCGCATTGGAGGTCTTCCCCGCGATCTCTTCTTTCCTCGAGGGTACCCGACAGCTGTGGCTGTGTTACATCGACCATCGTTTTGTGGCATCATGTTACCTGCCCATCTATGTTTTTTTTTGTCTGCATGGATTACCGCATCCTTCACCAGGGATAATCGTCTTATGTCAGAATTGTGGAAACATTGCATACGTTGGTTCCGGAGAGTGATTCCTACCAAGAGTCTCTCAGAGGAGGCCTGGGTAACTCTCAATCTGTCCTCTAGTGATTTTGTTAGTGTACACTTCTCAGCACCGTAGAATATCGCAGTGCGTACTGTGGAATTGAAGAGGGAGGCTCGTAGGTCTTGGTAATGGCAACCATCCAGGACCGTGTTAATAGACGAGAAGGATGCCCAACCCGCGCGGTGACGACTTGTCAGTTCAGGTTCCAGGCTATTCTCCATATTGAGAAGACGTCCATGATAAATGTACTCGTTGACATCCTCTAATCGTACCTCGACAATGAAGAC
Source organism: Ariolimax columbianus (assembly GCA_036924085.1). NCBI lineage: Eukaryota > Metazoa > Mollusca > Gastropoda > Stylommatophora > Arionidae > Ariolimax > Ariolimax columbianus. Next base: position 111,331,562 of record JAVGWX010000004.1, on the reverse strand, counting down.
TGGATCACAAGTGGCGAAACAATTGCGCAAAACTTTGGTCTTCGAGACATTCATCTGCAGACCCGCATTCTTGTCCTTACCATCGAGTAGCTGCATCATTTGATTGGCTTTTGCTGTGGACTCTGTGCTGATCACTACGTCATCGGCAAACGAAGGTGTTTGAGACGTCTACCGTCAATAAGGATACCAAAGGTGTCCAAGTTGCATCGGCTAACGACTGATTCCAAACATACAGAGAAGAGGTTTGGTGAGATAGGATCGCCCTGGCTGACCTTCATTTGAATTGGTACCACAATTGGACGTTGGATGGGACGAAATGTGGTAGTGCAGTTCGTATGTTGGTGAGAACTCTAATGTAACCAGGATCTACACCTGTCCAACAGTGAAGGCCAGACAAAATGTGGTTTTACCGAATCAAAAGTCTTGTTATAGTCGATGAAGGCGAATATCAAGGGTGTCTGGAACTCTCGGGCTGTCTTAATAATGCAACAACGTATTGAAATATGGTCCATTGTGCTGTACGAACGCTGAAAGCCTACCTGTTCGACTGGTTGCGATTCTTCGAAAGTGGTGCGGACTATGGCAAGGATGCATTTTGTAAACGGCTTACAGAGTATACATTGACCAATTTTACATCCTTTGGTGTTCTGGGGGGGGGGGGGGGGGAGGGGTAGACAGACTTCGGTTTTCCTAGTTGTAGTGTAACGTCCGACGTTTCAGCGACTCACTACCATGGAATTCACAGTTTCATTCCCCACCTTGTTGACCAGGTTATTCTTATAGTCAGTCTCCATGCGCACGGCATCGACTTGAGTTAGAAGCCTATGGTCAATATGTTGCACCAGATCCTGACGCTAGCCTTACAACTTACCAAAATGGCACACATAAGTGTATTTATACTGTAAGGGAACGAATTGTTGTTGCCGTATTAGACATTATGTTGAGCCAAAAAGAGACAATTGGGGGAGGAGGAGAAGAATAAAAAGAACAACAACAACAAAAACAACACCAACAACACAATAAAAACAACACCAACAACAACAAGAAGCCGAAGAATACCACGTAGAAGAACAAGAAGTACAGAAAAAGTTTAATTACCATTTAGAAATATGAGAAAATGACGCCTATATCAAATTTTCAGAGTATGGCGGTCTATCTGCCTACGAGCATGCCTATATGAGGGCTAAACGAGAGATGTCCCGGACTACAATCGGCGAAGATGTGGACGACTCAAGTTCAGTTTTGAGACTCCAGAGACTGACAAATCTGGGAACTTGTGAGTTACTCGTAATTTGCTCTCAATCTGTTTGTATCATTCATCATCTTGTGCCATGCCGACTGACAGAGTCGATCATAGATCCCCATGGGCTTAAGTATTGAACCATGATCTGAATGTAAGACGTCCATATTGTACAATCTGGGTCGTCTACCTTCCTCGTTTCCCCAGATTATGTCGGCTATTGTAGTCAGACGGATCTGAATTATCACTATGTAATTTTTGTCATTTCTGGGGTCAACTGGGGAGGTTAGAAAGTCAGGGGATTAAAGGTCGCCTTCCTAAGCAGACGCGACGCAGTATGCAGACTAGGTTTTTTTTATGTCACCTGCATTAGACTATTTCCGGGGCTCAAACCAGTAGTACCAAAACTAAGATAACGGTCAAAGGTAAAGGTAACCCATAGCAGACACTGCTGTCAAAGATGAAGTGTTAAGAGACTTCATAATACTAAATCTCAGTTTGTTTCTGAGATCGGGTAAAAAATAATTCAGGTACCGATTTACAGCTAGATCGACTGGAACGTATCAGTAACAAATGTTTAACCTTTTACCTTTGCCGTGAAAAGACTAAGATAATATAACCTACCTATTCGGTCAGGTACGCCTAGTGCATAGCATGGATCAACCATTGCTGATGACGTCCTACTAATGAGTGTCATGAGTTGTCTTCCCGCATCGAACTCTGTCAGTACGTCCTTATATTTTATGTTAAAAGTGTTCTTAACACCCGACTGTATAACCGCACTTCTGTGACTACCAGTCACGATCTTTTTTTTGGGCAATTGTCCATAATTCACTTCTATATTATAAGTTTTATTCTATGATGTCTCCCCCCCCCCCCCCCCCCCCCCCCCCGCCCCGAAAAAAAATCCCCTCCATACTCACTAAAAGAACCACCGTAACGTGATACTAAGGAAATGTCGCAAAGTGTTAACTCAGCATGAGTAGCTTCGAACAACAAAAAACAACAACAATATGGCGCACTGTAAAGTAGCTTATTGACAACATCCGCTTCCTCTGTGCATGCTCTCAGATTAGTACATCTCCAGTCTGTAATAATCATTGTTCTCTCTTGATTTGGTTGTTTTTTTTAGTGTTTTGTTCTTGCTCGTCGGTGAAGACTTTTTGCCTGAACGTTCACAGTTCTTTTCCGGTACTGTGTCTGTGCAACACGATCAATGAAATTCTTCTTCTTCTTCTTCTTCTTCTTCTTCTTCTTCTTCTTCTTCTTCTTCTTCTTCTTCTTCTTCTTCTTCTTCTTCGTTCATGATCAGATGAATGGTTCGGTATCTCTTACAAAGGACACCGATGCATGTAAGGTTGTTTGTATCTCTGTTCATGTTTTGTCTAATATCTGTGTCGAGAGGCAATTTTTGTTCTCTCATCCTGCGTAGACTTCTTTCTTCTTCTTCTTCTTCGTTCGTTCTCAATCTCCCACTACCAAACCCTGAAAGGGTAAGTAGCAGAATGTATTCCAGAGAACGGAATGCGTTGTGTTGTAGTTTACAGCTTTGCACCTTTCGATCCAACACATCCGACTTCAGCAAGCATTTTTTTTAGTACCGGGTTAGCATTCCCTCTTCTATCCCTTCTCCTTAGCCAGTCTGCCCTGCTGTAGCCTGTTATCCAGGATCACCGCGTGGAGGTGTAGAAGGGTCTTGGCAGCTATGGTTCGCTGGCCCTGACGTTAGCAGTCAGCTATGGGTCGCTGAACACTGCAGCTCATGCGCTGCTCAGCATCTTGGTCTCACGCGTAGACTTCCAATTTGATAGGATGTGTTCCACGGCCCTGGTATGCTTGCTTCATGGACATCTGCCATCTGTCTCAGTCGTCATGTTGTTATAACGCTGCCCTTTGTGTATATGAAGTCTATTTCTCAGTCTGCAAATGTTGACTTACTGTTCTCTAATTTAGATGTTTTCTTATCAATCAAATAATCACCAATTATTTCCGAAAGTTTGCTAGAATATCGATATTTATTTTTGTCTTAGCGACTGCTTCTTCTTCTTCCTCTTCTTAATTTTCCTCTTCTTCGTCTATTCATCTATCTCTTACCTACATGGTAAGCGAGTTATTCATTCTCATTTTCATGCATCATACACGAGGGGATGTTCTCAGAGCTCTCTATCAAACACAGATGTCTAATAAATACTCAGCAGGTTTTTGGCCTTAAGGATTGGTGATCCGTGCAAAGGCAAGAATTGGGACTTCTTCTACACTGAATGAGTTAACACTCTTTATGTCAGACTTCACATAGGAAGCTCAAGGACACACACAATAATAACACCACGAAGACGAAATGAAATAGTCCAGTGAAATCCCCTGTAAATAACAAACAAATCTCGGAGAAAAGTCATTCATTGTCACAAATCTATAAAGAAAATTAGAAGTGAAGGCTAATAGAACAGAAATAAATGTCGAAATGACACGATCTTTGAAACATTGAATAACAAACCTGAAGTTAATCATGTGTAAAACAGCCATGACAGATACACTCAATAAGAAACATGGAACAATATACTTACCACATGGCAAAGCAAACAAACTGCTTGGCGGAATGTTGAAGTTAAACAATCAATAGAAACTGATGAATCTAAACAAGATATGACTAAATGCATAAAGTGAATATGACTTTCAAAATATCAAGAGGAAATACCAAAATGAGTAATTAAATTTGCTGAAAAAGAATCCTATTTAAAAAAAAGATTAAGAACAACTAACATCCATTTGCAAATTTTGCACAAAAGACTTGTTTTTTAATTTCAAAGATTAAAAGATGAGAGCTTCATTCCTAATTATTGACAAAACAGATTCTCTTAATATTTTAAGAACATACGAGCAATGAGCTTTCAATAACTGTACAACCCACCAAAAAACGATAGCAATCCTGGAACAACAGGACTGACACCAGCCATCGTAACATACTTGACCAAAGAGAATGCCACCTAGGATCCCCGCTCCGCATTACGGCACAAGATGCTAGTGAATGCTTCGGTAATACTCATTGTCGCGGTCAAATTGGCTGATTTATTTAATTGAGGAATACACGTTGCTTGTCTTTGTCTGTTCTACAGAGCCATCATGTGTTGCAATATTAAATTTGTTGTTTTTCCTATTCTACAGAGCCATCATGTGTTGCAATATTACATTTGTTGTTTTTCCTATTCTACAGAGCCATCATGTGTTGCAATATTACATTTGTTGTTTTTCCTATTCTACAGAGCCATCATGTGTTGCAATATTACATTTGTTGTTTTTCCTATTCTACAGAGCCATCATGTGTTGCAATATTAAATTTGTTGTTTTTCCTATTCTACAGAGCCATCATGTGTTGCAATATTAAATTTGTTGTTTTTCCTATTCTACAGAGCCATCATGTGTTGCAATATTACATTTGTTGTTTTTCCTATTCTACAGAGCCATCATGTGTTGCAATCTGACATCTTGTCTGTGTCGTGCTCTGTAGTTCCACCAAATGTTACAATCGGTCTTCTTTGCTTTGTCCTGCTCTACAGATCCATCATATGTTACAATTTGGCATCTGCTATGTGTCCTGCTCTACAGATCCAACATGTGTAACAATCTGACATCTTATATGTGTCCTGGTCTACAGATCCACATATATTACAATCTGAATTCTTGTCTTTCTCCTGCTCTACAGATCCACCATATGTTACAATAGTGAGAAGAGATGATAATATCAACGAAACGAACAAAGAAGAGTTTAAAAATGGAGGTGAAAGTCTAGAGACGAGTGCGACTAGCAAGAAGAGTAGAGACCAGACGGGACGCCAAAAGAGAGTTTCCATCAAAGATGATATGAGCAGATCAGCAAGCCTGGGATCACACCTTTCAGGTATTCTTGGGGGTTCTTTAGCTTCTTCTTTATTCTTTTCGTTTTTTCTTTTCTGCCTTTCAGTGCGATGTTATTCCTGAGACACGTACGTTCAAAGAGAACAATTAGGCAGATGTGCCTTGATATACACAAAGATGTGTGAATGATGTTTTTCGTCCATCACGAGCGATGAGGACTTTTCTGTTTTTCATTTAGCCAGTCCCTTCAGTTGAGTATTATGTGATTCTGGATTGTGGATGGGTGCGGATATGGCTGACGAGTCAAATTTGAGATCTGCATAGTCGCAGGCAGTGAGGGCATGGAAAGTTCGCTTCGCGAGACAGTGATATTTCTAGACTGTATCCACTGTTCTGCTGCAGTCTTTTTAGAAGCCTCGCATGACACTGCTACTCTGTGGAGAGCTGTGTGCTAGGTTGTGTGGTCTTTTTCAACATCTTCCCATGAATCAAGGTTTATGCTGAAGGCTTTTAAAGATGTTTTAGTGTGTCTTTAAAGCTCTTTTTGTTCCTCTTTGTGATCGTTTGCCCTTCTGCATCTCGCCACAGAAGATTATTGTTGGCAACCGATAGTCTGGCATGCGAACCCCATGACCCGCCCAGCGAATGTGTGATAGCATCATGATGGTATTAATGCTAGGGATACCAGCTCTCTCAACAACAGCAGTGTCCGGGACCCTGTCTTGCCATTTGACATTCATCACCGTTCTGAGACAAAGTGTATGACTCATCTTCTTCGCGTGACCCCTGTATACAGTCCCTGTTTCACTTGCATATAGCTTTGTATGTCTTCAGCTTCGTCTGTAGGCTGATGCCTTTTCGACGTGGGAGTGAAGTCTGCCAAATATAGCTCTGGCCTTGGCAATTCTGACGTTCATCTCATCGTCCACGACTACATTCTGAGACACTGTACTACCGAGGTATGTGAATCTATTTACAACTTTCAGTTTTTCACCATTGATCTTGATGATTGGTTCAGTACACGTTTTCCCAGGTGATGGTTGGTACATTATTTCAGTTTTCTCTGTGTTGATGGTAAGTCCAAAGTTGAAATACGTTATCCACGCTCTTCTGCAGATCAATCTCTGAAACAGTGTGCAAGGCACAGTAGTCAGCAAACAGAAGATATTTGATGGTGTGTGTCATGACCTTAGTTTTTGCTTGAAGCGACCTTAGGTTCAACAGCTGACCATCTATACGATATCTTATGTCGATTCCTATGTCCCCGTCTCTGAAAGCATCAGTCAGCATTGCAGAGAACAGCATCTGAACAAGGTTGATGCAAACACACACCGCTTTTTCGCAGTTTGTTACTGGAAAGCACTACGAAATAGCACCATTCTTCTGAACTCTAGCCTGCATTCCACCGTGTAGTTGCCGTACTACGCTGACAAGTTTCATTGGGCAGCCACACTTTGTCATGATTTTGCACATGCCTTTTCTGTTGACCATATCGAACGCCTTTGTCAGATCGATGAAGGCTAAGTACAGGTCACAGTGCTGTTCCTGGCATTTCTCTTGTAGCTGTCTGGCAGCAAATCACAATATCTGCGGTCCCACGCTCTTTCCGGAAACCACACTGCCTTTCAGGTAGAAGACCTTCATCAAGATGAGCTGTGAGGCGATTGAGAAGGATTCTGGTGAATATCTTCCCTGCGATGGACAGTAAAGAAATGCCGCTGTGGTTATCGCATGATTGGCTGTTACCTTTCCGTTTATTCAGATGTATTATTGAGCCATCCTTCAGATCTTGCGGGATGGTTTCACTGTGCCACATTCGTTTGAAGAGTTTTACAATTAGTGCTATTCCGCAATTTGTGTAGACCTCCACAGGAATTCCATCGAAGCCAGGTGTTTTGCCACTGACGAGTTGACTAACCGCTTTCTGAGTCTCCTCTACAGTCGGTATATTATCTAGAGCCTCGTTTAGAGGATAAACAGAAGACGGCTGGTTCAAGCTGTCACCAAAGTGCTCTACCCAGCTTGTGATAATTGTTTCTGGATCTGTAATTAGTGTTTTCCCATCTGCATGGAGGATGGGTAGTGAACCTGAGGAAGTTGGGCCATAGGCCGTCCTAAGGGCATGATAGAAGTTTCTCATGTCATGATTGTCAGCAAATCCTTGTAGCTTATCCGCTTTATTGCTAAGCCAGGAGTCCTGCAACTGACGCAATTTGCTTTGGACAGTCCTGCCTCGTTTAGTGAAGCTGCTTTCTTGGATGTTGAAGTTGTGTCATTGGAATACATTTTGTGGAGACGGTGTTTGTTAGCTAGCATCGTTTTTATGTCCTCTGAGTTCTCATCAAACCAGTCGTTTTGTTTCCTAATATAATGATCCAGGATTTCGGCTGACGTGAAATACGTGTTGCACTAAGGGCCGACCAATTGGTACCTACACTTTTGTCGTCTAGCGAGACAATTTGGAGATGGTTTTCCAGGGTAGCAGCAAACGACTGTTGGAGCGACACATTCTGTAGCTTAGTAACGTCTAGCCTTTTATTGGTCTTCTTTCCCTGAGGACGTCTGGATAACTTAATACGAATTATTAGCTTAGACACAATGAGTCGGTGGTCTGTCCAGCACTCGGCACCACACATAGACATAGTCACCAGGACATCTTGGATGTCTTTCTTTCTAACAAGTACATAGTCAATTTGGTGCCAGTTCATTGAGCGAGCACGCATTCAAAAGGTCCTGTTTCGAGTAGGAAGTCGAAAAATCGTGTTAGTAACCAAGAGGTCATTCTCTGTACAGGTCTGGAGGAGGAGTCCACTGCTATTACAGCTACCCACGCTATATTTTCCAATAGTGCCATTCCAGGATATGCTTTCTGCACATACGCTAGCCTTGAAGTCCTCAACAATTATGAGTGTGTCAGGTTATGGAAGTGATGCTATGACTGCGTGCAGGTCTTCCTAGAACTTGTCCTTGACATCGTCCTGGTTCGTCATGGTCGCTGCGTAGGGGCTGATGATTGTGGCATGTTTCCCACCATGGAGCAGGGGAATCCTGACTGACATGAGTTTGTCATGTATACCCTTTGGAAACTCTGCTAACAAGTTCTGTTATAATTGTAAAACCAACCCCCGCATATCTTTTTTCTCCAGTTTTTCTGCCACGCCAGTAAAATATACAGCCTGATTCTTTTTCGCAGAGTTGACCTTCGCCCCCAAAACGGGTTTCGCTTAGTGCTGTTATGTCAATGTTGTACCTGACTAATTCTGTAGATGTCAAGTAGGATGCGCACCGAGATTGAGTGGGGAGAATCTTTCCCTTTTGTTTCTTTTTTTTTTTTCTTTGTTTGACTGCAGCCAAGCTTGTAAGCGGACATACGCTCTACGCTTCGCCGCTCGCCCTTGTCACAGGACTCGATTGTGTTATTATTGTATAAAAGAAAAGAGAATGACGCACTACGCTTTTGATTTAAGTGAAGAAGGGTTGCGCAGTTCGTCCACCTCACTCTCACGCCCGAGTCCAACTTTAACCAGTGGCAAAACAAGTCAGAACGACTGGAAATACTCTGATATTGTGGATGACCACGGCTGCGTAAGTGCTTGCCGTATGCTGTATGGTCCACACCGCTCAGCACATTTGCTGTCGTGGTAGTCTGATGACGACTTTCCTACTTAGCTGGCTGGGCTTGAGCAGGGCAGGGCAAATCTAAAAGAGCTTTCCCTGTTCATGGCTCTCTACTTTTTTTTTTCACCACCTCTCCTGCCCATTTTGTTTCCGTGCGTTTGTTTTGGTCTCTCAATCACAAAGACTCCGAGGTATGCCCGACATCTTGTCACCTGGTGGTCTCTCAGTGACAAAGACTCCGAGTCAGGCAAGACGTCTTGTCACCTAGTGGTCTCTCAATGACAAAGATTCCGAGGCAGGCAAGACGTCTTGTCACCTAGTGGTCTCTCAATGACAAAGACTCCGAGGCAGGCAAGACGTCTTGTCAGGCTGACCTGCACGATCCAGCGATTTAGAATCAATGCTAACGCGACCAAGCGTTGTCGGGAATACGGGACGATAGACTACAACTAGAACACGACACATTATCAAATAGGTGTATTCTATTTTACATACACTAATTGTAGTACGGTTCTCCTGTGGTGTTCCGTCAATAAAACACTTTCTGAATTCACTCGAGTTTTGGAAGAAGATTAAATATCACAAAATATCCGGAGCATACGTGTCAGCGGCCAATCACGGCGCATTAGTACATAGATAATGACGTAGAACACACATAATTTATCAGGCTATATAGAGTATACAGACATCATCATCATCAAGTGCCCTATCGGTTGGCGTTGGTGATCATGGATCTCCACTCTGTCCTATCACTTGTGTCGGTTATCAGTTCCGCAGTCGATCGACTCCGATGCTATTCCTTCAAACTGTTCAATAATATTTATAGGTGTTTTTTGTTTGCGCGATACTGCCCGTTGTCACTGTGTGCCAACCCGCATCTTCTTATGACACACATCATCCCTAATGCCAATTCCTGATATGTGACGATGTTTATGATTACCTCCATTTTTCATGTCAAACTGCATTTTTTTTTTTTTTATCATCCTCGTTGCTACCTAAAGGCATCATAAAAACATCTTATTAAAGACTTGATTAGATCCGTCAATCGTACACACGTTGAAATATAATTAGTCGAGATAGAATATTACATACGTTCAGGTGAAAAGAGCGCGTAGACGTGTTTATATAGTTACACCAGATGTTTAGATAGATAGAGTACACAGAAGTTTAAATGTCGCTAGATTCATATTTTGACCAGATAGAGTGCGGAATATGTTTAGATAGATAGAATACACAGAAGTTTAAATGTCGCTAGATTCATATTTTGACCAGATAGACAATGAGATAAAGTTAGATATTAAGTAATAGCAATTTTATTAATAACATTTTTACAAGAGTGGGAATAAAATGTGATTGTGTCTTATTTTCGACATAGTCCCTGGACCTGTCAAATCACGTTGTCTACCTCTCCACTAGCGTGTGGGTGTCCTCTAGAATGTCTTTTGGTGTGACTTATAACCAAGTTTGCCTTGTTGTCAGTTGCATTGGAACTCATCTTCTGCTCACTTTCCTATAATTGAGGTCATCATGGACAATTTTATGCGCATCGTTGTCATGCATGTAGAAATTTACGGCTTTTTCATCAATAATGATGCCTATTGCCACGGACTAGCTAGCCGATCTGTAGTTTCACTGTGTCAGTTCACACGCTTGCTGGTCTCTCACGCCGCTGTTCATCAATGACGTTTTGAAATCCTTCTACCTATTCATACACAACCCTCTGACTCAAACAACTGTCTCCATGCTGAACTTTCCTTCTTCTGTAGATTTCAGAAGGTTTCATACACTGTGATAAACAAAAACGGATAACGCCTCGTATCTTTTCTACAGTGGATGTAGGAATTGTGCTGCCTCTTATGCAAGCTATGTTGCACATGTGCAAAATGCTCGATCGGATCGTAACAATTACTACATGAAGTATTATAAAAGATTCATTTCGTTTTATAAAATAAGACGTTCCATTGTGCACAATAAAAATGTTGTTACTTGGTGACCCACTCGGATATAGCATCTATACGTTTACAAACGTATACTTAAATAATTAGAGCAGATAGAATATTAACCATTATTTAAATAAATATATTGCCAGGAGGCTTCAAATTAAAACATTAAGCCTGGGATATAAGTGAGAAACACTGTGTCTTTGTATTGTAACTTGTTAATATGGTTGCTAAGGATGTCAAGAGTGTTTTGCACGTGCCATAACGATGCAGATGAACATCATGACGTCATAATTGCAGTTAAAAGATGGCTGCACCACTATTGACATGCAACAAGGAGAAGCAGCGTTTTGTTGTTTGTTGTTTTTTAGCAGAGGACACGTACAGAACACTCTTGACATCCCTAGCAACCAAATTAACAACTTACATTACAAAGGAATGGTTTTTCTCATTTCTGTTCTACGTTATGGGTTCCTTTTGAAGTCCCTTCGTTCATATACTATTATATATAATAAAAGCCACGTACACTGCCAGATACATTTAGATGCATAGTTGCTATGTTGTTAGATATATTATACCATATAGACTACGAGATAAGTTTAGATCGGTATAGTACATATATGTGTTTAGATATAATTAGACCTGACAGATTACATTGACGTTCAGATTTAATGAACTAGATAAGATTATTATATAAGTTTAAATATGTATATAAGGCACAACCTTTTAAATATAATTAGACAGTACAGAATACATGTTTAGATTGGTATAGTATATAGTCGTTTTTATATAACTAGGAAGGGGAGGAAGACTAACATCTGGTCAGGCAAAATATACTAATCAGACATATACTACATATAACATATATATACAACATATAACACATATACATATATATATATATATATATATACTACATATAACATATATATATACTACATATAACATATATATACAACATATAACATATATTTACAACATATATCTACAACATATAACATATTTACTACATTTAACATATATATATTACATATAACTAGGACACTTAGAATATAAGATCAGTTAAATAGATACAGTACACTAACGTTTATATATATTTAGATAATTCGATCAGTGCTGATGAACGTGAACTGCGGTCCTCCAGGTGGTTGTACTATACTTAGCTTCATCTGTGTTTAGCTCTCTACTACGGAGATCACATCGATCACCCACCTTATTAGCCAGTCTGTCATGGAAACTGCCCGTTTTCAGGAAGAGCTGCGTGAAGTGAGGTGAAGGTCTTGGTCAGTGTATAGACAGACCAAATTGGTGTGTAGAATATTATGTACGAAGGTATTCAGTGTTTAACATAGCATGAAGACACCGACATGTTGTGTGTGTCCTTGATTATGTATACACACGTATATAAGGACAGAGAGAAGCAGATGCAGACGGAGAGTGGCAAGAGGAGACATAGAGAGAGAGAGAGAGAGACATAGAGTGACAGAAAGAGAGTGGCAGAAGGAGACATAGAGAAAGAGAGAGAGAGACATAGAGTGACAGGCAAACAGTGGCAGAGAGAGACATGGAGTGGTAGAGAGAGGCAGAGAGAGAGATAGAGTGACAGGCAGACAGAGTGGCAGAGAGAGACATAGAGTGGTTGAGAGAGGCAGAGAGAGGTAGAGTGACAGACTGACAGAGTGGCAGAGAGAGACATATAGTGGTAGAGAGAAACAGAGAGAGGCAGAGAGATATAGAGATAGATATAAGGTGACAGGCAGACAGCTTGGCAGAGAGAAACAGAGTGGTAGAGAGAAACAGAGAGAGAGAGAAACAGAGAGAGACAGAGAGAGAGAGGTAGATAAACATAAAGATCTGTAGATAGATAGGGAAAGAGAAATAGACAGTCACAGATATTCAGAGAGAGAGATAGACAAACAGAGATAGGGAAAGAGAAAAAGAGAGAGTCATACATTTAGAGAAAGAGACAGAGAAAAAGAAGTAGAGAGAGAAAAAGGGAAACAGCCAGAAAGAAAAAGAGACAGAGAGAGATACGGAGAAAGAGCGCAAAACGACAAAAGGAGAGGTAGACAGGATGAGTGACAGACACATAGAGAAAGATAGACATAGACAGCCAGAATGTCAGTGAGAGAGAGAGAGAGAAAACGAGAGAGAGAAAAATAGACACTAAGTAACGAATAATGTAGATACTGACGGTTCCTGTAGCTCGCCGGGTGAACACACTTCTGCTCTGTTCTCTCAGATGCCCCTCTTTCTTGAATCTGTGCACGATTTAAAAACTTTGTAATTGGGACATCGCTTATCCATAAATTGTAGTGTCCTCATCCAAGAGGGGGTAATGGATCAGCTTCATAATTTCACTTTTATCCATTTCCAATATCCTCACTTCGGATGCTCTGAGGCCTGGATTTTAGTTTGTTCATTCCTGCAAACCCAGCAGGACCAGGACAACAGTCCACACAATATCACAAAAGTTCGAGACCGCAATGTCGCTTAAACAATCATGTCATAGCCAGCCTGTTTGCACCTTCCAAAGCCAGGATTGAGAGTCAACTTGAATGCCGGAAAAATCTGATGAGATGGTGATACACGGACGACGATATCTGCACACGCTGCTCTGTTCAAGATCAGGAACACCTCATGACCTACACAAAATCTTCTACACGCATGTACAATAGATGACCTGCTAGGGGGAAACCACAAAGCGGTCAGTGTGGCAGAACACTGGACCTCTACTATGTGACACGTTGCTATGGACATGGAACGTACTTAAGTAGCGACGGTTACGATTTCAGACTGCCACATAGAAGCCTAAGCCACTGCCTCGATCTCCATGAACATCACATGTGTCCAGTCTGTCTCGTCACAGTGCATGTTGGGAGACTGAGTAGCAGAGATCTGCAAGACATTGATACTCAATGTTAAAAGCAAGGTCTCTAACGTTCCAGCCAACCCGGCTGTTGTTTAAGACTCACAATGAGTAAGTTGACTCTTTTGTGCGCCCTGAAAAGGGCGTTAAGTGGCGGGTTGTAGAAGATTTCCTTGCTTGCCAAGTATGGCTGATGAAGGTGGACCGCAGTTCTCCAGGCGGTTGTGCTATGCTTGGTTTAATCTGCGTAGCGCTCACTGCTACGAGGATCACATCGATCCACATCTCGTCAGCCAGGCTGCTTTGAAAAAAGTATGTTTTCAGGGAACGCTACATGGAAGACAGAGATTGTGGTCTTGGTCAGTGCATTATGCTTGACCCTGACTTGACGTCCTGGTGTCAGTATGTTCTGTCTGACGTCTGAATAGACTAGCTTCACAGTTCCCCGCAACCCAGCTGTAATTCAGTACTTGACTTGGTGTTAGGGAACACAAGGCAGCGATGTAGGAAACTGATCACCGCACATCACAAAACGACAAAATCTAGAAATATGAAATCACTAACACTTCATCCCAGACTGCAGTATCTGTTGTAAGACCACCGTAATAGTTTACCCTTTCCTGCTGAATCTCTTATGTATTTACTTGCTGTTTCTCAGCTTGAGTTCGTTATTTTTACTTTTATCCTTGCTTTCGGTCTCCTACTTCCATCCTTGATCGCTTTCTTTTGAGCATGCTCTCTTTCGCAATTTTTTTTTTTTTTTTAAATTCCACTTTTCTAATTCAGCTGTTTCTTATTACTTTTTGCCCACCTTAATTTTTGAATGTCTTCCCGCTTCATTCATCATTAACCGCTTTCCTTATCTGTCTTTTACCGTGTCTATTGTTGTTATTATGTTTCTGTACCAAACATTCTTTGTTGTACATTCCAGAAGATTCCATAGACAGGACTCTAGTACGGGTAGATACAGGATACTTTGAGGATGTGTTAGAAGAAGACAAGAAACGTGATGGACTGAGTAAAAGTTTAGAAGATTTGAAGGAGGCGAATGACAAGGGAGAAAGAGGTAATTAAACAATTATTATCAAGGAAATGTAACGTCCATGGCATAAAAATATTGTAATATTGATGTAAAAAAGAAAGTGAAAAAGGAGAGCTTTAATTCAGCTACAATCATTAATGAGAAATGTATCGATCCAAAGCATTTAACGAGCGGAGGAAACAACAGCGTTGTGAAGAGTTATTGCAAGAACTGTTCAACTTAATACGCCCCGAGCGATAACCAGTATTTATCCCAAGAAACAAAGTTAATCAAGAACTTGATGTTCTGAATCAAGACAGGGTGTGGATATATAACAATTGAAGAACATTCAAGCTTGTGGGAAGACATGATTGAGGTGGTCAGAGAGAATCTTTGGAATAGCATAGAATGAAATTAAATTTGCCGCAAGCTACCAAAGTACCAATGTGTAAAAGAAAAGCAGTTAAAGAAACGGTGATAAATACAGAGGCGTATTATTATTAAGTTACACAGACGCAATCTTGGCACAAATACTTAAACAAAGAATAAAACGAATTGTTGGACTTGAACAGCGCATAGCTCAGTTTAGGTTCCGTGAAAAAATCAAATATAGGGATGCTTTATATGGGAACGAACCCATCACCTTCTTGTTGTGGGCCGTGCCACTTAACACTACGTCCCCTTAAGGGAGATTGAGAACAAACGCAGAAGAAGAAGAAGAAGAAGAAGAAGAAGAAGAAGAAGAAGAAGAATACAAGAAGACGAAATATTGTTGGAATATTTTAACAGAAGATGAAAGGTTTGATAGAGAAATTTAAACCAGACCTTCTGCTGTGACTTATCAAACGTCATCACTGCTTAAACACCGGAACATCAGGTGTAACAGCTGACAGCAGCCATCGACTTATAACTGACAGCCCCCTAGCAGACTGACTGAGAGAATTGGTATAATAGAGAGAAGCTAAACCTGGACCCCAAATACCCTGCTGTTGGGCCGAACTTCTCAGATATCGCAGCCTCAATGTAAGCTACAATACAACAGAATAAAAACTCATTTTCATGACGAACGTAAAAGTAGTAGAAGAATTTCCAGAGCCTTATTGAATGAGTTTGGCCTAGCCCATCCTGGCGACAGTACAACGCAATGGTTCTATGTAGGCTCACCTTTGTTGAGACAACAATAGCGATCCTCATATCTTTGTCCAGGCTGCTGTAATACATCCTGTTTTATGAGTACAACGAGGACGTAAATTGAGGTTCTTGAACAGTATGTTACACCTGGTCCTAACAATACACTTGTTCTATGCTTGTCTTGGACAATATGTTACACCTGGTCCTGACAATACACTTGTCTATGCTTGGCTTGGAAAGTATGTTACACCTGGTCATGACAATACACTTGTCTATGCTTGGCTTGAGCAGTATGTTACAACTGGCACTGACAATGCACTTATCTAAGCTTGATTTATTTTAAATTGAATGATCGTATCTGTGTTCGTATAAACTGATTCAATTGCACCTTTATGATTCGTTACCCAACACTAACAGAGACCACACGATTGCCTCCACAGAATCCAGCCGAGGACGCGTTCTGTCAAGAACGCAGACCACCATATCCCTGACACACAGTGAAAGTAGTGGCAGCCACAAAAGGGGGTCAGTTCTCAAATGTCAATCATACAATCCATATTATCATCACTACCATTAATTGATGAGCAGCCATCTACACAACCACGTATCAATTGGGCATATCATCAGAATAAGTGACTTTGTTCTCACCCCGGTTTGTTATGCTTTCTTCTCCCTTTCATCATATTTATCTTCCAAATCGCAAATTGCATTAAGGGCGGAGTATGATCTTGCAGAGAGTTTAATTTTTACAATTGTATCTTTATCAAAAATGGATTTATCCGTATAAAATGTCACCAGGTTCTGTAAAAATGACCACCTTACAACTTCATATAATTTATGTAGCATTCCAAATGTTGATGTAAAACTTAATTAAACAAAAAAAATACTAACATGTATATTCGAAAAAAAAGGCAAAACTATGCCTATAATGTCTCCTGTCTTTGATCATACACTTTTTTTCCTCATAATACTGTTCAAGATTTTCTCCATAATAGAATTCATTCAAAGCTAAATCTTTTACAATTGTTTTTTTTTATGGAAAATAAAATATTTACTCAATTTTGTAAAAAATAAAATAATATTAGCACTACAAATTATAATCATTCTTAAAAATTAAATGCAGCTTAATTATATATATCCAGGTTATCCAGTCTGGATTATATTTATTAATATTGTTGCTGTTACAATATGTAATGATTAGATCTGTTGGTTATCAAACGTAAAAGTAGTATTAATTCCATTGCACCTTGTTTCTTACTTACTTACTTAGTCGCTCCTCTTCTACTGAGAGGTTTGCCAGAGAGAACGCCACACTGCTCTATCCGTCGTCATTTTCCTGGCCTCTTTCCAATCCAGCCCTCAATCACTTAGGGACTGTCGTATGTTGTCTTCCAAACGTACTTTGGGACGTCCCGGGGGTCTGCGTCCTTGACTTTTGATCTCCCATGACCGCTTTTGTATCCGATCTTCTTCCATTCTACAGACATAGCCAAACCACTGTAGTTGGGACTGCTCCACTCGTGTCTGCAAGGGTTGAACTTAAAGATTGCTACGTATTGTCTGGTTATGGATCTTGTCCCTTTTCATCACCTGAACCGCCTTTCTTAGGTACCTCATTTCTGAAGTTTGTAATTGCCTTTCTTGGGCTGTAGTCATTGCCCATGACTCACATCCATATGTCAGGACAGGCACATAGGTCGAGCGGTATACATCCATCTTTGTTTTCCTGCTTATTTCTCTTCTAGTGAGGAAACCTCTGTTTATTGCATGGAAAAGTATACCTGCTGCTGCCCTTCGTGCAGCTAACTCTTCTTTGATTCCTCCCCTGCTGTCTGTTACCACTCCTAGCTATTTACAATTGCTGACCTGCTCCAGTGCTCGTGTTCCTAGGGTTATGTGATGTCTCTTTTCATCTCTGGCGATCACCATGGTTTATGTTTTAGAGTTGCTGATGTGCATTCCTCTCGCCTTCAACTCTTCATCCCAGACCTGCAAGTTGATCTGGAGATGTGCTTCAGATTTCGTGATCAGGGCCACATCATCTGCAAATGCTAGTTCCGATATGTAACTTGGTCTCATCTTCCAGTACCCTACTTCATGCTTTTTTGTCCGTTCCTTGCAGGCCTTGATGACTTCATCCATGAGAAGTATGAAAAGGTACGGTGATAGAATGTCCCCCTATCTTACTCCAGTAGTGGTCTTGAACTCTCCTGACTTTTGATTTGATGTCCGCACATAATTTCTGCATGTTTTATAGAAACTCTGTATGGCAGAGATCAGGGGTCCTGGGATGTTCTTCCTCGTCAGGCACTCCCAGAGTTTGCTCCAAGGAACTTTATCAAATGCTTTCTCCAAATCCAAAAATCAGAGATGCATCTCTTTATCATAGTTTCTGCTATTTGTAATTTCTTTGTTCTTTCACTGTCGTGAATTCTGGGATTACTTGATAAATAGCTAGGACCTAATACAAAAAAGCTCTCTAACGCTTCATCCCTGATGACAATTCCAATTATGAAACTATGTTTATGTTTATCTCCATATTGCATGTCAGACTCCATCTTTATTTGTTTGCTTCTTTGTGACAGTGTTGCAGTGAAGGTTTCAACAGCCGACAAAAAGAAATGGAGGTTGGAAATTGCAGACAAGGAGAAGGAACTCGAAGAGGAAGAAGCCATGAGGCTAAGGCGTGAACGTAAGGCGACGTACGAGGCGTGTACAAATGAAACCGGATCTAACTGCATAAAGTGAACATACGTACGATGCGCAAGATGACGTCACTTCTCATGTAAACAGCAGATGCCAACCGTCAAGTTTGCAAAATTGTATTATCCTCCGACTACAGTTTCCTCAGCTGACCGTTGAAAACATGGCGGGTGTGACTCGGATTCTGTCAAGAGTTGATGAGCGAGCGGTGATTCGGTTTCTAACAGATGAAGAGTGTCAACCATTTGACATTCATCACAGAATGCAAGCAGTGAAAGGTGGCAAACGTGTGGCGAACGTATTTGTGGCGACGGTCCACATGAATTGCTTCATCAATTTTGGCGATGACATCTTCTGACTCAACAATATGCGCCTGACCTGATCTCGGAAGATATTATGTAAACTCACGACCTTCTGACATCATTTAACACCGTTGTTCAGTTCTTCACTGTTGTCTTCGACACACTTTTGTCGCCATACACTGCCTGAATTCTGCTATGAATGTCAACTGGTCGACATCCTTCAGCTGTTAGAAACTGAATCACTGCTCGCTGATCAACTGTGGATGGATTTCGTATAACACACGGCATGTTTTCAACTGTTTGCTGAGGAAACTTTGAATCGAAGAATAATGAAATTTTACAAACTTTACGGTTGGTATGGGCTGTTTACATCAGAGGTGACGCCATCATGCGCATCGTACGTATGTTTACTTGGTGCAGTTAGATCCGATTTCATTTGGACATGCCTGATAATAATTATGAGATATGTAACTCAACTTAACGTCTTTATATTGACTCTATATACAACCAGATTTTTGGAGGGTGGTTTGACTGATGTGCGAGTCTATTTTGATAGGCTCAAACATTATAACTAAGTAGCACCGCAGCCGGTTAGGCGCCATCTATACCTGCTATTAACAAAATACTTTTGGAAAGGTAAAAAAAACGGGAAGATTTTTAGTTTGAATTTTGTCTGGGGAGCGTCTGTTAAGTCTACTCTTGTCGATTTCCAACTGCAAAAGAATTTTTAACGTGCTCGACACTGTACACGGCAGTCCGATCTCAATACCCAGAGATCAGGAACATTTTTACCAGAAGATCCACGTGAAATAAATCCCGGTTTTCACCATGATTTGAATTCGCGACCTCTGGCCCCCGAGGTGGACACCTACAAATACAATATTTTTGTGCGTGTAAAACTTTGTCTAGTATATCTGTTGCTCATAAAACGACGTACAATTTTTTTGAGCGCGTAAAACAACGTACAGTATTTCTTCAGAAGGTGTAAATTATTAAAGATCGTGTGGTAATAGCTGTCCATCGTTGTCGATGAGGACTGCCAACATCATCCTTGTCACAGATTTCCCTTTTGGGTATGGGTGCGCATGTGGCTGAACAGGTCAATGCGGGCACGAAAACATCTGCTACATATCGAGCACACGAGGTTTGTAGAAGGTGATGGAGTTCCCGCTGTTCGGGGTTTCCTGGAGTCAAGTCTGCTCTGGGCTTTCACAACACGGTCGTCTTCGTCGGTAGCTACATCCGATTTGACTGGGCTTCTCCAGTCAGATCTGTTTTGCGCAAGACATTCCCAGGTGTCGATGTCTATCCGGCAAATTTTTAGTGAGTCCTTCAGACCGTCTTTGAAACATTTCTTTGGGCGCCCTCTCTCGCGCCATCCCTCTCTCAGCTCGCCGTAGAGAAGCCTCTTTGGGAGCCGCTCGTCTGACATACGGACGAGGTGTCCGGCTCATCCTAGTCGTGCTTTTTCTAGCAGTGCATGGATGCTGGGCATGTTAGCCCTCGAGAGAACCTCGATGTCAGTGACACGATCTTGCCATCGGATGTGGAATATTCGCCTCAGGCAACCTGTGTGGAAGTGGTTTAACCTCCTTGCATGTCCAGAGTATACAGTCCAGCTTTCGCAGGCGTATAGTAGGGTTGGAATGATGGCTGCACGGTAGACTTTGAGTTTGGTCTTGACGCTGATGCCACGACGTGCCCAGACCAGCGAGCGCATTCTACCAAAGGCTGTGCTGGCCTTTGCTATTCTGCTTGCCACCTCATCGTCTAGGCTGACAGACCTCGACAGCGTGCTGCCAAGATATGTGAATTTGTCTACGACATTCAGCGTCTGCCAGCTGATTGTAGTCTTTAATTTTGTGAACGGCATGCCTGGTGCTGGTTGGTACATGTTTTTTTTGGCATTCATGGTCAGACCAAAATTTTCGCATGCGGCAGAGAACCGGTCCATTCCAACCTGCATGTTCTGTTCTGAGCTGCTCATTAGAGCGCAGTCGTCAGCAATTACAAGTTCCCTGATTATATTGCCAGCCACTTTGGTTTTGGCCTTCATTCTTCTGGGATTGAGTAACTTGCCATCTGTGTGCTACTTTATGGGTATTTCAAGCTCCAGTGAGCTGATGGCGTCTGTCATTGTGGCCGCGAACTTCATGCTGAACAAAGTCGGGGCGAGTACACATCCTTGTTTTACTCCGTTTGATACTAGAAACGTTTTAGAGATTGCACCGCAGTCCAGTACACGAGCACACATGCCTTCGTGTAGCTGTTTATGAACTTGTTGGGGCAGCCAAACTTGGACAGTATCATCAACAGCCCTCCTCTGTTTACTGTATCAAATGCCTTTGTCAAATTAATAAATGTGGTGTACAAGGCCTGATTTTGTTCTCGACACTTCTCTTGTACTTGGCGACGGCAAAAATCATGTCCACTGTTCCTCTTCCGGCTCTGAATCCACATTGGCTTTCTGGGAGGTGGTGGCTTTGTTCAAGGTGTTTGTTGAGCCTGTTTAGCAGTAAGCGCGCTAGGATCTTGCCTGATACGGAGAGTAGCGATATTCCACGATGATTGTCGCATTCCTGACGGTTGCCTTTTCTTTTGTACAGGTGAACGATTGAGGCGTCCTTTAGCTCCTGCGGAATTTTTCCTTCAGCCCACATGTGGCAGAAGAGTTAAGTGATCCTTCTGGTGAGGGATGAGCCAGCTGTCTTATATACCTCTGATGGTATTGCATCAGCTCCTGGAGCTTTTCCTATAGATAGTGAACTGATTGCCCTGTCGACTTCCTCCTCAGTGATGACTTCATCCAACGCCAGGTTCAGTTCCACCTGCGGCATTCGCCGGATGGCCTCTTCATTTATGGACGATGGATGGTTTAGTATTTTGCAGAAGTGGTCTGCCCATCTGTCTAGAATCTGAACCTTATCTGTTAGCAGTGCTCCATCCGCACTGCGAACTGGAGTATTACTAGAGGGCTGCCGGCCGTAGAGAGCTTTCAGTACCTCGTAAAACCGTTTGGTGTCATGACGCTCGGCGAACATCTCAATTTCGTCAGCTCTTTTGCTGATCCAGGAGTCTTGCATCTCTCTAAGCCTGGTCTGGACAGCTTTGCGAGCAGTATTGAAGGCAGCTTTTTCTGCCAGAGATGGTGTGTCCCTCTGGTATTCCCTGTGCGCTTCCTGTTTTGCATCGAGAAGGCTCTGTATTTCCAGATCGTTCTCATCAAACCAGTCCTTATGCTTGCGCATGAGTGAGCCAATGTGTTTTACAGCTGTATCGTAGAGTGTGTTTCTCAATGATGACCAGTTCTTTTCGATGTCGCTCCTTTCAAAACGAAGCTCAGATAGTTTGCCCTCAAGCTCTTCCTGGAAGCGTCCTCTCGTGGGTTCGTATTTCAGCTGAGAGACATTTAGCCTCCTCTGTGGTTTATTTCCCTGGGGGCGCATTTTGGGCTGGATCTTGAAGTTTAGCTTGGCAATGACAAGTCGATGGTCGGTCCAACATTCTGCACCATACATGCTTTTCGTTACCATAGCATCCGCTCGATCCCTACGTCTGATGATAATGTAGTCAATGAGGTGCCAGTGGCGGGACCGTGGGTGCATCCATGTGGTTCTATTTCGGACCGAAAGTCGGAAAGCTGTGATTGTAATGAGTAGTTCATTTGCGGCACATGTCCTCAGAAGGAACAGTCCGTTACTATTGCATTTTCCGATACCATGTCTGCCAATGACCCCCTCCCAGGCTGTATTGTCTGTGCCAACCCTAGCGTTAAAATCACAGAGGATGACCAATTTGTCAGATTTGGGGACTGAAGCGATGAGCGCCTCAAGGTCCTCATAAAACTTATCTTTTGTTTCCTGAGGATTTGTCATTGTGGGTGCGTATGCACTGATAAGTGTTGCATGGTGCCCTCCTATTAGGGGGAGACGCAGTGTAATCAGGCGGTCATTGATTCCTCTGGGCATGCTTGTGAGCTTTGCGACCATGTTGGTCTTGATGGCAAAGCCAACTCCAGCTTCACGTCGTTCTTCTTTGCTGCGGCCGCTCCAGAAGAAAGTATAACCAGCGTCTTCTTTTGTGATCTGTACTTCCTCTATCAGTCGTGTCTCGCTCAGGGCAGATATGTAGATGTTGTATCTAGCCAGTTCCCTGGCGATCAGAGATGTCCGTCGTTCGGGTCTGTTTGCTTTGACGTTGTCCAGTAGCGTGCGGGTATTCCATGTTGCAAGCGTGATGGGTAGTTTTCGTGATCGTTTTCTGCCTGTTCCGCCGCTGCAGTTTTGGGGCCCTGCCAGTTGCGAGTTGCTAGTCAGGGTGTGATCTGTAGGATGATGTCGTGGGTTGCGCAATGTGTTTTTAGTGAGGGAGATGTGCGCAAGAAATTCCTCACTCTCTCGTCCGGACTCAACATGTTCTAGAGGCAAGACATTGTCAAGACTTCTAGTGAAGGGTTCGGATGCAGACAGTATGGTGTCAGCGTGTGCCTCATTTTTTCGGTAGCCCTTCCCTTCTCTTTTATCGCTGGGTTGGAGCTTTGATGTATCTGTTTCTGAGTGCATTTGTTTGTGTATTCTTCTTCCACCTCTCGTTCCTCTAGTCTTTCGCCTTGATTGTATACTTGTGAGTTCCGATGCCTCCTCGGTTAAGTGTATTTTCAGCACACGCAACAGATGTAGATCTGAGTTTGAAGGGACGTAGTGTGCTGATCGAAGCGCAATGAGCTCCTTTCTGGGGTACCGTCTATTTGACCGGGTCAGGATGACCTTCTTCGTTTCAGTGTTCATGCTTCGTTATCTGGGTCACGATACAACACAGAGCGACACTAGCTTTTGACCGGGTCAAGTTTCGGCCACGCTTCGTGTAAAGCACAACTTAGTTTACGTAAAAATGGGTAAAATTAAACTTTAACTATCCAGTTAATATTAACAAATCATGTACTGAAATGTAAAACACAAAAAATAGGAAATGTAAAAGAAAACTTGGTCAGTGTAAAATACGAACAGGTCAGCTTAGAATACAATAAGGGCATTGTAAAACATAATTAAGTCAATGTAAACCACATATTGATCGATATAAAATTGAAATAAGTCAATGCACAAAATACATCGGTCAGTGTAAAACACAGCAAGGTGAGTACTCAGCACAAATAGGTCAGTGTCAAATAAAAGGAGAGTGTAAAATAATATGTACGAGATATGTTCAAAATGTATCCGACCTTTGGGTCAGAAAAATACAATTTCTCACCTGAAGGTTTGAAACCCTTATCCCATTCTAAGTACGCTCTTTGGAACTCCACACACTTCTTTCGATCCCGCAATTGTTCAACACATTTAAGAGAGGTCTCTTTGGCAATGGAGTACAGCTGAATAATTCAATTCCACATAATGTCTACTCGTGACTCAAATCGGGTCTATTTCAGCAGAATTTTCAGCTTGCGGAACAGCCAGAAATTGCAAGAAGACATTTTATGAGAATAGTTAGCATGCCCAACCACAGGAATGTTGTGCTTGACCAAGAAAGTCTGAATCTGGTGCGAAGAATAGCCGGTTTGCGTTGTCAAGATGGTGTTGTCAAGTTCCCGTTGTCCACAGATCCGGTGGTTCGTGTCTAACAGCATCACAAAGGCGACGAATAACCTCCAGGTAGTATTCTCTGGTAATGGCTTTACCTTGATGTGCGTACTCGTGATGCACAATCCCACGGGAGTCACGGAAAGCGGTCAACATTGACTTTGACATTTCTGCGCACCTGGTGAATGCATACCCGACCAGTGATCACTACACTCAACACTGTAAGGATGACTGCCAGCGACTGACGAATGCTGTCGGTGGGGAAAAAAAGCCTGCATGCCCATGTCGGTCCCCTATACCTCTCTGCCGAAGGATATCACCCATGCTTTACTTGTATTTATTTCTACGGGTAAAAAAATATGAAGGCAGATACTTTTTGAACACATCTCGTATGTGTAAAATACAACAATAGTAGGTAAAATCCTGTATAGGTATATTTTTTAATCCTTTTCAGTTCTAGAAGATTGGCTAATGGGTTGGTTTGCATAACAATTAATTTTCTTGTCCTGCCCTTTCTACAACCTAGGAGATATCAAATAGCACTTCCTAACACTACATAGTAATTGTTCGTCGAGCTTGCAGATTCGGTCTATTTGAAAATTATGCTGTCCTTTTCAAAACATGATCTGCCTAGCACATCTTGCCTTTTTGCCTTCTGCTTGGAACTCAATAGCTGCATTTCAAGTCATGTCTAGCAGATTACCAGTTATAGTGTTATTATTCTCTGTTGCAGTTTCAGACCTCGTTAGATAATGGGCGTTATTTTAAATTTGGGTTTCATTTTGTGAAGAGCCTTAAATTGTCAACCCGCGTAATTTAAACCGAGGGCTTCATTTTATGTATAATTTCAATTGCAAACTCAATCCCCTATTGTACATAATGAAGAATGAGACACCATTGATAGATAGATGTGGGAATGTTTATGTTTTCTTACCATTACTGGCAGACTGTTGGTGCTGGGCTGTCGGTATGGTTGAGATGTAGCCATCGTCTCTCATGAAAAAAAACAATGAAATCATCAAAGGTCGAGGTGTTCGAATCCCGCAAGTTTCAATGGGAACCTGGTCTCAACGGGAGATGAGACCTTGGGCCTAGTTTCATCGGACACGGATGATAAACTCGGAGGTCTTATGTACATGCTATGCACGTAAATAATTCACATCTCAATGAGCAGCGAATTTCCAAGTAAACAGCACAGAGTGGTATGTAGCCGGGCAGAACTAGTGAATTCATCATCCCTGATCAGTACTGGCTCTCTTGTCAGGAAAGAGCAGGCCAATGACAAGCCCAGTTCCATCAGCCCAGAACCCAAATCGAAGAACAGAAACGGTGGACTTTCGAATCCCACAAGTATCATAGTGACCCCTGGTCTCACGGGAGGTGGGACCAGAGTGCCTGCATCCTGAGTTGCCTGCAATCGTCTTGACTCATGTCTTATCACTGGTTCAAGGTAGCTCGGGACCAGATAGTGAGGTTCATGACAAGCGCAGTTTCTTCCTCACTATAATTCAAATACAGCGGATTTTACATCATCACGATACAACTGTTTGTTGATGTGGCCATCATCGCTTGCGGTTGCCAACTAATATAATGTACGTAAAACAGCCATTGGTAATAGCAAATTTAAAAGATCAGGTTTCTAGTCGCTGTGTAGGCAAAATTCGAAATTAGAAACTGTAATTAAATTCTTACTAATCCCGCTTGACCTAGCAGGTGCAGAAGAAAGTCTTGAGAAGGAAACAAAAAGTGCATCTGTGCTATCTCCAGTCGACTCGACTAACACGTCTTGCCGCTGGATCAAGGTAGTTCAGAACGAGTTAGTGTAGTTGATGATAAGGTCAAACTTACTCACTTAAATCTAATTAAAGCGCAAAGAATGTTGCAGACGATTCCCACACAAAATCTGTGTTCTGTAAGAAGTCACTATCATCGGTTGCAATGAGACCATTTTTTAATTTTTTTTTTGGTGGGGGGGGAGGAGGGGGGGGGTTGTTTGTTTTACTGTTTGTTTAGTTTTGTAAGTGCATGCTGATTCGCTTTATGGTGAGGTACGCAATTGTTATCCCCACTTTATGCCCATGACGTGCTCCTAGATATAAGATGGTTACAGAAACCTGGTCAACGAAGTGGGGATCAACACTGTGATCCCCGTAAAGTTCAGCCTACTGAGAGACTTAATGTAACACTACTGCCAAGTGGGCTACAGCTTCTCTTCTTCAGTTTGCCAAAGGCGAGTGGCCACAACAACCAGCTGTAAGAGGGGCCACAATAACCAGCTGTAAGAGGGGCCACAACAACCAGCTGTAAGAGGGGCCACAACAACCCGCTGTAAGAGGGGCCACAACAACCAGCTGTATGAGGGGGCCACAGCAACCAAATGTAAGAGGGGCACAACAACCAACTGTAAGAGGGGCCACAACAACCAGCTGTAAGAGGGGCCACAACAACCAGCTGTAAGAGGGGCCACAACAACCAGCTGTAAGAGGGGGCCACAACAACCAGCTGTAATAGAGGGCCACAACAACCAACTGTAAGAGGGGCCACAACAACCAGCTGTAAGAGGGGCCACAACAACCAGCTGTATGAGAAAGGCCGTCTGGAGTGAGAAACTCAATATGAGTTTCAGAAGAAACTACAGAAGAGAACAACGGACCAATTTGACGATGTGTTTTACATTTCTAAATGATCCCAACATTAATATGTATTGTTATCTATGATTTCAGAAGCCAAGCAGAGCGTGCCGTTTGGTACCAAGCGAGAGGACGTAGGTTATACAGGTACAAACGATGTTTCAATTTTGTTTTTGAAACGTTCATATCTTCACGTTATCAATTTCTCTGCTATTTTATTACTAACTGTTCACTGATTGACTATCATCGCATACTGAAGAAGTATCATGCACTTTCACTTACTTCGTTTAACCAATACCTTGTGGCATTATTGTCCTTGGTTGTACTTATATTTACATGTGTGATTTTTGTTTCTCAAATGCAAAAGCATTCACTCATTTGGTTCTGATCTCTCCATTATACAAACAAAGCTCCTAAGTTCTTCACAGTCCAGAAGCAGTCACGCAAGATCACTGTTGCAAAAGACCCTTTCAGCACAGACCGAGATCTGAATGTGCCAAAGGGCCCTAAGTTTCAGCTGAAGAAGTCGGATAAGAAAGCTACCCAGTTTGTGGACTTTAAGAGGGGCGACAGAGATTGGGAGGTTAGTATAACATACTAACACTGTCGTTCTCAGATTTTTTTTAAAGTATTCGTCGTCTTCTTCATCTTCTCCTTCTACTTCTTCTTACTTATTCTTCTTCTTCTCCTTCTTTTTCTTCGAACCTTGGTCAGTTACTTGCAAAGCAGTCAGTGGCTGTTTCGACTGAGGACGTCGTTAAGGGCAGCAACAAACAGCTCTCCGCTTCATCCAGTCTTCAGTCATTCTTAATTTGGTGCCCCAATTCTGAAACGTGATTTCCATTGGATTTTACAGTACTTAAGTTGTCTTACTTGGGCTTCTATTTACCTTCCCTCAGGGGTCAATACCACAGCGGTTCAAGTGATGCTGGCACGTTTCTCCTTTTAGAGCATGGTCAATCCAAAGATAGCGAACTGTTATAATGGCATGAGTGGCTTCTTGGTTTCTCAGGGCAAGCATTTCTTGGTTGGTTATGGTCATGTCTTCTTGTTTCCATTTTAACATAGCCGTGTAATTTCGCTCTCCCCGTTGTCTTTTTTGAAACCATCTTCTTAAGCATCGATTATTTGACTCCAGTAGTCCCCTATACCCTCTTTCATTGTTCTTCCAATAGTTTCCTTTGACTGACCATTCTCTTACCCCGCGGGTTTACATCGAACGCGTGTATAGTTAAATTTGCTGCTGTATTTGTTCATGTATAATCCATGTATATTTTGTTTGTTGTTTGTTGGATGTGTTTCTAAGGATGTACTTTTTCATGTGCTGGCTTTCTCAGTTTAATCACCAGATGAATTGCTTGGTGCATTCTTCTGTAAATGAAAGAGCAGGAAAATGATTGAACAAAATTCTAGACAAATTGACAAGATGTACGTTGTGGGTCAATGCGCGCCCCTCGGTCAGGTGCAAAATACTATCTAAGATTCCCATGTCATAACGTGGGCCACGGCAGCTTGGACAATGAGGTGATGGGTACTGTGATCCCTGTAGTGCAGAGCTTGTGGGAAGCCTTACATTGCACAACAGGGAGGAGGAACCAAGTGCACCTACCTTAGTACGCCACAGGGTATAAGAAGTGCAGCTGAAAACCTGCTACCAGATAGATTACATCAAGAGTGAAGCACTCGGACATGAGTAGATATGTGAGAAAGAGCAAACGCTTGATATGCAATGGGTTTGTGGGACGAGGATGAAGAAATGTGGTGGAATGGTTCAATATTATCTTGCTCAAAATCTTAGTACTCCGAGTAGCGACTTCAAGAGTACGCAGTCTTTATTCCTCAGCTCTATAAATTCAAACATTCAAAATAAACTCCACAGTAATAGTTTTTTGTTGTATTTTTAATGTGAAAAATGCCCGTTTAAAATATTCTTTGTAATCTTATTTTATTTTCAGGCCCCAAAGAAATTTGAGATAAAAAAGGAGGACAAATCGAAAGTCAAGTCTTTGACTGGGACAGAGAAAGCAGTGAAGACAAAGGGAACACAAGAGGATAGCGATGTGAGGATTTTGAGTGGTTGTTTGAGTGGATGCAGCAGTGGTGTGTTTGAGGTATTCGGATGTAGGTATGGTGTGTTTGAGGGGATGTAGGAGTGGTGTGTTTGAGGGGATGTAGGAGACGTGTGTTTGAGGGGATGTAGGAGTGGTGTGTTTGAGGGGATGTAGGAGACGTGTGTTTGAGGGGATGTATGAGTGGTGTGTTTGAGGGGATGTAGGAGAGGTGTGTTTGAGGGGATGTAGGAGAGGTGTGTTTGAGGGGATGTAGGAGTGGTGTGTTTGAGGGGATGTAGGAGAGGTGTGTTTGAGGGGATGTAGGAGTGGTGTGTTTGAGGGGATGTAGGAGAGGTGTGTTTGAGGGGATGTAGGAGAGGTGTGTTTGAGGGGATGTAGGAGAGGTGTGTTTGAGGGGATGTAGGAGTGGTGTGTTTGAGGGGATGTAGGAGAGGTGTGTTTGAGGGGATGTAGGAGTGGTGTGTTTGAGGGGATGTAGGAGTGGTGTGTTTGAGGGGATGTAGGAGTGGTGTGTTTGAGAGGATGTAGGAGTGGTGTGTTTGAGGGGATGTATGAGTGGTGTGTTTGAGGGGATGTAGGAGAGGTGTGTTTGAGAGGATGTATGAGTGGTGTGTTTGAGGGGATGTAGGAGTGGTGTGTTTGAGGGGATGTAGGAGTGGTGTGTTTGAGGGGATGTAGGAGTGGTGTGTTTGAGGGGATGTATGAGTGGTGTGTTTGAGGGGATGTAGGAGTGGTGTGTTTGAGGGGATGTAGGAGTGGTGTGTTTGAGGGGATGTAGGAGTGGTGTGTTTGAGGGGATGTAGGAGTGGTGTGTTTGAGGGGATGTAGGAGTGGTGTGTTTGAGGGGATGTAGGAGTGGTGTGTTTGAGGGGATGTAGGAGAGGTGTGTTTGAGGGGATGTAGGAGTGGTGTGTTTGAGGGGATGTAGGAGTGGTGTGTTTGAGGGGATGTAGGAGAGGTGTGTTTGAGGGGATGTAGGAGTGGTGTGTTTGAGGGGATGTAGGAGTGGTGTGTTTGAGGGGATGTAGGAGAGGTGTGTTTGAGGGGATGTAGGAGTGGTGTGTTTGAGGGGATGTAGGAGAGGTGTGTTTGAGGGGATGTAGGAGTGGTGTGTTTGAGGGGATGTAGGAGAGGTGTGTTTGAGGGGATGTAGGAGTGGTGTGTTTGAGGGGATGTAGGAGTGGTGTGTTTGAGGGGATGTAGGAGTGGTGTGTTTGAGAGGATGTAGGAGTGGTGTGTTTGAGAGGATGTAGGAGTGGTGTGTTTGAGTGGATGTAGGAGTGGTGTGTTTGAGGTATTCGGATGTAGGAGTTGTGTGTTTGAGTGGATTCAGAAGTAGTGTGTTTGAGGTATTGGAATATAGGAGTGATGTGCTAGAGACCTGGGTTGTTGTTTTTTTTTTTGTTGTTGTTGATTGCGAGTTCCCACAATAAGTAGGTTACTCGTTTGTGCGCCATGAAAAGGACTTTAAATGGCGGGTTCCAATAGCTTTCCTCACATCCCGAGCATGTCGATGAAGGTAGACTGAGGTCCTCCAGGCGGTTGTGCAATGCTTGGCTTCTTCTGCGTGTCATTCACTACTAATGGAAGCATTTTGAACCTCACCTTGATAGCCAGACTGTTATCCTCGAGAAGAGCCCATTATCAGGAGGGTCTTAGCCAGTATATTTCTCCAGACCTTGGCTAACATTGTCTGATCAGTGTGTTTTGTCTGACCAGACGTTAGCCTCATCGTCCAGAGACATGGGGGTCTAGTAGTGATGTGCTTGAGACATGGGAATCTAAGAGTGGTGTGTTTGAGACATTGGGGTCTAGGAGTGGTGTGTATGAGACATGGGGATCTAGGAGTGCTGTGTTTGAGACATGGGGGTCTAGGAGTGGTGTGTTTGAGACATGGGGATCTAGGAGTGCTGTGTTTGAGACATGGGGGTCTAGGAGTGGTGTGTTTGAGACATGGGGGTCTAGGAGTGGTGTGTTTGAGACATGGGGGTCTAGGAGTGGTATGTTTGAGACATGGGGATCTAGGAGTGGTGTGTTTGAGACATAGGCATCTAATAGTGGTGTGTTTGAGACATGTGGATCTAGGAGTGGTGTGTTTGAGACATGGGGATTTAGGATTCAAGCTGCCGATCGAATTTTTTCAATCCATATAATTTTATTCTTGTTTATTTATATATATATATATATCATGGAGGGGTCGGTGTAGTCAAAAGGTTAAGGCACGCGCCTCTCACAGTGATGAACGGAAACGATGGGCGATCAAATCCTGCGAGTTTCTTACCTCACGGGAGATAATACCAGAGTGACTTCATCCCGAATTACCTCCAGTCGTCTCGAACAAAAGTCTTGTCACTGATCCAAGGTAACTCGAGATAAGTGAGATTGATAACCAGCGCATTGACTCCTTCACTGTAATCCTCATTCAGCGCTCATCTCATTATTAAGACAAAACCGTCTGATGTTGTGGCCATCATCGCTTCGCGATGGGCAATAACTTTTAATTTATCGTAGAGGTGTACTAACTTTGTCAGAATTATTCGTTTAATCTCCCCTAGTAATTCTGACCGCTTTTTGTAAGTATCTCATTTGTGAAATAGTGTATACTCCGGCCGGGGTGAAGAATGGAACAAACCTAGAAGACCGTTCGTTTTCTCTTAGAACTGCTCTATACATTGACAACAGAGTAGATATAAATATACTATTTTTTATTTTTAACTTAATCATATCGTATTTATGGCCTAGTATTGTTTACAGCTGGCATGTCACTGCATTTACTTTAGGAGTCTTGCTTCAATCCCAATTGACCAGAAAGGGTAGCAAAGAATAGCAGCCATGTACCCTACTAGGCATGTCGTAAAGAGCGATTATGTAGGGCTGGGCAAGGGGCAACCTCCCCTCCCCCCCCACGCCCCTCCCCCCCCCCCCACGCCCCTCCCCCGCCCTTTCTCTTTGTTGAAGCAGTAGAGCAGGTAAGTCAGAGCGTCCATCTGTCTGTTCTGTTTGTCTGTGAACATTTTGCCCAAATAAATTATTTTTCTAGCTCGGTGATGCTCTTGTGTATCTGATAATCATATCCAATTCCTTTCTGTGTCACTTACTTTCACTAGATGTGTGTTGTTGCTGTTTCTATTTGTGAATATTCATAAAACGAGAGTATACACATTAGCGCTTTTGTGCTTTGGAAGATTTAAATTTCAAATTTCTTTCTAAAGTACATCGTATTTATTATATGTCAATTAGAATTATTTGAAATGTACATGTGTGTTTTTTTTGGTCTGAATTTTATACGTGTGAATTTTGAATGCGAATTTTCAACGTGTGAATTTTAAAGGTGTGGATTTTATATACGGGAATTTTGAACGTGTGAATTTCCAGTTCTTGAATTTTCAGTGTGTGAATTTTCAACGTGTGAATTTAAAATGTGTTAATTTTCTGTGTGTGAAATTTCAATGTGTGCACTTAGTTTCCAAATGTTTACACCATTTACTTATGTTACTATTGCCACAGGACCAGGATAGCAAATCAGGAAGGTAAACTATGTTTATAATGTGCTACTTCTCTTCTTCATCTTACTCTTATTGTTCTTCAACTTCTTTTTCACGTTTTTCTCTTTTTCTTCTTCTTCTTCTTCTTCTTCTTCTTCGTCATCTTCATCAACATCTTCTTCTTCTTATTAGTATTATTCTTAGTCTTCTCTCCCATCTTCTTATGTGGAGGAAGACTAATGCAAAATATACTGATCAGACATGTTAGTCAGTGTCAGGCAAAATATACTCATCGGACATGTTAGTCAGGGTCAGGCAAAACCCTCACCTCGGCTTCCCTGGAAACAGGCTGTTTTCATGGCAGCCTGGCTAACGAGGTGAGGCATCAACATGAGCTCCGTAGTAGTTAGTGATACGCAGATGAAGTCTAGAATAGCACAACCGCTTGGAGGACCCCGGCCTACTTTCATCAGCACGCTCGGGATGTGAGGATAGCTACTGCAATCCACCACTTAACGTCATTTCCAGGACGCACAAAAGAGTAACCTACTCATTGTGGGCATTCGCAATCAACTCATCTTTTTCTTTTCCCGGCTTTGGTTTTCTCCGACCGACGCTTTCATTAACTATTTGCAATTTCTGATAATTTTATTTTTGACATTGAGCTTACCTTACCTTTTTTCTAATTAATGATCAGAAAAACCATTATAATTGATTCAGTTGGTTGTTTTGTTAGATCCTTATGGATGATTTTGAAAAGAAAAACATAAAGTAACGTATATTTATATAACAAAAGTCCTTTCTCCTCTAAAAACATCCCGACATTAACGTTGTAAGGCATACACTAAAAGAATCTTGACAAAGCGTACAATTTACGATTAACCTAATCAAGCTAACAAAAATGGTTTCTTTGTTTAAACTTCTTCTTATTTGTAGACACCATCGACAGGACCGTTCTCCAGATTCTGGTCTTGATAGTGCTCGGACAGGTAAGATGACATAATATTTTCGAGTATCTAGTACCATTATTAATTGCTGCAGATATTCATGCCTTCATAAGGTTAATGCAGGAAGTACGTTATACATTTATGCCCACTCATGTAGATCTCATATAGGAGATAGCAGTGGTGCAAGTATATGGTAAAAGGCAATTAATGTGAATTGTGTAGATGCTAGCATCATTAGCATGTAGAACATATGACTACAGAAAACATCACTATAAGAGCACACGCTTCTGATTTGGCATGGCTATCTGAATTAGGGACATACAGAAATGGTCTTCGAAAGTGGTCGCCCTTGCAAGGAGACCTGCAGAGATGTTCTTTGACAAATCTTCATACACAGGTGGTCTTTGATCGGACTACCTACAGAGATCGTCTTTGACATGGCTACATTCAGAAGTGGTCTTTGATCGGGCTACCTACAGAGGTGGTCTTTGACAGGGCTACATACAGAGATGGTCTTTGATCGAGCTACATACAGAGGTGCTCTTTGATCGGGCTACCTACAGATAGCGATAATTAAATGTCTACATTCAGAAGCGCTTCTTGAAATTGCTACAATTAGAGGTAATCTTTGAAAGAGCAACG
This sequence comes from Ariolimax columbianus, assembly GCA_036924085.1. NCBI lineage: Eukaryota > Metazoa > Mollusca > Gastropoda > Stylommatophora > Arionidae > Ariolimax > Ariolimax columbianus. The sequence continues at coordinate 111,297,537 of JAVGWX010000004.1, read as the reverse complement.
TTCAGAGGTGGTCCCTCATAGAGCGGCCTACAAAGGTGGTCCCTGCTAGGGCTGTCTACATGGTGATTCAGAGGTGATCTTCGAAAGCGATACTTACAGATGTGGTCCTTGAAAGTGTTACAATCAGAGATTGTCCTTGATAATGTTGCATTCAGAGACAGTCCTTGAAAGTGTTACATTCAGAGGAAGTCCTTGAAAGTGTTACATTCAGAGGTAGTTCTTGAAAGTGTTACATTCAGAGTTAGTCCTTGAAAGTGTTACATTCAGAGGTAGTCCTTGAAAGTGTTACATTCAGAGGTATTCCTTGAAAGTGTTACATTCAGAGGTAGTCCTTGAAAGTGTTACATTCAGAGGTAGTCCTTGAAAGTGTTACATTCAGAGGTAGTCCTTGAAAGTGTTACATTCAGAGGTAGTCCTTGAGAGGACAACAAACAGAGGTAGTATCTGAATGGGCGACCTACATTCCCATGCTTCGCTATTTACGAAGTTACCACTGCAGCTGAAAATCGAAAATAGCTGAGTGTTTACCTAGACTTCTCCTCTGATCTACAATATCAGTTGCATCTCTGAGTAATTAAGCAAGGTTCACAATCTTGTGACAGTATCGGTTTGTGATATGGGAAGTATGATTGGAGCGACAAGTAATCACTATCAGATGAAACATACTTATCGATACCCTGATCTCGCTTCCTCGTTCGTGCTCCTGGTTACAAGCCGTGTCGCAGAAGTCTGGTCAGCGAGTTCGTTTGTCTACTTCTCCGCCATCTTCAGAATATCTTTGGTGTCTTTTGTTCATCTTCTCCTGGGGCTGCCTCTGTCTTGTTTTCCATGTACCTTACCTTCCAGTATGGAACACAAGACACAGACAGACCATATATCCTACCTTACAGTATAGAACACAAGGCAGAGAAATACCATATACCCTACCTTACAGTATAGAACACAAGGCAGAGACAGACTATATACCCTACCTTCCAGTATAAAACACAAGGCAAAGACAAACCATATACCTTACCTTCAAGTATGAGACACAAGGCAGAGACAGATCATATACCATACCTTCCAGTATAGAACACAAGGCAGAGACAGTCCACATACTATACCTTCCAGGATAGAACACAAGGCAGAGACAAACCGTATACCCTACCTTCCAGTATAGAACACAAGGCAGAGACAAACCGTAAACCCTACCTTCCAGTATGTATAGCGCGTAGACTAGTGCATCTGGAGATCGTAAAAACATCAAGAAGAAAACTGGCGACCCAACCTAACATAGGCTGTGACCTAGTACATGAAGAGTTATTGTCATCCCCGACGGAAATTGTTGTCATAAAACTGACCTTTACCTCACCTTAAAGTATAGTTTGCTTTTTCCAGACAAAAATGGCGTTTGATATGGCCAAAGTATTTTCGTTTCTTTGAGATAATTTTGTTTCCCACCAAATTTTGGTTCAAGACCGGCTTTTTTATAATGTCTGTGCTCTTGTTTAGTTGTTCATAGCCATTCTTAGAATTTGATGTAGCATCGTTCCTGAACAGATTTAAATTTCTCCTTGTTTTGCTCGTGTTCTGCTATACATTTTAAATCTTAGTTAACATCTGCATTATCAAGGTCACTCTAGCCATAATTTCTTCTTGACAGTCATCATCGTTGTTGATAATGGAGATGATATATTCGAAAATTGTAACGTTGTCGATATCTTCATTTTGAAAAGTAACTTAGGCCTGTTCTTTATTTTGTCTATGGTCATTGTCTATGGTTTTACTCATGTTCAGGTAGAGATTACTGGAATACTAGAATTCTGGCACACAGCCAGGCAGATCGGTTTCTGATACCAAGTACTCAAAATTCGTATTTCTTGTCCTGCAAATCCATCTGCTTAGAAGATGTCGTCACGTCAGTTCCGAGGTTTACATTTTTGGACTTTCATTTGACTATTAGTAACATTTTTGTCAGCTGTTCATTCTTGTGGCTCACTAGGACTGGAGGAGGTGAAACTCCGGTGTGTCTCGCATCTAGGCACCTGGTTTCCGTTTAGCCTACCCACAATATAATTTTTTCCAATTTTTTTACTAATGTCTTGAAGACCCCTTGAACATTTTTTTGAGAAACATAACTTTTAAAATGTAATTCGGTGATTTATTTTATACCTCGACATTTGCATATGTGTATTACTAAACACACTCCAAATAGCAATGGCATGGCCCACCTGCGAATACATCGCGACGCACAAGTGTTCCGCAGCACAAGTTTAAAAGGCTGAAATATATTATAACGCGTAATTATCAATGCCCCATTTCTGAGCCTTAAGAAACGTCTTTTTACTTTTAAGGACACCTTCTACTAAAAATACAGCCATTACTGTCGTATCAGGAGGTGTACGTGATTAAAGAAATTGTCCCATTCAAACCGTAACTCTTAGCGGCATTGAAGACCACACAAGCTTCATAATTTATGTCTCGTCTATCTTGTTCTTTTACGCGTCACCAAAATGAAAATGTATGTCTTAACTGATTGATTCTCTTGTTCGATTTATGTGAATATGGATCTTTGACATGAAGCTTAAACCCAAGAATTTATTGTGACAGTTTTATAGCAATATATTATATGATAAAGTTGTAATCCCGCTTTAGTCCCCTGTCACGATGTGATTGGACGGTTACAGCAGCCATATATATTTGCACTCGGGTACCACTAGGGTAAAATATGTGTATATATATATATAAACTTAAACATAAATTAGTATGTTAAAGACATTAGACAGCAGAGACGTGTGAAAATGTTGGCAAATTTAGGAGTAGTGATCAGTGAAAGTAAGTTTATACATTATCTCTTATCTTATTATCTCCTCTTCAACCTAGAGGGTGTAGAGGTCATTCCGTTTGTGCATGTAATCAAGTGTGCAGACAAACAGGGGCTTTGTCTGTTGTATCTTTCACACTATGAATGGCGCACCTCATTTCAGCCTTCATGCAGACCACTATTTACCTTCATCATTTTTACTCGTACACAGCTAACAGCCCGTTCTTATTAATTGTCGAATGGCTAGAGTTTCTTTACGTCCACAGCCTTTACAGTGAAACTCCGACACATCTAGGTGGTAGATCTAACTTCTTTTGAGAGCATGGGAAGCTTGAAACGTTTGGAGTTCGAACACTTATCGTTGTGTTCTTTCATTCCTCGAACGTCTCGCCTGTGAGCTGCAGTTTCAATCCCCAACCCTTTCATAAGAATACTTTATATTTGATTAATTTTTAAAAGCTAGCACCATCATCAACCTGGAACTGTTTGCCCAAAGTAATCGAGGAGATATACAAACCACCATAACCGGTCGAAGCTGGAATACGGCCGCCATTTTCTCAGAACAGAAAGTGATCTAATCACCAGAACCACCAAACGATGGAGATCAGAGGAAAGACAAACCAGAGGTCGGCCTATGAGAGCTTGGCGAAGAATAATAGATACTGGAATTGAGATGATGAACCAGATATGGGACAACGAATGTCTCTCTCAGAAAAGGGACTGAGTTTTTTGTCTGTTCATCCAGCTGTAAAAATAGATAGCTGATCCCAAAAGCATAACCTCGGTAATGTCAAGACGATGCTGACTCTTTTTACGATCATTGGGAATTGTGCACCGTGAAAAACTTCCTCAGGTCAAACATTTAACGTGGCCGGTACTTCTGTCAAGCGTTCCAGCATTTAAGAGACGCACTTTGTCGGAAACGTCCTGCATTGCATGAGAGCTACAAGTGACAACGCCGTCATGACAACATGCTTGCCCATGGATCGCAACAGGTGCAGCAGTGTCTTGTTAAACACCAAACTCAGAAGGTCCGCCAACCACACTATTCCCCAGTTCTCGCTTCCTGCAACGTATTTTGTGACATATCTCTTGAAAGGAAGAAGACTTCACAATGTCTAAGAGATACAAAAGAATGCAACCAGGCAGCTGTAAGCTATCTCTGAAGATGACTTGACAACATACTTCAGGCAGTGGAATAGTTCAGGGCTAAGTGTGTGGCTTCGGAAGGGGACTACTTCAAGTGCGATAAACCCACAAATCCATACAACTTTGTATTTTAATAACTAAATTTAGGTCGGATACTGGCAGTTGTGGATCACACCTCGTGTTTAACTGCCCTGTGCTTCTTTCTTTTCTTAGCTCCAAATGATCTTCTTTTTAATTTACCTCGACGTCGCGTGGACAAGACCTGAGCCGAATTTATTCTTGGTATTTACAAACAAATTTGGCTTCGGGTCTTACATTCTGTAGGGAACATTTGACAAAATCTCGGATTATTTTTGTCAGTTTTATTACAATTTATATTAAAGTAATGGTTTACAATTTGAAGGGAACATTTGACAAAATCTCGGATTATTTTTGTCAGTTGTATTACAATTTATATTAAAGTAATGGTTTCACCTAATTGAGTCTTCTTCTTCTTCTTCTGCGTACACAGTCAGACAGTAACCATTATTTTTTCGAAAAAAGCGGCGGTCATCCTGAGGCTCTCGCCACTGCCATAGAGCTTGTCTTGCAGTTCCACTGGTAGTGGCCACATCTGCTCTCTCTGATCCTCGTATGTCGGGCAGTTCTGCAGCAGATGTTCAGTGGTCATTTTACCAGTACCGCACGGGCATTCGTCGGTACACCCTATCTTCAATTTGTTGAATAGGTGGTACCTCAGTCTATTGTGGCCAGTGCGAAGTCTAAAGACAACGACCTGCTCTCTTCGGTTCAACTGGTAATAGGCATCGTTTTTGGTGTGACCAGTATGTTCGGTTTCCCATTTGGTCATGTATCTGGCTTTGATAAGCCGTTTTGACTCTTCGTACGTCATACTGGTATCTATTTGTGGTAGTCTTGCACCTTCTTTTGCCAGTCTGTCTGCCTCCTCGTTGCCTTGGATGTTGCAGTGTGACGGAACCCACTGTACCACTACCCTTTTTGGTGCGGACTGCTGGCACAGTTTGCAGAGTGCTGCTCTTAAGTCATTAAGCTCAGTGTTTTTCTGGCTTTTTAGCGCTGTGACTACGGCGAGAGCGTCTGTCAGCAGGACTATATGGCTCTCATTTTCACTGTGTGTCACCATTTCTTCCACTGCCGCCCTCAGTGCCTCTGCCTCCGCTCTGAAATTGCTTGTGTACTTACCAGTAGCGAATGACAGTGTTATTTTTCTGCCATTTGGTAGGTTCAGGAATGCTCCTGCCCCTCCGTTCTGTGTAGTGTTTGTTACAGAACCGTCGGTGTATGCATGGGTCCAGTCCATGCTTGGGTAGCTTTTCGTTATGAAGCTTAGGGTAGTGTCTCTCCTTTCTTTTTCAGTCTGGCAGTTTTTGTTTGCAATACCTGGTATATTTTCTACCACCTCTGGAAATATATCCTGCCTCCAGGTAGGTTTTCGTACAGTAGTGATGGGTTTTGGTGTTGTTAGTGCGTTTATGGGATCTTCGTGCATCTTTGCTTTGGCTATTTCTGCAAAGTTTCTCCGCTTTAGTTTCCCATTTCCCAAATTGTTTAGTCTCTGGTACATTGGATGGTCCGTCAGTCTTCGGAGTTTCTCTGACTGCAGCTGGGCTCTGCAGTCTCTTCTATCGGTCATGGATTGCAGTTTTGTAATCTTTTCAAGTTCTACAATTGGCGTTGACTTCATGCCACCTGTTATAATTCTCATGGCTTGGTTTTGAAGTTTGTTAACTTTATCGAAGTTCGCCTTCGCTGCTGTTGTCCATGCCGCAATGCCATACTCGAGAACTGGTCTCACTCTTCCAGTGTACAGTTTCTTTAGTATGCCTTCGTCTGCTCCCCAGCTTGTGCCAGCAAGTTTCCTCATGATTGCCATTATTTCTCTGGCTTTCATTCGGTTTCTCCCAATCTGACCTTTCCATGTCATGCGCCGATCAAATGTGACTCCCAGATAGGTTGGGTTGTCGTTTGGCTGCAGGATTTTGCCATTTAGACTTAATTTGGTACTTTGGGGTTTTAATGAAAGCGAGAATACTGTGCATGTGGTTTTCTCCTCGTTTATTTTGACCAGCCATGAGTTCGCCCACTCTTCCAGCGATGTTAGGGCCGTCTGCATCCGATTTCTTGCTATGGTGAGGTTCTTTTCAGAGGTCCACATAGCCAGATCGTCTGCAAACATTGAGCTATGGACTCTTCTTGGTATATTCTCTGTAATATCGTTTATATATACCAGGAAGAGTGTGGGTGACAATACTCCCCCTTGGGGTACTCCTTGCTCGAGTGTCACCTTTTTGCTCATCTGCCCTTGTACTTGGACTCTGGCCGTTCTTTGTTTGAGGTAGTGGTTGATCCACTTGTACATCTTCCCACAGACATCACTTCTTCTAAGCTTGACTCTAAGTCCGTCCTTCCAGACTTTGTCAAATGCCTTTTCCAGATCCACCCAAACAGCTACTGTGTGTTTCTGTGCCTGGTAGGCATCTTCTATCTCCTGGGCTATGAGGATGACCTGGTCCTCAGTGGATCTGTGCTGTCTAAAGCCGGCTTGCTGTGGAATTAGTATTCGTTTTTCTTCCAGATGCCACATCAGTCTGGTGTTTATCATCCGTTCCATCAGCTTGCCGACACAGCTCAGTAGGCTGATGGGCCTGTATCCATTTGGATCTGTTTTATCCTTTCCTGTTTTTGGTACTGGTACCAGTATTGCGTCTTTCCACGCCTGGGGTACAATGCCCCTTTTCCAGCTTTGGTTCAGGACTGATAGTAGTTTCCTCTTCGCTGTTTGGCCCAGCCCCATCAGCATTTCGTTTATTATCCCGTCTTTTCCGGGAGATTTCCTTTTCTTTAGTGTTCTCATAGCCTCTTCCATTTCGCGCATTGTTAGTTTGGCCATCGTGTGCTCTTCGGGAGCCGTATTTATGTTTTCGTGTCCCTTTAGCTCTTCGCTAATGTCTGTATGCTTTTCTGCAGGGACCTCGATGTGGTTTGCTCTGGCATAGTGATCGACAAAGGCGTTTGCGGCTTTCTTACCTGTGATCAAGTTCTCGCCCTGCTTGATAGTAATTTGTTTATTTGACGGGGTTTCGTCGTTCATGGCTCTGACTAGCTTCCATAGCTTGTTCCCGTCTTTGTCCAGGTTTAGACTTTCCGTTTTATTTTTCCAGCTTTCTCTTGCTGTTTGCTTGAGAGTGTGTTTGTACTTCGCCGCTGCGGCTTTGAGGGCGATGTTTGCCTCCATGGATTTTTCTCGCTCTGCCATGTTCCTAGCATTTGTTACTGCATCTTCCACTTTCTGCAACTCATCATTCCAGTAGGGCTTATAGTTTTTCCTAGCTCCTCTTGGGATGGTTTCAGTGGCGGCTTGCATTATTGCCTTGCTTAGGCTCTCTACCATGGGCTTCATTTTGGTGTGTCGTGTGTTGATGGTTTCACACAGTCCATCTGCCAGGATTGCAAATCTGTCCCAGTCGGCTCGTTTGTAATTCCAACGTGGGAGCGGTTTTGTTTCCTGTGGGCCTACTTCCATGTCAATGGTTAGCCTGATCGGCCTGTGGTCGCTACCTGCCAGTTGGTTTAGCACCTGGCGGTCTATTTTATGGTGTATGTCCTGTGTGGAGAAGACCAAATCTGGAGTCGAGGTGGTATGCCATGTTCTTGAATAGAAGCTAGGGCTATCCTCCGGCCTATTGATTAGGGAGAGATTTGCATCTATCTCCCAATCTTCCACTTCGTCACCTCTGCTGTCTGTGTCAGAGTATCCCCATCTCTCCGAGTGGCTGTTGAAATCTCCAACTACTATGCAGTTGGAGTCTCTGACCTCCATACTCGAGAGCGATAGGTCTCTGTTTGGTGGTCCGTACAGATTGAAAATGCGGAGCTTCGTCTCTTGAGCCATTATGTCAACTCCTACAATTTCTGCTTGTCCGGTGTGATTGACAGATACCGCGCTACTCGGTATGCAGTTTCTGGTCAGTATCAGGACCCCTCCTTTGTGGCCTTCTCTATCTAGACGGAAGGTCTGATATCCTCTGATTGAGAATTTATGGTTATTGTTGAGGTGCGTTTCCTGGATACATGCCACGTCGATCTTACCTTCATGCAGGTGGTGTGTTAGGGAATGTTTTTTGTTAATGACTCCCTCCGCATTCCACTGTAGTATTTTGAGGGTCTTGAGGTTTTGGCCAATAGAGGTTGCCCGATAGCCATGTGCCTTGACTCCACGACACATGGGTGGGTGACCACCAGTAGTCAAGGGTGGGCCCCTTCGAGGCGTGAGGCCCGGCACTATCGCTGCCTGGCGGGACTCCGCAGGATGAGCGCCATGCGTTTTTCTAATAGGTTGTACTGCCATCATACTGTGATTTACGTTGCACTGTTTTGTTAGGCTTGCGGCCCCGTGCATCCGATTTCAACAGGCGTTTCTGTAGGGATGCCCTCCTTAGCCTTTGGCTGTCCCCAGCCTATCTGCAAGGCAGCAGTTGTTTATGGTCAGAGTTTTCTCTCTAATGGAAGTTGTCTTACCAGACTATCGAGTCTTCACTACTCGTGTCTATAGGGTGCAATGATGATATGTGATGATATATGAGATGGACTGGTTTACCCGGAAGAGAGGCAGTCCAGTGTGTCTGTATCCCAGGATCGTCACGTCCTGCCAGAGACGTAGCATTTGCATGTGAGTGGGGTATCTCTTTTTCCCTTTATTTTCTTGGCTTCTATGCAGGGATGGTACGCCTAGCATTCCCCGCCACCTGGGGTGTTGACACAGTGGGGCAGGTGTGCAATGTCCGCTGGTCTGCATCTCTTCTGCGTCCAGTATGATAGTTATATGGCTGATAAATTACAGAGGTAGATATCGTAGCCGGAGTGCATTCAGCCAGAGGACAAGCCTGGTAATGTCACAGAGATGCTGTTCGCCTGATGTGCGGACAACTCTCATGGTCAGTGGTTGAGTCTTGACAGTTCACAGTGAGGTGGCTGCTCTACTGTTTTCGACACCCCGACCAGGTACTAAGTCTTTGGTTGGTGGTTTCGCACCCCATCGCCGTATAGGGTGAGTATCAAGCAGTTTTCCGCCCGCTTTGATTGGCGGACGGCAAGGACCTCTTACTGTGGCTCTACCTGATAGGGCTGGGGCGCAAGCCCCAGGTCCCGAGCATGTAGGAGCCTCCCATTGCAGTGGTGCTGAGATTTTGGGCGGGATTGCGGCTTACAAGGGTTCGGCCGTAATCCCCCACATGGTAGCCTCGCGCCCTTGGCTTATCAGCCTGGTACGTGAACCAAAGTGTCTGCGGCTACTCTCGATTTGAGCTGGTTTTCCGTAGCAACGCCCTGTCATTTGTAGGGTAAAACTGACCTGTCTTCAGATGATTTATTACCAGCACCCGTTCACTATTTGGTCAGGCGAATTTATTGAGGGCTTTTGTTTGTCAATGACCAGGTATTTGAAATCTGCGGTTTCTGCGGAGTTAAACACGATTTCCGTAGCGTTCTTTCATTTGAGTGTTTGAGAGCTGACTTGTCATCCGTGAGTCTAATACCAGCGTACGTTCACCTAATTGAGTGATCTATTAATTGATTCATTCATCATTTCACTGCAAGTGAAGCTAAAGCACTCCGTTCAAGTTGGTCCCTTTGCAGCATTGTTAACTTGAGTGTTAATAGCAATGGGATTCCTTAATGGGGTTACAGTCCTCAAGCAGAACCTTTTCAAGTCACATTTTGCCACATGCTTAAAAGTTTACAGTGGTCGTGTTCTTTTCAAATCGAGCACGACTCTAACGACATACACTAATTAACATATTCTAGTTAATCGCAATTATCATTAATCCATTACAAATGTCCTGAAACTGGATAACTGACGTCATATTTGTAAAGGTGAAAACGACGAACACTTTCCCTCAAACTCACATGAATCTATTAATGGATCTTCGTGGTATTTCTGCCAAGCTTAATTCTTACATAACTGTATTCTCTGTTAATAAACTACCAAGAATGGCTTCTACGTTTTGTCACAGTTTATATCTGACCATGGTTCAGAGTTCAGACCAACAGACACACGTTATCTCAAAAGCTTCAGCTGTAGTCAGGGGCGAAGTTACTATGAATCTAATGAAACTTAAGTTTCATGGCTCCTAATCCCTGAGGGATCCCAGAAACAACTGCAGTCAACATTACTTGGTTGATCTATTGAAGACGTCCTGATAACAGTTCAAACATTCAGGGCATAAGTAATGTAAGTCAGCCAATGGCTATAGCCCAAGTCGTGTGCCCTATTGTTTTATTAAATAAGAAGGAACACACGCCGAGGTGTCACCAAAAGTGCTTGTGTAGAGCACAGCTTACTGTAGGCTATGGACAAAGCGTCAACTCAAAAGGGACAAATGACCATCTGCATTTCTTTCTTTCCCGCCAAATCCTAAATGTGAGCAGGCAGACATTGATCATCTGACTTTATTTTCCAGACGGCAGAGATGGCAAAGACGGAACTGGTAAGTAGCAGTTATCTACATCTGTCGTATATAGAATAATATATTTGTTTTACGAAACCCCAATGGCCTGGAGTTATTTTTAATTTGCCAATTTGCCAGTCAATCAGTAAGTAATTATGCATATTCTTTCCCCTCGTTCAAACACAAGCAAGAAGCAAGAATGTGGCGTGTGTCGTACCACTAACTACATCCCCACCAACTGATAAGATAAGATCACTCATGTGGGACTATTGGAAAGAACGAGACATATATCAGTGGAACATGATGGGAGGAGTAGGCGCTGGCGCTCAATAGGACACACATTAAAGATTTCAGCTGAAATCGTTACAAGACAGTCTTCTTTTCGAATCACCAATGCAAGAGAAATGAAGGGAGACCGAAATGCATAGTGAAGAGAGCTCGGGTCAAACATTATGGAAACAGGAAAGACACTGGCAGATTTGGAACTGGTGTTTCGTGACAGGAGGACTCACGTGTATCAGGTACGTGCGCCATTGGAGACGACATGTTTTGATTGATTGATTGATTGATTGATTGGATAATTGAATGACAGGCAAAACGGTCAATGAACATCTTGCTTGATTGTGTCTTTAAAAGTAGCAGAAAAGACACTACACTTCCATTAGTCTGAGGCCCTCCGTCGGTGCACGGACTCTGGTTTATGACTTCCATATTTGACACAAGAATAAAAGAGTGAATAAACTAATGGGTTCGAGGAAGCTAAGAAGTAAAAGAAGATTCTCAAACTACTGTTAGGATGGGTTTTAGCCATAACAAGAACAAACTGCTCCATTAATATACGGGCCCAAGCTGTACCATCAATGAAGATAATAGGGCCACTGTCACCTTCCAAGTATGTCACAACATGCGACTAAAGAAGGATGTGCTTGAGACTGGCAACATCATCATGTAAGAAATAACAATGGCTATTTTAATTAGCCACTGCAAAAACGCATATGCAGGCTTTCAAATATATTCTTCATATCGGAGCGAAAGGTGAATGTCTGCGCACAGACTTCCTGTAAACGGGAGAAGCTGCACATGCTTCACATTGGAGAGAAATGTTATTGTTGTAGATCCTGCATCACTTGGGCTCTCACCCTTCGACTCAATGCCACGTAATGGTATCTGCAAGTGTTTGTTAGTCGTTGTTTAGCTCCATATATCGTTTTCATTTATCTGCCCTAGGAGGAAGAAGCATTGTCCGAAAATCACCGAGTGCAGGGCACTCAAAGAGATGAGGATTGGCAGTTGTTTGGCATATATGTCTACACAGCTGACGCTCTGTTGTATTGTTGGATTCTGTTAATTTTGAACTGGGATATGTTGGAATCTTATCCGAAAAAAATGGTTCTCTGATCCCTGCTGTCGTTAATATAAGGACAAACCAAATGTCTGTTGATCTCTCTTTTTTGAGTTGACTGATGGTAGCTTTGGGATTATGACTAACCATACTATCTCTCTCCTTGTGAGTTCAGTAATGGTATCGTTGAGATTATGACTAACCATACTATCTCTCTCCTTGTGAGTTCAGTAATGGTATCGTTGAGATTATGACTAACCATACTATCTTTCTCCTTGTGAGTTCAGTAATGGTATCGTTGAGATTATGACTAACCATACTATCTCTCTCCTTGTGAGTTCAGTAATGGTATCGTTGAGATTATGACTAACCATACTATCTCTCTCCTTGTGAGTTCAGTAATGGTATCGTTGAGATTATGACTAACCATACTATCTCTCTCCTTGTGAGTTCAGTAATGGTATCGTTGAGATTATGACTAACCATACTATTTCTCTCCTTGTGAGTTCAGTAATGGTATCGTTGAGATTATGACTAACCATACTATCTCTCTCCTTGTGAGTTCAGTAATGGTATCGTTGAGATTATGACTAACCATACTATCTCTCTCCTTGTGAGTTCAGTAATGGTATCGTTGAGATTATGACTAACCATACTATCTCTCTCCTTGTGAGTTCAGTAATGGTATCGTTGAGATTATGACTAACCATACTATCTCTCTCCTTGTGAGTTCAGTAATGGTATCGTTGAGATTATGACTAACCATACTATCTCTCTCCTTGTGAGTTGAGTGATGCTGTCACAACGATTAATGCTTGCCATATGTCTAAAGACATGTTTCTGTTTCTCGTGTTCTATCTATTAAAAGTCAATTTTCCCTTTTCGCTGTTGCTATGAGGTCTCTAACTTTTTGATGAGTTCGTGTTATGTATGGTTGTTCTTGCTTAAGCGTGTAAACAAAGAAGAAAAAATGTAGGTTGTGTGGTTAGGAACCCGGTCTCCCGACCATGGGGGACACGATTTCCAAACCCAACAAGGCATATATTTTTTCCTTTGGAGTTAAAAAAAATAATTTGCTCGCTGCGTAGCGACTACATTAATCTCATTCCTTTTATATCATCTCAGCGTACTTCATCAAAAGGAATAATCGCCGGTTCGGATAAATAATTTTTGTTTCTAAACGTAAAGATTAAAATTAACCAACCAAAAACATTCATTGTAATCTATGAATAGATCAAGGGGCGACTTACATGGGAGGAAAGAATAGGAACAGTGCAGCTCCATGCATGTCGTAAAGGTGACTAAAGAGATTATAGCAGCCTCAATATTCAAAAGAAACATCCACTGCTAGCCTACACAAAGTGCTTTGGCATTGGCTTCATGAAGAAGGCCAACTGGAGTGGTGACCCTATATTGTGAAGGAATAAATAAAAATTAAGAAGTTGAAAACGAAAGAGAAGGCAAAGAAAAGTTAGAAGAAGAAGAAGAAGAAGAAGAAGAAGAAGAAGAAGAAGAAGAAGAAAAAAAAAGTAACAATCGAAATATAACGTTTTTATCAACATGACATACAAGACGAACCCATGACGCCTTCTATAGAGCCTGTTGTAGAGCCTGTTATAGATTAGTGTGAATTTGTTTTGTTTTTATTGTTATATTTGACAAATATTTTCTTTCCCCCCCCCCAAACCCCCCCCCCCCCCCCCCCAACCCCCCCCCCCCTCCCCCCTTTCCCTCCGTCTCACTAGGTATTGGTTTAGATTTTGCTGATGGACCTAAGACTGATAATGGGAGAAGTGGGGAAAATGAAGATCAGGGAATCAAAGTAGAAAAACCCAAAAGAAAAGAGACAGTGAAGAAAACACGAGAAAAAACGAAAACACCAGAGGTAAGTTTGGTAGAAGTAGGCTCGTTGCAGCTGTTACCATCAGAGATTAAGTGTTACAGATTCATTGAAAAAGGTCTCGTCCTTTTCCATGGAATCTTGTCGTCTAACTATATCTCTATAAGGCAGGTACTAATCAACAACAAAACAGTATTTACATTTTGCTGTTAATGTAAATTGTATTTAGTAGTTATGTTTAGTTCAGTTCAATTGCTTTCTCCGCATCGAAGGTCGGCTGCAATGGATCTTGGGTGTACTCTACCTCATGCCGTAATTGTGCAACCTGGGAGACTTTTCCAGTCCATCACCTGATGTTATGCACCCACTTAAAGCGTTGTCTGCCTCTTGAACCACTACCTTCCATCCTAGGTATGGTCTTCAACAAGGAGGTGTGTCTTGTTATACGACCAAAATAACGTAACTGTATAACCTGTCTTATCACCCCCAACTTTTCCAATACCTCCAAATTTGTTTTATTCACTTTCCAATAAATGCGATCCAATCTTCTATATACCCATATTTCGAAGGCTTCATACTCTTTTCCAACGTGTTGTTTATTGTCCATGTTTCTGCGCCATAAAGTAGTGACGAGTATACATAACACCTGACAATTCTCATTTTCAAATTATGATTTATCTGTTATGTTTGGATGTCAGTATATGTCGCATGTTGTTGAATACTATCTTGTCCATTCCTATCCTCTTTCTTTCTTTTTCATACCTGCCTTCTTTTGTTATTATATGACCTAGATAGGAGAAACTCTGTACCTGTTCAAGTAGTTGATCTTTTATTTGTATCTGTATATATGGTTTCTTGTCACTTTTCCCAATTATTATAGTCTTTGTTTTCATTATGTTTATGTCTAATTCAAACTCTTGACTTATTGTGTGTATTGTTGTCACAAGCTCATGTACTTCTTGCTCATTGTTTGCCATCAAAACTGTATCATCCGCATATTTTAGATTGTACATTGCCACTCCTCCAATGACAAGCCATGACATTCCCTCTATCTGTTTGAATATTTGTTTTGTGTAGATATTAAACAGACGAGGGGATAATATACATCCCTGTCTCACTCCTCTTTTTATATCTATACTTGGAGAGCATAACTTTCCCGATGTTACTGTAGTATTTTGTTCCTAGTACAGATTACGGAGCAGTCTTATGTCTTTACGATATAGATCTATTTCTTGGAGACATTTAATTAACTGTTCATGTTGTACTCTGTCAAAAGCCTTCTGGTAGTCTATGAAGTAAATATAAATGTAATATTGTATTTATATATATTTTTCTGTCAAAGTTCGCAAACAGAAAATTGCTTTTTACTCACAGAGCCCACCACGCCTTCTATCCCCACCTATGTACAGACGTGAAATTTCCAGTCCCCTAGCGCCAAGTCCAATTCCTAGTCCGGCCCCTGAAGCAGAGGAGCCGCCACTACCAGAAATAGAGATACCCGCAATACCTGATCTACCGGAGATTGAAGAAAAAACTGTGAGTTCTGTTGGTGGAGAAAGACTATAGATTAGAGAGGAAGATTTAAGTGTACAGATTGGAGAGGGAGCTATAAGTGTAGAGAATGGGGAGGAAGATTTAAGTGTAGGGAATGGAGAGGAAGATTTAAGTGTAGGGAATGGAGAGGAAGATTTAAGTGTAGGGAATGGGGAGGAAGATATAAATGTAGGGAATGGAGAGGAAGATTTAAGTGTAGGGAATGGAGAGGAAGATTTAAGTGTAGGGAATGGAGAGGAAGATTTAAGTGTAGGAAATGGAGAGGAAGATATAAGTGTAGGGAATGGAGAGGAAGATATAAGTGTAGGGAATGGAGAGGAAGATTTAAGTGTAGGGAATGGAGAGGAAGATTTAAGTGTAGGGAATGGGGAGGAAGATATAAGTGTAGGGAATGGGGAGGAAGATATAAGTGTAGGGAATGGAGAGAAAGATATAAGTGTAGGGAATGGAGAGAAAGATATAAGTGTTAGGAAATGGAGAGGAAGATATAAGTGTAGGGAATGGAGAGGAAGATTTAAGTGTAGGGAATGGGGAGGAAGATATAAGTGTAGGGAATGGGGAGGAAGATATAAGTGTAGGAAATGGAGAGAAAGATATAAGTGTAGGAAATGGAGAGAAAGATATAAGTGTAGGAAATGGAGAGGGATATATAAGTGTAGAGATTGGAGAGAAAGATATAAGTGTATCAGTCCGAATGATCTGTGCAAATTTAACGCATTTAGAGCTTACAGTAACGGAGAGTTTTCATCAAGACCGACAAACAGACACATTAATTTGCTGTCTTATAATATATATATATTCATCTATCTAATACAGCAAACAGGGAAAAGGAAAGAAAAACTGAAATTTATAGTAGAGCCTCCTCCCCAACCTCTGCAAGTGAAGGAAGAACCCAAGAAGAGAAAAGCTCCACCTAAAGTCAGGGTCATGTGAGTAAAAGATATGTAAAAGACAATAAAGTCATAGTTACCAGCTTAATCTGATGTAAAAGATAATAAAGTCATAGTTACCAACTTAATCTGATGTAAAAGATAATAAAGTCATAGTTACCAACTTAATCTGATGTAAAAGATAATAAAGTCATAGTTACCAACTTAATCTGATGTAAAAGATAATAAAGTCATAGTTACCAGCTTAATCTGATGTAAAAGATAATAAAGTCATAGCTACCAACTTAATCTGATGTAAAAGAAAGATTAACTTTAATTGATGACGATTTGATACGTGAGATCTGTTTTATTAAATGATTTATGTATTGCTTCTTTTTATTTATCCCCTGCGTAATTTAATCTTTTTTCCTGACTAATTATTTTCTTAGATGCAGTGGATGGTGCATTCTTCACCTGCAATCTGTGTGACCCTTAATATTTTCATTCCATGTTTCTGAAGTAATTTGTAAGCCAGCAATCCATCTTTATCTTAGACTTTCTGTTTCTCTGAAGTCACACAGTAGGCAGAACGATCGAGCCCATCCACCAATAGGAAAAGGGTTTGGTGTAAGCACGAATTGTCATCAGGAAAAAAAGAACATATGTAAATCGGTTTCTGTGAATTAAAGCAAAGATCAACAAATAAATAATGGTTACTGTTCGCGTTGCGTCACTAGGCCACACAGGAATGCATTGTGATCAACTTGATATCAAGATAGACAGAGGTTGTTATCACAACGAATTGTTGATGGGGTCTATTCTTCCTGACATGAGAACAATATCAGAGTTCTTCATTTTTCACGAAGTCGAAGCGCCAGTACATTGTGTTATGGGTAAATCGTGTTATGGATACTTCGTGTTATGGATACTTCGTGTTATGAATACATCGTGTTATTAATACATCGTGTTATGGATACATTGTGTTATGGATGCATCGTGTTATGGATGCATCGTGTTATGGATACATCGTGTTATGGATACATCGTGTTATGGATACATCGTGTTATGAATACATTGTGTTATGAATACATCGTGTTATGGATACATCGTGTTATGGATGCATCGTGTTATGGATGCATCGTGTTATGGATACATCGTGTTATGCCCTGCTCAATCAAGATACTCATGAATTCATTGAACTAAATTGTGACCACAAATAGCTAAGATCTTATCCATTTATAAGATTTTTGGAGTTTTGCAAGAGAATATATCATCATGTAGCATGTCCTTTGCAGAACGTCGCTCTCATGACAGCCTGTCTGTAGTAAACTCTGTCTTTCGCCAGTCTGCAGGCCTGCTCCAAGGATAAATCCAGCGTCTCCATGATGTCCTGGGTCCATCGTCTTCTCGGTCGGCCCCTGCCTCTCTTCCCAGTTACCATGCCCTCTATAACCACTCTCTCCAATCCGTTGTGTCGTTTGACGTGTCCAAAAAAACTTCAGTGTTCTGGTCATTGCGTCATTTATGAGCCAATTCTCCTTTACATTCAGGTCTTGCCGGATGGATTTGTTTGTTTCTTTGATTGTCCATGGAATTTTCAGGACTCTTCTGTAGCACTGTATTTCAAAAGCACCGATCTTCGCTCTTATTGCTTTTGTAATCGTCCATTTTTCACATCCATAGGTTGCCACACAAAAACTGCATGTTCTTAGAATATTTGGTTTTAGTTCTTTGTTTGTTTTATGCCATAAGTTCTACATACTACTTATCTTCTGCATAGCCATAGTCAGTCGTCTTCTTACTTACTTTTTACAGTCTCCATTGTTGTTCAGTTTTGATTCCAGATATTCAAAATCCGTAACATTTTCAATCTATTCGCCAGTTATCTCGATTTAGGTTGGAGCTTTGTCTTATCAGTTGTCATTATCTTTGTTTTCTTTGTATTGATATAGAGATTCTGGGCTTCACTATGTTTCTGAGAGAATCTATACCGAATTAAAATGTCATAATTGAATCATCTCCATCTGAGTTTTAAAAACATGAAAACGTTACGGATTTCACCTTCTCACCCTGACCCTATCATACACTGTTAAGGTCCAAGTACATTATCTTGCTATTCATTTACCATCACTCTCCTCTACTGACATCTGGCCCTCAGTCTTCTCTAGTGAGATCTGGCCCTCAGTCTCCTCTAGTGAGATCTGGTACTCAGTCTCCTCTAGTGAGATCTGGTACTCAGTCTCCTCTAGTGAGATCTGGCCCTCAGTCTCCTCTATTGAGATCTAGTAGTCTCCTCTAGTGAGATCTGGTACTCAGTCTCCTCTAGTGAGATCTGGTAGTCTCCTCTAGTGAGATCTGGTAGTCTCCTCTAGTGAGATCTGGTAGTCTCCTCTAGTGAGATCTGGTAGTCTCCTCTAGTGAGATCTGGTACTCAGTCTCCTCTCGTGAGATCTGGTACTCAGTCTCCTCTAGTGAGATCTGGCCCTCAGTCTCCTCTATTGAGATCTAGTAGTCTCCTCTAGTGAGATCTGGTACTCAGTCTCCTCTAGTGAGATCTGGTAGTCTCCTCTAGTGAGATCTGGTACTCAGTCTCCTCTAGTGAGATCTGGTAGTCTCCTCTAGTGAGATCTGGTACTCAGTCTCCTCTAGTGAGATCTGGTAGTCTCCTCTAGTGAGATCTGGTAGTCTCCTCTAGTGAGATCTGGTACTCAGTCTCCTCTAGTGAGATCTGGTACTCAGTCTCCTCTAGTGAGATCTGGTAGTCTCCTCTAGTGAGATCTGGTACTCAGTCTCCTCTAGTGAGATCTGGTAGTCTCCTCTAGTGAGATCTGGTAGTCTCCTCTAGTGAGATCTGGTACTCAGTCTCCTCTAGTGAGATCTGGTAGTTTCCTCTAGTGAGATCTGGTAGTCTCCTCTAGTGAGATCTGGTACTCAGTCTCCTCTAGTGAGATCTGGTACTCAGTCTCCTCTAGTGAGATCTGGTACTCAGTCTCCTCTAGTGAGATCTGGTAGTCTCCTCTAGTGAGATCTGGTAGTCTCCTCTAGTGAGATCTGGTACTCAGTCTCCTCTAGTGAGATCTGGTAGTCTCCTCTAGTGAGATCTGGTAGTCTCCTCTAGTGAGATCTGGTACTCAGTCTCCTCTAGTGAGATCTGGTACTCAGTCTCCTCTAGTGAGATCTAGCAGTCTCCTCTCGTGAGATCTGGTACTCAGTCTCCTCTAGTGAGATCTGGTAGTCTCCTCTCGTGAGATCTGGTACTCAGTCTCCTCTAGTGAGATCTGGTAGTCTCCTCTAGTGAGATCTGGTACTCAGTCTCCTCTAGTGAGATCTGGTACTCAGTCTCCTCTAGTGAGATCTGGTACTCAGTCTCCTCTAGTGAGATCTGGTAGTCTCCTCTAGTGAGATCTGGTACTCAGTCTCCTCTAGTGAGATCTGGTAGTCTCCTCTAGTGAGATCTGGTAGTCTCCTCTAGTGAGATCTGGTACTCAGTCTCCTCTAGTGAGATCTGGTACTCAGTCACCTCTAGTGAGATCTGGCAGTCTCCTCTCGTGAGATCTGGTACTCAGTCTCCTCTAGTGAGATCTGGTAGTCTCCTCTCGTGAGATCTGGTACTCAGTCTCCTCTAGTGAGATCTGGTAGTCTCCTCTAGTGAGATCTGGTAGTCTCCTCTAGTGAGATCTGGTAGTCTCCTCTAGTGAGATCTGGTAGTCTCCTCTCGTGAGATCTGGTACTCAGTCTCCTCTAGTGAGATCTGGCAGTCTCCTCTAGTGAGATCTGCCATTCAAAATAGAGGTCCTCGAAATGTGTTTATACAGAAGAATGTGGCGCATTTCGTGGAAAAAGAAACAAACAAATAGCGATGTCCTGACGATAGTAGACATGAGTAGAGAACTTTTGACAGATATCAAAATTATGCAAGTCAAATATGTTGGTCATATATAAAGACAAGATATCTTACTGAAAACAATACTGAAGGGGAAAGCTGAAGGTAGGCGGATAAGAGGTGGGCCGTGATATAAGTGTCAGAGCAACATCAAAAGATGGACTAACGTCAGTCTAGCAGGATATACCGTTAAGACAAGAAGTGGGCTGCGATATAAGTGTCAGAGCAACATCAAAAGATGGACTAACGTCAGTCTAGCAGGATATACCGTTAAGACAAGAGGTGGGCCGCGATATAAGTGTCAGAGCAACATCAAAAGATGGACTAACGTCAGTCTAGCAGGATATACCGTTAAGACAAGAGGTGGGCCGCGATATAAGTGTCAGAGCAACATCAAAAGATGGACTAACGTCAGTCTAGCAGGATATACCGTTAAGACAAGAGGTGGGCCGCGATATAAGTGTCAGAGCAACATCAAAAGATGGACTAACGTCAGTCTAGCAGGATATACCGTTAAGACAAGCGGTGGGCCGCGATATAAGTGTCAGAGCAACATCAAAAGATGGACTAACGTCAGTCTAGCAGGATGTACCGTTAAGACATGAGGTGGGCAGCGATATAAGTGTCAGAGCAACATCAAAAGATGGACTAACGTCAGTCTAGCAGGATATACCGTTAAGACAAGAGGTGGGCCGCGATATAAGTGTCAGAGCAACATCAAAAGATGGACTAACGTCAGTCTAGCAGGATATACCGTTAAGACAAGAGGTGGGCCGCGATATAAGTGTCAGAGCAACATCAAAAGATGGACTAACGTCAGTCTAGCAGGATATACCGTTAAGACAAGAGGTGGGCCGCGATATAAGTGTCAGAGCAACATCAAAAGATGGACTAACGTCAGTCTAGCAGGATATACCGTTAAGACAAGAGGTGGGCCGCGATATAAGTGTCAGAGCAACATCAAAAGATGGACTAACGTCTGTCTAGCAGGATATACCGTTAAGACAAGAGGTGGGCAGCGATATAAGTGTCAGAGCAACATCAAAAGATGGATTAATGTTAATCTGGCACAGGATAATGGAGGTACATAGCCAACCGTCGTTACGAATGCGCCAATTGACTAGACCTAACTTGAAAATTATGTACGTAGAGATTCGCAAGTTAATTAACTAAACTATATGTTTACAACTTATGAAATGAAATATGATTGGTGTGACCAGGGGAGATCAAATTACAACGACATTAAATATAGTCGCAAAGTGAGAACTATCACTTGAAAAAGACAAAAAATATGATAGTTCAGTCATCTTTTGATAGTTCAGTCATCTTATGATAGTTCAGTCATATTATGAAAGTTTAGCTTGATCAGTTATCACTGCATGCTTACGACACAAAACGATATAGCCTCAAGACACGAGGAAGACCGCGTAGCAGATAGATGGATGATTTAACAGAAATCTACAACAATACCAGCTTACAATAACAGACACAGTACATTGTCACAAAAAGGAAACGGAATATCTCCACGTGGACGGGAAAGAAAACAAGTAGTGACAGAATATTATATAGCGGTAGAGCGGTCACTTCACACGTCAAAGGTACCGACCTACATCCATTTTATCGACACACTTTTATAGACTCAGCTGTCCAATTTGTGTCTGAACAGGCAGCAAGAAGAATAATTGGCTGAACGCCTCATAAACAAATGAGGCTTAGTACAAAGAATATGCTCTAGAATTCTTCCTCGTCAGCAGGGTCTGTGAGGCAGTCCAAAAATAAACTGGACTTTTAAAACAGAAAAGGAACTAATTAAGGTAGCGAGCGAGTGACTGTTTGTATGTGTACCAGTGGCATTGACCTTGAGTTTACTAATAACCGCATGACACGACCGCTAGTCTTCTATGTGCATCCGGTGAATTGAATGCATGTGCAGTGCACTTGGTGAGTTTTAAAAATTGAGCAATGAAGGATCTTAACGAGTAACGTGTCTGGGTGAAATTCTGCTTCATTTTAAGTAAAATGTTGCTGAACGCTGACGAAGACTATTTGAGAAATGTCATAACAGGGGATGAAAGATGGATTTACGAACAGATGTCGAAATAAAAAGGTAGTCATCACAGTAGATTGAAACGTCATCACCGGAACCACCAAATCAAAACACGTCAGTCACTCCAAATGTGAAGGTTCAGCTAACCGTTTTTGTTATCAGAATTTCGCCTTTCTTGGTGAGTTTGTTTTATGGAGTCAGACGAGCAATAAAGAGTAGTACTTGAATAATATAAGTCTTTTGAGAGAGACAATATGATGAAAGAGGTCTGAAGTATGGATTAACAAAACCTAGATACTGCACCACGACAACGCACCTGCACAACCGCCACTGTTTATTAGTGACTTTTTGGCAAATCATGAGACGAATGTTGTCCCACAGCCTCTATATTCGCCGAATTTGACCTTTGCATAGTTGTTTTTTATTCCAAAGCTGAAATCCGCCCTTATAAGTCGCCAATTTCAGAACATTTGAGAAAAAAAAGAAAATTCGCTACGAGACGAGACATGCACTGTGTTTATCAATAGTGAACTATTTCGATGGAGACAAGTTTGAATAAATTGTAAGTAAAGCAAAAAAATATATTTCTACAGTTCGGTTTCCTTTTGGACTGCCCACGTGTAATGGCATTACCTCTTTCGTCGTAACATATTTTTTACTTCTATATCCCACAACAGACCCAAGAACCTGTACAAAGCCAGGAGGTCTCGTCCGGCTGAAGCTCCAGTTACCTCCGAAGAGCTCATGGAGATCCATGATCCGCTCGACTTCCTGGCTAAATGGTGCATCATTAAGTATGTCCATCTTTGTGTTCAATCATTGTAATCTTATTATTACAACTTTCATCTTTCCGTTTGTCTTTTTCCTAGTCTTCCATCTTTTCTCCCCCTCTGACGTTTAGAGATTACAATATGGTTGTTGATGTGTGTAAATGTGAACTCGAGTTCCTCATCCTCAGCAACATCATCATTATTATCAGAAGGACGTGTAGCATCTCCTTTGCATATCGTCACTCCGATCACTTCCGCTTTCTCAGACTATTTCTTTGCCCAGTCGTTATGCTTCCGTCGCTATCATCATCAGAACATCTTTGCTGTCTTGTGTCATCTTGTAACGGTTCACGTGCTTCTTTTGACATATTGGCATAAATAGCGACGGATCTGTGCTGTGTGAAATGTTTGGTTAGTGCTTCTGTGTCAGAGTGAGTGGTAAGATGGTTGCTGTGCTGGGTGGTACATACAAGACTAACCTCCATTAAGACAATGGGGATCAAGGTAGTGGCTGCGTTTTTAAGTTGCTACCTGAGACCTTTTTAATGAAGGCAGTCAACGTTTCTGACTCTCAATCCCTAATTCAGAAGATGGGGGGGGGGGGGGGGGGTGGGGGGTGGGGGGGGGGGTAATAAGTGGATAGCGGAGATAAAGTCCTAAAATCTCCACAATGGGTGTATATATTGAATATTCTAGAATGTCTTATTTTCTCCATGTCATTCTGTTTTTAATGAGCATTATCACCAATCAGAATTAGAGGGTAGTGGAGCGTGTTGCCGAGGGATTGTCAGATTGGTTTACAATCCTAACATAGCATGTTCAATTCTGCGTTCGATTTGACAAACCGCTTCTTCTAGTCGGACAAATAGTATTCAGTAGAAACTCGATCTTATTTATATTTATGCTCAGACCAACCGCTTTGTCTGCTGCATTCAGTTCGTGTAGACGTTGCTGTTACCTCACCTCCCCTCCCACCCCAGCCCCCTCCCCTTTCTTGGCACACGTCTGATGTCAAACTCCTACGTCTGTATATCTAAGTCGTCATCTGACAAGTAGAAATTAATCTTTGTCTGTCC
Source organism: Ariolimax columbianus (assembly GCA_036924085.1). Classification (NCBI taxonomy): domain Eukaryota; kingdom Metazoa; phylum Mollusca; class Gastropoda; order Stylommatophora; family Arionidae; genus Ariolimax; species Ariolimax columbianus. The sequence continues at coordinate 111,273,737 of JAVGWX010000004.1, read as the reverse complement.
CTCTAAAAGTCTTCTGGTTGGATTCACATGGAAAATATAATCTGGTTTGATATTTTCTATCCTCAGTCCTGACCGACTTCCGTTTTATGAACTTGTGTATGAGTCAGCTATCGCTGATCAGACACCTCGATACCAGAAACCTGCACCATCTGAGCAGAGGGAGGTGGAAGAAGTGGTTCAAACAGAGGAGGAGGAGAAGAAGGAGGAAAAGAAAAAAGACAGTGACGAGAAAGAGGAGAAGAAGAAGAAAGGTGAGTTCCGGTGAAACGAATATTCGTGTCTTGTTTGAATAATGACAGCCTTCTTGTTAAGTATTTCATATTTATGCGAAAGAGAGTGTTGTGCTATTATTATAAAAAGAGTTGTGTGCTATTATTTGGAGAAAATTCAATGATATGAACGTGAGTTAAAATAATAATAATAATAATAATGTTAGCGAAAGTGTCGAAGGCCCGTTACGTCAATCGACCTCTGCCACGTCCAACTGCTGAGACTGTGTTCACGAGTAGCATGTCGACTGAAATCCCGACAGACTCCCCGGGTGAAGTCGTGTACTCCGCAGCCTTGGGATGAGGGCCGCGGAGAGTGTGTTAGACCAATGTTTGTGTCAAGTTTTCCGTGTCTGTTCGTGTCAACTCCCTGTTTTTACTTGTTCCGTCGCCGAGGCTTCTGATTGTGTCCAACTTTTCGTCAGTGTGACCATTGCTGAGCTGAGAATACGAGGCCGGGATAGGTATCGTGTAACTTCCGGTGGAGGGAGGGGCAGGCAGGAGGAAGTCGGCTTCAGTCCGAGCAGAAAGGTCCTGGACTGAATTCTAGTGTGCAGTTAAGCGGAACGTTGAACTCCGTCATAGACTTGTCTCCCACGGATTGAGCCAGACATGAAATGCAGCGAAATGCAACATAACAAACAAGATAACCGATCGCAAGCACATCAGTTCCACAGATTAAAGTCCGTGATACCAACCGGTGAAGGAGTTGTGAAATATAATCCGAACAGGAACCACGAAACATCCGAAAACTCGACACAAACACCAAAGAATTATGAGCAATCACTAAACAAATAATAGATAATCAACAAAGATGTGATTTTCGCGTGTCACAGAAAGAATAATAACTATTTATTAAATTTTCTTTGAGAACGGTGTGGTTAGAGCACACGGTAAGAACATCCCAGCTCTATGAACTTCTGAGTCACTAATTGCAGTTTCATTGTATATCAGATACGCATAATTGATTTTAGTGTGTACGACTCCCAAATCTATTAACAGATGTTCAAAATGTTCCAAAACTGTTTTGCATAAATGTGTAGGATTTACCTGGAACCCTGTTGCCTTCGAAATACTCTCCTCTTCTGTTGATACATCGTTCCAATGCCCTTTCTAATTCTTGAACCTGTTTAAATAAGCATTTTTTGCGGATCATGCATAGATTTGCCTGCGAATTGTCCTTAATTTCTTTCAAGATGGATTACAATTTGAGAAATGAAGACGTCAGTGGAGTCAGATTAATTGAGCTGTGTTTCCTGGGGTCACTTGCCTTCGTTTATGTCAAAAATCCCGAAAGGGCGGTGATGTGTTGGCGGACGCATTGTCGTAGGGAAGCACCAAAAGTTGTTTCTCCGCGGCTCAGTTCTTGTTTCCCAGACGTTTCTCTGTAAGAATGCCATGGCACGGCCCTAATGAGATGATGCATTCGTCGGCTATTTCTTGAATTATTAGTTGACGATTGGAAGCACTGTCTCGCGAATTTTAACACATGAGCTTCGTAATATGATGTCGTTGTTGGTGTCTAACGGGAGCGTCATCTGTTGGTTGCCGACCATCCGTAATCCGTTACAATCTGACTTTATTTACATCATTTTAACCTTACAGTTCATGATATGGGAAGTAACTATGTCTTACATACTGGTTTCAGTAAAAAATAACTATAATAAAATACTGCTACTGCTAAAATTATTATGTTTGAAATTAAATTGCTTTAACCATTCGTAACAGCGCATATTGCTCATGCATAGAGCCCCATAAACATGTATAAATATTGTATGAGTCTCTGTGAATGTATTCACGAGCTTGAAACAAAACACGTTGTTGGATTCGCTGATCGCAAAAATCAAACATTGCAGAAATACAAAACCCAATCTACACACAGGTAAACAATCAGATACAGTATAGTAAACAATCAGTATAGTAAACAATCACGAACAACAAATACAATAAATGGTGGGTTTCTTGAGAGAACCATCGCCAACCAGCGAAGCTGATACGTCAGCTGCTAAGACATCACGTTGATGCACATTTTCAATAATCTTGAACTTTTTAAACATTCCTGGTCTATGTAATGTCCTGACTATAAGTAAGTATTCAGTCAGGTAAAGCCAGGTGGGTACAGGAAAATCGATTTGTTCAAACACCTGAAGATTCAAGGGCTCAATGCCTGTTATCCTGCTGTAACCATCACTTTTTGTACCGTGTGAATCAAAGATTGCAACTCAGCCACAATGAATAAAGTTCTACAGTAATTGGAACATTATCACAAAAACAACGAAACACCTTAAGAAAAAAAACATGTCAAATGGCTCATAAGATCGACCTCGCTGCACTAGAGGCGGGGGGCGGAGGGGGCACCAATATGTGCTGAGTCCATTTCATTGTTATTAGTGCCATTGACAGAGCACGAGCTCTGTAACTCCCTCAGTGGCTTCTAAATGAACCCCTTACTTTTTCAGGTACCTATTTACAGCTTGGTCGACTAGAAAAAGCGGTTTGTCAAACCGAACGCAGCGTAACTTGAACCTGCTACGTCGGGATAGTAAACCAATCTGACAATCCCTAGGCCACACGTTACCTTACACTATATTTAACATATGACGGCTCATTAAGAACAGAATGACTTGAAGACAATAAGGCATTCTAGAATATTCAATATATGCGCTCATTGTGTAGGTTTGGGGACTCTATGTCCACTATCCACTCATGGCCTCCTTCCCCCCCCCCCTCTCCACGCCTTCTAAAGTAAGGATTGAGAGTCAGAAATGTTGACTTCCCTCATTAAAGAGGTCTCAGGTAGCCATCTCAAAACGAAGTCACTATCTCGATCCTCATTGTTATAATGGTGGCTGTTTTTTTTGTATTTCTCGCTCTGTCCCCGTCTCACTCTGGCACAGGGGCTCTAACAGATGACACACCGGGCAGTATAGATCCGTCGCTTCAAAAGAAACGTATGAACCGTTACACATTGATAACGAAGATGTGAACACACGTAAGATTGTTGCTCTCAAGGGATGACCATGATGTTGTTCAATATAATGTCCTTGGAAGTACAGGTACTAGTGGGTTTATGTCAGACACTGCCGCCAGGGATGAAGTGTTAGTGTTTCTATGTGTCAGGTCTTGTTTAAGGTTTAAGGTTCTACGTCACTTTTCCTTCTCCAATAGTAAGCCAGATACAGTTTGCCATTAGGTGTATTGGAGCGTCACATGAGTGGTACCGAAGGTGGTAAAATGGGACTTCTACAACCTTCCAAGCACATATTAAAAGGCGACTAAAGAAGGTTGTACGTGGGGCTAGCAATTTCATTGTGTTGTCGAATGCCCACAATCAATAATTTGTGCTTTTGTACAGCCTGAAAAGGGCGACAGGTGGCGGGTTACAGTAGCTTTCTTCACACCCCGAGCAGAGCGTGCTGATGAAGGTGGACAGTAGTCCTCCAGGCGGTTGTTCTGAGCTTGGTTTCATCTGCGTATCGCTCACTACTACAGGGATCTCGTAGATTCTCTCACCTAGTAAGCCAGATTGTAAGGAAACAGAATGTTTCCTTGGAGGACTACATAGAAGTGAGGTAATGGTCTTGGATAAAAACAAAGCTTTAGAAATCTCTGATACAAGAACATGGAAATAGGCTTCCTGTAAGTGGTCATGAAGAACATGAAATCGCCTAAAGCAAGCCAACATGGACTCTGAATTGTATTGTCTCATCAGGAAAGTACGTTACTTTACTTAAGTCCAATTGTTTTTCTTACAGGTAAATCCAAGAAGAAAAAGTCCAACCGAGATGAGGACGAAGGAGAAAAAGGGCGAGAGCTGAAACAAAATCTGCTCCCGACAGGAAGGGGCATGAATTTGGTGAAATCTGTAAGATTTTTTTCTGTTGGTTTTGCAGATAAAAATCGTAGCAACAATAATTGTGTGTACTAGCTATATACTCTATACTATACTCTATACTATACTCTTTACTATACTCTTTACTATACTAAGTGCCATTTCTCTCCAATTGTATATGTAAAAAGAGAAGTGAGACTGGGATGTGTATTATCCCCTTGTCTTTTTAATATATACACAGAACAAAAATTCAAACAGATAGAGGGAATGACAGGGCTTGTCATTGGAGGAGTAGGAATGAATAATTTTAGATATGTGGATGATACAGTTTTGATGTCAAAAAGTGAGTAAGAATTACAGGAGCTTGGTACAACAATATGACAAAAATACAGCACGTGTACACGTCGTTCAACCAACTTCTCCATCAGCTCTTGTCTTCATCTGCCAGACAATGGAAATAATACAACACTTATTCACATCTTTCAACCCACTTCTCAATCTGCTCTTGTCTTCATCTGCCAGACAATGGCAATAATACAACACTTGTTCACATCTTTCAACCAACTTCTCAATCTGCTCTTGTCTTCATCTGTCAGACAATGGCAATAATACAACACTTGTTCACATCTTTCAACCAACTTCTCAATCTGCTCTTGTCTTCATCTGTCAGACAATGGCAATAATACAACACTTGTTCACATCTTTCAACCCACTTCTCAATCTGCTCTTGTCTTCATCTGCCAGACAATGGCAATAATACAACACTTGTTCACATCTTTCAACCCACTTCTCCATCAGCTCTTGTCTTCATCTGCCAGACAATGGCAATAATACAACACTTGTTCACATCTTTCAACCCACTTCTCCATCAGCTCTTGTCTTCATCTGCCAGACAATGGCAATAATACAACACTTGTTCACATCTTTCAACCCACTTCTCAATCTGCTCTTGTCTTCCTTAACCAGACAATGACTGTTGAAGAACAACATATGGAGAAGCTCATATACACACTGGACTTGCTTCAAGAAAAAATGGTTGCACTTGGGAATTCCTTGGAGGAACATGAAGGTAAATATGTAAACATTACAATTTGACAATTTTGTGTTTCTCGTGGTCTGTAAGCATAGCAGTAGAAATTTATTGCTTTTCATGGAACAAGTACAGAGTTGAACTCCCATTACCGGACAGGTCCAGCTAACACAGTTGTAAATATGTACCTGGATTACTGTTTGAGAAAGAAAGATAGCGATGAAGGGAACAGAAAATAGCACCTACAAGAGTTTCGCTTCCTGGCTGATGACTGCTGTAAGAGTTTCGCTTCCTGACTTATGACTGTTATAAGAGTTTTTCTTCATGATTGATGACTGCTGTAAGAGTTTTTCTTAATGACTGATGAATGCTGTAAGAATTTCGCTTCATGACTGATGACTACTGTAAGAGTTTCGCTTCATGACTGATGACTGCTGTAAGAGTGTCGTGTCATGACTAATGAGCGCAGTCTCAATGAACATGTCTCCATCGCGTGTTTGTTATTAGATGACCAGAGCAGTGATCAGTTGTTCCTGCCGAGGTAAGTGCAACAAAATAACCGATATACCTTCTCATTTTCCCGCCGTGCAACTGGAATCAGACCTGACAGTAGCCTGACCAACGAGGTCGGGGATTGCCGTAGGATCCATGTAGCGGTACGCCTACTGACAAGTGAAACATTGCATTACAGCCACAAGAGACCATCCCACTTTCTTCAGTACACCCTAGGAAATGAGTATAGGTACGCCAGCCTGCTATGAAAGCCATGTGTTTCCACGTGAAGAAGTCAGCCAAATATCATAACACATAAAGACTTGCAGTAGAGAGGACGACAGCAGGCAACACAGTTGTAGTTTAAGGAGACGGATATGACACTCCCCTCAGGAAGAAAGCAAACAATACCAACCTATATGTTGGGGGTGAGAACTCATTGGGGAAACAAGAGTGGGACAATAATCGCCTGTTGCGAAATAGTGCAATATAAAGGCAAGACAACTAGAGCGTCATGGACCAAGTTCAAGAAAGTGGAAAGCCTAACAGAGAAATCCATGGAGGGTGACCATTGCAGTCTCAAGGTCAGACTTAATTAGTAAAGGAAAATACAATAAAGAGAATGACTGTCGTAGTTAAAACTGAGTCGCCGTACATTAAACATCTGTGTAGCAGAGGTGTTGTAGAATGTAGCTGTCTTATGACACGACTAACACTCCAGTCTCCCAGCAAAGAATGGGTACCTGACTATCAGTTAGGTAAGGCATGGCAGCGAGAAACAGAATTGGCCACCCCACCTCATTAAAAACCTGACACATTGTGCAATGTCGCTTCTGAACACTTCATCTTCAAAGGCGTTCTGCTAAGAAGTCACATTTCATCTTCTTCGGTAATCGACCTGAAAATTATGTTATGATGTTATGCCGTAGTTTACAGCGAGGATGCAATATCACTGCCTTCCGGCTGTACATATTTCATTTCATCTTTGCCATTTTTGAGATCGGGTTTGTCTTCCATCTTCGATCATTATTTTCTTAGTAAGCCTGCAAGTGTGCAGTCTTGGTCGCAGGGCCGCCACTTGGAGCTACAACAGGGCCTTGGTCAACTATACGTTGCTGGCACTAATGCAAATAGTCAGCTAAGAGTCACTGACTGCTGTCAGCTTATTGACTACTGTATCTTCATCCCTGGATCACCTATACATCCACTTATTACAAATGACCAACACGTAATTATCGTTGGTGGATATGTTGTGGCTTTGTTTGCCTGGGGTTTTTCTGCTGTTTTTTTTAGGGGATTTTCTTTTCGGGGAAGTGGGTGAATAAAATGAGCTTGATCCATTACAAAATATTTTTAAATATTTACTATCTCTTAAATCCACAGCAAAAAGAATAAAAATGCTAGCAGACAAGGCTCGAGAAACATTTCCGTTGATAGGGTCTGTAAATTACAGTCCAAACAAGAAAAAAGGAAAGAAAGGAAAGGTAAGGAGGGATTCAAGCTAAACAAGCCAGAACTATGACAGAACTATGACAGAACTATGACATAACTATGACAGAACTATGACAGAACTATGACTGAACTATGACAGAACTATGACAGAACTATGACAGAACTATGACAGAACTATGACAGAACTATGACATAACTATGACTGAACTATGACAGAACTATGACAGAACTATGACTGAACTATGACAGAACTATGACAGAACTATGACAGAACTATGACAGAACTATGACAGAACTATGACAGAACTATGACTGAACTATGACAGAACTATAATATAACTGTGACAAAACTAGGTATTACTGAACTATGACAGAACTATAATATAACTGTGACAAAACTAGGTATTACTGAACTATGACAGAACTATAATATAACTGTGACAAAACTAGGTATTACTGAAATATGACAGAACTATAATATAACTGTGACAAAACTAGGTATTACTGAACTATGACAGAACTATAATATAACTGTGACAAAACTAGGTATTACTGAACTATGACAGAACTATAATATAACTGTGACAAAACTAGGTATTACTCAACTATGACAGAACTATAATATAACTGTGACAAAACTAGGTATTACTCAACTATGACAGAACTATAATATAACTGTGACAAAACTAGGTATTACTGAACTATGGCAGAACTATAATTGAACTAGGTATTGATTTATTGGCAGGCACAGAAAGGGAACTCGAGGCGTTGATTGGTAGCTTGGATAGAGCGGCCCTGAGTTTTGGTATGGAAATAAATGCAGATAAAACAAAGCTCGTGACCAATAACATAGCAGGGTTTAAATCTGTAATAGAGGCAAATGGGCAGGAACTTGAGGTGGTAAAACGTTTCAAATATCTGGGATCATTGATCAGTGAAGAGGGATCGAAGTCAGAGCTAACTGCAAGAATAGCACAAACAACAGCGGCGCTGACTCGGCTGAAACCTATATGGCAAGACAAGCGGCTCACCCTCGGCATAAAAGTTAGACTAATGCGCTCTTTGGTTCTATCAATATTTCTGTATGCCTGCGGGACCTGGACCATTATAGCAGGTATCCAGGGCAGAATACATGCAATAGAAATGAGGTGCTATAGAAAACTCCTAAATGTTACATATAAAGATCGTGTCACGAACGTAAAAATACGTCAGAAAGTTGAAGACGCTATTGCTCCTTTTGAAGATCTGTTCACAGCTATCAAAAGACGAAAGATGGCCTGGTGCCGGCACGTCGCGAGGTCCAACGGAATTACCAACTCGATACTCTTTGGTTCCGTACCGGGACAGAGATGGCGAGGACATCCAAGGAAGAGATGGGTGGACAACATCACTGAGTGGTCAGGCCTTCGTCCCTGTGAGATACGACATGCGGTGACAGACAGAGAGGGATGGCGTGGGGTTTTGGAAGTGTCTTCATGTGTTCCCCAACGACATGGGGGGGTTACGGGATGAACTGAACTGACTAAACTATGCCCGAACTATGCTTTAGCTAGGTATGACTAAATTTTGACAGAACTATGACAGAACTAGGCAAGACGGAACTAAGTATGACGAAACTATGTGAGTTGGCAGGGACATTGTTTTTGTGGAACTTTCAATAAACTGATTTTACTATTGTGACATTTTTGTTTGGGGGGGGGGGGGGGGGATATTTTTTTTGGGGGGGTGGGGGGGAGGTGGGATTCGATAAATGTATGCTAAATTGAGAGGCAAGGTCACGGCCTAATTCGCATGCATACAGGACAATAACTGGATCCAGTATGCGAATAATGATTTAAGAAGTGAAGTCAGCTTGAGTTATCTTTCCTAGCCATCTGCTGCAGGGGGCAACCATCACATTTGATGTTCTTGATTCTTGTTTGAGATGGTACAGGAGAACTGAATATTATGCGAGTTACAGCTGACCTTTAGCGAAGGATACAGGCCTTGGAGATGAGATGTTTCCGAAGACTTTTAAACGTCACGTTCAAAGATCGAGTTACAAATGAGGAAATACTAGATAGAATTACAACAGCAATATGGCCTTTTGAAGACCTCTTGGCAACTGTCAGCAAAAAGGAAACTCGCTTGATACGGTCACATATCGAGATCAAATGGTCTTGCAAATACAATCCTGCACGGAAAGGTGCAAGGCAGACGACGAAGAGGCCGTCCCAAAAAGAAGTAGGAGGATAACATAAAAGAATTGGCCAATCTCCGACCAGAAGCGGAACAGGCAGCTGCCGCTGACAGAGAATGGTGACGTGGGGTTGTGCGGATGTCTTCATGTGTGCCCCAATGACCTCACCGGTTACGGGATGACCTGACCTGATATACATGGCCCGACATAAATAACAAACGTTTTTAAGAGCTTGTATTCTATAGCAAATCTTTTATATATCAGGACATAGTTATGTCACATAACACAGCCACACTCTTACAACCTTTTAGGTGTCATGTCAAAAGCTATGTCCATCTCGTGCGAGACATTCACGTACACTACCAACCACACTCAATTGACGTTACTTCTGCCGCACGCATTATATATATATATATATATATATATATATATATATATATATATATATATATATATATATATTTCCATTGTGTATGGGACAGGGGGCCTAGAGGTGAAACATCTGTATCACAATACCAACGAACCAGGATCGAATTTCGACGTGTCCAGTTTGGTAGAAGGGAGGATTTTTTGTTGGTGCAATCGCTCTCCGTATAGGGAAAGTACTGGCAACCTACCGTACATGCCAAGATGCTTACAGCAGCCAAATAAGTTGGCGATTGTAAGAAGCGACGTTCTGCAAAGCACATGCAACTTATAAATATATAATGGGTGTGGCAGAAATAACGCCATTTGAGTGTGGTTGGAGTGTCTCTGTCTTTTTTTCATCGGCATCCTACACTTCATTACCGTTCTCTCAAGACCGTTGTGTCTTTTAATGTGGCCAAAGTATTTTACTTTTCTGTTCATGATAGAATATATATGTATTTTAATATTTACAAATAGGTTTTTATCTTCGCTATATGTGCTCATGGCTGTATACGCTGCTCTAACTTTTTTTTTTTTTTTTTTTTTGCTTAGATGTTTGCCTCACTAGTTTCTACTGGCGGAGGCGCGCCATTTTCCACCCCAGACCGTAGTCAATTGGGCGATATCAGGACGCATAAACCAGTGCTTGGATGCATGTGTGCATCTGTATGTACCTATGCTAGGTTTGTGCGCCCTCAGAAGCTAGCCCAACCAAAGTGCAATGGAAGGGCTTTACCACGAGGGCGCGTGTGAAAGTTGTGCAAGGGTGTGACTGTAGGACAGAGTCAAATGAAACAGAGTGAGGTAAGAGAAGAGAGAAGGGGAAGAGTGGCCCTCAAGGTGAGACCTTGGTCTTGAGAGTCACGCTGCTCTAATTCCTCTACCATGTATAATATCATTGTGTTGTCTGCGTATCTTAATTCTGGGATCTTGTATATATGATATTAATGTATTTTTTATTCAAATTGATTTTTTGTTTATCGGTATCTTCCTTAGAAAAAGGAAGATGTACGTACAGAGACTCCAAAAAAACTGAAACCAGATGAAATCACAGATCAAGTCATCGTTGAGAGATTGGACGATAAAATGTTGAAGGAGGTGAGATTATCTACGTTCATCTTGATTAAAGCGCCCAGCAAGCTACTTGGGCGATCATGTCTGTCCACAACATCTGACACTTATAATTCCATCATATTGCTTCAAGCATTTTTTATACCGGGAAACCTCCGTGATTGGCATATACGATAAGGGACTTGATGCATAACATAAGACAAACAATGTTTTTTAGCCTCTCGAGGCCAAATCTATCTCCCAACAAGGCGTAGTCCTTGTCCTTCCTAGCAATTCAGCTAAAAGTTGAGGTTTCATTCTCTAGCAGGAAGTAATTGACAGCAGACGAGGTTAAGGCAAATTCTTGTTTCCTCAACAAGTTGGTGTAGAGATGAGCCCATTTCCAAGAAAAGAGGTTCTAAATCGACGTTACTAGATTAGAAGGCGAACCGGAAATGACAATATTGCACAACTATCGTTTTCTATGTATGAGTACAATGTTGCATTTAGTGTTACCTTGCGTCATCTTCATCTTCCTCCCTGTGTCGCTCCACCAGGAGCATTAGGCTTAACTACAGCTGATTCCCTGCAGGAAGCCTGTGGGAAAGTATGTTTGTGTTTTTGTAGAGGCCTACTCTAATAAACATGATGAGCTCGCCACCGCGATATACAACCCAGTTGTGTGGTCTTCCATTACATGCAACATATAGGGGCCTATTGTTTCCCTGGGAGATCCTTGGACATTTCATGGGAGCTGATGGTCAATTATAGTTACCAGATCTTTATGTGAGCAAGTGGTCAGTTAGAGATCATGAGATCTTTATGGTAGCTGGTTTTCAGTTAGAGTTCCAGGATCTTCATGGGAGCTGGTGGTCAGTTAGAGTTCCTGGAATCTTAATGAGAGCTAGTGGTCAATTAGAGTTCCTGGAATCTTTATGGAGGCTAGTAGTCAAAAAGGGTTTCTGTGATCTTTATGTGAGATAATGGTCAACTAGAGTCCCAGCGATCTTTATGGAAGGTGGTGGTAAATTAGAGTTCTTGTGATCTTTATGGAAGGTGATGGTCCATTAGATTTCCTAAGACCTTTATAGAAGGTGGTTGTTAATTAGAGTTCCTGGGATCTTCATAACAGCTAGTGGTCAATTAGAGTTCCTGAAATCTTTATGGGAGCTAGTGTTCAATTAGAGTTTCTAGGATCTGCATGATATAGGGGTCAAATAGAGTTCTTCAGATTCTCATTGTAGCTAATTGTCAATTAGAGTTCCTGGGATCTTTATGGAAGTTGGTGGTCAATTAGAGTATCAGGGAACGTCATTGGAGCTGGCGGTCAAACAGAGTTCATGGGATCTTTATTGATGCTGGCGGTCAAACAGATGTCTTGGGATTTTAAAACTAGGTGGTGGTCAATTAGAGTTCTTGTGATCTTTATGTTAAGTGGTGGTAAATTAGAGTTCCTAGGATCTTTATGGCAGCCAGTGGTTAATTAGAGTTCTTGAGATCCTTTTGAAAAGTAGTGGAAAACTAGAGTTCCTTTGATCTTTGTGGAAGCCAGCTATTATTTAGAGCGCTTGGTATCTTCATTGATGCTGGTGGTCAAACAGAGCTCCTGGGATTTTTAAGTTAGGTGGTGGCCAATCAGAGATCCTAGGATCTTCATGGGAGGTGGTGGTCAATAACGGAGTAGCTATTAGCAGCTTAAATGACTCCATCAAAACTTGTGTAGAAAGATACGTACATATTGATATTCTCTTACATTATTTTTTTTCTGAAGAACGCATCAGGATTGTTAAACATATAAAACTGTAAATATTTGAATGCACTGCATTGCCTGTCATCATAGACTTGCACGTTAATCACATATCATGATATATATATGGCACTCCAGACGGCGGGGTATGAGTCCGCCATTTGATTTGGTTTAACATATTTATCTTTTAGAGAATCTTGTAACCAGTTCAGTTTCAGTAGGAAGGTTTTTAAATAGTGAGGTCGCTACCCCCCACCCCCACCCCCCAACACATCATATCATAGCATCAGTTGATGGAAAAAGAAGAAGAAAGAAGAATGAGGTCTCTAAAACGTTATCCCTGGCAGCTTTGTCTACTGAGGGACGCACCTTAATCTTTAATTAAACTTATACACCCTGGTATCGATTCCTGACGAAAATTCGTTAAACCGTTACTTATTTCGTATTTGTTCCGAAGTTAAAATAATCCCCACTTGTTTCTGTTAAAATTTGTATTGTCCGTTCGTTTTCTTGAGACTCTCTGATGTTAACTGTATCTATGTGAATATCATATCTTGAAGCCCTCTAATGTTAACTTTATCCATGTAAATATCATTTCTTGAGGACCTCTAATGTTTACTTCATCCATGTGAATATTATATCTTGAGGCACTCTAATGTAAACTTTATCCATGTGAATATTATATCTTTAGGCACTCTAATGTAAACTTTATCTATGTGAATATTATATCTTGAGGCACTCTAATGTAAACTTTATCCATGTGAATATTATATCTTGAGGCACTCTAATGTAAACTTTATCTATGTGAATATTATATCTTGAGGCACTCTAATGTAAACTTTATCCATGTGAATATTATATCTTGAGGTACTCTAATGTAAACTTTATCCATGTGAATATTATATCTTGAGGCACTCTAATGTAAACTTTATCCATGTGAATATTATATCTTGAGGCACTCTAATGTAAACTTTATCCATGTGAATATTATATCTTGAGGCCCTCTAATGTTTACTTCATCCATGTGGATATATCTCGAATCTAGCTGTGTCGGGAGCAGGATATGAAATTTCTGGATGGCGAGATAGAAATCTTGAGGGATAAGGTCAGAGAAGTCCAAAGACGTGTAGAAGATATAGCAAGTAAGGAGTCTATTGTTTTATATGTATCTTTGAATTGATGGTCATAAATAGGCATTGTCATGTTTATGGTCATAAAATTTGTGTTTATTTATATGTAAGTATGTATGTGTGTGTATGTGTGCGTGCGTGCATGCGTGCGTATCTACGTGTATATACATATACGGTGTCTTTTAGATGATGATATGGCAATAATATGTATAAGGGAGACTTACTGGAATCAATCAATTAATGCTTTATAGAGGATGGCACATTAATCATGTGCATAAGGGGGACTTGTTGGAATCAATCAATTGTATAATCAACAAAGAGCAGTCTGGAAATGTTTGAAATCAGATTTGAGTTTAACAATTAGATGTACGTGTACCTGAGAGGTCGGGTTATGAGTAACAAATTTCTATTACAAAAATTATTGCATTTACATATTCTCTGCCTTCTCTTCTGACTCGACCAAGGAGAGAAACTTCTCACGGACGCATTCTGCATGAATCATTACTTTATGAGGCAAGGTATACAAGCCGGCAATAAAGACGACTTCAAACGCCAACAGAGCGAACTGTACAACAGGCTTCATCCAACTCCCGTAAGATCAGTTACATTTAGATAGTGTGTACATTTCCACGTTCCCGAGTGGTTTGGGTATAGCTGTACTCATTGAAGAGACACTGGTTGTTATTATTGTCGTTGTTCGAAGTCTACTTGTACTAAGCTGAAATAACTATTAATTATGTTTCTTTGGTAGTGGGTTACAGTGGCTCTGCTCACATTCCGATGTACACTTGAAAAGTTGTGTCTAGGTTATCCTGGCTGTAGTGAAATGTAAAATCGCCACTGTGGGGATTATGGTGTCAATCATCACCTCGCTGGCCAGATTGCTGTAGCACTGCTCGTTTCCAGGAGCATCATCGAGGACGAGAAGGGTGGTGTTGATCACTATGATTCACCTGACTCTGACTACCCATCGCTCCAAAGGTGACAGGTTCAAATCCCTGTTCGGCCAACCTTCTTTTACTATGGGAGTGTAAAATAAAAACATGCACACTTCGTGGCAACTACAAAAACAAGCAATGTTTATTCTGAGGCTATATACACTCCCACTAACTTGACACGCCCCCCCCCCCCCCCCCACCCTCCCATTTTCTGCCGTAAGTATCGCTAAGTAGTGCATTCTACCAAAATCTAGGAGCCCAATTAACGTCCAAAGGCTACCTTTACTCGACAATACTGGTCCTTTGTTGTTCTATGTGTCTGCCATATTTATCACTGGTCCTTCGATGTTCTATGTGGCTGTTATATACACCACCGGGTCTTATGTTCTATGTGTCTGTTATATACACCACTGGGTTTTATGTTCTATGTGTCTGTTACATACACCACTGGGTCGTATGTTCTATGTGTCTGTTATATACACCACTGGGTCTTGTGTTCTATGTGTCTGTTATATATACCACTGGGTCTTATGCTCTATGTGTCTGTTATATACACCACTGGGTCTTATGTTCAATGTGTCTGTTTTATTTATCACTAATGAATTTTTCAGAAATTGCATTCACTAAATAATTTCTGAAAATGTTAATCACTTTTAGTACTTTTTTCTTATCCTTCTCCGTTATTTGTTCTTTGTATCTATAATTAAAATATATGTAAATTCTCCAAGTGGATTCTGGAGCCTAATATTAAAATAAGGCGAGGCAGTGGCGGCACTGTGGGTGTATATAATGGGGGAAAAAATAACTGAAAAAAAATGTTTTAGTTGATTAAAGTTAAGTTTAATCAAAATGTTAAAGTGGGTAACGTCAGATACCGCACCGAGACAAAAACACAAACAAAACCTACATTACAACAAATAGGCATTCATCAGGGACAACAAATAACAACAAAGTTGAACTAGCAAATCAACATATAAGTAAAAAATGGTCTGCTTATAGGATATAGTGTCTGTCCTCGCGACTGGTTGGGTCGGAAACTCGACTGACAATGAAACTAATAGAACCACTGGTGTCTGTCATGTATGCTGGCGACTAAGTAAAGCTGTGTATGGGACTGGTAAAAGATATGGCTACAAAAAGGCACTTTTAATTTTTGGTGCATGATTTTCGAAAGTAGACCATTCATAATATAACTCCTTACTTCTACAGGACGTGTGATGAGATGTTATTAACAATGTTCTTCTCGCTGTCTTTATTCTCTCGATTTATATTCCAGTTGTTGTGATTGTTATTGCATGTTAATAAAAATCCCTTTCTGGTTGTCTTTCTTTCAATGAATGTATTTGAACGTTCGTTATTATTTCAGATGTTCGCTATATTTTCCCGCTCATTCTTTTGTATTTCTACATTTATTGTTCAACTGTTGTTACTCTTGCGTTTTAAAATAAGAATGTCCCATACCTTTCTCTTTCTCTCCCTCTTTCTGTCTCTCTCTGTCTCTGTCTGTTCTTCTGTCTCTCTCTCTCTATCTCTCTCTCTCTCTCTCTCTCTCTCTCTCTCTCTCTCTAGTTTCACTGGTTTTTTTCTCATAATTACTATTTCAGTTGTTGTGTGTTATTATTTTACAAATAACTCGCTAGTTATTGTTTAACGTTCACTTTATCTCGATGTACATTTACATTTCTGCTGTTGCTGCATGTTTGATAAATATCTTTGATCTTTTATTTGCTTTTTCCTGTTTTTGATTTTTTTGTTAAAACGTGAAATAATTGTTACATGTTATATAACAATTTTTTTAAATTGTTACACAGGACTTTGAAATGAATTTAGAGGAAGTAGAAGAAGCTTTACAACAAATTAACAACCACCTGTTGACCAAAAAGGAGTTTCACTTCCTGTATAATGTAAGTTATTTTAGTGTTCAATTTACTTCTTGTGTTTATGGTGTTCTGAAATGTGTTTTATTTGCTAGAAATGTATGCTAATTCATAACTGACTAGACCTAACTACTTTTCGTCTGCCATGAGGTTGTTAAGGTCTGTTGTTATGGTTCTTATCGCTTCTTATCTTTTATGAGGTTGTGAATGTATTTTTTTAATGGTTTTTGCAGCTTACATTTTTTGCATGATAAGAATCCGCACTTATTCCCAGCCCTCTCTTCACACCTTTTACATCATGCCGGTCTGGATATAGTGCTTGTATCCTTCACTACAATTTCGGACCCTGATAAAACAGTTGGAAATTATCATGTATACATAAGATATCATATTTGGTAGTTCATATTATTTGAATTAATTGTATTTTTGCTGTCATTAAGGCATAACAATTGGAGACGAAATATTGGTTAAACACATTTCGTTCTTTCGTCTTGAAGTACCTTCCTGGACCAAACCCTTTACTCAGGTCATCTCTTCATCTTATTTATGTTAGTCCAAATGGGCGCCTGCAGTTTCAGGACCAATTTAACGTCACTTTATGTGTCCATCTGTTGTCATATGCCCGACTCATCTGCATTTTCATAGCAACACTGTATCTACGTTGTCATTGAAGTATATTTGGCGCCTAATTTCCGGTATAGATCTTGTCAATTATTTTTGCTCTTTCGCCATTCGATAGATTTGCTCTATCGCCTGGTAAAAGTACTATATTAGTTCAAAACACTTCCTCACAGAGAGCATGTCGTAAGACGCGACTAACTGTGTGACATGGCATAACACCGTACATGGTTATGTGGTTTGTTTAGAGCAGCATAGATGGCGCCCAACAGGCTTCGAGTCTACTTTGCTCGTGTTTGAGTCTTTTGAGAAGAACTTGCACGTTGGTTAACCACCTAACGCAGCGGAGTATTAAGCTGCTCAAGCCTAGCCCGCTAAGCAGGAAATCTTTCTCCCGACTATATCCAGCTCATACCACAGCTGAGACCTGCACATGGGCATCTGTCCCTGTAGAAGTACAGGTCGACTAAGAACTATCGCCATTCGATCAACTCGAAGATTCTCTGGTTCAGATTTTCGTAAGATCCATTCCTCGCAGCCATTTATCATGACTGGAATGCCATGATATTTATAGTATCAGTTCTTGCTTTGTCGTTTCTCATCTTCTGACGTATGGGTTGATAAGATTGACTAAGCTGTCTTCCTCAGTGTGAAATTTAGTGTAATATGAGATATTTTGTGGATAGTTCATCATTTTTTAACACACTTTAACGTTTATGATGTGGTTACCTCTCACTGTCTCTTCTCTGTTTATGTTTAGGTCTACTTCTATTTCTCTTCCATTGACGAGTCCTTGACTATGTTGGCCGGTGCCTACTTCAGCTTATATCATATATTGCTCTACTTTCTTTCTTTTTTTTAAATAGCGATTATTAGTATATCTGCAGTGTTTCATCTATTGTTTGTATTATTCATCAGAAAAGATTATTCATTTCTAAGAACAATGAGAAAACTGAAGACTAACAAGTGTAAATAAACGTGAATCTGATTGTTTTATCAGGTACTGAATCTCCCAGGAAGGGAGAAAATCAACTTCAGACTTTTCACAGTTATCGCAGCATTGTCAGAGAAGGTCACACAGCTGGAGTAAGTTGTCTTTCCCTGTCTTCTTCTTCCTCTTCTTCTTCTTATCCTTCTTTTTCTTCCTCTTCTTCTCCTCTTTCCCCGGAAATATGATCTTTTCTTCACACATAAATATATATATATAGACATTAACATGGTTTGGAGATGTACTTATCCGATTAATAAAGTGGTAGAGCACCCTCTTTCACAGCAAAGGTCGGAGTTCTTCTTCTTCTGCGTACGCAGTCAGACAGTAACCATTATTTTTTCGAAAAAAGCGGCGGTCATCCTGAGGCTGTCGCCACTGCCATAGAGCTTGTCTTGCAGTTCCACTGGTGATGGCCACATCTGCTCTCTCTGATCCTTGTATGTCGGGCAGTTCTGCAGCAGATGTTCAGCGGTCATTTTACCAATACCGCACTGGCATTCGTCGGTACCACCTATCTTCAATTTGTTGAATAGGTGGTACCTCAGTCTATTGTGGCCAGTGCGAAGTCTGAAGACGACGACCTGCTCTCTTCGGTTCAACTGGTAATAGGCATCGTTTTTGGTGTAACCAGTATGTTCGGTTTCCCATTTGGTCATGTATCTGGCTTTGATAAGCCGTTTTGACTCTTCGTGCGTCATACTAGTATCTGTTTGTGGTAGTCTTGCACCTTCTTTTGCCAGTCTGTCTGCCTCCTCGTTGCCTTGGATGTTGCAGTGTGATGGGACCCACTGTACCACTACCCTTTTTGGTGCGGACTGCTGGCACAGTTTGCAGAGTGCTGCTCTTAAGTCATTAAGCTCAGTATTTTTCTGGCTTTTAAGCGCTGTGACTACGGCGAGAGCATCTGTAAGCAGGACTATATGGCTTTCATTTTCACTGTGAGTCACCATTTCTTCCACTGCCGCCCTCAGTGCCTCTGCCTCCGCTCTGAAATTGCTTGTGTACTTACCAGTAGCGAATGACAGTGTTATTTGTCTGCCATTTGGTAGGTTCAGGAATGCTCCTGCCCCTCCGTTCTGTGTAGTATTTGTTACAGAACCGTCGGTGTATGCATGGGTCCAGTCCATGCTTGGGTAGCTTTTCGTTATGAAGCTTAGGGTAGTATCTCTCCTTTCTTTTTCAGTCTGGCAGTTTTTGTTTGCAATACCTGGTATATTTTCTACCACCTCTGGAAATATATCCTGCCTCCAGGTAGGTTTTCGTACAGTAGTGATGGGTTTTGGTGTTGTTAGTGCGTTTATGGGATCTTCGTGCATCTTTGCTTTGGCTATTTCTGCAAAGTTTCTCCGCTTTAGTTTCCCATTTCCCAAATTAAGTCTCTGGTGCATTGGATGGTCGGTCAGTCTTCGGAGTTTCTCTGACTGCAGCTGGGCTCTGCAGTCTCTTCTATCGGTCATGGATTGCAGTTTTGTAATCTTTTCAAGTTCTACAATTGGCGTTGACTTCATGCCACCTGTTATGATTCTCATGGCTTGGTTTTGAAGTTTGCTAACTTTATCGAAGTTTGCCTTCGCTGCTGTTGTCCATGCCGCAATGCCATACTCAAGAACTGGTCTCACTCTTCCAGTGTACAGTTTCTTTAGTATGCCTCCGTCTGCTCCCCAGCTTGTGCAAGCAAGTTTCCTCATGATTGCCATTCTTTCTCTGGCTTTCATTCGGTTTCTCTCTATCTGACTTTTCCATGTCATGCGCCGATCAAATGTGACTCCCAGATAGGTTGGGTTGTCGTTTGGCTGCAGGATTTTGCCATTTAGACTTAATTTGGTACTTTGGGGTTTTAATGAAAGCGAGAATATTGTGCATGTGGTTTTCTCCTCGTTTATTTTGACCAGCCATGAGTTCGCCCACTCTTCCAGCGATGTTAGGGCCGTCTGCATCCGATTTCTTGCTATGGTGAGATTCTTTTCAGAGGTCCACATAGCCAGATCGTCTGCAAACATTGAGCTATGGACTCTTCTTGGTATATTATCTGTAATATCGTTTATATATACCAGAAAGAGTGTGGGTGACAGTACTCCCCCTTGGGGTACTCCTTGCTCGAGTGTCACCTTTTTGCTCATCTGCCCTTGTACTTGGACTCTGGCCGTTCTTTGTTTGAGGTAGTGGTTGATCCACTTGTACATTTTCCCACAAACATCACTTCTTCTTAGCTTGACTCTAAGTCCATCTTTCCAGACTTTGTCAAATGCCTTTTCCAGATCCACCCAAACAGCTACTGTGTGTTTCTGTGCCTGGTAGGCATCTTCTATCTCCTGGGCTATGTGGATGACCTGGTCCTCAGTGGACCTGTGCTGTCTAAAGCCGGCTTGCTGTGGAATTAGTATTCGTTTTTCTTCCAGATGCCACATCAGTCTGGTGTTTATCATCCGTTCCATCAGCTTGCCGACACAGCTCAGTAGGCTTATGGGCCTGTATCCATTTGGATCTGCTTTGTCCTTTCCTGTTTTTGGTACTGGTACCAGTATTGCGTCTTTCCATGCCTGGGGTACAATTCCCCTTTTCCTGCTTTGGTTCAGGACCGATAGCAGTTTCCTCTTCGGTCGGAGTTCAACTCCTACTACCAGCAAGTGTCAGTCACTATAGCTGCAAATGGGTACGTGAGCGAAAAGTCATTTTATCCTTTTAGGCATGGTTTTCCGATGTTATAATGTCTTTTCGACATCACTTAAGAACTCCTTCAGAATGTCCTTAAATCGCTTTGTTGAACGTCCTCGTGATTGCTTTCTAGGACTCAATTCGTCACACAGAAACTTCTATTGGAGTCTTTCATGTGTCATAGGAGCATGGTGACCAGTCCATCTCAGCAGAGTATTCTGTAAAAGTACATGAATTAGGTGCATGTTAACTTTGGATATGATTTCATTATTTCTGATATGGTCCTACCAGCGAATATGGAGTATGCGCCCCACACAAGTCAGGTGAAAGTGATTCAACCTCCTTGTGTCTCCAACATAGACAGGCCAGCTCTCACCCGCGTAGAGCAGGGTGTATAGAATGACTGTACGGTAGACATTCAGCCCAATCGTTATGTTGATTCCTCGACCTATTCACGCCATGGAGTGTCCAGTCCAGCTCCCACACGCGTAAAGCAAGGTGTGAAGAATGGCGGGTCGGTAGACCTTCAGCTTAGTTGTTACACTGATTCCTCGATGTTCAAACATAGTTAGTTGTCCATCACAAGCAATGGGGCAACATCATAGAACGGTTTTGTCTTGCTGGTGTAACTTGTGATGTACTTGGATCATAGTGAGAAAGCAACTGCTCTATTCATCAACCTAACTCTCTGGTCTCAAGTTACCTTAGACCAGTGGCAAGACATACATCAAGAAGACTGGAGGTAACTCATGATGCAGACACTCTGCTCCCATCTTCCTTGATACCAATGGTCGCTTGAAAACTTGGGGGATTCGATCGTCCACCGTTTCTGTTCATAATTATGTCTAACACAGAAGAATGCTTTCAGCCAAAATATGTGCTGTACTTTGTTATTTTATTTTACAGCTCGTCAGCAAAATAATCCTTGTCATTATAGTATTTTTTATTTAGTGATACTGTCTCCCTTCCTTATTTTGTTTAAATAATAACTGAGAAATGGGATTCCGTGTTGCTGCTAAATCCCAGCTTTCCCATCGTCTTCATCTGTCTATCAGTAGTAATTTCCAGTGACGTGTAGATGTCGAAGTTACCGTTATTTCATAGTGTGTGTTTTTTTTATCGTTAACAGCCCAGTGATACGGAAAATGATAAATAGCAGCAATTACAACGCCCTTGATATCAAGATGGAGAAATGCAAGGTTTGTTTTATTGCTTAGTAATTATTGTCCATCGGATTATTTTTCATGTAATTAAGACTGGCGCATCAGTTAAGTCTGGAACTAGACTTTCTCTTCCTCGTTAACTTCTTTACCGCTTCTTCTTCTTTCACTATTTCGTTCAAAATGAAGCATTGAGGCATCACAACGGCTTATCTTCTGCACAAGTAGCTGGTATTAAAAAAGCGCGCAGTGACGGTTTCAATAGCAGCGGTTTTAACATAATGATGTTGCTGGCTCCATGCACGCACTTCTATGATAGCTTTTGACAACATGCTTGGAAGTCTGGTACTGATAAAACCTGATAAAATCCTTCTGGCTTCCAACAGATGCTGTCCATTGGTTTCTATTTTGAACCATTTTCTTTACCTCCGTCAATGAAACCCCATATGCACTGTCCTCATCTTGCATGAGTTCCATCGAGAGTTTTTTTGTTTCCCCCCTCAACTCACCTCTTCTTCTGTGGGTGCCAAATCCAAATCGTATATCCATGACCCTTTTCATGATTTCTTATCCATACATTTGTGTTTGTGTTCCCTAGCTGGATTAGTTATCGTCTTCTTTGTCAAAGAAACTGTTTATTTAACACGAACTTTGTGACAAAGTTATATATTGGTAAAGGTCTGAGTTCTGAGTGTGATCCTATTAATCATCTGCCGTATTTCTGTGTTTTATAGAAGCATTGAACTTTATTTCATTTTGAGTGATCTAATTATGACAGGTTTGTGTGTATAAAGAAAAGAGCTCAAAGCTAACTGGTTTTGTAAATTCCGGCGCTAATAACTTAGATGATCCCACGCGCTCATCAAATAGACAGCATAAGAGACAACAGGCGTCTCTCAATTGTTGGAAAGGGTTAAGGACCAGACCACCGTCGTCAGCCAGAAATGGTTGTAATGCAGAAGACATTGTATTAAGCTTGAAAATGCATTTCGGCCACCGAAAGACGTACATAAAGCACTAAATAAGGCACTATATGAGGCGCTATATGTAACTTTCGATTGAGTTTGAAAGTAAAATAATCTAGAGATGGCGCCGAGTCGACTAGGAGAAAAGACAGCGCGTGGGAAGTCATGGAAACATGACAGCATAGGTCAAAAGAGCGGACATCTGGTCGAATGTATGGGTTCCGGTAATACATTTAAAATGTCGAGTTTATATCATCGATAAACGGAATGTCGAAATGCGTGATACCACCTTCACTGAAGATGTGATGAGGAATGTCCAAGCACAAAGTTAACATAATACACGAATCAGAATCTTTCCTTTTGGCGTATGTTAAGGGCAGAGCCAGGGGTGGCTGGTCGAACGGTAAGTATGTCAGTCTTCTGGCCTTGAGGACATGCTTTCTAAACCTTATTAAGGCATTTTTTGTTTTCCTTGAGAAAATGTTATTCTTGATCCCTCATCTCTATAATACAAATCCTTCTCGTGACAAATTTGTTTAATTAAATATAATAAATTGTTGCTTGGGGCGAGCAGGGTTGGACCACTCGGTTACAACAACTGATGGACAAAAGTGAAGACACCTGGTCGTCTACGTCAGTCCTCGAGGAATGCAGCGAACGTCAGGACCAAGTGATGCATACTGACCAAGACCACCATCTCACCCTCTCGCCGTGCCCCAGGAAACAGGATTTGTTAAGCAAGCAACTTGGCCAACGAGGTGGAGATATACACTGTGATCCCCATTGTTGTGAGTGCATTGCACTACAGCCAGGCTTATTTAGTTCCAATTGGTACATAAGAAGAGCCACTGTAATCAGCTACAGGAGAAACATCACAATCTGATAACAACAACTCCAGTTGTCATGACCAAAAATGGAGTTAGCATTTTCATTTCGTGCTAGTGGTACGTTGCGCCTCTTCAGACACGCCAGTCGGATTTTTGTTCTCTCCTTTGGGTTCACCTAATTTCTCTATTCTCCAAGGCGTTTTTATTTTGCGCCTGTCGGCCCAGTGCATCCGAAATCGGCATGCATTTATGTAAGGGTCTGTTTCCTCCTGCATTTTCTAAGGGTTTGCTTTCCCTGGGTAACGGCCGTTGTGATTGGGGAGAGCGAACCCAGCACCTTCGGATTGTGAGCTGTGTCACTTAACTACTAGCCCACGCCGTCCCCCGGATGTCGGAGATGAAGTGTTAGATTTGTCATTGTAGGCCACAGTTTGTTTATGAGGGGGAGCGGCCAGTTCCTTTCCTCGATGCCTTTTCGTCCCAAACAATGAGCCAGGTACCCATTTACAGCTAGGTCAACTGGAGAATGCCTATAACGGGAAGCGAACCTGGTCTTTTTGCGTGAAAATCTAGCTCTCTACCATTTCACTAATCAGACGCGTCCCCTAGTTCTATATTTTGCAGATGCCTAAAAATACATACCTTTATAATGGCTGTTTCCAGCCTGTCTAGCTATGGTAGATGTTATGTGTCCGTCTGAGTATCAGTATGATTTGAACGGTTGGTGCGTGTGTCAAAGGTACTAGGTTTGAACCCGCTATTGTCACGTTCCAGCTACATGAGCTGTAAATGGGTTTTTGAGTTAGTGGAGGAAAGACAGCGGGGAAGAGAAGTGGTGAGTTAAAACAAATATACTACAGAACTGCCCCGAATATGATATTCAGAGAAAATCTCACTGGCCCATAGAAACAGCACTGGAAGAAAAACTTTATGGACCTGTATGTGAACTACAAAAGACAGTGAAGTTTATACAAGAGACAACATTGCAGGTATATACAATATTTTAGAGAGGACGAAAGAAGATGTGGAAGCGAACAAATAATTTTTTTTTAATTATTATGTGTACCAATTTTTATTTATTCAAAGACACATTGGTTGGGAGAGGGATGGGACAGAACCTCGTGGGTGTATATTTTTTAATGGTGAATTTTGCGTTATTTTTAGTTTTTTTTCCTAACATTCGAGGATCCGTCGAAATGTTATACATTAACGGGTCCTGCTATGTAAAGGCTGTGTGCACAATTTCAGCTCTCTGGTTTATGGGAAAGTTGGTTAAAATAGGAGAAATAGAAGTCCACGCCAACGGACACCTATCAAGTCAAATTTTAAAAAAAAGATTGTAAAAAAAATAATTTAAGGTCAGAGATTTCTGGTCAGCATCCTGCATAATAATGTGTATCCGTATCAGGGCTAATCAAATTATGGCTGTCATACTTTGAAGACGGTAAACTTCCAATAATTTAGCCAAAGTTACTCAGTTTATGGTGGACGTGCCTCGCCAAAATTGATTTTTCCATGATTTTTTGATTGTCATTTTCGCTTCGAGTGGAGCATATGTCCACCGATACAGCTGGTCCATTTGCTGTAGCGGTTTTAATGGTAATGAGTTTATATAGTGAGGTTGCTAGCCATATGCACAAGCCTTTTTATTCGTCTTTAGCAATGTTCTTTAAATGTCACATACATAGTTAGACGTGTGCTGACTAATATTTGACCTTGTTCATGTGTGTGTGTGTTATGATAATTCTCTGTTCTTGTCAGGAACTCTTTGATCTTCTCGACATGGACCACATGCCTCGAGGGGCAGCCCAGGCTGAGAGTTTGGCAGTAGAGTTGACAGCAGGAGGACTCAGACCCGAGCATACTAGATACGTAAGCCAATGGGGTTTTTATGTTCAAAAAGGGATGCATTGAATAAGGGTTTTGGACCGAATACGAATAATGGGCTATGACTATTTTGGAGAATACAAATAGTGAATGAAGGTTTAAAGTACAAAAAGTTGTGTAACTTCAAAGCATGTATACAATAGTACGCTAAGGTGACGAGGCCCCGTTGCGTGGAATGACCATGTCTGATGGCCGCGTCCCAGGCAGCCTGCAGTTCTGTTGGGGCGGTGATGATCTGTTTTAGCCAGGTGTTGAGAGAGCGGACCCGAGGATATCTAAATGTTGAGCACGGCCTCTTCCTATCCCTCACCCCTCACGCCTGCAGGAACATCTCGTGTGTTGGGACTTCCCGGGGGAGACGTACAACGTGCCCGAAGGGGGGAGAGGCACGGTTGAAGCAATGCCTGCAAGTTGGATCTGTATACAACCTGTTTATTCTACTCCACCAATACTAAAAATAACTGTGAGCATCCGATTTTTAAATGCATTAACTAATCCTGCCTCCACATCGTCCTGTGGCAAATGCATTCCAAGCAATGACTACTCTGTGACTAAAACAATATTTCCTAATATCTAATCTGGACCCGTCTTTAAACAATTTGTAGCTGTGCCTCTTGTAGCTGGTTGTACTTTGAAAAACTTGGTATAGTCTAATATATCCTTTCCAATGATTCATTTATATAAACTTATTTTAAGTCATCTCGCATGTTCAATACATTTACTAATAGTTAACATAATAAAATAGCAATAAACAAAAATATAAAAAGTATCAACTTTTACATTGTTACAAGTATGGGACAAATATCTTATAACTATTAAACTCTACTAACTGATCATTTTTTGCATGTAGTAAAAACGACGGTACTGAAAGGGATCACACCACCGTTTGACATATTCGTGTTCGATAATATTCCACCAATTACAAATAGTTCAGTGGCTGTACTATTCTACACCAATTTGAATATGAATCGAATATACAGTGCATTTCCTAGTTTCAACAATAAAATGATTGTAAGAAAAATAAAATTTCCACTTGTATCCCACCTTTTACTTCTCTTTCATAAATTTTCAGACACCAGTGTTATATTTCATTATATTAATTTTTTTTTAACACAGTGGTTGGCCTAAGGTTATTAGTAGCTCCATATAGAAAGAGCATGAGGTAATCAGGGTCAGTGAAAGGTCAGACTCAGCAAGGTATTATGTCTTATTATGTACCAAATATATGAAATGTCAAACCCTGATTTCATTCATCAATTCTCATTGCACTCCTAATATTTCTAAGACTTCATTATTTTGTTGTTTTTTTTCTTTACATATGATACAAAAATATTGCTTACGCCTCATCCCTGTTGACAGTGTCTGCTATAGGAATACATAAGCTGAGATGTGGTACCAAAATTGACTAGCACTTCATCCTCAACAACAGTATATGCAATAAAACTATACATTCCCTCTCTATCCATGGCAGGTGTTGAACAAATTTAACAGAGAGAGCAAAGGAGTTATAGACTTCCTGGATTTTGTGACATATGTGCCTCTGTTTGTTGAGATTCACAAGCGGATAGTCCAAGACCCTCTCAAAGAAGATCTGGATCTGTGATACTTGTACTGGGACAAAGAACGTCTGATCTTTGTTTGACATTAATCTCATGAAAGTGAAAATATACATATTGAACATCATATAATTTGGATATGTGGTACTGGTACAAGGTGTTCCACATTTTTGGTAGATATTTAACGAGCACTTAACAAAAATTTTGATATGTAATACTGTTACAAATTGCACAAATAATATTTTAATTTATATAAAATTTCTTTTTACTTTACTTGTTCAAATTCGAGGTTGTCCATTAATTCTTTCTTTTAAGTTGTTCATTATGCATGTTATTCGAGTACAGACAAGTGATTGTCTTGTGATCATTGTCATGGACAAACATTCTTTGTTTACAACTCGTTGCCTGGAAGTTTCCACATATTCCCTTCCTGACCACATCCCTTTATTGAAACTACCACTGTTCATTGTTTGTCTACCTTCAACACAGGAATTTAAGGAATGCATATGTTATATACTTGATGATGGCAAGGTTAGGAAGTCATTGAGGCTATACATTTGTCTGGATCAATCTCCGACTATATTCCATAGTCGCTTGTGTTGAATGACAAAAGACTAGCCCAGCTGCGATACATTTTTTAAGTGTGCCTTGCTGGTCTAGTACCATGCCTTGCTGGTCTAGTACCTTAACTCATCTCTATCTTGTAGCCCCCACCATCTGGAGGACCAGTGCTCAAATTCTCGGATGCCCAACACTTCACTTTCTTTTGTTGTTCGTTTTGTATGTTACTCAAGTGCAGATAAAAACTTGTCTTCTGATTGTTGCTTTGAACAAACATTTTTTAAGGGCTAAACAAAAAGTTTATTAAGTTTTTTTTTACCTCATTTCAAGATCTTACAAATAGGTTGTCGAGTTGGTTTTTCCCTCATGGAGTAGTTTGTCAAGTTGGATTTCCCTCATAAGAAGACCATACAAGTAGATAATTGTCAAGTTGGTTTCCCTCATGGCTAGACCTTACATGTAGTTTGTCAAGTTGGTTTCCCTCATGGCTAGACCTTACAAGTAGTTTGTCAAGTTGGTTTCACCTTATGGTAAGATCTTACAAGCAGTTTGTAAAGTTGGTTTCCCCTCATGGTAAAACCTTACAAAAACGTCAATTTTTATTTAGCAATTTGTAAGTTTTATTAGAATGATGACATTTTTTTCACATCAAATTAATATTTTTTTTAATTGTTTCAAGTGTTTTCTTTACATAAAAATTATTTTAAAACAAAACCTACCAACATCTGGTCTGAAAAGTTGAAGATTTATTATCATAACCCACAAACTTCTTGTATTGTTTCCGTTGCATTTTTGGCATCATCCTCAGCGAAAGGAATGTGAAAGTTTCTCAATTTCAACTTAACCTCATCTGAGAGAGGAATATCTATATTAAATTATTCAGGATGCTTTTTTTATACAAAAATATGTCAATAAAAATTTATAATTTTTTTGTTTTCACATTTCTGTGTAAGGTTTTCTTTTGACTTTGCAGTTATTTTTGGTGTGACGTAAGTTTTTTGTTTCAAGAGGTTGACAGGTTTATTCTTGTCCCATTAGTTTTCACGTTATATAGTACATCTGAGAAGATGACAGATATTGCGCTCATTTCTCATAGCTCACTGGGTTTAAATCCCATTATTGACACTCTTCAGTCAGACCAGCTGAAAATGGGTGCCTGGCTAACTGTCAGGGAAGGAAAGGCAGTGGAGAAAAGAACTGCCCATCACATATTAAAGCTGAGGCCTAGTACAATGAAGTCTCTTAACACTTTAACCCCAACAGCAACTATGGGACTACCTTCACCTCCATTAAGCAGCATGCCACCCTTGCATGATGACTGCCTGGCATAAATTACATAATATGTTCCTGCAATTGTGATGCAGTGAATGGGTTATGAAGCTATCTGTCTGACAAGTTGTCCTGGTCTTTCTCAGTATTTGATCATCTTCAGATTTGTCTCAGTGATTAACAAATTTCCAGATCATTCTTAGTAAGTAAGGAAGAATGAATCTTAGTAATAACACACATAAATTAGGTTTATTACTTATTGTTTGCCCTCAAATAGTCAATGCTATATCCCTCATGAGTTTGGCAGTGCATCTCAGACTTATCTCTCTACTGGGTTAGAGAGGGCCTTGCTGTCACTCTGCTCCTCTCATGGAGCTAACATGTTCTACTGTTTGTTTCCCCCAGACAGAAAATATATCTGTTCTATCCTATATGTATTTGTTGACAGATAGCCATCATAACAACAAACTGGGTATTCTATCAGAAGGAATTATGGAGATAAGCTTAATTTTAAAATGTGTGAATACACAGTGATACATGGAAGTGATGAGGGAGGAAACAAAACCTAAACTCCAGAATTATTTTATCTTTAATATTCTGAACCATCTAAATACATATAAAAGCACATTTGAAAATGACATTTATATTCCATGATTCAGCAATTGAGTACACATTTGTGAGATAAGGCATTAAGAACACCTGTGGAAGCTTAGAAGCACGGTGAGTTTTTTTACAAATAAAAAATACATGAATCAGTAAATTATGCTTGAATTTATGACTGGGAATGTCTGAAAATATCACATAAAGTGGAGATAAGTGATCACATCAAAGCCAGTACAGCTGATTACAAGTGCTGACATTTGTTGGGACAGTTTTCCGAGACTTGTCGGTGACTGTCTGTTGTTGACAGATTTAACAGGTTATATATGACTTGGGGTTGTTGACAGGGAGAGGAGACTAAACATACTGATCGGACAACGTAGGTCGGGGGTCAGTTGAAATATACTGAACAGACAATGTTAGTTAGGTTCAAGCAAAACATATTGATCGAACAATGTAAGTCAGGGTCAGTTGAAATATACTGATCAGACAATTGTTAGTCAAAGTCAAACAAAATATACTGTCCAAGACCGAACCTTACTTCCAATCAGTTATCCCTGGAAACAGGCTGTTTCATGGAAATCTGGTAAACAAGGTGCAGGATCAATGTGATCCCTGTAGTAGTGAGTGACACACAGATGAAATCCAGCATAGCCCAACTGCCTGGAGGACCCTGGTCCATCGTCATAAGCATGCTCGGGATGTAAAGAAAACTACTGCAACCCGCCACTCAACGCCCTTTTCATGGCGCACAAAAGAGTAAACATAGTCATTGTTGACATTCAACAACTACGGCATATTGACAATTTCGTACATGCAAACCTAATGATATTTCAAAGTTGTATTAAAAGATTTTGAAATGCAGATCAGTCCCTACAACCTAATTAGTACCTGTACACTGTGAACTGGTCATAAATCAACATTTGATAGCGAAGGTTTCCAGAATAAAGGTTGCTTCTCCGGCCATCCCTTTGCATTGTTCTGCCATCGCTATGGAGATTCAGTGGGTGAAGAATTTAGACTGTTTGCCCTACAGTGTACAGGTTTCTTTTTTGTTAATTCATGCTACAATATGTGCCCATGTCCTCCATCTAGGAGACAAGGATCCTGACCTTTTAAGGCCACTTGCTTCTAATGAACATCTTATAATGGGACATTTTTGGTTAGCACACAATAAAGCAGACCACTCTTTGATAAAATCTCTTTGATAAAAGAAACACAATTATTGTAAGCAAGTTGACCAAACAAATATGCGGTCAAGAGTAACATCAGGTTTAGGTAATACATACTGATCAAGGCCCCACCTCACTCCCTTATAGGCTCCTAGCAAAAGGCTGTGTCACAGCAGTCTGGGCAACTAGATGAGGATAACACTAATTCTCATAGTTGTGAGCTTACATAGGAGCATTACATATCATCACAGCCAGGAGGACCCGTCCCCCTTTCTGAAGTGTAACTTGCAACAAAGGAAATGTCAAGAGTTAAATGAACTCAGTACGCATGACTTCCAACAACAAAAAAAGGCAAAGACTGCCGTCCATCATAGATGATGATGGCATAATTAATTTTGCTAGTGTTATTTTTAGTAAGGATTAACTGCGCTACTTTTTATCCTCACTCTCTCATCTCGTGCCGCATGACCCCAGTGGCAAGTCAAGGACAAGACAACTAGGGGGTGACTACGAGATGTAGGGGACTCCGCATCAAGCACCTGTGAAAAAGACGGTGGAGTCTGGAGTCGAACCCACACCACCTGATCACGAGGCCGACGGCTTAACCACTTCCCACTTCCAACAATAAGTCAAACAAATCGAATACTTGTAAAATATTGTTATCTGATCAGTTCTTTAGACCAAAGATCAGTACTTC
Source organism: Ariolimax columbianus (assembly GCA_036924085.1). Taxonomy (NCBI): domain Eukaryota; kingdom Metazoa; phylum Mollusca; class Gastropoda; order Stylommatophora; family Arionidae; genus Ariolimax; species Ariolimax columbianus. Next base: position 111,242,375 of record JAVGWX010000004.1, on the reverse strand, counting down.
TAATGTCTAATTTTCTGCGAGGGAAGAATATGATACAATAATTGTGTGATCTATTCTTAAAGCAGGTAGATAATTACAAGGATAATATTAACATTACAAACATTTGGACAGAACATTGTAGAGAAGTGTGATACAAGACAACAACATTAATACACTACCAACAAAACGTGTGAGGAGCAAAACTACAATGATAAGAAACAAGCAAGGCTAAAATACATTTGATAGAACAGTTGCCCTGTTTCAAGCCACATAGACTTGTCAGGGGTCGCTATAGCTAAGAGGTAAAGTGCACACCTCAAGAAACAAAAGTGTGAAACTGTTGGTATTTGAATTTAACAAGTTTTAGGAAACCATCTGTTTTCAAGGGAGGTAAGGTTGTGTGCCTAGTCCATTAGAGATAAACGATAAACAGGGAGATCCCATGTACATGCTGTGTGCATGTAAAAGAACCCTTGACTGTTGAATATTAAAATGAACAGACTTTTAGCTGCTGTCTAAAGGTAATAAAAGTCCTACCAAATAGTGGACTGCATGAAGGCCAAAAGGAGGTGCTTCCTCTATCCTCCATCATGCAAACAAACACAAAATGCCAATCACCTGTTTGTCTACACACTAGATGGCGCCGTAACTGGCTGCGAGTCTACATTTCTCTACTGTTTTGGATCATTATGGATGCCGCTAGACCACGGATTTGCCTGGAATTCACACCAGTCGACGACTTACACTTGTGTTCACGGAAATGTGGTGTTGTTTTCCGTCTGGACTTGTTATTTCGTTCTTTTTTTTGTGATTTCTTCCATCCGTTTATCCTGGTCTGGACGCCGGCTGAATGGCGCTACGCTTAAACTAGTTATACCTGTGTGGTATCTCACGGGTTAGTTCTGCCGGTTCACCTTCACGAATTTGGCGTGTGGGAATTTTAGATGCTACTATGATGAGATGAATACAGCTGGGGAGAGATGCCAGACTCACTGACACGCTGAGTGTTGTCCATACGACCTCTTGTGGTTATCGAAAAGGCACGACAAACTGCGTTAGATGCCTTCCCACCTTTCTACCCTGCGGGTTACATGTTTACGGAAAGGCTTCGGTGGTAACCCTGAGGCAAAATCTGCATCCTATGCTATCTCCAGTCGTCTCGATGAATGTCTTGCCACTGGCAAAAGGTAGCTTAGGCTCTGTGAGTGAGGTTGACAAAAGGCGCAGTTTCTTCCTCACTTTAATCCAAATCACCGCGCAAGTCACCCATTTCAGCGGACACAGCAAGAGATACGACTGTCCACACGGTTGAACAAAGAGAGTGGTCTTCATCACTTGTGATGGACAAACTATCAGATTGAAAGTATATTTAATAACAGAACAAATTGAATCTCTACATCCTAAAGGGGTAGAAGAGGAGCGAATAAATGAAAGATAGACCCCTAATAGAGATTTTACAAAGTACCAGAGAAGTAGGTATCACCAATATCAATATTAAGGTTAAATAAATCCTAAAATGAACATCAACAACTGTACAATGTTTTTCCCAAAATAACATCTAGTTGCTGGAGCTGACTGTAACTTGATTCTGATTATTTCCTTTCCCATCCACATGGAGCATAGGGGCAATCAATGTAGCTGATCCTTGATATAAACCTTGTTTCAAAGCACTAAAATGTGCTTTTGCATAATTATCACCTATAGAAATGTGTTTTGACTTACTGAGGTATATAGTCCCATGTACTACCTTTATGTGGAGCCGCGTAGCGCAGTGGTTAGCGCGCTGGCTTCGCATCTGAGTGGTACTGGGTTCATTCCCCAGTTGAGGGGGTAATGTTTTTTTCAGATCGCAATGGCTCCTGGGTCGACCCAGCCTTAAATGGGTACCGGTTCAGTCCGGGAAGTAAAAGCGGCGAGGGAGAGGAGATGGCTACCGCTCTCATATAGCCGAGCCTTTGAAATGTGAGATCGCTAACACCTACGGCAGTAATGCTATGGGATACTTTACTTTACTTTTTACTACCTATTACTTGTTGATATTTCATTTAGAATTTGTTTTATTCTTGGAACCTATAACCACTGAAATCGCTGTTTTCATTTGCCCGTCACTCCTCTCTGTGCTTAGGCCATTGACAACATTTCGCCAGCGTACATGGTCCTGGGTTGCTTTTTCTGCCTCTCTCCAGGTGTCATTAATTTTAGATCCTTCTCACATTCTCTTCTCCGCATATTTTTGGGTCTACCTCTCTCTTTTCTGCTTAGGATTCCATGTAAGAGCCTGTTAGACTGTGCCTTCCGCAGCATCTGTCCTATCCAACCCCATTTTCTTCGTTTAATTTGTTGTTCCAATGGCTGTTGTTGGCTCTTTTCCCACAAGACTTCAATCCTCACCATGTCGTGTCACTTTATGCCCATTATCCTTATGCCCATTATCTGTTAACGAAGGACTGGAGTCTTTGTTGTATGACCTTGGTTGTTCTCCATGTCTCCGCTCCATTCAGCAACACCGACTTGACAATTGCGTTGAATATTCTAATTTTGGTGTGAATCTTGATATCTCTGGATCTCCATATATTGTTTAGTGTCAGGAATGCCCCTCATGCCTTTCCAATTCTGATCCTTACACCTGTACCTCCTGATGTCTCTATTGTACTGCCTAAATAGGTAAAGGTATCCACTTCCTCCAACTGCTCTTCCTCCAGCACGATTGGTTCTTTGCTGTTAGTGTTGCGTTTAAGGAGCTTGGTTTTTTTCATGTTGATATTCAGTACCAGTTTGGCCGATTGTTCTTTCACCCTATCAAGTTTCTCTTGCATTTAACTATGACTGTGTTACAAAAGTACCAGATCATCTGCGTAGTCCAGGTCCTCCAATTGTGACAATAGTGTTCACTGAATACCCATTTTTTTTGGCCTTCAATTGATGTCATCCTTATCCAATCTATAGCCAAGAAGAACAGGAAAGGTGAGAGCAGGCCTCCCTGTCTCACCCCTGTATACTGACTAAGGCATGAGTGGATAACAGTTGTAGAGGTCTCAAACCTCTAGGGGCTGGTGTGGATTTACTGTCAATGATCATGCTAGGGTTCTCAGCAATGAAAGAGCCAACATCCTGGCTTTGCAAGCATCCGTTTTGGATACAGTGGATAAAGTGTGAGTGGGTCACATAAGAGGACACATCAAGAGTGTGTACAACCAGTGAGCTATATTGACCTTCGGTATCCACATATCCTTCGTCGTTTGCTGAGAGAAACTTAGCATCTATGAGTCTACCAGGAGTGCAGTTAAATAGATTCTTAAGAACTGAACATTCCTATTCATGTCAAAACTTTGATACAGGGCTCGAAAAAGGAGAAAGGAATACTTACACTGTAACCTATCAGGCATGTTGGTATAGACAACTAAGAAGGGTTGGGCATGGGACCTGGCTACATGATACTGTACAAACTATAAGCCACAAGAAAAATAGAGGAAGACTAAGTGTGTTTCTTATGCTAAACTGTATTTCAACCTCATTCCTCTTTCAGCCGACATAAAATAGCATTCCTAATAACTAAAAATAAATAAATGCCCTAATTCCATGCATAAAACAATAAAAAGCACAACATACTGTTTTACATATATGTACAATAACATACAACACATACAAATGTTTTGATTATAACAGTTTTCAAATTGTCTGTGATGTCACAGATATCAACAAAGATCAAATAAGGGCTTCATTGTGGGGCTCCAGTAAGGAGGTCAGCTACAGTTGTGACTTCATGCTCCAACTAAAGTGAGTAAGGACATATGAATACAGTATGTGATGAGTCACATGAAACATTTGACAGAAGATTGCATGAAGTTTCTATATGCAAATCATAACAGTGAAATGTAAGTCAAATCAAACTCCCATCGTTCTATTTGTTGAAGCATAGGTCCAACACTGCATTTTGCTTCATTAACCATCTTTTAGGGAAGCCTGATTCTAGTCAATTGTTGAAGCATGTGTCCAACACTACATTTTAGGTTTATCTTAGCCAGCTTTTAGAGAAGCCTGATTCTAGTCAATTGTTGAAGCATACGTCCAACACTACATTTTAGGTTTATCTTAGCCAGCTTTTAGAGAAGCCTGATTCTAGTAAATTGTTGAAGCATACGTCCAACACTACATTTTAGGTTTATCTTAGCCAGCTTTTAAAGAGGCCTGATTCTAGTCAATTGTTGAAGCATACGTCCAACACTACATTTTAGGTTTATCTTAGCCAGCTTTTAAAGAGGCCTGATTCTAGTCAATTGTTGAAGCATACGTCCAACACTACATTTTAGGTTTATCTTAGCCAGCTTTAGAGAGGCCTGATTCTAGTCAATTGTTGAAGCACACGTCCAACACTACATTTTAGGTTTATTTTAACCAGTTTTAGAGAAGCCTGATTCTAGTCGGATTTTGAAGCATACGTCCAACACTACATTTTAGATTTATCTTAGCCAGCTTTTAGAGAAGCCTGATTCTAGTCGGATTTTGAAGCATACGTCCAACACTACATTCAGTTTACCGTAACCATCCTTTAGGGAAGCATTATTAGGCTGCCAACCCTATGCACAACCTTTCTTAGTTGTCAATTACAACATGCAAGGAAATAAATGGTAGTTCTATATTCCCTGTCCTTAGAACCATATGGATAGTAGGATGTGAGTGCTGGACTAGAATTTTGTTTGAATGCTTTCCTTCCTCAACAAATGTATTACATACATTTAGAAAATGTGGTAACAGAAGACAAGGTCTCAGCCTCTCCTCTAAGTGTTCCTATTTTCTATGAATAATATAGCATAGAAGAAGTGGAGCTATAAATGTCACTCTTTCTACATGAGTTGGTAGAATATAGGACTACACAAGCATACAAGCCCATCTGCAGTTAGCTTCATTGCATAAAGGTTTGTGTGTTATCCTTATGTACTTCTGCAATTGTGAGTTCTGGGGTACTTTGATTTACATAATGAGGTTGCCAGCCACAGGCACAACAATTCTTAGTCAACTTTTATTATATGAACTTCAAATAATCTGGATTACAAGGATATGGTTTCAATGAAAGCCTTGAAAAGTTAACAACAACAACAACCAGAACTATCGCTCAGGATCGAGTGGCCTAGGGGCTATGAACTTGGTTTACAATGCAAATGTACCAGGTTCAAATCAGGCTGTCTGCAGTTTGACATACTAGGCATGTCAAGATTTATGTTTATTGTATGACCGCTGCTCTCAGTTAACTCAGCAGCAAATGGATACCTGACAAAGTCACAAGCATTTTGGAGCCTCTTTCTGTTCATACTTGTAATCGATTGTTTAGAGAAACAAGTGATTAGCCAGCTGTTTTGGGAAGGCTGCATTGGCAATATTCTTTGCACCATAGAGACTACATGGGCTCGATAGCTGATATATAGATACTAAAGTTCATGATCTTGTGTGGACAGTCTCAATGAAGCAGTGGATATGCTTGCTTCAAAATTATCCCCAGTGGAAACATACTAAAGTCAGTCAATGACCAGCTGTTAGATGTTGACACAGAGATCCATATATCAACAATACACAAACTCGCATGTACCAACAGTACACAAACTCCTATATACCAATAGTACACAAACCGTACAGATCTGGAAAGAAATGTAGGCTGAAACAGGGACAAATTATGTGTGTGTACAACCAGCAAGCTACAGAAATCATCAGTATCCACATACCCTTCACTATACATATATGTGGCATATATTGTCTGTTCGAGCAACATTCAACTTAGAGTTCAGAAATCCCGATCAGAGAAAGATACAGTGAACGTCACCGGATGCAGCGAAATCAACAGCTTCCCAAATGCAACACACGTATTTCATGACTCTTGTATACAGTACAAAGTAATTGTGGTGCCAGGCGTATAATACAGTACATATATCTTAATAGTCATAACAAACATCTGTTATTGGCCATGTGTGCAATGTTCTGTAGTCAATCATCAAATTGCAGTGAACGTTCCATATTCCTGACAACCAGTTTTTCATACAACAGTGTATGCTTCAAGTGGCAAAAAGCAGTATGAAAACCTTGTGAGTCTCGTGTCTCTGGAGTGTTGTAACATTATTTGCATGTAATTTACTTTCAAATATTCTATACCATGAAGTACATCATGACTCTCAAACTCAACAAAATGAACTCTAGTGACAACAGCAAGAAGGACAAAGAAGTGAATGCTTTAGCTCGTGATTGGGGTATATCGAACTTGACAGTCATGACGAACTTTAAGAACAGCCCAAAAAATCCCCAAGCTGTCAAAGTATGGTGTTTGCACAATGTCCAAATCACATAATGTCCTATTTCACAAAACATAGTAGTTATTGCCCATCGTAAAGCGATGATGGCCACATCAGGATTTGTCTTAATAATGTGATGTGCGCTGTATTTGGATTATAGTGGGGAAGTGAATGCGCTGGTGATCAATCTCGCTCTTTTCCCAAGTTACCTTGGATCAGTGGCAAGTATTGATCAAGACGACTAGAGGTAACTCGGGATGCAGGCACTCTGGTCTTACCTCCCGTAAGACCAAGGGTCGCTTGAAACTTGCGAGATTTGATCGCCCACCGTTTCCGTTCATCGCTGTGAGAGACGAGTGCCTTTACCTCTTGACTACAGTGACCCCCTAAAACATAAACCCCTTTAAATCACATCGTGGATGCTAAGTGACATATACCTGTATCCTTTAAGAGACTGAATGCCTATGGGTCTTCCCAGAGTGCCACGGTGTTTGTTCTGTGCTACATACATTATTTTTAATATCCTCAGGCCATTTGTAGTTAAACATAAAAATTTTAGAAACACATTTCTGAATGGGTAAAAAAACAATAACAACAACAACATAACAGCATATGAGACAGACAAATTGTGTTTCCAAAGTGTGAAAGCAATGACATTATTAACAGTAAGTACAATGCAAAATAACATAAGAAGATCTGGTCACAGATTATGATGAAGACAATGTGGCAGATGCGTTGAATACATTACAGAAATCATACAACAATGTTCAGTTCAGTTCAAGTGCCACCACCACATCAAAGGTCACCTTCAATGAATCCTCAATGTCCTCTGTATTTTGTTTTGAAGGTGCAATCTGCCTTGCTTTTTTTCTTGTTCAACTTTTCATGTTATCCTTTCACTTTTAACATTTCTTACCTCTGGAAGGTTTTGTCTCCACATTTCCTTCTAGAATTGTTTTGGGATGTGACCAAAATATCTTAACTGTTGGGCTCTGGTCTCATTCCTCAATTCTCTTTGCACTCCTAATTTCTCTAAAAACCATCTAAAGTGTTTATTTAAATGAGATTCATCTGATGTTTCTACAGATCCACATTTCAAAGGCATCAAATCTATTCTCTCTTTGTTCATTGTCCCTGTTTTTAAACCATACATATCACCTGATCACACTCAGTTTTGTTGTAAGTTATTTGTTTAAATGCCAATATATGGTACAACTCATGTTGGTAGAATCAGTGCATGAGCTGCAGCAGTCATCGACCCATAGCTGATTGCTAGCATCAAGGACCTTCTACACCTCCAATTGGTGATCCTGTAACAGAGCAGACCGACTAAGGAGAAGGGATCAAAGAGGGAAGGTTAACCCGGTATCCAAAAATGCAAAGCCTTTTTCAGGGCTTGATAGAGGGAGATTGTGAACAAACGAGGAAGAAATAAAATCTGATTATTCTCTACTTGATTTCTTGACCTGTTCATGTTTGATCATCTATTGTGATCTGTAGAGTAGATTTCAAGCCTACTTTATACTTTAGACAACAATAGCAGTTGACAAAGTCAATACAATAAACATGAATCAAGAGAGGAAAGTTCAGCTTGCTATGCCACTTTGTTGTAAAAACGTGCAGGAATATTAACTAACATGTACAAACCAAATGACTTAGCCATGTATAAATGTTACTGGAACCTCTTTCAATGAAAAACAAAAACTCGAGGCCGTGATTAGATGATAAAATTAACAGAAAAATTAATGATGTCTCTAGGTTCAAAGTGGTAGAGATGTTGGAGCGCCTGTCTCTCGCAACAAAGTAAACAGGTTCAATTGTATATCTAGGTCCTTTCCAGTCTACTCAGCTGTAAATAAGTACCCAACTTATAATGAGTGTGGGCAACGTGGTAAAATAGAGAACTGGTCAGACAACCTAGCTGAGAGACCTAGAACAATAATGTTTTTCAACACTTTATCCAATGTCTGCCAGCAGAAATATTAATTTGGCCAAATAGCTCAAATACAAGGACAACAAAGAAGAACCTTATTACTGTTCATAAATTTTGTGTTGTGTTGTTGTTGTCAAAACAGTAAGAAACTAGCACAGAGTTCACTGATCATGATTGACCCAGAAGGTTTATAACCTTTCATACACACAACATTTAGGGACCATACTTCAGTCAGCAAGAACATTCTGTCTGGTTTGAACCATGCAGAAATATCTTGGATCACTGAAAAACTAGCATAGGTACATGTAGGCGCACACATGCATCCAATACTGGTATCGTCCTGATATCGCCTAAAAGACTAAGGTGTGGGGTAGAAAGGGTGTGCCTTCACCATTAGAATACAGAGAGGCAAACCTTTTACCAAAAAAAAACAATCCACAGAACTACATTCATAGTTGTATCCATTTTATTTGTCAAAATTCTTATCTGGTATACGGGGATGAAAGAATAGAACCACTGCAACCTGCCAAGCATGTCATAACAGACATATAAATAGAGGTGTGCATGGGGCTAGCAGCATCCTCATGTAAAACAAATTTCTGCAGAAACCACCACTACAAGAGCACATGTAGTAGCTCTGATACACACTTCTACTAAGGGATCAGATATTTTGAATTGAATGGAGTGAGAATGTGACATGAAGTAGGCACATTCACGTTGTTCAGGTGACAAAATATATAAATAAAAAGAGAATGTGACATGAAGTAGGCATATACACGTTGTTCAGGTGACAAAATATATAAATAAAAACTATATAGAATACTTGAAAACAAGATCTGGAAATAAGCACATCACTTTGAATATTGGTGAAGGAATCAAATGAGACACACACAAATTTAGCACTTTTAAGAAGAACAAAAAAGAACTCGTCAGATCAATTACCATCACCACGAATCATGTCCTTATTGCTTTGATTTTGTAATATGACAGGTTGTTGACCTGTTGATGTTATCCTCCCAGGGATCTTTCTGGAGTAGCACAATGCAAGGCTCCTCAGTAAACTCATCAGTATGAGAATCAAATTAGCATCATATACAAATTATCAATGAGAAACTATGATGGACCTAGCCCACAAATATGAGACAATAAGATTGTACCAAAGGAGACACTGTCATCAGGGATAAAGTGTTAGAAACTTTATTACCTTTTTTGTGAGAGAAACTTTATTACCTTTTTTTGTGAGATAACCAAGTGTCTTTCCTCATTGCTTTGCACTCACCAACTGTAAGTCAGATACACCTTGAAAGCTTGGTAGACTAGAGCATGCCATTTATTGGGAGTGAACCCATTTCTTTAGCCATGAGAGACAAGTATTCTAACTGCCCTGCCACTCAGATATTCAATAAAGTGCAATATGAACAAAATGCCCTACAACAGAGACCTATCTATGAACAAAATGCCCTACAACAGAGACCTATCTATGAACAAAATGCCATACAACAGAGACCTATCTATGAACAAATAAGAATGTCCCCCACACCAATTGACATATGACCTCATTATTCAAAAAATGAATCCAGGTCAACAAATCAAACCTAAGAAAAGAAAAAATAATTATTGTAACATTATCTAGTAATGTTTTATAGATATTTTCAAGATATGATACTTAACTTCACGTTTCTAGAATATTCTAACAAAAACGCACATTGAAAAAAATATGAAAAAGATCAGATTTCACAATTCAATACTGTCAATCCATCAAGTTTTAACATTTTAAGTACAGCATCTTGACATGGTCAGGGAAACATGTGTGTCCTGGTCACCAAGTCTTCTCAACATAGTCATCATTCCCCTTGTGAACACTTTTGTTTGGTGGCCCCTAAAGAAATGTAAAAATAACTATATTTCTTATGAAAAAATTAATTTTGTGTGTGCCATTATTCCTTTCTGATTTCACGGGTCTAATCTAATCCTACACAATGACAAAACCAACGTAGAGACATCTCTAACTCATTGACTGCAAAATTTCTGGGGCTGAGAAACATATTCTTTTCAGCTCCCAAACAATATTAAGTACTTTGTTAATATTTATCTTCAGTGAATTTTCATAGAAGATATTTTGCAAACTGCTCAGAACTGAAAGCAGAATACAAGTGAATAAAGAATTTTGACATGTTGAAATGGATATGTATAAGGGGAGATTACAGTGATAATTTTATTGCTTTTATCAGAGAAATTGGAAAACATTGTCACCTGTCTGTTTATGTATTTGGTTATATGTCACTAAATGATTGTTATGTTGACTGTTCAATTAAAATCATCTAACTAGAAAAGATGTACTAAAAATGTAATCAAATAAGTACATAATTATTGCATTATGCACAACTTTATATAGACATATGAAGTCTGAAAATTCTTGGGAACAAAATTACATTCCCATAGAATTTACGAAACCATAACTGTTTTTTTTAAAATGAAAAATAAAGTATCTCTTCAATTTGATAGGGCCAGTATTTCTGAACATTATGAAATTTGTGGTGAAGTCAAATTATTGGCTTTACTAGATAAAGTGAGACCTGACAAATCAACTCTGTGGAATGAATGAGTAACAAAAATATTATAATCTGAAACTAATTGCACACACTCTTAAACATAGTAAAACAACAAATGCTACACCAAATAAGGCTTCAAATGTTGACAACTACCATCAACAGCAGTAAGATAACAAGTGTGGTAGGTAAAGCAGTTATAACAAGCCGGTAAGGATGAGAATTCATCCTTTAGGCAAAAATGCATGAACTTGTCAGTAACAACACACTTAATTCACAAAAAGTATGAAATTCTGTTTGGAAATGCAAAGCTACGTATGTACATTTATTACAATGTCTTTTGTGACAGAAAGCATTTTTAAATAGCACAGGTGATAATATCTCTGTGGGTAGACCACTAAGACTTTGTTGCATAGATACATTTTGATCATAACAGCGGCGGTAACAACAGGAATATCTAGAGAATATTTGTGCAGTTTAGTTTGAGTGTTGCAGAATAATAAACAATTTAACATCCTCAAACTTTACAAACAATGATTAAAATAACAAGGTCAATGATTTTATTTTTAAGTACAAAGGAGTATGTTCATTTTGGAAAATAAACTAAGTACAGTTTAACTAACAGTTTGCCTAGGGCTATATAATCAGTATCATCATCATGTCATCATTAGGTAGCATGTTCCTTGTAAAACATTGCTCTCATCACAGCCAGTCAATATGAATCTCGATCTGCAGTCAATCTTCCCATCTGCTCCATGTTCATGTTTAGAGTTTCCTTGATATCTTGTATCCACCTTCGCCTTGGTCGACCCGTGCATCACTTTCCAGATACCATGCTCTAAAGGACCATTCTTTCCAGTCCATCATGACGTTTGATGCAGCCGAAAAAATTCAATTTCCGAAACATAACATTGTTTATGAGCCAGTTTTCTTCAACATTCAGGCCTTCTAGGGTGGCTTTATTTGTCACTTTCAGTATACCAGACAAAAATCATTTCATAAACTGAAGAGTTTTACAATAACTTCCTTATATCCACAGTTCTCTAAAATGGACAGCAAATGCAAGTGTAAAAGGACTAAATATTTGGAGCAACACAGAAGAAATGATTTCACATCCTAGGCAAGCTAGCTAGAACTCTGAGGGGAACCACAAATGAAGATGATAATAGATTCAACAATGGTTTCAAATATGCCTCAGAGTATTCAATTGTTTCTTAACTTATCCAGTTTCTTCATTTTAAACTACCAATGTTCAATTTTTGTTTATTGCTAACACAAATATTTTGGCCAATGTATGTGTGTTCTATGCTTGATGATAAGAAAGTTAGGATGTAATAGTGTTTATAATACTACCTCGATCGATCTAGGTCCTCAGTTCATAGTTACAATTGATTGATGTGAGATAGGTTAGGTAATCTTTTTTGGGGGTGTCTATTTAGCCTAACACTACAGCTCAAGTCTTTCTTTGCAGCATTGACTTATCTGTCACCTGGAGGCTTGTGGTTGAAATCTCATTTGTCTATTACTTCAGCTTCTTTTCTGTTGTGTGGTGTATATGTTTAACGTGTTTGGTGTATACGTTTACAGAATACTTATATACTTGTCATTGTGATTGATTCCCCTATAAATTTGTTTTAAATATTTAAAGTTTTACAGTACATGACTTCATTTATGAGATATAAGTGCTTTTTACATTAGTTAATAATAGTGATAGTTACAATAACATCAGATAGCAAATGTTTTATATCAAATTAGTAGCCGACAGAGTTGTCTCGGGCTCAGAACTATCACAGAAACAGCTTTTCAATTTGGTGTAAAACTAGAATTTTGTAATCAATCATGGGTCCAGCAGGGAGGGATGCCTAAGCGGACAGAGCTTGGCTATGTACAACAAGCGAGCTACTGGAACCATGAGTATCTACACTGTTCACCATTTGCTGAGGGAGCTAAGCATCTATCAGTTTGCCCAGAATCATTAAGATTTCAAGATTAGTTTATACCAGAACAATTTAACACACGCCTCTGGAGGATTAGTAATGTCTTGATTTGTGAATACTTACAAAAAACAAATCCCAAACTTACACCCAAGACCAAGGCCATAGTCTTCAAAGCTTGTGTTGTCAGTTAGTCTCTATAGGGAACGGCATGGCCCATAATCCAAAGGTGCTGGGTTCGATCCCCATCACAGCACTAGCCATTACCATGGGGCAGCAAAACCATAGAAAATGCAGGAGGAAGCAGACCCTTACATAAATGCATGCTGAAGAAGTCAGATGCACTGGACTGACAGGTGCAAAATAAAAACAGCAATGCAATGCACACCGCCTTAGGGAATAGAGAAATAAAGTGAATGCAAAAAAAAAAAACAACAACCTTTTATATGGCAGCAAAACGTGGACAACTTTTGCCAAACAAGAGCATGGGCTCAACACCTTTCACCTACGGGGCATGAGATCCATCATTGGCATCTCATGGAGAGACAAGGTTACAAATGCGAAAGTGCATTCTTGCACCGGTTTACCAACAAAGACTGCAATGGCTTGGCCATGTTCGACGCATCCCCTAAGATATTCTCTACGGGCAGCTGGCACATGGTAAAAGAACAGATGACCGACAAACGGCTGCGGGGTTCAAAGACTCATGTAAGTGAGTCATGAAGGCTCTGGTTATGGATCTGACATATTGAGAAGACTTAGCTACAGATCGATACAAATGGAGATGTAACCTGAAGAGCCACCTTAGGCTGCGCAAAAATATGCTCATTTAACACAGGGAAGTGAAGAGACAACACCGAAAGAAAAAGGAAAACCAAAAACTCAGTAGAGAGTTGCTACTCCATGGTCACATCAACCTATAGTCAGACATGACTGAATAAGGGGCTACTACTTACAAAATCTTAGTATGTTCTCTCTGAAAGCATAATCAGCAAGTCTGTCTTCTGTTGCCATAGCTTCTCATGTGTCAATTTATGTGCAGTTCTAATGCCTGTTTTGAGTAACATGGGAGACCCTTGGGGCACGACTAAGGAACTCCACTATCACTACAATGTTTATTCTCATTGTTTAGGTCCACTGGGGAGGATTCGTAGGGCTGAGGTATAAAGGTTGCTTGTCCCTGTAGTTACCATGTACTATACAGACTAGGTTTTTGTTTTACCTCCGACAGACAAAAATGAGGATTTGAACACATGTCCTCATGGTCAGAGACCGACATCCAAACCAATACTCACTGGGCTATGACATCTCACAGTATTATCAATTGTCTGACATCATATTGTACATCTGTAATGAGCAAAATTGGACTTTCTCATGGATTCACTCACCTGTTGGTCTTCTGTTCATTAAGATTCTCTTGTGCTAACTTATATACAATTACAAGTCTACAAATAGTCTTTCGCAAGGCTTAAGTGTGGACTTGTTCTTCAGTTCCTTTAGCTCCTCTTGTGTACAATTACAACCAGGCAAATGGTTTTGGTAAAACAGAGGCATCAATATAGATGGTGAAATGCTCTCAAAGACGACATTGTGATAATCAGCCACAGCATTGCAGAAGTTGAACAATGCCTAAACGAGTTAAATCAAGCAGGCAGGGCGATTGACTGAACACAAAGAAGAACCCAGTTTATACAGAACACTTTCTACCAACCTGAAGTTTTATGACTAGACTAGGAGCCTATCGAGAACATGAATTTGTACATCTACTTGGGTAAAGAAATCAACAACAGCCATACACTGGGCAAAGAGATTTCACGTAGAATGGTGGGATGGCTCAGCTTCATCCACATCAAACCGTTACTACAACAGATGCTCAATAGGATGCCTAATTCGGCAATGATTAATGGTTTCGAAGCTTAGAATCTTCACAAAACCTGGAATCTGCACATATCAGATGCATACAAGTTCTGAGTTACAGAAATGACATTAGAACTTAGAGCTCTAAATATCTCTCTGAGAGACAAAATCCACAACACTGAAGTCTGTCGCCAAACATCAACTGGGGATGTTGTTGACTGTTTATCACTAAGAAAACGTAGGTGGGGTCCACATGCTGCACAATAGTTGGACATGAAAGGCGATATTCTGGTGACCATACAACTACAAACACCCATGTGGACACCCACCAACGAGACAGATAGTCTATGTCACAACCTTGGACTGTCATGGTATCCCAGGACAAAATAAAAACACAAATTTACAGTTAAGTTTTTGGCTACCTGGCATCAGGCACACAATGCCTTATTCAATACCAGGATTCAAATAAATGATCTTTCTTAAGACTTCCTTGTGGGCGTATTCTTCAGTTCCTTTAGCTCCTATTGTGTCGATCTATGTATAATAGTTCTTTTTCTTCTTTCCCATGACATAGGAGTACATTAGGGTATCACATGTCACTGTATTACGAATTGTCTGACATAATAATGTAAGCTGCAAATAGTAAAAATAATCCTTTTCATGAACTCACCTCTCAATCTTCTTCTTCTATTTTTTGCAGCAGAAGGTATCAATAACACTTTCCTACTTAGACAAGTCATGTAAAACTTAACATGGCTTATTTTACCTAGTTTCCCTTTAAATTCAATTCAAATGTGCCGTCTCCGTAATGAAGCTTGGTTGTAAGAGGTCACCAAGATTCTCTACCTCTCACCCTGGTAGTATGCACAAACTGCTGCTCATCCATTGTTTGGTGTTATCCTTCCACATGTAGAGCTGTCTTCCTCATGCTTGAATGCCTTCAACCTTTCTCTGTAGAATGGTTTTTACAAAAGTGTCGTGTCTTTTCAAGTGGTCAAAATATATGATTTGTTTGCTCTTTATATCTTTCAGTAGTAGTCTTCTTACCCATAGTTTCTCCAGGACTTCTACATTTTTTAGTTTTTGTTTTCATGAAATGTGACTCATTTTCCTTTTCACCTACACTCCTCTTAGAATATTGGGCTAAATGATTATTTTTCAAGCAAGGACGCATCAAATGTTCGATTCATCATCATCATCATCATTATTGGCATTTCAGTCTCTGTAGATCATGCGTGCAGCACCCTCTGAGTTTTGTCTAGCTCTGTCTCCCATATTTTGACACTGTCTGCTATGACTGTAAAGACCGATCCGTGAGTGACAGTCCCTGCCACATATCGTATAGCCATGCTGAGGAGTCTGGCATGCCACGGTGTCCCTCGATCTCTTCAGTCTTCTTCTTTTCTCTGCAGCCAGAATGAGTCTGTCTATGATCGTTGGTAGCTACTATGCTGCTTCCAACTGACTGTCTCCAAACGGCTTGATCCTGAGCAATCATTTGTCAGCTTTTGGATGGGATGTCGCATGATTTCATGTCCTTCTTGCATACATCCTTGAATCACAGTATGGGATGGCTTATTCTCCTAGCTCCAATGGCCAGTTGTCCATATATTATATCCTTGAACAGCCACTCATCTTCCATGCAATAAACATGTCCAAATTATCGAAGGCGCTGTTGTCTCAACAGCGAATACGTGCTGGAAGTGTTTGCTCGCTGTAAAATCACATTGCTGGGAGTGCTTGCTCATTGTAAAATCACATTATATGGCACTTTCTATTGCCACCCAATGTTCCATATACACCATTGGCACCTCATGTGAAAGGTGCTTAGTGTAAGTGCTCTAAGTCCCACTTCCATACATGTGAGTGCCAAGAACGCAGGTCTAATTGACCCGGACTTTGGTGTAGTGAGACAGCGCATTGTTCTCTCACTCTTCGTCTGAAGGGCTATGACGGTGCTTGCTCTGACCAGTCTATCTCATCTCGAGTGACAAACAATTGAAGTTATTGATGACCGTCAAAGTGATGCCATCAATCTTTATGGAGAGAGAAGTGGTAATACCCTGTGCACAGACCTTATTCTTTTCCAGGTTTATGATGAGCCAAAATTGCTTGCAATTCAGTGAATCTGTCTCCCAATCTCTGGAAGGCCTTCTCACTATTTTTGACT
The DNA here is from genome assembly GCA_036924085.1 of Ariolimax columbianus. Lineage (NCBI taxonomy): Eukaryota > Metazoa > Mollusca > Gastropoda > Stylommatophora > Arionidae > Ariolimax > Ariolimax columbianus. Next base: position 111,225,675 of record JAVGWX010000004.1, on the reverse strand, counting down.
AGAACCACATCATCCAAAGATTTATTTCACCTCATTCGAAGTCTATTTTTGCTGCTCTATACAAAAAGATATGGGAATAATAACTAACAACCAAGAGAGTATATAAAAATTAACTAAAAGTCAATGGGGTGCAAGACGGTTCATTAAAATACAAGAGTACTGGAATAATTATTAAAAGCCGAGAGAGCACGGACTAGTTTACTAAAAACACAAAGGTTTACTAAAAGTCAAGAGAGTGAAGGAATACTTAATAAGAGATAGGGGTGACTGGACACAAAAATACTTAATAAAAATCAAAGGGTGCAGAAATGGAAGCAGGTTTGTAACCCCTGATAAAAAGTGTCCAGGCATGACAAATTTGATGCTAATAGTAACAGTAGTAGCTAGTCATACAAAAATATATTACAACAACATTAATATCAAATTAAAACTTGATCTTGTTTTTAGGGTTATCGCTATCATCAATAATTGAACTTTTTGGTCGTGATGTTGTCTTGTCTGAGGAGAACCGTCTCAGCTTAAACCGTCCTACTTTGATTTCTTTGCTGCTCTTTCCCTTTTTTGCTGCTGTGGGTGACTTGGAAGGTTTAGAGGGAGCTCCAGCAAAGCTGTGAGAACGATGTAAGAAGAATCTCTGCTTGCTGGGTTTAGCGTACATGGAAGATGGCTGGATTACGTAACTGAAAAAGATTACATAAAAAATATCACATTGAAGACTCATCACATGTGTGGTAGTGGACTTTATGCAAAGCAGTGTAACAGAAGACAATTTGGTCATCAAAAGGCGCCAATTATTTCAGCCAAAATATTTCACTAAATCATCATAAAGGAAATATTACATTGAGATTTCATCACAAAGGAAATAACTTTAAGGACTTAATCATATACAATATATCTGTACGACCTCACCACATAAGAAATATTACTTTGAAACATCATGCGTAGGAAATATCACATTGGTACCTCATATCAAGAACATTACGAGAACATTTTTGAATACATATAAATACTTGTTGGTGTGGGTGACCAAGGGGTAAGTACACTGGTCATTTGATGCTAACCATATCATCCACTACGTGCCGTTGGTTACAGAATAGTATGGGCCTAACACCATATTTCCTATGTGTCGCACGGCGTGATGGAACCTTTATTTTTTTACTTTTACCCCATGGTAGAAGTGAAGTGTACTCTGTATTATTTATTTAGTGACAACAAACACTAAGACAAGGATTTGCCTGCACTCAGAAAACACATATAACATCCACCAGAAAAGAAAGTAAAGAAATAGACAGCTGGAATCAAACCATGGACCTACAGGTGACAAATGTGTAGAGATACAAGAGAGAGATGAGTTTAGTGATTCAGCCTGCCGGCCATAAAAAAAAAACTTAACAGGTCAAGTCTTTCATCATTCATTACTTGTGACTATGGAATATAGTAGAATTTGATGCAAAAAATGCAGCAAAGTGAATGAGCTGACAGGAGCCAGCGACTCATAGCTGACTACTTGCATCAGGATCAGCGAACCAGAGCTGACCAATACCCTATTCCACCTCCAACTGCTGGTCCTGGAAATGGACTGCACTAGTGTAGACTGGCTAACAGAATAGGGGATCACAGTGGGAAGGCAAACCCCATACAAAAACAAAAGCCAGCTGAAATCAGATGTGTCAGGCCGATAGGTGCAGATATATAGATAGATCTTGCTATAAACTATGACACAATGCCAGAATGTCCTTTTCGGGGCGAACGTCGGATAAAAAGAAGATCCAGTCATATCTATTCATTTCATTACTTTCTGACTTTTGTGTCATCAAGTATAGACCATAATGTAATACTTGTGTCACAAGTAGACAGACAATGAACAGTGGAAGTTTCAAATTACGAAATATGGTAAAGATGGAAGGAAGTTCCCTTCTTTGCTTTGTAATCTTGCTTTAACACCCTTAAACCGTCTTTCTTTCTTTCCATCTTGATCTGTAGCCATGACGATGTATGCAACTAGCTTTGTCATAAATAATTCAAACCACACAATTCTCTACCATGTAATTCTCTGTTTATATATGGTATGCTTGGCTCCTGCTTTTTGTTGGATTTCTTGATTTCTTTTGTCTCTTCTTGAGGTCTTGCTAGTTTTTCACAAACATCCCATTTTACATGTTAGACTTTTCTTTCTTTGTTTTGGTCAGGGTCTATGTTTAACACTGATACCAGAAAATAGTGATAATTTATTTTCATGTCTCAACTGGAAGTTGGGAATGCTAAAGTAAACATTCAGTGAATTTTCAAATTGCTCAAAAGAACGAAACAGAAATCGCTGAAGTATGTAAAAGGAAAATCTTATTTTTAAAAAATCAAAATACAACAGAATGATAAATCTTCTCTTATTCTGATGTTCAAGAAAATAAGTTATTCACTTCTACGTTTCTGTATCATATATGGGATATTGTATCTAGAGTTGTTTTTTTTTCAAACCAGAATGCTATTCCACACTCACCATCTCTTCGACTGTGTGTATCGTGGGGTATAAAAGTTATGCGTTTTCTACTTTACAAGAATACACCATTAGTCGCCTCTTGCTGCGTGATGATTAATACAATGAAACAGGAACAGGTCAGAATAATTCCTTTCAGCTCGAAGGCATTGAAATCGTCTTCTAAAACCTAAAAATGGCCGCTCGCCTTGACCAGATTCAATCTCTGAAACAAGCATTTTTATTTCGTGATTTAGATTGTGGTATTTCATTTTGTTATGGCTGTAAGCGAAGGTTGCATCCACACATCCACATTTGACATTTAATTGTAATTTTTGTTTCTGCTAGGCAGACATTTAAGAAATTTATGATACTTGTAATTCAGATCATTCTTTCGCAAGTAAAGTTGGACTTCATGACCTGAGAAATGATTTATTATTTGATCAGTCTAATGATCATACATTTCTTCTTCTTCTTCTTCGTACGCTGTTTACAGTGATATTTACGTTGCACTGATTTAATTTGTTAGCCAGTGGCTCAGTGCATCCGATTTCAACAGGCGTTTCTGTAGGGTTGCCCTCCTTAGCCTTTGGCTGTCCCCAGCCTAACTGCAAGGCAGCAGTTGTTTTTGGTCAGAGTTGTCTCTCTTGGGAAGTTGTCTTGCAGGACTATCGAGTCTTCCCTACTCGTGTCTATAGCGTTTGGAAATGATATGATGGACTATGTACTAGTTTGTACTATCCCGGAAGAGAGGCAGTCCAGTGTGACTTTTTCCCAGGATCGTCACGTCCTGCCAGAAACGTAGCATATGCATATGAGTGAGGTATCTTTTTGCTCGCTCTATTTTCTCGGCCCATCTGCAGTGATGGTACGCCTAGCATTCCCCGCCACCCAGGAGCTTGCCACCATGGGACAGGAGGTGCAGTGTCCGCTGGACTGCATCTCTTCTGCGTCCATTGGAATGACTGATAGCAGACAGATGCAAAGAGCGAGGAAGGAGTGCATTTTACCAGGTGCATTCCTGCGGTTCGATCGGGCCGGGACACAAGCCCCAGCCATGTCGTAGCCTCCCATCTCAGCGGTGCTGAGATTTTGGGCGGGATTCTGGCTTAGAGGCGTTCGGCCGTAATCCCTCAGATGGTAGCTTATCAGCCAAGCACGTGGACCAAATGTCAGCGACCTGTGATTCCTCTCGAAATAGTGCATTTGACCAGGTGACAAGCCTAGTCTTGCACGGAGATGTTGTCCGCCTAGGGAGCGGACATGGTCAAGGGTTGAGTCTCAGCAGTTCGCAGTGAGGTAGCTGATCTACTGCTTAGGGTACCCGACCGAGAACTAAGTCTTCTACAAATGATTTCATTCCTCATCGCCGTATGGGGTGAATATCGAGCAGCTTCCCGCCCGCTTTTATCAGCGGACGGCAGAGACCTCATTCTGCGGCTTGACCGGGCGGGGCTGGAGCGTGACCCCGAGGTCCCCACCATGTCGAAGCCTCCCTTTGCATTTGTGCTGGGCTGCTTTTAGGCGGGATTTTTGGCTTAGAGGCGTTCGGCCGTAATCCCTCACCTCGAACCGTTGGCTTATCCGCCTAGTATGTGAACCAAAATGTCTGCGGCTCCTCTCGGGCTTAGCAGGATTACCGTAGCAGAGCATTGTCATTTGTAGGGTAAAGCTGACCTGTCTTCAGAGGGTTTATTTCCAGCACCCGTTCAATATTAGCCAGACCGTATCAATAGAGGGCTTTTAGTTTGTCAATGGCCCAGTTTCTGGAGCCTGCGATTTCTGCAGGGTAAAGACCAGATTACCGTAGCAGGCGCTCTTTCATTTGGGGGTTTTGAGACTGACCTGTTTTCCGTGGGTCTAATACCAGCACATGTTCACTATTAGACCCCACGAAGGTGCTCTCTTTTGACAGTCATTCTACACTATTGGCGTGTTTAGTCAATTTTAGCCTCAGGCTCCACTCCTGATAGTGCTCTTCCGTCAATTCCTTTATCAAACACTGGATGCAGACCAACCGAGCCACAGAGGGCATAACCCCAGATTTCTGAGGGTCTAAATCCAGCACCAGTTTCATATTAGACCCCAGAAAAGTGGTCTCGGCATGTCAGTCATTTCAGTGTTGGCCGTGTTGAGTCAAATTAAGCCGCAGGCTCCACTCCTGGTGGTGCCCTTCCGTCAATTCCTTTAAGTTTCAGCTTTGCAACCATACTTCCCCCGGAACCCAAACACTTTGGTTTCCCGGAAGCTGCCCGCAGAGTCATCGAAGCAACTCCTGCGGATCGCTAGTCGGCATCGTTTATGGTCAGAACTACGACGGTATCTGATCGTCTTCGCACCTCTGACTTTCGTTCTTGATTAATGAAAACATTCTTGACAAATGCTTTCGCAGTAGCTCGTCTTGCGGCGATCCAAGAATTTCACCTCTAACGCCGCAATACGAATGCCCCCGTTTGTCCCTGTTAATCATTACCTCCAGTTCCGAAAACCAACAAAATAGAACCGAGGTCCTATTCCATTATTCCATGCACCATTATTCAGGCAGCCGAGGCCTGCTTTGAACACTCTAATTTTTCAAAGTAAACGCGCCGGCCACCCAGGACGCTCAGCGAAGAGCACCCGTGGGAGAGAGCCGGCAGACGGTAGGGCAGGAGACAATGGGCAGTGAACCGGCGCGAGCCGGACCGCCCGCCTGCGCCTGAGATCCAACTACGAGCTTTTTAACTGCAACAACTTTAATATACGCTATTGGAGCTGGAATTACCGCGGCTGCTGGCACCAGACTTGCCCTCCAATAGATCCTCGTTAAAGGGTTTAAAGTGTACTCATTCCAATTACGGGGCCTCGAAAGAGTTCCGTATTGTTATTTTTCGTCACTACCTCCCCGTGCCGGGAGTGGGTAAGTTGCGCGCCTGCTGCCTTCCTTGGATGTGGTAGCCGTTTCTCATGCTCCCTCTCCGGAATCGAACCCTTATTCCCCGTTACCCGTTACAAACATGGTAGGCATGTCACGTACCATCGACATTTGATAGGGCAGACATTTGAAAGATGCGTCGCCGGCACATGAGGCCATGCGATCAGCACAAAGTTATCCAGAGTCAATAGTGGGGACGCCGCAACCCCACGAGGGGAAACGACGATTGGTTTTGAACTAATAAAAGCGCTCTTTCCGCGAGGGTCGGAGCTTGGTAAGCATGTATTAGCTCTAGAATTGCCACAGTTATCCAAGTAGGATCGTGTCATCTAAGGAACCTCGACTGATTTAATGAGCCATTCGTGGTTTCACCGTGAGACAGTGTGAACTTAGACATGCATGGCTTAATCTTTGAGACAAGCATATGACTACTGGCAGGATCAACCAGATATCTGTCGGAGACGTACGTACAGCACACACCGGTCGGCGGAGGAAGGGTGTGTAAAAAGCCTCGCTGGGACGACGGCCGCAGGGACCAACTGACGGGACGGACGGTTTGTTCCACCCGTCCCTCACTCCGTCGACCTAGGACCGCCTGACAGGGGCCTCCCACACGCACCAGACGACCGACCGACCGGGCTCGCTCGAGGAGGGATGGCAGCGCTCTGTGCAGAACGGATCCCAACGACCTCGGCGATGAATTTCACTGGGACTAGAGACAATTTGGCCTGCCGGCCTGCCCTTCTCCGAAGGAGAACGCAGGGCCTCGAGGCAACGATTCCTGCTTTCCATTTGCCGGTCACAAGCTCTTTGCGAGAGTCGGACCACCAGCGAGACGTACTGTCGAGCTCTGCTATAAGCCTTAGATAAATCACCACGGACGGACCACGTTTCCTGATACGGACCAGACCAGCGCACCTCGGTGGAGGAGCCGCTGCAACAAACCGCACCCAATTCGCTCTACGGGGAAAGGCAGGCGAGCGTTTTCCGCAAGCCCGCGCTATCGCTCCGCCTGGCGGGACTGAGATCGCTTTACGAACACTGGTTGAAATTGAGTCGCTGCGGCGAGACAACTACCCCAGATGATCATACATTTGAATTACTCATGGATATTCAACACACGTCCTATTCAGACTTCTGAGACACGTAATACAGAAGGAATATATCAGCGAAATAGGGGAGGAAGACTAACATCTGGTCAGGTAAAACATACTGATCAGACATGTTAGTCATGGTCAGGCAAAATATACTGACCAACACCCTCACCTCGACTTCCCCGTAGTTCTCCTTGTAAATGGGCTATTTTCATGGCAGCCTGGCTTACAAGGTGAGGGATCAATTGGTGAGGGATCGATGTGATCCCTGTAGTAGTGAGCAACATGCAGGTGAAGTCAAGCACAACTGCCTGGAGGATCCCGGTCCACGTTCATCAGCACACTTGTGATGTGAGAAAAGTTACAACAAACCGCCACTTAATGTCCTTTTCAGGTTGCACAAAAGAGTAAATCTACTCAATGTGGGCATTCAACGACAGCAACAAGTGGGGAAATGCACGATACGGTAGGTAATAAAATAAATTGTTCTCTCCAATTTCCATCTGAACATTAATATCATTTAACCTTTCACACTAATATATAATCTTTCTTATGAATGCTTCATGTGATAGATAATTTAATTATGTGTCGTATGATGCTTAGGTCATATATTTAGCTCAGGTTGTTCAATATTCATTTATTTTATTTTGAATAAAACTTTACCTGGACTGAAAGACATAAATGGGCAAAATTAGCCCTGACTGAAAAGGGTTAATAGCATTGAAAGCCATTAGTATGATTCATTATATAGTAAACCAACTTACATAATATCACCAATCTTTAGCTTCCTCTTGGGAGATGGATTGGTAATCACATATGACAGAGTGTTGGGACGTCTCCTCACTGCACCTACATGACAAATAAACAGAAAAATTCACTTACTATAACTGCAAGTGGATTGTTGTGTCTTTATCTTTTTGGGCCAGCCTACTTGTTTCTAGGCAATATAAATGTGTTCCCACTAGCTTACTACACAACATTGTCAATTGAAACATATATAACCTGATAGAGAACAACAACACACATAAAAGATCAAGAGAATAATGTTGATATGAACAGAATGTACCCTTAAGAATACTATTTATAACATAACCGGATGTGTCAGATTGGACACCAATAGAGATGAGAAGAGTGGATAGGCTTAAGAACATTTGAGGAAGAACATGAAACCAACTAAAGTTTCATTGGTAGAGCTCAAGAAGATGGTCTAAAATAGTCATCAGTAGATGTTGTTATGAATACCATAGTAATGGTATTTTGTGTTTTTGTTAATTGTTGTATCAAGAAAAATAAAAGGAAAATGGCTAAAAACATCAACCTCCTACACCTAGGCACCCCCCAAAGTAGGCTTCTGTCCTTGAACACCAGATAGGGATCACAATGCTGAGCAGCACATGAGCTGCAGTGGTTAGCGACCCATAGCTGACTGCTAAAGTCAGGGCCAGCGAACCATAGCTGCCAAGACCCTTCTACACCTCCACGCAGTGATCCTGGATAACAGACTGCAGCAGGGCAGACTGGCTAAAGAGAAGGGATCGAAGAGGGAATGCTAACCTGGTACTCAAAAAATGCTTGCTGAAGTCGGATATGTTGGACCGAAAGGTGCAAATATCGAAGCCAAACTGTAAACTACGACAATGCATTCCGTTCTCTGGACTACATTCTGCTACTTAAGTCCTTTCAGGGTTTGGTAGTGGGAGATTGAGAACGAACGAAGAAGAGGAAGAAGAACACCAGATATAATGCTGGGAGATTATGTGACTGTCTTGCACAACCTGGGCAGAAACAATTAAAGTTCTGGTTTTCATGACCAGAGTCTGACACGATAAATATCCAAATTTATGAAGTCTACTATAATCAACTGATGAGTGCTGAAGTCTTGTACATTCTGTGAATCATGTAAATCAGTCTTTCTCAATATTTTTATCATGGAGGAGTCCAGGTCTCGTAACCCCTGCATATAAAATAATAAATTTGCAGCTCGCGATCAGTAAGTTGTTAAAAACGATACTGGTTGCATGTCATCTTTTGGTTGATTTGATATAGTTGATATAGGAGGGTTGCACAGAAAGTAATTCTCAGCAATTTGTTTTTCTGAAGCTATTTATTCACAATGTATGATATCCATGCAGAGTATAACCAAATGTTTCCTTTACCCATGTTATTTTCCCTTTTAATCTCCATCCACTTTTACTGTCTAATGTTATTGTGAAACAAGTCCATGCATGCCTTTGCTGTACTAGGTCATTTTATTTTCACATTGTTATGTTCCTTTGATATCTGTGGTCAGTTGGGAGACTTCGAGGAACCCATCTTGCAAATACATTTGAATATTCAAGATCATAGAAAATTTGTTATCTAACTTCCATTGCTGACTGAAAGCTGTAGGGCTAATTGTTGACTTGTGGTGCAATAATCCTCACAAACAATGGCATTGGTGTACTGCAACATGTCTGGGTTGGTGACTGTGGAAGAACATCCAGACCATGGGTGACTATGCAGCTAATTTTCCTCACACACTCTCTCTCTACCACCAAGAATTACAGCTTGTCTGTAATGCATACACAGAGGACATTTTAACAGACTACTACAACAGGGAGCCACGTAGCGCAGTGGTCCTGGGTTCATTCCCCAGTTGAGGCGGTAATGTTTTTTTCAGACCGCAATGGCTCCCGGGTCGACCCAGCCTTTAATAGGTACCGGTTCAGTCCGGGAAGTAAAAGCGGCGAGGGAGAGGAGATGGCTACCCCCCTCATATAGCCGAGCCTTTGAAATGTGAGATCGCTAACACCTCACACCCCTACGGCAGTAATGCTATGGGATACTTTACTTTACTTTACTTTTTACAACAGGGCTATCTAGAGAAAGACGGTGCAATTATGCACGAGTACACACGAAACATTAGTGTTGTAGCCTGTAGATTTTCATTTTACTATCCTTTTTGTAAGATGAGATAAATAATGTGGTACATTCATGTGGTACATCAACCCTCGTACAACGTAAAAATGGATTGGTAATGTTTAATAAATATGATGTGTCAAAAAAGCACGGATAGAAAAACAAGATCAACTAAATGTCAACATTCACTGTTGATAGCTTTCTACCCACAAGTTTGAGTAAAGTTATTGTTTTTTTGTTTATTTTAACTAGTTTAATTTGTATTCAGTTGTGATATCTCATGGCTGGGCGAATGGTTTGGATGCTAGTTTTTGACGACAAGGACAGGAGTTCCAATCCTGGGTAAGGCATACGCATTTTTGTATCTGAGGCAAAATAAAAACCTAGTCTGTGCAATATGTGGCAACTGCAGAGGCATGCAGCCTTTATTCCTTAGCCCTAAAAATTATGATGGACCTCAGCAATGGGAATAAACACTGTAGTGATGCTTTAGTAGTTTTATATCTCTCATTGAGCACCTAGAGATCTTTTGCTGAATCCCTAGACATCTCTTACTGAACCCCTAGAAATCTTTTGCTGAATCTCTAGATATATGTCACTGAAACCCTAGAGATCTCTCACTTTGCCCGTAGAGATCTTTTCCTGAAACCCTAGACATCTCTTACTGAACCCCTAGAGATCTTTTGCTGAATCCCTAGACATCTCTTACTGAACCCCTAGAGATCTTTTGCTGAATCCCTAGACATCTCTTATTGAACCCCTAGAGATCTTTTGCTGAATCCCTAGATCTCTCTCACTGAACCTTCAGAGATCTTTTGCTGAAACCTTTTAAATCTTTAGCTGAACCTCAAGGTTCCAAGTAACACTGCAGAACCAACCAATCCTAGGACAGACAATATGTAAAAAACCCAGATCCAAACCATTAAGATGATGAATGAAAGGTACTTACTGTAATCACTTTGTATCAGATCTAGTGACTGTAACCGGTTACGTATGAGACCACCCAGATCTCCCTGGTCTGGTTTACTGATCATAGAGAAGCGATGTCGACTGATGGTGGAATGTGATTTGGAGAGGGCGCTACCACGGTGGGTATGATGTGCTGGTCGGTTTACCTTTAATTTATGCTGACAAATGATATTTTTAAAAACAATTAATAAATCACAATTTATCCAAGTAGTCCTCATATAGGAAAAATATCAAATCAAAGCAAAATCTTTACCGCCTCCAATGCAGTATAGGTCTTCAACAAATACACACCAAGTCTTCCTGTCATGGCCATCTTCCCCAGCTCAATCCATGTCTTCCCAGTCTTGTTCATATTTACCTCAAGCTCTCTCCAACATGAATGAGTAGACCTAAAGTCTGCTTTAAATGTCCAAAGAAGTTGTAAATTGTGACTACAATGAGTTGTGCATGGGGATAGCATTATCATGGAAAACATATTGCTACAGAAACTATCTCTGCACAAGTGTGTGTAAGTGCTTTGATAAGGAAACCAGCTGCATTTAAAGCTCTAAGCTTCATACGGGGACAAAAGAAGACAAGCGAACAAAGTCAATTTGAAATAGACTGTGGTACACAGGGTAGAAAGAAAAGGACCACTGTAAATTTCATTGCGCATAAGAAGAAGGTTTGTATGGGACTAACAACCCCATCATGTAAGAACATTGTTTTTGTAACCCCCATTGAAAGTGCCTGGATACAGGTTTCTTGAAAGGGGGCCACATGTAGTGGTGGACTGTGCTTCCCATGTAACGAAAGACTTTGTGAAGTGAAGTTTGTGGTATACTAGTAGATCTCCATTGACTTTCTGGTGTAGACTTGATAAATAAACTGTACAAATTAAAAAATACAAAAGTTCCCAACTTATTCATATAGATCAAGATCAGAGCAAGTTCATATTGTAGATTTGTTCGTAAAGCAGAATTTTGTAACCTTGCAAATGCATTTTGACCACTTAAAAATGTAAACAAACGCACACAAAAGCTAAAAAAAAATATATGTATAAATAGACTTAGTTCAGTTCAAGTATCGTCGCCCCATTGAAGGTAGGTTGCAATGGATCTCCAGTGTTCTCTATTTCCATAATGGTGCAATCAGGTTTTTTCCAGTCCATCTCCTGATGTGATCCACCCACTTAAAATGTTGTCTGCATCTTGAATAACTGCCTTCCACTCTAGTATGGTCTTCAACAAGGAGATATGTCTTGTTATATGGCCAGAATAACTTGTGGAACCCTGATTTCGGTCCTTAATTCTCTTTCCATCCCCACCTTTTTCAATACCTCCACATGTGTTGTAAATACTCTAAATATTTTTAATATCGCAAAAAGTGGTGCAGTCAGACACATAGATCGTTTAACTTAACTTCATTATACTGGTATACTGTATACAACCAGTTTAGTCCACTTTAAAAATGACTGATCATTCAACCTATTCTTGAATGCATTAACTAACTCTGCCTACACCACATACTGTGGCGAGGCATTCTAAGCATTTCCACTCTCTGACTGAAAAAATGTTTCCTAATATCCAATCTGGAGCTGCCTTTAAATAATTTGAACCTATGCCTTCTAGTTCTTGTAGTCGGTTGAACTTTGAAAAATTTTTTATAGTCTAATTTATCCTTTCCATTGATTAATTTATAAACATGAATTAAGTCATCTCGAATACTTCTCTTTTCTAGACACTAAAGACCAGTTATTCTAAGTTTCTCCTTATATCTATAATTCTGGAATCCAACGATCATTTTTGTCGCTCTTCTTTGTATCCTTTCTATCATGCCTATATCCACACCTGAGTATAGTACTCCAATTTAGGTCTCACCAATGATTTATATAGTTTGACTATCACTTCCTTGTTAGAAAAATAGCTGTTGGTAAAAGCGAACTTGTGTCCATTTACATATGTTCTGGTTAAAACTGAAAACGTTTGTAAGAGTAGATGTTCGTATAGGTAGGTATTACTGTATTTGTTTTTCAAATCCATTATAATTGCCATTTATTCTTCATTCCTTACTCTTAAACAGCCATATATTACTCTAAAAAAATGGTGGTCAGTCTCAGGCTTCTCTCATGGCCATACAGTTTATCCCTCAATTATCAATAATCGTTTCACTCATAAGATTAGTTGTCTGTCCCAGACTTCTCTCATTGCCATACAGTTTATCCCTCAATTAACAATATCTATTTCTCTTATAAGATTAGTTGTCTGTCCCAGACTTACCTCATTGCCATACATTTTATCCCTCAATTAACAATATCTATTTCTCTCATAAGATTAGTTGTCTGTCCCAGACTTCTCTCATTGCCATACAGTTTATCTCTCAATTAACAATATCTGTTTCTCTCATAAGATTAGTTGTCTGTCCCAGACTTCTCTTATTGCCATACAGTTTATCCCTCAATTAACAATATATATTTCTCTTATAAGATTAGTTGTCTGTCCCAGACTTCTCTCATTGCCATACAGTTTATCTCTCAATTAACAATATCTATTTCTCTCATAAGATTAGTTGTCTGTCCCAGACTTCTCTCATTGCCATATAGTTTATCTCTCAATTAACAATATCTGTTTCTCTCATAAGATTAGTTGTCTGTCCCAGACTTATCTCATTGCCATACAGTTTATCCCTCAAATTAAAAACATCTTTGGCCTCCATAAGGTTGACAGTCTGTCCCAGATGCCATTGCAGTTAATCACTCAAATTGCTCAACATCACAAAACTCTCTACAAAAAAGACAAGGTTCTCCCTGGATAAAAAATATTATGACAACTGTGAACAACAAATACATTTCTAGCCTCACCTTCCCTGAAGTGTGTACATGTGGAATGTCTAAAGTGATGTTCTCTCCAAAATAAGCCTCTTTTTCTTCACTGTTTTTTGGTATTTTTTCAGTTCTGTAAATGGCAAAAGGAATCTCTCCAGTGGCAGAACAAAGACCTTCATAGAGCTCACCATACTCAGGGAACTTCTGCAGAGTACTTCGCTTCACACGAATCTGAACAGAAAAATAAATACTGATACTAACATAGCAACTGCATTTCAAGATTTATAAAATAAGTATCAATGTGCACAGCATTACAAATGAAAGTTTATAGGACAAAACAGGAAAAAGATTGATGAAACAGGAAATCAGGAAATTCCGACATAAATGCTGGATGGGTCACTCACTCCCTGTTAAAGTCCCAATCCAACTATTATCATCTATCTGTCTGGTTCCCCTTGGAACATAGGGCAGCAATAGATGCTACCAATTGTCTCTATTTTGTGCCATCTTGATTGAATTGACCTGGATTGGATTGACTTCCTCCTCAACCATTCCTTACCAGGTGTTTCTCGGTCTATGAGTTCCAATCCAGCACACATCTCGTTACACTGCCACGCTTCTTTCTGAGAGTTTATCCTAATCATTGCTGCCATCCTCTTTCTTACAGATCTGTGCATGCTATTACCTCTTGCCATCTAACATAAAGTATGCGACAATGACACTTGTTGATGAAGTCTGAATGTGGTACTCTTAGTTCTTCTTCTTCTTCTTCTTCTTCGATCAACTGATGCCATGCTTCTAGAATGGTGAGGTTCTTTAAGGAGACTACGTTTCAGGTCTTCGTCGATCCCCCCAGCTTTTTGGGCATGGTCGCTGCCCTGGGCCAGACTGCCCCTCTTTGGTTTGCATAAGTGAGGCATTCCTGCAGGTTATTTTCTGGTGTTTGCTTGGGTGCTCTGCAATCACTATGTGGTGGTGTCTCTAAGACCTATTCTGTGAAAATTTGCCTTGCATCTGCAATTCCCCATTCTAATTCTAAAGGTCTGTATCTGTCAATCTCTGCCATGTTTGTCTATGCTGTCCTTTTCTGGCTTGTATTCTTTGTGTTGATTCCATCAATCCATCCTCAATGATCCATGAGGACGGAAACAATGGATCAGCTGATGAGTGTCTTTGCTTCTTTATAGCTCTGTGGATGGCGTTTGCGTCCCATCACTTCTGAATTTTGTGAGCTTATCTGCCTTCTCATTTCCAGAGATCCGACAGTGAGCCAGAATTCACTGTAGGACTAGATTTATTTTTGGGACAGCAACGCGATGTTACATTTTATTTCTGGTACTCTTAGTTACAAGCCATGTCTTTGAGCCATATAGCAGGTCAGACTTTACATTCATGTCAAACAGCCTGATTTTATATTTCCATTGAGAATGCTGCTAAATTCTATATTGGATGAAAGGACTCCAATCAAAATGCTACAGGGATCAAGATGTTGAGCAGTGCATGAGCTACAGCAGCCACCGACCCTTAGCTGACTGCTAGCATCAGGGCCAGCAAACCTCAGCTGTCAAGACCCTTTTTCACCTCCAACAGAGCTGCAACAGAGCAGACTGGCTAAGGAGAATAGATCAAGGAGAGAAGGCTAACCCGGTACTCCAAAAATGTCATGTTGAAAAGGTGCAAATATCACTGTCAAGCTGTAAACTAAAACACAATGCATTCCGTTCTCCGGACAACATCCTGCTCGTTGCAAAGCCTTTTCAAGGCTTGGTAGCAAGAGACTGTGAATGAACGAAGAAGATGAAATATAGAAAAAAAGATCACATTAAATTTGTATGCAAAGTTTCAAATGTATGCTTTCAAAGTAAAAACACACTTACACTGGACAAATGGCCAGAACCTTCCTCTGCATCAATCCCAAGCAACAGACGAACAAAACTGATAAGGTATCCTTTTACAAAAGTCTGAAAGAAGAAATAGCAAACCATAATACCAAAAATGGCTGAAATACAAGCAAGGGAAACATTTTACATCAGAACAATAATGGTAGTATACCAGCACTGGACCTAAATAAATTTTAACGAAGAACCAAACAAACTAAAGCAGCACAATTGGAAACAAAGAACAAAGTTAAATGAGTATCAGTATTAAGAATAAAGCAAATCAGCGATATAATGAACATCAGTATAATGAACATCAGTATTAAGGCTATAGTAAACCCACAATTTGACATCTCTGATAGGCTATTTAGTGACACAGTATAAAGATTCACATCTGGTTGATCCCGATTAATCTAGAACAATTAAATCTCAAAGTAATATATATATATATATAGATATATATATATATACATTATCAAACATACCTGGTATAGCAGTGTGTCCAACATGCTAGCTGAGAACACTTGGCCGGCAGCAAATGGTAGACGGAAAATGTGGTTTAGATTTGTGGTCATAACATCTTTTAGTTTCTGTGGCAGTGGAATAAAGATGAAAAAACTTCTATTCTTCTATAAGATGATCAGAGGAATCGATAAATTAGACTATAACAAGTTTTTTAAAATACAGCCACCTACAATAACACGAGGGCATAGCTACAAGCTGATTAAAGAGAGGTCCAGGTTAGATATTAGGAAATATTTTTTTAGTCAGAGAGTGGTGTCTGCTTGGAATGCATTGCCAGGGGAGGTGGTGGAGGCAGGGACAGTTAATGCGTTTAAGAATAAACTGGATGCGCATAGATTTTAGAGCAAGGTGATGTAAATGTAACTGGTTGTATACAGACTCTGCAGGGTCTTCTAAACCAGTATAAAGACTTTAAGTTATTAAGTTATTCTTCTGCGTACACAGTCAGACAGTAACCATTATTTTCTCGAAAAAAGCGGCGGTCATCCTGAGACTCTCGCCACTACCATAGAGCTTGTCTTGCAGTTCCACTGGCAATGGCCACATCTGCTCTCTCTGATCCTCCTTCTATTAAATTGTGTGAGTTCAACTTCAAGTACCGTGTACCCATATTAAAAAATTGATTAACATCACAGAAATTTACATGTTTTTCGCCATTGCTTGGCCCACACTGGGGTGGAGTTTACAGGGTGAACGAAAAAAGTCTATCTGTCCCTGCAGTTGCAGCACAGTGTACAGGCTAGCTTTATAGTTAATCCAAATAGAAAAACCCTAGGCTTCACCAGTGTGTGGACCCATGTCTCCAGGATAAGGAACTATTATCTTATCTTGGCTTGGCTTGGCTTCGTTCGTTCTCAATCTCCCGCTACCAAGCCCTAAAAGGGCTTAATTAGCAGAATGTAGTCCAGAGAACGAAATGCGTTGTGTTGTAGTTTACAGCTTGACTGCGATATTTGCAGCTTTCGGTCCAACACATCCGACTTCAGCAAGCATTTTTTAAGTACCGGGTTAGCATTCCCTCTTTGATCCCTTCTCCTTAGCGAGTCTGCCCTGCTGCAGTCTGTTATCCAAGATCACCGCGTGGAGGTGTAGAAGGGTCTTGGCAGCTCTGGTTCGCCGGCCCTGATGCTAGCAGTCAGCTATTGGTCGCTGACCACTGCAGCTCATGCGCTGCTCAGCATCTTGTTCCCTTATCTTATCTGATCAGCCACACAATTCTCCACAAAAAATTATTATTAATAGCGTACATGGGAATATTAATTGAAATAATTACACGGTTAAGGTCACAACTTTCAATAGATCAAGAAAAATCGTTCAGCTCACTGAGAATCATAGGTCCTCAACCAACAACTTCCAAGTCTGTCCCATGTCTTCTTCACAAAAATAGGCCATGACTGTCCTGTCCTACTCCCCTCATGTTACAACACCAGTTCTCTTCTCCGTATGTGTTTTAGTCGGCCCCTACTCCTCTTACACTTGAGTTTCAGAATAGTGTCTGCAACGCTATCTTGTTTTCACAAAGTACACTCTATCCAACATAAATGTCTCCTCTTTAAGCAGCATTCCACTGAGATCTGTCTACATCTTTCCAAACTATGTATTCTGTACAATCATTCAATAATGAATGTTTGTATCTGTTTTGTTAATGACTTTATTGTCCTTGTCCTCCAAGCTACAAAGAGTAACAACAATTTTATCTGAAGTAATTTAAAATACATTCAAGAAATAATATCATCCTACTTGTATTACAAGAATTTAGACAGATGACAATAATACCATTATCATCATCATCATCACGACCTGCAGCCAGCCGTCAATCATCTCTAATCATCACCAACATGAGTAGTCCTCCTGTCTTGTGATAGCCATTTCAGCTTCCTCTATGTCTTCATTAACCCCCTAGCTCATAATAGGAACATGGAATGTCCGAACACTGAAACCATGTGGTAAAGTCAATGAGCTAAAACATGAGATTTAGAACTACCGGTGGGACATCCTGGGTATATGCAAGGCTAGATGGGGAAAACTTAGGTGAGTTTACCATGGAGGAGGGCCACAGTTTTACTTTAGCGGCAGAGAGGACAAACACTTACATGGAGTGAGGATACTGGTATATAAAGACACAGCTAGATGTATATTGGGTTGTCGTCCAATATCTAGCCATTTTATCATCTTACGGCTAAAGGCAACACCGTTTAATATTACGATAATACAGCGCTACTTACTCAATGCAGATTATGAAGATTGTGAAATAGAGGCATTCTATAATCAACTTCCGAGTCTGATAACCGAAACGCCAAAAAAAGACATATTCGTAGTCGAGGGTGATTGGAATGCAAAAATTGGAGAAGATGCAGTCTATGACTGGAGAAAAACATGTGGCCCATACGGAAACAAGGTAACTAATGACCGGGACCTCAGACTCCTAGAATTTGCATGATGCAATAAGCTGTTGGTGACAAACAATCTGTCTAGACATTTGGACATGGCATAACCCAAACAATAAAGTGCACAGCCAAATTGATTATATGCTGGTCAAAAGGAGGTTTAGATCTAGCATCAACACCGACAAAACGAGAAGTTTTCCCGGAGTGGATAGGGGAAGCGACCACGATCGTGTTATGATGAATATGCGCTGCGATTGAAAAAGAGTCCCAAAGAAAGAAGTGACTAGACTAAAGTTTGACATGTACAAACTAAAAGACCCAACAATCATTGAAATGTTCCAATCAATTTGCTCCACTGTTGGCTCTCAGTGAGGGACTGGATACCGATACAGTAACAGAGTCTCTTAACTCAGCACTCATTGATACAGCAACAGAGATCCTGGGATGCCTTCAAACAAAAAAGAAGCCATGGGTGACCAAAGAAGTTCTAGACCTTTGTGACGGAAGGTCACTGAAAAAGCAAAAACATCCACCTGATGACGTCGGCAGATATAGAGAGGTCAAAAAAGCGATACAACGGATAAGAGGCGAAAGAAGCTTGGATATGTGAGCGATGTACAAACATAGAGAGATTAGACAGAAATGATGCTAAAGGAGCATTCCATGTGGTCAAAGAACTGGTAACACCAAGACAAGTCAGGAACTTTCTGATCCAGGATAAAAGCGTCAAGTGTCTTATTGAGGACAAAGATGTACTGGCTTGATGGACAGAGTACTATTCCGAGTTATACAACTATGAGGGACGGAACGAACCTGGGAAAACAATCCCACCAACACCGACAACTATAGAGGATAACCAACTGATAATGAAGAAGAGGTAGCTGCAGCGGCAAAGACATTGAGAAGAGAAAAAGCGGCCGGCAATATACTGGGATCGATGGGATTTATATATAATATACTGGGATCGATCCTCGTTAAAAATATACCAGCAGAGCTCTTACAGACAGGTGGGGAGGTAGTGGTGTAAGGTCTGACACACATCTGCAACAAAATATGGGCGACAGGAAACTGGCCGGACATGGACAAAATCAATGGTTATACCGTTACCTATGTCTGGAAACCTAAAGCTGTTCCAAAATTACAGAACAATTAGCCTCATCAGCCACCCTAGCAAGGCCATGCTTAGATTAATCATCGACCGATTGAAACCCCAAGTAGAGAACATCATTGCCTAGGAGCAAGCAGGGTTCAGACAGGGAAGAAGCACTACAGAACATATATTTAATTTAAGATTGCTAAGCGAGAAATATCTAGAACAACAGCAAAAACTGTATCATGTGTTTGTTGATTTCAAGATGGCATTTTATAGGGTATGGCATAAAGGGCTATGGGCAACCATGAGGATGTATAAAATCAATGGAAATATTACAAAATATGACAAGGCATCTAGTGCAGTTCTTGTGAATGGGAGGCGTGGTGACTGGTTTCGCACATCAGTCGGTGTGAGACAAGGTTGTACATTCTCCCCAACACTTATCAATATATTCCTTGATGGAATTATGAGGCACTTGGAGGTCACGTTGGTACTGTCAAGATAGGGGACCGAATGATTACCAACCTTCGTTTTGCAGATGACATCGATGGGTTGGCGGGCACAGAAGCAGAACTCCAGGAATGGGTCAGAAGGCTCGATGAAACAGCTCTTGACTATGGTATGAAGAAAAACGCTAGAAAGACAAAATTAATGACCAGGAACTCGAAGTTGTCGACTATTTTAAATATCTGGGTTCGATTGTCAGTGGCAAAGAATCAAAAAGTGAAGTGTTGGCCAGAATAGCACAGACAAAATCTGGCAAGATAAACAGTTAGCAATAAGCATGAAAATCAGATTAATTCGTACATTGATCATGTCAATATTCCTATATGCTTGTGAGACATCGACAATTACAGCTGACTTGCAGCGGAGGACACAGACCTTGGAGATGAGATGTTTCCGAAGACTTCTAATCATCACATATATATATCGAGTTACATGAGGAAATACAAGAAAGAATTTACAACAGCAATAGGGCTACCTGTTCTAGTCTAGAAGCCTTCTGACTGTATGCATCTTGGGCTGAGAACTGCATGAATCTCATGTTGGATGCCTGACTCAGCTCTGTGACCACATATGTGTTGGGAAACATCCTGTGTACAAATTAATATATAAGCTGGACAGTTTATAGTAGGCAAATAACTTATATTTGAATATCTTAATTAAATAGAATCTGACAGGGTTGCCAATTTCGTGTACAAGGGTTGCTCAGAAAGTAATGCTGTTATAAATTTTGCAGAGGAATTTATTTACAATTTATTAAACTCATGTACAGTATAACTGAATGTTTTGTGAATTTTTCCAAATTAATCTCAGTCCCCTTCTACAGCCTTTCACCAGCACAAAAAAAACTATATGCATGTCATTCCTGTGCCAACTCATTTCCTGTTCATGTAGAACCATGATCTTTTGACATCTGTAAGGCTTTGAGGAACCTATTTTAGGCATATCTCTGAATACCAAAGATTGTAAACAACTGTCATCACTCTTTAATGCTGTCTGAAAGCTGCAAGGCCAATTGTCGATTTGTAATGTGATGGTCCTCATGAATAATGGCATCAGCTCCTATGCAAGTGGGTGTGGAAGGATGTCCAGATCTTGACTGATCATGCAGCTGTCTTTCCACTTCCTGGAGCTTTAACTTTATTAAACCTAAACTTTCTTATCAGCTGCACAACTTCCATACACAGAACACACACATTTGTGAATGTTCCCCAGTTTCTTTCTCCATCACCAAGAATTCAGATACAGCTGGATGTGTGTAACACACTGAGACAGTATTTTAATGATTACTATCACAGCGCTATGTGTAGGAAAACCATGCAATTACGCACTCATATGTAGGGAACATCGGTGTTGCAACCTGTTAATTTTCACTTTGCTATTTATTCTGGGATGAGAAAAACAAATGCGTGGCATTACTTTCTGAGTAGCCTTCATTATTTTTTATTTTTTTTGGTATTGGTTTTTCTCATCATTCCATCCATGTACAATCATGCACACCATTTGGGGTAATTTTTTTCATTCAAAAATGTGTTATTATAGATCATGTAATACATAAACCTTTGTGTCAACAACAAGAAATTATCTGATATGAAAGGCTCAGTAGTCAAGTAAGATGGCTTCCAAGGAAGAGAAAACTTTAACAACAAACAACCAAGTCATGTAGGTAGGCTGAGGATATCCAAAGGCTAGGAAAGTCATTCCAAAAAAATGCATGCTGAAGATCCAGAAGCATAGGGCTCCCCGGCATAGAACACAGTGAACAAATTCTATCACAGACATAGAACACATTGAACAAAATCTATCACAGACATAGAACACAGTGAACAAATTCTTTCACAGACATAGAACACAGTGAACAAATTCTATCACAGACATAGAACACAGTGAATAAAATATGTCCTGGGCATAGAACACATTGAACAAATTCCATCACAGACATAGAACACGGTGAATAAAATCTGTCCTGGGCATAGAACACATTGAACAAAATCTGTCCCAGACATAGGAACACAGTGAACAAAATCTATCACAGACATAGAACACATTGAACAGATTCTATCACAGGCATAGAACACAGTGAATAAAATCTGTCCTAGGCATAGAAGGGGAAAGTCAAATCCGGTCCCAAAAATGCCATGCTGAAATTGAAAGGCGCAATTTCAGGAAAAACACTGAATAAGAAGAAGAATATAGTTTCATGATCAGACCTAGACATTTTTGTACATTGCTTCTTGTACCAAATTAAATTACAGCACATGTTATATTTTTTTTTCCACTAGCAAATGGAATCTGGCAGATCTGGTAGTGAGTTTTTATTGGCTTAACTAAGTTGATAATTGTTGAAGAGTCTAAAAAGGAATTTAATTATATTTAACCTGAACAGTTTATAGGCTGTATGTGTCAGGAAAGTAGATTTTATACGTATTTCATAATTAAAAGTAACTTTGAATAACGTCTCTACAGAAAAAGCTAATCCTGACTTCTCACTCATCTATCAATAGCCTCTTCGAACTCTGGAGAGTAGGATCACTGCATTTTACAATACATGTTGCAGAAGGTGACTAAGTGGGTTGTGTGTGGTGGAGCTGGCAAACTCATCATGTAAAACAGGGTGCTACAGAAACCATTACAGTACAGCAAGAGTACATTAATTACTTGCTACAGGCTTTCTGTATTAGGCCAGCTGCAGTAGTCGATATTTGCTCCTATAGCAGGCAAACTGGAAGGATGATGTGTGAA
The DNA here is from genome assembly GCA_036924085.1 of Ariolimax columbianus. NCBI lineage: Eukaryota > Metazoa > Mollusca > Gastropoda > Stylommatophora > Arionidae > Ariolimax > Ariolimax columbianus. Next base: position 111,203,396 of record JAVGWX010000004.1, on the reverse strand, counting down.
TAATTGAATAAGATGACAAAATATGTAAAATTGCAACTAACTTGAAAATAGTCTGTACAGCCACTATGGTCTCAGAGTCAGCCAGAATCTCCTCACCGCCATAATCCGAGTCTGAGTCTCTGTTGACTACCACAAGATGGCTAGCTTTATTGATCCCAGCAAGCAGAAGGTCATCCACACTGTGAAATATATTTAGTATTACAAAAATATAAATATGTGTACATCACAGGATGGTACAATTAGGTATCTGATGGTGAGAGTCAGAGAAGGCTAGGTAGTGTAGAGAAGAATTGGTTACTCGTCTTTATAGAAGTGTAAATGTTATAGTTAAGGAAAGCATCATAAAAGATGAGAGGTTTTTGGGTCAAGACAGGGCAGAGATCATATCTCACCATATAAAATTAGGGGTTAGGAAGTCAAGAAAAGGCAGAGATCACATCACACTTTAAAAGATGAGAGGTTAGTGAGTCAAGACAAACCAAAGATCAAACACCATAAAAAATGAGAGATTTATGAGTCAAAACAAAGCAGAGATCACACACCACACAAGATGAAAGGTCAGTGAGTCAAGATAAGACAGAGATCACATCACATCATAAAAGCTGAGAGATTAGTGAGTGCAAATACAAAAGTGAGGACGGGAACTGGTTACTCAATGCTAAGATAGGGAAAAACAAGGTGGATGTAAGTAAACTTATCACACATCACATTTTAAAAAGGTGAACATTTAGTGAGCAGATAAAAGTAGTGAGAAGATAAAAGTAGTGAGAAGATAAAAGCAATGAGAAGATAAAAGCAGTGAGAAGATAAAAGCAGTGAGAAGATAAAAGCAGTGAGAAGATAAAAGCAATGAGAAGATAAAAGCAGTGAGAAGATAAAAGCAATGAGAAGATAAAAGCAGTGAGAAGATAAAAGCAATGAAAAGATAAAAGCAGTGAGAAGATAAAAGCAATGAGAAGATAAAAGCAGTGAGAAGATAAAAGCAATGAGAAGATAAAAGCAGTGAGAAGATAAAAGCAATGAGAAGATAAAAGCAGTGAGAAGATAAAAGCAATGAGAAGATAAAAGCAATGAGAAAGAAGATTTGTAACCCCACCTCACACAAAAGCTGGAATATCAGTTAGGAAAGCAAGGTAGTGAATAAGGAAACTGGTCACATCAACTAAAGACACTCAAATTTGATCAAATCTTACAGGTTACATACTTTCTAATTGATCCAATCATGTAGTAGACCAATGGGAATAAAGCAATAGTGTCCAGGAACAGGGAGTCCGGTCTGAAAACAAAAGAAAATCAATTCATACTTTAAGAAAACAATCATGGGTACCATCATTCAAGAAAAAATAAATAAAATATAACTTTGTGTAAAAAATAGCCCAACAACATTTCCTTTCTATAGGTGTGGAAAGCAACTTTGACAGTTCAGATAAAACATTTTTTTAAATATATAGAAGATAAGCAGCACAGACTATTTCCAAAATGACACAACAGTTCTACTTAATGAGGACTGTTGTTACAAGTATAGAAAACCTTTGCAACTATGGGCTTGCTTAGTGTTTAATAAATGATCCCAGATGTGGTTGACACAGTTCTGCTGGCTGAAACTGAACATAAACTGGGATCAAGATATGGTAGACAAGTAGGATAACTCGCTTAGATGACAAGGGGGATCACGATGCTGAGCAGCACATGAGCTGCAGTGGTTAGCGACCCATAGCTGACTGCTAGCGTCAGGGCCAGCGAACCATAGCTGCCAAGACCCTTCTACACCTCCACATGGTGATCCTGGATAACAGACTGCAGCAAGGCAGACTAGCTAAGGAGAAGCGATCGAAGAGGGAATGCTAACCCGGTATTCAAAAAATGCTTTCTGAAGTCGGATGTGTTGGACCGAAAGGTGCAAATATCACAGCCAAGCTGTAAACTACGACACAACGCATTCCGTTCTCTGGACTACATTCTGCTACTTAAGCCCTTTCAGGGTTTGGTAGTGGGAGATTGAGAACGAACGAAGAAGAAGAGGAAGAAGAACATAAACTGCAGGAACTGGGGATTCAAGTAAAGAATAAAAGTCAGGTGTATGGATTGGACATTTACAATGAGAAAACTCATCCTTACTGTATGGCAAAGAAACATCAACAATAAACAAATGATTGGAGAAGAGAATGAACGAACGATTGGTGAAGAGAATGGATGACTGAAATGTGGATATATAGAAGAGCATGCAGCATCTTCTGGTCAGAAAATAAAACAAATAATTAAGTCTTGGAGAAATTAGGAGCGCAAAGAGAATTGAAGAATGAATTAAATCAGTCAGTTCAGATATTGGTAATATTAAAAGTCATAAAAGTCATCTTGTTGAAAACAAAACTGGAAGGAAAGGTGCCAGAGGGAAATAACACTATAACAAAAGGACAAATCTTGACAATCAAGGCAAGAGACAAGAGGATGTTGGGGACCCTTTACAGCTAACCTTCATTGCAAACTTGACTGAACTAATGAATGTAATAAAACAGTTGTACTCATGTAAAAAACATTCCTTACATAAACAAAAAAACATGAAAATGCTGATTTAAATTTCTACTATATATAAAAATGAATTCCCACTCACTGTTCCTCCAGTAACAAAACAATGGGACTCAGCCCATTGACACCTATAAATGAGGACCTCAGAGGAATGATGAAGTTGAAAATGCCAGAGGTAGCATGCTCTGCTGCAAGAATAATAAGCTGGTGGTGCCATCTCTCATCCTTTGCATTCTTGTACTTGCAGTGGTTGCAGTTCTGTGTGGGAGAAAGAACAGAGAATTTGAAAAGTTGGTATCTGGGATGGGAGGAATCAAAGAGGAGTTAACTGCACGAAGGGCAGCAGCAGGTAGACTGTTCCATGCAATAAACAGAGGATTCCTCAGTAGAAGAGAAATAAGCAGGAAAAAAAATATGGATGTATACTGCTCGACCTATGTGCCTGTCCTGATATATGGATGTAAGTCATGGGCAATGACTACAGCCCAAGAAAGGCAATTACAAACTTCAGAAATGAGGTACCTAAGAAAGGCGGTTCAGGTGACGAAAAGGGACAAGATCCGTAACCAGACAATACGTAGCAATCTTGAAGTTCAACCCCTGCAGACATGAGTGGAGCAGTCCCAACTACAGTGGTTTGGCCATGTCTGTAGAATGGAAGAAGATCGGATACCGAAGCGGTCATGGGAGATCAAAAGTCAAGGACGCAGACCCTGAGGACGTCTCAAAGTACGTTGGGAAGACAACATACGACAGTCCCTAAGTGAAAGAGGGCTGGATTGGAAAGAGGCCAGGAAAAAGACGGCGGATAGAGCAGTGTGGCGTTCTCTTTGGCAAACCTCTACACCTCCCAGTAGAAGAGGAGCGACTAAGTAAGTAAGTAAGGTATCTGGGATGAAAAGAATAGGGCCACTGTTTCCTTCCAAGCATGTTGTAAAAAGTAACTACAGAGGGTTGTGCTTGAAACAGGTAATCTGTAAAAAATCATTCCCATTATAATCAGCCACTCCAAAAACTTGGGTGCAGAATTTATTTAAAAGGACCAGCTGCATTTAAGCCTATGCTTGGAACAGATGATGCAATGAATAAGTTGACAGCAGCTAACAACTCCTAGCTGGCTGTTTGTTCCAGGATCAGGAACTGAGAGTTGGCCCAGACCCTATTCTGCCTCCAAGAGGTGGTCATGGAAATCAACTACACCTCAAATAGGGGAAGACAAACCCAGTTTCAAAAATGGCATGGTGAAACTGAATGTGTCGGGCCGAAAAGTGCAGATATTGCACAATGTTACAACGCTCTTTTCAGAACGAATGTCGAATATGTTCAACATGAAGACATGATAAAAACAATTTATTAAACATTGAGAAAAAGACCTAAAAGTCATACAGAATATATACTGCCAACAAATTGTTACAGTTAGGATGGGTAATGAAATCAGCAAGTCCATTACGATACAATGAGGAGTGTGATATGGCTGTGTCGTTTCTTCATTTCTCTTATATTTATACAGTGAACCAGTCATGTGCAAGTCTGAAAGGAGCTTACCGAGGTAAAGAAGAAGAGTATGAGGATCTGATCGGATTAATAATAAGAGGACATATGATTGATACTTTGTGTTATGCTGATGACACAATGCTGTTAGTTAATAATGAACTAGATTTACAGAGGCGTGTTGACACCATTAACAGAGCCAGTGAAGATATGGTAGACAAGTAGGATAACTCGCTTAGATGACAAGGGGGATCACGATGCTGAGCAGCGCATGAGCTGCAGTGGTCAGCAACCCATAGCTGACTGCTAGCGTCAGGGCCAGCGAATCAGAGCTGCCAAGACCCTTCTACACCTCCACGCGGTGATCCTGGATAACAGGCTGCAGCAGGGCAGACTGGCTAAGGAGCAGGGATCGAAGAGGGAATGCTAACCCGGTACTTAAAAAATGCTTGCTGAAGTTGGATGTGTTGGACCGAAAGGTGCAAATATCGCAGTCAAGCTGTAAACTACGACACAACGCATTCCATTCTCTGGACTACATTCTGCTTCTTAAGCCCTTTCAGGGTTTGGTAGTGGGAGATTGAGAACGAACGAAGAAGAAGAAGAAGAAGAAGAAGATGACAAGGACCTGTTACGCCAACCATCCATAGCAGAATGAGTGACTGAGTCCCAGGCTGGATGCAAAAAGGATAATTTTTTTAATGACCTAGCCAGGAGTTGAAGACACATCTCCAAAACAGAAACAATGATCATAACAAAATGAAAGATTATTTTGGAGGTTAGGGTAGATGGAATGACTATACTGCAAACTACTAAATTCAGGAACCTAGGTTCCATTATAGTAGATGATGAAGGTGCAAAGATAAATAAAGATGAATAGCCCTAGCTAAAGCTGGCCTCCAGAAAATAATAAATATATTGACATTTCTCTATGTACAGATGGATGTGAGAAGAATTGATTGCCAATTTCATACGTTATGACACCTGATTGACTGTTGCATTGACGGATTTGACATGATTGATTGATATATTATACACAAAAAACGATGTCTATTACCAGTTGAACAGAAGAGAGCAGGTCGTACTTCGCACTGGCCACAATAGACTTAGGTACCACCTATTCAACAAATTGAAGATAGGTGGCACTGACGAATGCCCGTGTGGTACCGGGAAAATGACCGCTGAGCACATGCTGCAAAACTGCCCGACATACGAGGATCAGAGAGAGCAGATGTGGCCATCACCAGTGGCAACACTAGACAAGCTCTATGGCAGTGTCGACAGCCTCAGGATGGCCGCTGCTTTTTTCGAAAAAATAAAGGTTGATGTCTGACTGCGTAAGAAGAAGAAGATTGATTTATTGATTAAATTTCAGATGTGTAAACCCACAAGTAAGAGACTCTTTTACTCTACAGAGGTTTCAAACAGTAGAAGATCTGGCTACATGATGAGCAGAAGACCATGAGCCAAGTTAACAAACTCAGAAATACATGAGCGCACACAGCAGACTTGACTTAAAACAGGAGACTTCAACGGCCAAAAACAATTTGCAGTAAAAATGAACAAAATATGTAACGCTAGAACTATTAACAACAACAAAAATGCTTACAGCATTGATTCCCATTGCTCGGTTACACTGTGGGCTAGGGAGGGTTTGGGGGGATTTATAACGCAGAAGAACAAAGGCCACTTACCCAAGCAGTAACTACACAATGTGCAGGATAGGATTATAATCTAAGAAAAATCCTAGGCATGTACCTGTGTCAAACCTTGTGTCTTAACACAAATCACTCTTTCAATTACTCTCAAACACGAATTATCTTCACTTTCATGAATTATCTTCTCTTTCTAGAAGTGTATATTTTGAACTTACAGAGCCCCATTCTAAGCAGCAGAGTTGTCTGGCTTCCGTCATAATATGACAGTTTGTGCGTCTTGACCCAGAGTACATGGTCACGGGTGGTGGCCCTGTAGTTAGTCTGAAACATCAAGAAAGATGTGATATGTCAATTTTCAATAACAAAATCAAAATGTGCGAACACATAAATTAACATGAACCACTCACAGCACCAGGGAAGTTATCATTCTTCTGATTGTTAAACAGCAGACTCAATAATCTTCTAAATGACATGATTCATACAAATCTGTTACAAATTCTCCCTCTCTTAGTCACTCCTCCTCTATTCCTGTGGGTCTAAAGGTTTTCTTGTTTACTTGCAATTGAGTGTAAAGACAAACAGGACTGTTGTGTCTTTGCATGTTTTTTTTACCTTTATGCAGGCTTCTATCGGGCAGGAATTTAGTTACTTTCATCATTTTTGCTTGGACAGTCGCTAACAATCTGCTATTTAAAATTTTCAGTTGCCAAGGTTTCTCTTATGTGCACAGTGTGTACACAGGACTCTGATAGGACCAGGCGTGATTTCACTTTCCTTTAGACTAGAGGACATCTGATTTAAGAACCCACCATTTTGTGTTTTCATTCAAGGCGTAATTTCACTTTACTTTAAACCAGTGTTTATCGGCGGGGGCGCTGTTGCCCCTAGTGTACGTTTTTGAAATGTTAGGAGGTATTTTTGATTATCAGAATTATTGGGGGTCGTTTTTTTTGCCCATAGGGGGTTTTTCGTGATTCTCTATCATGACTAGTTGAGAAATATTAATAATGACAGCGAAATAATTGTTCTCTGACATTAGCGTGCTATTTATTCTCAATTATTATTATTATTATTATTCTCAATCATTGATATTCAAACGTAGAATTAAGATGCGCCATATCTGGACAATTTTAAAACATTCATTTGAGATTGGATCTACAACTTTACAAAATCTGGACATGTCGCAATCGAAGTAATCCCAATACCACTATTTAAACCTGAGTCTAACAAGAGAAATTATTGTTGTGGTGATTTCTTCTTCTTCTTCTTCTGCGTACACAGTCAGACAGTAACCATTATTTTCTCGAAAAAAGCGGCGGTCATCCTGAGACTCTCGCCACTACCATACAGCTTGTCTTGCAGTTCCACTGGCAATGGCCACATCTGCTCTCTCTGATCCTCGTATGTCGGGCAGTTCTGCAGCAGATGTTCAGTGGTCATTTTACCAGTACCGCACGGGCATTCGTCGGTACACCCTATCTTCAGTTTGTTGAATAGGTGGTACCTCAGTCTGTTGTGGCCAGTGCGAAGTCTGAAGACAACGACCTGCTCTCTTCGGTTCAACTGGTAATAGGCATCGTTTTTGGTGTAACCAGTATGTTCGGTTTCCCATTTGGACATGTATCTGGCTTTGATAAGCCGTTTTGACTCTTCGTACGTCATACTGGTATCTGTTTGTGGTAGCCTTGCACCTTCTTTTGCCAGTCTGTCTGCCTCCTCGTTGCCTAGGATGTTGCAGTGTGACGGAACCCACTGTACCACCACCCTTTTTGGTGCGGACTGCTGGCACAGTTTGCAGAGTGCTGCTCTTAAGTCATTAAGCTCAGTGTTCTTCTGGCTTTTTAGCGCTGTGACTACTTCGAGAGCATCTGTCAGCAAGACTATATGGCTCTCATTTTCACTGTGTGTCACCATTTCTTCCACTGCCGCCCTCAGTGCCTCTGCCTCCGCTCTGAAATTGCTTGTGTACTTACCAGTAGCGAATGACAGTGTTATATTTCTGCCATTTGGTAGGTTCAGGAATGCTCCTGCCCCTCCGTTCTGTGTAGTGTTTGTTACAGAACCGTCGGTGTATGCATGGGTCCAGTCCATGCTTGGGTAGCTTTTCGTTATGAAGCTTAGGGTAGTGTCTCTCCTTTCTTTTTCACTCTGGCAGTTTTTGTTTGCAATACCTGGTATATTTTCTACCACCTCTGGAAATATATCCTGCCTCCAAGTAGGTTTTCGTACAGTAGTGATGGGTTTTGGTGTTAGTGCGTTTATGGGATCTTCGTGCATCTTTGCTTTGGCTCCGCTTCAGTTTCCCATTTCCCAGATTGTTTAGTCTCTGGTACATTGGATGGTCCGTCAGTCTTCGGAGTTTCTCTGACTGCAGCTGGGCTCTGCAGTCTCTTCTATCGGTCATGGATTGCAGTTTTGTAATCTTTTCAAGTTCTACAATTGGCGTTGACTTCATGCCACCTGTTATAATTCTCATGGCTTGGTTTTGAAGTTTGTTAACTTTATCGAAGTTCGCCTTCGCTGCTGTTGTCCATGCCGCAATGCCATACTCGAGAACTGGTCTCACTCTTCCAGTGTACAGTTTCTTTAGTATGCCTTCGTCTGCTCCCCAGCTTGTGCCAGCAAGTTTCCTCATGATCGCCATTCTTTCTCTGGCTTTCATTCGGTTTCTCTCAATCTGACTTTTCCATGTCATGCGCCGATCAAATGTGACTCCCAGATAGGTTGGGTTGTCGTTTGGCTGCAGGTTGTGGTGATTTAATTGCATTTATTCCATTAACAACAAATATTATATATTTCAGATGTCCCAAATAAAGAGAAAATGCAGGCAATATTCAGTTGATCATTTGAAATTTAAAGATTTGCATGATCTCAACATACCACAATCGGTGATTGATCCATTTGAAATAGACGCGGAACTTAGTGAACATCTCCAAGAAGAGCTGATTGAGCTACAAAATGACTTTGAGGCAAAAGCACGGTTTAGTTACGTTTATTTAAAAAAATTTTGGATCCAGATTAGGATGTCTCGTCTTCTTTGGCAAAAAAATTAAACTGCTTATTACAGCATTTCCAACATCATATTTAGTAGAGAAAGGGTTTAGTTCTGTAGTTATGCCGCTGCAAAAACAACGCAATCGATTGCAAATTTGTGATAGAGGGGACTTAAGACTTCCTTTAAAAAATATAGAACCAGATATTGTTCAGTTAGCTGTGTCACACGAAGCGCAGGGATCACACTAAATTTAATTGGTAAGTGATTTTTTTATAACAAATCAATCTTTCAATGAATGGGATCAAGATGCTGAGCAGTGCATAAGCTGCAGTGGTCAGCGACTCATAGCTGACTGCTAGCATCAGGGCCAGCGAACCAATGTTGCCAAGACCCTTCTACACCTCCTCGCGGTGATCCTGGATAACAGGCTGCAGCAGGGCAGACTGGTTAAGGAGAAGGGATCGAATAGGGATTGCTAACCCGGTACTCAAAAAATGCTTTCTGAAGTCAGATGTGTTGGACCAAAAGGTGCAAATATCGCAGTCAAGCTGTAAACTACGACACAACGCATTCCGCTCTCTGGACTACATTCTGCTGCTTAAGCCCATTCAGGGTTTGGTAGCGGGAGATTGAGAACGAACGCAGAAGAAGAATCTTTCAATGAATGATTGAAAACGTATGATTCAAAGTAATGTGAGTGGTATGATTGTTGTGGGGAGGGGTGCGTGTACACATTTTTCTTCAGAAAAGGGGGTGCCAGCTCAGTTAGGGTTGAGAAACACTGCTTTAGACTATAGGACGCTGATTAAAACACCCACCATTTCGCACTTTCATTCAATCATTTCTTGAGAGGCAATTGCCTTATCTTTCAGCCTTTCAGCTACAGTTCCCTCCTCCCTACAAATTAGAAAGCAGTAGCTTAATTTGTATATTCATCACATGGTGAAAAAAAAATGAGAAAAAAAATTGAAAAAGGTTAATTATGCAACAGCACCTTTTTCAGTTCCATAGTTAATGTATAAATGCACTGTCAAATCTACAATAGGTTTCTATACATCTCTATGATAAACTATGATGGTTGAATAGCAGAATCTGTCATCGAGGATAAAGTACTAGAGGCTTCATTGTACTAAGCCTCGTTTTCTGAGATGGAGGTGACCAGCTCCCTTTTTTGCCCCATTGTCTTTCCTAATAAAAAGCCATTTATAGCAATATAGAGTGCAGCTTATGACAAAATGGGAGCAAACCGATTCTAAAGTTGTTATATAAACAAATAAATGTCATGACAGCAGAAATTGGTAATCGAGGAGTGACAACAAGAGGAAAACAAAGGAAAAGGATAAAGAATTGTATATGGAATCAATAGATCATAGGGAATAATCAGAATAACTCCATGGAATTGATATATTATTTTAACTAACAATGTGTAAAATATACAATAATTTAGGGGAACACACACACACACACACAACCTCACAATGAAGGCAATGTGGGAAAGCTTAATAAACTGCAAGAACTGTACAAGATGACAACTATGATCATTTCATTTCTCTCTTATTGATTTCTGCAAACACTAAGGCCCATTATGTCAAAAGAAATGAGTACTACTGATAGTAGAAATTACTTACTTTTCCTGTCCCATATCATTGTAAAACTGTAAAACACGACCAGCTCCATGTCTATGGTCAAGATTCTCAGGACGTGCTATATAAATAAATTAAGACAATATATCTAGAATTAGCAGCAAGATATGCATAATGTCTCAGTACTATCTGGGGTCACCACAATGTCTCAGTACTATCTGGGTTCATCACAATGTCTAAGTAGTATCTGGTCACCACAATTTGTAAGTACTATCTGGCGTATCCATAATGTCTAAGTACTATCTGGGGTCACCACAATGTCTCAGTACTATCTGGGGTCACCACAATGTCTCAGTACTATCTGGGGTCACCACAATGTATTTGTACTATCTGGGGTCACCACAATGTATTTGTACTATCTGGGGTCATCACAATGTATTTGTACTATCTGGGGTCATCACAATGTCTAAGTATTATCTGGTCACCACAATTTGTAAGTACTATCTGGCGTCACCATAATGTCTCAGTACTATCTGATCACCACAATGTATTTGTACTATCTGGGTTCATCACAATGTCTAAGTATTATCTGGTCACCACAATTTGTAAGTACTATCTGGCGTCACCATAATGTCTAAGTACTATCTGGGGTCATCACAATTTGTAAGTACTATCTGGCGTCACCACAATGTCTAAGCACTATCTGGAGTCACCACAATGTCTAAGTACTATCTGGGGTCACCACAATGTCTAAGTACTATCTGGGGTCACCACAATGTCTAAGTACTATCTGGGGTCATCACAATTTGTAAGTACTATCTGGCGTCACCACAATGTATAAGTACTATCTGGGATCATCACAATTTGTAAGTACTATCTGAGATCACCACAATGTCTAAGTACTATCTGGGGTCACCACAATTTGTAAGTACTATCTGGGATCATCACAATGTCTAAGTACTATCTGGGGTCTTCATATTCTAACACAGCAATTGGAGCAAGGATAAAATCCAGATCAGGTGAAACACTGAACAAGACCCCCCACCTCATTTCCTGGTAGGTCTCCTAGAAACAGTTTGTGTCACAGCAGTCTGGCCAGCGAGGTGGGAATCAACACTGTAATCCCCATAGTGGTTTGCTTACTGGGGAGCCTCGCATTGCACCAAAGTCTGAGGGACCAGGTCATCTTTCTCAAGTACACCTTAGAATGTACGAAGAGCCACTCTAACTCACTACCAAAGAAATATCGTCAAGGGAGGTTTTACAATGCAAAAAATAATTATGAAGCGAGACTGCGGCAGTACTGACAATTAAAATAAAGGATATTAAATCATGGATGGGGAGAAAAACTAACGTCTGGTCAGGCACAACATATTGATCAGACATGTTAGTCAGGGTCAGGCAAAATATACTGGCTGAGACCCTCAGCTCAGTTTTCTCATAGCCCTCACTGAAAACAGCTGTTTTTATGGCAGCCTGGCTAACATGGTGAGGGATCGATGTGATCCCCGTAGTAGTGAACAGCACGCAGGTGAAGCCAAGCATAGCACAACAGCTTGGAGGACTCAGTCCACCTTCATCAGCATGCTCGTAATGTGAGTAAAGCTACTGCAACCCTCCACTTAACATCCTTTTCAGGGCGCACAAAAAAGTAAACCTACTCATTGTGGCCATTCGAAACAATGAAATCATGGATGACTACTGTCCACATAGATGGAGATTGAGTAGAGAAACTGAGATGGATAGGACACAAGCTCAGAATGAAACCTTTTTTTTTTATTTATTTTTTTTTTTGCGTTCGCCTTATTTTCTCTAATCCCCAAGTCGGTGTGCGTTGCACTGTGGTTTTTATTTTGCGCCTGTCAGCCCAGTGCATCCTACATCAGCATGCATTTTATGTAAGGGTCTGCTTCCTCCTGCATTTTATAAGGGTTTGCTTCCCCGGGGTAACGGCCGGTGCTGTGATGGGGATCGAACCCAGCACCATCGGATTGTGAGCTGTGCCACTTAACCACTAAGCCACGTCGTCCCTCAGAATGAAACTTAACAGCAGGCAGGGGATTAGAGCCCACTGGAGATGAGATGAGTGGGGACAACAATGGTAGACAAAGAAACCTTGTCTGCTACAGTCTCAATGGTGGATCTCTAAAAGGTGGCACAAATTGAGAATTGGTGGACAGTATCCGCTTCAAGCGTGGGGAAGCAGGTGGATTAAATCATCAAACATTGAGTGAATGATTAGTTTAGCAGTAGAGCACTCATTGTTCATGGCAAAGGTACAGGGTTCAACTGCTGTTACCGGCACTACTGTAAATGCACACCTGGCTTACTGCTAGGGAAGAAAGGCAGGGAGGAAGAAAATTGGTCACCCAACCTCATAAACAAGCCGTGACCCCATACAAAAAAGTATCTGACACTTCATTCCAGACAGCAGTGTCTGCCATGAGGCAACCTTTGCAATACCATGCCAATCTGGGGAACTGAGACACTAGTTCGGTCAGGCACAATATACTGACAAGGAATTCAATTCAGAGTCAGGCACAACAAACTGAAAAAGACCACTATATCGCTTCCATGTAGCATTCCCTGGAAAAGGGGTGTTTTCAAAGCAGTCTGGCTGACGAGATGTGGATTAAGATAATCCCCATAGTAGTGAGTAAAAGACAGATGAAGACAAGCATAGCACAACAACCTGGAGGGCACCAGTCTACCTTTTAAGCACACTCATGACCTTGTTATGTCCTCGACAACAACCCATTTCCAGGATGACCAACAAGGAGGTCAGGGGAGGGTCTTGTCCACTATATTTCTCCTGACCCTGGCTTACATTGTTTGATCGGTGTGTTTTGCCCTAACAGACGTTAGCTTCATTGTCCCTACAAGAGAGTAAACTTACTCATTATGGGTATTAAACAACAACAACCACCAAGTCAATCTTCACTCACCAGCAAGTTTGTCATCGTCAGACATACTCTGCTCATCTTCAGTCTTGAACTCACTGTTCACATCATCTCCCTGTCCTCCCATTTCATTCACATCTGTATCCACATTCAGCAAAGGGACTGAGCTGCTGTGGTTTATCATACCATTGTTGTTGCCACTAGAGCCTTTTCTTCCACCATTAACATTGTCCTCAGCTTCACTGCTGTGACTGCTATTGTTGCTAGTGATGGTGAACTTGCGGGCCATGCGTGTAATGTTGTTACCCATGAGGCTTGTGATTGTGTCGAAGACGCTTTCATCATTATCTCCTGCAGAGATGGTCAGCTCATGTTCATTGTGGTACTTCTGCAAAGCCAAAGCTATCTGCTCTGTAAGGGAGAAAACACACAGGTCATGACCAACTAATCAATATGTGTGTATAGGAGGATTGCGTGTCTTCACATAGATACCATTATTTATATCCATTATCCTCTTAATAAATTATATCAGTGCTACTCAGATGGTTTAAATTGGATACACTTAACAGTGCAAAGTAGTTTTCACTTAATGTGATGCAAGAAATCTAAATTAACTGCTTTAGTGATCATCCCGTGGAATCTTACCAGACGAAATATTTCAAATATATGAGGGGCGTTCAAGTCAAACGGGGACTTTTTTTCTAATTCTGCCTGAATGGGTTATAGCGTGCTGTAACTACTATCATTAGTTAGGGGCACATATATGCTATTACTGCTAAGTGGCCCAATTGCCATGGGCTAATCACATGACAGATAAATCAAATCGGCAGACAATACTGTTAGTGTTTGTATGGAACATCATATTGTGATGAAGTTTCGTGTTAAAGAAGGTGGGAAACCTGCAGAAATTTACAGAATGCAATCACAATGCAGTTATGAGACACTCAGCCGGTAGGACAGGTGTAAATATTTTAGAGAAGGGCATACATCCATGAGTGATGATCATGGCTGTGGTGGCTCTCAACCCACCACAGTCATTCCTGTGAATATCCAGATTGTGGAACGCCTTATCCTGGAAAATCAACGCATAACTTTATCGCGTTATTGCACAAGTCTTTCTTTTGGTATGCTCAACACTATTATTCATGAACATTTCCTTTTTGGGAAGGTTAGTGCATGTTGGGTGTCAAGACAGTTTTCCGTTTTTGACCAACAGAGAAGAGTTCAAGCCTGCACTGAATTGAAGAAATGTTTTGACATGGACTGCCATGACTTTTTGGATCGCTTGATTACATGTGACGAAATCTGGGCTCATCATTATACTCCTGAATCAAAATGAGCATCCAAGCAGTGGAAGCATATGCTATCCCCACCTGGGAGGTCAGTATTTCAGCACTGATGACGAAGTGAAATAAGCTGTCCTGGATTGGTGCAGACATACTGACAAATCTTTCTACACTGGGATAAGTGCATAAATGGCATTTTGACTACTTGAAAGAAATTTTTGTTTGCATTATAAAAAAAAGCACTGGTTTGAATTGAATGCCCCTCGCATATCAGATATTGAATAACATTATGTTTGTATGAAATAGTGTTTGTGTAGCTATGTTTATTTGTCTTTATTCTCAATTTCATTATCCTAAATTAAAATATAAATTGAATTATAAAACTATGGATACAATTAAATAATGCATTTTAAAAATATCCACTTGCTATCACCTGGTCAACCCTGAAAAACATATTCTGGTCTGCCACATAGAAAGTTTGAGTAGCACTGCTGCAATTAATTATACTCATGTATTATATGTCTAATTCATGACTAAGACCATTCAACTCCAATGTGAAGTCTGTTCTATTGTGTTTCTAACGTTCGGAACTATAAAAACTACAGTGAAAAATGTTCAAGCTTTCATTAAAGGATGCCTGCACCGAATAGATGAATTAAAATGATATGATAAAATTACTAATGCAGAACTGTGGGAAAGAACCGGACAGATGTCAGTAGGACTTGACAAAGACAAGGCGTTAGTATTCAATAGAACACACATTACGGAAAATAGCTGGATAGCATTACAAGACAGTCTCTGTTCTAGAATTCCAAAGCCAAGAGAAGTAGAGACAGACCAAACCACTCATGGAGAAGAGAGCTCAAGACAAACATAAAGGCAACAGGGAAGACGTGGACAGAGCTGGAAATTATGGGACAGAGCAGGAAGATTTCATGAGTATCTGTTGAAGATCTATGCTCTGCAAGGAGATGAAAAGGGTTGATTGATTCAAGAAAAAAAACTATTCCATCAAACCTTGTTTTAATGAATCAGTTTATTCAGAAGAAATATGAATGATGCAGAAGAAAGTATTCATTAATGACTACAAAAGAAATATCAACAGTAGAAATGATTTAATCTACAAAGGTGCAACATTTAAAGTTGAAAATTGAAAATTAAATAAGGTTTTTTGTTTCCTATTTTTATTCTCCATATGTTATTTTGTTGTTGGCCTGTTTCCTAAAGTGGAATATGTTGTACTATGGTTTGCACCCAACAGCCCAGTGTATCTGACTTCAGCAATTATTTTTTTAATGGATTCATTTATCATAGATGTACAAACTTGTTGGTTCATGAATTCAAACATTTGAAAATTTAGTTTATGAACTCTACCCCTGGCCACTATGCTACACAGCCTCTCCCCATCCTGATCCATTACAGCATTTGTCCTGAACAGGATGTTGTGATGTGTGATAGTTTACAGCGAGGATGCAATATCTGCGTCTTTCAGCCTAACACATCTGGTTTCAGCTGGCTTTTTTTGGCTATGGGGTTTACCTTCTCACTGTGATCAGTATTCTGTTAACCAGACTAGACCAGTGCAGCCTGTTTCCAGGGTCATCACTTGAAGGTGGAATAGGGTATTGGTCAGCTCTGGTTTGCTAATGCTGATGCAAGCAGCCAGCTACTCATAGCTGGCTGCTGTCAGCTCATTCACTGTGCTGTATCCATTACATACGATTTATGTTACTAATTCAGTTTCTAATATTAACAGTTATTTCACGATTGATTAACACTGAATCCGCTACAACTAATAAATTCCTAGTTTTTGCATAAATATATCTGTATTAGACTTACATTACATTATACAATGGTATAAACAAGAGAAAAGACAATATCAATAGTCTAAGTTGAAATATGACTGCAACAATAAAACTTAATAGCTATAGTTAGTAGTCAGTACATAAGAAGATATTCAACAAGCCATTAGTGATTACTATCTTAAGACGACAACAAAAAACATTCTCATATGTGTTTTCAATTAACAGAAAACTAAGGCTGTATAGCAGCAAATGCACAATTATATAAATGTATTAAATATAAGATGTGTCAATGCAGAGAAATATGAGGAAATCATCATCATCATTTCTTGTTTGTACCCAATAGTAGCACTTTGACATTAAAGTTACAAAATATTGTTTCATTTACGAGATGTTTTTTGTTTCTCTGTAAATAAAAAAACTCCTTAAAGATACTTAGTGCTTTAAAGCCACTGCCATAGATAGTGTTGTCTTTTTTGTGTGTTTTTTGTGGCCATGCCATCTTATCTGCTGTGCTCGTGTAAACAATACACACCCTAACTACTACCCCCATTTATCCCATTCAAAAGAAAATATTTTCTAAGACTTTTTGTCTCTCCCTAAAAAAAAAAAAAAATGATAGTTGGGTTTGTTTTAAAAGCTATTTTTGTTTCTTGCAGACAAGAAACTTCTTTAATACCAACTGCCAAACAAAAAACAGTTTTCGTTGTGAGCTGTACGTCATGAAATAAATCATCATGTCAAAGTAAATCTCAATATAGTTTTAACTGAAATACATCATTAATCATAGCATTCATCGTGCGTGACTCTCAATCAGAAAACACAGAAGGGATGTCTATGGCATGTGTGGATAGTGGCCTCAAATCTTCAGTGTGGGGGACTGTGTTAGTCATGCTAGGATTTACAACAGTAAATGAGCTGGCATTATGGCTTAGAATGCACCACACACAGTCCAAACATCATATAAATAGGGAGGTGTAGGGGGGAGAGAGAGAGAGACAAGGGGGAGGAGAGATTTTTAAATCAATCGATGATATTATGAATGATGACACTTCTTTTCTGGGAAGAATCAAAGTCATGACACTCAGTGCAGACCCGTAGGTACTCAGTCCCTCTCAGTAAATGATTAAGACTGTAGGTAATGATGGCTTCTGAAGTTTGCTGGCTGTGCACACTCCGTCCTCTCAGCCATCCATTTCTACCATATACATACACATATATGTATTTTTACAATATCAGATGTGAAAAGAAGGTAATTGAAATGTTGGTTATTGATCTATGCAAATGCAACTATTGTCACAAGTAACAGCAAAAAATAAATAGCATTTAATAAGAAGCTGATTGATAATTAACAATTACTAAAGCAATAGCACACATGAACTTGTGCACAAACACACTCAACTATAAATATATATACATCTGGCATGGTCGGTGCATATTAGCAATGAAAGCACTGCTTGCCTTCTCATAGAAAACAAATCAATACCGTTTTTCCTTTCTTTAGCTGATAAAGATTTTTTAATCGAAAAGTACAGTTTGGCAGCATTGGTTGCGTTTAATTTTATTGTACGGATCTACACCAGGTATGGCTGGCTTTGGCTTCGTTCGTTCTCAATCTCCCACTACCAAACCCTGAAAGGACTTAAGTTGCAGAATGTCGTCCAGAGAACGGAATGAGAAGTGTCGTAGTTTACAGCTAGACTGCGATATTTGCATCTTTCGGTCCAACACATCCGACTTCAGCAAGCATTTTTTTTACCGGGTTAGCATCTTCTGTTCGATCCCTTCTCCTTAGCCAGTCTGCCCTGCTGCAGCCTGTTATCCAGGATTACCGCGTGGAGGTGTAGAAGGGGTCTTGTCAGCTCTGGTTCGCTGGCCCTGACGCTTGCAGTCAGCTATGGGTAACTGACCACTGCAGCTCATGCTCTGCTCAGCATCTTGATTCCTACACCAGGTATCAAACAAGTCATTATTTTTTACAATATGACTCAACCTCTCCGTTAAATGTGACTGTGGGAGGAAAGAGGGGGAAGACAAAGCCCTGAAACTTCTGTCCTCACGGTTTGTATTTGGCTTGCAATGGGTGAGGTGCAAGGATGGGATGAAAGGTTGTTGCCATGTCCCTAATGAATATTTTTGCCACGTGCTCTTGGATAAGCTGTTATTGATGCCTGTATATTTTATACATATATTTCAATAAATGTCTACTAATTTGAAGTGTGCGTCTGATGGATCCCCCTGCACATCAAGAGAGGAAATAGCTAGCAGGTGGGATGGAAACATTACAATGCAGCCTTCAACCACCTACCCCCCCCCCCCCCCACGTCTACTCTGTGAGTAGTCTCTCACAGCAACTCCTGACACAGACACGAGCTCAGACACTCCTAACATTGTTGAGGTAAAGACAGTCATAGAGAAACAGTCTTCTGCATACAACCAGTATGGTATTTGCTGTTTTGATTCTAGTTCTTAAACATTCCCATTGTATCATTTCCACTAAACTGTCTTCTCTATGTTGGTCAATACTTTCAGCTAATATACAGTCATATTTATTTTTAACCCTGATCATGTATTGCTGACTATCTCTGGTTGTTGCAGGTCCAATGTGTCTACTGAAGAAGACACCGTTGTTTTGAACATTGCATTTTTTAGTTAGATCCTTAATTTTATAACTACCATATTGAGATTGAAGTTGATATCTACTCTGATATATATATATATGGCAATGCAGAGACTGAACAGCCTGAAGAAATTATGGCAGAACACCAACAAAATGATAACAGTAAAAGTCTTGAGAGCCTGTGTTTTTCCTGTGGCAGCTTATGGTTGTGAATCAAAAAAATGGCTGTGAATCAAAAAATGTTACAGAAAGATCCTCAGAATACCCTGGACAGTGAAAAAAACAAATGTAGAGGAAGGGGTAGACCAAGAAGGCGATGCCACCAAGATATCCAGGAATGTCTGAGTATAACTGTGGCGGAGGCTGGAGTTTTGGCAAGAGAACGAGTTTCTTTCAGGCAGACTGTGATGGGAGCGATGTTCTACAAAGGACATGCTACATGATGATGAATATATATATATATATATATGTGTGTGTGTGTGTGTGTGTGTGTGTGTGTAGGTATATAAAACAATGAAACAAAACATACAGTTATAATATAATAACAAAATTATTAAACTAAAACTGACATATCGACTATCAACTACACTAGACATATCTGCAAATATCAATGAAGTATACAAAGGATAAGCTATGCCGGGAGTGGATGTAGGTAGGAGGGGACAAATTGGTTTCTGCAATATTCATAAAGGTAATATTTTCAGTGAAGCAAAAAAGAGAAATAGCAAAAGATAAAAAAAAAGCAAAATGTTCACAGAAAATAAACTACAGCTACATTAGAGAAAAAAAGAGAACATCACTACATATAAATATACAGAATTACTATTATTAGTAACAAGATTCAAACTACTCAAGATAGAGTACAGATTAGTTTCTAATTAAAACAGACTTGTTAAAAATGTTGACTAAATAAGTTTACACTGAATGCAATGCATGACAAAGGTATGTTTTGGGCTAACAGTTAAAATTATGGAGATAAAATAAAATCCATCCTGCATGGGCAAGAGGTCTTATTCCTAAACCATAAAAATCTCTCCCCCTGTGAGTAGTATCAGTCCCAAAATGATGTCATGGTTTTTAAATGAAAAATTATACAAATTATTTTAACTGTTTTGTTCTTAAAAATCTATTTCACATCATTTTGAGCATACCCATAGGTGCTGCCTCTCTCAGTAAATGGCAAAGGATATGGATACTGATGGTTCCTGTAGCTTGCTGGTTGAAAACATTCCTGTTACATCTTCGCATACGCCTGACTCCACTTTGACCCTAGTTTGATTTCTGGTTCTGCAGTCTGGGAATTGTTGATTCATTTATCCAACAGACGGTCATTGAAAGTCTTAACAATGTCAGCCCTATCCATCTCCAATGTGCTCATAATGGGTACTTGTGTAGCCACAATGTCAGCTCTTTCATTGCTCAGAATCCCAGCATGACCAGGACAGTATATCATCCCCCACCTCCCAGAGGTTAGAGGCCTCTACAGAGACTATCTACTCATATCTACCCCAGCCCTTCTGTGTGCTCTGAAGTAAGAATTTGAGGTCTAGCCCAATGACTGCTACTGTTAAAGAGGTCTCAGATAGCATTCCAAACTGCCACTATCTCCTTTCACATACTGGAGGTTATTTTTAAGTATGCCCCACACCACACATCATAATTTCCCACTGCATAGCATTTAGCCATCGGTATATACAATGCCATCACTCTTCTAAGTGTTAGCACATGTCAACATTTTAATCTCTAGATCTCTTTTCCCGTTGCACCAGTCCCGGCATACCATACCTAGGATTATCATGACCCAGTGGTAATCTGTCATTCTATCACCTGTGTGGACCCATTCTTCAACCTTGAATATTGTCTTGACTGTTGTCACCTGTTCAATAATTTTCTCTGCATGTATCATCAATGGTATCAATCCCTTTCTTGAGTCTTGTTCCCATGATGTCTAAAGTGTTATTGTTCAGCAGGTGTGTCTTGTCTGCGGTAACTCATATATAGGCTTTGCCCTGTGCCAATTTATATCTGGATACCAAAAACAGAAGTTCCAGCAAGTACTTCTCTTCATAATCGGGGGTATCGCTAGTGCAACTCAGAATTTTATTATTATTATTTATGTGAAATATTAAACTAATATCACCATTAATTTTTCACTCAAAATGGAACACGAGGTCGTAACTGTAAATCTCTTCATGTCAGAAAGCATGGAGGTACAACCACAGCTGATGCTTCTTCTTTGTATGCAGGAAGCCTGTGCCAATGAATTTATATGATCTTGCTGAGATGATGGTGGGAAATGCCCCATAGCAAAACCTCACATAATTGACAGCTTAGCAGTTACTAGAACAGCCAAAGGCAGTGTGTAGGTTCTATACTGCTGGGTAGGCTAAATGCCATCTGGGTAACGCCTGGTGGCTCGACACCCCAGAGCTACACCTTCCTCGGGCATAGTAAGTCGCAAGAAGGAAATCATCCAGAATAGTCAAATGTGAGTCTGACTGACAAACCAGAGAAGACATGGGATGACATCTTTTCTAAGGCCAACCAGACGGATTTGCTGAACAAAAGGATAACTTTTGGCTACCTGATATCAGACGCTGATTGAATACCAGGAATCCAGTAGTTTAGCAAATGTGCTATTTATAACACATAGTTCGACAGTATGAGCTTGTTAGTCACACTTTGAATTGTCTTTAGCAGTATGCACAGTGGTGTACTTCTTATTCTGATCACTGGGAAAAATGGCTCCTGTATACATACATTGTTTTGTACAGCTTTCTTCCAACGCTGGATGTTATGCCTTACTAATCATAAGTGCCCTATTCTTTCTTCTCAAACAAGATATCCAAAGGGGGGGAATGAATTAATCCAACAGAAAATAAATAAATAATTCGAATGAAGTATGGTATAATAATTAGCTGACTAAAAGTAAGTACTAAAGATTACAAATAGATATTGAACATCAAGAATACACACTGGCTCTAGAAGGCAAAGAATAATTAAAAAGCAGACATATCAAACTGGAGCTGGTATACTCAAATTGTTCCTACCATAGCGTTCGAACCGAGCGCTGGAGCCCCTTTTGGGCAGATGTGCATCCCCAGTGTTTGGGGTCTTTGGTACCCCTAAACAATGCAAGAGGTAAAATATATAAAAAATATATATAACTTGAACTATTCAAAGGCATCATAGATACTGTTTCGTTAGTTAGGAAATAAAGATGGGTGGGCAATGTGGTACTCAAGCCTGGCAATAGAAGGACACAAAATAAATATATTTTGATATGATACATTTAAGTTCCCACCTAGATAATCCAATAAAGAAATGGAGTGATAAACAAAGTAAAGCTTTTGTTCCAACAAACCAACCTACTCCAGGACAAAATACCAGAAGAAATTAAAACAACTTTTAGCAACCTGGCATGAGACAAACCATACGCACAATCTACTTCAGTCCAATTGTGCATGTTTATAATGTTAGATTGGTCCTATCCATTCTTCGTCTGGTCCAGCTTGTGTCATTGTTTCACAACCCAGGGTTTGCCTATCTGAGCTGTAATTTACATGCCTGTTGTTTTTGTTTTCTGTTGTACATTTTTTAATTAGTACAGGTTTTCATCAGCTGAAAATGACATATATGAAAAACTAAACTAAAATGACATGTATGAGAAACGTCACTGAAATGACATTCTTAGATGAATTTAAATTAATCCTGAGATTTTTTTTAAAAGTGCGAATCTTAAGTCAGTCCAGCAAGATGAGATAACCTGTACTGATCCCAGCTATTTGACAACGAATCAGATTACATGTGCCCATAATTCTTAGTTCTATTAGTGCGGACATGTAGTGAGGATACAGCTGATACAAATTATTGCAAAAACTGTCCACCTCAACTAGCAAGTGTCTGAGCTATCTTCCCATTCTCAGTTATGAGGTGTATGTAACCAACAACCAAAGCATAAAGGTGTATGACTTTAAAGTACCTAAATTCTCATTGTCTCTCCGGGGAACAGTTTTAATAGCTTCGGGGCTGATCTTGGAGTATTCTTCTCTTGTAACACTCATGTAAAAACAGAAATCTCCTCCCTAATTGAAAGAACAGAGAAGTTGAGTAATTTATGCATTATTAACTACTAAATTGATCATCATCATCACCATCATCAAAGTCTTTTTAGCTACCTGTGGAACACAGGTGTTCAGTAAATACAGGTCAAGTCATCAAACGATCTGTTTATAGATTTTATGGCTTAAAGTTAACACAGGGTGGGGTAATCAGCCTCATGCCCTTAAACATGCTATGGTGCAGCTCATTTTTGTTCACCTTTTTCATCATGTGGTGAAGTGTACCAATTAAGTTGTGGTCAATTAAAATCTGTGTCTGGATCAGAATGTATTTAAGTAAATTATAAGTTTATGTTATTACACTAGTCTTGATGCTGGGAGTAGTATGTGCTACAGTGGATAAAATTATCTGACACTTACCGACTCTTGGTAGTTATTTTGCTAGTGGACTGTCAAATACGGATTCACATTAGAACTTTTCAGCTGGATATAAAGGTCAAGTTGTTGCTGAGTGGAGAATGGTATACATGACAACAACCTCCAGAATAGAGATTCAATCAAATCTTTTTTAGTTGCTCGTACAATATATTTCTTCAAAAATACATGTCATGTCATGTGCTGACCTGTCCATCATCTGTTGGACGTTTTTATGGCTTAAAGTTTCTACAAGATGGGGTAGTCAGCCACATATGCAACCCTCTGAAGTTGCCTCTTATGTGACATGCCTGGTAGGTTACAATATTACTATTCTTTGCTTCCCTTTTAGGACTCAAGAAACACTCAGGTGAGAATGGGGATTGATTCAATTCTGAGGTGGCTATTTGAGACCTCATTAATCAGTCATCATGTCTGATTCAATCATTTATTCAGAAGGTATAAAAACAAATGGGAACATTGTGTGTTTTTCCCTGAGTGTCAGAGTGCTTCAGATACACTTGCCTTTGTTTTTTGTTGCTACTTTGTTCAGAATCAGACACCATCAGTAGAACTGCCTTGTTATGGATGCCATAGAGAAGACAAAATAGTGACCAACTTATGACAACTTTGTGAAGAACTGTAGAGGCTGAAATGAAAATCATGAATCACGAGTTGGAGGAACTGTATGACCGGTTATAGACTGGGTAAAGTGGAGAGAGTTTATTGCTGTCCTTAAAGATGCCATCAAGCCTGCTTTTTCACCCACTGACCAAAGAACTAAGAAGCAGACTTTGTTCAGAAGGATTAGAAGATATGTTTATGCTATAAGTGGAGAGATGACATCAGAGTTTCATACCTTGTATGGATTTAATGTCATGGTGACGCTGAAGTTTGCAGCAATAAAAGAACCGGCTTTGAAAGCCAACCTTGCAAGAGACATTCAATATGGATAGTGAAACACTTAAATCAGTCAATGACCAGTGTTTGTATCATGACACTACAATCAATGAATTGGCTATCCACAGATTGTAGAAATTTGAAATCAAACATGGGTCAAGCTACAATGGTTATCTGAGAGGGTGAAGCTGCAGGAATCGAGATGGAGAGATTGAAATAGAGAGATAGAAAGGTACAGAAGGGCTGAATATTGCACGAGTGAATAGCAGACCCGGAGGCCCCAAGCCTTTGGTGGGTTGTGTGGATCTGCTGCCTTGTTCAAGTTGGGGTGCATGGTAATGAGTGTACCACCAAAGTCCTCACCTCAATGACACCCAATAGTAGGGTCTGTTTATGGATAGTGGTGACATTCTGAAAGCACTCATTGACTGCTGCTTGGGTGTTGAAATTACAATCAATAAACTAACAATTCAGACTCCAGAATTTGTAAATTAATTGTGGATCCAGCAGGAAAGGACAAATGAGAAGACAGATCAGCAGCTAACTACTGTGACCATCAGTGTCTACACTTTACGCCAATTCCAGAGGCAGAATGAGCACTTATGAGTTTATCTGCACCAAAGTAACATTGATTATTGATTGAAAAGAATTGAACAAAGTGAATAGAAATTCAGAAAAAGCATAACAATTATTTTGATCCTTACAATTTTTCAACTATCATGAGACTCCACAGTAAAATTGCACTGAAAATGTAAATACTAAAAAGGAACTATAGAAAATCATGACTCCCAAAGGTAATTGCAAAGGTAGTTAAGAACAATCACAACATTAGCTACATGGGTGTAGAGAGAGAGAGACAACATTTTTCCTCTTACTTTTAGTTTGTACTGAGGTCCAGGGTTCAGCTGTAAATGAGGTGAGGCTGCCTCAGAGTCCAGAACAGCTAATAGTGCCACACCAAATCTGGGGGGAGAGAGGGAAGGACAATTGAATGATTCGATTCACCTTTTCATTCCAAGTGAAGCATATGGCCTGCGCTACAGCTGGTCCTTTTGCAGAAAAACTCTATTTGAAGTGAAGGGTTCAATAGCAATTTATTTACATGATGAGGCTGCTAGCTTCATACACAACCAATTGTATTCCCCTTCCATGACATGCTTGGAAAGTTACCGTTAACTATAACTTGGATGACAAGTATTTAGACACATCCCAGGGTCAAAACCAGATTGGATTATAAAACGGAGAATGTTACTTATCTATGACATACAAACAGTAGTTCTAGACAACCAAGGAACTGTAGCATTTTTCT
Source organism: Ariolimax columbianus (assembly GCA_036924085.1). Classification (NCBI taxonomy): domain Eukaryota; kingdom Metazoa; phylum Mollusca; class Gastropoda; order Stylommatophora; family Arionidae; genus Ariolimax; species Ariolimax columbianus. Next base: position 111,177,851 of record JAVGWX010000004.1, on the reverse strand, counting down.
TCTGAACATTTTTTTTTTCATTACAACAACTGTTTTTAAGAAACAAATTTTCATTGCAGTTTTCATTTCCATTGCTAGGGTTGGGTTAATTGGGTTTATACAGCTGAGAAAGCATCAAAACTGCTTGGCGACCATATCCATTTTATTTGTACCCTGGAGATAGCTGATACTGTGCTCTTCTATTCCCTGGCCATTCACACAGGCCAGAAGCCTGTTAAGTGTGAAGTAACCATCTAGGTTTAGGAAAAAAGTCCTAGAAACTACTTCAAACATAAAGGGGAATATATTAAATACTGTCATTTAATGTTCATTCCTACGATTTTATGAAAATGCTGCTTCCTCCGCAGCCAGACACATGGAACACTTTATATGGCACTAGACAACAGCTGATAAACATGTGCAGAGACCATTACATGGTATTGGGCCGAAAGGCGAAAGCCCGGATGCTGCTGGATCCGTAATAACTACAATGTTCATTCTTCTTCTTCTTCAATAATATCAGCTTAGTGAGCACAGGCAATCATCCAATCATCTTCAAGCAGACCTGGTCTGTGCATTTATTTCCAGTTCTTTCCAGCTTCTCCCGAATTTACTTGTATCGATCTCTAGGTATCTTCTCCGTGAATTCTTTGGTCTTCCTTTTACTTTTTTTAACTGGAGGATTTTACTCACTTTTAACATGATTCTCACATTCCAGGAACCGAGTCTAGAAGTTTTCCTTGTTGGTAGAAAGGACGTCAGCAAACCAGTGTCCTTGTGGCTTTGCCTGCCGAACGTCACAGAACGCATTAATGCCCTTTCTCCTTCAAGGCCGGCTCATTAGATATGTTGGTTGATGTTTTTGTAGCAAGGTTAAATGGGGTACGGGAGTTGGCCCCACAACCAACCTTCCCCTCCTCCTTTTTCCTCTAGGTCATAATTTTAAAACAACTAGGTTCAAATAGTCATACTGTAGATTTATCTACATTAAACTCCATTTTCTAGCTTACAGACCATTCTCGAATTTGATCTAAATCTGACCTCAATGTATCCACTTCTCCTTTAGATTAGACACTATTACATAGTTTTGTGTCATCAGCAAATTTTGTAATTATGGATCCCATATGAATGTCTAAATCATGTATATGAATCAAGAACAAAATTGGTCCCAAAACTGAGCCCTGCGGCATTCCATTTTTTACTTCACACCACTCAGAGTACTACTTATTTATGCCCACTCTCTGACTTCTTCCCGTTTACCAATTTTCAATCCATTTAGCAACTTCCCCACCTATTGCATGTGATTTTAACTTTCTCAATAATCTTTGATGAGGTACCCTATCAGAGACCTTTGCAAAATCTAGATTAATATCTACTACTGGCTTTCCTTATCTATCATTTTAGAAACCTCCTCCATGAATATTGGGTAGATCCAATATGGAACATAATTACAGAATGGGCGAAATCAATATTGGAAAGATAGAAAACGAAAGGGTCCTAGGGGTTATAATAGATCATACAGGTAAGGTGAGTGAGCAAGTCCAGGTAGCAGTGAAAAAGACAAATGCAATGTTAGGTATGATAAAAAGAAATATTAAACATAGGAGCAAGAAAGTGTTAGTTAAACTGTATAAAGCATTAGTTAAGCCTAGATTGAAGTACTGTGTACAGTTGTGGAGTCCTTATCATAGAGGGGATATAAACATGGTGGAAAGGATACAAAAAAGAGCGACAAAGCTGATATTGGGATTCCAGAATTACAGTTATGAGGAAAGACTCAGAAAAACTGGCCTACAGTGTCTAGAAAAGAGAAGAATTCGAGGTGACAATACAGGTTTATAAGATATTCAAAGGAACAGATAAATTTAACTATAACAAGTTTTTCAAAATACAACCACCTACAAGAACAAGAGGGCATAGCTACAAGTTGACTAAAGAGAGGTCCAGATTAGATATTAGGAAATACTGCTTTAGTTAGAGAGTGGTGAATGCGTGGAATGCATTGCCACAGGAGGTAGTGGACATAGGGACAATTAATGCATTTAAGAATAGATTTGATACGCATAGCTTTTAGAGCAAGGTAATGTAAATGGAACTGGTTGAATACAGACTCAGCAGAGTCTTCTAAAAAAGTATAAAGACATTAAGTTAAGTTAAAACAGAAGGGTGTTAAGTCACTCGAGTAAAGAGTTATATGCAACAAAATGATAAATTAAGTTCCTGATGAGCATTGTGGTAGAGCTCTCTCTTTTTACTGCAAAGGTATGTGGTTGAACTCCCATTACCAGCATACTCCATTCAACCTAGGTGTGGCCTAGTGTTATGGAAGGAAAGGCAGCGAGGAAATTAATTGGTCACCACATCTCATAAACAAGTTGTTACCTGGAACAATGAAGTCTCTAATACTTCATCCCTGATATCAGAGTCTGCTACAGGACTACCTTTACCTTAATTAGCAAAACTTCAACTCAAGATCATGGAAACAGGCTGTGCTACAGCAGCCTGGCCAATATGGTGGGGATTGATACTGTGATCCCGTGTTGGTGAATCTGCTGAGTAGTCTTACATTGCAAAAAGATCTGTAAAAGTAGCCATGAAAACAACAGCAATGAATACAGAAAGTCATGTGTGGCTTACCTGTGATGTGCATCTGCTGAAGCTCTTGGGAAAGTCTCTCCCTCATACTGACTGAAGAAAACACTCTTTTGCAACTGTATATGGTAAATCTCATTTCCAGAGTGTCTGCCATACACTTGCTGCCATGGTTCTGAGGCCATTGCACCTTCTCTAAACAAACCACAAATCAAAGAACACACTTTAAACACTAGCAGTGCATTTGTGTATTCACATGTACTTTCTGTCACAAATAAATAATATTAATAATCATTCAGAAGGTCATGAAGCCTTGCATTTTACCAGACCTAGCCACGAAACGGTATCTTATCAAGACCTCCTATCAATAGTAAAAACATGCATGCTTCAATGTTGCTGCCATGTGGTATTATTGAGTGGACTACCAAATAATTTGCTCAAAAGCCCAGCCCCTGGTAAGAGAAAGAGAGACTTACACAGCCTAAATTTGGTTATATCACCCATGTGTACGTGTGGACAAACAGCACAGACAGCTGAACATATCTAACAAGAATGTTATACGCTTAGGTGTACTGAACACTGGCCATCGGAGACGCACCATCCCAAAGTTATTTGGGAGTCTTGAACTCTCTCCACAAAGCAACTTTTATCCAGAGAACTGGACTTCACAATTTTTTTAATGCGGTGAACAAGAAGAATAAAATAGGCACAGCTCAAGAAGATTACCCCAACAAGAAATGAGTGGTATATTAGTTACATCTGTATATCTTAGTCTTAGTTCACTTCTACAGCGGCGAATGTCCCTGTGCAGGTCCTAGCTCTGGCATGAACTGGATGTAGCTGGGTTGGATGATTTCCTGCTTAGGGAGCTAGGATCAAGCAGCTTATTACTCTGCTGTGTTGGGACAAGTGCTGCGAAGGGTGGTTAACCGATGTGCGAGTCCATCTTAATAGCCTCAAACACTAGAGCAAAGTAGACCCACAGCCTCTAAACAAACCACCTAACCATGGCCGGTGTTATGCCATTATCACACAGTTAGGACATGCTCTCTGTGGGGCAGTGATGCTATTCTTGTGCTTGTCATACACAAAGACCCCAGCGGACCACTTGGGAACATCTGTAAGTTGTAAAAGAAACCAGAAAGATTAAAGAAGTCATACACCACCATATAAACAGATATTCCAATAGGTTGCCAACAATGTTCATTCCTTTGCATCCTACAAGTGAAAAACTATAAATATTTGACTACTTCTCATTTGACTGATTCCTGTATTCATTATCATCCTTTCTTTCACTCCAGTAGCAGCACATGACCACCGCTACAGTTGGCATCCTTACAGAAAGTCTATGCCAAAGCATTAAAATACTCTTTCAGTTATGATTTTTGTTTTACAAAATGATGAGGGTACTCGTCCCATGTGCAACCTTGGTTTGGCTTGATAGTTATTGTATCTTCAATAAGGCATTGCAGTTAAACAATTATGGCTGCACATTTCCAATGACATCGCAAATATTAAAAGACAGATGATCAGAGTTTACTTATATCTTATGTTCTCAATGTAAAACATGAACTCTGACTGAGACAATAATAAAAAACTGCATCATGGGAAATGAAATGCCTTCCAGGCCAAAGATATAGATTTATAGCTGAATGACTGTGTCAATGTCAGCAAAGCAGAGCTGTCCAAGACCTTTTTCAGCCTTCAAGTTGTGACCATTAAAACAGGCTGTAAAGCAGTCTAGCTGACAGTTTAGAGATTAATTAAGGAAAGCAAACCCAGTCCCAAAAATTAAAGGCACAGATATTACAGTCTTACTATCCACTATGACACAATGTAACAAAGTCTTTTTCAGAAAGAACAATGAAGAGGAAGAAGAAGAAGAGAAAGAGGGAGAGAAGAATGTTAAAAGGAAAGAAAGAGAAAGAGGAATTGGAGAAGGGAGAGGAAGGAGGAGGAGGAAGTAAAAGACTACAGTCAGAGTCATTAGAAGAGACAAGTGTGAGAAACTAAAAAATCCAAGAAAGTGGAAAGAACGACATATATGGGCAGACAGAGAAATGGTTTGGACATATGAAAATAATGCCTCCAAACCTACTCATCAAAAGAGTCTATAACACTAGACAGCAAGGCCTCAGAGCAAAAGAAAGGCCAAGAAAAAGATGGGTTCATAGTGTTAAAGAACCACTACAAACCAGATTAGATATTAGGAAATATTTTTTAGTCAGAGAATGGTGAATGCTTGGAATGCATTGCCACAGGAAGTAGTGGAGGCAGGAACAATTAATGCATTTAAGAACAGATTGGATACACATAGCTTTTAGAGAAAGGAAATGTAAAAGAAACTGGTTGTTTACAGACTGCAGTCGTCTAAACCAGTATAAATACTTCAAGTTAAGACATGGACTTAAAATAACAGATGTCAAACAACAAAAAATGATAGATGAGAGGAGATGATATTATTCCCACCCAACATCCACACACTAATACATTGAATGAATTGGTATTCATTTCAGCTATTTCTTGAATACAATTACATTTAGTATAAGTTAAGGAATACTAACATGCATATTATTAACATGAAAGTGTAAATGGACATCACGTAGACCATTTGACAGCAGCTAACTGAATGCATCATACGGTTATAATTTATGGAAGTAAATATTCATATATGTTCCCAACATATATACAGTGCTAACAGTACTTCTGTATCACAGAAATTGGGAGCCAAGAGTAACATCAAGGCCAGGTAAGACACATTGTTCAAGACCCCCACCTCTTGTTCATATCATGCTACTGTCTTCTTTTTCTGCATTCATTCTCAATCTCCCGATACCAAGCCCTGAAGAGGGCTTTGAAAGTAGCAGGATGTAGTCCTGAGAACGGAATGCATTGTGTCGCTAGTTTACAGCTTGACTGCGATATTTGCACCTTTCGGTCCAACACATCTCTTTTCTACAGATGCTTCTGTAAACAGGCTGTGTTGCAGCATTCTGTAATTGAGATAGACATCAACATAGTAATCCCCGTAGTGGTGAGCTTACTGAGATGTTTTGCATTACACTATAACCAGGAGGACACCTGCCCACCTTCTCAAGTACAACTCAGAACGTAAGAAGAACTGTCATCAAGAGTTTAACTCAGTATGAGTGATTTCCAAAAACAACAACCAGAGATGTAGCCCTGTGAGTAGGAGACTTGACTTATTGGGATGGGGTGCAAGCGAAATACAATATCTCAAAACAAGCATTTTAATCACAAAATTATGCAGTATAATATTTTCAAAGTGATTTTGATAATATACTTCAGTAATTTTTCACAAAACAAAATATTTTCAAAGTACTGACTTAAAGCTTAGGTATTTTCCGATTAATCTAATGTTCACTATTTCATGTCAAAATCAGTACTATTGAAACTGCTCTGCAAACAAATTAATTCAGGATTCCCTAAAAACTGGTAAGGGTAAACCAAGTGCAAGGTTGGACCAATACTCTACCATCTGGAGTGACAGGCAAATGATGATGATGATGATGATGATGTGTAAAACTGCATGGCAATTTTTTTTTAAAAAGCACACAAAAAGCTGCACAATTACTCATATAATCACATCTAAGTGTCTCCCTCTTATAATCTGTTCCTCATATTCTTGGTTGGGTATAGTTTTAAAATTAAAATAATTATATACTTTATTTATGTCATGTAACAATATGTAACATTTTTTATGACGAGCTAGATAAAAATATGCTGTAAGGTTTCATAAGCTTGCAAAGGGGTGCAGAATTTTGAAAAGACATTATAAGGATGCACATTTTTCAGCTACTGATATCAGACTCCCAACACATCCTTCTACACAACAGGGTTATGTTATTTTATAAACAGATTACCATTTTAATATTTACAATGTAGAGATCATAATCAACAACAAAATCATTAGACACATTCATTATTCTATATTGTTGTTCCAATGGTCTTGAATTAATTTCTATGCATTCTTCTTTCTTTCAGATCCTCTGGAAAATAGGTTCCTCACTCTTTTATTTCTGTATAGGATATTGTTCCTGGGTTTGTTTTACAAACCCATAATGTCATTTCATACTCAACAGCGTTTGGTCTGTATGAATGGTGGGATGTAGGATGTTGTTCTGCCTCTGTTTGATCTCCATACAACAAATCTCCAACAAAGCACATTTGTGCTTGTGCAGTGATGGTTTCTCTAGTACTTGGTACTTTGTTTTATGCAAGGTTGCCAGCAACCCTTCTCTGTAACTTTTTGTCCCAAGCATTGTATGGTAGGAATAAAGAGATACAAATTTTATCCGCTGTTACCTTCTAAGCATACCTTTAAGGATGCATATGGGGAAATGGGACGATTGTCCGGTCAGGCACAGCATACTGACCAGGACGTCGCACCATGGTCAGGCACAATATACTGACCAAAACCATTATTTCTCTTCCTTGTAGCATTCCCTAGAAACAAACTGTTTTCAAGGCAGGTGAGATGTGGATCGACATTATCCTCATAATAGTGAGTGTCACGCAGATGAAGCCAAGCATAGCACAACCACCTGTAGGACCGCAGTCCACCTTCATCAGCACACTTGAGATGTGAGGAAAGCTACTAAAGCAGCCACTTAATGCCCTTTTCAGGGTGCACAAAAGAGTAAACTTACTCATTGTAAAAAGAAAAAAACAACAACAAGGATGCAAAGTGAGAACTGCAGTTAACAATAAACTAGTTAAACATTTCATGCATAAGAAATGCAAGCAACAATTCAAAACAGTTCTATAGTAGCAAACATGCAGTTAGGTAACAAAATGGGGAAAATAAAGATGCATGCCTGTGCTTAATCAACGAAATTATATTTTCTCTTCTAAAAGTTGTTTAAGAACCAAAATCATCACTTACAAACAATTGCATTGCTTTTCAGGGAATCAAGTAACAACAATATAAGAGCAAAGTAACATTACATTTCCAGTTGTTGTATAACATTTTGAGGACAGCTTTCCATAGTAGGTCACTTGAGAGATAAATGAAAGAGAATAGAGAAAAGATGATAGTGGGATTCCAGAATTACAGTTATGAGGAACGACTCAGAAAAACCGGCCTACGGTGTCTCGAAGAGAGAAGAATTCGTGGTGACTTGATACAGGTTTATAAGATGATCAGAGGAATGGATAAATTAGACTATGACAAGTTTTTTAAAATATAGCCACCCACAATAACACGAGGGCATAGCTACAAGCTGACTAAAGAGAGGTCCAGATTAGATATTAGGAAATATTTTTTTTAGTCAGAGAGTGATGTCTGCTTGGAATGCATTGCCAGGGGAGGTAGTGGAGGCAGGGACAGTTAATGTATTTAAGAATAAACTGGATGCGCATAGCTTTAGAGCAAGGTGATGTAAATGTAACTGGTTGTATACAGACTCTGCAGGGTCTTCTAAACCAGTATAAAGACGTTAAGTTAAGTTAAGTCAGGTCCCCCTTAACTCCTGCCTCCCATTGACCAGATATATGAAGTAGGACCAAGCAAATAATAAGGTAGGGAGCAAGATGTGAGCTCAGATCCAGAGCAGTAACCTAGCTTTGCACATTTGGATGCCCTCTTGGATGGCAGGGAGTTTCACTTACATTCCTTCTTGTGGGCTTACAACCAGAGAAGACTTTCTGAGTCCATGACCAGATGGGACTGAATGGCAGAGAAGGACTATAGGGATCATCAAAAGAACTATAAAACACATCAATGACTCCAAAGGACTATGGGGCTCATCAAAAGAACTATAAAACACATCAATGACTCCAAAGGACTATGGGGCTCATCAATAACTCTAACAATTTAAGGAATCACAATAAAGTCCCACAAAAATCTAGATCTGTGAAGATGATGAGTGGTTGCAAATCATTTTCAAATCACAGACACCTTGAATAAAATGGTGATTTATCATGCCTCACCCCCTTCCCCCTCCTCCAACTATCTCCAGCCCCACAGGATGAAGTTAACAATTTATGCACACAGTTCTCAAGTTCTTTTAAACCAATTTGAAAATAATCAAAGATGATTAATCAAACAAAGAGAAGGAACTAATGTTTAAGCAAATTGTAAATAGTTAATAAACTATTTATAAAATCTAGATTTGATCCATGGACCTCCACTGGACTGTTCATGGGCCCCTATCTGTCCAGGTTTTAAACCACTGATGTAGATAATGTTGTTTGTTGTTGTTCAAACCTACTCATGCCGAGTTGAGTTAACGGTTAATATTTCTTTGATAGTGGGTTACAGTGGCTCTTCTTAAATCCTTAAATCACACTGTAGTGTAATGTGAGGTTCCTCAGAAAGCTGACCTCTATAAGCATTACAGTGTTTCAATTCCCACCTCATTAGCTAGACTGCTGTGAAACAGTCTGTTTCTAGGAGCATGAACTGGACCTGCATGTTTTCCCTAGCCCTGTTTACGCTTCATTTGTTATGGATGTTAAGAAGAGCTATCTTTTCGTTCCTGACATTCTCTGCAGTCTCGTCTCGTTTTTCCCATAGTTTTTCCGAAGTGGTCGTAGGGGCATCATATCTCACTACTACTTTATTGCTCAAAGTGTGAGTGATGTGTCTTAGGCATGCGTTTAACTAGGCAGACTATAATCCTGCCCTGGCAAGATGTGTGAGTCTATCATTGGCGTGTGTTAAGTCCATCGTCGGCCTATGTGAATATTTCATAGCCACATCAAAATTGGTACTGTCAACAAACAGGATGAAGGATTCTTGTCAAGTTCAGCCAATAAAATACAACAAAGGGTAACCAAAGCAGCCGATGGATTTGCTAAGCTAGTCGGAGAGTAAAAAACTAACTAATTAATCCAAATGGAAAACCACATTGTTTCCATGGGACACAGGTGTAAGTTGTCGACTAGTGTGAATTCCAGTCCTATTCATGGCCTGGCAGAATCCACGACATTCTCAAACACAATAGCAAAATAGACCTGCAGCTGGTTAGGCGCCATCTTTGCTGTTTGACGCAGCACTAGTCAAATAACAAAGTACCTGTAACAACCAAATAAAAAAAAAATGGCAAAGCAGATTCATCATCATCATCAGTCTTATAACCTAGAAGGTCGTTAAGGCACCTTTATTGCAGTTTGTAGTACCAGCTCCGGTCATACACCAACGGTGTGTCTTGGACTGCTACACACCTGAAGGAGTCCATCTCTCGCCAGGTAGCAGTTCAATTTAGTTGTGTCTAAATTTCATACAACAAAGCTAACACTGTCTTCAGCTAGGACAAAGGGCGCCAAATGGAAAACTACAACACGTTTCCGTGAACACAAATGTAAGTCGTCGACTTGTGTGAATTCCCAGCAAATCTACGATCTGGCGACATCTATAATGAACTTAAACAGAAGAGCAATGGAGACCCGCAGCCAGTTATGGCGCTATTGTTGCTGCTCTGATTAAGCAGATTAAGAAGCTTTAATTGTAGCAGGGGATTAGATATTACACAGTAAAACAAACCAAATGGAAGAAAAAACAGGCCAATGCACACGAGTCTGACAACAGGCAGTAATAACAGCTTCCACATTTCAATTTATTTTAATTTGGCTCTCCTTTCTATCATTTGGTGTAAAGGTCTCCTGTTCATTTTCTTGTGGTGTATAGCTTTTACTGCATGAACCCCATCCCTCTGTTAAGAAAGACAAGTGCTCTATATACTGCACTAATCATAAACAGTTAAAAAAACACAATATCCATAATTGAATAAGTGATGAAATGATGCAATTCATCTCTTGATTAAATGTTTCAGAAATGATTAGCTCCTGTGTGAGATAATATACATGCTAGATTTGATCTAAGTACTTAACCCCTCCAGGGTGACTATTCACCCAACAAAAGTCAACCAAGTCGTCACGGTTTGAAAGAACCTGGTATACTTTAAATCCTGGTATTCAAGCAGGTAGATTATGTCTGCTGCCAGGTAGCTAAAGGCTATCCATAGTATGTTCTTTATTTTTCAATATAGATTTTGTATTGGGTAGGAATTGTTAAACTTTTTAGAAATTTTGCCCACACGGCGACTAACAGCCTACTCTTATAGATTTTAAACTGCCAAGAGTTCTTATATATGCAATCTCTAATATGGCAAGATGCTGATCTCCCTTGAGGACAGGGGACACTTGAAGCTTGTGGGATTCTTCTTCTTCTTCGTTCGTTTTCAATCTCCCACTACCAAACCCTGAAAGGGCTTAAGTAGCAGAATGTAGTCCAGAGAACGGAATGCGTTATGTCGTAGTTTACAGCTTGGCTGCGATATTTGCACCTTTCGGTCCAATACATCCGACTTCAGCAAGCATTTTTTTAGTACCAGGTTAGCATTCCCTCTTTGATCCCTTCTCCTTAGCCAGTCTGGCCTGCTGCAGCCTGTTATCCAGGATCACCGCGTGGAGGTGTAGAAGGGTCTTGGCAGCTATGGTTCGCTGGCCCTGACGCTAGCAGTCAGCTATGGGTCGCTGACTACTGCAGCATCTTGATCCCTGTGGGATTCAAAACCCCACCACCGTTTCATGCTTTCGTTTCTTGAGAAGCAAGCACTGTTACTTCTCAGCTATAGCGACCCTTTTGAAAGAAAGCTCTAGAAAATATATGTTATATATATGATACAATGATACAGGGATACAAGAGTGAATAACTAGTTTTTCCAGGGATCAGGAGCAGAATAATAATCCTCAAGCATTATAATGACTTAAACATGCCTGACAACTTCATCAGATGTAAACCCATTCACCAAGCAGTGGGAATCGTAAAGGAATAATAAAACTTACATAAAAAAGTTCATGCCTGTAATTGTGTTTCAATTTACTTTGTTTCACACACAATGGACACAAATCTATAGATCATAACAAGTAATCATCATTCTAACTATAAATCATATTTTTTTAAAAGTTAAATGTAGTCCAATAGCAGGGACTGTCATTAGAGATGAAGTGTTAGAGATATCATTGTTTGAAATCTCAGCTTATTATGAAGTCGGATGACCAATTCTGTTTCTCATTCTTTTCCAAACTACATCCGGTACCAATACACAACCCAGTTAACTTCCCCCCCCCCCCCTCCCCGTGGTTGCTTTCCTACATGAAGCTTCTGTTAATTAAGACCACACACAAAAATGTACCACTATCCTGTCATCATTGCACCTATACTGAAAACTGTCATCCTCTTACCCATTACTTCTCTATTAACACATCATCCTTTTCTTAATATCACGTCACCTCTTCTTCTAGTTCCTGCATCATACAATATATGTGGATATATTTCTAGAGCTTTCTATCAAACCCTGCAGGACAGCTCCATAAGGTAAATTTCAATGTAATGTGTAGATGAATATTCTACCCTTCGCAAGCATGTGTTAAAAGCATACAATCTGGTTAGGAAAAGCAAGTGAACTACAGCCGAGTGTTAGCAAAATATATGATAGCATTGCATTCTCTATATTAATAAATAAAAAGTATGACAAACAATGAAGTTTATCTGGTCATTGTACTTAACCCACCCATAGAAATTGCGTAGGACAGACATACATTCGAACCTGCGGAGACAAGATGTGGCTAGCTTTAATCCCAGTAATACAAACTCAGCATCAACAAGCAATTTATATACAATTTACTGCTGGGATTAATATACTTTATATATAAACTGGAATAATTGGTCATTTTCATCAAGTCCTCATGTTCAATTTCACTCCAAGAGGCGTGTGTACAAATATTTAAAAATATACCCAAATGATTTATTTTTGTTGTTGCTTTCGCCCTATTTCTCCGTTTCCCAAGGTGCTGTGCGTTGCACTATGTTTTTATTTTGCACCTGTCAGCCCAGTGCATCCGACATTTCATGTAAGGGTCTGCTTCCTCCTGCATTTTCCCCGGTGTAATGGCGGTTCTGTGATTGGGCACCTTCGGATTGTGAACTGTGTCACTTAACCACTAGCCCATGCCATCTCCTTACCCAAATAAATGGCTGGTAAGTGTAAATGTCACTGGATTTACGAATATGATTTTTGTTAATGTTACAATATTTCCCTTTGCATACATGTTTAATGTCTTTATTGCCTTGTATTCAGCTGTTTACAAGATTTTATTTAACTTTACATGACCATTGTTCATTTGTATTGACTTTTATTTCCACTATTTTAACCAACTTCCCATAACCTAGAGAGTTTAAATTTTGAGCTTCAAATGCACCACATACACAAAAAATGCCAATACACCAAATGCCAAAGAAACACCAATATAAATAAAATACACTCCTGTAGTTCCACAAACAATTAACAATAATTAACTTGTACCAAACAACTAATTTTTAAATATTGACTTGTTAATTTGTAACCAGTTATTAACATGTGAAACTTGAGTAAGACTTTACTGAAGATAAGTAGACTTAGAGTGTTTGACAATGTAAGAGATTCTCACAGTGCCAAAATGTGTCCACAGAGGCCCCAGAACTACCATACAGTAAATTTTTTATATATATATATATATATATATATATATATATATATATATATATATATATATATATATATATATATAATAGGTTTTCATTGATTGATTGACATATAAACTGAAAAATTTACTCATCCCATTAGCTGTTATGTCTATGCTATAAATTTCAAGACAGAACAAAGTATTCACTTAATTTTGTAAATTAAAATGATAACATTGTTAAAATTGATTTGTTTTTGTATCCTCCATACATGTACACGGAAAGACATAAATGTGTGAATAGATATGCATGTTGATATATATGAACAATGTAAACCACTATATACAACAAATTTAATTCATCATATCTCCTCTATGGTAGAAGACTCTTCAAGATATGGCATTGTAAATCCCACCATTCACACAGGCCAAGAGCCTGATGTGGGTGTGATAGACTTATGAATTTCAAAGAAAGCTATAGAAACTATACCCCATACATTATACAGGAATAAAGGAGTGATAAGTTAAGTTTCCCAGGAACTTGAAGAAGTAAAAGATTTAATTGATCACTGTTTTCAAGTACAGAAATGTAGTCGTTCTTCAGAATATGTATATGTATGTATATGTATGTATGTATAATGTCATACTAAAAAGAAAAACTGTATTGGAACCTATCTATCTTTCTGATAATTTGATGTCAAACAACATATCAGTACTTGTTCTGAAGTTGAAACCTTAATGTATATATACTGTGGATGTTGAGAGCAAATTTTCAAATATGATAGCTACATAGTTGTACTTTCATTTGTTGTGTTTTTTAAATATAAAACTTCCTCACTTGCAGATATACAGAAAAGTAGTCCCATTACAAAGTATATATTTTATCTAATGTTATAGATGCTGTGAAAGAAAATTCACTTCTTCATGTATGCCAGTACAAAAGTAGTTTCAAATCTAACTACAAGTTTGGAGTTTACTCTTATAACTGCAGATACATAGACAAGTTATCAACAGCCAGAGAAAATATATTTTTTGATTTATTAAGAAATCACTCAGAAACTGAAACCTGAATTACAAAATATATATAACTTAACGTTTTGATACTGGTTTAGAAGACTCATCAGAGTCTGTAGAGACAACCAGTCACTATTGCATTTCCCTACTTTAAAAGCTATGAACATCCAATCTACTATTAAATGCATTAACTGTCTCTGCCTCCACTACCTCCTGGGGTAATGCATTCCAAGCATTCACCACTCTCTGACTAAAAAAATATTTCTTAATATCCTATCTGGACCTTTCTTTAGTTAATTTGTATCTGTGCCCTCTTGTTCTCATTGGTGGTTGTATTTTGAAAAACTTGTTATAGTCTAATTTTACCTCTCCTGTGATTATCTTATAAATCTGTATTGTCACCTCTAATTCTTCTCTTTTCTAGACACTTTAGACTGGTTTTTCTGAGTCTTTTCGCGCAACTGTAATTCTAAAATACCACTATCAGTTTTATCATATGTTATTTTGTAAGATTTGGCCACTTTTGTAAAGCACTTTTTCAAGAGTAAAGTCTTACAACAAGTAAAGTCTTAGAACAGTCTTGTAAGGTTGGTTTAATCAATTAGAAATGACCGCTTGCTTATGTTTTTTTTTCTATTTTATTTGTTTCTTCAATTCATTCCAACTTCACCTTTTAGACTTCTTTAGACATGTATAATTTCAAATACATTTTTGAGGAGAAACACAAATTTCGGTTTTCACCGTGCCGTGCTAATAACTTTAGCTGCCTCAGTGCTTTGTTTAACATTTTGGACATGTTTCTCAATTCGATAGGAAATGTGTTGTTAGAGACATTTAATTTTATAGTAGTTGTCTTTTCTGCATGTATCTTTAGACATTAGTTGCTGGTAGATTCTGTGTCTGTTTCTTCCTACCAGGCCATTGGGGGACATCTCTCAAAATAAAATACACTCGTTATCAAAACTTGACTTCTAATTTTGACACCAATAAGATATCAGTAAAGTATATTATAAAAAATAAATCTGTTGTGAAATTAGAGGGCGACCTATAAATACATGGAGAAGAGAGCTTAAGACAGATATTAAGAGAAGAAGAAATTAAATAAAAAGTATTTAGAACATGAGCTGGAATTAATGGTACAAGATAGAAGGGACTTGATATGTATTTGTTGAAGACATATGTGCCACATTAGGTTGACAAATTTGGATTGATATCACACATACAAATCAAGCATTTAAAACACTATTAGTCCTTTCATGATTTGTTGTATATACGTTAATGTATATTTCCAGAGATATGTTATTTACATTAATTAATATATAAGCACAAATAGATATAGAAATGTGTTATGTATGTATACAAATATATTGGTTCTAAGTAACTGTGTTAAACTAGAGATGCTACCCTAGCAAAACTGAATTAAATTAAAAGACAAAAAAACAATAAAGAAATGTGTGTATAAAAAGGTGTATAAAATATTAGTGGTTACTGGGGTACCTGGCAACAAATTTTCCCTTTATGTGGCAAGTCCTGGGCAAGCAAGTAGCATTTGCGGTAGTCTCACCTGAATGGCTGCATTTGTGGCAGGGTCTAACATGTTTATGCATTTGTTAAGTGTAATGTATTCTCACCTAAGTTGGAAGATTATGCTCTGTTCCCTGCATTGCAGCTTTTCGATGTTATTTGTGGTTGGGTGTATTATTTCTTTATACATTGCATGTCAAGACCATTCTGTCTACCAATTCATCAATTCCTTTTTAATGTTGTTTTGAAGTATTTGTTTTGCTGTCTGCATGTTGGCTGGTGTGTTTGTTTAATCTAGGTGTGTTTATTTAATCTATGCTTACCCCTAGTTTTGCTAGTCTGCCTGCTTCCTCATTGCCTGATGTGTCTATATGTCAATGAATCCATGGGAGGGTAACTTTGTTGTGTGATGTTTGTTACCTGTTAATCATCTCAGCCAGCTTTGTAACTTCTTTGATGTTAGTTCATATGTCTGTTTTTAGTGTCTGTAATATTATTCTTGAATCAGTGAAGACTACAATCTCAGACATTAGAAAATATATTTTTAGTCAGAGAGTGGTGAATGCTTGAAATGCTTTGCCGCAGGAAGTAGTGGAGGCAGGGACAATTAAGAATTGATTGGATGCACATAGCTTTTAGAGCAAGTAAATGAAAATGAAACTGGTTGTATACAGACTCTGCAGTCTTCTAAACCAGTATATAGACGTTTAGTTAAAATGGTTTTTGCTTCCCTTGTTACAACTGCTTCACTAGTTCCTGGATGGTGGTGTTTTTCTGTCATTTTTACATGGTAGTTATTATTTTATCGTCCACGCAACTCTCATAGTTCTAATGTATGGTCATTTGGGTACTTCATTAAAGTCTATAGCGGCCTTGAAAGCCGAGCCATCTGTACATGTATGTATCATAGTTTTAAGGTAGCTGTATTTTGTTGCCAATGTTGCTGTCTTTAGTATTACTGGGTTTGTTTCTCTTTTCCTAGTTTTTTTCCAAAAGTAAGTAAGATTTTTATTTTAAGTGGTTTTAACTCCTTTCCTAGATAATGAACTGAGTATTTTTGTGTTATTTCCCATATTTGGGAGATGATTTTGTTTTGCTAAAGTTGCTGCTACTTGTAATGAGAATTTGTTTTGGATTTTAGTCTGTTAACTACTTCCTAGTTTTCGAGCAGCTGTCTATTTAAGTGTTCTTGTCTCATTCTTCTATACTGTTCTGTAGTCTCAAGTACTGCAGGTTTACACATAAGGTTCATAAGTTCTATGTTGGTATGAATTTTGCAGGCAGTTTTTGGTCTGGTTCTCCTGCCCTGCATATAAATCCAAGAGTATGACTTTTTAAAATTTGATCCAATTTCTTCTAGATTGCTCTACTCATTGTGGTTTGCAGTTGTAGGTTGTAGTCCATAACTGATCTCTTACAAAACCCATGTACAGCTGCCTTAGATTTTCTTTTTCTGGTACCCAGATGATATTTGCAAGATGTTTGACCAAGTTCAGATGTCCTTCAAGATTGGGGGAACAAGTAAATAACTGAACAGTCAGGGACCCATTTGTAGTTGAAAAAACCGAATATGTATGATACTGTAATGTAGTAAAGTAACAGTCATCTCAATGCAGACACTGCCATAGGGAATGAAGTGTTTGAGACTTCATTGGATGAGGTTTTAGCTTTTGTAAAGTGGGCGACATGTTCTCTTCTTTCCCTACCTTAACCCTTAGTCGGGTAACTATTTACAACTGGGTATTCTGGAGCGTGTGTCATTGGTAAACGTACCCTAGGAGTAACCACTGTGTTATTCATACACTTTTCTCCATTAAGGGTATCAGAAAAACTTGATTACTTTATTTCTAACACTCACTACGCTTTTAAATCTCAACTTCTAGAATTAAAACATTACTGTCAATTTTGTTTTGAAAAATGTTTGGAATGGCATGACAAACTGGATAGGGAAAAAGACCATCTGAAGAGTGGAAATGCATACAGGAAAGTTTGATGTGAAAGGACTGTTTATTTCTGATATCTGCATCTGTTTATTTCTTTTTTTTTTTTTTCTTTTTTTTTTGTGTTCTGCCTTATTTCTCTATTTTCCAACCAGTGTGCGCTGCACTATGTTTTTAATTTGCGCCTGTCGGCCGAGTGCATCCGGGTTCGGCATGAATTTTATGTAAGGGTCTGCTTCCTCCTGTATTTTCTAAGGGTTTGCTTCCCCGAGGTAACGGCCAGTGCTGTGATGGGGAGCGAACCCAGCATCTTCGAGTTGTGAGCCGTGTCACTTAACCAGTAGTCCACACCGTCCCTCACTTGCCATCTCTGAGATATAATAGACCACTTCGACATAAAAAACAACTTTTGTGCAGCTTTATTCCCATTGCTTGGGCAGTCTAGGGGTTTTTAGATTGAGGACTACAGGCCATTTCACCACTGCTGTCACCACTTTGTATGCTGGCTATGTTTGCTTATTTCACCTCCAACAGAATAACAGCATTTGCCTAATAAGGGATTTGACCTGCTGCCTTCCTTGTCAGCAGGCAGGTATCAAAACCATTTGGCCACATACTCCTCCATCTTTGATATAATTAACTCCAAATAATCACTTTCCACTTAGTCACTCCTTTTACATATGAGGATGTAAAGGTCTTTCTATACTCACAACTGAGTGGCAAAAAAAACAGATGATTGGTTTGTTGTGTCTTTGCATGACAGAGGTTGTCTCCTTATGGCATCCATGCTTTCCACTACTAGGTAGGTATTCCGTTACCTTTTGAATATTTGCCCAGACAGCAGCTTACAGCCTACTCTTTTCTATTCCAACTGCCAAAGGTTCTTTTAGATGCACAGCATGTATACGGAACTTCTGAGTATATTTTTCATCTCTGATAGGACTATATGCAGATCTTACCTCCCTTCAGGCCACCTGACACTTTAAACTTGCAGGATTCGAACCACCCACTATTTTGCTCGCACTTGTGTTTCTTGAGTGCTGAGCATCTTACCTCTCAGCTATAGCAACTTCATTTTATTCAAATAACAATAGACAGGATTGTCTAACTAATAACTATTTGACTATGTAGTTAAGAAATATAGACTATTGTAAACAACTAGAGATACATTTATATTGATGAAGAAATAATCTGGGCTGTCATAGAATAATAATGATAAACTGACAAATATATTGAAAGAAAAAAACACTCACTGTCCAGTGGATGTGTGAACCAGCAAGGACACAAGTGTGGACAGGCCTGGATACAAACAGTTGTTGGCCAAGAGTGCATACTTGAACTCATCCTCACAAACCACGTGTTCTAAGAAGAGAGAAGACATATAGCAGGAGTTAAACAGATATTAAACATAACTATATGATATTTAATAGTACGTCAAACACTCAAAACACCTCTGGGCAGGCCATATAGCTAGACGACAAGACGAAAGATGGAGTACCATAACCACCATGTGGTACCCGCTTGACACAAAGAGGTCTCAGAGACGGCCCCCAACTCGCTGGCGAAATTCACTAGACAATTACAACATAAACGACCCAACAACAAATAGACTACTATCACACTGGACGACACTCGCCCACGACAGAAAGGACTGGAACCTGAGTTGGCACCTGCTCAAGGATGACCACCCCTTGACGAAGAACGGGTACAACTAAGATATATTTTATTTTTTTTTTTGCATTCGCTTTATTTCTCTTATTTCCAAGGCGATGTGCGTTGCACTGTGGTTTTCATTTTGCGCCTGTCGGCCCAGTGCATCCGATTTCAGCATGCATTTTATGTAAGGGTCTGCTTCCTCCTGCATTTTCTAAGGGTTTGCTTCCCCAGGGTAACGGCCGGTGCTGTGGTGGGGATCGAACCCAGCATCTTACGGTTGTGAGCCGTGCCACTAAACCATTAGGCCATGCCGTCCCCTGAACTAAGATTTGATATTTAATACAATAGTTAACCCTTTGAACACATGATAACCCTATATTAGGGTGCGTGTAAATACTCCATTCCCCGAACCACCCGCTTGCAGGTGTGATGGTGGACCATTATTTTAAGGTGTATTTTTGGTTGTAATGCTTGGATTTGGGCCAAAATATATTGTGACGTCTACACGGTACACACATTTGCAGAAATAATAAATATGGCGGCGCAAATATAGAAGCATTTCTTCGTGATGATTTTGATAATTTTCAGGATGAATATGAGTTTTGAAAATTCAGGTAATGGCCATTCTAAATGGCTAACAACACTTCGTCAGTTTTGAGGATGATAAATTTTAATTAAGATGGTGATTATTTTGAAAAAGGATTAGTATTAATTTGAATCACAACATGGGTGTGTGATGTATTCAGATTACCATTCGTCCATTGATTAGTATCAAGTTAGATCTGTTCCTTGGAGGATCAGACTATGGTCTAGGAGGATATCCCACATAATATATACAGTAAATTTGATGAATATATTCCACACTTTATGAAAGTAGGAATATTGGAGATTAGCAGGTCAGTCAGTTTTAGATAGAATAACTACATTAGAGCACATAGTTTTGTCATAGCAAATAGCTTCATTCAGATGTCTACATTGTGTGCATTTTCTCAAAAGCACAGGGGAATGGATTGTATGGACTGGATAGCCAGGGTTCAAAGGGTTAAGATTACATAACATAATTTGATATTGATAGAGTAACAGCTGATTACCTACTGCAAACGTGTCCAATTTATGAGGAACAGAGAACGCTCTATGGAGTTACAAATAATTTAAGGATGTCACTGTTTTGTTTATCTGGTGATGTCCACCTCTGTGTTACTGGATCCCACAAGAGTGGCATATCAAAACCTTACAGCGTCCAGTGGAGTACAAGTCTTCAGCAAATACATGACATCATCCCGTCATGAGTCATCAGTTCCAGCTCTGTTCGCTTCTGTTTCCATTAAGTTTGTCTCTGACTCTTCCCAATGTGTGTTTTGATCTGTCCATATGACTTTGTATCCTAGGGATACCAGATCATCTTGTAATGCTATCAGCTGGTTTCCTTAATGTGTGGCCTATCTTCTTCTTCTTCTTTTTCTTCTTCTGCGTTCGTTCTCAATCTCCCGCTACCAAGCCCTGAACATGGTTTTGCAAGTAGCAGGATGTAGTCCGTAGAACGGAATGCGTTGTGCCGCTAGTTTACAGCTTGTCTGCGATATTTGCACGTTTCAGTCCGACATATCCATCTTCGGCAGGTGTCCTATCTAATACCACCATCTTTTCCTCACCTTATGTCCCACTGATATTTGTCTGGTTCTTTCCAACAGTTCCCCATTAGTGTTCTTATCATACCATTTCAACCTCTCTATTCTGTACAAGCCCCCATTTATTAAAATATGAACCTTTGTGGTGGTTGTTATTATTGGTCGTTTTTATTGTTCTCCACGTTTTAAAGCCAGACAATAGCACAGACTTCACATATAAGTTGAAGATTTCAATTTTTGTTAATTTCTTTTGATTGTCATTATTAATGCAACGAAAGCTCATTTCTTCTTTTGTATTCTTAGTCATATATTTGTCTGTACCTCCAATGTGATATTGCTAAAAAGATATTGAATGATTTCACATCATGTAGAAGTGTGTTCCCCCTCAGCACAATCTGATTGTTGCATTTACTCTCATAATCTTAGTTTGACAGAAAAGAAGCATCTAAGTCATGTTGATGTCTAAAAACATACAAAAAGGAAAACACCAATATATGAGGAAGAGATCAGCACATATGACCATCATCAGCACTACTTCTAAACAAGCTATATGGAGATACAAATATTCTCAAACTGACCACAGCTTTTGTTATAATATATTCATGTTAATGTCCTGCCGAAGACAGATGTGTCGGACCGAAAGGTGCAAATAAACTAGTGACACAATGCATTCCGTTCTCTGGACTACATTCTGCTATTTGCAAAGTCCTGTTCGGGGCTTGGTAGCGGAAGATTGAGAACGAACACAGAAGAAGAAGAAGATGATGTCTGAAAGCATTCAAAGAAGAAGACTACCAATACTTAAGAAATGTCATTCCCCCACATCATTCTTGGACAATCTATAAGGAGATACAACATCCTCAGACTGACCCATACTTGTGTTTAGATGTTTTCAAGATGATGTTTTTTTTAATGTGAAGAAAAAGAAGAAAAGATACTGAAAAATACCTTCATTTTTCCAGGTTTGAGTAGTATACACAACTGACAAATTAGAAATAATGACAAGAATAAAATCTAAATGACAGTAATGCAAACATTACCAGCAAATTTGACATGAATCTTGTTTGCAGCCTGAAAGAGCTGAATGTACTGCTTGCAGTTGGGAGCAAAGTCTTTAACAGCCCATGACCTCAGGATGGTATGCCTGTCCTGCAATATAAAATTACAACATTGAATAAATTAAAAAGCAGAGGATTTATGCCAGGTATAGTTTAATTATACATGATATACATTATAGCTAGAGCACTGATTAGTGCACTGGGATTCTGGCTGGCAATCCCTAATTGGCTGATTTTTTTCATCACAAATGGCTCTATGGGCCAACCCAGCTTAAAAGATTTGGAACCAGAACAAGTCTGAGATTATAATCAAAGGGAAGAATAGATTCCCATTTGCGATGCAATTACTGACTGCTTCCAAGGTTAAACATGCAGAGTGTGGTACAATGGGACAGAGAAGTTCTTGGTTGAACAGTTGATAGGTGATAATACTCTATATTATGATGCTGTTGTTAATACTGATGGATCTGTGATGCATGGAGAGAAATTGGGATGTGACTTCTCTGCTTGAGTGAGAGGTAAGGTTGCAGCAGCAGAGTAGAGAAGTGCATATATGACAAAAACTTCTAAGAAGAAAATAGAGATTAAGGAAGAGACTTCAGCTCTTAGGTGGCTACATGAAACATAAGTAAGGCAGCAATAATATCTGACTCTCTATCCTTGCTTTGAAAAGGGCCTGCTATGGCATCAGTGGATATAGGGATATAGAGGCCTCTAGTTTATGGGAACACGTGGATCTACTGTACTGATCATGCTGAACCCACATAATCTTAATCATGCAGCAATTCTGATAGATTCATTGGAAGAAAACAAACTAAATACTCTGATGGTAGCCACAGAATTCCTCTAACAACGTCATGCAAGCGACTAATAGTTACTTTCTGATGGACTAAAAAATATGCTAGCCGTAAAGGTAGATTAACAGGACATAGAAACTATTCTAAGACTTTGTGATATAAGCTTTGTATTTGTATTATGGTACTTGTATTTGTGACTACATAGAACTAAACATTACTCATCTGTGACCTTTTTTATTATTTTAAGTCACTGTTTCTACCTCCATGGATTACTAGAAATGCTTTTTTATAAAATTAGTACTCACTGCTTTAGATTTGTCCTGGGTAGGCCGAGGTGCCAAGAAGAAACAGGCATCAGCCTGGTGAACGCGGCTCCTTTTCAGATCTATATCCTTGAGTGATGAACCTTTCATGTAGATAACCCTGTGGGCCCACTTGGGATCCTTCAGAATGACCTGTTTGCTGCTGTCTAATTCTTGAGAGCATAGGAGGATTACTGTATGTTCCTGAAACAAAATTCAGTTAACGATAACTTGTTCACTATATCAACCAAAAACCATAATGGTAAAACTGCAAACTTCTTCAATATTCTGACTATTAAACTTTATTGGAATGTATTTGTTTGTTTGTTTATTCTCATTCCCTTTGCTCTGTTAATGTTCGTCTGCAATACTATATTTGTTGCTTCCACTGAGAGTGTGGAAATGGAAAATGGTTCATAGAACCTACTTGATTGCACCTAAGTACCACATATAATTGCTTAAATGCTGACAACAGAACACAAACTCTATAGCTCTCGCAGTGGCTCTGAAATTTTCCCCTGACTTCGTCAGGCACGCATGTACAGTATGTCGACTGGAAGAAATGGGCATGCAATTTAAAAAATTCATGCTGGGTTTGTCAAAATGAGCACAAAATGATTTGAATCTGGTACATTGGGATTGTAAACCAAGCTCAAAACCCCTAGGCCACCAAATCTTCTGAGGGTGTGTTTATTATTTCCTGTTTTTCATACTTGTTTATGCATTGAATATTTGCAAAATTCAGATCTTCTAGTTGTATATCAGATGTCTATTATATTCATGTGGAATTACCACTTGTCACCAGAGACAAGATAGTGGTCAATAAAGATTCCATATCAATGATAATGGCCCTCAGAAGCAATAAACTAGGGCTCAGACTACCAGAAGCAAACACAGAGGCCAGCTACAAATTCAACATAGTGAAAATAGAATGGAGGAGTGTCCATTGTGATATATATAGCAATAATGAAGCAAACAAACTAGCTAAAATCAGAAGCAGAAAATCAAAATTTGAAGAAAAAGCAACATATGAAGACATTTTATTTCTTTGTACATCTTGTTTCCTAAGATGGTGTATTGTACTGTGTTTTGTGCATTACCGGGGCAGTGCATCTGACTTAAGCATTAATTCTTTTGTATGAATCTGAACACAGCAAGTTGGGTCCTGAGCCATGTCACTAACCTCCCCTACTTATGAAGAAATAAAAACTGTGAGAAAAAAACATTCTCCAACAGATATCACTCCGTCCGATATGTCAAGAGGCATGTTGCCTCTTTACCAGGAATATATTAAGTAACAACATTCAAAGTGCAAATCAGCCACTGAATAATCAGATATGATCTGTAAAGCAAATTAAAAATTGTAGACAATGCTATGCAACAATGTTAGACAGACAATAAAAATAGCATGTTAAAGGTTGATAGTTACATAAAAGGAGCAGTGACACCATGTTTCTCTCTAACTCAGATGGTGATAAAAGAAGCCTGAGACAGACCACCAAGATTATAATGAAAAAGGTATAATTATTCTGGATTGGACATTCAATGATGAAATATAAAAATGATCAACAAAAATGATCATGGGATTTCAGAATTATAGTTATGAGGAAAGAGAAAAGCTGGTCTACAGTGTCTTTCTAGAAGAATTCAAAATACAAAATTATAAATTAATCAATGGAAAGGATAGACTATACCAAGTTTTTCAAGGTACAGGAACAAGAGGGCACACCACCAAATTATTTAAAGACAAGTCCAGATATGAAAGAAAAAATTTTTTTAAAGTCAGAGAGTGGTGAATGCTTTGAATGCATTGTCACAGGATGTGGTGGAGATAGGGTCAGTTATTCAAAAACAGATTGGGAGCTGACAGTTATATTTTAGTATTGGTGGAGTGAAATAAACTGAGTGTATACAGATTCTTTAGAGCTTTCTAAGCTAGTATAATGAAGCTAATTTAAGTATAGATTTATCCTCAGTCATAATGTAAGATACTTTTCCAAACATGAGTGTTCCTACCTCCAGTTTTGGGTGGGCATAGAACTCATTGAGGAAGTCCATAAGCGTGTCTTGCGTAAGTGTACTACTACAGACAATGACATGCTTGTTGCGACGTGCTGACCTCCGGCTGTACTCACCGCCTGCCCTCTGTCTCTCCATGTAGGTGGATATTAATCCTTCAATCTGGGAAAATTAATTTTTTTATGTTACAAGATTCAAATGTAGCAATGATCTTTATAACATGAATTACCACAACATAACAATGAGGGCAAAATATAAATTACTGCAACAGAACAATGAGGGTATAAAATAAATTACCTCACACAATAATGAAGGTAATAGTCCCTGTTCTTGAATCAGAAGGTATAGAAGTGTTGACAACAGCAGGAAACAGATATCAGGCATAAAGGCCTCAAACCTTCAGGACCTTGTGTGAATCTATTTCTCTGGTCAAGATGGGCTTTATAGCAATGAAAGAGGTGACATTCTGAATGAGAAGGCATCCACAGTGAGAACATTAGATATAGATTGAGGGAACAACTGAAATCAAACAATGGCTTCCTATTGGTAAATGCAATCAATAAAAAGACATTGAACATAGAGGTTAACATCAGGTGTGGGTTCAACAGAAAGGGGTGTCTGACAAGATGGAGCAGGAATGTGAACAACTTGCAAGTTACTGAAACCATTAGCTGGAGTGTTGTGATGTTAATTCTAAATAAAATAACATAGCATAGAAGGCTATCTTTATAAAACAAGATACTACCATTTGATGTTTGCTATAATATATTCATTTTTTTTTTTAAAAACCTGTACAACTTTATTCCCATTGCTGAGGTGGTAGAGAGGTTTTTGTGCTGAAGACTACTGCTGTCGCCACAGCGTGTGCTGGCTATGTTTGTTTATTTAACCCCGGACAGAAAAACAACATATGCCTTACTGAAGATTTGATCCGCTGCCCTCCTTAACTTAACGTCTTTATACTGGTTTAGAAGACTCTTAAGAGTCTGTATACAACCAGTTTCATTTACATTACTTTGCTCTAAAAGATATGTACATCCAATTTATTCTTAAATGCATTAATTGTCCATGCCTCCACTACCTCCTGTCACAATGCATTCACCACTCTCTGACTAAAAAAATATTTCCTAATACCTAATCTGGACTTTTCTTTAGTTAATTTGTAGCTATGCCCTCTTGTTCTTGTGGGTGGTTGTATTTTGAAAAAACTTGTTTTAGTCTAATTTATCCATTCCTCTGATCATCTTATAAACCTGTATTAAGTTACCTAGAATTCTATTTTCTAGACACTGTAGGCTGGTTTTTCTGAGTCTTTGCTCATAACTGTAATTCTGGAATCCCACTATTAGCTTTGTCGCTCTTTTTTGTATTTTTTCCAGTATGTTTATAACCACTCTATGATAAGGACTCCACACCTGTACACAGTACTCCAATATATGTCTAACTAATGCTTTATACAGTTTGACTTTCACTTCCTTGCTCCTATGTTTAATATTTCTTTTTATCATACCTAACATTGCATTTGCCTTTTTCACTGCTACCTTAACTTGCTCACTCACCTTTCCTGTATGATATATTATAACCCCTAGGTCCCTTTCCTTGTCTATCTTTCTAATATTGTTTTCTCCCATTCTGTTATTATGTTCCATATTGGATCTACCCATGTGGATGACTGTACATTTATCTACATTAAACTCCATTTCCCAGATTACAGACCAATCTTGAATTTTATCTAAATCCGACCTCAATATCCACTTCTGCTTTAGATGAGACATTACTGCACAGTTTTGTGTCATCAGTAAATTTTGTAATCATGGATCCCATATCAATGTCCAAATTGTTTATATATATCAAGAGAAAATTGGTCCCAAAACCGAGCCCTGTGGCACACCACTTTTCACTTCACTCCACTCAGAGTACTCCTTATTTATGCCCACCCTCTGCTTTCTTCCTGTTAACCAATTTTCAGTCCATTTGGCAATCCTTGTCGTCAAGCAGACATCAAAACCATTTGGCCACGCTGCTCCACATAAAATGTCATAACAACTGCTCAAGTTATAGCTGTTTCAATAAATTAGTTCCATTTTTAGTTCTTACATTGAAGAATGTAATCAAAGGTCTCACCAAAAAAAAAATCATAAAATGTAATGGTTTAGGGATACCACTATTATCTAAACACACCAAAAAAGTGAGCAAAGAAAAGTTAAACTGTAACCTACTAGGAATGTGAAAGAGGTATCTATGGCACGTTGAACATGGAACCAGCTATTCAGCCTGTAGAAACTATAAGCCAAGGAAAAATAAAAGAGCTCTACACTCTATGGTAGAAGTGAAGCAACAAAGTTAAGTCATTATTTAAAACCTATAGTGCACAACACATGCACAGTCCATGACCTACTTTTACCTAGTTGTGCTTATTTTTCAGTTTCCTAAAGATGATCGGCCAGAACAAAGTATGCAAAGCTGATTGGATATTGGTTGGCATTTCAACCTAGACAAATCAGCACCCCAGTGCTTCTGTATAAAGCTGACCATGTAGTCTGGGGGAATGTTAAAACACTGGGAGTAGAAACAATCAATAACAGAAGAGCCATATTCATCATGGTAAGTTTCTAAGATAAAAAAGATGCTCAGCTGTTCAAATATTTAATAAATTAGTTATCGTACTTATAGTGGACTTGCGTCTCTTGCACAGGCGGCTTCTTATCAAGGAAGGCACAATATTATTCTAAGACAACAATGAAGGCACAACATGGATTATCTCAGCACAACAATGAATTATCCAAACATAATAATGAATTACCCAAACACAAAAATTAGTTACCCAAACACAAAAATGAATTATACAAACACAATAAATGAAGGAACAAAATTAACTATCCTAACACATACAATGAATTATCCAAACACAATAATGAATTACCCAAACACAAAAATGAATTATACAAACACAATAAATGAAGGAATAAAATTAACTATCCTAACACATACAATGAATTATCCAAACACAATAATGAATTACCCAAACAGAAAAATGAATTATACAAACACAATAAATGAAGGAACAAAATTAACTATCCTAACACATACAATGAATTATCCAAACTCAATAATGAATTACCCAAACACAAAAATGAATTATACAAACATAATAAATGAAGGAACAAAATTAACTATCCCATAACAACAATGAATTATCCAAAAATTATAATGAATTACCTAAACACAACAATGAATTATCCAAACATAATAATGAATTATCCAAACACAACGATGAATTATCCAAACATAACGATGAACTATCCAAACACAACAATGAATTATTCAAAATAATAATGAATTATCCAAACACAACAATGAAGGAACAAAATGAATTATTACAACACAACAATCAATTATAAAAACAACAATGTTATATTCCCAAAATAACAAATGAAGAAACAGCACAAATTATCCCAACACAACAATGAATCATAAAAACATAAAAATCAAGGTATAAAATGAAATACCCCAATAACAACACAAATCATCCAGTTACATTTAACCCTAAGATCAATCAAATCTGTCTTCTGACAAATTCTCCTACCTGCCGTGGAATAGAAGCAAATGCCACGCATATCATGAGTATCATGAACAGTTGACTGATCCACAGATCCGGGGAGATGTCTCCATATCCAACAGTCGAGAATGTCACAATCACAAAATACATCGCCTCAAACATACTGAGACGGTTGGTCCTACTGCCTCGCTGAAGGTGCTGCATGAAACATATACTGAAAAATAAAAGATTTAAACAGATTTAGACAATGAATACAGTGGATCATAATTTCATATGTTGTTATGGCATTGTACACTCTGCCATTCAAATAGTCTCTCCTCTTCTACCTCTGAGACGGTGTAGACGTTTTTGGGGGGTTTTTTATTATTTTTTTTATACTTGCAATCATGTGTGAAGACAAATAAGTGATTGGTCTGTTGTGTCTTTGTATAATTTATTGAGTGCCTTGGTCTTTATGCAGGCCACAATTGGGTAGGAATTTCACTGCCTTTAGTTATTGTGACTGGACAGTGATTAAAAGTCTGTTCTTTTTAAATTTCAACTGCCAAGGATTCTTTTTCATGCATAATGTTAATTGTGCATCTCTGATAGAACTAGATGCAGATCTCTCCTCCCTTGAGATCGAGAATGTTAAAACTTGTGGGATTCGACTACTTACTGGTTCTTGCTTTTGTTCATTCATTTCTTGAGAGGCGAGTGCCTTTACTCAAAGCTATAAGGACCCACACTCTGCCATTCACACATGTCAAAACTGAGCATTAAGTAGCACTCTGTATTTTTTAAAAGGAACTCTAGAATCAATCACTGATGATACATATGATACAGGAACAAAAGAGAACATAAGCAGAAATTTGTAAATCTATCTCGCAGTGAGGGAGGTGTATCTAAGATGTCATCCTAAACTGCAACATATGCTATGTGCTATCACTTACATTTGCTGCAATTTCCCCACTCTGTAGCACATGAACAATTAATTTTTCAAAAGAATACATAAAGTGTTGAGAAAGTGATTGCTGTCAAAAGTATTGCTAAAATGCAGCTTTACATAAAAACAGAGTGTCCTAATGGCAGATCAGTCAGCTAAGTGAAACTATTTTAGCTCCCTGTCAAGCACAGGTTTTCAGCAAGCAAACATGGTCATCTTGTCCTGAAACAACGGCTCCACTCTGTTCTGTATTCCATGTTTCTTTTATGCTTGTATCAAGCTCTCTTCTCCAGGAGTGTTTTGGTCTGCTTCTACCTGTCTTGACATGAGGATTCCAGAACAGATATCAGTTAGTTTCTTTAGTGTGTGTCCTATCCTACGACAGCATCTTCCCCTCACCTCATATTCTCATGTGATCTTATACAATTTCAATCTATCCATTCTGCGTAAGCACCCATTTATGAAAGTCTGTAAGCTTTGTAACATTGTAAAAATGGTTAGAATACTTTTGTTAACTGAAAATGATTAAGGGGTATCGATGGTCTCTTTAAGCTCTTGTCTACCCAGATGGTACCTAATTACAGTAAGGGAACGCAACATGGTAAGGAAGCAAATTGGTCACCCCACCACAGAAAAACCTTTCACCTGTTACAATAAAGTCCCTATCACCTTATCCCTATGGGGCATCCGGTAACAGTCAGGAGCAAGGAAAGAATAGAAAATGCATCATATACAGTTTGGACTGAATGTATGGGAAAGTGAACAAATAAATAAAATAATAAGTGTAGTGATATACTAATTGTTACATTACTAAAGCATTTAAATATTTAAAAGGTGACATAATGCCAAGTGATCAATGGTACATTTATGTCCTCTCTCTATTATCAGTGCCTGACAAAGGCAGAAGAAATGAGATCCCAATAACTAAAATCAGATGCCAGCAAAAGCAAGCAAAAAGCAGTCCAGATCAATAGATGAGACACACTGAGAAACAAAGAAATATAATGATAAAGAGTTAAATGTTTTTGGACATATGATACCAATATTTTCAATGTGAACCTACCGCACCAACCAGCAGGAATTCAGAGGAAGAGAAGAAGATGGTGCTAAATAAACACTATAGAGCATTCAATTCACTCATTTGGGAGTAACTTTAAAATAAAGACAACTGCTTTTATTAAATTTGTCACGCTCCAAGACCAATTAAATTTTACTTCATCACAAAAACACATATTACTAGACATACACTGGAATGGAACACACTGGAAAAGAGGTGAGTAAGAAGGCCAAGAAACACCTGGTGATGAACAGTCGAGGTCGAGGAGGTTGACAGTTCAATTGGGGTCTCCTGGTTGGAACTCAAGATATCACATAAAAGGAACAGCTGTAAAGCATCTTTTGCACGATCTGACGAATATAATGATGATGATAAAAACACATACTTTCTATAATAATTTTATCAATGTTTGATGACAGACTTAGATGGGCATTGCTGCACATCATTTGAGGGCCACTGACAAAAAGAATGAACAGAAACTTCAACAAAAATATATGAAAAAGGAAGAAGTCTTTCAAATGAAGTGTGTGAAGGGTTAACTTAACGTCTTTAAACAGGTTTAGATGACACTGCAGAGTCTGTAAACAACCAGTTTCATTTACATCACCTTGCTCTAAAAGCTATGCACGTCCAATTTATTCTTAAATGCATTAACTGACCCTGTTAAAGCTGTTAACTGTTAAAGCAGCAGAATTTACACAATTTACACTCACTTTGTGAAAACAAGACAAACAAGGTTAACCACCAACAGAATCATCTGCTGAAGCAATGTCACTGATATGGTCTGGAATCTTTGTCTTGTTAGATGAAGATCATTCTAGAAAATAAATAACAATGAATATATAATGGGTTAGACATACACGTCATCAAAGGTAGTGGTTCAAACTTCTTGCCAAAATATTCTGAAGAACTCTTGTCAGAATTTCTGCAAAGAGGCTAAATACAGGTGTGTCCTAATGCTTCTATTGAAATGGCAAAGGAATAGTAATTGTGATGAATATAATATAATGCAAATATTTAACTACAGATATGTACATTATTTCCAGTAAATTTATTCAATATGTAAATGAAATTACAGTAAACTTTTCTATGAATATTGTGGGAGTGCACATCTTTTCATTCCAACAAGACATAAGCCTTGTTGAGTTTTAAATTACAAAATAAATTTGAAAAAATGAACTGGAAATAATCTATACAGGAGAATAAAAGAATGACTAACTTATTTTATCTTGGGCTCAGATAATGAGTAAGAAATTTTACACAGTGATGAATTTCCTAACTACATTTTTAGGAGTATCATTGACAACTTGCAGGTGATGATGGTCATGATGATGACACAGGGTGGTGGTGGTGTTGGATTGGATGGTGGAGGTGGTGATGGTGATGATGACAATGATGAGATGGTAATTATGATAAAGATCATGGAGGTGGCGTGGTGATGATGATGATGATGAAGATAATGATGACAATGATGATGATCATTGCTGGTGGTGGTGGTTATTTTAGTTATTTTGATGATAGTGATGATTAAGATGATGATGACTGTAGTGATGATGATGGTGTGATGATGATAGTTAAGAACAATGATGATGATTGTGATGATGTTGGTAGTAATAATGATGATGAAGGTGGGCATTATGATGGTGATGATGATGAATAATGCATGTGTCAATTAGTATTTATACTTACATATATTTTCTCCAGTGAATATTTGGCCAACCAGCAGTTGAGGAATGTGGGCACAAACAAATCATTCAGCCTGTGAGGGTATGTCAGCTAAGGGAAAGGAGTAACAAGATCTATAAGAGTAACAGCAAAGATAATGTGTACAATAAACAGAATATATTAGTTATAAAGACAACAGCTACATCAGTGTATTTAACTGCGCTTGTGATATCAATTAGACAACATTCTAAATCAAATAAATATTTGACGGGAAGTCAACAAGTAAACTACACATTTTTTATTAACAGAACGTTCAGAAATAGGAATGAAAGCACTTAATTAATATTAAAGTCAGTTTTTTACTCCTTGTATATTTACTATTTATTTATGTTTCAGTAACTAAATGAGCCAACGCGGAAATTGAAGAAATCCAACAGAAAGTTGGTACAATATTATCTATATGGTCTTTCAGGTCTGCCAAATACAGTGCATAAATCAGAACTCAAAATTCTGCAGGTCCACCCATTAGCTGCCACTCTCTGTAGTTCTTGTATGCAGCCAAGCCTCATGATTGTACCCTTCCTGATAATTGTTCTGCAGAGAGTCTTTCTGAGTTCTCGATTCCTTTTGCAAGGTGGCTTTCACATGATAGATTGTAATGGAAGTCTATTATAGTTCATCTGAATAACCTGCCCGGTGTATGCTCAAAGTTATTTTTTAACTGACAACATTAGAAAAATAATTTTGGTGAACTATAATCGTATTTGCTCATTAATCGGCAATTCTTCTCAGCCAATGCCCAGGAAATGTCTAAGACAATTATTTTTAAATGTATTCAAACTATTTTCAAGTGTCTTCATCATTTTTCAACTTTCACTGTCATTTGTTAGTACTGATAGACAAGACAGAGAATTAAATGATTTGGTCAGATGACAAGAATATCTCCAAACCTTTCATATACACAAGACTATAACAATAGAGAAAGGGCTTCAGAACAAAAAGAAGACAAAGAAAATGATAGATTGATGGGGCTGATGAAACACACCAGAGGCATGGATTAGAAAATATCAACAGCCACACAGACAGCACAAAGAAGAATATTACACTCCCCATGATATTAAACAATATGGGCAAATAAGATGATGATATGTGATGACTACCATTTCTGAGAAGACCATGCTATTAAAGGAGGGTTTGTGACTTTATATATACATGAATGCTTTATGAGTATTGGTGGAGTGGAAAAAACTCATTGTATCCAGACTCTGTAGAGCCTTCTAAACCACTAAAACAAAGTTAAGTTAGGTAAGGAAATGGCATAAGAAATCATTAACAAATTAGGCTGTCTTAATTCAGATTACTGTTTTCATTTGCGATATTTCAATTTGTCCAGTCCTCTGTTAAAGTAAATTCTGGTAGAAATCTCAGCACACGACTGTTACTGATTTTATCTTCAACCTTTTTTTACATTTACATGTATTTCAACTATCAAATAAATAATAGCAATTTTGAAACCTATTTATTTGGAATACTATATATATATATATGTATGGCTTTGTTAATACTGGTATTAATATCTTGACTTGTTACTCCATCTCTGTCAAAGTTACTTTCAAAATATATTCATATTTGCACATCTTCATTTATCTGACCATCAATTGTTATGGGGGTCCTTTCTGTTTTTTTTATAATATTTCTCTGATGCTCCTGCAAAATATATTGAATCACATATTCACAGATATACATACATGTGAATATGTGATTCAATATATTTTGCAGGAGCATCAGAGAAATATTAGTGAAAAGACCCCCATAACGATTGATGGTCAGATAAATTAAGATGTGCAAATGTGAATATATTTTGAAAGTAACTTTGACAATGATGGAGTAACAAGTCAAGATATTACTGCCAGTATTAACAAAGCCTGATTTGATTTTAAATCTCATTGTCCAATATGTAAGTTGGCAGCATTCTCCATGAAAAATAAAATGAGACTGTTCAACATCAATATAAAATTGGCCCTATTATACAGCTTGAAAACATGGTATGCCAGTAAGAGTATTGCATTTCAGCTGAAGACCTGGAATAAACGTCATCTCCATTATAAATGTCATATAAGATGGTCTCAAAGGTCTCAAAAATTAAGCCATTTTCTTTTTGTTTGACAATCATATCCTATAATATTGAGAATCTACGATAGTCTAGCAAAAGTGAAATATTTATGAAATGTACGAAACAAGTGAAAAACTCCCATAACACACATATTAAATTAAACAACAGAAAAATGTAACAGGTCTGCACAAGTCGAACCACAAAAAAAAACATTCTGAGAAATGAGCACCTTCTAATTGAAGTACAAGAGGTAGCTTTAAGTATGAAGTGGGGTGGCCAGTTCCCTTCCTCGCTGTATTTCATTCACTAAAAGTAAGCAAGGTACCCATTTACAGCTGAGTGAGCTGGAGTATGCTGGTAATGGGAGTTAAACTCCATACCTTTGCTGTAAATAACAAGAGCTCCACAACTACGCTAATCATGATCCATTTGCAAACAGAAGGATTAAGTCCAGAAAGTCATGAGAGATTTATGCTCTAACCACTCTGCCAGCCATACTATACCAGATATTAAAGCTTTCACTGCACACCTCCCCCAACCCCCCTTCCCTCTTTCCCCACACACACCCAATCACCACACAATATTTTCACAGATAACTGACACAAAATGTGTAATAACAGACACCATACACTGTACTCACAGTGATTAACACAGGAACTGAGCATATGATTTCCAAGAAAAACTGAGTCGTCAATACTTGATCCATCCTGTGGCCCTTTGGAGATAAAACATAGCAACTTACCTTCCATTAAAAAGTGCCCTAACCTAGCAGGGGCTTTCAACCTGCATTTCTTATTCAGAAAAGGATGTTGTTACACTGGGTTGTAGTTTACAGCGAAGCTGCAATATTTGCGCCTCCCAGTCTAACACATCCAACTGAGTCTCACATTGCACTGCAGACAGGAGGACTCTGGTCAACCTTCTCAAGTATGCCTCAGTATGTAAGTATAGTCTAGTCACTGTAACCCGCTACTAATTAAACATCAAGAGTTAACTCAACTCAGCAGTAGCAGCGGCAACGACGACGATGGCGGCAGCAGCAACAACAACAGCAACAGAAGCAACAACAACAGAAGCAAAACAACAACAAAAACATGAGTTACTAGCCTCAAGCATAACTATTTTTAGACACCATTTATGATTGCTTGACAAGTTACAGTGGTTCTTTCTTTTTCTAAATAATTACCAATAGGATGACTTTCCATCTGTTATCATTATTTTCAACTGATGTAGATATGTAATGAATACTGTCTGTCATTTTCATGATATTACATATTCAGTACATTCATTATAGTTAACGCCATTATAGTGCTGAACACAGAGACAGCTGTAGAAGTCATCTGCATGTTAGAGATGCTCAACAAACAGGGAAAGAGAGCAGGGCTAGAAATGAATATCTCCAAGACCAAAGTCATGCGCAACTGTTTCACCCATTGTGACCCAGTCATCCTCAATGGAAGATGCTTACGAATCCGGCCATTGTGTTGCCTCCTCAACATGCAGAATAATATAGAACCAGAACTAACAAGACGTGGTTATGTGGGCTGGGCGACCTTCTCGTCCACTCAGACAGTCCTGGAAGCTTGCCTGGATCAGCCCCTATGTGATTCTCTCTTCAACTCTATCATGCTCTCTGCAATGTGCTATGCTGCTGAAATGATGACTCTTAACAAAAGCAATGGTGAACAAATAGCAAGTGACCCAGGCTTCTCTTGAAAGACGCATGGTTGGCCTTACTCTCTGCAACCAGTGCATGCAGGACATCCACAATTCTGATCTATGCAATTATCACTGGCAAACAAGGCAAAACATCAGTGAGCAGTCACTTGTACTAGATTAATTCCTTCTTCTCTGTTAATCTTGTATGTCACTTTCATCAGATCAATTCCTTCTTCTCTGTTAATCTTGTATGTCACTTTCATCAGATCAATTCCTTCTTCTCTGTTAATCTTGTATGTCACTTTCATCAGATCAATTCCTTCTTCTCTGTTAATCTTGTATGTCACTTTCATCAGATTAATTCCTTCTTCTCTGTTAATCTTGTATGTCACTTTTATCAGATCAATTCCTTCTTCTCTGTTAATCTTGTATGTCACTTTCATCAGATTAATTCCTTCTTCTCTGTTAATCTTGTATGTCACTTTCATCAGATTAATTCCTTCTTCTCTGTTAATCTTGTATGTCACTTTCACCAGATCAATACCTTCTTCTCTGTTAATCTTGTATGTCACTTTCATCAGATCAATTCATTCATCTCTACTAATCTTGTATCACTTTCACCAGATTAAATCATTTTACTCCCTATTGATCTTCTCTGACCCAGATGGTTATTTTCAAATTGAAGATATATATATATATATATATACACGCCCACACACACAGAGGTATTTCACATTTATACAGGTCTGACAAAATCCTGCAGCAGGCCTAATAAAACCTGTGGCTGTCTTTATAAAATCTTGATGCAGGGCTTTGTGACCCCCGGACCACAGATTATAGAACCCTGGACAAGCACATTATTTTTCTGTGTTCAAAACTTGTATGTAATGTTATCACTCACCTTCGTGGCAATGTAAATCATTAGAAGTGCTTTGGCCATTGAGATTGATGCTAGTACAACCTCTATCACCCACAGGGTTGTGGACCTCTGTATCCATATCAACACATACCTTTCATGATGATGTAAATGTAGCTTAAAGACAACCATATAATAAAAATAACCCATATATTGTAGTTTTCTTTTCATATCCATTATGTGTTCACTAATTTGTAACAAAAAATGTACCCCTAAAGAGTTTTGTTATTTCAAATTATGTTTTTAAGCTCTTAATTAATCAAAACAATCCAATATGGTGCTTCCTGGTTGTCTTTTTTTAAATATGATTGAACAATGGTCAATGATTGGTTCAATATTTTTAAAAAATAGGTAGCTGACATTATGTAATCCATTAGAGTTACAAACTTTCAGAACTCAAATGTTACAGAACATTTATTTTTGTATAAGTTTGTATGTTTTACAGTGGGGGGACACTATAGCCGAGGGGTAAAGTGCTCGCTCCCTCTTCAAGAAATGAATAAAGTGAAAAATGATTACATTTTTAAATCCTGCACGTTTCAAGTGGCCACTGGTTTCAAGGGAGGTGAGATCGAGCTGCCTAATCCTATTAGAGATAGTAGATGACAAACTCTTGTGGCTTATAGTTTCTTCCAGATATGGTAGACAGCTTCATACTGAAACCTCCTAAATAGCGCCTGATATTAAAGTATAACTATTCTTTGCTTCACTTTTGGGACCTGGTAACATGTGTGTTCTTCTCCAATATAGTTGTTGAATTAGTCATGTCTTAAAGTACAATGACCAAAATATCTTCCATTCTCTCATTTTCTTATTTTAATTGGATTCATTATAATTTTCTTCATGTTCCGTCATTCCCACTTGGTGGTGCATGGGTCCAACACTGCATTTGGCTTACCTTAACCCCCTTTTAGGTAAGCCTGATTCCAGTCATTTGCAGTGTGGTTTCATAGCAATGGTTTTTAGATGAAGTTGTCAACCCCATGCACAACCCACTTTAGTCACCTCATACTATTTTATTTTTTTTTTGCATTCGCTTTATTTCTCTATTCCCCAAGGCGGGTATGCGTTACACTGTGGTTTTTATTTTGCGCCTGTCGGCCCAGTGCATCCGACTTCAGCAAGCATTTTATGTAAAGGTCTGCTTCCTCCTGCATTTTCTAAGGGTTTGCTTCCCCGGGGTAACGGCCGGTGCTGTGATGGGGAACGAACCCAGCCCCTTCTGGTTGTGAGCCGTGCCACTTAACCACTAGGCCACGCCGTCCCCACCTCATACTATATGCAATGAAGGAAACTGTGGTCTTATGTTTGCCCA
This sequence comes from Ariolimax columbianus, assembly GCA_036924085.1. NCBI lineage: Eukaryota > Metazoa > Mollusca > Gastropoda > Stylommatophora > Arionidae > Ariolimax > Ariolimax columbianus. Next base: position 111,139,666 of record JAVGWX010000004.1, on the reverse strand, counting down.
GGGAACTACTTGGGCTCGCACAAAACAGAGCATGTTTTAAAAATGTAAAATGGTTCATAAAACTGACTTCGTTGCACTTAGATGCTTCCATATGTGCTCAGTCCCTTTCCTTGATGAAACATAGCACGAACTCTGCAACTATCACTGTGTAGCTGTAATTTTTTCCATGGCTTCATCAGGTACCCATTTACAGCTGACTGGGTCAAGCTCCCAACCCCTAGACCCAGTACTTGTTTTAAAGATAAATCAACCATCAGAGCTGGGGTTATCAATGAGCCTTCCACAGAATCCTAGTATACCATGGTCAGTTTCTAGGGAATTCGAGAAATCTTAATGAATAAAATAAGAGTTTATTTTTAACTGAGCGAAAAAATTGTTATGTTCTATATAACATTAAATAAAATCTATCAAATTAGCATAGATCATTCAAAAATACATTGATTTTTGGGTTTAATAATTGTATGTGCTAGTTCAGACATTAAAATTTTTTCATGGGTTCCTCCATGGTAAAAAAGTTGAGAAAGGATGTACATGTGTGATCATCTATAGCTGAGAGGTAAGGAACTTGTCTCTAAAGCAACAAACAAACAAAAGCATCCCCTGGTCTCAAGGGAGGTGAGGTCATCGCCTAGTCCTATCTGAGGGGGTTGTTAAACTCGAATGTCCTATATACTCCCTGCACACATAAAAGAACGTTTGGCAGATTAAAATAGGAAAGAGAATGCTGTTAGCCACTGTCCTTGCAAAAAAGCCTAAAGGTAACTAAATTTATACTTTGTGAACTGTATGAAGATCTTCTTCTTACGCTGTCAGATGTCGACCTTTATTTTTTCTAAAAAAGCAGCGGTCATCCTGAGGCTGTCGACACTGCCATAGAGCTTGTCTGAACTGTATGAAGATCAAAAGGAGGCAGTCCTTTCATCATGCAAAGACACAACAAGCCAATCAGCTGTTTGTCTGCACACTTTATTGCAAGTATACAAAAAAAAAAGGACCTCTACACCTGAGAGGTGTACAGCAAAGGCCAATCTTTGAAAGACATTAGACTAGAATGGACCTAGTAGGTCGACAGTGGAAAGATCAGTCTTGTAAACCTCTACATCCCAAGGTAGAAGAGGATGTACTAAGTGAGTGAGTGAGTGAGTGAGTGAGTGAGTGAGTGAGTGAGTGAGTGAGTGAGTGAGTGAGTGAGTGAGTGAGTGAGTGAGTGAGAATAAAAATTTATTGACCATGCTTGTCAATTAAGTACAACCAGTGAGCTACAGAAACCATCGGTATACAAATCCTTCACTGTCTGCTGAAAGAGAATAATCACCTTAAAATTGCTTTGTGCATTCAGTTTTATTTTATGGAGTAGAAACCTGGACAAAGAAAATGGAGGAGCATATTGAGGCCTTTGAAATGTGGGTAACCAATAGTGAGGTTCTGGAACAACTCCAGGTGCAACAGATACTTCTGAAAGAAATACAAAGCAGAAAATAAAATATTCTGCTAAAGGTTTTGGGGTGGGGGGTTTGGACGTTCTTTCTCAATCTCCCGCTACCAAGCCTTGAACAGTGCTTTGCAAGTAGCAGGATGTAACCCAGAGAATGGTAATGCGTTGTATCGCTAGTTTACAGCTTGACCTTTTGGTTCGACACATCCGTCTTCGGTAGATGCTAAAGGTTGATTTGGAAGGCAGAGTAGAGGGCAAGACAGCCAAAGGGCGACAGAGATACAGATGGACAGACAACATCAGGATGTGGTCGGGACACAGTTTGACTGTGTGTAACAAGCTGGCGCGAGACAGAGCCAGATGGAGCTCCATTACTATCAACCTTCGTTGATGATGGATCACGCTGAAGTGTGATGATGTAAACTATATATTATATAACATAGCATAACATAAATTATTGTTACAAATACTTACCAGTTAATGTCTTTCTCCCTGACTGTTGTATTTCCAACAGAACCACAAGGGGAGCCATAGCTAGGATAGAAAAACAATGTAAAAACTGTTGTTACTGAGATCAACCATATGTATCATCATCATCAATCACATGTCGTGTCAGTTGGTGTTGGCAATCACGTATCTCAATCCACTCCTATCATTATGTTGTTTTTCAACTATGTTGATCATTTCTGTGGCATTCCTTCAGAATGTTCAATATTTTCTCTTTCTGCCACACTCTTATCTTTCATCATTGCTTCTGTCAGAGAATGTTAGCCAGTCAGGAGAAATATACTGGCCAACACCCTCACCTGACCTTCTCATTGGTCGTTTCGCAAACAGACTGTTGTCGAGGACAACAGTCTGGCTAACAAGGTAAGGTTCGACGTGATCTCCGTACTAGTGAGCGACACGCAGATGAAGTCAAGCATAGCACAACCGCCTGGAGGACCCCGGTCCACCTTCATCAGCACGTTCGCAATGTCAGGAAAGCTACTGCAACCCATCATTTAACGCCCTTTTCAGGGCGTACAAAAGAGTAACCTGCTCATTGTGGACATTTGAAACAACAACACTGAGGAAAACTTGGTATTTAAAAACGTGTATGTATGTGTGTGTGTATATATATATATATATGAATGGCAATTGTCCAATCCAATATTTCATTATCAGCTATATGGCACTGTAAGAAATTATGTGAGCCTATATATCGGCTCTACAGAGTAGCTCAGTTAAATGACAGTTACCATTAGCAACCTGAAAGTTGGTTCCATAGCAGATATAGTCATTTAGGACCAGGTCCTCCTCTTCTTCTTCTTCTGCGTTCGTTCTAAGTCTCCCCTTACCAAACATTAACAGGGCTTTGAAAGTAGCAAGATATATATATATATATATATATATATATATATATATATATATATATGAGTGGCGGTCCGGTATCAAGGAATAATCTACCCCAGATGCCAGATACGCCACTGTCCAGTTTTCATTTTTGATGACCCATTCTAAAACAATGGTTCAGTGCATGAATAATTCAGAGCCTTAGCCAACACATGACATTTGATATGTGTGAAAAATCGTGTTGAGAATCAGTTTGTCATTAGTGAAAATCCCTTCATTACTTGCAGACCCGCTGGGAGTTATTGCGCGTTTAATGTAATCTGTGCAATCTTAATTCCATGAACGAGATACGGACTCACGCCAGTGCTCATGTGGCGAGGAGGCGCTAAAGTAACAATCTCATTACGTGTCATAATATCAAGTTGATACGTACTGAGGGGGGAAAAACGAGACGGGGAAAAACGAGACTTCTGTAACCTTCCAATAGGGATTTTATCAAACTTTTTTAACGTTAGAGCCTCTTTCAACAAACTTCAGATGTTTGAGAGCCGCATGACATAAACAAATATGACACACTCACATGTTATTGTTACAAATAGTGTATGTAAATAGTGTGCAATATATGAAAATAATAATATGTATTAATGTAAGTGCTTTTAAAGCTCTTAATTTGTATTAGTTTAAATAACCTCTCTCTCTCTCGCACTCGCTCTATATATATCACGCAATCTATCTCAATCACTCACAAGCACAGAGATAGAGAGAGAGAGAGAGAGAGAGAGAGAGAGAGAGAGAGAGAGAGAGAGAAGAAAGCAAGAGAGAGAAATTATAAGGACCCGAAGCTTGCTGCTTGTATCAGGGCCAATGACCCATAATCGGCAAAGGCCTTTTTCATTCTTCAAATAGCGGCCTTGTAAACAGGCTACAGCCACGCAGGACGGCTAAGAGATACGAGATCGAAGAAGGAATGTAAACCCGGTCCCCAAAATGTTGAGCTTCTACTTCTTCTTTCGTTCGCTCAAAAAAATACATATAACTGCAATGTTGCATAAACCTCACTGTCTTGTAGTTCACAGACATGTCCATAAAGTGTCTCTTCCAGTGTTGTCTCTCTTGGCCAGTCGGTTGTTCTCAGTACATCATATTCGGAGCAGTTCTGTATTATGTGCTCTGCAGTCTGGGGATGCTTGTCCGCATGTGGTATGTGACTGCTACATCCGGCTGCTCGTCTGCAGGACCTTCTTTTGCTAGTCGATCTGTATTCTCGTTTCTCAGTATTCCACAATGATACGGGTTCCACTGCAATACAGTCTATAAGCTAGTTAGTCAGTTCAGACAGTTGAGCTTCTAGACCTGGCAGTTTCCCGGACTACAGAGCTTATTGTGCTGATCGCAGTAAGTCAGTTCAGACAGTTGAGCTTGTGTACCTGGCAGTTTCCTGGACTACAGAGCTTGTTGTGCTGATCGCAGCCTCGCTGTAAAACTACGACCCAACGTTACAGACGTTTTTCGGGGCAAAGGCCCAAAAAAAAAAAAAAACAAACAAAAAAAAAAGGCAGAGAGAACAGTCATCATAAACGTCGTGACACTTATGTTTTAATATATTAGCTTCAGATGAATGGGGTCCACCATTTCAGAACTGACTTGCCTTCTGGCCTGTATGGAAAAATGGTACAGACCCCGGCTCTAAAACAACAAAGTGGCGAAGACAGAGAGAGGGTACTTACCACTCATAATCGGCCACATTGTCCAAGCCCACCCTGACCACGTACATCAGACAGATCATGAACTTCAGGCCAAGGTCGAAAAACGTGCATGTTAAACCTGAAATAAGAGCAGTACTTACTTACTTGGTTTAAATTAATCCAAATCAAAACCATTCAGCTCACTGCGAAACATAGGTAGTCAACCAACAACCTCCAAGTATGTATGTCTCCTGCCCTCTTCGCCAATAAAAGATTATTTTATTTCTGTCATGTTAGACTCCAATTCTCTTCTCCGAGTGTGTTTGGTCTGCCCTTACTCATCATACCCCTTTGGTTCCAGAACAATGTCTGTATGCACTGGCGTTTGGCTCTATCAAGCATGCCCTATCAAGCTAAGTGTCTTCTCTTTATGTCACGCTCGACTAAGATCTCTCTAGATGAATCAAGCAAGTCGACGTTGGTGATCTTATCGTACCACTTCAAACAATGTTTTCTACGCGGACATCTGTTTATGAATGTGTGTACCTGCTTTGTTAACGACTCTGTTATCCTCCGAGCATCAGAGTCATATTAGCAGTACCGACTTTACATTTGAGCTGAAATGTAAAAACTTGCTTACGCACTAATTCAATTACTTTGATTTTTTGAATTTCTTTTGATCTCCGACATATCTGTTGTTAAGATTTGTGGAGAGTTGATCATTCATGTCTTGGGCCAAATGAGATGCATTGGTTGCTGCAAGTTTCTGTATAGGGTTTATGTTAGATGACTTGTACATCAGTCGCATGGTCCTCCTCTGCAGCCAGACATTCCTGTGTTTTAGGCTGGCAGCAAACCATCTAAATTTCTGCCAATATGCATTCAGCACAGGAAAAAGTTATAGAGCCTTTATTTTCATTTGTTTTTCTCCTGATGCCATTGACATTTCTCAAGATTTCATTTCACACGTACTATTTATCAGTTGTCGTTCAGTTCTTATACCGATGTTTAATGTATTGAAGTATTGGAGATATTGATAAGACGTTATTTGACAAAATATTTCAATATATATATCACGTATTCCATCATTCGTAAAAAAGTTCACAGAAACTTAAAACTCTGTTGGTGGTTTAGTATAGTAACCCGTAACGATCATAACTGATTATAGGATGATGCGACCTTGGTGTGGTAACGTTCTGGCTTTCTGGTTTTCTATTTCCTTTCGAAGGCGTCGTTGCTTTTATCCGTGTTACAAAAGCTTCTTTTCACCCAACCAGGTGGCTCTCCACGATACACCCTTACTAGATTCTAGCCTGTTTGATCTTCTATTCATGAATGTTTAATTACCTTGGTGTTTCACTAATCTGCATAGTTTTAGCTTTGTAGTGTGTACTTTGTCGCGATAAAAGAAGGTGGTAAAGGTGGTACGATAGCAGACACTGCTGTCAGGGAAGGGGGTGTGCTTGGTTTATGTCTGTATATGTATATATATATTACACATTATATATATATATATATATATATATATATATATATATATATATATATATATATATATATATATATATATATATACAGGGCTTGACAAAAGCGCTCGTCTGTGACGAATAAAAATGTTTGTTTGACGAGTACCAAAAAAATAATTTTTTAATCGTTAATTACGTTTTTAATCGTTACTACATGACTCTCGCAAGATTATTAATGATATTTCGGTTGAGATCGATTGTACATGAGCTTGTTTATGATGGCGAATCTAAATGGACCTCCACTGCTAGAATTTACACTTACTAAAGCCATCGATAAATGGTACTACACTGCTAAAACTACTAAGAATGTTCAAGGACACATACGCCATGCCTCTGACAGTAGTGTATTTTTTCTAAAGAAGAAATAGACTAATACTGTGTAGTGTAAATAATACAATATATTTTGGTTTGATACGCATTGTTATTTAAACAGAAAGGTGAATTAGTGCTTAGTGTAAATTTGTTACCATAAATTGCATGACTGTAGTCCGATCATGCTGACTGGTGAAATTTATGACTGACTGGTAAGCCACTCTAAAATTTGTCAAGCCCTGTATGTATGTGCATATATATATATATATATATATACATACCACACATACACCAACAACGAGGGGTGTTCGAGTCAAACCGGCACTTTATGTTCTAGTTCTACCTGAAAGGTTATAGCGTGCTGGAACTACTATCATTAGTTTGGGGCGCTTGTGTCCTATTACTGCTAGGTGGCCCACTTGCCATGGGCCATTCGCGTGACAGATAAATACTAATGGCGGACATCACTGTTTGTGCTTGCATTGAACAGCGTGTTGTTATGAATTTTTGTTGTGAAAGAAGGCGTGAAACCTGCGGAAATTTACAGAAGACTGCTATCACAATACGGTGATGAGACACTCAGCCGCAGTAAAACATTCGAATGGTGTAAACGTTTTAGAAAAGGCCGGCTTGTCACATGTTGATTTTTTTATTTCGTGGTGCCACTATCAACAGTGAACAGTGCATACGCATTTTGAGTGATGTGCCTAACCGTCTGCGGAAACTAATAGTCTGGTTTGATCACAAAGGGCGTTCTGCTCCTGCAATATAACTCTCGACCTCATACGGCTCACCGCGCTATGTGCCATCTGTAGCAATTCGGCTGTGAGGTATTGCCACATCCACCTTACAGCCCAGACTTCGCTCCAAGTAATTTCCCACCTGTTTGGGCCCAAAAAAGAACTCCGGGTAGGTCAGCATTTCAGTACTGCTGACGAAGTGAAACGGGTTGCCCTGGATTGGTTTAGACATGCTGACAAATCATTCTACGCTGAAGCTTTCCAGGCATTAGTTAAACGCTGGGATAAGTGCATAAACTTTGCAGGATATTATATCGAAAAATAAAAGGCATTTTGACTACTTGAAAACAACATTTTATTTATTACACAAAAAAGTCCGGGCTTGACTTGAACGCCCCTCGTATGTGTATGCGTGTGTTTGTGTGTGTGTGTGTATGTATATATGTATAAATATATATATATATATATATATATATATATATATATATATATATATATATATATATATATATAAATACTAATAATAATAAATCACAAACTCACGCGACGCCGAGTTCCTAATAAAGAACTTCCGAAGTCTTCCTCTGACAGACAGCTCGTGAGTGAAGTACTTGACAGGAACTACCCTGTTTAAAAAACAATTAGAGAACATAAATGATTTTACCATTCACTTAATATCAGTACATATGGCACCGTGGAAGCGAAGCTGATTCTACCTTTGATGTATTGTTAGTTAAAGTGTTTCAAGCAGTTGTCATGAGCTGATATCGGGCACAGCAGCCTACAACCTCTGGGAACTTGTGTGGATCTACTGCCCTGACCATGCTGAGGTGTGCGGGGAAGGAAGACCTGACATCCTACCCTCAGGGACACTCGCGTTGGCAATGGACATACTTGACATTTCGAAGTTGATCATTGTGGATGAAGACACTGCAGTCTATGAACCAGAAATTCAAAGATTGCAAATTTGTAAATCATTCGCAGGTTCAGCAGAGAGGAGCGCCTGAGAGGGCGGAGCAGTAGTGTGTACAACCAACGAGCTACAGGAACCATCATTATCCACACTCTTCGTCATTTGCTGAGAAGGAATAAGTCCAGGGTGCTTAACAGAACAGAACAGAACAGAATAATACAGCAAGTTCTGATTTCAGATTTAGCACATACAGATTTCACATGTTCAACTAACTAAAGGTATGAAGTATCGATCAGTGTTTAATGTTGGTCCTGGTAAAATGCGTCTCGAGTCGGTGGTCTTTTTCTATGACACGGACAAGAATAGCACCGCTACTCCGTAGAGAGCATGTCGTAAGAGGCGACTAACATGCGTGACACCGGCCATGGTTAGGTGGTTTGTTAAGAGCAGCATAGATGGCGCCTAATAGGCTGCTGGTCTGTATATCTCTAGTGCTTCAGTCTATTAAGATGGAGTTGCATAGCGGTTAACCACTATACGCGACACTTGTTCCAACACAGCGGAGTAATAAGCTGCTCGATCCTAGTCCGCTACGCAGGAAATCATCGTCCCGGTTGCATTCAGCTCACGTCAGCGGCATATGCCCTGTAGAAGTACAGGTCGACTAATACTAAGACTAGGAAAATGCCCGGGTCAACAACTATATTAGTGACAAACATACCAGAAATAGAGAACAGCATAAAGTCATCCTCAGTGACATTCCTAGACAAGCTGTATAGAGGTGCCAACAACATCAGGCTAACATTTGCATTTTTAAAACATTTTAAAGAAGTCTAAATATGAATAGGCAAAGGCCGCCGTCCATCGTAGACGATGGCATAATTAATTTTGCTAGCGTTATTTTTAGTAAGGATTAACTGCGTTACTTTTTATCCTCACTCTCTCGTGTCGAGCCCAGTGTAGGACAAGACGACAAGGGGGCGACTACGAGATGCAAGGGACTCCGCATCAAGCACCCGTGAAAAAGACGGCGGAATTCGGAGTCGAACCCACACCACCTGATCACGAGGCCGACGGCTTAACCACTTCACCACGGAATCCCCAAATGAATAAGGAGGAAAGAAAAGAAACAATGGTACAGGTTACAACATACTGCTGCATAATTTACAAATTAAGGATAGGAGTTATTGGTGAATATAAATGTGGTACAGGGAACATATGTTGCCGAAGAACACCTGAAACGGCGTTTGTTGGCGTTCGGGATATGAGGAACAGACAGGAAATATGGCCATCACAAATGATGCTAATAATTTTTTAAAAACTTTAAGCGGGGGCTCGACTTCATTGCCTCGGGTTTTTTCCCCATTTTAGATCGGTCTCTCTCGGCAAATGGGTACCCCATCTGTCGAGAGCATCGAACAAAGCACGAACTCCGTAGCTCCAGCGATGAACCCAGGGATCTCCGAAAAAAATTGACATCATGGTCGCAGCTCGAAATCGAACCCCGAACGTCTGAACACGAGGCAAACGGCTTAACCACTTCACCACAGAGACCCCCCTCGGTCGACCACTACAATGTTGAGCTGCCGAGCTATGTAGCCAAACCTCGCCCAGTGCTGAAAGAGGAACTGATACATGCCGGTGGCATGTAGAACGAGGGCAGCCTCCAACCAGCCAGTGCGAGACCGCTGTTACACGTAACTGATTTAAACAAGATCTGGTGAGCCGGAACTTCCTGGTCCAGTCAAACCACATGTCCGAACACCACTAGAGTGTTCGAGATGGAAGGAAGACTCGACATTGCAGGAACCTCATGACATTGCTGGACATGTTATATTGATATAGATTCCTGCTTCATTTATATATACATACGAGTATATTCAAGTTGAAAGTTAGCACGGAAGAAGAATGTATCTATTCATTTAATTTCTTAATTAAATTCTTCATTAATTGTTAACTCTAGCCTTTCTGATATAAAGACAAAGGTTGGAGGATGGGACCTAACAAGAAGAAATAGTACTCCACTTTCGGATTTCTATAAAAATCGTTCTGAAAATGTGTGCATTTAATCTATTGCTTCTTGTTAGGTCCCATCCTCCAACCTTTGTCTTTATATCAGAAAGGCTAGAGTTAACAATTGGTGCGTGCGTACGCAGCATATTTTTAAATAAAAAAACAATATTAGCGAGCCATAAGTGATCGCTATGAAATATTTTTAAGTAGCAAGATTACATAACAAAAGAATCACATAGAAAATGGTAAGGTACATCATTGATAATGGCATGCATTACTCGACACACTTTTTACAACTGACATACAACGAACGCACTCGACAAATAAGACAAACGGCATATGGACATAGAAAAACAAGCATAAAAACACAAATTTATAAAAGAAGTACTTTCTTGTCCTGCAACAATAAAATGAAAAACCCTAAAGCAATTAATAATTATATAGCAATATGATTTTCCTCTTCACTTCCCCCTTTCGACTCCATAGAGCAACAACGACCACTCTCCACTGAATCCATTTTATTCAATATTCTAACCCCGCCCCTGAGATTACAGATACCTTGGCTTAAGAATCCACTTACTTCCCCAGTTGTTCTTTAGTCTCCATATTATGTGCTTTCTCGTGCTCTCGCTCTCTCTATCTATCTCGCTCTTTCTTTCTTTCTTGCTCTGTAGATTATGTTGTTGTTGTTGAATGCACACAATGAGAAGATTTACTCTTTTGTGTGCCTGTGTGGCGGTTTGTTGTAGCTTTCCTCACCTCCCGAGCGTGCTGATGAAGGCGAACAAGGGTCCTCCAGAAGGTTGAGCTATGCTTAGCTTTATCTGATTGTCGCTCACTACTACGTAAATCACGTCGATCCCTTTCTCTTGCCTGACCAGACATTAGCCTTCATCCCCTCTCTCTTTAAGTTACAATATTGTGCTTTACTAAAAGTATGCCCTATTCTATTTTATATCTTTGGTAACTCCGGATAAGAGTGAGATTGATGACCAGCGCAGCTTCTTCCTCACTATAATCTAAATACAGCGCACATCACATTATTAAGACAAACTCGTCTGATGTTGTAGCCATCATCGATTGCGATGGGCAATAACTTTAAATGTCCATGTAATACGAAGTATACGATGGCTTATGTTGGTGAAGGTCTACAGCTTGGATGTGATACTTTCTGTATTATGTCATGTTTCCGAACCATTTTGTAGAACTTATTTTACACCACAGTTGAATGTCCTACATTTATTTTCTTGGAATAAATGATGAAAAACTCAATGTTGTGCGAAGAGAGTTAACATTTACGACTGTGTTAATCCTGGCTTTAACATCTTGGTTTGTTCCTTCAACTCTGTCATTGACACTTTTCTTATTGGTAATGGTGTACATTTAAGCACACATCCAAATGTGGCAAATGTACACTTTATCCTTATTAAATGTTTTGATGAGCCATCTTGTTCCAAGTGAAGCACAGGGCCAACATTACAGCTGACCCCTTTACAGGAATCGTGTATCCCGTGCATTCGGTGTGCACTATCGTGTATCCCGTGCATTCGGTGTGCACTATCGTGTATCCCGTGCATTCGGTGTGCACTATCGTAGCATATGTTTTACATGATGTGGTTGCTATTCTCATTTATATTCTCTTTAGTCGAGTATTACTGCATGCTTGGTAGGTTATACTGGCTGTATTTGATTGTAACTAGGATACCACTCAGGCGGACTTATCTTATGAAATGTACACACTAAGGTATACATTTTTACCAGCTAGCAGTATACCGGAGTGAATCCCGGGGACCTTTACTGAAGAAAGAATAGGACCACCTTTATGCATGTTTTAAATGGCGACTTAAGAGAGTTGTGCATTGGGCGAGCAACTATCATGTAAAGCTACAGAAACCTTCAATGCAAAATTTCGAAAAGTGCTTTGGTGCAGACATTTTAATGGGGGCCCAACTGTAATGGTGGTTCTATATTATGTATGCAGCGAAAAGAGACACGAAGCAGAGGAGGAGGAAGAAGAACAACAAGAACAAGAAGTATACATTATGCATCAAGCCCCGGCATGAGTTGACAGCAGACATCGAGGCCTTAAACCATCAGGGACGTGTGTAGTATTTTGTCCTGGTCATGCTGGAACTGATAGTACCGAATAAGCAGATATGATGGCTTCGTAATGATATAGAGACGGGATGTTATATACAATTATGCCAGTACACATACCATTCTACCAGTACGCATACCATTCGTTTACATTCTATCAGCATCCATACCATTTGCTTTATATTCTGAAAGAAATTGGGCACCTATTTAACATTCATTGCTTTGCCATTTGGCTTACCCTACCTAGCTTTTACCGTAATGTTCCCAGTTCTGTTTTGCCGAATATGACAGGGGTCCGAAAGTGGAGCAAATAATAGTTACACTGTAACATGCCATGCCTGCTGTGGTCTTAAGTGCTCTGAAGATGCTTGAAAACTTGCCTGTGTCTAAAGACTAACTAGGTTACCTTCTCCCCATTCATTTGTCTGATCTCCAGTCTTCCTCCTCCGTCCCGCGTGGCACTTGTAGCCGAGCCAGTTGTATAGGGATGTATTTACTTCTCTGCGAGATGCTAAGAGTCTATGTACTCCTCTGCGATACGTCTTACCTCCAGGTCTGTCTTCACACCTTTTTCTTTGACTCCTCCTTGGTTTCCCATTAACTCTAGGACTGTGCACAACCAGGAGAGAGTAGTACTAGCTGACTCTCTAGTACACACTCTGTACATACAAAGAAACTCGTCCACTCAAACTCACGTAAACATAAACATTCACCGCGTCTAGTTCACACTCTGTACATCCAAAGAAACTCGTCCACCGATACTTACGTAAACATAAATATTCACAGCGTCTTCGTCCACTCAAATTCAAGCAAACATAAACATTCACAGCGTCTTCGTCCACCAAAATTCACGTAAACATAAACATGCATAGCATCTTCGTCAACCCAAATTCAAACATAAACATTCACAGCGTCTTCGTCCACCAAAATTCACGTAAACATAAACATACATAGCGTCTTCGCTTCCCCCCCCCCCCCACCTCACTAATTCACGTAAACATATACATTCAACGCATCTAGTTCACGATATAAGATTGTAATCACACATCATTATCATGTGTCATACTGCCCAGCATAAGCGACCATGGAATGTCACAATCGCCTGTCTTGCATACATAACAAAACATACACACTTTCTCTCTACCAGGATACAAGTAGTAACATACCCGTCCACAGCAGAGTCCACATTGTACGGGTTATCACTGCTGTCAGACTCTGAATCCGAATGCAGGCCATATACATCGTTGAGTTTCTGTGTCTCCTCCTTGGCATCCATTGTTGTAGTACTGTAGGCGGCACCGTTTAAGTTCGATCGTAGCTAGCCACAGATTTTATATAACTAATGTATTTTTAATGCCACGTATTGAATTCCGATTCTACTTGTGTCCAATCTCTTGTGACTTCTTTCAGAGGTGCTGATAATGCTATTTATGTTAATTTGTACCACAAATAACACACTTTTAGAAAGTAACCTTCTTATATAATAGTGAATACCAGATATCTTCAACGATGTGTGGTTTCTGTTGATTTTCTTTTCAAGCTATACAACTTGGAAGTCACATTTTCGCTGGTCTAGACGTTTCTATATGTGTCTCATTATTGTAGACACGACAAACCTCATTCGAAAAATTGTAAACACCTTCATCCGACTACCTGTAGATAAATAACCTATCAGCATTCCAGACCATAAATGACGCTCGTGGGCGTAACTGCGCAAGTAAATGAAAGGATGATACGCCTAGGCTAAGAAACTCTAAGCAGAGTAAGCTATTCGCGATAATTGTCGCAACGGCAAGTGTGTTTGTACTCGAAAAAGATATACGCTGCAACCATGTAAGGCATGAGACTCTAACGCAAACAGCAATGAGAGAAACTTCCCTCTAAAATGTGCGCAAGTGCATCCACGCAAATAAAATAAGAGCGGCTCGTACACATTATGTGCCGCGTACAAATGTTAAGATATGAATTTAAGGTTGTTAATAATTATTTGTAAAACTAATTTTAAGTTTGAATAACAATAAGAGGACTTTATTCATATGCTCTTATCTTGTTCAAATGTGCGCATTGGAAATGTTGACACACTGTCTGATAATTGCTCAGGGGTCGCAAATAAGAATACAAAAGGCGAGATGAGCTTTCATTACATTTGGGATCGTATGGAGATCAAAAGAGATATACACAATTCTATACACACACACAAAATCCTTTTTTTTTTCAAATCCAATGTAAAAAATTTTTTGTGGTTTTTTTTTTTTAATGGATCTGATTTATAAAGAAAAACAACCACAACAAAAACAACCACAACAAAAACAACCAAAAATATACGACCTGACGCAAATGTGTGCATGTGAAGAATGGAGAAATTGAATTCGTGTGATAAGATACCTAAAGTAGGAAATAAGTTGATTGCGTTGGATAGGACACACTTTAAGGAAACGAGCTCATAGCACAATAAGACAGTCTCTGTCCTGGAAACCCCAAAGAAAGTGACCTAGTGGCAGACCAAAACACGCATGGACAAGAGAGATCAAGACAAAGAAAACAGGGCAGATACGTTGGCAGAGTTGGAACGGATAGCCTAGCATAAGATGACTTAGCGTGTATCTGTTGATGACAACTGTTCCACAGGGAATTACAATGATGTTATTGGCTGACTGAATAGCTGAGATATTTAGCCGTCCCCGTGTAGATCCCTGGTAGCTTAACTAGGAGGAAAGAATAGGCAACTCCCGCTTTACGTATGTCGTTGTGCATGGGGTTAGCATTCTTATCATGTAAAACAAATGCCTACCTAAACTACCACTGTATGAGCGTACAGAGTAAGTTTATTAAAGGCTTCCTATAATGGGCCATCTACAGTGGATGTTGTTGTTGTTGTTGTTTCGAATGCCTACAATGAGGAGGTCTACTTTTTTTGTGTACCCTGAAAATAACGTTAAGTGACGGGTTGCAGTAGATTTCTCCCATCCCAAGCTTGCTGATGAAGGTGGAATAGAGTCCTGCAGGCGGTTGTGCTACGCTTGGCTTCATATTCGTGTAGCTTACTACTTCGGGGAACACGTCGTTCACTCACCTTGTTAGCCAGGCTTCCATGAAAACGCCCCGTTTCCAGGGAGGGCCACAAGGAAGTCGAGGTTATGGTCTTGGCCAGTATATTTTGCCTGACCCTGACTAACATGCCTGATCAGTATATTTTGCCTGACCCTGACTAACATGCCTGATCAGTATATTTTGCCTGATCAGACGTTAGTCGTCCTCTTCCACGGTGGCTGTATTATGTCTCATCAGGAGAAAAGTGTACGTGAACAATATCAATAATAAATACAGCCTTTAAGGACGAAGAGTTACATAATTGTTTTGTAGATTGCGTCAGCTTCGGCGTGTGGAAAAAACGAAAAAAACTGCTGAGCAGAGTATTATAGGACTGTCCCATTGTAGGAGATTCTGAAGGTTATGGGATTGGTTTAGAATTCTAACAAACCAGATTCAAATCACTTCGTGATCAGTTTGACAGACCGGACAAGTCGTGACATTGTTTTATTTTATAACCGCTTCTTTCAGTCAACTCGGCTGTAAATGGGTACCTGTCGAAGTCGGGGACATTTCGCACCCGCCACGTGAGCAGCGGAGTTCCTGCTTTGTCATCGGCACTTTTAGCAATGAAAGAGACTGCACATATAGGGGCGCCCAAGTGCAACGAAATTCGTTCTACGAACCATTTTTTATTTGTTCTCCTTCCTACCGGCAGTTAAGAAGATACACTGGCCCAACGATTCAACACTAAGCTCAAAAATATATGAAGTTTAAGAGGAGCTCAAAACAACGGCAGAGTTTATCATGGAACTCGTTTGACTGTGCAAACATCAAAGAAACGATCACAAGAAGAAGAAGATTCTGTACTGCGCTGTTACCAGTTTATCTACCTTTCTTTCTATATCTAAGTCTGGAACCCATTAGCAATACTTAAGGAACGAACATCACAAGCTGCGCTTATAAGAAACAGTTTGGTCAGAGAACCAGAGCAGACTGGTACAATAAACTATCTCAAGGTCGAATCTTACTTACACTACGTGGAACACAATTAACCTATGCAAAAGCCTGTATTGAGTGAGATATTTACGCCTGTCGGTGACTGCCTACTCGTGTTTCTAAAATAAGAAAAAGTGGCACTACCTGGACGGTGACATATGAACTTCAATAGACCAATTACCATGCCATGGCAGGTCACTTTGCTACAAAGCATGCATGAAGGACGAACAATGTTAATACGTTATAAAAGATAGTTGTGAGGGCTATCTATCAATTACTTATTTTCTCACTGAGAATTAGATGAACCAGTGTTAATTAGCTTCAATACTATGGTACTTGCGTATTCATTTACCCCAAGCAGAAGAAATATTTATTTTTAGCACGAATTTGAGTTAGTTGCGTCACATTATAGTCCACGTTTTAACTGTCGGCCCAATGCATCCGACTTCGGCATACATTTTATATAAGGGAATGTTTCCTTCTGCATTCGGGTTGTGAGCCGAGTCACTTAACCCCTAGTCCACGCCGTCCGTCTGGATTTGATAATATGGATCACTGTTGGAAGACAAACTCTGTATCCAAGAAAATGCTAGCTGAAATCGGATGTGTTAGGTCAAAGGCACAGATACCGCTGTGAATAAATAACAACTGAACGGTTATACTGGAGTTTGTGAGAATGGAAGAGCCGACATCCTGACCTTAATGGCACTCGTAGTGACGATATTGGTAATGGATAGAAATGTAATTTCGAAGCTGATCAACAACCATCTCTTGGATGAACAAACTATAATTGATTTACGCGCAAATTGTAAAGTTTTGAAATCACACGCGGATCCAGGAAAGAGGGGTATCGGAGAGGACGAAGAATAAGTGTGTACAAACAGCTAGCTACGAGAACCACCAGTAACTACGCTCTTCGATATTTACAGAGACCGATTGAGTACATCTAGATCTGTCGTGAGTACAATCACGTCGATTTTTAGCAGAACAGAACATCCTCTGCACATTCTACAGTAGCTTTCACATTCAACGGCTCCTGATTTCTTAATTTATCCACGACTATGAATGAGTACATAAATTTATGCATATACGTAGTAGATACAATTATACAAAAGCAGTGTGGAATAACAGAGTCACATTGTGCATTAATGCTTCACTATGAGTCGTGTCTCAGTGTGAGTAATTGACTTCCTTAATGCATTGCCGTTCCCAGAACATCTGTAATTCAACCAGCAACAATTCTGAAGTGATTTTTATCAAAATGCTGATATGCCAAGTGTGCAGTAGTCGGTACATTTCACGGCTCCTGTCATTTTATTTTGGCAAAGCCACGAATGTGAATGTTACTAGAACATTCGGTGTGTGTATACGAGTTTGTTGTTGATTTACAATTGTAGAAACGTATAATTTCGGAATAACAAGGGCACATGTGTGAATCGGCTAATCATGGCCACATAATGGGGACTATTGCACAATACAACCTGACAGAGATACATCGTGTATCAAAACACACCATTAAAAAAAAGGAATATTAATTAACAGGTCACAACTGTGCCAAAGAATTAGATACTTGGAACACCATATACGCACAAACGTACCAGTCTGTCAGTATTTAACACAACATATTTTTTTTAAAGAAGACTTTAACAACCGACAAAAGATATAACTTCTCTAGAGTAGAATACTCTCCAACTCATGATCTTCAGACAGGACAAAAGTCTGCTGAGAGTTACGTAGCCTTCTAGGTTTGACAGAAAGCTCTAGAAACTATAACCTCTTATATTATACATGAGCACTACATGCTGAAGTAAGAACCATTTGTTTTCCTGGGGATAAGAAAGAGTAGAAGAAGAATATGAAAGTAGAGTAACAGCCAAATAATAATATAAATGCATAAAAAACACAATTACCACAGGACAGGAAATAATACAATTACCACCCGATAGGAATATAATTATGAAAAAAACACAAATACTGAATTAAACTTATAAGATAACTAATAACTCTAATGTAAAAGAAAAAAAAGAAGTGGTGATTCAGTATACACACTATGAGCCATGTTGATAACACTGTGGTGTATCCTTATCTTCTTTACCAAATGCCAAAATAGAGGTGTTTGAGGTCAAGGTCATGCCGGCCGCCCTTGCTTCCCACTAAGAAAACCACCCCGTACCAGCAGGAGAGAGATGAACCAATTTCAGAGCTGAAGCCACTGATGTACATGCGGTAATTCAGATTCTTATCAGCCAAAACACAACTACAAGGAAAAGGGTAATTCTAACAGACTCCTAGTCACGTCAAGCCCTCAAACAAAATACTCTCATACGAAATAAAATATAACATCGGGTTGTTGTCCCAAAAAACAGATCTAGTCCTAACGAGAAGACATGAGCTCGCAGAAGCCAGAAGTAACGTCCCACTTGACTCGCCATCCACAGAGGTATAAAAAATCAAAGCTACTCACCAAACGATCGATGAGGATGGGGTGGAGAGACCAGCACAAAGATTACATGCCAGAAAATTACAGCATAGATAGAACTGGCATAAATAGACAGACAAAGATCTTCAGACTCAGAACTGGACATTGCAGACTTAAGACTTACTTCCATAGAATGAATCTTAGAAACACCGCCCCGTGCGACTGTGGAGAACTCAAGCACACACAAGAACATATCCTGCATGATTGACACACGTATGAAGATCAAAGAGCTGTTGTCTGGCCCAAGGGAGCGATCATGCAGGAAAAGCTGTGAGGGAACGTCTAAGACCTGAGACGCACAGTCTACTTCGTGAACCTAACTGGGCTGAAGCATAGCATCAGTTGATCAAAGAAAAGAGTTTCCAGACTTGATCTGGCACCAAATGTTTTAGTCTGGGTCGACCCAGTAGCCGTTTGTGATCAATAAAATATTTCACCGATTGGGGATTGAACCTAGATCACTCGGCTGGGGAGTCAGTGCACTCGCCACTGCAGCTGATGTAGCAAACAACTTGGCGGAGATCATGCTACAGCACGTGAAGCAGAGATCTTAATTACAATGAATCGTGATTCCGCATGTAGGCAAATTATTGGAACAAGGGATGCTGGACGAATATGTTGATAGCACAACGCATGTATGAAAATAAGTGTCATGACACAAAGGCTTCGGGAAAAGAATCTCTCTGGCACAAAGACTTCACGAACATAATCTCTATGACACTAGGGATACATGTAGGTAAGTGTTGTGGCACAATGGCTACACGGAGATAATCGTTCTGGCACAAAGGCTTCACGATAAGAATCTCTCTGACCCAAAGACTTGAAGAAGAGCATATCTCTGGCATTAAGGCTTCAATAAGAGAATCTCTTTGGCACAAAGGATTCAAGAAGATAATATTTCTGGCACAAAGTATTCAAGAAGAGAATATCTCTGGCACAAAGGATGCATGAAGATGATAACAAAAAGGAAGCATAAATAGAATATCCATGACACAAGAGATGAATTAAGAGAATGTCCATGTGATGGCGAGATGGACTAACCAAAGACCTAGGCCCGCAATAGTACAGCACTGCAAAAGATCGGAACGCACTACATAATATTGTTGGATTTCTCGCATTCGACACATCTGCCGGGCTGACGCCGATGATAATGTGATGTGATGAGACAATGTATAAATTAAGAGAATAGCGATGACAAAAAGAGTCTATGAAAGAAATGTGAAAGTGACAAAAGATTCACACAACAAAAAAGAATTTCGAGGATGCAAACAATGAATGTAGCGAATTCCAATTACACAAGAGATGCATGGTGAGACTGTCGATGGCATAATGGATGCATGAAAGAATATTGATGACATGACAGATGTATGAAAAATGTTGATGACATGAGGGATGCATGAAGAGAATGTTGGTCGCCCTAGGAATGTATCAAAGAATGTTAATGACATGAGAATGCAAGAAGAAAATATTTATTGACATAAGATGCATGCAGAGAATGTTGGTGACATGAGGGATGTATGAAGAGAATGTTGATGATATGAGGGATGTATAAAGAGAATGTTGGTAACAAGAGGGATGCATGAAGAAAATGTTGATGGACATGAGAGATGCATGAAGTGAATGTTGGTGACATGATGGATGCATGAAGAGAATGTTGGTGACATGAGGGGTGCATGAAGAGAATGTTGGTGACATGATGGATGCATGAAGAGAATGTTGGTGACATGAGGGGTGCATGAAGAGAATGTTGGTGACATGAGGGATGCATGAAGAGAATGTTGGTGACATGAGGGGTGCATGAAGAGAATGTTGGTGACATGAGGGATGCATGAAGAGAATGTTGGTGACATGAGGGGTGCATGAAGAGAATGTTGATGATATGAGGGATATATAAAGAGAATGTTGGTAACAAGAGGGATGCATGAAGAGAATGTTGATGGACATGAGAGATGCATGAAGTGAATGTTGGTGACATGATGGATGCATGAAGAGAATGTTGGTGACATGAGGGATGTATGAAGAGAATGTTGATGATATGAGGGATGTATTAAGAGAATGTTGGTAACAAGAGGGATGCATGAAGAGAATGTTGGTGACATGATGGATGCATGAAGTGAATGTTGGTGACATGATGGATGCATGAAGAGAATGTTGGTGACATAAAGGATCAATGAAGAAAATGTTGGTGACTTGAGGGGTGCATGAAAAGAATGTTGGTGACATGAGGGATGCATGAAGAGAATGTTGGTGACTTGAGGGGTGCATGAAGAGAATGTTGGTGACTTGAGGGGTGCATGAAGAGAATGTTGGTGACTTGAAGGATGCATGAAGAGAATGTTGGTGACATGAGGGGTGCATGAAGAGAATGTTGGTGACATGATGGATGTATGAAAGAATGATGAAATGGATGCATGAAGAGAATATTGGTGACATAAAGGATCAATGAAGAAAATGTTGGTGACTTGAGGGGTGCATGAAGAGAATGTTGGTGACATGAGGGATGCATGAAGAGAATGTTGGTGACTTGAGGGATGCATGAAGAGAATGTTGGTGACATGAGGGGTGCATGAAGAGAATGTTGGTGACATGAGGGGTGCATGAAGAGAATGTTGGTGACATGAGGGGTGCATGAAGAGAATGTTGGTGACATGAGGGGTGCATGAAGAGAATGTTGGTGACATGAGGGATGCATGAAAAGAATGTTGGTGACATGAGTGGTGCATGAAGAGAATGTTGGTGACATGAGTGGTGCATGAAGAGGATGTTGGTGACTTGAGGGGTGCATGAAGAGAATGTTGGTGACATGAGGGGTGCATGAAGAGAAACATGGAATGAATGACGAGATCCTGATGAGACACGTAATCTGCGAAAATAATTTCGATGACACAATGGATGCATGAAAAAATGTCAATGACACGAGTGATGCATGACGAGAATGTCGCTGGGACACAAGAGAGGCATGGCCAGATCATAAATAATACGAGTGACGCATGAAAAGAATATCGGTGATACAAGAGATGCATGAAGAATGTATCGATAATGTGATGTATTCTTAAAGGGAATGTCGATGGGTCGAGGGGTGCATGGAGAGAAAATACATGATGCAATGGATGCATAAAGGTTTCTGCGAGGGTACATAAAGGCAATTACGATAAGACAAGGAATTTCTTATATGTGCAGAGAATTTCGATAGCATATAGGCTGCAGGGACGTAATTTCGATGGCACAAGGGCTGTATGAAGAGAGCCTCGATGCACAAAGGACGCACATCAAGACATGTATTCTTACTGGATTAGAGCCGTTTGGTTAAATTATAGTGTTTCTGTTATCTACCTATGTAAAGTTGTTCTACAACGTTTTCTGGTTATCATTGCCGATTCAAAGTTGTCACTTGTGTAAATATCAAAACACTTCAACTTCATGTGGAGCATAGATCCTCAACAAATAGTCAGTCTTACTCTCATGCGATATCATTTCTAGCTACCCCAACTCCACGTCATTCTTGTCTCATTCAGATCTGTCTCAACTTCCCTTCTTCATGAGTGTGTAGGTCTGCCTTTACTTCTCTTGCTATGAGGATTCGAGAACAGTGACTGCCTTATAGTGATGTCAGCTTGTTTTCGTAATGTGTGTCCTATCCATGGCAAACGTCTGCCCTTTATGCCTAGTTCCACTTGCATCTGGCAGGTTCTTTCCCACAGTTATATATTAGTGATTTTATCTTACTATGTTATTCCTTCGGTTCGGGATATGAATGGTGCGGACATCAACTTAGATTCATGGGAACAGGACGCATAGATTGTGTTGTATAGATGGGTAAGATTAAGCATGGAATACAGACAAATGGGATACTGGTCGCAGATAGGCTAAGGACTCAGCGTTTGAGTAGACATGCTACACCAAGAGAAGACACAAATAGTCATGATTTTCCTTGCACACACTGTGGAAGACGCTTCTCTGCTAGGATTGGTCTTACCAGTCACATTCGTTATCGTCATGAATTGTAGGTACATCCTATTTTTTCAAAGCACACTTTACTATCGTCTGACAAAATGGATAGAGTCAATGATTTCGAGCAAAGCATCCATTGATGAAAGCCTGGAGCTTTTTAGTTGTACTTTTCTTAGCCCCCCCCCCCCCCCCCCGCACATAACAAACCATGCAAAAGAACTTGACACTTGGGGGGTACTGTACGTGTGTAAATATATGTATTTATACCGTATCTTACATTTAACCTGCATTTCATTTTAAATTATCGCCATTGTTTCTCTCTAGTCTAAACATTTATATTTCGTTTCTTATAGTTCTTCTTCTTCTTCTTCGTTTGTTCTCAATCTCCCACTACCAAGTAGCAGAATGTAGTCCAGAGAACGGAATGCGTTGTGTCATAGTTTACAGCTTGGCTGCGATATTTGCACCTTTCGGTCCAACACATCCGACTTCAGCAAGCATTTTGTGAGTACCGGGTTAGTATTCCCTATTCGAACCCTTCTCCTTAGCCAGTCTGCCCTGCTGTAGCCTGTTATCCAGGATCACCGCGTGGAGGTGTAGAAGGGTCTTGGCAGCTATGGTTCGCTGGCCCTGACGCTAGCAGTCAGCTATTGGTCGCTGACCACTGCAGCTCATGCGCTGCTCAGCATCTTGATCCCGTTTCTTATAGTTCAATGTCCTCCATTCCTAACGTGTATTAGGAACAAAGAAACAGTAGTCAATGATTGCAGTCATCAATCTTACAGCTGCCTGCTTGAGTCAGAGAATCAGAGCTGATCAAGATCATACACTACCTCCAAATTGCGGCCCCGAAAACACGACCGCAGTCGTTTGGCATGGCTGAGAGAATAAGGACAGAAGATGGAAGGCAAACTCTGTGCCCAAAAATGCCATGCTAAAACCGGATGTATCGGGACTGAAATGCGCAGATATCGCAGTCTTCTGTAAACTACAACGTAACAAAACGACCTTTTCCGGATAAACGCCGCCGAAGACGAAGAAGAGAAGGAAAAAGAAGAAGAGAAAGAAGAAGAAGAACAAGAGGAAGAAAAGAACAGAAGGAAGAAAAAGGACGAGGAAGAAAAAAGAAGAAAAGAAGTAAAATTTAAAAAACTATTATCGCATACCTTCCAAAGTGATGGCATTCACCTGGCGGGGCTTAGGACGGGCCGTACGGTCATCTGACCTCGTGTTAGAAACCCGTATTTATTAAAATTATAATACATGTATGCTTGTCTGAATTATAGTCGTTCCATTGCTAAAGCACGAATAGACCTTAACAGTGACATCTTAAGCGAGGGTTATTAACCTGCCACTACCCGCCTCTCTCTCTCTCTCTCTATCTCCTAAACAATTAGCATGCAATATCCAATTACACGTGTCAGCTACGACCTGTAGCCCATAGCCCTTTTGCCAGGACATAAAGTGATCATTCTTTGTCTTGTATGCATATAATATCAATGTAATATAAATGATGGTTTGTATGTTCACCCGAGCAACGTTAGAAAATGTCCACCAAAAACACCAGTTTCAAGTGACCACGTGCAGTTACGTGAGCCATCTCATGATGAATCTTGCAAACAGGATCTTATATGATTGTGGAAGAGTGTCAGTGGTGGTCGCTAGAGCTGACAGGAGCTCGTCTCTCGAGACAGAAAGCGCGAAATGGTGGGTGTACAGAATCCAGCACATTTGAAGCGTCTCCTAGTCTCAAGGGAGGTGAGATTGGGTGACTAGTTCTTGTGGAGACGATACAATGGGAACGGACGATACAATGAACGGGCCATACAATGGGAAGTCCCGTGTACACGATATGCACGCAAAAGAACCCTTGGGAGATGAACATTGAAAAAAGCAGACTGGTAGTCACTGAGAAATGTTAACGGTAATGAAATTCCTACTAAATAGTGGCTTGAGTAAGAGAAAGAAAAAAAAGAGAGGGGTTCCTCCATCATGCAAAGACAGAAAAATCATCTGTTTGTCTGCACACACTATTGCAAGTATTTACAATATGACATATATCTTGAAGAGGTAAAAGAGGAGCGAGTATGAGCGAAGATAATAATGTCGATACCACGACACAGTAGAACAAAGAGAGAATTCAAGCTACTAGCCACGACCGAGACCAGACCAACAGAAACACTACACCACCACACCACACAGTCTTACTAAGGAATATACTATGGTCAAAGACAACACGATGACTGGCTTATACGTGCTGATTTAACCAGAAAGACTATGGCTGTAGTTAAAAGTCATGTGTCAACGCCAAAATAAATAATCAAGAAACAGCAGTAGAGACTCATTTTCAACATATTTTCTGCCTCATTCGTCATACTGAATGACGCCGGAGACGCGTATCTACTTAACCTCCCGTCATTCGTGCTGTTCTCGTGTAGTCTATCCACTTATGACGTTCAGCTACATTTCTGAAGTGCAATCATTCATTCGTGTGTTGTATGTATGTGTGCTTGTTATTTTCAATCTGTCCCACTGCGGTGTTTTCTTTAATATTGTGAACCCATCTTATCTGACTTCGGTTTTTCTTTAACATTAAAAACTCATCTTATCTCACTGCGGCGTTTTCTTTAACATTGCAAACCCATCTTATCTTACTGCGGTGTTTTTTTAATATTAAAAACCCATCGTATCTGAATATGGTGTTTTCTTTAACATTGCAAACCCACCTTATTTCACTGCGGTGGTTTCTTTAACATTGAAAATCCATCTTTTTTCTGGTTATTCCTCTTTCTTTGAAACACTGATGTCTACGTGAAAGCTAGTGTATCCCGCTCCAGTCGAAGTATAGGGCACCATTACTTTTGGTCTCGGAAGCCTGTGGCACTTCAATTTGCAAGCTTTTGCACTGGTGATTTCTGTAGCATTTATTTTACACAGTGAGATAGCAAGCCCCATACACAACTCTCTTTAGTTGTCTTTTACAACATGTTTGGAGGCACAGTGCCCTTTTCTTTCAGCCCCACTAAGGAGTCCCGGTATCCACTTATAGGTTATTCTATGAATAATAATCATTCGTATCGGTAACTGACACCAGGTTACGGCATGGGCTAGTGGTTAAATGACACGGATCACAAGCTGAAGGTGCTGGGTTCGCTCCACATCACAGCACCGGCTGTTATCCCGGAGAAGCAAACCTTTAGAAAATGTAGAAGGAAGCAGACCCTTACACAAAATGTATGCTGAAGTACGATGCACTGGGCGGACAGGCGCAAAATAAAAACATAGTGCAACGTACACAGCCTTGGAGAATATAGAAATAAGGCAAACGCAAAAAAAAAAAAGAAAGAAATTGACACGCAATAACATACAACCTGGCCTGCAAATTCCCCAGCCGAACCCAGCAATGGAAATTAAATAGTAATATCGATTGTTTTGTATATTTTAAAAAAAATTATGAGAAATGTCTAGCATTGTTAATGATGTACAGGATGCAATATCACTTGGCAAGATATAATAGTGACACACGGTTCAAAATTATTTCTTCCACTTTCATCACATCAATCACCCCATGAACTCGAAACGCCCTAATAAATTAATGTACAAACCAACTCGCAAAATGCGTCATCATCTAGGCAGAACAATATTTATATATGGTTTTCTGGTTCTGCTTTTTTTATCGGTTTATTTTCTCGTCTTGTTTCCAAAGGCACAGTACATTGCACTGTGTTTTGCGTCTTACAGTCCAGTGCATCAGACTTCAGCACATATTTTTTAATGGGTTTAATTATCATATACATGATTGTTGAATCCGGACAGGTGCCTGATTGAGTTGTGAGTCGTGTCACTAAACAATTTGTATTTATATGTATCTTGTTTATAAAGTAAGATCATTTCTGGGCCGGAGATGCACAGTGAATGAGCCAGCGACACAATAGTTGGCTGCTTGCATCATGGTCAACGAACCAGAACTGACCATCTTCTGTCTTCCAGCAGCGGCCGAGAAATAGCCTGCACTAGTGGAGTCTTACTAAGAGAATAGGAATCGCAGTGGGAAGGCAAACCTGAGCTAGAACAGGATGTGTGGGGCAGAAATGCGCAGACATCACAGCCTCGTCTTAAACGACAACACGACGCCTTTTTCAGGACGAACGCCGAAAAAGAAGATCATGTCTTAAGCAGAACATCGGTAAATATCCGAGTAGATGGAATATAAATAAATGAGGACATCAGATCTGACCAAATACATCAGCTTCAAAGACATACATAAGCAACACACTTCGATCTCAGAATGAGACACTTCAGGTTAAGTTACATCTTTGGCCTTGATCTCTTACAAGCCATCTACTCTGCTGGACTGGAATCCATACCCTTGAGGAGATACCTAAGAACTGCCCAGTCCATGATAAACTACCTTGTCCGATTTGGTCTGTGGTGCCGCGCTACGCAGACACTGTAAGGCTGCAGGTTAGACCACACAATAGGTGCGGACTTTGTACTAGCGAGTGAATTGTACATCTAGCTTTACCAATAACAAATGAAGAAGATTAAGAAGACGAAAAAGGAACAAAAACAGGAGGAGATATAAGAAGCGAAGAAGGAATAGGAGGGGAAAATAGTGTATAAGAAGAAGTTGAACATGATGAAGGAGCAGCAGTAAGAGGAAGGAGCAGGAAGATGGGAAGGAGCAGAAAGAGGGAAGAAGCGGGAAGAGGGAAGGAGTGGGAAGAGGGAAGGAGCGGGAAGAGGGAAGAAGCGGGAAGGAGCGGGAAGCGGGAAGGAGCGGGAAGAGGGAAGGAGGAGCAGGAAGAGGGAGAGGAGGAGCAGGAATGGAGGGAGCAGCAGGAAGAGGAAAATGAATAGGTAGAGGAGCAGCAGGATGGAACCAATTTATAGTGAATGACGGGGGTCGGATTTAGTGTATCAGTTCAAACAGGAATTTAACTAAGTAATTGGTTCAATAACCGGAGAAGTATCTTGTGTGAAAAGATTAGACCCACCTTCAGATTCCTAGTATGTAGTAAAAAAACGAATCAAGAGGGGTGTGTTTGAAACTAGCAACCTCATCATATATTTTTTTAAACATTCCCTTTATAATCAGCCACTGCAAAAGCTCAGAAACAGACAGCTGAAGAAGAACAGCGAAGAGAAGTCAAGGTAACTGGAGTCTTAAAGGTGCTAAAGATTATGGCTTGCAATTAGAATAGATGGAGAGAATATGATCTAAATGATTGAATTGGAACCAATACTTTCTTAAACACTGCCAATAGTGTTTGAAATGGCAAGCATATATGTTGCATGTCTATGGTTAAAAGATGGCGCGGTACTGGTTGCGGGTCGACATTGCTCTGGTAATTTAGTTCATTGTGGATGCAGCCAGGGCACGAATTTACCTGGAATTCACATTAGTCAACGACTTACACTTGTGTTCACAGAAACGTGTCGTTGTATTCCATTAGGACTGGTTTTTGTGTTTTGATTATCTTGGAATGGACATCGCTATGTGAATTAGCACTACGCTTAAACATGTGTAGTATTTTCACGGTCTTGTGCACATGGCTGAACTTCACGAGATTGTCGCCCTTCGTCCTAGCTGCATACAGTGTCGGTTTTGGTGTGAATATGAAATTAGGAGACGGCGTGGGCTAGTGGTTAAGTGACACGGCTCACAAGCTGAAGATGCTGGGTTGGCTCCCAATTACAGTACCGACCGTTACCCCGGGGAAGCAAACCCTTTAAAAATGTAGGAGGAAGCAGACCTTTACACAAAAAGTATGCCGAAGTCGGATGCACTGGGCCGACAGGCTCAAAATAAAAACCGTAGTGCAACACACACCGCCTTGCGGAATAGACAAATAAGGCGGCAGCAAAATCAAACCACAAAAAAAAAAACCAAAAAAGGTAGAAAACTAAAGTGAATGAATAGTGGGATGTGAGAGCACTCACTTTTCCCCGCAAAGGTACGGGATTCAACTCATTTTGTTGGCACGCTCCAGTCTACCTAGCTATAAATTGGTACGTGAGTTATTGTTAGGGAAAGAACGCTATCTCGTAAACAAGATGCTGCCTCGTACAGCGATGTCCTCAACGCTTCATCCCAGACAGTAATGCCTTCAACGGAACTATTTTTACTTTTACCTAGAAAATTGCGAGATTACTTTTGCTTTTACCTAGAAAACTACAAGCTTACCTTTACTTTTACCTAGAAAATCGCGAGATTACTTTTGCTTTTACCTAGAAAACTACGAGCTTACCTTTACTTTTACCTAGAAAATTACGAACCTACCTTTACTTTACTATTAACTAGAAAACTACGGCACCAGCTACACTTTACCTATAAAACTAACTATGGCGGTGGACACTAAAGACGACAGTGGAGCATGCAAGTAAATGAAAAGTCGAGACACTGTCCAAGTTCATGTAAGACGAGTTTAAGTGATTCACAGCCGCCGTCCAAAACGAAATAGTGTACATGTTCTTATCTCAGATTATGGACTAAGGGGTGCGGAATTACATTTCTCTGCGTGTCGGAAAAAATTGTTAAAATGTATACTTTAAACCAGGACGTGATAAAGCGTATATTTAAAAAACGCGTGTGTGTGTACACACAACAGTAATATGTTTGTCAGAACATCCTATTGTATGTATACACAATAAGACATCTACATCCCAAAAGAGGTAGAAGAGAAGTTGCTAAGAGACAGAGAAAAGGAGAGGGAGAGATA
Source organism: Ariolimax columbianus (assembly GCA_036924085.1). Classification (NCBI taxonomy): domain Eukaryota; kingdom Metazoa; phylum Mollusca; class Gastropoda; order Stylommatophora; family Arionidae; genus Ariolimax; species Ariolimax columbianus. The sequence goes on along the minus strand of JAVGWX010000004.1, from coordinate 111,110,429 downwards.
GTCTGTGTACGTGTGTATGCCTATAGGTCATGCGTGTGTGCATGTATGTATGTATGTGTGTTATATATATTATGTGCTTGTCTGTAGTTCACAGAATAACAATCTCGAGGGCTGCATGTAACATAGAGTAGGAAAGCACTTATTTTCCCACTTTTCAGCTACGAATTGTATTATAATTCATAAAAATAAACAATTATAACGATACACACAAATTCAATCATGAATCTTATGCTTAGATATTAATATAACAACTCAACATAAAAAAAAAGAAACAAAACTTAAATGAAATCAAGGAATCATAATCACAATTCTGTCTACTGGTCGTTTATATCAAACCAACAGAATTAAAGAATCAGTAGAACCACAGCAAAGTCCATGATAACATCGAAGGTCTACGAGATAGATTCCACATGTTAGTTATTGGTCGTTAGGGTTTATATATTAATGCCAACAATAACCAAAAAAAGTGATCCCCGTAGTAGTGAGAAACGCAGATGAAGCCAAACATGACACAACCACCTAGGGGATCTCGGTCTACCCTCAGAAGCACGTTTGGGATGTGAGGAAAGCTACTGCAACCTGCCACTTAACGACATTTTTTGAGCGTACAGGAGCAGTCTTACTCATTGTGGGCATTCCAACATCATCATCGAAAGGCTAAGACACGATCAGCCTTCTCCCCCCCCCCCTCCACTTGTATCTCTCTGTCGTCCGTTGTGTGCACCAAAAGAACACAATATAAAACTCAATAACATCACAGACATACACTCAACTAAAATGTTCTCCCCATTTCTCACACGAAGCAGCTGGTAGAAGTTTAATAACAACTACACAACTCAATCAAATCACTTAATAGGCCACAGACGGGCTACGATATGGTCCTCATGTTATCTTACACTTATCGTTACTTAACTTAACGTCTTTATACTGGTTTAGAAGACTATACAGAGTCTGTTTACAACCAGTGACTTAACTTAACGTCTTTATACTGGTTTAGACGACTCTACAGAGTCTGTGTACAACCAGTAACTTAACTTAACGTCTTTATACTGGTTTAGAAGACTCTACAGAGTCTGTGTACAACCAGTAACTTAACTTAACGTCTTTATACTGGTTTAGAAGACTCTACAGAGTCTGTGTACAACCAGCAACTTAACTTAACGTCTTTATACTGGTTTAGAAGACTATACAGAGTCTGTGTACAACCAGTAACTTAACTTAACGTCTTTATACTGGTTTAGAAGACTCTACAGAGTCTGTGTACAACCAGTAACTTAACTTAACGTCTTTATACTGGTTTAGAAGACTATACAGAGTCTGTGTACAACCAGTAACTTAACTTAACGTCTTTATACTGGTTTAGAAGACTCTACAGAGTCTGAGTACAACCAGTAACTTAACTTAACGTCTTTATACTGGTTTAGAAGACTCTACAGAGTCTGTATACAACCAGTAACTTAACTTAACGTCTTTATACTGGTTTAGAAGACTCTACAGAGTCTGTGTACAACCAGTAACTTAACTTAACGTCTTTATACTGGTTTAGAAGACTCTACAGAGTTACATACCAGAATCACACAATTCTATGAAATCACTGAGACCCTAGCCAAACTAACACTCGAATGTATCACTGGCAATCACAATTCAGTAAATCCACGTGTCTCTATTCGAATATCAAGGCTAGACCAGCTATTTCACTTCCCACTCCACTCGTGACACAATTCTACACACGAATGAATCAACCGCGCCGAGGTAAGCCTCTAAATAATATACAATGCACATGCATAAAGAAGTCGACATATTCCTCTTAGTCTGTCCACGTTTAGGTAATCCAAGCAGTGACGACATGCGTTGGAGTATGTGTAAGGTTTCCTTACAGGGCGAGTCATTTACCGTCACGAACCACTAGCCAGTTCAATGAATACTTAATATCATTAGACCACGAACTATGTACAAAGCATCGCAAGGGTGTGGATAGCTCTCTCTTTTTCCCACTCGCTCTCTCTCCCTCCTCTTTCTAACTCCTTACTTCCTTTGTGTCACTCCCTTCACCCACTCGCGCGCTCTCGTATTCTCTCTCGTGCTCTCTAAACTAATGGTCTCTTGTATCAATGTGACAGTACGTGAAAGAGAAAATATCACGGTAAACCATCGCTGGACAATGATATGGATCTTTCGCCCCCCCCCCCCCCCCCCCCCCGACTTTTTTCTATCTGAATCTGTCAGTCACGGTCACATACATCAAATACCAAAAAATCACAGACTACAACATGGGAAATTATCGAACTATTACGCTATGGATCTCTCTCTTTCTCTCTCTCTCGTTGGGTTCCTTGGTCGAACAAAAAAAAACAAATTAAATCACATGTATCACGAAATCAGTCGTTATGTATGAAACAACAATACAAAATACTCGATAGACCACAAACTCCCCATCACTGACGGTCTAGCTAGCGGATCTCCTTTATTTGGTGGATCCGCTTTTCGTTTAATTACCAGAATAACATATATATAATAAGTGACAACATTCAGACTGACTGCAAAGACTGATAGAGAAAAGTATATAACAATTATAAATTCGGACACACAGACACGCGCCCGTGTATGGTGAATTCAGAAACAGTAGAGTAGAGCAAACTCAACAAGTCTATTGTCTCCATGCTCCATGATAGTACTAGTAGCAGAGCGGCACAGCAATTGAGGGCTATAAAATGTGAGGCAAGCCGGACGTGTACAGTTAAGATTATGCGGGAATAAGAGTGGTTATTTGAGAGCCGAAGAATAAGAAGAAGAGGGGAAAGAAGAAAAAGAAGAAGAAAGAAACATATAAGAGGAAGAAGAAATATAAAAGAGGAAGAAGAGGAAGAAAAGAGAAAAACGAAAGAGGGGCTAGGAGAAAAAAAAGAAGAGGGACGGAGACAAAAAGAAAAAGAAGACGGAATAGGAGAAGAAAAGGAAAGAGAAGATGAAAACAAATAAAACGACGACAAGAAGAAAAACAACAAAATAAAGAATAAAAATATAGCCAAAGAACTAACTAAGTAAAATCACTTAGAGATCATAAAGAATTCACAAATGTTGTCACTGGCAATCACAATTCAACTAATTCGCGTTCTCCAATGAATGAATCCTATCTCCCTTTCCCGGCCTGGTCGTTAGCAGATTTCCGTTTCCTACAGTTACACGCACAATTCATTCAACCAGTGAGGTGTATTACCCTAAGCTATTCTGTATACTCATTGTATAACAATTAACAGGTATTAACTTGCCTACTTTCGGCTAAGCCAAGCCCTAAATTCTCTCCATTTCGTTACGTGTTATTGTTATGGGCTCTAAATTAGAAGCCGTAACTAAAGGAATCTTACAACATAATAAATCACTACCAACTGGCTCGGTGCGTTATATGTCCTCTTTGTCTGATCACAACTATAAGAGGTTTGTTATAGGTAGACTTTTGACTAGGTTACTGTTTATTTTGGGTTGCTATTTTTAACCTAGCGTTGAGTTGGTTGTTCTATTTACAGAAATAGATCGACCATGACAACGTTACTGTAAGACATGTGTAATTTGTCTTCTTCTTTCGTTCGCCTGAACACCCAATCGCTATATCTGCAATGCTGTGACTTGTATGAACTTCAGTCTTGTAGTTCACATATAGGCCCATATAGCTTTTCTTCCATTGTTATTTCTGTGGGATTGTCTCTGTATATCCTATTCGGGGCAATTATGTAGTATATGATCTGCAGTCTGGGTTGTCCGTCCGCATGTACACGCAGCTGAGTTGCCAATCTTCAATTGTGTGTACATGTTGTTGCGCAGTCGGTCGTGTCCTGTTCTTCTTCTTTTTCCTCGTTAATCTTCAGACCTCAACTTCAATAACTCTAACGAAGGCAGCGGTCGATTCAAGGCTCTGTACGCTTCCGTACAGCTTCTCATGGAAGGACACTGGCTGTTGCCAAATGCTACTTCTTTTGTCGGTATACAGTGGACAGTGTCCTGTTCTAAGGCGCAACACAACAGCTTGTCTGTTTATCTTATAGTAATCATCTTGTGTTAATGTTGGTGGCTTTCTGAGTGATTTGATCTTCTATTGGTATGTAACTGGTACAACATCTGCCTGTTTGTCTGCAACAACCTTCCTTTGCCAGTCGATCTGAACTCTCGTGTCCTAGTACTTCACAATGAGAATTCCTCCGATAATTGATAATGAATATAAAACATGAATGGTACATATATTATTATTAATAGGAAGTTTTATAAACTCTTGCTGTCGACAACGAGATTATTAAGAATGATCAATAAATATCACATTTGTGGACATATGTCACGAAGTGTGCATGTTAGATTGTTATTTCACTCCCGACGGAAAGAAAAATAAAACAATCAACTTATCGTGGTTTAAACTAGCGTCTCAAAACTAAGAGACGTGTATACTAACTGCAGGTGCACAAAAATAAAAGTCCTTACAGTAAATTGGTCAAGCTACAGGAGTCGCCTGTTATCCGCTATTTTTAGAGTACACATCATCGTAGATTTTCTAGGCGGGACTTGCTAACTTGGTGTCGCTAGAGGACGACCTACATCAAGGATTTCCAACCTCCTCTCACTTAGTAGCACACTTCTTTGTTTAGGATGCGTCTGCGATTCACCTGTGTTACCCGAAATCGGAGCAAATAATCTCAACACATGTCAGGCATGTCGTTAGACATGACCAATGAGGGCTGGGCATGGCGCCGGCTAGCCAATCATGCAGAAAGTATGTCACAACAGAAAACAGATTAGAAGTACTCTACGCCGTATAGTAGAAGAGGAGGGACTAAGACAAGTCATGTAGGTACTTTAAGGTAAAGGCAGTTCCGCGATCAGACGTAGTACATTTGTAAATGAAGTTTTAGAGCATTCCTTGTGCTTGGCCTCAGATTGTTTATGGGGGTAGTTTAAAAGGGAAGAGAAGACCAGTTTCCTTCCTCGCTGTCTTTCCTTTCCTAACAGTAAGCCCAATTACATCTGGGTTGAATGGTGCGTTATCGATTATAGGAACCAAACTCTGTACCTTTTACTGTCATAAGCCAATAATAGTTGTAGATGAAGCACTACCACGATCAATGAGCTATCAATGGTAATTTTGACTGGGGCTCCTGATTCTTCAATGAATTCTCCTGTTTTTTTCAGAGACCCCACATATAACCAGGTGCCTTTGAGCCAGCACTGTAATCGCTATAAAAAAATGGAAATTTCGCGGCGTTTGTGCGTGTCGCGCGACACAGAGGTTGGGAAATGGCTCATAGAAACGACTTAATTGCACCTGAACACTCAGCCCCTTTCATTGCTGGATGCTTCGCCTGTAAAACCAGGAACTCCGTCTGTCTCGAGTAGTGCCCTCAGGTTGAGGCCCTTCCATTGCACTTTTGTTGGGCTAACTTCTGAGGGCGCACAAACCTAGCATAGGTACATACAGACACACACATGCATCCAAGCACTGGTTTATGCGTCCTGATAACGCCCAATGGACTACGGTCTGGGGTGGAATGGGTGCGCCTCCGCCAGTAGAAAATAGTGAGGCAAACATCTAAGCAACAAAATCTCGAGTAGTGTCCGTCATTTTCTCGCCGATTTCAAGGGGGGGGGGGGGTGTGCACATTTATAGCTCTGATTCGAGTGAAAGAAACCACGAAGAAACAGTTACAAATTGAAAAACCCACACAATGCGCACAAACCGTGCGCGACCTATTTGAATCGGGGACGTTGGGATTGCAGACCAAGCTCACAGCCTATATGTCACACGGCCCCTGACAATTACTGACCCATATAAATGACACTAGGGCTGCGCTAATTGTAATTTATTCTGCTTCGCCGTTCGTCCTGAAAAGGACACTGTGACGCGTCAGGGTTTGCAGCGAGGCTGTGATATCTGCTCCTTTCGAATCGACACACCTAGTTTCAGATGGCTTCTTTGTGTACCGGGTAGACCTTCCCACTGCTATCCTTATTCTCCGAGCCAGACTAAACTGGTGCAGTCTGTTTCCAGAGCCGCCGCAATCTACGACTCGTGGAATGTCGGGGTCGATGAGTGGTCAGAGCGCTATCCTTTTCGCGGAAAAATACAAGCTCCAGTCTATCATTCTTCTTCTTCTTCTTCTTCATCGTACGCAGTCAGACAGCAACCATTATTTTTTCGAAAAAAGCAGCGGTCATCCTGAGACTGTCGACACTGCCATAGAGCTTGTCTAGTGTTGCCACTGGTGATGGCCACATCTGCTCTATCTGATCCTCGTATGTCGGGCAGCAAATGCTCAGAGGTCATTTTCCCGGTATCATACGAGCATTCGTCAGTGCCACCTATCTTCAATTTGTTGAATAGGTGGTACCTCAGTCTATTGTGGCCAGTGCGAAGTCTGAAGACAACGACCTGCTCTTTTCTGTTCAACTGGTAATAGGCATCGTTTTTTGTGTAGCCAGTATGTTCGGTTTCCCATTTGGTCATGTATCTAGCTCTAATAAGCCGTTTTGACTCTTCGTATGTCATACTAGTATCTGGTTGTGGTAGTTTTGCACCTTCTTTTGTCAGTCTGTCTGCCTCCTCGTTGCCTTGGATGTTGCAGTGGGATGGAACCCACTGCACCACTACCCTTTTTGGTGCGGATAGCTGGCATAGTTGACAGAGTACTGCTCTTAAATCATTAAGTTCAGTATTTTTCTGGCTTTTTAGTGCTGTGACTACAGCCAGAGCATCTGTAAGCAGGACTATATGGCTTTCATTCCTTTTACCTGTCACCATTTCTTCCACTGCCGCCCTCAGTGCCTCTGCCTCCGCTCTGAAATTGCTTGTGTATTTTCAAGTGGCGAATGACAGTGTTATTTTTCTGCCATTTGGTAGGTTCAGAAATGCTTCTGCCCCTCCGTTCTGTGTTGTGTTTGTTACAGAACCGTCGGTGTATGCATGGGTCCAGTCCATGCTTGGGTAGCTTTTCGATATAAAGCTTAGGGTAGTATCTCTCCTTTCTTTTTCAGTCTGGCAGTTTTTGTTTCCAATACCTGGTATATTTTCTACCACCTCTGGAAATATATGCTGCCTCCAGGTAGGTTTTCGTACAGCAGGGATGGGCTTTGGAGCTGTTAGTGCGTTCATGGGATCTTCGTGCATCTTTGCTTTGGCTATTTCTGCAAAGTTTCTCCGCTTTAGTTTCCCATTTCCTAAATTGTTTAGTCTCTGGTGCATTGGATGGTCAGTCAGTCTTCTGAGTTTCTCTGATTGCTGCTGGGCTCTGCAGTCTCTTATATCGGTCATGGATTGCAGTTTTGTAATCTTTTCAAGTTCTACAATTAGCGTTGACTTCATGCCTCCTGTTATAACTCTCATGGCTTGGTTTTGGAGTTTGCTAATTTTATCGAAGTTCGCCTTTGCTGCTGTTGTCCATGCCGCAATGCCATACACGAGAATTGGTCTCACTATTCCAGTGTACAGTTTCTTGAGTATACTTTCGTCCCAGTCTATTCAACAGTAAATGGTTACCTGACGCACTATTAGGGAAAGCAATGCACCGAATAAGGGAACTGAACATCCTCATCTTAAAAAAAAAAAAAAAAGCTAACTACAAAAAGTGTGTGATATTTCACCCCAAAATTCAGTGTTTGATTTGGAACTATATTTTGAAGATAAAGCGAGTTCCACGGCAGACTTAATCGTTGGTCGGGAATGGAGTATTAAATTGAAGTATTAAATCACAGATTGTACTCAGGGAACATGTAGATATCATAAGAGAAGAAGGGGACGGCGTGGACTAGTGGTTAAGTGACACGGCTCACAACCAGAGGTGCTGGGTTCAATCCCCATAACAGCACCGGCCTTTACCCCGGGGAAGCTAACCCTTAGAAAATGCAGGAGGGAGCAGGCCCTTACATAGAAACATAAATAAATGCATGCTGAAGTCGGATGCACTGGGCCGACAGGCGCAAAATAAAAACCACAGTGCAACGCACACCGCCTTGATGAATAGTTAAAATAAGGCGAACGCAAATAAAATAAAAATATAATTAAAAACATAAGAGAAGAACAGGCTGGCTTTAGACCAAAGCGTTCTTGCATTAATCATATTTTCATACTCAGAACTATCATAGAAGAACCAGTAGAAATGTAATCCCCACTAATCATCAACTTCATTGACTTCCAGAAGGCATTTGACAGTCTACACCGTCCAACATTATAGAAAATTCTTGCCCTCAAAATACATACGTGCTATCAAGGCCTTATACGATAATTCACGATGCTGTGTTCGAACAACCGAATGCAACACTGAATGGTTTAACATAAAAACAGGAGTAAAGCAGGGATGTATTGTATCACCACTACTATTTGGCATAGCTATATAGTGAATTATGAAACACTATGCCAATGATAAGCATTTAGGCATATCATGGGCAGATAACAAGATCTAGATTTTTCAGACGACATAGCGCTACTAAGTACCCCTAATGAAAAAACACAAGAAAATATAGATCTTAGTTCTAAGTCGACCTGTACTTCTACAGGGGCAGATGCCCCTGTGTAGGTTCCAGCTCTGGTATGAGCTGGATATAGCCAGGAGAAGGGTGTCCTGCTTAGCGTGCTAGGCTTGAGCAGCTTAATACTCTGCTGCGTTAGGTGGTAAACCGATGTGCGAGTTCATTTTTATATACTCAAACACCAGAGCAAAGTAGCCCGCAGCCTGTTAGGCGCCATCTATGCTGCTCCATGGCTGATGTTATGTTATGTCACACAGTTAGTCACCTCTTATGACATGCTCTCTGTGAGGTAGTGGTGCTATTCTTGTCATACCCAAAGACCCCGGCAAACCACTCATGATAGTGAAAATATAGATAGACTATGCCAATGGTCAGAACATATAGGACTTCAAGTAAATACCTCAAAAACAAAATCATGGGTTTCACAATCAAGCTACAGGGTAAATCTCTACAAAATATCCACCACTGCACATACCTGGGAAGTAAAATGACACCCGATGAAGATGCCACGAAAAAAATGTCTACTAGAATTGCTTTGGCCTCGTGTGCCTTTAATCAGCTCACCAACATCTGGAAATCATCGACACTGAGCAAACATACCAAGCTCAGACTATTCAACTCAATCGTAACATCAGTCCTGACATATGGATGTGAAAGCTGGAGGACAACAAAAGCGCTGGAAAACAAACTAAATATCTTTGAAAATAAATGTTTAAGAAAATTATTGAATATACGCTGGAACCAGTTCATAACTAATGACTCGATAACAACAGAGACAAACCAAATATACGTATCAACCATCATCCGGAAAAAAGCGATGGGACATGTCCTTAGAATGAACAACAGCTGTCTTCCATTGCAAGCCCTCGAATGGATACCAAGGGGCGTTCCGAAAAGGGGGAGACATGGCTCAACTATGGGCCCCTCAGCACCATACACGATCTAAAAACAATCGCGTCACCCCGATCCAACTGGAGATCTTTCTGCCTTATGCGCCGTATTTGGCGCGCAAAGAACATAGTGAGTGAGTGAATCAAGGGAGTATTTCTGTAGATGTCTATTTACAGGAAGTCTATATCCAAGCGCTACTGTTAGCATTGATTTTTACATGATGAGGTAGAGGTACTTTTTACGCACAAACCCCTTTAGTATCCTTCTATGACATGCTTTGAAGGTTGTACTAGTCCGATTGTTGTTTTATCCGGGTAACAATTGAGTGATTTCTTTATTGTGTACAAAACAAAAGATCTTCTTTATGGGGAATTACAGTTGGGGAAAAGGTCTCGGGACCGGCCACTACTTCGGTACAAGGATGTTTGCAAGCGGGATTTGAATGATGCGGACATCGATTTGGAATCATGGGAACGAGACGCCATGGATCGTGTTACATGGAAGGGCAGGATTAATCTTGGAATACAGACAAAGGAGAAACTCATTGCTGATAGGCTAACTTAGTGTTTGAGAAGATGCGCGACAGCATGCGATGCCGCAAACGGTCCTAATTTTCTTTTCACACACTGTGGATGTCGCTTCTCTGCTCAGATTGGTCTTACGAGTCACATTTATTATCATCATGGACTGTAGTTACATCCCTTTTTTTATCAAAGCACAATTACTATCGTCTGTCAAGACGGATAAAGCCAATGATGATGACAAAACATAGAAGACTCCGTTTATACGCCGTATGGCATATTAGTATTATGGTGTTAAATTCTTGACCAAAGACATATTAGGAGTGACGTGATCATCATTACCGACCGCCTGTACATCACAGACCTGTTCTTGTATTCAATTTCTAAAACATATCGAGCTCGGGAGCCTTTTGGGATCGAAACAAATCACCCGCATCAATTGATCATAGATCGCTCGGTTCGGAAGCATGTACCACATCACTATCTCGACACAAACAAGACATTAGGAGCCAAAACAATGCATGTGGTAAAGCTAGTATGTTCCAAAACAGCAAAGAACACATTCAATTATTCCCCCCGGTCCGCCCTTCCCCCACAGGAAGCACTGTGACCCTCCCGAACCCCACTTATCAGTGCAAGTGCTTCAAACTTGCTTTTCGACCACCTCGTATCCAGGTCACCGTAACGACCCCGATTATCGCATTTAGAACACCGGTTTTCACAGAGAGCGTCTGATTACTGTAGTGGTAGAGCGTACATTTTTTAATGCAAATATATCTGGTTCAACTCTCGTTATCGTCATTGGTACGCTCTAGTCAACACAGTTGTAAATGGTGAACTTGCTTATTATGGGGGGGGGGGGAAGAAAGGCAGCGCGTGAGGGTAGGGAAGACAGCAAGAAAGAAAACTGGCCACCTCCCAACACATTCAAGATGTGGACCCAGCTATCAATCCGGTGGTTGGCTCGGACTACAGCCGAATCTAAGGCGCAGTGCTATATATTGATGCGCAAAACTTTGCAGTTGAAAGTCTCTAACATATCTTTAGTTATATAACAGTGTCTGCTATAAAGCTACCTTTACGTTTACTCATTTTTTTAGAATAAACTGGGCCCTAAGAGCCACACACACTGAAATAAAATATCGTATGCCTAGTGTATTTCCCTAACATTTTAAAATAGTGACATGTGATCTTATCTGCTTCAATTTCTACAGTGACAGAGTAAGGGGATCCCTCTAACAGCACCATGCAAGCACATAACTTCAGAACATTGAAGACGAATTATAATTCGCATCGCTCGGAATCTAGGACACTAGAGTTAAAACGTTTTTAGTTTACTATTATATTTAGCATACAACTACCTAGCGGTCATTCTAATCAAACAGACTTTGTTCGAAAAGTATAACTCTTAATAGCCGGGATCAGTAGGTCAAGGGAAGCTTAACAACGAAATAGGCATAAATACCGCCTGTTAACGATCAATTCGTATTATTACCGAGTTTATTACTGAGGAAAAATCTAGCTCTTCATAGGTGGGTACACTTCTAGAAAGTTGATTTTCCAAAAGTCACAATGCCTTGGGGATTAGGAAGTTGAACAACAGAACCAACCACAACTGGTTCTTCTGGCTGTATACGACAGTCTAGACTTAGAAAAATTGATCGTTGCAGTTGTTAAGGATGGAAAAGATTAGACACGGGTAGGTGTGGTAAGTAGTCGAACATAAAGGCCAAGCACAAGTTGGACACACGATTTAAGATCTGTTGTTCTAAAATGTAAAACAAGTCTACCTAACTTTGGCGAGCTCCAAATTTTCCCTGAATAAACTCGGCAATTATTAGAAGTGGTAACAAGGATAATGCATATTTACAGTCTAAATCATCCAGTAAGGTAATCGGGATATGATCAAGAAAGTTGGTAGTGGCTGTTTTCGGAAGGGAAGGGGCGTCAAATAAAAATAGAAACGAGGTAAATATCGAGACCAAACTTGATTGGACACAGATTGCAAGATTTGTCCACGAAGTCGAAAGTTCTTGATGACATGTTTAAGTACTTAGGAACCGAAGAAATAGGGAGGAGTTTAGGATACGCATGTAAGCCCGAGAAGTAGCGATTCGGTAGAACCTGACAGGAAAAATCAGAACCCCGGTTTATAAATATACATATATATATATGCACAGACGTGCGCACAGACATATAAATACATAAATACTATCAGCAGGAACTTGCGATGTCTTGGATTGTTTCGTAAGTATTACAACGTTAGGGCTTCCTTCATTACAACCCTCTTCCCCGACAAACCCCTCCTCGTCCTCACATCTTCATCGTACTCCCTTCCAGTCCCCTTAAGGTTTGAGATTTAAAATGATATTTCAAGTTATGCGCATCTAACACACCCCTCTCTCCCCACACCCCCATTGTCTTCATCCCATTCAAAAATGCAAGACAGAAGCAGGTCCTTTATGTCACCAGAGCAAATGACTAGTGGCGGAGAAATTCGCAAGAAATCCCGCGCGCAGGAACACTGCACATTACATCTCCAGCAAAGCAAATTGTGTCATGAGGTCAAAGTTCAAATTTATATATACTGCATTTATTTTTTTTTAAATCTAAAACGCATTCAATTTTCATCCAAAGATATAGGTTGTATGTTCAACTGTCATGTAGTCAGTAATGTGATGATAAAGAGTCGTAAAAGGTCTTTTTTTTTTAAATGGTGAGATATATATGAAGTGGTTCAGGATTGTATACATAACGAACACACTTTCAGCTTCATATATATATATATATATATATATATATATATATATATATATATATATATATATAAAACAGATCTCTGACACACCAGCAGATTTCCGAACCGCAAATTACGGGATCCAGAGGTTAAAGAAAAGTTATCAAGGCGTTGGGCGCTATTGCAGTTTTAGAATCTTTACGGTTATCAATCCATTTAAGCTCGGTTCCCTGAGGTACGAATGCCAGGGGATCAAATGTATAAACCAGGATAGGCTTCAAGCATAGCAATACGTTATAGTCCCGTCAGTGGCGTTTCAACCTCTCTGTTAATCAAGGCAGAGGGTGACTGACAATCAGAGTAAAGGACGTAATAGATAGCACCTTTATGCCAACGGAAGCGATCAAGATAGCAACCTGTGCGAAGAATGTTCTCAAATGTCAGATCCTTTCGTCACCAGGGATGATACGATGCAGGAAACTGTCACCTACATCCTCGCAATGGTTAACGAGGTCAAGACAAACTTGCATGCAATATTCTTTCTGTTCCCGTGTGAGCATTCGTGGGGCCTACCTGGAACAAGCTTTGTGATATTCCAACTTTGCCACCATTGTTTCGCCATTGAAGCCGATATCCAGCTCCGCAGACAAATTCCCTGGTCGTAATCCTCCAATTTGCACGAATGAGCTGATCGAGACGTTCTTCCTTGCATGGTATGACAGCTGTACATGGCGTGCGGAACGTAGGTCGTCCTTCATGTCGCTTTCGCCACTGCTGAAACACACAACCCATTGCTTCACTGTGCTAACATCCACTGTTTGGTCTCTGTAAACGTCCAGCAAGCGTCGACGAATATCAATTGGTGCAACTTTTTCCGCATGGAGCAATTCAATATCGCACTTATGTTTATAACGCACTTTCATGACAGACGTCATTTTGTCAGACTGCTCCTCCACAGCCACCTGTCATACGGAAACAAAATTTATCGCATACTGGCGGGAATGTTAAAAAATAACTGCCATACAGCAAAAATTCACTTCTGACGTCGTAGGACATCATAATAAAATAGGAGGTATTACTTTCAGTGACCCTAGTGTGTGTGTGTATATATATATTCTGTAATCCTGGTGTGCCTTTTGCCAGGTAGCCAAATGTCGTTTAAACTCATCTCTAGTCTTTGCCATTAAGTACCATGCCGAACCAAGGTATATATATATATATATATATATATATATATATATATATATATATATATATATATATATATATATATATATATATATATATATATATATATATATATAACTGAAAGTATATATTTTGGTTTCTTTATGTTTGTTCATTGCTTATACAATACTAAACTGTTCCACCAATCTGCTCCACATTTTTCATTATCTTTTAGGATGTTTGGGATAGTACTGGTTATTTAGGTTTTTATAATGATAAAATATAATTTTTCACAATTTTTCGAAACATTTTCGTAGACAGCACAGTAATATTTTGTTAAACGAGATGGTGACCCCAGGGCCCAATTTGCTTGGTTTAATGTAAAATGAGCATTCGTAAAAACCATTAAAATCTACTATTGAATTGTGAATTTGACATAGTTATAAGCTTTGAAATAAGATGGTAAATTTCACTGTAACCCTATTATTGATGCCATTTCTGTCCATCAGAATTTTTCTCAAACATTCCTGACAAATTTAAACAACTATCAGTGGCTTTGCGAACGAGCAATTCTGGTGCCTACAAATGATAGCGTGAATAATATTAATATCCAGATAAGGACACACTTCCTGGCTCTGAAACAATCTATTGATTCTGTAATGGAGAGTATGCATGCTGTGTTTCTCCCACCGAGTTCTTAAATTCTTCGGAACCACCTGGAATGCCACCCTTATCTAATCTAATATAAATCTCAACTAATCTAAACATCTTATCTTATCTATCTGCAGTCCACCTGCGTCGGTAGACGACGTGGGGAAGTGTGACTTTCTTTCTTTCATATTTTTTTTTTTGCAGGCGAAAGTACGCTGGTGACTTGCCAGGGCAATCACCTAGTGGCGGTGGACGTGTAAACCAGAGCAAGGTCAACCCACAGCCTGTGGGGCACCATCTATGTCGCTCAGGCTCAGCGACATATTCTCTATAGGACGAGAATCCCATAAATAATTTGAGTAGATTTTTAACTTGAATTTTGTCGGAGCAGCGGTCGTTAAACCTACTCATTTCGATTTCCAACTGCCAATGGATTTTAAAGTCCGAGCCACTGTATCTGATCTCACAACTCAGAAATTAAAGAACATTTTTACCGGATGATCCATGTGAAAAAATTCCGGTCTCCACGGTGATTTGAACCCGCGACCTCCAGCACCACCGATGAGAACACCTTACCTCGAGACCACCCCCCCCCCCCTCCACCCCCATCACGTTCATCATGTAGCATGTCCTTTGTAGAATGTCGCTCCCATCACAGTCTGTCTGAAAGAAACTCGTTCCCATGCCAAAACACCAGCTTCCGCCACTGTCATACTCAGGCATTCCTGGATATCTAGGTGCCATCGTTTTCTTGGTCTACCCCTTCCTCTTTTGCCTGGCACCATACCTTCCATCACCGTTCTCTCAAGACCGTTGTGTCTCTTGATGTGACCAAAGTATTTGCATTTTCTAGCCAAAATGGAATTGATAAACCAGTTCTCCTCTTTGCTCAACTCTTGCCAAATGTCTACATTTGTTCTTTTCTCTGTCCAGGGTATTCTGATGTTCTTCCTGTAACATTTTGACTCGAAGGATTCGATTCTTTGTCTAGAAGTTTTGGTAATCGTCCATGCTTCACAGCCATAAGCTGCCACAGGAAAAACACAGGCTCTCAAGACTTTTACTTGTATCGTTTTGTTGGTGCCCTGCCATAATTTCTCCAGGCTATTCAGTCTCTGCATTGTTATAGCTAGTCTTCTTCTGATTTCTTTCGAGCAGTCACCATTTTTGTCAATTCTAGAGCCCAGATATTCAAAATGTGTGACCTGATCTATTTCCTCACAACCCACTGTAAATTTATGCTGACATTGTGTTTAATCGGTGGTCATTATCTTTGTTTTGTTTATGAACAGATTTTGATCTGTACTATGTCCCTTAACTGCTGAAAGTAGCTGCTCTAGCCCTTCTGCACTTCATGATAGTATCACTGTGTCATCTGCGTATCGTAACTCTGGAATCTCTTACCCCCCAATCGTAAATGGGTCGAAACTTTCAATGTTCTCATCTTCTCGAACATTTCTCATTATACATTCCGCATTTAAGTTGTACAGATAAGGTGAGAGGATACATCCCTGTCGGACTCCCTTTTGTACTGCAAACCAATCTGATGTTTGCCCAGATACTCGGACAGCGGCATGTTGATCTTGGTATAATGTTTCAATGAGATGGACTATATGCAAAGGAAACCCCATTTCCTTTCCGATTCTCCACAGATTTTGATGTTTTACCGCGTCGAAGGCCTTAGTGTAATCAATGAAACATGTGTACAGGTCTATATTAAACACTCTATATTTTTCATAAATATTCCTTAAATTGAATATGTGGTCCCAGGTACCTCTGTCTTTCCTAAAACTTGCATGGACTACGTGAATTTCAGATTCAAAGCTTTTCTCTATCCTTCTTATAGAATTCGCAAGAGTATCTTGCTAGCGTGGCTGATCAGCGCGATAGTTCGGTAGTTCGTGCACAGCTTCAGGTTGCCTATTTTGGAGAGGGGAATATAAATTGATTTCTTCCATACTTCTGGCCACTCTGCATTGTGCCATATCTGTTTAAACAGCTTGTGATAGACTCGAGCACATGCCTCTCCTCCTGCTTGTATTAGCTCTGCTGGGATATCATCGCATCTTGGGGACTTTCCCTTTTTCAGGCTTTTAATTGCAGAGCGTACTTCTTCCAATGTTGGTTCAGGTTCTTTTATATCCTTTGGTAGGATTGTAACTGAGCGCTTTGTGCTATCTCCATACATGGTTCTGCAGTACTCTCTCCATCTATTCAGTATGTCTTTGGTTTCTGTTAATGTGTTATCCTCTTTGTAATTTATGACATGTAGAACCGGACGGAATTCCCTTGTCAGTGTTCTTATTGCTTTGAATGCATATTTTTCTCTGCCTTGTTGTTGTAGGTTTTCTATATCCTTATACGTTTCTACTATGTATCTTCTTTTATCTTATCTTATTTCTCTTCTAACTTTTCTTGCGCAGTTTTTAAATGATGTGTTGGTCCCCTTACTTCCCATTTGTTTTAATTGTTGCCTTTCTGCAATGAGTTTCTGTGTTTCCTCTGTTATATAGCTCTATGTCTTGTGCAATATCTTTGGAATCATTTCTTTTGCTGTCGGAATCAAAATATCCCTTGCGTACGATGTCAACTCCTCAGATGTCATCTCTTCCTGTACAGCAAGCAACGCCTCAAATTTGTTTTCTACTTTGATGTTGTATTCAGTAGGTATTGCTGATACATCGAAGCGTATTGGCTGGCAACCTTTGTTGATCCTACGTAGTCTTGTTTGGAAAACTGCAAACAGTAATTCATGGTCTTTATCGCAGTCTGCTCTTGGCAGCGTTTTGTTGCCAGCACATTTGATCTCCATCTTTGTTGCACTAGGATGTAATCTATTTGGTTTCTGTTGTTGCAATCAGGGGAGGTCCACGTGTACAGTCTTCGTGGATGTTGTTTGAAGAAAAGTTGGCAATGGAGAGGTTGTTTTCCGTGCAGAATTCAACCAGTTTTTCTCCTCGCTCATTTCTGTGTCCCAAACCAAAAGGTCCTCGAACACTTCTCTCCTCGTCGGCTCTTTCCTCTCAGACTTTCGCATTGAAATCGCCAATGATGACCAAGATGTCTCTTTTTTCAACTTTTTCAATCACTTTTTACAAGGTGTTACAGAAATCATCCATTTCACAATCGTCTGCTGCTGATGTTGGTGCATACACTTGAATTATTGTTAAATTTCTAGTCTTTTTCTTTAGTCTGATTACAATTAATCGGTCGTTGACTCTATTGTAACCGAGTAGTGAAGGTGCTGTCTTCTTTGACAGAATAAAGCCGACCCCGCTTTTTCCACCTTAGTCCGCTCCAGAGTATATAAATGTTTCTCATGAGGAGCTGGTGCAGTGCCCTTGACCGGCCTATCTATGCTCAGAGACTCAAAGAATCTCTATCTTGGTTCTCTTCATTTCTCTTCCGATCATGAACAACTTGCCCTGGTATAGGCTCCTGACGTTCCAAGTGCCTATTCTTAGTTTTGTTTTTAGTCCCATTTCAGAGTTGCCCACTGTAATGCAGTCAGGCTTTAGGCCGTCATCTCTATTACTTGTACTGACTCTGAAATCGGCCTCCTCCCCAGTTGGCGTCGATGATCTGCCTGGCCTGAGGGGCTCGCCATCAGATCTTTGAGTTTCGTTTCTCTCGACTGTCATAAGTTTCTTGGCATTTTACATCCAGTAGTTTGCCATTGCTTTCTGGACGTTGTTCTGGCCGCTTACCAACTATGGTCTCTGGTGCCGCCTTTAGCCCGATACCAGGCGTTTCCAGCTCCCGCTTTCAGAGTCGTTGTCGCACAGGTCGATCTTCCGCCTCGTCCACCAGCAGCTGTGTGTACTTGTCAGGGGTGGACTCCCCTTCTTGTCATGTTACCCACGTAGTTTAGCCGACCAGCCAAAGCCGTTGCCCGGGGGGTGACGCTGCCGTACACAGGCAAACTCTAGGAGCCATATGTGAGCTAGACAGAAGCGGGGGAACCAAATAGGATCCTGGCCATCAAGGATGTGGCTGCCTCTCACCGTGAGGTGCTTTCCCTTACACACTTGCCCCCCCCCCCCCCCAATCACGTTAATATTGAAAATTGGATCACCGATAATGCAGTTTTTTATATATCCACACACCAAAATTGTTTAATGAAACAAGGCTTTGCGTGGAAAAATGCGGGCCAAATTTAATAGAAGCGAAAAATTGTAGCAGGTCATGTTAAAGGAGAAGATATTTTTATTCCAAATATTCATGTGATTTTAAAAAAACCGACACGCCCTGTGATTTAAACGATTGTAATTCACATTGTGACTTGTATTCGCAATGACTATACGTAAAGCTGAGATATGCATGCACATGCTCCCAGACGCCAAACCCGAATTAGTAAACGCATCGTTCTTCGTCCTTAAAATGTAAGTTGTTGATTGTTTCTACAACAATTTAACTTAAAGTACTGCCGACATTATTATTAAAAAGAAAATGAACACTCCAAGCATAGAACGAATGGATTGGGCGGGTTCATAGTGGAAGAGATGGTGACGGCATTGGCGATATGGTTTGTGCAGATAGGTGGATTGAGAGAAGAGGTGGGGATTGTTGCGGGAATAGGCGAGCCGAGGAAGAGGAAGAAATGGACGAGGAAGGGGGACGAGAAGTGCGGATTAGAAGGCGGAGAGTGTTGCGATGGGGATATGAGAGGGGAGAGTAAGGCGATAAGGTATTCTGCTATTTACATTTTTTTTGGTTTATTAACCACGTGCATTATTATTCAAGTCAGCGCCGAGAAAAGCGATTGGATGATTGACCTTGAGAAATGACTGAAGATGAGAGATGAACGGAGTGGATTGACGGATTGAGGAAGAGATGTAAGCTAAAGGGGCAAAAGCTGTGCGGTTTGGTGGGAAGATATGGGCGGGTTGGGGATGGGAGATAAAATATTGATGTTTTGAAGGAAAGATGTGCGGGTTGGGGGGGGGGGGGGGGGGGGGGAGGAATAAAATATTGATGGTTTGAAGGAAAGATGTGCGAGTTGAAGGGAGAAGTCGCTGTCGGGTTTAGGGGGAAGAGATTGGTGAGACACGAAGAGGATAGTGACGGTTTGATAAGGATGAAGAAATTGGCGTTTGGTGGTGGGTGAGAGAGATCTGCAAGTTGAGAAAATAAGAAATGGACGGACTGTCGATAGGGATGAGGGACGAAGAAGTGCCGGTTTACATAGCTGGATAGGAGTGTAACAGTGATATGAAGGAGATGGGGATATGTAGGAGGTAAGGGGTTTAAACAAGTAACTACTTTCATATTTAATCTCAAGTACACCAGGTAGTGTGTGTGTATACATATATATATATATATATATATATATATAAACACACACAAATACATACAGTACTGGCCTGAATGTAGTGTGATCTTGAATCTCACATGACCATAAACCTTTACATCCAAGTGAAATATTATTGGTGCCGAATGTCATGCGAACGAACACTATGCCAATAAACTCGATACAAAACGAACAAGTGTTTATTCTCATTGATGTACTCCACATGGAGGATTTGTAAGACTGGGGAACAAACGGCGCTTGCCCATATAGTCGCTACGAACTATGACAATAACTGAGGTCAGAACATAACTGTGACGCTTGTTATATTTAAATCAACCAACTAGAGCGATAAGTCGCTCGTGCCAAGCTGAGGTGTATTAATATGATCAAGACTTCACCTCACTCGTACGGAATGCACTTGGGAATATGATGTGTAATACCAGCCTGGTCAACGAAGTGGGGATCGTCTTATTTTTAAATCTCCTGAAAAACTTAGCACTGCACTATAACCAGGAGCGCTAGTGACCACCTTCTTCAGTACACTCCAGTGTATAAGAAGTGCCACTATAACGTGATGTCAGAAGAAACTCGACAAAATTGATGAACCCAGCACGTTTAACTTCAGACATCAACACATCTCATGCTCCGTTAGTAGCGTAGTGAAGATAACACGAACGAAATGAAGATACAGCGAATTAATATCCAAATGTTATGTTAACGCTCCATATTACTTAAATATTTCAGCACGGATGTTCCGGCTATCTAATTACACTGCACTTGGCTTAGAAGTAAAAGCTGTTTTGTCCTTAATAGACACATACGCAGCGCTGGCCATACATTGGAGGTCAACTTTTCCTACTAACGGTTACACATGTCAGAGGTAAAACTACACACTCAATGTTCACACCACGGGACAACACAATGCAATGTTATACGCCTCCGGGAGAGGACAAAGTTTACTGTTGTTGAACTAAAAGAAAGATTAAGAAGGTTCTTATATTAGCAGTAATCATGAATATAGAAGGGGTTGGTGTTGTTGGCGTTCTTGAATGCCCACGATGAGTGAGTTTACACTTGTGTACGCCCTGAAAAGGGCGTTAGGTGACTAGTTGCAGTAGCTTTTCTCACATCCCGAGCGTGCTGATGAAAGTGGACTGGGGTCCTCAATGTCGGTTGTGTTTTGATTGGCTTCATCTGCGTAACGTTCACTACTACAGGGATCACGTCAATCTCCACCTCGTTAGCCAAACTGAAACAGTTTGCTTACACGGAGAACTGCATGGAAGAAAGGTGGGGTCATAGTCAGCATTTTTACATGACTAACATTATTTGATCAGTTTGTTTTGCCTGACCAGACGTTTGCCTCCTCTCCCCAATTTAGCAGGGGTAAAAGCAAAGAAGTGGATTTCCTGTCAGATATGTACTAAAGGAAACCAACTATACATGCAATAGAGTTATAATGAAGTTGATAAATGCCCATAGTATGTGTGTATGTGCAAATGGCTTGGTTTCGCTTGGCTTCGTTCGTTCTCAATCTCTCGCTACCAAACCCTTAAAGGGCTTAAGTAGCAGAATGTAGTCCACAGAACGTAATGCGTTGTGTCGTAGTTTACAGCTTGACTGCGATATTTACACCTTTCGATCCAACACATCCGACTTCAGCAAACATTTTTTGAGTACCGGGTTAGCATTCCTTGTTCGATCCCTTCTCCTTAGCCAGTCTGCCCTGCTGCAGCCTGTTATCCAGGATCACCGCGTGGAGGTGTAGAAGGGACTTGACAGCTCTGTTTCGCTTGCCCTGACGCTAGCAGTCAACTATGGATCGCTGACCACTGCAGCTCATGCGCTCTTCGGTATCTTGATCCCGTATGTGCAAATAAGGACATATATCCTTACTGAAGAAAGGGGAAGCAAACGCCTAACTTAAGACAGCCGGGATATAAAGACAATGATTCAAAGACTTTTTTTTGTACATCTTCAACGACAAAGGATGTGGGGGAATGAAGGGGGGGGGGGACCAATAATCCGATGTAAAAAAAAGTAAGCAGTGGCAGCGTTGTTAATGCTGTCTCTCGTGACTTTATGAAAGTGCCTCATTATCGTTGCACTTCAGACTATAGTCTTCTCAGCTGTATTATGTAACTGACTAAACAAGGAAGGCAAGGCGCGATGAATGGAACTGGTCAACCCATCTAACATCTCCGCTTGCTTCTTAAACGTGGCAAGCATCCCATCTCCTTTACTAGCTACCGAATAACCACTTAATAATCACGTGCGCGAACTCTACCAAACACGGTGGACAGTTACAAAGAGACCTAAGGTAACTTTTGCATACGAACAAGCTCAGGCAAAGTCCAATGACGTCTCTCTAACACCCTATACTGAACGGCAGTATCTGCTATGGAACTCAATTAACCCGTTAAATGGCCCCAACATACGGTATAACAACGAGTTAACCAGTCTGTCAGCGACAAATGTGGAAACCATCTATAAACTCAATACCTTGAAAATACAACGGATTCCTACCAACTGTATAAGTTAATGAACTGGAACTGTGAGGCAGATAGACTTTCCACGGAGCCAAGATTACATCTCTCTTCCATGTAGCGTTTCATGATAACTAGCGGTTTTAAAAGTTAGTTTGGATAACGAAATGTAAATCATCGTAATCGCCCTAGTAGTGAGCGTCACGCAGGTGAAGTCAACCATAGCACAGCAGCCTGGATAACTCTGGTCCACCCTTCGGGGTGTGAGGAACGCCGCTGCAACCCGTCACATAACGTCCTTTTCAGGGAGCACATAAACGTACTCATTGTGGGCATTCAACAACAACCAATAATGATTTTCTAGGATTGAGAAATAAAGACCACGTACCCCGTCAGTCTCCGCGCAGTGTGTAGATTTCGTATTGCACGACCGTTAGAAAAATACTAATTATAGATCCAACCCAAAGATGTTTTGATTCAACGCAACAGAATTAGAGACCCATTTAATAGCGTGTTTATAGCCATTAACTCTTTCATTGGCCAGTTCCTGGTCTTGAATTGATTATAAATATGGCGAATGAAATCACAGTTGTTGATCATGTGACCCATTTTAGAGACAGACAGAATAGGATTGATGCAGCAAAGTTTCTTATTTTTTGTGTGAGGTTCCCACTTTACAAAGCATTATGCCTGTCTTCTTCTTCTTTTTCTTCTTCTTTCTCTTTGTCTTCTTCATCGATTTTGGCTCTCAAATTATCACATCTATTTATCCCAGTGGTAGACTACTCGCTTTTCACGGTAAAGGTACAGGGCTAAACTTCCGTTACCTGCAAGTCGACCCGCCTGTAAAGCGGTCAGTTATAAATGAGTACCTGACCTACTGTTAGGGAAGGAAAGTCAGCGAGGAAGGGAAACAGACAACCCATCCCATAAACACGTGGTGGCTCAGTACAATAAAGTCTCTAATAGTTATCCCCGACGCCTGTCCTGCTATGGGATTGATTTATTTTATTTATCTCACAAACTTGGCAAGTCTTCTCAGGCTTCATTTTTCACTATACATATGCCCATGTCAGCAAGGTTGGAGAGTTCTATATTGTCACTATGCGCCTCTCATGGAGTCGATACAACTAGAGACATGTTCTACGTATTGTCTGTTCTCACCACAAGGGCGCATGTCAGTATAATTTTTCTATTTCCTCTACAGATTGTGTCTGAGTGCAATGACGTGTTCGTAAACTGAACATCGCCATTTGTTCTGTTCTTTGTAAGGAAAATATTTGCATTGTTATCTCAAGTTTTAACATTCTCTTCTATTTATCTCTGAGGCTATTTGATATCAGTGGCATTACTTTTCCAATGCAGCTTATCCCTTACGGAAGCAAGCGTGTCCCAAAACAGTGTGTTTTCTTACATTAGGGTTGCCTGCCGTTAAAAACGACCAAGTAGGGTTGTACATGGAGCTGCCAATTTCCTTATATAAAATAAAACACATCTAAAACAGCACTGATATTGCACATACATGCTTTAGGATATACTTCCTAATTGGATGTAAACTCCAAAGATTGTATCATGATCCTTTTAGAACAACCTTTATCGAGCGAACCAGGTAATCATGTTCCGCACGATAACAAGTCAAACAAGATTGAATAGCCACTGACACAGACTAAAATTTGCACCGTCACCAATGTGTATGTTAGAATAAGCAGCCCAGGCATCCAAATAAATCCTATCGTTATGTGCTAAGGTAACAGCGTACTGATCTCATTCAGACGAGCCTCTACAAAAAGTTATCTGGGAGCTTTGCAGAACTCTCCAACAGAGCAAGTGTTTTCCAGAAAACTGGACTTAACGTGTAGACCATTTTTTTTAAACGTGGCAAACGAGATGATGAAGGCGAAAATCGAGGAATTAACGAACGACATTAGATATTACATACGATTTATAACATACAACTTAATAAAGCTGAAATAATATCGCACAATTATACGGGTAACGATAATCATTACAATATATATAACTGCATCAAAGCTGTTTTACGAGGAAAAACAAACGTGATAAAATGACACTAGCCAAAGCGGCACCGGATGTGTTGTGAATTATGAAACGCTTTATACAAGCATACGCGGAAATGCTCTCTTAACTCGTGCAGTTCTTCACTTTTTCATGTTTTTACTTACAAACGGTACGCCTGCTCTTGCATTCTAAGAATAGATTTGAGCAAATGTGATTTATGTGTTTATCCTGCGCCATTTAAGACATCCGCCGACGAGATGGTCTGAGTAAAGTCATTCAACCAACTGTCATATGACTTGTTCCCATTGCTGGGGTAGTCGAGGGGTTTTTAGGCTGAGAACTACAAGCCGCTTCGTCACTGCTGTCGCCAAGTCGTATGCTGGCTATGTTTTGTTTATTTCACCCCAACAGAAAAAAAAAACATATGCCATACCGGGAATTTGAACCCCTGCCGTCTTGTCGGCAGGCAGGCATCGAAACCATTCGGCCACGCGCTCCTCCTTCAACCAACAAAGTACTCATTTGGCTTGGCTTGGTTCGTTCTCAATCTCCAGCTACCAAAAGGGCTTTAAGTAGCAGAATGTAGTCCAGAGAACGGAATGTGTTGTGTCGTAGTTTACAGCTTGACTGTGATATTTGCACCTTTGGGTCCAACACATCCGACTTCAGCAAGTATTTTTTGAGTACCGGGTTAGCATTCCCTCTTCGATCCCTTCTCCTTAGCCAGTCTGCCCTGCTGCAGCCTGTATCCAGGATCACCGCGTGGAGGTGTAGAAGGGTATTGGCAGCTCTGGTTCGCTGGCCCTGACGCTAGCAGTCAGCTTTGGGTGGCTGGCCCTGACGCTAGCAGTCAGCTCTGGTTCGCTGGCCCTGACGCTAGCAGTCAGCCATGGGTCGCTGACCACTGCAGCTCATGCGCTGGTCAGCATCTTGATACCAAGTGCAAAGGCAAAGACCGCCGTCCATCGTAGACGATGATGGCATAATTAATTTTGCTAGCGCTATTTTTAGGAAGGATTAACTGCGATACTTTTTATCCTCACTTTCTTGTTTCAAGCCGCCCGACCCCAGTGGCAAGTCAAGGACAAGACGGCCAGGGGGCGACTACCAGATGCAGGGGACTCCGCATCAAGCACCAGTGAAAAAGATGGCGGAGTCCGGAGTCGAACCCACACCACCTGATCACGAGGCCGACGGCTTAACCACTTCGCCACGGAATCCAAAGTACTCATTTGGCAAAGAATAGGTTAAACAACATTTGGCTACTTAGCTTAGGGAACATGTTATGCCTGACTGACCACCAGGATAACAATTTAACAGATTTAGGAAGTTCAAACTTAGCACAATTCAAGATCTAGACGCACGAATTATGGCATTTCTTATTCTTCTAATTGCCCGGAAAGCGAATTGATCTTTATCTTATTCATTTATCAAAATTGGCTCTTCAAGATTAGATGACTATTCCCCACTCAGAATGCTTTTGAGATATTTGGATGGCGTGGTGTATAAAGCCATGAGTGGGAAAGTCTTCTACTCCAGGCGGGATAGATTACATCGTTAGTCGCCACTTATAACATGATCATAGTCTGGCAGTGACCCTATTTTAATCTCTGCTACACAAAAAGAGCCCTCGTGGTAACCATTTGGGAAATTTGAGTTGAATTCGAGTTTAAGAAGTCAAAGCATGTACTTATTTTGTTTTTTGTTTTGTTTAGGGCAAAATATATACATACATACATACGCGTACATATGTGTGTGTTCGCGTGTGTATATGTATGTGTGTGTATATATGTGTATATGTATGTGTATGTACGTAAGTGTGTGTTTTGCTTTTGTTTTGTACACACTTCTCACTGAGAGCTTGCACTGCCAAAAGCATTTCTCTAAGTCATTATGAGGATCTGCATCAGGTAATTCGTCGCATGTGTGTCTTGATTTCTTCTATGTCCTGTAATCCCTTCGAGTGGCACGTTGACACTTGGGAAAAGCCAAAGTCGTTAGCGAGTAGGGAGATTGCGGAACCTGTCCTCTGCTTCGTTTTTCAGGTGCCATAACCTCTAGCATGTCTTTTATTTTAAAACATTATGCGTTTGATATGGCAGAAATATTTGAATTTATTAGATTTAATGCAGTTTACGAGCCAGTTATGTTCTCAACCAGCTTATTAGGACGTATGTCGTTATAGTTTGCGCTATCCAAGGTATCTTATATTTATTCTCCTTTCCGGGTTTCGATCTTTTCGAAGCACATGGCGATCACTGCAGCTGCCCCCCCCCCCCCCACACACACCCCACCCCACCCCCCACCCGCAACATGAATCTTGCGTTTAAGCACTTGTGATCTCTCTTGCAGTTGTAGTTTCTATATCAATGTTTACCATGACTAACGTTTCGCTTAACATAAAGCCCTCTTAAGCCATGTTTTACGACATGCCTGCTTCTACTTATTTTCATCCCTGGCACCCCCTACATTGCATATCGTAAAAAGAGATTCTAGTGTTGTCCTTGAGGATGGTAACCTCACCATAGGAAATAAAGTGTCATAAAGAAACCATATCTGCATAATTCGATGCAGGCTTAATGCAATGATGTCAACTTTTGCGGTGCTGCGTGCTATTGGTGCTACTGACGGAGTCATACACCTTTTGGAGGACAAAAAATTGAAGGAAATATATGTATATAATATATATATATATATATATATATATATATATATATATATATATATATATATATATATATATATATAGGGAGTCCCCCAAAAACTATACCAAATTTGATTGTTAATACCGCCTACGTTTTTTTTCTCCATAATTTCAATTTTATAGTTTACAAAAATGAAGAAAAATTAAGTATTATCTCAAGTGCTCAAAATATCTTCCATTCTCATCCAGGCAGCATCGAGAAATTGAAGTGCATACATCACCAAAGGTATCTATTGATATTGCTCCACATTCTGGTTTAGTGGCTCGCCATAATTCAGCTGTAGTGGTTGTTATGTGGTATGACTTTCATCATTCAGGTATCCCCCCCAAAAAAATCAAATTGCGTAAGATCTATGTGAATAATTTTTTTCGGTTACCCTGATATATATATTCTTGCAACTATCGTAGTTTGCAGAACAGTTATTACAATTCAGCTCAGAAGTAAGTAAAACATTAACTTATTTCTATTTGTCAAACTTACGATTTTAGCAGCAAAGAATAAAAGTGAATGATACACAAGTAACATTTTATAAGTACAGTATTCACATTATTCTTGCCTATACCAGGGGAAAACCATTCCTATGTGTCAATGTTACGGTGCAAACAGTAAGCATGAGGACACACAGAAGTAAAATAAAATAGCACAGCGGAAATATCCGCAAATCTATCCGTCAAACCTAAATCCGGGAGAAGTTCCAGATGTGGAGGCCTTGTCATAGAGTAGATATAAACATTCTAGAAAAGATACAAAGAAGATATTTAATAAAATTGATTGTGGCATTCCAGAATTATTGTTATAGTTAAAATTATAGTTTTTCAAACTGATGTTTAGTGTCTAGAAGCGAAAATAATTCGATATATTTTTAGGACATATTTGTTTTAGTCAGAAAGTGGTGAACGCTTGGAATGCATTGCCACAGGATGTGGTGAAGGAAGGGCCAATTAACGCATTCAGAAATAGATTGGATGCTCATAGTTATTTTTAGTATCGGAGGAGTGGAATAAACATGTTTTATACAGACTCTGCAGAGCCTTCTAAACAGGTCTAATTAAGTTAAGTTAAGTTAAGTTGTCTCTGTGCGATAGTTGGTTGAATAACAAATACCATTTTGACATTACTCTTTCGTGCTTTCTTCGTGTTGTTTTACAGTCATGCTATGTCCACGATCCAGTGACGATGGGGTCTTAGCTATTATTAGATGTCAAATTGCTAACTTTACATTATTTGTGCAGTGGAAAGAACTTTCCTCAGTTCAGATCTTTGCATTCCTGCACAAGAGTACATACCAATTTTTGGAAACAAGAATACATATCACTTTTTTAACGCAAGAATACATATCACTATTTTATGCAAGAATACATACCACTCATTTGTTACGCAAGAATACATACCACTTTTTTAAGCAAGAATACATACCACTTTTTTAAGCAAGAATACACCACATTGCCAGTTATTATATATGACTAATACGAACTAATATAACTAAAATTACTTATTAGCGCTTTTCACGGCAGAGGCACTATGTTTAGCTCCCACAACAGTCGCGCTCTAGTCGATCCAGCTGTAAATGGATTCACCGTATATGACTAGGGAAGTAAAATACAGCGAGGAAAGAAACTGGCCACTCTACTTCATACAAACTGTGGATTAGTATACTGAAGTTATTCAGTCAGTCAGTAGTCTGTCTGTCTTTCAGTCTGATGTCTGTCTATATTATATATATATATATATATATATATACACACACACAGAGAGAGAGAGAGAGAGAGAGAGAGAGAGAGATGTACACAACTTCAACTTGTATGTGGCAGGGGCAATAGTATACAGTTCCTGCAACAATTTGCTTATGTCACAGAAGGAGACACGCCCAGGTGTTACCGAGCTCCGAAAGGGAAGCAAAGACTAGTAACACTGAAACCTGTCAGGCATGCGGTAAGACGCGACTAAGCAGGGTCGGTCATAGGGGTGGTTAATCCATCCTGTGGAAGCGTTAAGCCACAAAAACTTCAACATATATAGACAAAGTCAAGGTTTGATTACTTGACGCGTAATTGTTGAAAACCTATACTCCACCTATTTAATGAGTTTGCCGGCCATGCTGCGTACATACATCTTAGTCTGTTCCGTTAAACCCCTAGTTCCAAACCACTGGCTTCAATGAGAATCAGTAGACAGATAAAAGATCACGTGCCAGAAACACTGCCCAGGTAATGTATTACACACACAATAGGTGAAGGTTAGCCTGGTCACATGCGATCCTCAGATCTGTCACTGATAAATGGCTGGTGATGTCACAAAGAACACCATTTCTAAATATGTTTCCACCTATAGTAGAGTCTGATTATAGGGTAATAAAGGCATAGGCGTCGATTCCGGTTATGGAAGCGTTCCAGTATACCCAGCAGTAAATGGAAACCTTGCTACTGTTAATGAAAGAAAGGCGACGAAGATGGAGACAGGCTACCCAACCTCATAAAGAGGAGAGGCATTGTACAATTAAGTAGCAAACACTTCATTGCCGACAAACAGTATGTATTATGGTACTTCTTCTTCTTTTGCATTCGTTCTCAATCTCCCGCTACCAGGCCCTGAACAGAGCTTTGCAAGTAGCAGGATGTAGTCCGTAGAACGGAATGCGTTGTGTCGCTAGTTTACAGCTTGACTGAGATATTTGCACCTTTCGGTCCGACACATCCATTTTCGGCTGATTATGCTACTATCTTAACCCTACCAGGCAGAGCGGAATAGTATCCAGTCGCATTGTAGCAGCGATATATAACCAGTGATTTATCTAAACTATTATGTGGCAGAGACGAGAATATAGCCACTGCAGCAATTAGCTTATGTCACAGGAGGAGACATGCCCGAGTGGTGCCGAGTCCCGAAATGCAACACTAACTTGTCAGGCATGCCTTAGAAACTGTAAGTCCCGGAAACCAACACATAGAGACAGGTCAAAGTTTGATTACTTGCCACGTATTTGCTGAAGGCCTATGCTCCACTGGGAGATGAACATTTATTTATTGAGTAATTCATAGGCAATTAACGGTGTAGTTTAACCCATCTAGGATATAAGATTAGGAGTTCCCACAGCTGAGAGCTAAGACGCTTTTCTCTAAAGAAACGAACACAAGCGCTAAAAGTGGGTGTTCGAATCCCACACGTTCCTCTGGTGTCAATGGAGATAAGATCGAGCGCCTAGTCCTGTCGGAGATGGGAGATAAATCCGGAGGTCCAGTGTAAGCGCCGAGCACGTAAAAGAACCCTTGGCATTTGAAAATACCGTTGTCTAGGGGAAAATCCAAGAGCAATTCAATTTGTTCCGAATATTGATATTCATGAAGGATAAATGGAGACGGCAACTCCATTATGCAAAAGGCACAACATGTGAATCACATCGATTGAAAGTGTACACCCAATTATCTCAACGTCCTTAAAGTAGGAGACTAGCGACTAAGAGAAGAGAATAGAAGACTCCCCAATTCATAGTTCTACCCACTATTTATATGTCCAATAACCTAATGGGTACCTTTTTTAGGTTTGAAAGATAGCTCTACAATCAAATTCCCATAACTGATGCAGATGTAAAAGACTGAATAGCTCTTGTTCTTGTGGATCAGAGGAAGAATACATTTTAAAAAAGAACATTGATCTAATTTCTCTTCAACTTCATGCACCTAATGATGCTACAGTTAATTTGAAAGGAAATTATATTAAAAGATCAAATTTAATCTCACCTTCATTCTCTTAGCCCCTTTAACTGACTTTGATATGTATTAATGTGACAAAGTTGCCCTCCACGATCCTTGGTTCAAAAGTTCGAAGCATCTGAAACAACAATTTTCCCAATGTCCCCTCTATGCGAATATACGCATTAACTGGAGAGGATTGAGTGGTCCCGGGGTAAGAAGTCGGACTTGGGTGCTGGAGATCGTGGGTTCAAATCACAATGGAGACCGGGATTTTTTCACGTGAACTGTCTTGTATTTACGTGGATTTCTAAAAAGTAGAGATCAGACACCCGTGTGAAGTGTAGCGCACGTTCAAATTCTATCAGCAGTATAAATCGAAATGAGTAGGCTTAACGGCCGCTGCCCGGGAACAATTCAAAATTATGTTTAAACAAATGATAGCCAATCCATTATGGAATCCTCGCCGATGCTACGGAGTTCGTGCATTGTGCTGAGATTATCCATAAATATGGAGAAGAACACAGCACTTGTGGGTTAAACCGTGTGCAATGGCGTTGATTCTTGGACTTTAAAAAAAATGTCATTAACTTGACGAGCATCTAGCAGTCAACTTGATACTTCTGTTTTGGGAGAGGAGGGACTTATAAGTTACAGGAAGCGACAGTCTGAGTGGAAGCCAGTCTAAGTAGGAGCGAGCAGTTTATGAGACGACTAATTGGTATGTTGCTGATGGAAGAGGGAACGGTGAGTGTTTTTTTACACATCTTACGGCCATGTACTAGCAACGACAGAAAAATTGAAACCCTAGTATAAAAGTATATATAAGATGGTAGGGTTTCAGAAGATTCATTGCTTCAACCATGTTGTGCATGCAAACTCGTATGTCCCTTCAATTACAGGAACTGTGTGAAGGGTAAGGAACGAGGAATGAACAGGCGCATTGTTCGTGTCGTGAGAAAGAACCGGTGGACTAAGTAAAATGAGTATTCAAAGAACGAGAGAAAGATAGGAAAAAAACAGACGCATGGAGAAACGCAAGAAGGTTGAGAAGAAGAGAGAATTCGGTATCGACAGTCGAGAGGTTCTTTCTCGGATTGCAGTCCTTATTTTAGAGGGCAGTGTTCGATAGCTCTTCGCGAGAGTTGAGGCCTGGTAACCAGAAATATTGTGTGGTTGAAAGCTGTTTTATTTCGTTAGAGGACTGATAGAGGGAAGCAGACCAACACTGAGAAAAGCTGTGGAAGTGAGGGGGCAGATACAGTCTATTTGTACTAAGCGCGCTATAGATCAGGGTACGAGAATAGACATCGAAAACATTGAACAAGAACAGAGAATGAGAAAATCTGAGAACAGAGACCAAGAACAAAAATTGAAACCAGAGACCAAGAACAGATATTTAGAAAAGAAATTTAGAACATAGAGCAAGAACAGATATTGAGAACAGAGACCGAGAACATATATTGAGAGCAGAGACCAAGAACGGATATCGAGAACATAGACAGAGAACATATACACAGAGAGCAGAGACCGAGAACAGAAATTGAGAAAAGAGAACGAGAACATATATTGAGAAAACAAATTTAGAACAGAGACCAAGAATTGAGAACATAGACGAAGAACAGATAGAGAGAACAGAGACCTATAACATAAATTTAGGACAGAGACAGAGAACAGATATCGAGACCGAGATCAGATATTGAGAACAAAGACAGCGAACAGATATCGAAAACAAAACAAATATGGTAAACATTGAAGCAAAAGACCCGTAAATAAGTATGGGCACATACCGCACTGAGAACACACATATTGTGAACAGAATGCGTAAATTGAATTTGTACATTTTTAGACAACTCTTTGAGGGTTTAGGCACATTGAGCTCAACCAACCGCCTTGCTATTTATTACAAATGTATGTGGAGGAAGATTAACTGGTCAGGCAAAATATACTGATCAGACATGTTAGTCAGGTTCAGGCAAAACATACTGGACAAAACTCTCACCTTGTCTTCCTCGTAGCCCTTCCCGGAAACGGGCTATTTTCATGGTGGCCTGGCTAACAAGGTGAGGGATCGACGTGATTCCCGTAGTAGTAAGCGACACGCAGATGAGGCCAAGCATAGCACAACTGCCTAGAGAACTCAGGTCCCCCTTCATCAGCGCGCTCGAGATGTGAGAAAAGCTACGACAACCTGCGACTTAACGTCCTTTTCAGGGCGCACAAAAGAGTAACCTACTCATTGTGGGCATTCGCAAACAACATTATAACTGTACAGACATTTTGATAAATATCTCACGGATGAGATGTTATTCTAAAGACATGTCCATAAAAGTAGCTACTCTTTATAAGAGTGAATGAGAACCATCCTAGATTTGGATTGTTTTATTGAGTAACATATGTGTGTTACGCACGAAATCCCAGATTGACAAGAGTACTAGTCTAGTCACTATATTTCATGTAGTTATGTTAATTTGAAATGTGTTATTTTGTAAACTGTATATTTTTACTGGTAAAAAACAAACTATTTGCTAATTTTGAAGAGTGGTGGACATTTTCCTTTGCTATCCTAACAAGTACCAAGTACCCATTACAGCTCGGTCGACTGAAGCTTGCTACTAACGGGAGTTGAACTCCGCACTTTAGCCGTGACAAGATAGTGCTCTACCACTGCGCTTATCGGACGCCGAGGAACGGTATATCAAATGCATCTGCCAAAACGTGACAATACATTCAAATGTCAGTTACATTCATATTTCAATGTAATTGTTTTGCTCTGTTCCTAAGAATCTACTTCATTGCACTTTGGGTATACCAATGGCTGCACAGTCTCTCTCTCAGTAAATGGTGAAGGGTATGGATACTAATGGTTCCAGCAACCCGTTGGTTGTACACACTTCTGTTTCGTCCTCTCTTATACCACAGTCCGCTTAAACCTCGTTCGATATCAAATACCTGCAGTCTGTGAATTGCTGATTCATCTATTGCGGTGTCATCTTCTAACAGGCGGTGATTGATGGACTTCAAAATGTCGCTCCTTTTTCCTATCTAGCTTATCGTTGTCTGAGGTGCTTGTGAAGCAATGATGTTAGCTCTTTCGTTGCCCTGAACCCCAGCATGACCAGAATAGTAGATTCACACCAGCCTCTGCAGCTTTGAGGCATACATAGCTGCCATCCATTCATGTCTTAGCTAGTCCTTCTCTCCGTTCCAAGGATTGGGAGTCTGACACTATAACTGCCCCTATTTAAGAGGTCCAAGATAGCTATCTCAGAGTTGCAGTCACTGCTTCCACCTCCATTCTTGTACTGGAAATTCATGTTATATACTCTCCTCTCTACTTAGCAACCACTCTCTCTCTCTCTCCCTCACGCTCTCTCTCTTTCTCTTCCTCCCTACTTCTCTCTCTCTCTCTCTCTCACTAACAGAGATGCCCCAACCAGATAGCTCGCTGCGTAGCAACAATCTATCGATATATATGATGGTACTACTATACTGCATGTTATGATTTATCAGTTGATTAACCTCGAGCTCTGTCCTCCCGTGGTACCACCCTCTGCATTCCCTACCTAGGGATATGACGACTCTATAGTAACATGTCATTATATTGCCAGTGTGGACCAGTTCTTCTCCTTTGACTATTGTCTCAACTGTGTTCATCTATCCAATAGTTGTCTCTGGCTCGGCCATCCATTGCGCTTATCTCTTGATTCGCGAATCCTTGATGTCTGATGTGTTATTGCGCAGTGGGTGTCGTCTGTTTGTGGTAACTCGCATATAGGTTCTCACTTGTGTCAATTTATATATGGATGTCATTGTCATAGACAGAAGACCCAGCATGTGCCGTATCTTCAAGATCGGGGCATCCTTAATGTATCCCAGAACCAGTCGCATTCATTTTGAATACGTTCTAGTCGTTCACACGGTAACTTTGAACGTGTGAAGATGCCCAGTTCATAACCAACTTCTGACATTACCAACTGACGGTATAGGATGAAAGGCAGTCGTTGTTTCAAGTATACCGCTGCAATCGTCTTGAGTGCCCACATGCCTAGGTTGCATAGTCTGACCGACGTGGTATCTACATGATAGAGTCACTATAGAGTTCGTTTTAAAAAAAAACATAATTGGGATAAATTTTAACGCTGGAGTCGGCAATCACTACTCTGAGATTATTTGCAAGGTCTCCAGGATTTCTCTGGCCATCTGATGTCTTTCTGAGCCAGTCTTGCACGTCAGGATATCATCTGAAAATGGTAACGTTCGCCCTAGCTCTGTGGGTTGATTGAATGCTGGCCACTGTTATTGTGTAAATATTAAGCAGCATGAGTGAGTGGAGAACTTTGCGGCAGTCCTGGGCATATTCCCCTCGGCTATGATGTCCAAGATCCAAAGCGGTGTACAACTGTTCTTTCCATCAGTGAATCTTATATCGAACTAACACTGCATGAGGGTATGCATCCTCTAGGTCTGAAGCAACTGGATGCCCTCATTCACAGTATATACATGTCCCAGGATTATCCTAGGTATGCTTCGTTTGGTCTGTAACTGGGACATTATTTTTTGTATCTTCTCGAGGATCATGCCTTGGACGTTTTGTAGAGTGATTATTCTATAGCTAGAAGAGACGATGAGGCTAACGTCTGCTCAGGCAAAACACACTGATCAGACAATGCTAGGCAGGGTCAAGAGAAATGTACTGGCCAAGACCCTCACCTGACCTCCTCGTTGGTCGTCCTGGAAACGGACTGCTGTCGAGGACAATAGTCTGGCTAACAAGGTGAGGTTTGACGTGATCCCCGTAGTAGTGAGCGGCACGGAGATGAAGCCAAGCATAGCAGAACCGCCTGGAGGACTCTGGTCCACCTTCATCAGCACGCTTAGGATGTGAGGAAAGCTACTGCAACCTGCCACTTAACGCCCTTTTCAGGACGCACAAAAGAGTAACCTACTCATTGTGGGCATTCGCAAACAACAACATAGCTACTGAGAAGGACAGAATCCCTCCAATGTTTAGTGAGTGGACACATATAATTGTGGAGCCTTCAGACACTGAGGCCTTCTCTATAATAGTATTGTAATCATTCACACAATTTCTAATCTCTGTTTCGCCCAGCTGCTTAATGTGGCAATACTCTACTCCATCGAGTATTGTGGCAGTATTCTTGCTGGAAAGTATTATATGTGTCACCTTTGCCTCAGTTATCAGGTTTACACAGATCTCTTCCCTGATGGCAGTGCTAGAACATATTTCCTGGCACACATCTCTTTTCCCATTAACCGTCTATGCAACATATCGATTATAAAATCCAAGACCTTTATCTGCATATGTCGTCAGGGACGTACCAGTGTAGTCCTGCATAGGGGGGGGGGGGGGGGTGAGCTGGTATTTCCATTCATTTTTCGGTGCATGTGCCAGCACTTCTTGAGGATATTATCATTACCCCCACCTGTGATAAATTATGTCCCCCGCTAGTTGATCGACTCTCTCGCAAAGGCTTTAAAGCAATTGATAACTCTGCGACTGTAAGCAAATGTAAAGATCAATTCATAAAACGAATGATGTTCCGAGCGAGAGAAATAACAACAATTTGGCACCAGAAAAAAGTGTTGTTGAACAATAGTTCTACATTAATAGCATATATGAATAATAGATGTATGTAATCTAGTATAAGATTATGAATAGGTGGAGAGGGACAGATACCGCATTATGTTAGTGCGGGATCAAAAGTATGTTACTTGCACTATCTGTATGTCTATGACATATTAAGGGATTTACTGTTTGAAGAAACTACAAAATATTGAGGCCCAAAAATCGAATAGAGGCGTTTTATATGTGTAAACACTTTTACTGTGTGAATCCAGTGGCTGCTATATATATATATATTTATATATTGGCTAGAAAATGCAAATACTTTGGTCACATCAAGAGACACAACGGTATCGAGAGAACAGTAATGGAAGGTATGGTGCCAGGTAAATAAGAAAGGGGTAGACCAAGAAGACGATGTTACCAAGATATCCAGGAATGCCTGAGTATGACTGTGGCGGAGGCTGGAGTTTTGTCAAGTGAAGGAGTTTCTTTCAGACAGATGGGAGATGGGAGCGACGTTCTATAAAGGACATGCTACATGATGATGATGATATATATATATAACACACATCAGCTGTGAGCTATTCCTCGTATGTCGTGTGGACATGCGTCATAGATATTCACCGATAACACCTGCTGGCTGGAAGAGAAATTTCCCTCAGAGAGTTTACCCATTTTCTCCCATACGTGTTTGAGCTAGATAGGAAATAAGCTTCATTTAATTGCACACCTCTAACATGTGTGATTAGTGTTTCCTTCAATTTCTGCAAACATATGAAGAATGATAGAACTGTATGTAAAAAGGTTTTACGACATATCTGGGGGTTGAGGAGTGGAAGCGGAAACGCGAAGTAAAATCGGTACTGTTCATTTCACCGTTATGTTACCGGAGTCCGAAAGGGGAGCAAAGATGACTAACACTGTACCTTGTAAGGAATATCTGTAGAGGCGAATAGTAAGGGTTGAAATGGGACCAGCTATCATATATTGTAGAAACTATAAACTAAAAGACTAAGAAAAGACATTTACAACCCATGGTAGAAGAGGACACTTGTGTCCTTATCTGGAGGCTGACAGAAAACTGAATACCTACCTTATGGGAATTGATGTTTCTGAATGAAAACATAGCAATCGATGGTGTAGCAATTCGCATACATACTAATGCAATGTGAAAATGTCATATGTTCAACAGAATAAAAATCCGACATACAGAAACGTGGGTGGGAGGGACAGGCAAATCGAACATGGCTCGATGTTTGCTGGACATCGTGTGGTTTATCAGTCCAATGCGGGCACGGAATGTTATATTGCACGGTTTGCACATTTGGTCTTCTGTTGCTGGTGAGGGTAGTCTCACTGCTCTTTCCTTCCGGATCAGTTGTTTGGTTTGCGCTGTCTGCATACCGTGACTCTCTCCTTCGGCAAAGCCCACGTTTACTGTATTAGTCCTATCTGTTTTCCACAATGTTCTCCCAGTTGTGCTCATCTATGTGACATAATCTCAATTTCCTTAAGTCGTTTTTTTTAGCGACCTCCTTTTTACCAGCTCTCCATAAGCTCATAGTACAGGAGTCTCTTCGACAGTCTTGTGTCTGGCATGCGAACAAGATGCCTAAACCATCTCAGCTATGCCACCCGCAGCGATGCATGGATGCTTGACATGTCTGCTCTCTTTAAAACCTCAGTGTCAGTGACGTGATCCTGTCAACGGATGCCGAGTATGCGTCACAGTCTGGTAGTGTGAAAGAGTTCAGTCTTTTTGGGTGTCTTGCATAAACAGTCCAACTCTCGCAAGCGTATTACTAGGTGAGAAGGATAGCGGTTAGGTAGACCTTGCTTTGTCTTGGCGCTAATACCCCGGCGCTCCCATACTGTCGCGTGTATTCTACAGAAGGCTGCACTGGCTTTCATTATTCTGCTTGCCACCTCGTCGTCCAGATTGACGGTTCGCTACAGTGTATTCCCCAAGTATATGAAATTGCCTCCTCGTTTATGGCTGATGTGTGATTGAGTATATTGCAGAAGTGTTCTGTCCATCTATCAAGTATCTAGTATTTACATGTTAACAATATCCAATTGGTATTGCGGATCGTATGCCCACCACAGGGTTGCTGACCGTAGAGACGTTTCGGGTCTTCAAAGAAGCGTTTGACATTAGGGCGCTTTGAAAACTCTTCTATTCCTTCAGCCTTTCTGTTGAGCCAGGTGTCCTGTATTTCTAAAAGCATTGATTGCAGCGCTTTACGAGCATTTGAGAATGCAGTTTCTTGGGTTGCGATGATGTGTCACTTTGATGGACCATATGCGCATCGTGCTTTGCAACTACACGGAATTGTATTTCTCCCTCATTCTCATCGAACCAGTCCTTGTGTTTGCGTCTAGGTGGACCAAGGTGCTTCAGCGCTGTGGAGTGACGGGTGTTTCTGACTGATGCTTAATCCTGTTCACCGTCGCTATTTCCCAAATGGAGCACGGCAAGCTTTTCGTCTTGATAGTTCTGGAATGCTATTCGCGTGGGGTTCGCACTTGAGCTTTTCTTCGCTGGTTTCTTGCCCTGGAAACGTATCTTGAGTCGGACTTGAATGTTAAACCTGGTAATCACGAGCCGGTGATCCGTCCAGCACTCCGCGTCACACATGCTCTTTGTTATTTGAATATCGCTGTGATACCCGCTTCTGCCGATGACATAGTCAATCATATGTCAGTGGCGGGATCTTGGGTGCGTCCATGGATCCTGATTCGTATTGGAAGTTGGAAGGTTGTCCTCGTAATGAGGAACTTCAAGCTGGAATCAAACATAAGACGCCGAGATCTATAGGACAGTGTGTATGTGTGTGTGTATATATATATATATATATATATATATATGTGTGTGTATATATATATATATATATATATATATATATATATATTACCAAAAGAAGTTAAAACTAAAAATATACTATAAACGTTTATATGGTATGACATTTTCGTGTATATAACACAAGACGCTCTGGTTACAAGGCACAAGTAAGATCGTGTGACAGGTGGACAGATGACATAACCTAAGTCCTACAAAAATAATGGCACACAATGGCTGACGCAAAAAATGAGTCCACGAAAGGCAGTTGCATCTGCTCAAGCAGCGTGACAGCATAAGTGGACCAACAAGTAAGTAACTGCTAAATACATGAAACGGTGCATACTAGTGATCTGGTTTTAATTCATACTTCCTCCTTCTTACGACGAGGCGACAATAGTTGAAATCGTTCTGTATTCTGTTTTGATTGTTCATGAGAAATTATCTGGCTATTTTTAACTCTCCTCTTGGTGTCTACTTGTATCTTGTAATGAGACACTTATTTGTCTTATTTTGCGTATAAATAATAATACTATTATTAGATTAATAGAGACTGTTGCTATTCCACACCGTATGTCTTAAACATTCGAAGTAAGAGGTAAAATATACACCACAAGAGAACCCTTGACATAGAACTCTAGACTTAAAAAAAATATGAATATCGTAAAATCGGGGTGGTGGACATCAAACATGAGACTTCAAGTTTTATAGTACAGAAAAAAAGCGTGTGAAAATTGACAAGCTAGAAAGTGAAAGAGTTTATGTCGGCACAAGGAATGTATTATTATATAATCAACGCCAAAATCAAAGCAATATATTC
Organism: Ariolimax columbianus; assembly: GCA_036924085.1. Taxonomy (NCBI): domain Eukaryota; kingdom Metazoa; phylum Mollusca; class Gastropoda; order Stylommatophora; family Arionidae; genus Ariolimax; species Ariolimax columbianus. Next base: position 111,070,525 of record JAVGWX010000004.1, on the reverse strand, counting down.
TTCACAGTGGTAGAATATCAAAGCTGGAATCAAACTAAAGACGCCATGATCTATAGGACTGAAACACTAGAGCCGGGGTGTTCAACCTTTGTTACTGCATGCACCATTTTCAGCACATGTCAGAATGTCGTTCCCCCTTTTCCAAGATTGTCTGATAAAATGTGCATCACAAATAATATGCATATAATATTGAAAACAATTGTTGTTTTTTTCTTCAATATTTGTAGAGATACAGATGGACAGACAACATCAAGATGTGGTCAGGATACAGTTTGCCTGAGTGTCCCAGCCTGGCACGGGACATAGACAGCTGGAGATCCATTACAGTTAACCTCCAATGCGGAAACGCACTTGATGGTGATGCGATTTGCATTTACTTGGATTATTTTTATAGTATTTTATAATTTAATAGCAATATAAACTGTTGGACTTTTGAAACTAATTACTTAACAGACTAAATGCCAAAGTATGCCAGTTCATTCAGACGAAAATTAGTCAATGAGAAACCTGTGATTGTTTTTTTCCTTCGCCAATTCTTGGATTCGCGGAATATGACGAAAGATGGTTGCGTAATTTATATAAATAAACGTTTCGTGATAATGAGACATAAGGTATGAAGTAATCCTAGGGTATTCCCGATCTTAATAATACAGAGTGACATAATGGAGTGAAAGTGAAAGGCTATGTCGTCACAATACAATAAAGTGTCATCCCCTGGCTATGTCGTCACAATACATTAAAGTGTCATCTCATGAATGTCGCCAATATACAATAAAGTGTGATCTCCTGTAGAGTATGTACAATCTGTAGAATTGTAGTTTGTAGAAAAATCAATATTTCAACAGTTTGAATTTGTGGACCCAGTTCTCCGCCTGAATCCCTAATCCCGTCCCTCAGGCTGAGAATCCCTGCACTTGAGAGAAATGTTTAAGGGGCCCTCGACAGGCGAGGCAGGAAGAGTGGGCGGGTAGTGGTGAGATGAGAGTGAGTGGGTTAGATTGGGAGGAGGGGATGAGAGAGATGAGATAGTGTGAGGATGCGAGAGATGAGGGAGGAAGAGAAAGTAAAATGGAGAGGGTGAAAGAGTGGAAAAGAGGGTAGGAAGCAGAAAGAGGGTGAGATAGCGTGATAGGGATAAACGGGGAAGGAATATGAGACAGCAACAGAGAGTGGACAGACATATACGGAGAGACAGAAAGAGATTACTTTTATGTCTTCGCAAGTGGAGAATTATTTACACAATCAACGCCAAAACAACATAGCAATAAATTCTAAGCAGTCGCAGAATTGCTCTAATAAAACATGTGGCTGTCCTCTACGACTAATTCATTTGCTTAACAAGATCCATCCAGACAAGAGAACTGCCGCCAGCAAACCTCTGTCTGATATCGCACATGTTATGTTCTACATTCCGGTAACTGCATACAATGAGAACTGGGTACAGTTCTTCACGAACGTCCGAGTAGGTTCAAAGACACGGTATTTAAATGAAACAAATAAAACACCTGATGAGTTTCGAATAGCCTTATGGCACGCACAAGGAGAACCTATCATTTTTCAATTGAAATATAACGTTTCTCCATACAGCCTTTAGTATCAAACTTTTTTGGTTTATGCTGCTGCTGTTGCTGCTGTTGTGCGCGCGTACAGGACAGACGTCGAAGTAGAGGAAGAAGAAGAAGAAGAAGAAGAAGAAGAAGAAGAAGAAGAAGAAAAGGAAAAAAATAAAAGAAGAAGAAGATGATTTACTTGTTAGTACTGACAAATTAGTATATATATATATATATATATATATATATATATATATATATATACACACATATATATCTGTATCTCGTAGTCGCCGCCTAGTCGTCTTGTCCTTGACGTGCCACTGGGGTCGGGCGGCACGAGACAAGAGACTGAGGATAAAAAGTAGCGCAGTTCATCCTTACAAAAAATAGCGCTAGCAAAATTAATTATGCCATCATCTACTTATATATTATAATTGATGAGATATATTATTTGAAGGATCGGCACGTATTTCTGAATGTACTATTTCTCAGCAGACTGGGGGACACCTTCCACGAAACTCTTTCTTCCGAACATAATTGCTACACAATCACTAAGCCAGGGCATGTTCCCACACATATATTATTCGGTTTTTCGCCCCACATAATTTGACAGGTGCCAATCATGTGCTTTCTAACAAAGTCAGGAGGTAATGGGTTAAACCATCTTTTTGTCCCAAGAGATAATTGTTCTGACACATTACAGGTTGTCTCAGCATACACGCATATAGTTGGGTCATGACAGACAAAATGGTTTGGCAATGCTCAATAAAATGACGAATTATTCGATGTCCAATTCATGTTTTATATGTGGGGTATTGTTTGCAGAATGCTCTGTCAAACCCAGAAGACTACTTTACACCCTGTACGGTGTTGGTCTGCTTTATGACAATTTATGCAAAATCATGTATCGGATAGTCTTTTAGAAATTTTCAACCGCTTAAACTGTTGCAACTAACGAAGTGACCTTCTTGTACCAGTGGACCTTTTCATGTCACTCTCATTCACAGAGCCTCCGTGGAAATCATTTAGGCATAAAATATAAATAAATGAAATTATTTAAAAACATATTCTAATTATATGTGAATAATGTGATTTGGTATTAAACTTGGCAGATCGATACCTGATGGCAGATAACCAAAAGATACTCTTTTGTTTTGCAAATCCATCTGGTCGGCTCTTATAAGGTGCCGCCCCGTGTCTTCCATCAGTTGTCTACTCACATTTGACTACTATAATAGTAGTACGTTTTTGGTGATCTTCTCCGTGTGGCTTACTACGCTTGGGGAAGGTGCAGCTCCGGTGTGATCAGGATTCATCAGGATTTTCTATGCCTACAGTTAGCCGACTCAGCAGTAAATGACCTGCACTGTGCACTTGACGATGCTGATAACCATTAAGATGTCAATGTGTGAGGTTTTACAACAGGGCGTTTCCCACCATCACTTCTTGGAGCGATGTCGACACCAATGGTTCTAATTATATTTTCAAGACAACTCAAGAAAACTGAAATTAGAGCATGTAAACTGGTTCTCTATCCGAAAAAAATTGTAAATACAGTTTGTATATAGCGATGTGTAATAAATACTAAAATGTGTGACCTTCACTGATGTAGGCCATGGCTGGGTTCAAGGCAGTGAAAGATCTTTGAAACATCTTTATCAGGTCAATTGTATTTTGTCCGCATTTGGGCTATGCACGGTCATTTCAACTACTGGCCGACTCTTGTTGGTAATATTATGGCGTGTTTATTATTTTGATAGAGCGGCAGCCGGTCTGGAATTGCCCCTAATAGATCTGATTTAATTGTACTAAATTGTATATATTGTTCCAGTCAGAAATGTTGCATCATTTGTTAAAAGAAATAACATTTTATTAATTAATTAATGACGATTACTATCATTAGGATTCTTAACATTAGCTAAAGAAAAGGAAGAAATACTGACATAAAAAATATCCGTCTGTTAAGTGATGAAGCTGTAAAAGATGAATCATCGACCAACAGAGTGAACGACTTTCACATCGAACATCATATAGCTGAGCCTTTGAACTGTAAGATCGCTAACACCTCACACCTCTATGGTAGTAATGCAATGGGTTACTTTACTTTACTTTACTTTATAAGATAACTTTAGAATCTGCACATGCTACTGGAACTATTTTCGAAATGTGGTTCATACTAGTGGGCAAACACTTAGCAAGGCAGTTCGGGAGCGTTTTTCTAGAGGCCTCCATTAAGTATATACACGGAAGAGGGGGAGGGGTATGTTAAAAAAAAAAGAATAACTGTAGACATAGGAGGGAGCATTTACGTTGAAGGTGCATGTCCACTTCACACATGACGTTGCAAATTTCACTCACATACATATCTACCAAGAGTAATCAACCGTATCATCTGCAAAAGCTTCTTAATATCCTGTTGAACCCAAGTAATTGCTATTTTAAAGGGGGGAAGGGCGTGTGGGTCAATAAAAATGGTCAGACGTGGACATGTGAATTGTAAATAAAATGCCATACTTTTGTAAATGTCTTTTACCATTAGAGCATTAGCTCCAACGGTGTAGGGTTTGTTACCAGGTAGCGACATAACCGAATAAATACGATTTTAAAATGCATACCTGACTGAGTTTGAGAAAGCAAATACAGGGACGACGAGTGTCGATCCAACTCATAATTTAACAGAACTAACATAACACTGTTTCATCCCCTATGGCAGTATCAGTCTCGGTAATACTTTGACACGTCGTTCAAGTCTTACGCGACCCAGGAATACAGAGACTAATTCCGGCTTCATATTCAAACAAATGCCTCATAGAACTCAACGTATTTGCTCGTCCTGGCCTTGTTGTAAGCGTGCCGGTATCTTCCGGAAAATTTAGAAAATGGAGGTTTCTCGTCGATGTTGACATACCTCCTAGATATGATTGTGAGAAACGCCCAGTAACAATACTTCACATAAAGACGGCGTAACGTTTACAAGAACCCCCAAAGGCAGAGAACAGACCCTTTGCTGTTGGATAGTATACATGTAAACATGGAATCACTTTTAAGACTGGAAACCCCAAGCCGCACCTTCTCCAGGGCTAGTAAGTCGCAGGAAGGAAACCACTAACAAAATTACTACTAATAGCTAAAAGAAAGTGCGAAAGACAAACCACGGAAGACATAGACGGCTCCATCAAATGGCCGACCAATGGATTGCACAGCAAAAGGATGACTTTTAACTACTTTGCATCAGGTACTGTCTTGTCTGATTGAATACCAGGATTCAAGTCTCCTTAGGCTGCGAAGACTACGATGGCTTGGTCTTGTTGGTCGCATGGAAGACGGTCGTATCCCTAAAGATATGGACAATTGCCGGATGATGGCAAAAAAAACAACAGCCGGTCGACCACAGATGAGGTTCAGGATGTGTGTAACCGTGACAGAAAGGTACTTGGCACGAGTCTGCCATTATGGGAAGACGAAGCTGCAGACCGTTTCAAGTGAAGATTTACCACATGATGGATGAAAAAAAACACTTCCAACACAGATAAATGAAACGATAATGTCCCAAAGAAAGACAACCAAAACTCAGCAGAGTTACTACTCCAAGATTGCATCATCCTATTGTCTGTCATGACTGGAAGGGACTAATACTACTAAAGAAACATCTACCGCTAGAGTACATATTTATTTGATGCAGGCTTTCTGTATGGGGCCAACTGTACTGGCAACCCTATGCTTCCTAGGGAGTATAAACGTGACGAGATAATAATTCACGCTTGACTAATGTGTGCCCATTGGACCATCGAAATGTCTTAACGTTGCCCTTGACACATTAGCCAGCTAATATCGTCAAGAAAACGAGTGATCCCGTCTGTTATTTCTGCTTCAGATATTGTTTACCATTGATGTTGATGTACCTCACAGAGATAATGGAGGTAAAACCTCACACACTGACAGCTTAACGGTTACCAGCACCGCCAAAGGCAGAGGACAATATATTGCTGGGTAGGCTTATATGTCAAACAGGCCTGGATACTGGACATCCTAGAGCTGCACATTCCGTAGGCTCAGTAAGCACCAAGAAGGACCAACAAACACTAATACAAGACAAATGTGGGTACGAAAGAAAAGCAAGATAAGGCACGGGACAGCAATTTCTATGGGTAAATCAGATGGATTTGTAGAACAATAGGATATCTCTTACCTGCCTTCAGGTACCAATTTATCTGATTAAATACATGAATTCCAGTGCATATTGTATATGACTTTCGTTGATGTCCGAGAAGGGTACTCAACACTCTGTACATAACAAATGTTGAAACCCCATTAAACTAAATCTGTAATACGGCAATCTCAATAACGGCATCTCCTTTTGGACTCCCCTTTACCTTCTTGTTAGAAACCTATATACGCTTATTATCAAGTAAATGTACACGTTTATCTTGCTGCATTTCGCGGAGACTCATAGACGTGAATACCCTTTCGGCAAATGGAAACATGTATGGATACTCGCTGGTTGTACACACTACTGATTCGTCTTCTCAGACTCTCATGACTTCAAGCTTGTGTAACCAGTGGAAGAGATTCACTATAGAAGTGAGGCGAGGTGCACACCTCTAAAAAACAAACTGAGCGAAAGCGCCAAACGGTTTGTTTTCTAATTTCACAAATTTCAAGTGTTCCTTAGTCTCAATGCAGGTGAAATTTGCGTCTAGTCCTATTGTAGATGGATGGTAAACTTGGAGGTCTCGTAAACAGGCTGAGCGCGTAAAAGAGACATTGACAGTTGAAAATCGAAAACAGCAGGCTGTTAATTGTTTTCCTGGCAACAATTTAAAAAGTAAAGTAACTACTACCAAATAGTGACCTGTACTTAGGCCAAAAGAAGGCACGTCTAACATGCAATGACACAACCGACCAATCACTTGCTTGTCTGACCAATCGAGTGCAAATACATATTCAAAAAATGGCCTCCCCACGCTCAACCCACAAAGGTATAAGTGAAGCAGTTAAGAGAAGAAAGAGTAAACTATAGATTGCTCATTCATCACTTCCAATGTGATAATCTAGTAGTCTGGCATAGATTGAACGCAAAAAAACCGACTTCATGTTTCTCTAATACCGCCTATCACTACGGAGTTCTATGTAGCACACGGTCCGACAGGAAGCACAAACATTATTTTTTTAAATTAGATCCAAAATGCTGTCGTAGCATCGCTTAGCCTCGACAGCAAACGCCCAGCTCCTGGTCTTCTCATGGATAATTGGTGAGGTGAGAGTCTCACGTGTCATACAACTAGAATGATGATAGGATGCCATGTGTTGTTATTTATCTAGGAGAAATAAACTCTTGACATCAAACAACATGCTGCATTGCATGCAATCTGGTGACAACCATAGGTTAGGTGGAGCTAAGTTAACTTTATTAGAAATGCATACCAAAAGCGTATATACCGGGTCGAAATGCACATAAGAGTCTAACTTTAAAACGCCACTGGGACTAACTGGAATCCTTGTATTCAGTCAACACGTCTATGACTGCCAGGTAGCCGAAGGTTATCTGTAGTAGGTTCTTCATTGCTGTTTGGCTTTTTAGGCCTGTTGGAAGTTAAGTGGCGTACTGGGAAAGAATTTCGTTTATTTAGAAATTGTTTTCTCGCACAATGACTAACAGTCTGCACGTTTCAATTTTCAACTGCCATATATTCTTTTATGTGTACAGTGTGTATACGGGGTTTCCGAGTTTTTCATCTGCCTCTGATAGGCGCTTGATCTCGCCGTCATTGGGATCATGGATAATTTGAAACTTGTAGTTAGCGAACACTGACCGTATCGTGCTGTCGTTCGCTACTGGGAACTGAACGAATAATTTTTTTTAGCAAATAGTAATTTTTAAAAAGAAAAAAATATATTTAAAAAAATAACAGCGACAAGAATATTTAAATAAAGACAAACTATATAAGCTCACTATAAAAATCAGAAAATTGTACTCACTCTTCTATAGCTTCACTCATGGTTTGGTTTTATGGAGCAGTCACACAGTGGTAGGTATTCGGAGTAACATCTCGCTAATATATTGCACAATTGAGATGCTAGTCTCAAGTTAGGTGTTAGTGTTTTCTTTGCTATGTTATAGCTAGGTTATCACTAGGACATTACTTGAACTCAAAATACGACACCGTTATGGGAGCCACGAGCAGGGCGGTACATCAGCTAAGCTAAATAGAACCTATTACGCAATTACGTCATTCAGGGTCACTGTCATTGTTACAGCAAACATACAGCCCGAGACAATGTGTCTGCATGTGAGAGAGAGGAAGAAAGAAAGAAAGAGACAGACAGAAAAAGAGAGAAAGAAAGATAGAGAAAGGGAATAGTAGAACATTATTGACGGAGATGATAGGAATATAGCAAACTGGGAGTGGCAGATGAAAACACAAGTGATTGGCAAGGAAGCAGCAAAAGAAATGAAGAGATACGGTTGAAAGGATTGGGGAAGGAGAAATATTAAGAAGATGGTGAAAAATAAAATTGAAAAAGGCCAGAGAGGCGGGGGAAAAGGGAGTGCGGTATTGGGAGTAACTGCTGTTCGCTTGACCAAGAATATGATGGGAACTAATAGCTGGTTCCATAGCTGACCAAGACCATATTCCGTCTCCAAATGGCGGCCCTGGAAACAGACTGCACTAGTGTATTCTAGTTAACAGAATAGAGATCGAAGACAAGGTCATTCTGGTAAAGGAAATGTCGCGTTAAAACCGGATGTCGACCCGAAAGATTCAGATATTGCAGCCTCGCTGTAAACTATGACAGCTTCAATGTCCTTTTCGTGACGAACGACGTAGAAGAAGAAATTTGCCACTGAAACCACCACTGCCAAAGCACACAATCTTATTGGAGACAGCGTTCTGCGTGTAGGCCAAATTCAGTGGTTGTCGAAAGCTGATGCTGGAAAGAAAAAACAAGGAACAGACGAATTTGGCTTGTAAGCATCTATATTCCCCAACACTGTTAAATACTACTGGAAATAAATACGAGGTTGTTCAAAAAGTAGCCGACCTATGTGCCGGAAACATACAATTACTCTACTAGAGGTTGCAAACCCTAATTCCCTTCAAAGTATACTACTTGGGACTCCACACACTTCTCCCAGCGGTCCCGCCATAGTTGGAAGCATTTCAGGAAGGCCGCTTTGTGATTTGAGTACAGTGGAGCAGCGCATTCCGCATAATGTTTTCTTATGACTCAGGTCCCTTTCAACTGCATTTTCAGCTTCATCATCAGTCCCATTACATAGAAGGTCGTTGAGGCACCGTTATTGCAGTTTGTCGTACCAGCCCCCGTCATACAACAACGGTGTGTCTTGGGCCGCTAAACGCATGATGGAGCCCATCTCTCTCCAGCTTGGGAAATGGTAAAAAAATCACAAGAAACCATGTCGGAGAAGTAGTGAACATGGGGAACCAGAGGAATGTTGTTTTGCCACCGTTATGCTGTGAGGCACAAACTACCGAGCCTGTGGAGAGCGGAAACTTGGCGGTTCAATTAGGACAACGTAGCCGCCCATTCTTCGCATCTGAATCAGACTTTCTTGGCCAAACACAACGCCCCTCTGGTTCCCCAGACTCCCTATTATCCCGACATGGCACCTTGTGATTCTTTGCTGTTCTCCAAGCTGAGAATTCAGCTGAAAGGGACCCGATTTGTTCTCACGAGATGACATTATGCTACTCCATGTACTAAAAAGGCGTTCCTAAAATGCTTTCAACAACGGCAGGACCGCTGGGAGAAGTGTGGGGAGTCCCAAAAACAGCGATTTGAAGGGGATTAGGGTTTCAAACCTTAGGTGAGTTATTTTATTTTCCTGCCCAAATGTGAAATACTTTTTGAACACGCCACGTACATGCAAATTAGAAGTCTTCTTCTTGGAATAGGCGCATTGCGAGTGACGAGTAATCAGGACCAGGTGAAACACACAGATCAAGATCCGCCACCTCACTTTCTAGTAGCTTTCATGGAAACAGGATGTGTAACAGAAGTCTGACCAACGAGGTGGGGATGGACACGGAAATTATCATAGAGCTCACTGAGGAGCCTCCCATTACATTGAAGCACAACGGTCTACATTCTCAATTACGCCTTGGGATGTAAGAAGAGCAACTGTAACCCGCTACCAATGAAGCGTCGTCAAGAGTTAACTCAACTCAGCATAAGGAGCTTTGAATAGCAACAACAATAAACACATTTGGTAATATTTCAAATATCCTGGACGCAAACCTGTATTTGTTTTAAGCATTATCGCTGGTAGGTAAAGGTCAGTGCCATGGCAGCAATTGCCTTCGGGGATGAAGATAACTCTTCATGTACTAAGGCACGTAGCCTATGTGAGGTGGGGTGGCCAGTCTTCTTCCTTGCTGTTAATACCTCCCCAACTCATACATAAGGTCCCCACGTGGTGGCTCTGGAAACAGGTAGAGCTAGTCACTAGTGTAGTCTGACGAAGAGATGGGGGGGGGGGGGGGGGGGGGGCAGCGGAAAGACAAACCGGGTACCGTTATATAAAAAAGCCAGCTGAAATCAAATGTCTTGGGCCGAAATGCGCAGATGTTGCAGTCTCGCTGTAAACTACGTCACGTCCTTTTCAGGACCAACGTCATAGAATAAAAAGAAGAGGAGGAAGACAAAGACAAGGAGGAAGAAGAAGAAGAATTCGTGCAGTAATTAGTGGGTATTATTTCTAGAGCTTTCTTCAAACCACAGGAAGGTTACTCAATACAGCAGGCCTTTGACCAGTGTGAATGGCACTGCGCGCAATCCATTAGTTAGACAATATTCTACCCTAGAGCGCATATGATAATGAAATAAACTTCGCTGCTAAAAAAAGACTAATAACAACAGAATATATTGTCAAGCTGTATTCCGAACTGCGTGATAAAGGAATGAAATTAGAGGACAAAATTAAGAAAAAATTAAACTGCAAAGGTTAGAAAATTAAAACGTGCAGCAGAAACATCATTATTGGAGGCGATTTTATAAGGACACTTATGACATCCGTGTTAAATAGTAAATGGACAACACGGGAGCGAATTCAACACAACTCAATTTGCGTCAGGCAATAATATCGATTGAAATTTACAAAATTGTATTACAAAATGAACGAATATGTTTGTCATGTTATGTTTTTGTTGTGTATTTTAGAGTTAATAGGCGGTAACTATTTTAACAGTCTGTATTGTTTTGTTAGCTTATGTGGTTTAGGTTAACTAATGACACTAATTGCACTAAAGAGCAGACAATTGTACATTACCTTTTACAATTGTTCGGTTCATATTATTTTGAAGAGAGACATGTCGGCATGACCACGAGGCAAGATTATTTGGGTACCGTGGTTTGTAAAAAGATATCCTCAATCAAGGCAGGCATATAAAGGCTGTATTACGAAATATAATAAGAGCCTAGCTGTTCAATTCAACACCAGGTACACAGTACAGGATCAAGATTGTGACGGGCCCAGGGCTACTAAAAACTAGCAGGACATGACGTAGGCAAGATACTTACACACACGCACTCTTACACGACTCTAACATGCGCCCATATATATATATATATCATGAACATCAGTGTAGAGATTGATGATGGAATAGCTTCTTTATTTAAAGAAATATAGTGATAAAACTGATGTACGATTTAGACAAGACAGAACATATGTAGACCACATAATTAACAAGGAAAACTGTCGTAGAAGCGTCATACGAAAATTAAACTGACACCGAAAATATGCATTGTTCCTGCGTTTACAATCATGTATAACATTCAAATTATACATTCAATGTAACGGACCCAGCTGCTTTGCAAAGGCAGCAATAACAACAGAGTGTAGTGTCTAATGATCGTCCGAAGTGCACGTTTGAAAAGAAATAGGATAACGAAACGGGACTAGGGGAAAAAAAAAGCTAGTACGATTTTCAGTAAGAAAGAAAAGTTAGTTGAAATATCATCCCTAAAGGCGTGCGCCTTGATACAGATTCTGCGTTCGATTATACCTTGATCAAACGAACGATAATTCAATTAAATTCAATTTGCGTGACGCAACAATATCGATTTCAAACTAGGAATCGCATTACAAATTGGAAGAATCTGATTTTTGCTTTCAATGTATTGTAACCAGCGACGGGGGTGGTGATGCTGAATGCATGGATAACTGATAACATTCATTACACTAAGGTCCAGGAAATCGTAATTCCGTTTACCTTTTGTAATCTACTAGTATTTAACACGTTTTCATTTGATGTAAGATATAGCGGCATGTTAAAGTGGAAACTCGTCAAATGATAGTAATGATCCATACAAAGGCTATATCCCTGGGTGCACCGAATATAATTTGGGCCTTGTCGCTCATTGTTGTGCCAGATACGGTTAGGTAGTGACATATTTGTTTTGGTTTAAACCAGCAGGGTCCGTCTTATGTAATATTAAAACAATTTAAGGCTATATTGGTATAAGTTCCAGTTTGTTTCCCGGGGTCCTTTGCATGGAAGGACAAAAATAGAGCTGAGACATACTACGAATGATGGCTGCAGACCTGATGAAGTGGAGGGAAGTTTGTTGATGTCCTTCAAGACGCCACCAGGGGGGATTATCACTGACCGATCCGCCGATCATGGGCCAAAGATCTAAGAATATATATATATATATGAGAGGTCGGGAGTGGGGGAGCGGTGTGTGCTTCCGTGTGTATTTTAATACGGTGATGTAAATTGCATGAAACAGACAGAACATTGCCAGGAAAGCAGATAGCAGATTTGATGTACAACTATATGATGAAACAGGCTGTCAATAATTGTGATTGAATTGCAGGAAACCATAAGGACAGAGAAATGCCGACATCATAAAACGTACTACGTACATAATATGATATAACTCTGCAGAAAGAAGTCTGTAAATTATTGAGAGAGATCAACAGAGCACAAAGACTGACCAAAAGCGAGAACATAAACTCATTCATACCTGGTTTATGTTTTAGACTGGGATCGCAGTGCTCCAGGGTTCGAATTCACAGACATACAGAAAAAAATCCGGGACCATGGTTTGTTACGACTGCTCTTCCAGTCGACCCAACTGTAAAGGGTACCTGACGTACGAGTTGGGGAAGGTAAAAACAGCAAGGAAGGGAACTGGACACCCCACCTCACATAGGGTGTGGCTTTGTCAATGAAGAGTTGTCTTCATCCCCGACGGCAACTGTTGCCATAGGACTCATTTTTACCTTTACCATACTACGCACGTCATAATAGGCGGCCTACAGAGGACAAAGTCTGGAACTGGACACATAATCATGTAATAACAATTGTGAGAGCATATACGTGCTTTGGTGAAAGTTTCATGTAAGGAATACAACTGCAGTGTGTGACCCCATGTCCCCACTACAGTGAAATATGAAGAATGATGACGATGTAGAAATGTAATAATAATGTGAAAGACCAGTTATATAAATGGACAGAGAAAGAGTTAAGTGATTTAGGAGTCCAATGAAAAAATAGTAGAATGGATTTCCAATATTAAGCGCAAGATAGAAAATGTAAAAGAAAGCAAGGTTGGAGAGAAAGTCGAACTGTACTTCTGCAGGGGCTAATGCCCATGTGCAGGTCCCATTTCTGTAATGAGCTGGGTGTAGCCGGGAGAAGGATTTCCTGCTTAGATGGCTAGACTCGAGCAGCTTAATGCTCTATTGTGTTGGGACAATCGATTGGAAAGGTGCAAATGGTTAATTACACAAGAAAAAAGACACATTTTAACGGGTTTTTTAAATGTAATGATTAATAGGAAAGATATTCATATAAGTAAAAAAAATTATACAAATGATCCAATCACAATTTCCAACTATCTTATCAATCAATTTAAACCTTTTCAGCTCACTGTGGAGTATAGGTCTCCAACAAATACATGCTTAGTGATAAAATGTTGATCTGTCATATATGTAAAGATTTTTTAGCTTATGGTTTCTACAGAATGGGGTCCCCAGCCCTCCTTATGACGTAGCTGGCAGGTTACAAAGCCACTAACCTGTTTATCCCTTTCAGGCCCTGCTAACACACCATTGCAACTATATTATAGTTATATATTAATCAAATTTATTGTATTAACTGATATGTAGACCCATTCTTAGATAACATATGTTCTTGGAACAATTTTAAGCAATAATAATTGCTCATACCGGTCAGTAAACAATACTTGGAAAAAAATTACATATATTTGGGTTAAAAAAAAAATTAAAAAGGAAACATGTTACGCAAAATTTGAAATTTTAACTTAGCAGCTTGAAATATATATTTGCATAAGTAAAAGGACAGGCAAAACATATTAAAAACCATATGTTTGCGGTTATATATGTGATCTTAATAATCACCTAATTGCACTTGCGCCTTAGCTAGCAGAGAAATTCACAACAGTTTTAAAAATAAATTAGTGCACATGCCAACAAAGTGATCATGTCAATAAAATGTTTTGAGTGTCAAGGCAGTGACTTTGTGAAAGTGAAATTATTTTTGTAATGAACACACGAACCAATGCACCTGAAGGTCAAGGAGAAAACTGGCAGATGTATAAGACACACATACAAGCAGAAGCCTTAACAATATAACCATACAAGCAATGAACTAGAACACATGAGAAGAGAACAAAATTGCAAGGCCAAAGAAAACCTGGCAACAATTTGTTGAAAAGGAAGCCAAGACAAATGCTCCAAAAAGTGGAATAGATGAAGAGTGACCACCAGAGGCCTATATTTGCATGGGAAGGCAAGGGAGATGTGAGATGTAAGTATTCCCAATTTGAAAATTTTCTTTTCAGATAAATAGGCTAGTAAGAGATTCAGCAGATTATTATTTAGAAAGATACAAACAGGATTTTCTCTTTTCTCTTAATTGGCTATATCATCTTGAGGTACAAACCAACTTCTAGCAGACTGATTCTGTGCTATTTTCTCCAGTTCTTTTCAGCTTCTCTTTGTTTGTCTAGTATGGGCCACTAACCACTAGGTTTCTTCTTTGTGTATTCTTTGACTTACATTTGCCAGTTATTGGTGGGAGGGGGAGGGGGGGGGGGGTCCCCCAATGCAGAAGGCATGTGTCCTTGCCCTAGTATTGTTCTGTCATGCCATGGACTGGATTATTGGTCAGCTGGAGATGGACAACCCAGGACAGCTGCTAGTGACCGATCTTGACCACACAGGCACTGGTAAAAACATTTGTGCACCTAGAAGACTTTGCATCTAGATTAGGCTTTGAGGGCAAAGATGCAGCATTGAATGAGCTGACAGCAGCCAGTGACTCATAGCTGGTTGCCTGCATCAGGGTTAGTGACTGATATCTGACCAAGACCCTAATCCACCTCGAAGTGCCTGCCCTGGAAACGGAATTCAGCCAGGCATCCTGGCTAAGCAATTAAGGATTGAAAAGGAAAGGAAAACCCAATCCCAAAAATGCATTGCCAAAATCAAATGTTTTGGACCGAAAGCCACAGATATTCCAGCTTCACTGTAAACTCCAATACAATGTTAAAAATCTCCTTTTCAGGACAAACGCCAAAGAAGATTAAGCCTCACATTTCATTTACAAAATCTTAGCTGGAACCTCACAATGATATGATTTATCGTAGATCCCAACAAAGTTAACTCCACTGAGGTTTTCATTTACCAGGGCAGCAAACAATACTTCAATGTCACCCTGACATCATTCAAAGTGTCAAGGCAGCTGCCACCGAACTCCCTGCGCCAAGTCTGGAACC
Source organism: Ariolimax columbianus (assembly GCA_036924085.1). Classification (NCBI taxonomy): domain Eukaryota; kingdom Metazoa; phylum Mollusca; class Gastropoda; order Stylommatophora; family Arionidae; genus Ariolimax; species Ariolimax columbianus. The sequence goes on along the minus strand of JAVGWX010000004.1, from coordinate 111,055,202 downwards.
AGTAGAGGCTTTGACTAAAAACCAAGCTGTGAGATTTCATAATCTGTGTCATCCCCATCCTGCTGTACGGTTCCTGCTGATCAGACAATGTTAGCCAGGGTCAGGAGAAATATACTGGCCAAGACCCTCACCTGACCTCCTCGTTGGTGGTCCTGGAAATGTGCTGTTCTTAAGGACAATAGTGTGGATAACAAGGTGAGGTTTAACCAAGATCCCTGTAGTAGTGAGCAAAATACAGATGAAGCTAAGCATAGCACAACCGCCTGTAGGACCCCGGTCCACTTTCATCAGCACTCTTAGAATGTGAGGAAAGCTACTGCAACCCGCCACTTAACATCCTTTTCAGGACGCACAAAAGAGTAACTACTCATTGTGGACATTCGCAAACAACAACATAGCTACTGAGACGGACATAATCCTTGCAATGTTTAGTGAGTGGACACAGACAGTTATGGAGCCTTCAGACACTGAGGCCTTCTCTATAATAGTATTGTAATCATTCACAACAACAACATGCCAGAGACAAAATCTTACAATTTGCTTTTATAACTGGATATGCAGATAATGAAGTCACCTGAATGACAGACCTTTAAAGCACATTTTGTTGCTTTTTGACACTATTTTAACATGCATTGTCAAGGAAATCCCAGCTCATTAGCTCTTAAAGCATGCCATATGGACAACAAGAATGGAAAACAACCCTCTCCATATACTGTCTGGTTAGGTTAACTCAGAAAGACATTGTTCTCATTGCATGCAATCTGTGATTCAACCACTCATTGTGTTCAATGGGCCTTTATCACATAAGTGGACTACCTACCTTCCATAACGAAGATTGCCTGGTAATACTGTTTCAATTTTTCGCAATGGTTTGATATGGTTGCAAACAAAAGCTCATGGAAGAGAACAGAACAAAGACAGGTGGAACAGGAAATCTTAGGAAGAAGGTGGTACTGGGAAGGTCACACACTGTAAAAGCCCCAAGCCAGTATCAGAAACAGGATGTAAGCATAAACTGGACTATTGAAATATTCAGTGTTAGTCATTTAGTTTACACAACAGAAAAAAAAAGGAAGTGAATAATAAAAACCAAGGCAACTTAGGTGTCATGATTGGAGCTCAAGAAAATGGTCCAAAATAGAAACCAGTGGAACATGACTGTTAATGTGCTTTTAGCTGCTTAGCAGTTGTTGCTTCATCTTATAGTTATGGATGGATTATGTAGAAATAAATAGGTCAAAGCTGCAGTGATACTACAGGTCAAATATCAATTAGAATAATGTGAATTTGTAATGGCTCTGTATATGCTAATTTAATACAATTTCATTAAAAATAATAAACTATTATTTTCTTTAGTTTTGTTCATTTCTTCTCCATTTTTCATGTGAGTGAACAAATGTGCACACTTTCTGCAGAGAAAGAAGTAGTCCCCTCATCTGGGTACAATTCAACACTAAAAATATTAACAGAAAATATACTATTTCTTGTGATATTTTGTATCCTTATATTAAATAGGCTCAGACTGAATGTAAGTATAGTACAACGTTTAAATGTTTTTAAGTTTATATGTTCTGAGGGAAATGCAGAATTTCTTCTAAAGTTATCAATGTAATTTGTTTCAAACCAAAAAATGCAACATGTTAAAATTATAAACTATCAACAATATTACAGATGTTCGTTTAGCCATCAAAGTGTCTGGTCTGAAATCTTACTGTAAGAGAGTCTTGCCCAAGTTTTATTATTATCATGTCAAAAAATATTCAACAATTTTCTCATTTGAATATATATATATATATAATATTTTGACAAGAAAATGCAAATATTTTGATGACATCCAGAGACACAATGGTCTTGAGAGAACAGTGATGGAAGGTATGGTGCCAGGTAAAAAAGGCAGGGTAAACCTAGAAGATGATGGCACAGAGATATCCAGGAATGCCTGGGTATTACTATGACAGAGGCTGGAGTTTTGGCAAGAGAAAGAGTTCCTTTCAGAAAAAATGTGTTGAGAGCGACATTTTACAAAGATGATGATATGGGATCAAGATGCTGAGCAGCGCATGAGCTACAGCGGTCAGCAACCCATTGCTGACTGCTAGCATCAGGGCCAGTGAACCAGAGCTGCCAAGACCCTTCTACACCTCTAAGCAGTGATCCTGGATAACAGGCTGCAACAGATCAGACTGGCTAAGGAGAAGGGAACGAAGAGGGAAGGCTAACCCGGTACTAAAAATGCCTGCTGAAGTTGGATGTGTCGGACCAAAAGGTGCAAATATCACAGTTAAACTGTAAACTACGATCCAAAGCATTCCGTTTGGATTACATCCTGCTACTTGGAAAGCCCTTTTTAGGACGTAGTAGTGGGGGATTGAGAACGAAGAAGAAGATATATATATATAACGTAACCTGAACTCTTTGACATTGCGCCATGTAGACTACCGTAACATAATCTGCAAAGCAAGGGCGGATACCAAAGATAACAGAGTAGAAAGGCATGCGTAATTGTAAGACAGACTGCCAAACGTCCTGTAATTTACCATAATACGCGTTTGTTTTTCATTGCCAAAGATATCATTGTCCCATGGCCATAGTATTCAAAGTGCGAGGCGTCAAGACTGTTTGGATAATGATCCCCCTAAGTTAAGCGGTACCAGTTTGTGTTGTCTCCTGCAAAATCATATGTAAACTGAACTGCTTATAGAACAAACTGCTAATGTAAATGTGAAACGATGATTAAATTAAATACTGGACATAATAGTTACCTGAAACCATAGCTGTTACTCTTAGTTAAGAGAACAATTTCAATTAGAATGTTTACAATTGTGTTGTAGATCACAAGAAGTCGACCTTTAAAAACGATATCCAATATTTGGAAGACCAGACCAATTGAGTTAATTAAACCACGTACCTCCTAAGTTGGGCTAAAACTACTAAAAGTATAGTAAAATCGAAACGCAACGGAAATCGTGTATTCAACTATATATTTGTCTTTGACTCCATGTTACTATTATTAGCCTAAATTCTAAATTCAAACTTATAATAAATTAGCTAGTAACTTAGTAGTACTTAATTCTACATACATTGGTACTAAAGTTGGTAGCCCTTACAATGTAGTCTTAGGTAATAGTAAAACATCATAATGGTGTTGCAAATCACAAGAATTCAAACCTGACAAAACGCAGTCCAAATAGTCAAGATATGAAACAGTTACACGACAAGCACAAATAACTTCTGTAGCAGACGGTAGACTTTCACATTTAGCGCGCTGATAGTTATCTGCCCTGTCAACACATCCTGGCTTTGATTCACTCCTTTACTCTTCTTAATAATGAATAAATTTGAAACTATTTTAAAGATGAAATAATAACACAATGCCAGCAAAGTAGATGTCAGAGGACTTCAGGATTGCACGTGGCGTAAGGGAAGACAATATTCTATTGCCATATTTCTTCATACTTTTATGGATGATGTTATCAAAGTCTACAAAGAGATGACACATACACTCGCGGAGTACTCTCAGTACTAGAATATAAGACTAGTTTATAAATCGAAGTTGACTTGTCAATGTCGTTGCCGCGATACTTCTTCTTCTTTTTCTTCATCTTCGTCGGTGTTCGTCCTGAAAAAGACGTTTGTCGTAGTTTGTAGCAATGCTGCGCTATCTGATCCTTTCGGCGCAGCACATCCAATTTCAGTTGGCTTTTTTTGGTTGAATCGGATTTTCGTCACCACTGCCATTCCTATTCTCTTAACCGGGGATCAAGACGCCGAGCAGTGTATGAGCTGCAGTGGTCAGCGACCCATAGGGGACTGGTAGCGTCAAGGCCAGCAAACCAGTTCCACCGATCCTTCTACACCTTTACGCGGTGATTCTGGATAACAAGCTGCAACAAAGCAGACTAATGAGAAGGGATCGAAGAGGGAATGCTAACCCGATACTCAAAAAATGCTTGCTGAAGTCGAATGTGTTGCACCGAAAGGTGCTAATCTCTCAGCCAAGCTGTAAACTACGACACAACGCATTTCGTTCTCTGGACTACATTCTGCTACTTAAGACCTTTTCAGGATTTAGTAGCGAGAGATTGAAAACGAACGAAGCCAAGCCATTCTCTAAACCAAACTACACGAGAGTAGCCGATTTCTAAGAACGCTGATTGGAGACGGAATAGGGTCTTGGTCTACTCTGGTTGTCAGCTCATTTACTGTGCTGCACCTCTGGCCCCGCCCTGATACAAATTCAGTCGTACATATGCAGACTAACCTGCTTGTCGAGAAGGAAGAGCTAGCAGGGAAATTAGGAATAACCATTAGCAGAACTGAAACAAAAACCATGGCGTTCTCAAGATAAGAGAAGATCCATCAGATTACAATACCATCTCGTGCAAGACGGCAACCAGTTCAAATACTTTGGAACTCAGTATTTACTGTAAGAAATTCATCAATTAAGATTCTGGCAATCCGAATAGACAATGCCATGCCATAATTAAAGCATTTCTCGGCGTAAGAGAAACAGGAAAGAAATTAAAGAGGGATTTAAACTGCTCCACATAAGTACACTTCTTGATCTACTGGTGTGATGCACGGACATGGATCACAATCTACAAAAGCCAGCTGCAGATCTCAGAAACGAGACATTTAAAACATATATCATTTTTTTAGTCAGAGAGTGGTGAATGCTTGGAATGCATTGCCACAGGAAGTAGTGGAGGCAGGGACAATTTATGCATTTATGAATAGATTGGATGGGAATAGCTTTTAGAGCACAGTAATGTAAATTAAACTGGTTGTATACAGACTCTGCAGTTATCTAAACCAGTATAAAGACGTCAAGTTAAGTTAAGTTAAGTTAAGGTTATCCAAATAACAAAAGGGATCGAGATTCTCAATACATCATAATTTGTTAAGTCCAGCTACTTTAGGCGTGCGAGTGAAGCAACTTAAGCCTCGGTGGTTAGGTAATGTCTGTAACAATCAAAGAAGGTTGGTTACAATCCCAACTATGGTACTTGGGCAATTTCTGTAACAATGAAAGTAGGTTGGCTACAATCCCAACTATGCCCCATTCAAAACAGCAAATAACAGAAAAGAGATACTCATTTGTGATGGCTAAGAAAATGATCTCAGTATGAAAGTAGAAAGAGTAAAAAAGTTCATAGAATTAAATATCGAAGTAAATTGCCTCAGGTAGATAATGGACCAAAGTCTGCATCAAGCCAAATAAAGGTACCAAAAAAATGAATGTACCAAGAGAAAAAAATGCAAATCTATGGACCTAGTACTCCATCGAGTCAATTTAATGGACACACTGTCACAAACAAGGCAATTTCGAATGCCCAAATAATGCACGATGTTTCAGGGATGAGCCACAACATAACCTGCTGACTATATGATGAAGGTTTTGTTAATCGACACTATGTTTTTCTGTTTTTTTTAAACTCGTTTATCTATCATTCACTTTTTGCTATGACAACCTCATGTACAACAAGTTTTTTATTTCTATTCTCTTTTAGTGATCTTTTGTGAAAATTTGGATTTCGTCTCTTGTAGTTGAATACCTTTCTTCTCGAACTTTTATTATTTATTATTCCATAATTTGATGCTACTCATATTGTGACCACAGGTTAAGGTTTGGCCTAGCAAGTGTGGCCCACGGCCACGTTTCTAAGACGCATAGCCCGGTTTGTTTTTAAAATGAAGTTCCCGTTTTGCAGGTGCGAATGCTTTTGACTTGTTTTAACTTCGCTATTGCGTGCCGTAAACTCACAATTCATTGTTTATTTTTGCTAGTTAGATAAGGGTTTATCAACTGGTATTTATCGAAATGTTTCAACGAGTTGAGCGAGAGATTGTATAATAATGGCAATAATAATAATTTATTATTATTTTGCTGTCGTTCCATTGACTGAAGTATAGATACAACACATCATTTGGCTTACTCAGGCCAGCTAGTAGGAAAGCCAGATTGCAGTTCATTTCATAACAACGATTTCTACATGCTAAATTTGCACAACCTTCTTTAGTCGCCTCTTACGACATGCAAAGAAAGAAACATCAGTCTTATTATGTTTGTCCTGGTAAACGATGGGATATGAGAAATTGTGATTTAACACAATAACCATTTTTAAAAACTTAAAAACATGTTTAGCAGTCATGGACGAAGGTCATGCGGTCTTATATGTTCGTGCGTAATTCAAATGTTATGCAATTCAGAGTATATTTACTATTCAACGTTGCCATTGGTTTTCACTGCATTGGGTACTTATGGAAATAAAAATAAATTTAGACCAATACAAAAGTAAAAATCTTCAACTGCAATGCAAAATCAATACATGGATGAATATGAAACACGGAGAACGCAAAAAAATAGCAACGAAAAAGGTTCATACTTTCATAAATGGTTGACTACGCTTCATTGCGGTCTTCATTACTAAATTGTAATTTTTCTCATGAGGTGCTTCTTTTCTCAAAACCATTTGCTTGTTTTACGTAACCAGCCCATTGATCCAACCCTTTATACTCTTTGTGAGTTGTTGGTTTTTAATCTGATCTCTTCCTATTGACATGTCCAATTTGGGCGACACTTCTGATTGATGATTGCCAATGATTGATTGATGATAATTGCCAAAGATTAATTGATGATTGCGAATGACTAGCTATTGATTGTAAATATACTTTAATGCTGTATATGAAATTAAATCAAACCAATAAAAAGAGCATTGATAATTATCATCACATTATTATATTAACGTCATTTGATCTGTAGGTGAAATCATTTGTATGAATACTTTCAATGAGCGCAGCAACTAGTTTCAAGTTGCTTGACTTTCATGTCCTACTCCAGACGCTCGTTATGTTTCACCACAAATATGAAATAAAAGCTTGGGGCGCTGAATATACCTCAATTTGAACATGTATCCACAGATAAGATAGCACAGTTTTGACAATTTGCAACAATGTCCCAAAAATGTTCCTCACACAGATCATGATAGTGTATTGTCATCAGATTAGTGCCTGTCCTGAAAGTTTCAGCCTTTTAGTTTATCGTGAAGTTCCTAAATTTGTTAAAACAATAGTTGACCCCGACTTTGAAGTGAAGTTAAATAAAAGCATTTAAAAACTTACATTTCTACAAATAGAAATAATATTTTCAAGAACATGTCACCTATTCCCAAAGACATAAACAACCCTACAAGAAACTTTTCACTCATACCCTCAGACATGTTGTCCAACCCTACAAGAAAGATTTCACCCATACCCTCAGACATGTTGTCCAACCCTACAAGGAACATTTCACTCATACCCTCAGACATGTTGTCCAACCCTACAAGAAAGATTTCACCCATACCCTCAGACATGTTGTCCAACCCTACAAGGAACATTTCATCAAGCACTATGACGGGCTCTAAAATTTTTTACCTGGTGGGCTAGATCCACAACAAATACGTCACGCCCCCTCCTCTTTCAGTATACAAACTACCAAATAGTCATCAAACAAGCGATAGAATACAATCATGTGGTGCCCATAAATAAGCCAAGCACATACAAAACATATATAAAACACACATTGCAGACATTTGCAGACTCATCGACAATTAAAAATGCGTGCGAACAAACAAACAACAGAGCAACTAAAGTGTAAGCAGGACCGGTGCCATCATAAGACTAATTACGTTGTCTCTAGGGTGTAGAGCTCAGAGGGGTGCAGTTTAGACAGATTGTTTTTTTTTAAGTATTTGCAAAAATGCAATAGACAATTTAGATTTGTTATTTCAAAATACATACCACACAGTGATGTAGAATATTATGATGTATAGTTTTATGAAAAAAGTATATATTATGTAGTTTCAAAACAAATCATTTCCAGGAAATGTGATTTCCAGTTGATTGTTGTTGTTATTGTTGTTACAGGTCCAGCAGCTTCATCTTCTTCTTTTGTGTTAGTTCTCAATCTCCCGCTACCAAGTCCCGAATATGGCTTTGCAAGTAGCAGGATGTAGGCCGGAGAACGAAATGCGATGTGTCGCTAATTTACAGCTTGTCTGCGATATTTGCACCCATCGATCTGACACATCCGTCTTCGGCAGGATCCAGCAGGATCCTAGCTCTCGCCCCTCGGCCCTACGTCACTCAAAGCGATGATGATCAGCAGTTTCATATGAATGTGTACATAGCTGGCGTTCAGGAGTGTGTTGTGGTTGGTGTGTACATAGCTGGCGTTCAGGAGTGTGTTCAGGTGCTTGTTTAGTGGCATGTGTTGGGTTCTCAATCTGACGATAGTGCTCTGATCCTTCATTGTGAGTTGATTCACAGCGTCATTTGGATTGTAGGCTTACCATATGTCTGTAGATCTCCCTCCGTGTTTCCCATGGTCAATCTGTTAAGCCAAGTTTCATTGTTTGCTATTCTTATAAGCTGTTTGGCTGTTTGTAAAGTTGTTGCGGTGTGCTCCCGAGTGATCTGTCGTGGTCTTTGTGTATAACAATGACAAGAATGGCACCACTGCCCCACAGAGAGCATGTCGTAAGAGGCGACTAACTGTGTGACATGGCATAGCACCGGCCAAGTTTAGGTGATTTGTTAAGAGCAGCATAGAAGGTGTCTAACAGGCTGCGGGTCTACTTTGCTCTTGTGTTTGAGTCTTTTAAGATGGACTCCCACATCTTTTAACCACACTCAAAAAAACAACTGATTGTAAAACGACTCTGCAGAGTCTTCTAAACCAGTATAAAGACGTTAAGTTCAGTTAAGTTCAGTTAAGTTAAGTTAAGTGTGGCTATTCATGTATTGATTCCTTCTTTGCTAGTCTGTCTGCCTTATCATTGCCCGGTTTGTTTGAGTGTCCAGGGATCCACTGCAGAACTATTTTGACAACATGGGGAGTGATAATGTGGTCAATGTCTAGAGATATTTGGATAAGGTTAGTTCTACATTGACCAGCAAATTCTAATGCTTATAAGGACTGACATCGAATCTGTGAAAATAACAATGCTTTAGGTCTTTGAAGGACAGGCATCAAAAACTATCCTAAGATGCTAGAAATCGGCTTCAAGCGTAGTGATTTCAGCTTCATAGTTGGATCAAACCTGCCCTCAAGCATAAGACAGCTCATCAAAGGATAAGTCCGGGTATTCATCTTAGCCGACATAACTTTCTCTGATGGTACTTTAAATGTAGAGCCATCAGTATGTACATTCGTCGAGAAAGGGCATTAATAGTTCTTTGAGCTGCTCGCATTGAGAGTACTTGGATCTGAACTTTTGGTTGTATCACCAATTAATTTTGCCAGTATTCCAGTTGTTTAAATACCATATTTCTTCTTTTTTTTTTTTAACAAAGGCAAAAGTATCTGATTCTTACTTGTTGACATGTACGGTTAACAGAGCTAACTACTTGTACTATCCAACCCCATCTTTTGGACAAGCTACTGTCCTGCGGGGCCATACTTAAAAAGTGGTCTAGAGGTAAGGTGTCTGCCTTGATGTCAGAAGTCACGAGTTCGAATCCAGATGGAGACAGGGTTTGTTTTTTATCTTCGATTTTCTGGTAAAAATTCTCCTGATCTCTAGGTAGTGAGATCTGACTCCTATGCAGTGTCGAGCACGTTAAAAATCCCTTGACAGTTAGAAATCGAAAAGAGTAGCCTTGACGGCCGTTACCCGAGCAACATTTAAAATATGTTCTAGTTAAAAATCTACCCAAATTATTTGTACATTTCCCAGTCCTAGTAAACCACGGGAAGTTTTAAAATACCTACTACATGTAGCCGATGCCTTCAGCTACCTGGTAACAGACATCAACATGTCTATTTGAACACCTAGATTCCAAGTAAATATCGTATCCTTTGTTCGAGAGAAAGGTGTCGACCGGTGTCGTGATCTTCTTTTTGTCTAAGAGAGAGTGAGGTAGGTTGTTGTTTTTGTTGAAAGAATGCCCACAATTGGTAGATTTACTCTTTTATGCGCCTTAAAAATGACGTTTAGTGGCGGTTTGTTGGAGCTTTCCTGACATTCCGAGTGTACTGATGAAGCTGTACCACGGTCCTCCAGGAGGTTGCGCTAAGATTGGCTTCTTTTGCAAATCGCTTCACTACTAGGGGGATCACGTCGATCCCTCATCTCTTTAGCCAGGCTGCATGAAAACAGCATGTTTTCAGGAAAGGCTGTGAGGAAGTCGAGGTGAGGGTCTTTGTCAGTATATTTTGCCTGGCCCTAACATGTCTGTTCAGTATGTTGTGCCTGACCAGACGTTAGCCTTCCTTCCCTCAGCGGGGTAGGTAACACAGGTAATTAACTTTGTCTAGTTCGCATAATGGGAGGCTGAGTGGCCTGGGGGTGAAGCGTCCCGTTCACAATCCCAACGCAGCAGGTTCGAATCACGTTCGTGTCCAGTTTGGCAAACATGGGTATTTATCGCTCCTCCACGTACGGAAATTAATAGCAACCTACCGTACTGCACACCTGCCAACAAACTTGGAACTTGTAGGTTGACGGTCGTAAGAAGCGTAAGAAGCACAGGTCATGCTACCTACTTTACTTTACTTTTAGTTCGCATAATAGCTTGGCATACTTGATACATTATCGTGTTGTACTTGTTGATTAGCACTGTCTGTCGATCTGTTCGCTCTTTCACAGCCCATGTCAAGTGGAAGAATGTGCATGTATTATATGACTGGTGAGTGGAGCTGTTCGTGAATGTTGGAGTGTCCGGAACAAAACAAACTTTTCTCTGTATGTGTCGAGTCCTAGACAAGCAAGCAGCACATGTTGAACTGTCTCCGATAGATGGGTTGCAGTCGAGGCAGTTAGGTTCGTGTGTATGGTTTAACTTGTTTATATATGGCACGCCCAGTAGACCGTTAAAGCCGCCTGCTTAGCATTCCTCATAGAAGTTATTTAGAAATATTTGTTTTGCTGTCTGCATGTTGGCTGGTGTGTTTATTTGAACCAATGCAGGCAGATAAAACTATGTGGTTACTAACTTGTCTGTATGCAGTATAGCAGTAACAAAAGTATCCAAATGTAGACATGTAGACAAAACATGCAACAATCAAATGCACAAGGAGAAGTTACCTTAATATAAAATATTCATTTAATACAATTTATGAAGATTATTCTTGTTCTCTCTCACATTCTCTTCCCCCCCCCCTCCCTCCCCTCCACACCGACACGTTTCTTGCATGCATACAAAGAAGCATCACAATTATACACTGTAAGTAAGACAGTGTCTGTATCTACTCACTTGTATTTTCCCAGCGTCAATAGAGAAGCATTTAAGGAGTAACAAAATCAAGGAAATGTAAACATGTTCACACAAACATTCAACAATCCACATACATACATAGAATGTATATAAATATGCACAATTATGGTCTAGATACGACGCTGGAGCAGAAAGAAAAACGAAAGCTGGGTTACGACCAAAAAGCCATCTTAAGGGACCACGGATAATACATATGAGCTAACAGACTACGTGTTAAGAAATGATATATTATGAGATTATAATGAGTAATGCTACACAGGTTCAATGGATACAAAGTGAAGGGCAGACCACGCAAAAGATGTATAGCAGAAATAACGGAAGCAGTAAAGTTCTCCGTGTACGAAGCACATACTTTCTGGGACTGGTCAAGAAACCTCTCATTCCCTAACGCTGAAAGTCAAAAGCAGAACAAAAAGCATTAATAAAATAAAGAAGAATGAGATATGAACGCATGTGTACTGTCGTCTGCCCCTGAAGAAAGCCTTTTGGTCGTAACATTGGTTTCGTTTTTGTTTTTGTTCCAGCCCTCTATCTGAACGATACATTTACATTTATGTTTACAATTTGTTTTAACTCAAAGAACAGTCTCCCCTTATTTGTAATGTCATAAACAAGACTACAAACAAACATGGCGTTTCTACATGAACATCAAGGAAACAATAATCAAGACCCCCACCTCTGGTTCTCGTCGGGTTCCTTGAAAACAGGATGTGTCCCAGCAGTCCTGCCAATGAGATAACACTCGACACTGTAGTCCTCATGGTGGTAAGCTTAATGACAAGCCTCGCATTGCACTACAGTCAAGGGGACCCATGTCAACCTTTTCACGTTATCGGAGGGTGTTGTTGTTATGTTATTGTTTTGTTGTTGTTATAGATCCAGCATCCTTCGGCCCAGTGCAAAACATGCTTTTTTTTAATCAGAGTGGTGAATTCTTGGAATGCATTGCCGCAGCATGTAGTGGAAGCAGAGTCAGTTAATGCATTTAAAAATAGATTTGATGCTCACATTATTTTTAGTATCCGTGAAGTGAAATAAACTGATTGTATGATGATGTTCATCCATCACAAGTGATGAAGACCACTCTCTTTGTTCAGCCGTGTGGACAGTCTTTTCTTTTGCTGTGTCCGCCTAAATGGGTGACCTGCGCGGTGATTTTTGGATTAAAGTGAGGAAGAAACTGCGCCTTTTGTCAACCTCACTCAATGGTCCTAAGCTACCTTCGGCCAGTGGCAAAATATTTATCGAGACGAGTGGAGATAGCATAGGACGCAGATTTGTCCGCAGGGTTTGCTCTGTAGTCTTCTAAACCAGTATAATGAAGTTGAGTTCTGAAGTTAAGTTAATGCCATGTAGTGTTTCCAGCACGTGTTTATCAGTGAGCCTGTTACTAAAGAGGTAACACAACTCAATACGAGCAGCCTCCAACAACATCAACAGCAGCAACAACACATCTTCATCATCATCTTGTTCTTTTTTACTGCAACCGAAGCATAGGGAATCCTTCATATAGCCTTTCCCAAATTCGTACTTTATGTGATCATACAGTGGTGTTTCAGTAATACTTTGTTTGACGCGATAAGGTTCCCAGCCCAATGCATAATTAAATTAAGCCGCGATTACGGCATACATGTAGTGGTTATATTCTTTGCTCCCCAAGAAAGGGCGTCTGAACATACACAGGGAATATTTACACACACGTCCAACAAATCAAATTAAAACACGTGCACACATACGTCCATTAAATCAAATGGAACACGTACACACAAACATTACTTCTCTACACATCATATATCATGGCCTTGGCAGAGCTTCGCTCTCATTAACATTCAATTTGTAAGACGCAGGACTCAAAGTTTTGCCAACTCTCCTACCTCTGTCACCGCTATTCTCAAAACCGTTTTAATGTCTTGTGTCTGTCTTCTCCGTAGTCTGCCTCTGCCTCGTTTGACAGGAACTATACCATCCATTATCGTTTTTACAAGCTTTTATATAATTTGACAAGACCGCAGTCCGTGTCCGTAGACTTCTATTTCTTTTATTTTAACCAACTTCTCCATAACCTAAAAATCTTAAATCTACTTAAATCTACACCGCCACTACAAGTTCGATTTATTAATCTATCAAAATCTGACGGATTTACCATGCAAAAAATAAAATAAAATAATTTGTATACGTCAATACACAATTTCCCAAAAGAAACAAACATTAAAAACACAAGCTACCCTCCTGTTGTCTCCAAAACAAATAAAAAAACATGTTTTAGTGTAAATAAAAACTTATTAAAAAAAAATATTTACTTGTTTCTAGACTATTTTGTAGTGTTTGATGTGGCCAAAATACTTTAGTTTCCTAGACTTAATATTGCTTCCTGGCAACTTTTGTTCTATACCCAACTCGTTTAGGGCCTACAGGCTTCTGGCTATCAGTTATATTTGAGTACTTTGACTTATCTTAACGTCTTAATACTAGTTTAGAAGACTCTGCAGAGTCTGTATACAACCAGTTCCACTTACATCACCTTGCTCTAGAAGCTGTACGCATCCAATCTGTTCTTAAATGCATTAACCGTCCCAGCCTCCACCAACTCCCTCGGCAATGCATTCCAAGCATTCACAACTTTCTGACTAAAGAAATACTTCCTAATATCTAATCTGGACCTCTCCTTAGTCTTATTAGTTGTGCCCTCTTTTTCTTATTGGTGGTTGTATTTAAAAAAAAATTGTTATAGTATAATTTATCCATTCCTCTGATCCTCTTATACACCTGTATTAAGTCACCACGAGTTCTTCTCTCTTCCAGACACTGTAGGCCGGTTTTTAAAAATATTTCCTCATAACTCTAATTCTGGAATCCCACTATCAGATTTCTCGCTTTTTTTTGGTATTCTTTCCAGCATGTCTATATCCCCTCTCTGATAAGGACTCCACAACTGTACACAGTACTCCAATCTAGGTCTAACTAATGCTTTATACAGTTTGACTATCACTTTCTTGCTCCTATGTTTAATATTTCTTTTTATCATACCTAACATTGCATTTGCCTTTTTTACTGCTACCTGAACTTGCTCCTTCACCTTACATGTATGATCTATTATAACCCCTAAGTCCCTTTCTTTATCTATCTTTCTAATATTGATCTCGTCCATTCTGTAATTATGTTCCATATTGGATCTACCCAAGTGCATGACTGTGCATTTATCTACAGTAAACTCCATTTGCCAGATTACAGACCATTCTCGAATTTTATCTAAATCCGACTTCAGTATATCCACTTCTGCTTTAGATGAGACACTACTGCATAGTTTTGTGTCATCAGCAAATTTTGCAATAATGGATCCCATACATATGTCCAAATCATTTATATATATCAAGAATAAAATTGGTCCCAAAACCGAGACCTGTGGCACTCCACTTTTCCATTCACACCACTCAGAGTACTCCTTATTTATACCCACCCTTTGCCTTCTTCCCGTTAACCAATTTTCAATCCATTTGGCAACTTCCCCACCTATTCCATGTGATTTTAACTTTCGAAATAATCTTTGATGAGGTACTCTATCAAAGGCCTTTGCAGATAAATAACGTCCACTGGCTCTAATAGATTTGTTAAGCATGATCTCCCTCTAGTAAACCCATGCTGACTATTTCTAATTAGATTAAATTTGTCTAAATGCATTACAATGTTTTCTTTGATTATTGACTCTAACAATTTACAGACTATTCTCACTTTTTTGTTTCCCTGTGCTGTCTATGAGAGGGCCTACTTTGTCCTTCGATCTCTGTTTATTTCTAACATAAGAGAAGAAGCTTTTACTATCAGTCTTGATCCTCTAAGCAAGTTTCTTTTCGAAGTCTATTTTTGCTGTTTTATTCACTTTCTGAAATATGTATTGCTTGTCCAAATATTTTAAATATGTTTCTTTTGATTTACCTGCCTCTATATATTTTTTCCATGCTTTGCTGCAGCATTGTAGCTCAAAGGATTAAAAGTTAAAATTAAAATCGATCTTAGTGCTTGTGTGGTTGTCCATGTCTCAATTACATGTTTTCATTGATAAAATGCAAGTTCTCCTGGTCTTAATTATTTTAGAATTGTGTCTTAAGTGTTTTACCATACGTTTCCTATTTGGACATTTAGATTAACATTCGCTGTGCCATCTTATTCCTTTTTAGCAATCTAAATTGTTGCTTATGATTGACTATTGAGGCCAATGTAGTTCAAACGTTCCTACACCTGTATGCAAATATGTCTGTCGTTACTCACCTGTCTTCTCCCAGTGTTGTGGAAGCAGCATTGAAATTGGCTCTTTCATCTTCCGAGAATTCGTATCTGGGAACGAAATAATAGTTATATTTAGAAAGCAACTGGCTGAGGCGATTCCTGGCAAGCCCGTTGGAACCTTCATGTCATGTGACAAAACGTAGTTAACAGGACAAATACAGCACTGGTACAACACTCCTAACTGAAGAAACAGAGGCATGAGAGATATATATATATACATAAGAAGAAGGAGAGGTTGAAGAAGACGAACCAGAAAAATAAAGGAATGAGTGGACAGATGAAGTTACAGAGCTCAGATTAGAGATTTTAAGGGATCAAGATGCTGAGCAGCACATGAGCTGCAGTGGTCAGCGACCCATAGCTGACTGCTAGCGTCAGAGCCAGCGAACCAGAGCTGCCAAGACCCTTCTACACCTCCACATGGTGATCCTGGATAACAGGCTGCAGCAGGGCAGACTGGCTAAGGAGAAGGGATCGAAGAGGGAATGCTAACCCGGTACTCAAGAAATGCTTGCTGAAGTCGGATGTGTTGGACCGAAAGGTGCAAATATCGCAGTCAAGCTGTAAACTACTACACAACGCATTCCGTTCTCTGGACTACATTCTGCTACCTAAGCTCTTTCAGGGTTTGGTAGCGGGAGATTGAGAACGAACGCAGAAGAAGAAGAAGAAGAGATTTTAAGCTGACCAATTTATTTCGAATCGTCTAACAGAACAGCAGTTCTCCATCCATCTACATTACGTACGTTGAAATCCCCCCTCCTCCCATAAAAATATTTAGCAAATACGGCTCACCATACACCTCGAACCTCACCATTCGTTTTTTCATCAGATATCTTGCGAATATTTTACAGATATGATCATTAAGACAGCAAGTAGATGTGTACAGTATAGTATGTCATTAGCATTAGCTATTCCTCGCTAAATATAGAGGAATATTGCTACTGAGCCACACTGGCAACATATTTTGTAATATCTTTGAAAAAAGATTACGCTACATTATCGAACCTCAGCTCAAATAGGATTTAGAAACAAACAAGCTGCACGGATGCAATTTTTACACTCCGACAATTGATGGAGAAAACAATAGAATACGATCAGGAACTGTATGCTGCGTTTGTAGATCAAGAAAAAGCTATTGACAGGGTAGATAAATATCATTTATGGAAACTATTGGCACAGTATGGAGTAACCGATCACCTAATTAACCTGTGCAAAAGTCTCCACACCAATAGCCGGTGCTCTATTCGATCAATAACCGGACTCTCAGCAAAATGTCATTTCAGATCAGGAGTACGATAAGGATGTGTGCTCTCCCCTTTGTTGTTCATTCATTACATATGTAGACCACATTTGTAAAACAGCCAACCCACATGAAGGTAGTAATATTGGTGAACTCTTAAATGAACATCTATTTGCTGACGATCAAGAAGTCATACCAACATCAGAACTACAATTGCAGCAACAAGTTAGTAAACAAAATACAGCATGTAAGGAATACAGCATGAAAATCAATGTAGAAAAAAAACTGAGGTCACGAAAATATCTAGAATAGCCGGATACATCAATATCGCCATTGAAAAACTGCAAATCAAACAGGGGGAAAGATTTTGCTTAGACATACTTAGGGAGCACGTTATCAGCAAATGGAAGAATTACAGCACAAATCCAACAAAGATGCAATTAGGCAAATCAGATCTTAGGACAAATACCTCCAATACTTAATTGCAAGCACGTGACAATAACTACCAAAAGAGCTTTACACAACACAATTTTCCTCCTGCTATCAATGTCAAAACTGGACGCTAACATCAAATGAAAAACGCTACATCGTAACAGCAGAAAGAAATGCCTGCGACAAATATTGGATGTAACAAAGAGAGACATGATCAGAAACGGTGACGTCATGAGACTGGTGGGAGCAACACCAGTATTAGACTAAATTAAAGGACATCAACTAAAATGGTAGCGCACGGCACCCCCCAACAAGCAATGCTATTTAGATACAGCAGAATAAAAGCCAAAGGCAGATCACGATAAAGGTGGCTTACATAAATATCTGAGGCACTGAATGCTACAGTGCACGAGGCACACAGACGGGCTCGTTCTCTTCATAACCTGACGCTGAAAGGCATAACAGGAGAAGAAGAACGAAAGAACATTCCTCGCTAATTTATGTTATTTTTCTTTCTAATGTTTGTCCGAAATGAGACACTACAGAAAACAAGGACTTACTGTACTATTACTAAAATTCGGGTCATCATATTTCAGATTCAAAGGGATATATATATATGACTTCAACTCTACCCACAAGTTGTCTATCCATGTTTCTATAGAGCTGGGACGAATATATATTTATTCTTCTTCTTTTCGCGTATGTCCTGCTTGTGCCTTTCAGCGTCGTGCTATGAAGAGGTTTCTTGCTCGGGCACTTGTTTGGGCTTCGTACACAGAGAGCTTTACTGCTTCTGTTATTTCTGGTGTCCATCTCATGCGTTGCCCGTCCTTGGCCTTGTATCCACTGTATCTGTATAGCATTGTTTTCTAAGGGATACTATCTGGTGTTTGACGTGTTACGTGACCGAACCATTTGGTTTGCTGTCGCTTGATGAGCTCTAGCACTGGTGTTGTGCCCACCTTTTCCCTAATATCTTCGTTTCTGGTTCCATCCATTCTTGCTACTCCTAGCATTCTGTGCAGGCATTTCATCTATTACAATGTCAATCTGTCTTTTATCAGTGTTTGTCAATGTCCAATTTTGGCACTGATAGTGCAAGATGGGTAGGAATATTATGTTGAATAGCGTTCTTTTTGTATCAATTGTCCCATTTTGGTTAACAGTGTAATATCGGGGACATTAGCTCAGTGATTTGACTTGTTTTATTATATCTGTGTTGGATTTCAGTATCTTTTTTCGTGTACTGAGATTATGTTTCTCAGCTACGTTAAATTTTTCATCTGTTTTAGTTGTTGGCTTTGTATAAATATATTTGTTTTTATTTACATTTTTGCCGAAGTGGAAAAACTGGCAAATGAACTGACGAAACTGTTTAATAAATGTTTAAATGAAGATCAAATCCCCAACTAATGGAAAATTTCCCAAACAAATCTAATTTATTTTTAAAAAAAGGGGACACAAAAGACCTTGCGAACTACCGTCCGACATGTTTGTATTCTTCCCTATCATCCCAGCACAAGCTTTTCACGAGAGTAATTATGGGCAGACTAGAAACGCAACTTGATGGGAATCAGCCACGAGAGCAGACGGGATTTAGGAAGGGCTACTCTACCTCCCCCATTGACCACCTCCACCAGCTAATGGAGAGGACAAACGAAGTGCGCATGCCCCTATGCCTAGTGTTCGTGGACTATGAAAAAGCCTTCAGTGACATTGAAGTGAATGCAGTCACAAATGCCCTACGAAATCAAGGTATTAAAGAACAAAATGCGTGGCTTATAGAAGATATAAACGAGGGCTGCTCAACAAATATCACCCTTTTTTACCGGCAAATGTAACATACAAATTGAACGTGTCGTACAACAGGGTAATACAATCTCTCCCAAACTGTTCACGGCAGCCCTCGAGGAAGTCTTCCACACACTAAATGGGGATAATAGGCGTACTAACTTAGACGGAGAAATGCTCAACCCCCTCCTGTTTGCGTATTACACAGTCATCATCAGCCACAGCATCAAGGAAGCTGAGCAATGCCTAAATGAGCTCAACATTGCAAGCGAGGCGGTTGGTCTAAAAATAAATGAGCTAAAGGTACAATGCATGCTGAACAGTTTCTGGCCTGGGAGGAAATGTGGCTTGAAACTTATTCCGTCAAAAACGTGAAATGGAACGTCTACTTGGGCCAAGAAATTACGAACTCCCATGACTTGCATAAAGAGATTTCCCGAAGGTTAGCTGCGGGGTGGTTCAGCTTCAACCGCATCAAGACAGTACTTGAACAGATGAAAAACAACAAAGCGAGAGCTGACACGTTCAATAGCCTGGTAATTCCAGCCATGGCTGCGAGGTGTGGAGCCCATATAAAAGTAGCATGGCGTGGCTTCAAGCTACACAACGAACCATCAGGAGTAAAACCTGCTTCAATGGCTTCGTAGATACGGTGCTGATACAAAAGTACAGGCCATGGGATACATATACCTGACAATAGATAGACACGTCAAGTGATGTCATGGTGGCCTTACGCCTATAATCGTCGCCCACAATGAGAAGGAGAGATGACCATCGACAGGACTTTGGTCCGGCTTGGTACTTAATGGCAAAGGACAGATGAGTTTAGACGAGATCTGGTTACCGGGCATAGGACACAAAAATGTGCCTGAGTACAGGAGTACAGTATTACTGTATTATTTCTTTATTTGCAATCACTATAACTTCGGTTGTTCCCATGTTTCATACATATACGAGGTAGCTTCAAAAAGTTTCCGGAATTAGTGGATTGTATAGAAATAAGTTACAATATAATTATCTACATTACATTTTATTCAAAGTAGTGCCCCGGCAACTACACACTTTTACCAACGTGCCTACAGTTGCTAGAAACATTCGTGGAACCCATTCTTTGACACCCTTTCTTAGCTGTCTTGTCGAATTGGTGACAACATCCTTGGGAACCATATGTTGACAAGCACGCTGCACGTGCAGTTCATTGTAGAGAATACTGTGGCAACTTCCAACTGATATTCCAACGTCTGAGGCTATTTTCTCGACACTAAGTCTTCTGTCAGCAAACAAAGCGTTTCGAACACACTCAATGTTTTCATTATTGATAGAGGTTAACGGTAGTCCACTACGTGCATCATCATCGACACTAACACGACCTGCACAGAAACGCTTCTGCCACTCAAATACTTGTGATTTCTTCATTGCACGATCACAATATGCTTTACTCAGCAATGTTTGTGTCTCTGAGGCAGACTGCTCAAGCAAAACACAGAATTTGACATTGAATTTTAACGTTGTTTTAATCAAGGACATTTTCAACTTCGACGATGCAACGAACACAACACACAAACAAACTTCTGTAACGTCTGTTCGAGAGTTTATGTGAAGGTCACGTATGCCATGCCATTTCGTCAAGGTCACTATCAACTTCTAAATATATATTCTCCATAATATTCAAACACGAGTCGACTATTCCGGGAACTTTTTAAAGCTACCTCGTATATCTCAGTCACTCTAAAATATTTTGGACCTCTAGACACAATTCTTTTCTTATGTAAAACTCAAACACAGCATCACTTAGTTGTGATCTATTTATGTTCAATAAACATTCCTTGAAATAACACATATTATATACCAAACTGTTCACAATTGCGGCCAGAATTCAATGAAATACACATAATTTACAAATGGAAGTGAACATTTGTGTATGAGGAATTAGAGTTACATGATTGTTTTTATTTTAAAAAACTATGAGATAAAAAATTTCCTATCATCAACACATTATTCAGCTCTAAACTATTACACAAAACGTAATGACTTTCTATTGACAGTAATCCACAAAGGAAGATTTTCTTAAAGTTACACCTCATTTGGTCCAGTTATTTTCACATCATTTAAATCTTACTGAAGACCAGTGAATTTGAAAACATGCTAAAAAATAAAAGCACCAATAAACATCAGCGTGAGTGTTTCCAATTTACACACACACGGAAAGAATGTTTCTGTTGTATTCAATATATGTACACATACATTTATGTTTTACACACAAGCATGACTATGCAGGGTCTTGAATCTTTACTGAGTTTGTGAACTTTTAATATCATTGTTTGAGAAGAGGGCACCGTCCCTTCGTCAGTAGATTTAGTTTTACTTTCATCACTTGAATTAGAATTAAGTCCTAAAACTAGATACAGAAATTGAAATAGCGCTATCAGAACGATCGATATCTTCATCATCAATACCGTTAGCAATAATATAATTTATCTATTACCGATCTTGTACTAAAGCAACTCTATTTGGTGTGGCTGAAGGCGCATGATATAGCTTCAAAGCTGCCCACCGAAAACAAATTATTGTTTCCGAGTTCCGATACTAAAGATTTTTTCAACGAAATTTACGATAACTCTTCTAGAAATGAGAAGTACAAAACCTGGAATTCCGCCAATAACCAAAATAAAACATTTAGGTGAACTAGGAATGGGACAATATGTGATTTTGTGAACACAGTCGCAAAAGCCGATATATCGGTTTCTGAATTTTCTAGAAAAAAAAACTGAAGCCGATTTATCAGCTGATGAGAGTGAATGAGATATATTTATATTATTTAGAATGAATATGCAAAAGTTTTCCACTGCTAGAGCACAGAAGGCAATTTAGTAATCCAAGGTACATAACCAGTAAATTAACTTTTATTTTTAAAGAGCCAATCGAGAAAATGCTTATTTCCCCTTTCTTCACCGCCATTACAACTTCTATAAAGGGTAGTCTTTTGTCATTGCAATGGAACCCGGGTTCTCTTCTTCTTCCTCGTTCGTCTTCAGATCTGGACTTCAGTTACTCTAATGAAGGCAGCAGTCGACTTGAGGCTCCGTGAACATCCATACAGTTTCTCGTGGCAGGACACTGGCTGTTACCAACTGTTACTGCTTTTGTCGGTATTTAGTGGCCAGGACGAACCCGGGTTCTAAAGAGGACTGCCGAAAAAATGTCAAGTATGTAGCAAAAGACGACTAAAGAGGGTTATGAATTGAAATAGCAACCCCATCACTTAAAACCTTCGTTGCTGTAAATGACACCTTGAGTGCTTCGATGCAAGCTTCTTGTAAAACAGTAAGCAACACTTGGTGGCGTATTACTTGTTGCGTATGCTCCACTTGGAACGAAAAGACTAAACATCATATTTAAGGGCTCAACAATAATGATATACAGAGGTAACATTTACTTACTTCCATCGTATACGTTCTATTCAACTTTCTTTTCCCGTCGCCCCATTTGGTGGATCGTATGTACAACCATGCATTTGATGGAGTATTGCTCCAACCCTGCATTTGGTGGAGTATAGGTCTAACCTTGCATTTGGTGGAGTATTGCTGCCACCCTGCATTTGGTGGAGTATAGGTCCAACCCTGCATTTGGTGGAGTATAGGTCCAACACTGCTCTTGGTGGAGTATAGGTCCAATCCTGCATTTGGTGGAGCATAGGTCTAACCCTGCATTTGGTTGAGTATAGGTCTAACCTTGCATTTGGTGGAGTATAGGTCTAACCTTGCATTTGGTGGAGTATAGGTCTAACACTGCATTTGGTGGAGTATAGGTCCAACCTTGCATTTGGTGGAGTATAGGTCTAACCTTGCATTTGGTGGAATATAGGTCTAACCTTGCATTTAGTGGAGTATAGGTCTAACACTGCATTTGGTGGAGTATAGGTCCAACCCTGCATTTGGTGGAGTATAGGTCTAACCTTGCATTTGGTGGTGTATAGGTCCAACCCTGCATTTAGTGGAGTATATATCCAACCCTGCATATGGTGGAGTATAGGTCCAACCCTGCTTTTGGTGGAGTATAGGTCCAACCCTGCATTTAGTGGAGTATAGGTCCAACCCTGCATTTGGTGGAGTATAGGTCCAACCCTGCATTTGGTGGAGTATAAGTCCAACCCTGCTTTTAGTGGAGTATAGGTCCAATCTTGTATTTGGTAGAGTATAGGCCCAACCCTGCATTTGGTGGAGTATAAGTCCAACCTTGCATTTGGTGGAGTATAGCTTCAACCTTGCATTTGGTGGAGTATAGGTTTAACCTTGTATTTGGTGGAGTATAGGTCCAACCCTGCATTTAGTGAAGTATAGGTCTAACCTTGCATTTGGTGGAGTATAGGTCCAACCTTGCATTTGGTGGAGTATAGGTCTATCCTTGCATTTGGTGGAGTATAGGTCCAACCTTGTATTTGGTGGAGTATAGGTCCAACCTTGCATTTGGTGAAGTATAGGTCTAACCCTGCATTTGGTGAAGTATAGGTCTAACCTTGCATTTGGTGGAGTATAGGTCCAACCTTGCATTTGGTGGAGTATAGGTCTAACCTTCCATTTGGTGGAGTATAGGTCCAACCTTGTATTTGGTGGAGTATAGGTCCAACCCTGCTTTTGGTGGAATATAGGTCCAACCCTGCATTTGGTGGAGTATAGGTTCAACTCTGCTTTTGGTGGGGTATAGGTCCAACCCTGCATTTGGTGGAGTATAGGTCCAACCCTGCTTTTGGTGGAGTATAGGTTCAACCCTGCATTTGGTGGAGTATAGGTGCAACCCTGCTTTTGGTGGAGTATATGTCCAACCCTGCATTTGGTGGAGTATAGGTCCAACCCTGCATTTGCTGGAGTATAGGTCCAACCCTGCATTTGGTGGAGTATAGGTCCAACCCTGCTTTTGGTGGAGTATAGGTCCAACCCTGCATTTGGTGGAGTATAGGTTCAACCCTGCATTTGGTGGAGTATAGGTCCAACCCTGCATTTTGTGGAGTATAGGTCCAACCCTGCATTTGGTGGAGTTTAGGCCCAACCCTACATTTGGTGGAGTATAGGCCCAACCCTGCATTTGGTGGAGTATAGGCCCAACCCTGCATTTGGTGGAGTATAGGCCCAAACCCAACCAGCTTTTAGGGACGTTCTTTCGGTCATTTGCAGTGATGTTTCGTAGCAATGGGTTTACATGATGAAGTTCACAGCCCCCATATACAACCCTCTTTAGTCGCCTCAGACAACTTGCAGAGAAGGAGACAGGGGTTCTAATCTGCTTGCTATGGAAGTCACACACGTGATGTCCTGTCCATACATTGGGGTAAATAGGCTACTGATAACTGGAAAACAATTGAAACTAGACGCTGACGGTTTACCTGCCTGATTGACGCCAAGGATAATGTAATGCGTGATGGTGCAAGGACGGAAACAGCTGGTAAGTGGATTGGTTAATTCCTCTTCTTCATCGTTCGTTTGCAATCTCCCGCTTTGCAGTAGAAGGATGTTGTCCAAAGAAAGTAATGGATTGTGTCGTAGTTTACAGCATGGTTGCGATATTTGCACTATCGATCCGACAAATTCGACTTCAGCAGAACTTTTTCAGTACCGGGTAAACCTTCCCTCTTCCGTCCCTTCTCCTTAGCGAGTATGCTCTGTAACAGCCTGTTATTCATAATCCCCGCGTAGAGGTGTAGAAGGGTCTTGGCAGCTCTGGTTCGCTGGTCATGATGCTAGCACGCAGCTATGGGTTGCTGATCGCTGCAGCTCATGCACTTCTCAGCAACTTGATCCCGGATTGGTCAATTAATAAATCGATTACCCAGTGAACTCTTCATTCCTGATTGTGTTCATTCATATATTTGATGAGTTCACAAGGAGAGTTCTGCGAGGGCTATGGGAATAAATCTGCAGGTTATTTTATTTTACCACTTACGTCGGGGAAGAATACGGGAGTGGGGTGTGCGTTAAAACGATGTCATCATGTAGCATGTCCTTTGTAGAACGTCGCTCCCATCACAGTCTGTCTGAAAGAAACTCGTTCCCTTGCCAAAACTCCAGCTTCCGCCACTGTCATACTCAGGCACTCCTGGATATCTTGATGCCATCGTCTTCTTGGTCTACCCCTTCCTCTTTTGCCTGGCACCATACCTTCCATCACCGTCCTCTCAAGACCGTTGTGTCTCTTGATGTGACCAAAGTATTTGCATTTTCTAGCCAAAATGGAATTGATAAACCAGTTCTCCTCTATGCTCAACTCTTGCCGAATGTCTACATTTGTTCTTTTCTCTGTCCAGGGTATTCTGAGGATCTTTCTGTAACATTTTGACTCGAAGGATTCGATTCTTTGTCTAGACGTTTTGGTAATCGTCCATGCTTCACAGCCATAAGCTGCCACAGGAAAAACACAGGCTCTCAAGACTTTTACTTTTATCGTTTTGTTGGTGCCCTGCCATAATTTCTTCAGGCTGTTCAGTCTCTGCATTGCCATAGCTAGTCTTCTTCTGATTTCTTTCGAGCAGTCACCATTTTTGTCGATTCTGGAGCCCAGATATTCAAAATGTGTAACCTGATCTATTTCCTCACCACCCACTGTAAATTTATGCTGACATTGTGTTTTATCGGTGGTCATTATCTTTGTTTTGTTTATGTTTATGAACAGATTTTGATCTTTACTATGTCCATTAACGGCTGAAAGTAGCTGCTCTAGCCCTTCCGCACTTCTTGATAGTATCACTGTGTCATCTGCATATCGTAACTCTGGAATCTCGTACCCCCCAATCGTAAATGGGTCGAAACTTTCAATGTTCTCATCTTCTCGCACATTTCTCATTATACATTCCGCATATATGTTGTACAGATAAGGTGAGAGTATACATCCCTGTCGGACTCCCTTTTGTACTGCAAACCAATCTGATGTTTGCCCAGATACTCGGACAGCGGCTTGTTGATCTTGGTATAATGTTTCAATGAGATGGACTATATGCAAAGGAAACCCCATTTCCTTCATGATTCTCCACAGATTTTGATGTTTTACCGTGTCGAAGGCCTTAGTGTAATCAATGAAACATGTGTACGGGTCTACATTAAACTCTCTACATTTTTCATAGATATTCCTTAAATTGAATATGTGGTCCCGAGTCCCTCTGTCTTTCCTAAAACCTGCCTGGACTACGTGAATTTCAGATTCAAACCTTTTCTCTATCCTTCTTAATAGGATTCGCAGGAGTATCTTGCTAGCATGGCTGATCAGTGCGATAGTTCGGTAGTTCGTGCACAGCTTCAGGTTGCCTTTTTTGGGGAGGGGAATATAAATTGATTTCTTCCATGCTTCTGGCCACTCTGCACTGTGCCATATCTGTTTACACAGCTTGTGGTAGACTCGAGCACATGCCTCTCCTCCTGCTTGTATTAGCTCTGCTGGGATATCATCGCATCCTGGGGACTTTCCCTTTTTCAGGCTTTTAATTGCAGAGCGTACTTCTTCCAATGTTGGTTCAGGTTCTTTCTCATCCTTTGGTAGGATTGTAACTGAGCGCTTTGTGCTGTCTCCATACATGGTTCTGCAGTACTCTCTCCATCTATTCAGTATGTCTTTGGTTTCTGTTAGTGTGTTATCCTCTTCGTCATTTATGACATGTGGAACCGGACGGAATTCCCTTGTCAGTGTTCTTATTGCTTTGAATGCATCTCTTTCTTTGCCTTGTTGTTGTAGGTTTTCTATATCCTTACATGTTTCTACTATGTATCTTCTTTTATCTTTTCTTATTTCTCTTCTAACTTTTCTTGCGCAGTTTTTATATGCTGTGTTGGTCCCCTTACTTCCCATTTGTTTTAATTGTTGCCTTTCTGCAATGAGTTTCTGTGTTTCGTCTGTTATATAGCTCTGTGTCTTGTGCAATATCTTTGGAATCATTTCTTTTGCTGTCGAGATCAAAATCTCCCTTGCGT
The DNA here is from genome assembly GCA_036924085.1 of Ariolimax columbianus. Taxonomy (NCBI): domain Eukaryota; kingdom Metazoa; phylum Mollusca; class Gastropoda; order Stylommatophora; family Arionidae; genus Ariolimax; species Ariolimax columbianus. The sequence continues at coordinate 111,028,241 of JAVGWX010000004.1, read as the reverse complement.
ACGATGTCAACTCCTCAGATGTCATCTCTTCCTGTATAGCAAGCAACGCCTCAAATTTGTTTTCTACTTTGATGTTGTATTCAGTAGGTATTGCTGATACATCGAAGCGTATTGGTCGGCAACCTTTGTAGATCCTGCGTAGTCTTGTTTGGAAAACTGCAAACAGTAATTCGTGGTCCGTATCGCAGTCTGCTCCTGGCAGTGTTTTTGTCGCCAGCACATTTGATCTCCATCTTTGTTGCACTAGGATGTAGTCTATTTGGTTTCTGCTGTTGCCATCCGGGGAGGTCCACGTGTATAGTCTTCGTGGATGTTGTTTGAAGAAGGTGTTGGCAATGGAGATAAAACGATAAAACGATAAAAAGTTAAAACGATATAAATTATAATTTGTTCCAGTGGATCAGTGAGAGGGAGAAGCTTGAGAATCACTGACTAATCCAATAACATCGCCTGAGTGACTGACTGCTTTCATATTTTGTCTCTCACATCAGAGGATCCGGATGGGTGTCCGGGTGTAAACACGCTCAGTAAATCAAGCGGGACATTGGTACCTGTTATGGAAGAGAAGGCAGCCAAAGGACTGGGTTTTGGCTTCCATATAAACACCCCCAATTCAGTCCAGCTGTAAATTGGCACCCTACTTACCAAATAATGAAGGCAACACTTCAAATGAACAGGATTAGTGTCCATGTTAAGGCAAGTCCAAGCCTACCAGCTGTAAATAAATGCCAGACTTACACGTTGCGAAGACAAAACGTTGAAGGGACTGATTGGCGCAGCGATACAATAGCTTTGTAGTGTAACCATCTGCAATTTGGTACAGACTTACCAGCAAGGGAAAGCAAGGCCAGAAAAGAATCGGGTTCTGACGTCTCGATATAGGCTCGCTCCAGTTTACCTGTTAAAATGTGCTTGCCGTACAAGTTACGAAAGAAAAAGACAATAACGTAGCATGTAGGTATGTCGATGACTGGACACACCCTCTCATAAAGACAATAATGTAGGTATGTAGAGGACTGAACACTCCCTCTCATAAAGGCTGTAACGTAGCATGTAGGTGTGTAGAGGACTGAACACTCCCTCTCATAAAGGCTGTAACGTAGCATGTAGGTGTGTAGAGGACTGAACACTCCCTCTCATAAAGGCTGTAACGTAGGGATGTAGGGACTGAACACTCTCTCTCATAAAGACTGCAACGTAGGGATATAGGGACTGAACACTTCCTCTCATAAAGAATGTAACGTATGGATATAGGGACTGAACACTTCCTCTCACAAAGGCTGTAACGTAGGGATGTAGAGAACTGGACACTCCCTCTCACAAAGGCTGTAACGTAGGGATGTAAGGATGTAGACACTCCCTCTCACAAAGGCTGTAACGAAGGGATGTGTAGAGGACTGGACACTCCCTCTCACAAAGGCTGTAACGTAGGGATGTGTAGAGGACTGGACACTCCCTCTCACAAAGGCTGTAACGTGGAGGACTGGGCACTCCCTCTCACAAAGGCTGTAACGTGGAGGACTGGACACTCCCTCTCACAAAGGCTGTAACGTAGGGATGTGTAGAGGACTGGACACTCCCTCTCACAAAGGCTGTAACGTAGGGATATAGAGATGTAGAGGACTGGACACTCCCTCTCACAAAGGCTGTAACGTGGAGGACTGGGCACTCCCTCTCATAAAGACAGAAACGTAGAACGTAGGGATGTAGAGGACTGGACAATCCCTCTCACAAAGGCTGTTACGTAGGGATGTAGAGGACTAGACACACCCTCTCACAAAGACAGTTACGTAGTAACGTAGGGATGTAGGACTGGAACATCTTATCACAAAGACAGTTACGTAGTAACGTAGCGATGTAGAGGACTGGACACTCCCTCTCATAAAGACAGTAAGGTAGGGATGTAGGAATGGACACTCCCTCTCATATAGGCTGTAACGTAGGGATGTAGAGGACTAGACACCCCCTCTCATAAAGACTAAAACGTAGGGATGTAGGAATGGACACTCCCTCTCATAAAGGCTGTAACGTAGGGATATAGGAGATTGAACACTCCCTCTCATAAAGGATAAGATCTGAGACAATCTAGAACATTGTATCCCAAAAGATAGTACATAACTTTCCGTACCATAACGTCTCAGGAACAGCCGCATTCAAAGCCCGTTACACTGACCACGTCATACCGGCATACACGCCCTGGGTTACCCTTTCTGCATCTACCCAGCTGTAACCATTAACCGTAGTTCCCTTTTCACATTCTCTTCGTCTTGTATCTTTAGGTCTACCTTCCTTTCTCCTTCCTTGAGGATTTCATATGGGAATATCTGTTAATGTTGGACGGTGCCTTCTTCAGCGTATGGCCTATCCAACCAAATTTTCTGATCTTAATGTGCTGCTCGGTTGGCTGATTTTCTCCTTTCCCCAATGCCTTCATTCCTTGGCATGTGGTGCCAGTTTATGTCTATTGTCCAGCAGAACAGACTTTACTTTGGAGTTTATTTTGTATTTTTGTGTTTGATTTAATTTCTTTTTTATTTTCACAAATTCTCTAATGCAATGAAAGCTCCTCTCGTCATTTCTATTCTTATTCTGATATCTTTTTATGCACCTCCTGCTCTGTCTATCATAATGATCAAGTACCGTCTCCGCATCGGAGGTTGACGGTAATAGATCTCCAGCTGTCTCTGTCCTGTGCCAGGTTGGTACACTCAGTCAAAGTGTGTCCTGGCCATATCTTGATCTTGTCTATCTGTAACTCTGCCGCAATCCGGTTCTCTTGTCCTCTACTCTTTCCTCCAATACAACTTTCAGTAATATTTGATTTTTCTGCTATTTATTTTCTTCAGAAGTGACTTTTCCATCTTGAGTTGTTCCAGAACCTCATTTTTTCTCTAACTTTCCAAGAAACCCGCTCACGTCTTCTGAATACCTACATTTCAAATGCATCAATACTCTTCTCCATTTGTCTAAATTGCTAAATTAATTGTCTAAATTATTGGCTACAAAAAAATATCTACACTCTGGCTTGCATCATTGAGTAGCCATGATATAGTCTGAATTTCCAGCGAACCACTGGGCTGTGGACTGATAACTAACGCTTCATTATGATCAGCAGTTTATGTCTGCTACGGGGATTTCTGTTCTACAAAAAGATCTAGAAGGCAATTCAATAGGAGACCACGTTGTCGTGGATGAAGTGTTAGAAAGTTCATTTTACCGAGCAGCAGCTTTATATGATGTAGGTCTTTCCTCGCTTTCTCTCCTTTCATTGCAAAACTCTTATACAGCTGAGTGGACTACAGAGTATTGATAACACAGATTGAACCCAGTACATTTGCCTTGCTCAGACGCCATATCTATTTAATTCAGTATTGAACCAATAATTGTACTCACCCGTAATTGTCGTGTCCTACAGTAAAGATGGGCCTGGTATTCATATCGGTTTCTCCATACCACTTGTCCACGTAGTCGTCTTCGTCCACTTCGTCGTTCTCGAATATTCCATCGAGCCGGGAAGATCCAAAAGAACTGACACTGGATGACGAATCAGACCACGTATCCGAATCGTCATCGAGAGAATCATCGATAGTTGGGGAGTGTTGGTAAGACGACATCGAAGCTGCGTGGTGCTGAAGACCAACTGTTTATAACACCACACGCTGAGATATCCTCTGTTGTAATGTTATCAACAATATTTCTAGAACATTATCAACGATGTCTTTCTCCTGAACACAATGTATCAATTTAAATATTTAGGAATGTTGGTTTTAAAGAAAGTAAACATAAGTTTTGCTTTGTTAACAAGCTCAGTCCTGGGCTACATCATAATATATTTTGTTTCACAATATTGACGGAAGACATCCTCGTTTGGATTTGATTTTGTTCATGAGGCAGAGTTCCTTCCTTTGTCTATGTCTGAAAAAAAAAAGGAAATACGTTATCAATGACCTACATAGTTCAGGTAACTGATATTCATAAATAATTGACTAATCCTGATTGTGGTCTCTATTCGCTTTAAGAGATGGTCGCGTGTTGTACCAATGGAGGAAATAACTGTGTCACTGCTGATAGCGACTAAATACCAGTGTGTCTGCCTGGAGTGATGTGATGTCGATGGTGCTTAATCTAGCGTAACATAATATATAATAGTTGCTCCAGTAATTGGAGGTCAAGAGTAATCAGGATCAGGGGAAACATACTGATCAAGGTGGGAGAGAAGAGTAACCAGAGTCATGTGAAACATACTTATCAAGGTGGGAGAGAAGAGTAATTAGGATCAGGGGAAACATTCTGATCAAGGTGGGAGAGAAGAGTAATTAGGATCAGGGGAAACATTCTGATCAAGGTGGGAGAGAAGAGTAATTAGGATCAGGGGAAACATTCTGATCAAGGTGGGAGAGAAGAGTAATTAGGATCAGAGGAAACATTCTGATCAAGGTGGGAGAGACGAGTAATTAGGATCAGGTGAAACATTCTGATCAAGGTGGGAGAGAAGAGTAATTAGGATCAGGGGAAACATTCTGATCAAGGTGGTAGAGAAGAGTAATTAGGATCAGGGGAAACATTCTGATCAAGGTGGGAGAGAAGAGTAATTAGGATCAGGGGAAACATACTGATCAAGGTGGGAGGAAAGTAACCAGAGTCAGGGGAAACATACTGATCAAAGTGGGAGAGAAGAGTAATTAGGATCAGGGGAAACATTCTGATCAAGGGGGTAGAGAAGAGTAACCAGAGTCAGGTGAAACATACTGATCAAGGTGGGAAAGAAGAGCAGAGTCAGGTGAAACATACTGATCAAGGTGGGAGAGAAGAGTAATTAGGATCAGGGGAAACATACTGATCAAGGTGGGAGGAAAGTAACCAGAGTCAGGTGAAACATACTGATCAAAGTGGGAGAGAAGAGTAATTAGGATCAGGGGAAACATTCTGATCAAGGGGGTAGAGAAGAGTAATTAGGATCAGGGGAAACATTCTGATCAAGGTGGGAGGAAAGTAACCAGAGTCAGGGGAAACATACTGATCAAGGTGGGAAAGAAGAGCAGAGTCAGGTGAAACATACTGATCAAGGTGGGAGAGAAGAGTAATTAGGATCAGGGGAAACATACTGATCAAGGTGGGAGAGAAGAGTAATTAGGATCAGGGGAAACATACTGATCAAGGTGGGAGAGGAGAGTAGCCAGGGTCAGGTTAACCATACTGACGTCCTCGTTCGTGCTCCTGGAAACAGGCTGCGCCACATCAGTCTGCTAACGAGGTGCGGATCAACAATATAATTCCTATAGTGCTGAGCTTACAGAGGAGCCTCGCACTGCACTACAGACAGGGAGAAGTTTTGGTCTTCCTTCTTAAGCACGTCTCGAGATGTAAGAAGAGCCACTGTAACCCGCAACCAAAGACACATCGTCAAGAGTTAACAACTCGACCCGAATAGCTTCGGACAACAACAACAACGTTGTACTTACGGCCTGTGTGTTATCGGGAGCCGGAGGGAGTGCAAACAATAGAAACACTGTAACCTACCAAGCGTGTTGTAAGACACGACTAAATACGTTCAGGTCTAAAGTCGGTGACTACATCCTGCAGACACATTAGACCAGAGGAGAATATAAAAGTTCTGCACCGTGTGACACAAGAGAAGCAAAAACTTAATCAAATCAAACTCTCAGCCACATTTTGCATGCAATATAAGACATTAGAAAGGCAAATCAACGTCTTGGCGTCCAGGTTAAAGGGAAACACCTCATTCAAATTTGTGATTATGTAAAACGGTTTTTTACTAATTGTGTTGCTGCATTTTTTAAATCGCTGATACCTAGGAAACGTATTGATAAACATTACACATCTGCGTAAACAAAATGTCAACAGGTATATCACCTGCATTAACAAAGTTTAAGTCAAAGTTTATATGCATTCTGTGTGCTTATTATTGTTACTGATACTGGCCTCGAGTTGATGATGATAGTGGTTATAAAACTGGCATTAGATGAAGGTAAAGGGTTGTCTAATAGTAGACTACTGTCACGGGATGAAGTTGTTAGAGACTTTAATATACTAAACCACAGGTTGTATGAGGTAGGGTGGCCAGTTCCTTTCCTCGCAAGCTTTTACTTCGCTAGTCATATGCCAGGTACCAATTTACAGCTTGGGCGACTGGAGCGTGATGGTTATAGGAGTTGAACAGCGTATCTTTGCCCTGAAAAGAGAGTACTATACCGCTACGCTAATCAAGCTGTCGCAACGGAGTTTATTTCCATAGCCGTTTGTTTGCAGATTGATCCTGCTTATACACTACATCCAGGAGGAACCTGGTAGGCCTTCTCAAGTACGCGCCCGGACGCAAGCAGAGCCACTGTAACTATCTACTAATAGCTAATTTAGCACAGGTAGCTTCGAACAACAAGAACAATAATGTTATCAGCTGATTTCACTAACACGAGACCTACGTTTTCTATTCGCCACATCTTCTACTGTTTCATGTCCGACTTTTCCCATCAGTTCCACACTAGGTATTTCAACACCAATTTGTCGCAGACACCCACATATGTTGTATTTGTTGTTCTAAGCATTCCAGAGCCAAACAGCATGACCAACTCTACATTTGAATTGGTCATTTCGATTTATTGTTGAACCTTATTTCCCGTAATTTTCGTGATGTACACACATTCCCTTCCTGCAACCAAAGCAAAGGCAAAGACCGTCGACCATCGTAGACGGTGATGGCATCATTTATTTTGCTAGCGATATTTTTTAGTAAGGATTAACTGAGCTACTTTTTATCCTCACTCTCTCGTCTCGAGCCACCCGATCCCAGTGGCAAGTCAAGGACAAGACAACTAGGAGGTGGCTACGAGATGCAGGGGACTCCGCATCAAGCACCCGTGAAAAAGACGGCGGAGTCCAGAGTCGAACCCAACCCACCTGATAAGGACACCGAACGGCTTAACCACTTCGCCACGGAATCCCCAACCATAGACTGGTAAAACATACGTGCAATATTGTGCCGAGTCATCGCCTTGTTTCAATTTTGCTATCACTACAGCTGACCGCCTTTATAAGTCTCGTGTAACAATTACTTACATACACACGCACGGTATTTTTTTTGTCTTTCTGCAGCATTTCAGTTTTATCATTACGAGATTACTCGCCCTAACTACAAGACGCTGTTCCGTCGTCATTGACGACATTCCTGAAAGATAACAGTTGTCCAAATTGTTCCTTCCTGATTATGACGTTTGCGAATAATAATTATAATTAAATAGTTAATTAAACAATATTTATAAATATTGCGCACCTGAAAATGTTTCCACCGAACAAAACTACATTTTAACCGTTTCTGATTTTCAATACTAGTTGGAATCACGTGTTACTTCAGTACTTCGTATAAAGAGCATCTGGGTTGTCGAATGGTAAGAATCCTTGTCTTTTGCAGCAAAGGGAACAGGTTCGATAAACTTTTGCGACGTGCTCTAGTCTACCAAACTTCACGTCAAAACAAACGAATCAGAGATTAATTAAGTCTCTTTATCCCAGACCGGCAGTACTTTCTCTACGGCTGGCTACTATCAGCTGTTCTATCTTCCAATATTACATATACATTTGTGTGCAAATACAATTATATTGATTCGCTAGCGTGCTCTCTTATAAACTTGATCAGGCTTGAATAAATTTATCATCATCATCAAGTGACGTGCTGGCATGATCTCATATAATATATATTTATCTCCTAGGAGTTAGTGGGATGATATAAGCCCTTATCGTCTCCTAGCTATCTATCATTGGCCCTTGACAGAACCTGTGAACTCCTCCCTGTCACAATTGGTATATCGGTTTATAACCGTTCCTTTAGTGCTTAAAGGAGGTAAATTATAAGGAGCCAATTATCCAGTTATGTAGTGGGTAATAAATATTGAGTGGACGAAGGTGATGACCCGATGTAAACCAACAATCTGATAACAAACGTTAAGGTTAACGTTTTCATCGGCATCATCATATTCTTCTTCTTCTTCTTCTTCTTCTTCTTCTTCTTCTTCTTCTTCTTCTCTCCTCTTTTTTTTCTGATCCCCAGAAATATGATATTTGTCATTCCTTTATTCGTGTATCATATTCGGGGTAATGTTTCTATATCCTTCGCTACAACTTCCCCCACACTGTACATGTTTTTAGCGCCGTATGAATGATAGTGTGTGATAAACCCAAGTGTTGGGTAGTGTTCTACACTAGAAGAATTTTACTGTCGACTTAGACCCATGATTATAATATGCCTTCGGCGTGGCAGTGGACATGTCCTCTGATCACACAAAGAGAGATATCTTGCATATATGGATGAACTACAATGCAAGGCTGCTTTGACCTAATGTCTCGGAGGTGCGAGTAACCTTCTATCAATGACCTGTAACCTTCTATCAGAGCCATGTAACCTTCTATCAATGACCTATAACCTTCTATCATAGACCTGTAACTTTCTATCAGGAGCCTGTAATCTTATATCAAGGACCTGTAACCTTCTGTCATGGACCTGTAACCTACTATCAGGGACCTGTAACCTTCTATAAAGGATGGACCTGTAACCTTCTATCAGAACCTGTAACCTTCTAACAGGGACATGCAACCTTCTATCAGACAGAGAACTGTATCCTTATATCAGGGACCTTTAACCTTCTATCAGGGACCTGTAACCTTCTATCAGGGACCTGTAACCTTTTATCAGACAGTGATCTGTAACCTTCTATCAGGGACCTGTAACCTTCTATCAGGGACCTGTAACCTTCTATCAGACAGGGATCTGCAACCTTCTATCAGGGACCTGTAACTTTCTATCAGGGGCCTCTGACCTTCTACCAGGTGCATGTAACCTTCTATCAGGGACCTGTAACCTTATATAAGACAGGGACATGTAACCTTCTATCAGACAGGGAACTGTATCCTTCTATCATGGACCTGCAACCTTATATCAGGGACCTGTAACCTTCTATCAGACATGGACCTGTAACCTTCTATCAGGGACCTGTAACCTTCTATCAGACAGGGACCTGTAACCTTCTATCAGTCAGGGACCTGTAACCTTCTATCAGTCAGGGACCTGTAACTTTCTATCAGGGCCTCTAACCTTCTACCAGGGACCTGTAACCTTCTATTAGGGACTTGTAACCTTGTACCAGGGGCCTCTAACCTTCTACCAGGGACCTGTAACCTTCTATCAGACAGGGACCTGTAACCTTCTATCAGACAGGGGCTGTAACCTTCTAACAGGGACATGTAACCTTTTATCAGACAGGGACCTGTGTCCTTCTCTCATGGACCTGTAACCTTCTATCAGATAGGGAACTGTATCCTTCTATCGTGGACCTGTAACCTTCTATCATGGGCCTGTATTCTTCTATCAGGGACTTGTAGTAACCTTATGTCAGAGGGACCTGTGACCTTCTATCAGACAGGGATCTGTAACCTTCTATCAGGGACCTGTAACCTTCTATCAGACAGTGGCCTACAAACATCTATCGGATAAGGTCCCCCAAATTTGTATCACATAAGGGCCTGCAAACGGTATCAGAAAGGGACAGTAAGCATTTACCAGATAAGGGCCTGCAGGCGTCAATGTGACAAAAATCTGTAACCTAACAAACAGAGTTTGTAACATTCTAGCGAACAAGGTCCGGTAACTTTCAACCTCACATGGGTGATTGTCCGTGAGTTGGCGACGGGCAACATGCATTATTATCTAATACCATTAATGCAACAAATAGAAAACATAAAGATCCATGAATTCTTGTACAAACAATCTAATACACTTATATTGATGTAGAGCGAGAGACAGATAAATGGATAGATCGATATATAGATAGAAAGAGAGATAGAGAGAGAAAGAGAGAGAGAGAGAGAGTCATTCTCACGCAAACACACACACACACACACACATATACAAACTCACACGCTCGTGCAAACTAAAGAACAATGTATTATGATAGTGGTCCTCCACATGACCCCCGACAACACTTTTATGAAAAGACAACACCAGGCTGGAATTGGTGTGGGAATGGCAGGACGGATTTTCTTGACTGACACCCCAGACCCGTATGTTGCCGCCGACCTGTCTACTATAGTAACTCTATCAACACCTCGCCTGGGTCCTCTTGACATCCCCCCCCCCCCCCCCCCGCTTCCACACACTCACTAGTGAGTGTTTAACAAATGCCATAACTGTCCTCTTCCCTTTTGCACTAACAATCAGGGACCTACTCCCTTACAGGAGGAATAAATATAGACAAGGTTAATCTGAATGCACCCACTGCCGTCAGGATTGAAGTATTTACATATTCGTAATGGTTGTTGTTGTGGAGGCCACCCTTGCAGAGTTAATTCAAATCTTGACATTTTTTTACTGGCACGTTACAGTGGCTCTTCTTACATCACGAAACCTACTTGAGAAAGTTGCTGGAGTTCTCCTGAGTGTAGTGTAATAAATTAAGATATAGAAAGCTGACCACCATAGAGACTACACGGTCGATAACCATCTCGTTGTTGAGGCAGCGTGGTTCCCAGGGAGCCCGACACGGATCTCAACTGGAGACCTGATGTCACTCTTCCGTCCCCACTACATGAGGATAAATCCCAACCTTCCACATACGTCACGTATGAGACTAAGTACTAGAGGCTACAGTATATTTGATTTTCAAATTTATTAGGTCTGCTCTCTTTAACCGCACAACATTTATTTCAATACCGCAGACTTTGACAAGTAACACACTGTTATGGCAATGGGATCAAGTGTCCTATTTTATAACTTAGTAATCTGGAGCAAACCGCAGCTGAGTCATGAATCTTACCAGTTTAAAAGCTTCACAATTGAATGGCTTGGTTTCGTTCGTTCTCAATCTCCCACTACCAAACCCTGAAAGGGCTAAAGAAGCAGAATGTAGTCCAGAGAACGGAATGCGTTGTGTCGTAGTTTACAGCTTGACTGCGATATTTGCACCTTTCGGTCCAACACATCCAACCAGCAAGCATTTCTTGAGTACCGGGTTAGCCTTCCCTCTTCGATCCCTTCTCCTTAGCCAGTCTGCCCTGCTGCAGCCTGTTATCCAGGATCACCGCGTGGAGGTGTAGAAGGGTCTTGGCAGCTATGGTTCGCTGGCCCTGACGCTAGCAGTCAGCTATGAGTCGCTGACCACTGCAGCTCATGCACTACTCAGCATCTTGATCCCTCATAATTGAGTGATTTCTTTCTATTCGGCTGTCAGCAATCACCGTCACTGCTACTTAACTCAGCAATAATCACCTTGACAACAACCAACAACTGATAAACAATACTCTTTTGTGTATGCGTTCGTGCGTATGTATGTATGTACGCACGCACACACACACACACACACACACACACACACACAGACACACACACACACACAGACACACACACACACACATACACACACACCCACATCTATCCATCTCAAACATCTTCCCAGAGCAAAGGGAGATTATAAAATAAAATACCATTAATGTCCCCACGAGAGGTAAATGGGAAGTGAGACGTCACGCGCGTGTTGAGAGCTATCGTTTGTCCAGAATACACATCAACATAGAAATTAAGAAGGTTAGATCATCTCATGATATTGCAATTTGGCCAGCGATGTTTACCGCCCCCAGAACATCTGACTTCAAGGACCTATTCAGACGGCGTGGCAGACGGAAATACCTCGGAGTTACATCCGGCCCTACACACTGGGTTATGTAATCAGCTGTTCTCATTATTATTCAACGTCTGCGCCTCCTTGTGACATCATGTTCCATTCATATCTGCTTGGTTCTTTACAATAGTTTCACATTATTGATCCTATCATGCCATTTGGAAAGGAAGAATTACGTCTGGGTAGGCCCAACAGCAGTACCATACATGTTAGTCATGGTCAGACAGAATATATTAGCCAAGATCCCACCTTGTCTTCCACGTAGTCCTATCTGCAAACGTACTGTTTTCATGCAGTCTAGATAACAATGTGGGGTATCAACACGATCATCGTAGTATTGAGCGACAAGCAGATGAATAATGCCAAGCATAGCACAACCGCCTAGAGGCCCACGGTCCCCCTTCATCAGCACGCCCTGGATTTGAGGAGACTAAACGTCCTTTTTAGAGGTCACAAAAAAAAAAGAAGAGTAATCCTACTCATTGTGAATATTCAACAAGAACAACAACAATATCAAGCAATTTACATCTCTCTATTCTGAATAGATGGAGAGAGTACTGCAGAACCATGTATGGAGACAGCACAAAGCGCTCAGTTACAATCCTACCAAAGGATGAGAAAGAACCTGAACCAACATTGGAAGAAGTACGCTCTGCAATTAAAAGCCTGAAAAAGGGAAAGTCCCCAGGATGCGATGATATCCCAGCAGAGCTAATACAAGCAGGGGGAGAGGCATGTGCTCTAGTCTATCACAAGCTGTGTAAACAGATATGGCACAGTACAGAGTGGCCAGAAGCATGGAAGAAATCAATTTATATTCCCCTCCCCAAAAAAGACAACATGAAGCTGTGCACGAACTACCGAACTATCGCACTGATCAGCCATGCTAGCAAGATACTCTTGCGAATCCTATTAAGAAGGATAGAGAAAAGGTTTGAATCTGAAATTCCTGTCAACTATGCCAGCAGTCCGCACCAAAAAGGGTAGTTGTACAGTGGGTCCCATCACACTGCAACATCTAAGGCAACGAGGAGGCAGACAGACTGGCAAAAGAAGGTGCAAGACTACCACAAACAGATACTAGTATGACGTACGAAGAGTCAAAACGGCTTATTAAAGCCAGATACATGACCAAATGGGAAACAGAACATACCGGCTACACCAAAAACGATGCCTATTACCAGTTGAACAGAAGAGAGCAGGTCGTTGTCTTCAGACTTCGCACTGGCCACGATAGACTGAGGTACCACCTATTCAACAAATTGAAGATAGGTGGTACCGACGAATGCCCGTGTGGCACCGAGAAAATGACCGCTGAGCATCTGCTGCAGAACTGCCCGACATACGAGGATCAGAGAAAGCAGATGTGGCCATCACCAGTGGAACTGCAAGACAAGCTCAATGGCAGTGTCGACAGCATCAGGATGACCGCCGCTTTTTTCGAAAAAATAATGGTTACTGTCTGACTGCGTACGAAGAAGAAGAAGAAGAAGAATCTGGAATTCACCTAGTCCAGGCAGGTTTTAGGAAAGACAGAGGGACCCGGAACCACATATTCAATATAAGGAATATCTATGAAAAATGTAGAGAGTTTAATGTAGACCCGTACACATGTTTCATTGATTACACTAAGGCCTTCGACACGGTAAAACATCAAAATCTGTGGAGAATCATGAAGGAAATGGGGTTTCTGTTGCATATAGTCCATCTCATTGAAACATTATACCAAGATCAACAAGCCGCTGTCCGAGTATCTGGGCAAACATCAGATTTTTTTGCAGTACAAAAAGGAGTCCAACAGGGATGTATCCTCTCACCTTATCTGTACAACATGTATGCGGAATGAATAATGAGAAATGTGCGAGAAGATGAGAGCATTGAAAGTTTCGACCCATTTACGATTGGGGGGGGGGGGGGGGGGGGGGTACGAAATTCCAGAGTTACGATACGCAGATGACACAGTGATACTATCAAGAAGTGCGGAAGGGCTAGAGCAGCTACTTTCAGCCGTTAATGGACATAGTAAAGATCAAAATCTGTTCATAAACATAAACAAAACAAAGATAATGACCACCGATAAAACACAATGTCAGCATAAATTTACAGTGGGTGGTGAGGAAATAGATCAGGTTACACATTTTGAATATCTGGGCTCCAGAATCGACAAAAATGGTGACTGCTCGAAAGAAATCAGAAGACGACTAGATATGGCAATGCAGAGACTGAACAGCCTGAAGAAATTATGGTAGGGCACCAACAAAACGATAAAAGTAAAAGTCTTGAGAGCCTGTGTTTTTCCTGTGGCAGCTTATGGCTGTGAAGCATGGATCGATTACCAAAACTTCTAGACAAAGAATCAAATCCTTTGAGTCAAAATGTTACAGAAAGATCCTCAGAATACCCTGGACAGAGAAAAGAACAAATGTAGACATTCGGCAAGAGTTGAGCATAGAGGAGAACTGGTTTATCAATTCCATTTTGGCTAGAAAATGCAAATACTTTGGTCACATCAAGAGACATAACGGTCTTGAGAGGACGGTGATGGAAGGTATGGTGCCAGGCAAAAGAGGAAGGGGTAGACCAACAAGACGATGGCACCAAGATATCCAGGAGTGCCTGAGTATGACAGTGGCGGAAGCTGGAGTTTTGGCAAGGGAACGAGTTTCTTTCAGACAGACTGTGATGGGAGCGACGTTCTACAAAGGACATGCTACATGAGAGAGATTCTGAGTTTGCCTCTATTTGTAAAAGTCTGTATCTCTTTTATTGTGGTTCTCCGTGTTTCATTACTATACTATAGAACAAATTGACATTGGAGTTACATATTGATATATATGTATTGGACTTTTGGTTTCCATTCGTTACCCAATGCAATGACAGCTTATCTCATGTTTCGTATTCTTATTTTAATAGCTTCGTGTGTTCCCCCTATTCTATCTATATTGCTATCCAGTAACAAATGACTCTTCATATATTTTAGACATTATTCAATGGTTTGATTTAGCATCAAGACAAGGAATTCAGTTGTGGGTTTATTTTACCTTTCAGTACACTTTTCAGTTATTATACCAAAATACAATTTAATTTTAGTAGCTTTCCGTAGCTTCTAGTGCTTGAGCAAACCATCGCATATCCTTTTCACAAACTTCTTTAACACATTGTGGACATGTTTAATCCAATTTTGAGCACCTCTGCTCTTATCCCCACGGACTATATATAAAACAAGGGACACAGTAATTTATCAACTTCCTGCAGCTTTTTGCTTGTACAGCCCTGATTGGAACGCCAATCAAACTAAGACCACATTCATGTCTTCCTTCTTTGTGTTCTACGTTGTAGGCACGATTATTAAAAAGTTTACTTTTACTTGTAAATAAAGAGACAACGAATTTAATTGGCTTTTTTAGTAAACCTTCCAGTACCAATGTTTTTTGTTGGATTGTTGCAATAGACAAAATCCGGCCTTAGTCCGATTTGGCTCAATTAGGCCCCACAATCTTGGTAATCTCGAAGTGGGGAGCGAATATTAAAAGTCAACAATTATAATCAAAACGAACTGGCTTCATAGCTATATATGCCCATTGCCTAAACCCGGTACCGACTCTACGCTTCTCAGTAGCTATCGAATAATCACCATACAGAATATATATCGCAAATTGCTCGAGCGATAGTGGCCAGGAAAATAAGGGCCTACCTAGAACGGGGGCACATCCTACCTGATACGCTGGGCAGCTACAGAACAGCGAAGGAGACCTAGGGTAACGCTACAACTTTCACGTATGATGTGTATGAGGGTTTTCAGTCAAAGAAAAAAACAGGCGCGGTGGCACTCAACTTGGAAGACGCATACAACCGGGCTGATTTTGGAACTTTAATTTACCTGGCTGCAGCAGTGTGCTTTAAACCCGTGGCTGGTTAGTTGTATATCAGTTACCCTGATGGAAAGAACAGTTGCACTACGCATCGGATCGTGGAAATGAGAACCGAGGGGAATATGTCTAGGACTGCCTCAAGGGTCTCCGCTCTAACCGGTGCTGTTCAACATCTACACAGTAAAAATGGCCAATATTCAACCCACAGAAACAGGGCGAACGTTGACATTTGCCGATGACATCCTAACGTACAGAACTGGCTCAGACAGGCAAGGGCTGGCCAAGGACACCCAGGAAGCCTTGCAAGCAATCTCACAGTGGTGTGGCGACTGAAGATCCAAGATCAATCCGAACAAGGCCTGCATGATGTGGTGCTCTTTGAATAGTTCCACAGTAAAGACTGAACTCCCGGGTATCTCATTTGATGATTGCACCATTGATAGGTGTGACAGATTGATATATCTCGTAGTGACATTTGATTGCAGTCTCTCCTATAATTGCCATGTTGACCATATCGTACAAAGAAGTAAGCGAGGGTTAGGAGCACTCAAGACCATGGCTAGTGCTAACATCGAACAACGCCTCCTGTTAATTCCATTTCGTCAGGTCGTGTTGTTTGTTATCAATTACGGATTAGGCATTCTCACACTATCAAGAACACAATTTGACAGGTTGAAACGCATCCAGAATGAAGGTATGCGACTGGTTCAGGGCCGCACTAAAGATACCGGATGCGGTACCTGTTGGGATTGTTACCGATGACATCCAGACATAAACTGGCACAAGACAAAGCCTATATGCGTGTCACCACAGTCACCCACTCCACAGTAGTATCTCAGACATCAAGGGATCAAGAATCAAGAGAGGGGCGTCATGGATGGCACATTCAGAGACAACAATCGGACACATCACCCCAGCTGAGACGATAGTCAAGGGAGAAGAATGGGTCCACACTGGTGATAGAATGATAGAATACTAGAGACTCATCTTAACCTAAGGCAAGAAATGAAGAGAACAGAGCAAAGATAGAGCAGAGCACGAGGGGAATCAGCTGATAACTGAGAACACGCAGGAGCGTGATGCCGTCATATACACATACGGATCAGTAACGTGCAATGGGACATCAGGCTGGGGCTTCTCCGCTAGAGTGAGAGGACAGGTCGTTGCTGAGCACAGTAGGACATGCATGTTAATAACCTACAGTTTGAGAATGGAGACAGAAGCAGTGACAATAGCACTGAAATGGATATCTGAGACTTCTATAACAAGGGCAGTCATCTTGACAGACGCGAAAGCCGTACTTCAGAAGGTACAGAAGGGATGGCTTAGATACGACTGGATAGCAAGCTGTTGAGGGATCATGTGTGGGCCAAATGACATACCTTGGATATATTTCATGCCAGATTTCCAACATCGGAAACACTAACCGATAAGATAGAGGAAAAGTGTGTACAACCACCGAACTTCAGAAACTTACAGCATCCACACCTTTAACTACCAGTTACAGCGCCTAAGCACCTATGAGTCTTCTATCATTGCAGTGATAAATTGCGCATACAATAATATAACATATCCTGAACAAAATAAAATACAATGGAGCCATCGTTACAAATGCGTCATATAAACGGATGTCAAGCTAATATACTTAGGGAACACGTTTTCAGGAGACGGAAGAATTACCTGAAAATATCTAACAAAGATGCAATAAGGCAAATCAGTTCATTAGACAATTAACCCCACTACTTAATTGCAGACTGAATCTCTAAACATCAAACCTGGACCTATCAACATTGTGGGCTAAGATGAAAACCCAGAACCTTGGCTCCGACAATGGTCCTCACATCATTGATGTTCATGGTCACACGGTGGAGTGCACCAATGGATTCACATACCTGGGGAGTTCTTTCTCATCCGATGGACGCAGTGCGAATGACATGTTAAGGCGGATCGTGCTTGCTGCCTGCGTAATGAACGACCTTCGCCGCGTCTGGAATAATGGCAGACTCTCTCTCTCTCTCTCTCTCTGATCTAAAATTCATATTTATCAGATGTGTCCTGGCCTCCTGTATGGTTCAGACACTTGGACCCTACTTAAATAGGACATATCAAGACTCGATGCCTTTCACATGCGCAACCATTGACGCATCCTCGGTATCCGGTGGTTCGATCTCGCCTGTAATGTCGAGGTCTCTGCACTTGGACACTCTGGTCCGTCGCCGCTTGTCTGTGTTTGGACACGTGGTTCGGCTGGTACCGGGAAGTTCCAGTTCACCAGACCATGTCCAAGTCAGCTAAGTGTAACAACGGTCTCCCACCAGGCGGCTGGAGGCATGGGAAGGGCCGCTCCCGAACAGATAGCAGTATTTCCTTCAGTACTGGATGAGGTTAGGTTACATACATGATAGTGGTCGATCGACGCAACGGACCTTAGATATCGATGTAGAACATTATTATTAATAATTGCAAGCACGTGACAAAAACTACCAAAAGAGCTTTATACAAGACGATGTTCGCTCTCACACTTTGCTATCAATGTCAAAAGTGGACACTAACATCAACGAAAAAACGACACATCGTAACAACAAAAATGAAATGCCTGAGAACATTATTTGGTGTAACAAGGAGAGACATGGTCAGAAACGATTGACATCATGAGACTAGTGGGAAACAACACCAGTATTAGACTACATCCTATCTCTGTTTTTCTGTTTTTCTCTCTCTTCTTTCCTTCCTTCTCTTTCTTTCTTTGTTGTTTCTCTCTCTCTCTTCGCTCTCTTCCTGCTTGATCACTTACTCTCTCTCCCCCTCTATCTTTCTCTCCTTTTCTTTCTCTCCCTCTTCTCTCTCTCTCTTCTTTTCGTTATCTTTTTATCTCTCCCTCCTCTTTATTTCTATATATGTCCATCTTTCTCTCTCTATCTCTCATACACACATATTCATTATATTTTCAAATATAAGTTTTGATAGAAATCATCTTCCTAGAATATAAACATAATTTCTCTCAAATCAATATATTCCCAAATGATGTAGTTCTTCCTCGTTTACCAATGTGTTTGAAGATCTTGTTAATTGTCTTGTGGTGTACATCAACTACACAATTATGTAGCCAGTCACATGCACAACTTGTTTTAGTAACCTGTTTCGACATACCTTACATGTTACGGAGTAACTAATTTTTACTCTAATTAAGATGTCACAGTGACATACACATTTATTAAAAGAAATGTAAATAAACAGAATATCAAACTCTCTTATTTAAAAAATAAATTATATTTAATCTAGTGTGATCAACAAACGTAAAGATAGCCACATATTGAACATTGCTGTACGAGTTGAAGTATTAGAGACAGACCCCCCATTTGCCAGAAAAATACTGAACTTAATGATTTAAGAGCAGTACTCTGTCAACTATGCCAGCAGTCCGCATCAAAAAGAGTAGTGGTACAGTGGGTTCCATCCCACTGTAACATTCAAGGCAACGAGGAGGCAGACAGACTGGCAAAAGATGGTGCAAGACTACCACAACCAGATTCTAGTGTGACCTACGAAGAGTCCATAAGGTTTATTAGGGACAGATACATGGCGAAATGGGAAACAGAACATACTGGCTACACAAAAACGATGCATATTACCAGTTGAACAGAAGAGAGCAGGTTGTGGTCTTCAGACTCCGCACAGGCCACAACAGACTGAGGTACCATCTTTTCAATAAACTGAAGATAGGTGGCACTGACGAATGCTCCTGTGGTACCGGGAAAATGACCGCTGAACATCTGCTGCAAAACTGCCCGACATACGAGAACCAGAAAAGGTACATGTGGCTATCACCAGTGGCAACACTAGACAAGCTCTATGGCAGTGTCGACAGCCTCAGGATGACAGCTGCTTTCTTCGAACAAATGCAAGTTGACGCCTGACAGCGTACGAAGAAGAAGAAGACGACCCCCCCCCCCGCACCCCATCACCCACCCCCCTTCCCCCATTTACAAGTAAGTCGATTTGATCAGGCCTATAACGGCAGTTTAACCAAGTATCTGTGTCAGGAAAAATCGAGTGCTTTACCATTAGGCAAATAAAACCTTATTTTAAAAATTACATTCAAGTTTTCAAATCATGAATTCCCACCATTGTTAGATCTCTTTGGTCAGGGTCACGGGAAACATACTGACCAATGGCGAACCTCACGCCCACGACGTCCAACTTAACATAATGAATTCTAACCGTTGTTAGATCTCTTTGGTCAGGGTCACGGGAAACATACTGACCAATGGCCAACCTCACGCCCACGACGTCCAACTTAACATCATAAAATACAACTGTTGTCCAGTTTACATAACTGTTAAGTCTTTTTCATCAGGGTCAGGAGAAACATACTCACCAAGGCCCTACCTCCCGCACACGACGTCCAACTTAACATTATGAAATCCCACCGTGTTAAGTCTCTTTCCTCAATGTCAGGAGAAACACACTGACCAACCTCCTTCCTCACATCCACGACGTGCACCTGGATACAAACTTTGTTACAGATGCCTGGCCAACAAAGTAGAAATTATCACTGCCGTTTCTTTAGTAGTGTCTATGAAATTAAGCATTGAACTACAATAAGGTTAGACCTAAACACACTTTCTTTAATACGCTCTGGGATATAAGAAGGACAGTCACAAGTTTATACCTGGGAAAAATTGTTAAGAGTGAACATGCAACTCCAGCCAACTTCTATACAACGCGAATGGAGGCACGATTGTGTTACCGGCCAGGGGAGACCAAGACAGAGGAAGGGAACTGCGTACGATCCCATTTCATAAAATGTGAGACCTCGTAAAATAACACTTTACACACGTCATCGCTGACAACAGCGTCTGCGTTGGTTCTAGCTGTCATGACTTCAGTTGCTCATAGCGTGTGAATGTAACAGAAGCTTGGCTAATCTAAAGCTAATTCATTCAAGACAATTTCTGGAATGTCACTGTTAGAAATGCATTCACTAATCTTCATGTTGTACATTGCTTCTGTTCGTTACATGTTTTGAAACATTGTTTTTCCAAGAGTACAATACTTTCACATATGCAAAATATAATAAGTAAACTGGATCAGCGATCGCAGAAATTGAAACTGACAAGGAAAAACAAAGATTATAAGAATTATAAATGCGACTAACAATATTTATATTATATTTGGAGACACATTTCAACAATATGTGGAATCATTCATATACGTGAGTAGTGATCTAGACAAAGTAGCGATATCAAAATAACAATCATTCATAAACGTGAGTAGTGATCTAGACAAAGTAGCTATATCAAAATAGCAATTATTCATAAACGTGAGTAGTGATCTAGACAAAGTAGCTATATCAAAATGGGAATCATTCATAAACGTGAGTAGTGATCTAGACAAAGTAGCTATATCAAAATGGGAATCATTCATAAACGTGAGTAGTGATCTAGACAAAGTAGCTATATCAAAATGGGAATCATTCATATACGTGAGTATTGATCTAGACAAAGTAGCGATATCAAAATAGGAATACAAAATGTGAGAGGAGCTTTTATTGAATTTGGGAACTTATGAAAATCAAAAGAAACTAAATTCAATACAAAAATAAAAATTGTCAACTGTAATATAAAGTCCATTTTATTGTATGGATCGGAAACACGGAGAACAACAACTTTCATAAATGTGTGTATGTGGGAATAGAAAGATTGAATAGTAAAATGAAGTCACTAGCTAATGTTGAACTTTCGGAAAAACACCAGACAGAAATCAGTGGAACATAACGTGAAGCGAAGGTGCTGTTAAAGATCCAGTTAACATGCCAGCTTGGAATATTGAGACTATCGTTAAGCCGATATTTTTCTTGACTGAGTAAACACTTAGGGTGATGTGGTGAACATTCTTGACTGAGGACACAATAGGGGTGATGTGGTGAACATTCTTGACTGAGGACACAATAGGGGTGATGTGGTGAACATTCTTGACTGAGGACACAATAGGGGTGATGTGGTGAACATTCTTGACTGAGGACACAATAGGGGTGATGTGGTGAACATTCTTGACTGAGGACACAATAGGGGTGATGTGGTGAACATTCTTGACTGAGGACACAATAGGGGCGATGTGGTGAACATTCTTGACTGAGGACACAATAGGGGTGATGTGGTGAACATTCTTGACTGAGGACACAATAGGGGTGATGTGGTGAACATTCTTGACTGAGGACACAATAGGGGTGATGTGGTGAACATTCTTGACCGAGAACACACTAGGGGTGATGTGGTGAACATTATTGATCGAGAACACACTAAGGGTGATGTCGTTAACATCACCCCGATCGCCTTCACTTTTTCAGATTATTCTGGTTCCCAAATTGTGCGGCTGGGTCGACCCCATGAGCCATTTTGCAATCTGAAAAGTCCTACACCAACTGGGGATCGAAACCCGATCGTTCGAATATGAAGCCAGTGCACTTATCACTGTTCTATCGTGACTGTTTACACATTAAGGAAACTAGCTGATATCATTATAAGACAGGCTTTTATCTGGAATCACCAGAGCAAGAGAAATAGCGACAGACCAAAAACACAAACGGAGAAGAGAGCTCGAGACAGAGATAGAAGAAACAGGAAAGACATGGATAGAGCTGTAATGGAAGGTCAAGGCCTGGAAGACTTGGTTCCTGTTTGTTGGGAACCTGTGCTCTATAGAAAAATGGTTGACGTCACTTCCAATCACGCAGATATTGCGTATCATCCATAATAAAACACTCTCTCTGGACTAGGTTGAAAGTCTGATAAAAAACAACAACCTTGCTAGTTACAAAACAGCGCTATACTATAGCCGACTGTTTACAGAAAGTGTTGGCTAAACCATTGCATATGTGACTTCTGTAGCAATTTGTTTTACCGCATGAGGATGCTTGCTCCATATGCAACCCTTCTTAGCTATCTTTCAACATGCATGGTTGTGTAGTGGCCTTATTATTTCCTCGTCTGCACGACGTATCAGTGATCCAAATGAGGTCGTTAAGATACATTCATTTTAGGCACCAAATATTTCTGACAAGGACTATTAAAGCACAATATGGGATCATGATGCTGAGCAGCGCATGAGCTGCAGTGGTCAGCGACCCATAGCTGACTTCTAGCGTCAGGGCCAGCGAAACAGAGCTGCCAAGACCCTTGTACACCTCCACGTGGTGATCCTGGATAATAGGCTGCAGCAGGGCAGACTGGCTAAGGAGAAGGGATAGAAGAAGGAATGCCAACCCGATACTCAAAAAATGCTTGTTGAAGTCGGATGTGTTTGATCGAAAGATACAAATTTCGTAGTCAAGCTATAAACTACGATACAACGCATTCCGTTCTCTGGACTACGTTCTGCTACTTAAGCCCTTTCAGGGTTTGGTAGCGGGAGATTGAGAACGAACGAAGCCAAGCACAATATTCTCTTGGAGCAGGGGAGTGTATGTCCATCTATCATCTTTAAACTAAAGATAATCAAGCAACAGTCACAGCTATTGGAGACACAGAGTTCTGAACATCATTATACTAGACATCAACTGTATGAGGTTATGTGAACAGTTAGTTAGTTAGTTATTTGTCTTTCCACTTGCGCCGTTTAGCGTCGTGGGGAGCTTGAGTCGTCTATCCTATGCTAAGTGCGTTGCGTCGGTCAATGTGAACCCTTGTCGTTGCACAATCACTCTAATGTCATCTATCCACCTACCTCGCGGCCGCCCTTTTGCCCTGTAGCCAGATCTACCAGCATTGTAAGACATCAGTGGAAGATGATGAGGGTGCATTCTCATGAGATGACCAAACCAACTTATTTTCTGCCTGGAAATATATTCGGCACAAGACGTAGTGCCGACCATACTTCTTCTTCTTCTTCTTCTTCTTCTTCTTCTTCTTCTTCTTCTTCTTCTTCTTCTTCTTCTTCTTCTTCTTCGTACGCAGTCAGACAGTAACCATTATTTATTCGAAAAAATCGGCGGTCATCCTGAGGCTGTCGACACTGCCATAGAGCTTGTCTTGCAGTTCCACTGGTGATGGCCACATCTGCTCTCTCTGATCCTCGTATGTCAGGCAGTTCTGCAGCAGATGTTCAGCGGTTATGTTACCGGTACCGCACGGGCATTCGGTACCACCTATCTTTAATTTGTTGAATAGGTGGTACCTCAGTCTATTGTGGCCAGTGCGAAGTCTGAAGACAACGACTTGGTCTCTTCTGTTCAACTGGTAATAGGCATCGTTTTTGGTGTAACCAGTATGTTCGGTTTCCCATTTGGCCATGTATCTGGCTTTGATAAGCCGTTTTGACTCTTCGTACGTCATACTAGTATCTGTTTGTGGTAGTCTTGCACCTTCTTTTGCCAGTCTGTCTGCCTCCTCGTTGCCTTGGATGTTGCAGTGTGATGGGACCCACTGTACCACTACCCTTTTTGGTGCGGACTGCTGGCACAGTTGGCAGAGTGCTGCTCTTAAGTCATTAAGCTCAGTGTTTTTCTGGCTTTTTAGAGCCGTGACTACGGCGAGAGCATCTGTAAGCAGGACTATATGGCTTTCATTTTTTCTTTGTGTGTCCCCATTACTTCCACTGCCGCCCTCAGTGCCTCTGCCTCCGCTCTGAAATTGCTTGTGTACTTACCAGTAGCGAATGACAGTGTTATTTTTCTTCCATTTGGTAGGTTCAGGAATGCTCCTGCCCCTCCGTTCTGTGTAGTGTTTGTTACAGAACCGTCGGTGTATGCATGGGTCCAGTCCATGCTTGGGTAGCTTTTCGATATAAAGCTTAGGGTAGTATCTCTCCTTTCTTTTTCAGTCTGGCAGTTTTTGTTTGCAATACCTGGTATATTTTCTACCACCTCTGGAAATATATCCTGCCTCCATGTAGGTTTTCGTACAGTAGTGATGGGTTTTGGTGTTGTTAGTGCGTTTATGGGATCTTCGTGCATCTTTGCTTTGGCTATTTCTGCAAAGTTTCTCCGCTTTAGTTTCCCATTTCCCAAATTGTTTAGTCTCTGGTGCATTGGATGGTCCGTCAGTCTTCGGAGTTTCTCTGACTGCAGCTGGGCTCTGCAGTCTTTTCTATCGGTCATATATTGCAGTTTTGTAATCTTTTCAAGTTCTACAATTGGCGTTGACTTCATGCCTCCTGTTATAACTCTCATGGCTTGGTTTTGAAGTTTGCTAACTTTATCGAAGTTCGCCTTTGCTGCTGTTGTCCATGCCGCGATGCCATACTCGAGAACTGGTCTCACTCTTCCAGTGTAGAGTTTCTTAAGTATGCTTTCGTCTGCTCCCCAGCTTGTGCCAGCAAGTTTCCTCATGATTGCCATTCTTTCTCTGGCTCTCATTCGGTTTCTCTCGATCTGACTTTTCCATGTCATGCGCCGATCAAATGTGACTCCCAGATAGTTTGGGTTGTCGTTTGGCTGCAGGAATTTGCCATTTAAACTTAGTTTGGTATTTTGGGGTTTTAATGAGAGCGAGAATATTGTGCACGTGGTTTTCCCCTCGTTTATTTTGACCAGCCATGAGTTCGCCCACTCTTCCAGCGATGTTAGGGCCTGTTGCATCCGATTTATTGCTATGGTGAGATTTTTTTTCAGAGGTCCACATAGCCAGATCGTCTGCAAACATTGAGCTATGGACTCTTCTTGGTATATTCTCTGTAATGTCGTTTATATACACCAGGAAGAGTGTGGGTGACAGTACTCCCCCTTGGGGTACTCCCTGCTCGAGTGTCACCTTTTTGCTCATCTGCCTTTGTACTTGGAATCTGGCTGTTCTTTGTTGGAGTTAGTGGTTGATCCACTTGTACATTTTCCCACAAACATCACTTCTTCTTAGCTTGACTCTAAGTCCATCTTTCCAGACTTTGTCAAATGCCTTTTCCAGATCTACCCAAACAGTTACTGTGTGTTTCTGTGCCTTGTAGGCATCTTCTATTTCCTGGGCTATGAGGATGACCTGGTCCTCAGTGGATCTGTGCTGTCTAAAGCCGGCTTGCTGTGGAATTAGCATTCGTTTTTCTTCCAGATGCCACATCAGTCTGGTGTTTATCATACGTTCCATCAGCTTGCCGACACAGCTCAGTAGGCTCATGGGCCTGTATCCATTTGGATCTGTTTTGTCCTTTCCTGTTTTTGGTACTGGTACAAGTACTGCGTCTTTCCATGCCTGGGGTACAATTCCCCTTTTCCAGCTTTGGTTCAGGACCGATAGCAGTGTCCTCTTCGCTGTTTGGCCCAGCCCCATCAGCATTTCGTTTGTTATCCCGTCTTTTCCGGGAGATTTCCTTTTCTTTAATGTTCTCATGGCCTCTTCCATTTCGCTCATTGTTAATTTGGCCATCATATGCTCTTCAGGTGCCGTATTGATGTTGTCGTGCCCCTTTTGCTCTTCACTAATGTCTGTATGCCTATCTGCAGGGACCTCGATGTGGTTTGCTCTGGCCTAGTGATCGACAAAGGCGTTTGCGGCTTTCTTACCTGTGATCAAGTTCTCGCCCTGCTTGATAGTAATTTGTTTATTTGACGGGGTTTCGTCGTTCATGGCTCTGACTAGCTTCCATAGCTTGTTCCCGTCTTTGTCCAGGTTTAGACTTTCCGTTTTATTTTTCCAGCTTTCTCTTGCTGTTTGTTTGAGAGTGTGTTTGTACTTCGCCGCGGCGGCTTTGAGGGCGATGTTTGCCTCCATGGATTTTTCTCGCTCTGCCATGTTCCTAGCATTTGTTACTGCATCTTCCACTTGTAGGGCTTATAGTTTTTCCTAGCTCCTCTTGGGATGGTTTCAGTGGCGGCTTGCATTATTGCCTTGCTTAGGCTCTCTACCATGGGCTTCATTTTGGTGTTTCGTGTGTTGATGGTTTCACACAGCCCATCTGTCAGGATTGCAAATCTGTCCCAGTCGGCTCGTTTGTAATTCCAACGTGGGAGCGGTTTTGTTTCCTGTGGGCCTACTTCCATATCAATGTCTAGCCTGATCGGCCTGTGGTCGCTACCTGCCAGTTAGTTTAGCGCCTGGCGGTCTATTTTGGGGTGTATGTCCTGTGTGGAGAAGGCCAAATCTGGAGTCGAGGTGGTACGCCATGTTCTAGAACGACCATACTTCGAATGTCGTCGTTTCGTATTCTCACTCTTCTGGTAACACCGATGACTTTCCTCAAACACTTCATTTCACAAGTCGAAATTCTGCTCTCGCACGCCCATGACAGAGGCCATGTTTGGCACTGGTAGCACAAAATCGGCATAAATATACTGTTTATCAGCTGTTGCTTTGTTGCCAAACTAATGCTTGGATGTCTAAGCAATGGGGACAGCTGATAAGTCACCGCGGATGCTTTCTGGCGCCTTGTCTCGATTTCCCTGTCGATCCTATCGTCTGCCGAAAAATACTGCCTAAATACTTGAACTCATGGACCTGTTGAAGAGCAATATCATTTAGACATCTTGAGTGGCCCAGGAGTTCTACTGATCATCATAGTTTCTGTTTTGTTCTCGCTAATTCGCATTTTGTATTTAGCACAGGTAGTCGCGAGCGCGTTCATGTGGTTTTGCAGTTTGTTTTCATCGTGAACAGTTCCATTCTTTAATGTCTATCCTCATCCTAACAATATGCCAGGTACCCATTTCTAGCTGGTACAGTTATAAAATGTAGATAGCTCTATTACAACAGTAGAAAACTGTGCAGGAACTGCAGGATTCGTCCCTTGTATCAGACGACAACCACCCATATCTAGGTAGTATTTATCAGACTCTTTCATCAACGAAATGACTTGCAGACACAAGAAGAGGTCCAGGTGGAATGGAGTCGGTTCTTAGAGCTCTTTGACATTGTCCAAATATTCACATCAGACACACATTAATATTCACATCAGACACACATTAATATTCACATCTGACACACATTAATATTCACATCTGACACACATTAACATTCACATCTGACACACATTAACATTCGCATCTGAACACATTAATATTCAATAACACCCTGACAATCTGAGTAAGAAAGTGGCGCTGGATAAACTAAACATTGTGAAAGTCTCAAGCCGATATTACCTTGCAATCTCAGTCATGTCCCAACGTAGCGGAGCAATCTGCCCGAGCCTAGCCCGCTAAGCAGGAAATCCTCCTCCCGGCTACATCCAGCTCATACCATAGCTGGGACCTGCACGGAGCATATTCCCCTGTAGAAGTACAGGTCAACTAAGAAGGCCAAAGTGAAAAGGAGGAAAATAGACCCAGAGGCCAATACAAGAACAACTGAGAGAAGAAGGAAATAACTTGAGAAAAAAGCTTAGGAACGGACTGCTTGCAGACTGTTGGTTGATGGTCTGCGCCGCATGACGATAGGAGCACAGAAGAAGAAGAAGAAGAAGAAGAAGAAGGAAAGTGAGAGGAAGAAGAAACAGAAGAAGAAAAAAAAGAACAAGGAAGACGAAGAAGGAACGAGAAGGTGAGAAGAAAAAGACAGAAGAACAAAAAAGAAGCAAGAAGAAGAAAGATAAAGGTAAGAAGAAGAAAGACAATGACGAAGAAAGTAAAAAAAGGAATAAGAAGGAAGAAGTAGAAGAAGAAAGAAGAAGAAGGTAAAAGAAGGTGAGAAGATGAAGAAGATGGAAGAAGAAGAAAGAAGAAGAAGAAAAAAGAAGAAAGAAGAAGAATAATTAAAAGAAAAATAAGAAGAAGAAGGAAGAATAAGGAGACGGTAGAAGGAAGAAGAAGAAGATGGAAGAAGAATAAGAAGAAGGAAGAAGAAGATGGAAGAAGCATAAGAAGAAGGAAGATTAAGAAGAAGAAGAAAAAACAAGAAGAAGTAAGAAGTATTAGAAGACGTAAGAACGAAGAAGAACGTGAGACGAAGAATGAACAATAAGGGGAGGAATAAGAAGAAGAGGAAGAAGAGTTAGAGGAGGTCTAAAAAGATAATATAAAAATGAAAATGGTTGTCTAATATCCGCAGCATGTTTTTCTAACCACGCAGGACGGGTCGTGCCCGTTTATAAACAAGCAACAAGGCATATACACAGATAAGTGTACCAACTAAGCTGAACACGCATCACACCCGAATATAAGCAGTTTCGGCCAACTTATAAAACTGGAGGTGGATGAACTTTCATTGCGCGTCTATAACAACCAAAATCTGGTTGAAGAGCACGAGGGTGACAACGAGGTTGATAGAGTGATAATATATTTTGACATCTACCAACAATGCGGTCTTACAACAGCAGACGCAACACACGTGGTATAAGAAAAAAAATATCAGCTCCCCATGCCGTTTTGCTGAATAGTAACGGAAAAAGTAGTCAATATTTAAGTCAAGGTTTGTCCCATAGTAGTTGCACTACTGTCAGAAAATGACGTTGCTAGAGACTAAGTCTCGGCTTGTATGAGGTAGTATGGCCAGTTACTTTCCTCGCTGACTTTTACTTCCCTAGTTGTATGTCAGGTACTTTTTTACAGCTTGGCCGACTGGAGCGTGATGGCTGTCTGAGCTAAACCCTAACCTTTGCCGCGAAAAGTGAGGGCCCTGCCCCAACGCTAATCAGAAAATATTAATGTTCAGTAACTATAAACCGGCACGTTTCTGTCGACCCAGCTGTATAGGGGCGGTTGTAAATTGGTACCTGATGTGGGATCCATGATTGCAAAATTCGCTGATGACACAAAACTATGCAGGAGTGTCTCATCTAAAGCAGAAGTGGATATATTGAGGTTGGATTTAGATAACATTCGAGAATGTTCTGGGAGCTGGCAAATGGAGTTTAATGTAGATAAATGTACAGTCATCCATATGGGTAGATCCAATATGGAACATAATTACAGAATGGGAGTGAATAGTATTAGAACGATAGAAAAGGTAAGGAACGCAGCGATTAAAATAGATCATACAGGTAAAGTGGGTGAGCAAGTCCAGGGAGTAGTGAAAAAAGCAAATGCAATGCTACGTATGATAAAAAGAAATATTAAACATAGGAGCAAGGAAGTGAAAGTCAAATTGTGTAAAGCATTAGTTAGACCTAGATTTGAGTACTGGGTTCAGGTGTGGAGTCCTTATCATGAGAAGATAAAAACATCACGGAAAGGAAACAAAAAAGAGCGTCAAAGCTGATAGTGGGTTCCAGAATTACAGTTATGTGGAAAGACTCAGAAAACCCGACCTACAGTGTCTAGAAGAGAGAAGAACTGGAGGTGACTTCTTAATACTAGTTTATTAGATAATCAAAGGAGAGGATAAATTAGACTATAACAAATTTTTTTACAAAATACAACCACCTACAAGAACAAGAGGGCATAACTGCACATTAACTAAAGAAACGTCCAAATTAGATATTAGAAAATATTCTTTTAGTCAGAGAGTGGTGAATGCTTGGAATGCATTGCCATAGGAAGTAGTGAAGGCATTGACAATTAATGCAATTAAGAATAGATTGGATGCGCATAGCTTTTAGAACAAGGTAATGTAAATGAAACTGGTTGTATACAGACTCTGCAGAGTCTTCTAAACCAGTATAAAGACGTTAAGTTGTTAAGTTAAGTTACGGGTCGGGAAAGAAAAGCAGCAAGGAAGGTAACTAGCCCCCCCCCCCCCCCCCCCCCCCCCCCATCTCATAGAAGCCGTGACTTTGTACAGCGAAGTCTTTAACATTTCCTCCCCGACGGAAATTTCTGCTATGGGACGTTGAAGAATCCCAGAAACATACGAGCAAACAGAATGGTTCGAGCATAGGCTCGACGCACTTTTTTCTGCCCAGTTGTAAATGGGTACCTGACTCAGAGAAAGCGTGGTAAGTGGTCACTTCAACTCACAAAATTCGAAAACCTTGCACAATTATTTCTCTAGAACACCCTCCCCAGCCACAACATCTCTATTAATCTACCATTAGCTCAGGCCTATTTCTATATTTACTCTTTTCGCTCCAGCAGGA
Organism: Ariolimax columbianus; assembly: GCA_036924085.1. NCBI lineage: Eukaryota > Metazoa > Mollusca > Gastropoda > Stylommatophora > Arionidae > Ariolimax > Ariolimax columbianus. The sequence continues at coordinate 110,997,751 of JAVGWX010000004.1, read as the reverse complement.
GCATAGAGTCGCCACTACAGATGTCATCCTCCAGGAAGCCTTCGCCATGGACCTTTTCGTGCTTTTGGAGAGGTGGTTTCTGTAGCAATTTGTTCTACATGGTGAAATTGCTAGGAACATGCACAACTCTCTTTATTCTTTAATAACATGTAATGAGGATTAGTGGGCCAATTCATTTGTTTTTAATCTCCAGAAAGAGAACATGAGCCACATGAGGACCTGACCCACTAGAGCAAACCGACGACCATAACTCCGGAGATAATAAAATTATATTTAGCGAAGTCGTAATTCGACACATACTTAGGAATACCGGATGTTCGGATTTGACCGGATTGGTTCAGCTTTTTACTTCCTAAACTATTTGCGCTAGAAGACTTAAAAAAAACAAATATGCTGAAATGTCCGGCTTTATGGTATTTTTCTAAATTACTCACTTGAAAAGTGCTGTCAAAATAATTATTTCGCGGGTGAGTGGGTGGGGGCTAAAAAGGCTCTGTGTTGGGACAAATTTTGTTTTTTATGTTTCAAATTATTTGGACAATGAAATCTGATCCATGATGATAAAATTCGCTGATAACACAAGTCAATGCAGAAGTGTCTCGCCTAAAGCAGAGGTGGATATATTGAGGTTGGATTAAGATAAAAATTCAAGAATGGTTTAAAAGCTGGCAGATGAAGTTTAATTTAGATAAATGTGCAATCATCCACGTGGATAGATCCAATATTAAATATAATTAAAGCACGAGAAAGAACAATTTAAGGAAGATAGAATAAAAGCGACTGAGGATTTATAATAGATTATACAGGTAAAGTGAGGAAGTCCAGGTAGCAGTGAAAAAGGGAAATGCAATTTTAGATATGATAACAAGAAATATTAAACATAGGAGCAAGGAAGTGATAGTGAAACTGAATAAAGTATTAGTTAGATCTAGATTGCAGTACTGTGTACATGTGTGGAGTCCTTATCGTAGAGGGGATATAAACATGTTGGAAAGGATAGAAAGAAGAGCTACACAACTGATAGTGGGATTACAGAATTATAGTTACGAGGAAAGACTCATAAAAACCGGCTTACACTGTCTAGAAAAGAGAAGAATTCGAGGTGACTTAATACAGATTTATAAGATAATCCAAATAAAGGATAAATTAGATTGACAAGACAGATAATCCACACTCACATTTTTCTACTTTTGACTTCTCACTCCATTTCATACAACTCTATCTAAAAATCACACTCTTACACAACTCTATCTAAAAATCACACTCTTACACAACTCTATCTAAAAATCACACTCTTACACAACTCTATCCAACAATCACACTCTTACACAACTCTATCCAACAATAACACTCTTACACAACTCTGTCCAACAATCATACTCTTACACAACTCTATCCAACAATCACACTCTTACACAACTCTGTCCAACAATCACACTCTTACACAACTCTATCCAACAATCACACTCTTACACAACTCTATCCAACAATCACACTCTTACACAACTCTATCCAACAATCACACTCTTACACAACTCTGTCCAACAATCATATTCTTACACAACTCTATCCAACAATCACACTCTTACACAACTCTGTCCAACAATCACACTCTTACACAACTCTGTCCAACAATCACACTCTTACACAACTCTGTCCAACAATCATACTCTTACACAACTCTGTCCAACAATCACACTCTTACACAACTCTGTCCAACAATCATACTCTTACACAACTCTATCCAACAATCACACTCTTACACAACTCTATCCAACAATCATACTCTTACACAACTCTGTCCAACAATCACACTCTTACACAACTCTAACACGCACCCTCAGGGATTGTACATTTCATTGCACTTTGGTTGAGGTTGACCACTGAGATTGCCCTATCATTGGTACACACGCACACACGCATCCAAGCACTGGTTAATACGTCCTGATATCGCCTAAAAGACTACGATCTGGATAAAAAGGGGCGTGCCTTCCCCTATATAAAACAGAGAGGGAAACCGTTTGCACGCACACAAAGAGATACATTAGATTATAATAAGTTTTGTCAAAGTACAGCCGTCAACAAGAACAAGAGGACACAGCTACAAATTAAGTAAAGAAAGATCCAGATTAGAAATTGGGAAATATTTTCATTTAGCTATAGTGTGGTGAATGATTATAATCCATTGTCACAAAAAATAGTCAGTTAATGCATTCCAAAATAGATTGTACGCACTTAGTTATTTTTAGATCACGTTGAGTAGAAGAAACTGGTTGTATACAGAGTCTACAGAAGCGTCTAAGTCAGTAATGAAAAGTTAAAGTAAAGTTATTCCCGAGGAGAGTTCTTCTTTAAATTCCAAGGGCGTTAAGTTGATCCAAGGGTGTTAAGTTATTAGTTCTTCATCTTTTCCTAGTGGAAGCTAATTTTCAACATTATATCTAGTAATATAATCGTATCACTTGTGAAAATCAATGCCGTGAAAGAAACTTCCTTCGGTGATGGAGTGTTGGCGGCTTCATTATACAAATCCACATCTTTTAAAAGGGATGGGTGGTTAGATCCCTTCGTCCCAGCGGTACTTGCGTCCCAATTCACTCGAAACAAAAGAAATATATTTTTTCAGTATTACATTTGATATTCTGACGTAACAGAAAAGACCACTTTTTCAGTCTTTCGGGTGTGAAACATTCTGCCTGAATAGACGAGAATTTCTGCTTCCCTTATTCCTGCCGTCTTAGCAATGAATTTCTGGAATCTGTCAATTCTGGTTCACGTTAATAAGGAATGTAACATCCAGTTTCTACAGTAGCATGGCATTATGTTTGCTATCAGACGATGTAAAAACAACCATGTTATGGTGCTGTCCTTGACTGAGCAACATGATAGATGAGATGTCGACATGAACAATGTCGGCAGGACATCTCTGTGATGTAAGGTCCTTGCTACAAAGCTCGGGAAAGACCTACAGGGAGAGATCATTATTTTTGAATACTGCTGGCCTCAAGAGCCGTCAAGCATCCATCTTTACAAGCTAACCCTGAAGATTAGGCGCAACACTCCTACCTTTACCTTTTACGTATTTTTTTAAAATAAAAGCATATCGACCTGTCCTCCCCTTAACCTGAAATGGAATGTCCCGGTAAAGTCAAATTCATTAGAAGAACTCTGTTTGGAATGAAGTTTGAAATGGAATGTCCCGGTAAAGTCAAATTCGTTAGAAGAACTCTATTTGGAATGAAGTTTGAAATGGAATGTCCCGGTAAAGTCAAATTCGTTAGAAGAACTCTGTTTGGAATGAAGTTTGGAATGGACTTCACTGCATTTCCCTAAAAAAAAAAAACTTGTCTCGGGTTTTTTTTCTCCCATTTTAGCTCGGTCTCTCTCTCCAGCGATGAACCCAGGGATCTCCGGAAAAAAATTGACATTCGCCACAGAGACCCACTTTCTCTAACGTAGGGTCAGATACTTATTTACAGACGACGCCCTCTTTATCCATCCCCCTCCCAAACCCTTTCCCTATACAGCTGGGCCGACTGAAGCGTGCCGGTAGTGAGAGTTGAACCCCGTACCTTTGTCTTGAACAGCGAGCGCTCTACCACCACACTAATCCGACGTTCGATCACGTGCACGGTTACCGGAAATCAGAGACTTGACCCAGTGCAAACCTACCAAGAATCTTGTAAAAGGGGACATACCTTAATAGTCGAAGTGCGGCTAACTCGTTTATACGATTTTGCGTAAACCGAGCATATGTAGTCGAGTAAGTACTACTCGTATATATAGTGGTGAACCAAAACCTTACCAGCTTCCTGTGGAGCAAACACGTAAATAATGGGTGGCGTCTACAAACGCATGAAAGAGAAAGACAAAGGTAGTCCCACAGCAAACACTGCTGTCGGGGATGAAGTGTTAGACTTAATTTTATTTCACCTCATCTTATTATGTGTTATGGTGGCTAGTTCACATCCACGCTTCCTTTTCTTACCTGACAGTATGCCATGTAACCATTCACGGTTGGGTCGATCAGATCATGTCGATAGTTGAAATTGAAAATGATATATTTGCAGTGACAAGCGAACGCTTCAAAAGGTAAAAATAGTATCATAGCAGTACACTGCTTTCAGAGACAAAGTGTAAGAGACTTTATTGTAAGAAACTGCATTTGTTTATTAGATGGGGTGATCAGTTCCCTTCCTCGCTGCCTTTGTTTCTAACAGTATATCAGGTATCCAGTTACAGCTAGGTTGTCTGGAGTGTACACGTAACGCGAGTTGAATCCCGTATCTGTGTAAAGCAAGCTCTTAACTAATCTGATAAGACTGCACAATTAATACTTAAACACTTCCCATTTACTAACACAAACACAAGAAGTATTTAATGAGGGCAACTCTTCTATTCCCCTGCCCTCTCTTCTCTTCTCTCTCTGTTTCATTTGACTGTCCTACAGTCACAATCTTTGACAACTTTCACACGCACCCTCATGATGAGGCCATTCCATTGCACTTTGGTTGGGCTATTTTCTGAGGGCACACAGACCTAGTATAGGTACATACAGACGCACACATGCATTCAAGCACTGGTTTGTGCGTCCTGATATCGCCCAATGGACTACGGTCTGGGGTGGAAAATGGCGCGCCTCCGCCAGTAGAAACTAGTGAGGCAAACATCTAAGCAACAACAGCAATTATTTAATGTGCCAAATGTGTACTACGTTACTTTTTACTATACTGAAATTAAAGCCTATATCATTTCAAAAGCCAATTTATAACCAGCGACAACAAAATGTTGATTTTAAAATTATGTCTTCTTCAAAAGGACTTTCTCTTATCTATTATTTGCTATAACAAGAAAATGGATTTATGCGTGCAGTATTTTCATTTGAACGTTTGTACGTAATATTCCTGCGGTTCTATCCATGCCCAACCCTGTATAAGGTTAAGTGCTTTTTAAACATTGGATAGTTCAAGCTTTGATACTGTTTGGTCACATTATCACCAACATCGGGTGCCGTATAGATTAGACCAACTGGTACAACAACATACACGCTGGTACAACTGGTAACATAAATACCGTTTGCATAAACGGTTGGTGGAATCGGAACTTATCAGGGCTAAACTATGGTAAACAGAATCGGTGCTCACCAGAGCTAAACTATGGTACACAGAATCGGGGTTCATCAGACCTAAACTATGGTAAACAGAATCGGGGTTCATCAGAGCTAAACTATGGTAACAGAATCGAGGCTCATCGGGGCTACAATGTGGTAAACAGAATCGACACTTTTTAGAGCTAAACTATGGTAAACAGAATCGGGGTTCATTAAGGCAACACTATAGTAAACAGAATCTGGGCTCATCAAGGCTAAACTATGGTAAACAGAATCGGGGCTCATAAGAACTAAACTATGGTAAACAGAATCGGGGCTCTTAAGAACTAACCTATGGTAAACATAATCGGGGCTCATAAGAACTAAACTATGGTAAACAGAAACGGGGTTCATTAAGGCAACACTATAGTAAACAGAATCTGGGCTCATCAAGGCTAAACTATGGTAAACAGAATCGGGGCTCATAAGAACTAAACTATGGTAAAAAGAATCGGGGTTCATTAAGGCAACACTATAGTAAACAGAATCTGGGCTCATCAAGGCTAAACTATGGTGAACAGAATCAGCAGGTATCAGGGTTCAATCAGGGAGAATAGAACCAGTCTTTGTAACGCTTCAATCATGGCCAACATGAATGAAACCATGGTCAACATGAATGAAACCATGGCCAACATGAATGAAATCATGGTCAACATGAATGAAACCATGGCCAACATGAATGAAACCATGGCCAACATGAATGAAACCATGGCCAACATGAATGAAACCATGGCCAACATGAATGAAATCATGGCCAACATGAATGAAACCATGGCCAACATGAATGAAACCATGGCCAACATGAATGAAACCATGGCCAACATGAATGAAATCATGGCCAACATGAATGAAACCATGGCCAACATGAATGAAACCATGGTCAACACAATCAACCGTTATCGGGGTTAAATCGCGTTCCACATAACTAAGCTAAAACAGTTCTAAACGGAATGTCAACAGAATCAACCCCTTTAGGTCTAAACTAAAGTCAACAGAATCAATCCTTTATGTCTAAACTAATGTCAATGGTCTAAAGAAAGGTTGTTAGCATCAACTCTTGGCAGGGCTAAACTAAGGTCACCAGAATTCACCCCTTTAGGTCTAAACTAAGATCAACAGAATCAACCCTTCAGGTCCACACTAAGGTCAACATAATCAACCACTTTAGGTATAAACAAAGGTCGCCAGTATCAACTCTTGTCAGGGCTAAACTACGACCAACTATCAAATAATCAAGTAGGTAAACGGGCTTTGTAGATCCTAGCTGGAGACGCAAGAACAGTACCATGTTGTTTAATGAGACTTCTTAGTTTGTGCACAGCGCAAGCAATCTCATTATGTTGAACACACAAATGATTTGTCGCAGACTTCCTGTAAGGAACCAAGTGCAGTCCTGATTTTATGCTCCAGAACTAGTGAAATGAAGTGCGTTCTAATGTTTCCAAAAAAGACTGTCCGTAGCTGAACTCGCCATTCCTTGTCAAAAGAGATATAGTGTGCAGGCTAGGTGTTGTAACCACCGAAACATACGAAAACAACCTATACGTTACCATGACAGTGATGGCTTTGAACCAGATTCCATTGGTTAACAGACCAGTATCCTATAGCTGATACCTCATACAAATGAGGACACATGCTCCTGTAGACGAATATTCCATGCCACCCCTTGCCCCTTTCTGCGCCCTCCCCCCAATCCTCAAATCGGAACACCTAATCCAGCTCTCTCATCGCCTTGGTCGATTGGCAGGTACTTTGAAGCTCTGTTTTCACTACTAGCACATTCATTCCCTGACTATGTCCTTAACCTTGTGACGTAAATGAGAGGGATTTTCTTTGTTCTCATAGAGTAGCGACGCAGATGTAGAGGAGATACGCTTGATTACATTTCGTCTCGTCAGTTGATGTTGGTGTGATTGTGAAAGTTATCATATAGTTGCTCACTTCTTAACCAATGTAAAGCGTTTGATACGATGTGCCACATTTTACATCCTAACTGATTCGCTCCGAAGCGCCGATATACCGGCTCGCATCCTTCTTACAATATCGCAGAGCTGATTTATTGACTATAATAATTAACTTAACTTAACGTCTTAATACTGGTTTAAAAGACTCTGCTGAGTCTGTATACAACTAATTTAATTTAAATGTTCTTGCTCTAAAAGATATGCGCATCCAATCTATTATTAAATGCATTAACTGTCCTTGCCTTCACTATTTCCCGTGGCAATGCATTCCAAGCATTCATCAAACTCTAAAAGAATATTTCCTAATATCTAATCTGGACCTTTCTTTAGTTAATTAGTAGTTATGCCCTCTTGTTCTTGTAGATGATTGTATTTTGAAGAAAAAAACCTTGTAATAGTCTAATTTATCCGTTCTTTTGATTATCTTATAAACTTGTATTAAGTCATCTCGAATTCTTCTTTTGTCTAGTCACTGTTTGTCGGTTCTTTCATCATAAATGTAATTCTGGAATCATACTATCAGCTTTATCGCTCTTTTTTGTATCCTTTCCAGCATGTTTATATCCTCTCTACGATAAGGACTCCACACCTGTACACACTACTGCAATCTAGGTCTAACTAATGCTTTATACAGTTTGACAATCACTTCCTTGCTCTTATGTTTAATATTTCTTTTTATCATACCTAACATTGCATTTCCATTTGTCACTGCTACCTGCTCACCCACATTACCTGATTGATATATTATAGCTTTTGGTCCCTTTCTTTTTCTGTCATTCTAATATTGTTCTTGCCCATTCTGTAATTATGTTCTAAATTGGATCTAACCGTGTACATTTATCTACTTTAAACTAAATTTGCCAGCTCATATACCATTCTCGAATTGTATCTAAATCCGATCTCAATATCTCCATTCCTGTTTTAGATGAGACACTACTGCATAGTTTGTGTCATGCACGAATTTTGCAATCATGGATCCGATATCAATGTCCAAATCGTTTATATATATCAAGAACAAAATTGATCCTAAAACCGAGCCTTATAACACTTCACTTTTTACTTCACACCACTCAGAGGAACTCCTTATTTATGGAGTCACAACATATACGTACAAGTCTCTGAATACCAAGTTGTCCTAACATGTGTTATGTACCTGCACTTCTCAGTGCCAGTTTACGTTGCATGAATAAATACTTCCAGAGGCTCAACTTATTCACGAAGGAATTAGTAAATTGGATATCTACACCTGTCAGCCCATCTCATCTGCTTTCGGCAAATCTTTTGTTAATGCATGCTGACTATTGCTGACTTATCTGATATAGCGTCTGTCCTCGCGACTTGTTTTGTCGGAAGCTCGACTGTAAATGAAGAACAGCGGTTTAATAAGGTAGCCAGGAGAGCGTAAAAAGTAAGGAGGAATGGGCCGGATAAACCAGTGGGGGCCAGCAGCGGTTATTAACGAACAAGAAATGGTTAAATCCGTTCCATAATTTTCGTGTTAAAAATCATTTTAAGCGTCTATCAACTATAGTTGTCTCTCTTTCTGTCTTTCTCTCTCCGGCCCTTTTTCTCTCCCTCTCTCTCTCACTCTCTCGCCTATTCAAGTCTTTCAACACCAAAAAAAGGCAGAGCTCAAAATTATTCAGTTCGATCTTTCAGCCGTGATTTTCTAGATTTCTTGCATGTTCGTTAATAACCGCTGCTGGCCCCCACTGGTTTATCCGGCCCATTCCTCCTTACTTTTTACGCTCTCCTGGCTACCTTATTAAACCGCTGTTCTTCATTTACAGTCGAGCTTCCGACAAAACAAGTCGCGAGGACAGACGCTATATCAGATAAGTAGACTATTTTTTTTCCTTATATGTTGATTTGCTAGTTCAAAATTGTTGTTGTTTGTTGTCCCTGATGAAGGCCTATTGGCCATAACGTAGGCTTTGTTTGTGTTCTCGTCTCGGTGCGGTATCTGACCATAGCCATTAAAAAATGTTTATTAATCAACTTTAACATTTTTTTTCATTAATTTTCTTCCAATCCTAATCTAGCCCATGTTTGCACCATTCTGGCGATTGTTCTACAAATAAACTCTCTGGACAGTCCTCGCTTCCTTTTTCCGTATAGTTTCACTGTAATCATTTACAACGGGAGATTTATTGTTCATCCGAAGCACGTAAGCTTATTTACAATGAAATTAGCAATATCATTCTGGTTGCACTTTAGTCGTATTTGCTCACTAGTCAGGAATGGTGTAGAAGTCTAGACTTTTTATTACCGAATTAATTCAATCTATTTTCAAGTGTATTTGTCATTTTCCAACTTTCACATATATTTGTTACTGTTACGGTTAGAATAACAATAACGTTACTTGAATATGTTGTGCTTACTTTCCGACTTCGATTTCTATATATTCATGAATTGATTGGAGACGGTGAATGCCAAATGCTACGGAGGAGAAATTCATTTGCCGCATTTCATTCGTATTTTGTATAATTTTACTGCATAAATACTTGATACTCTCAACTTTTTGTATCTGGACCATTGAGGTTACCCAGTACTTTATGTCGTATCAAAGCAAGTTAGCCACAGACATTAGCAGGTCTCTATGTCTGAATTCTTGAACAGTTCTGAAAAGCACTTCGTCTCGAAAATGATCGCACTTCGACAAAAACACAGGATTGAGAGTAACTATTACTTCTGTTCTACTCTTAGGAATCAATTTCACAGCACTCCGGGCATACTCATAGGTGCTCCGTTTCTGTCAGTAAATGGTGAGGTGTGTCGGTACTGATGGTTCTTGTAGTTCGGTGGTTGAACACGCTTCGGCGTCGTTCTCTCATACGCCCTACTTCTCTCGACCCTGGTTCATTATTTCAAAGTTCTAATAATAACATGGATGTCTAACAGGTGTAGTGGTAGTGTAATCGCTTTTCAAGGCAACTGTAATTGAGTGCAATTCCCGTAACATGCACGCTGCAATTGACTCAGCTGTAAATTGGTACATGACTTACAGTTATGGATAGAAAAGTAAGCGAGGAAGAAAACTGACTTTCCTACCTAACACACGCGTTGGATCAAAGTACTGAGCATTGCATGAGCTACAGCGGTCAGCGACCCATAGCTGTCTGCTAGCGTCAGGGCCAGCCAACCAGAGCTGCCAAGACCCTTCTACACCTCCACGCGGTGATCCTGGATAACAGGCTGCAACAGAGCAGACTGCTAAGGAGAAGGGATCGAAGAGGGAAGGTTAGCCTAGTACTCAAAATGCGTACTGAAGTTGGATGTGTTGGACTGAAAGGTGTAAATATCGCAGTCAAGTTGTAAACTACAACACAGTTCATTCCGTTTTCCGACCAACATCCTGCCACTTGCAAAGTCCTTTTTAGGGCTTGGTAGCGGGAGATTGAGAATGAACGAAGAAGAAGAAAAAGAATAAAGAAAAATCTCTGCACTTCATTCCTGGCCAGCCGCAAAGTCAACTAATGAACTCTCATTACCTTTTTAACATGTACGTCATCTTTATAACCGGAGTATCTCTAGGGCAAACGAGAACCAGTCGCGTTTCTTCATTATGGATGCGTTCCAATCTTCCACACAGTGATCTTGATAGTGTGAAGATGTCCAGAAGACGATCTATAAATGAAAGAGCTAACTGCAGATAGGCGATGACAAGCGGTCGCTGGTCTAGGTTTGCAGCTACCATTGTCTTGAGAGCTGAAAGCCCTCTTACTTGCAGGCGCAAAACATCACAAGATAAATTTGAGACGCAGACCCGTTAGAGAGTTTATCTCTCTCAGGAAGAAGTAGCCAGGCCAGGCAGACTCACAGGCCTGGATACGCTCTAGTTCATCAAGATGTAAGTCAGTACATGACAGTGGTATCGAGGTAGAGTGTCCGCCTTGGGTGCCGGAGGTCGCAAGTTCGAATCACGTTGGACACAGGGATTATTTTTAACGTGGATTTTCTGGTAAAAATTCTCCTGATCTCTGGGTAGCGAGATCGGACCCCTGTGTTCCGTGTTGAGCACGTTAAAAATTCCTTGGCAGTTGGAAATCGAAAAGAGTAGGCTTAATTGCCGCTGCCCTGCCAAAAATTAAAATTCTAGCTAAAAACACACACAAAATTATTTGTTCATTTCCCCAGGTGGTTTTTAAGAGCAGCTATAGATGGTGCCTAACTGGCTGCGAGTCTACTTGGCTCTAGTGTTTGAGTCTGGTGGACTCGCACATCGGCTAAACCATTTTCCAAGAAACTGGTTGTATACAGACTCTGTAGACGCTTTTAAACCAGTATAAAGGCGTAAAGTTAAGTTAAGTTAGTACGGAGCTGAAATAAAACATCACACGAACAGAAGGAGAAGACCAGCGTCTTGGATTGGTACACAAAAGACACTGGCTGACAGTATCACAAGGTAATCATTGTTCTTAAATTAACAGGGTAAGCGAAACAGACAAATACAGACAAACGTGTGGCATGCGGAAACTGAGATGGATACATAACAAGTGAATAGCGTCCCCTGCAAAATGATTATTGCTAAATTCACATGCCAGCACCCAAGTCTTTCCCCGGATTTTTTAAATGAAAGACAAGAGTAGCTACCCTGCCCCACAGAGCGCATGTCGTTAGAGGCGACTAACTGTGTGACATGACATAACACCGGCCATGGTTAAGTGGTTTGATAAGAGCAGCACATATGGTTCCTAACAGGCTGCGATCTACTATGCTGTAGTGTTTGAGTTTATTAAGATGGACGCACATCGGTTAACCACCCTCCGTGGCACTCGTTCTAACACAGTGAAGTAATAAGCTGATCGAGCCTAGTCTGTTCAGCAGAAAATCTTTCTTCCAGCTACATACAGTTCACTCCAGAGCTGGGACCTGCACATGCATCTGCCCCTGCCGAAGTACACGTCAACTAAGACTAAGACATAGGCAGCTGATAGGTGTTGCTTGTTTGGTAATACTCCTCAGACTACCAACAAAACAGCTAAGAATACAAGACAGTGGTGCACTTCGTATGAGCCACCTTCTGTTATACAAGACAGTGGTGCACTTTGTATTAGCCACCTTCTGTTATACAAGACAGCGGTACACTTCGTATGAGCCACCTTCTGTTATACAAGACAGCGGTGCTCTTTGTATGAGTCACCTTCTGTTATTCAAGACAGCGGTGCACTTCGTATGAGCCACCTTCTGTTATACAAGACAGCGGTGCACTTCGTATGAGCCACCTTCTGTTATACAAGACAGCGGTGCACTTTGTATGAGCCACCTTCTGTTATACAAGACATCGGTGCACTATGTATGAGCCACCTTCTGTTATACAAGACAGCGGTGCACTTCGTATAAGCCACCTTCTGTTATAAAAGACAGCAGTGCACTTCTTATTAGCCACCTTTTATTATACACGACAGCGGTGCACTTCGTACGAGCCGCCTTTTGTTCACCAGACATAGATTTGGACACACATACATGTACCTATTTCAGACGACAGATAAACGTCTGAACATTGTCTCCATGTCTGTCGGTTCAACAGGAAGAGAAGAGTGACAACATTTATTCCCACTCTCTCCCTCTCTCACCTCCTCCTCCACCCCACCCCGCGCCGAATAACTAAATAAACGGATGCATTGTATAGTGACGAGAGAAGCCTAAGACAGATTATCATGTGAATGAGAGAAATAGATGTTGAACGACGGCAAAGATACATTGAATCTCTTAAGATTTGATACCTCTATTAGTCTCTCTGTATCTCCCTGCTACCCTTGCCTCTTCCTCCTCCCACTTATTTTCTTTCTTGTGGTTGTTGTTGTTGAGTGCTCTGTAGAGGGCGTTAGTTCGAATTAGACTGCGCAGAAAGTTATCTGTTTCCATGGACAACTACAGAAAGTGAGGTGGCATTTTGGTCAGTATACTCGTTTTGCCTGATCACCATGTTTTATCTGATCACCATGTTTTATCTGATCACCATGTTTTGCCTGATCACCATATTTTGCCTGATCACCACGTTTTGTCTGATCACCATGTTTTACCTGATCACCATGTTTTGCCTGATCACCATGTTTTGCCTGATCGCCATGTTTTGCCTGATCGCCATGTTTTGCCTGATCCCCATGTTTTGCCTGATCGCCATGTTTTGCCTGATCACCATGTTTTGCCTGATCCTCATGTTTTGCCTGATCACCCCCTCTTTCTCTGATCACCATGTTTGCCAGATCACCATGTTTTGCCTGATCACCATGTTTTGCCAGATCACCATGTTTTGCCAGATCACCATGTTTTGCCTGATCACCATGTTTTGCCAGATCACCATGTTTTACCTGATCAATATGTTTTGCCTGACCAGACTTAATCCTCCTCTTCAACTTCCTTCTGGTCAGTTTTTTCCATGTAAATGTTGCGTTGATATACGAGGGCGATGTGAAAAGTCTTGCCTTCGAGGAGATAATTTCATCAAAGTGCAAGATTTACGCAGGAGCTTTAAATTTTTTAAAGCTTGGTAATGTGTCATTTTTGTCTAACATAGTTACCATCCTGGTCCACACAGAAACGCCAACGTCGGACAAGTTTTTGCATCCGTGAAGAAAACAAAATCAGACTTCTCCCAAAACCAGGTACGCACAGCTGTTTACATCTTCTCGACAGAAACGTAGCGGAGTCTTCTGAGGTGGTTCAACTTCGGGGAGAGGAAGAAGCCACAAGGTGCCAGATCAGGACAGAACGATGGGTGCAGTCCTCAAACTTGAGATGCTTCCATTCAGCCTCTGTTTGTCGACTCGTGTGTGTGGGGCAGCATTGTCGTGTTGAAGAATTTCGTGCATGCACATACGAACACGCAGCAATCGTGCTAGAAGTTGCTGCAGCGTTTTAACATATCGGTCAGAGTTGACGGTATTGCTGTTTACTTAAATGTGGACTACGGCCTTGCAGTTCCAAAAGATCGTAATCATCACTTGTTTGGGGGGAGAGGGCGTGGGTGGGGGGGGGGGGAGTAGGCGAGTTCTTATGCTTTGCACTACGTAGACTGGCGCTTGTTTTCTGAATCATAATGATGTGTCCATCACAGTCGCCAATGCTAATTCGAAATTGGCTTTGTGTTTAACTCGTACCAGAAGTTCCTGACACCCCTGCAGACGAGGGACCCAGCTCGTACACGCAGGACATGGATAATGTAATGGACTAGCTCAATCGAAATCATAAGTAATTGGACGATTTGTGTCTGCTTAACACGGTGATAGGCACGAAATAGTTCGTCTGTGCAAAATTGATGTTGTGCATCCCCAGCTGTCGTCCGCTGCGAGCCTGGTCATGCAGGTTCGTTGTGCCTAGAATATCGCTTCTTACAGTCCTGTCGATACTAACAGTACTGACACCCACACGTCACCATATACCGCAGTCATTCCTCGATGCATATCGATAGACTCACAACGTTCCGCCATCAGGAATTCAATAACAGCACGTGGCTTCAACCGTATTTCCATGGAGGCCGCCATTTTGTGCATTTGTGTCACGTTTTAGGCGCTTGCCACTACATGCCCCTGTAGTCACTTTTTGAGATTATTTTCACTTAAATGTCACGTCGCTCTGAGCACTTTTGTCGTATTTATGGCGCTGGAGGTAACACTTTTCAAATCATCCTCGTACATCGAACAATATCCCAGTTCCTGGGAGATGATACGGTTCATAATAATGTATTGGCTAGTCTATTATGTCCCATTTATCTGTATTTTTAACCTTCTCCGTTTGGTCCCTCGCAAAAATAGCATACCACTTTCTTGCTCTTTTCATAATCTTTACTCTCTTCTTCTTTATTTTGTTCTTCCTCTTTTTCATAATCATCTTCAACAAAATAGAAGAACAACGCCCAATTCACTCCTGTATTGTTGCAACATTTAGGGTAGGAAATACCAAAGTTAATATTGCGTAGTTGAAGAGAATGTTACAAAAAAAATTCACAGTTGTATAACCTGACATCGTTCGCAATGACAATAATAATACCAAGGTATTGACTAAGGTACGCACTTTGGACTACAGACAGGGATCAAGACGCTGAACAGCGCGTGAACTGCAGTGGTCAGCGACCCATAGCTGACTGCTAGCGTCAGGGCCAGCGAACCATAGCTGCCAAGACCCTTCTACACCTCCACGCGGTGATCCTTGATAACAGGCTGCAGCAGGGCAGACTGGCTAAGGAGAAAGAATCGAAGAGGGAATGCTAACCCGGTACTAAAAAAATGCTTGCTGAAGTCGGATGTGTTGGACCAAAAGGTGAAAATATAGCAGTCAAGCTGTAAACTACGACACAACGCATTCCGTTCTCTGGACTACATTCTGCTACTTAAGCCCTTTCAGGGTTTGGTAGCGGGAGATTGAGTACGAACGAAGAAGAAGAAGGACTACAGCCAGAGCAATTCAGGTCACTTCTGTTGTCCATCCTCTTGTGCCAGGGATTGACGTGAGGAACGCAAGTTGCATTTCTTGGGTTCAGTGTGTTATGTCAGTTGTTGTTAGTCAATGTTGATGAAAGAGTACTCTAACGTTTTCTATCCCTTCTCTGTGGGTCAGCCTCGTTCCCTGTAGCGTACCTTCTAGTTGTATAAGTGTGCAGTAAGAGTTGATTAAGCCGTATTCTCATGAAATGGCGGAATAATCCTATTTTCTGTCTAAAGATGTATTCAGTACAAGCGATGCATTCTACCATATTCCCAATGACTTCTAATGCCCATCTCACTGGGTGACATTTTGTTTCTTACTTGAAATAGTAATAAATTAATAATTATTACTTGAAATACTTGATCTTGGTATTCAAACAGGCAGATATTTGCCCGTCTTACGAAGCGTGTCAAACCTGATGAGATGGTTGCCGTCGTACACTGTATGTCTAACCTGCTGAGATGGTTGCCCGTCCTACGCTGCGTGTCAAACCTGCTGAGATGGTTGCCCGTCCTACGCTGCGTGTCAAACCTGCTGAGATGGTTGCCCGTCCTACGCTGCGTGTCAAACCTGCTGAGATGGTTGCCCATCCTACGCTGTGTGTCAAACCTGCTGAGATGGTTGTCCGGCCTAAGCTGTGTCAAACCTGCTGAGGGTGTTGCCCGTTCTACGCAGTGTCAAACCTGCTGACATGGTTGCCTGTCCTACGCTGTGTGTCAAACCTGCTGAGATGTTTGTTCGGCCTTCGCTGTGTCACACCTGCTGAGATGTTTGTTCGGCCTTCGCTGTGTCACACCTGCTGAGATGGTTGCAGTCCTACGATGTGTCAAACCTGCTGAGATGGTTGTCCGGCCTACGTTTCGTGTCAAACCTGCTGAGATGGTTGTCCGGCCTACGCTTCGTGTCAAACCTGCTGAGATGGTTGTCCGGCCTACGCTTCGTGTCAAACCTGCTGAGATGGTTGTCCGGCCTACGCTTCGTGTCAAACCTGCTGAGATGGTTGTCCGGCCTACGCTTCGTGTCAAACCTGCTGAGATGGTTGTCCGGCCTACGTTTCGTGTCAAACCTGCTGAGATGGTTGTCCGGCCTACGCTTCGTGTCAAACCTGCTGAGATGGTTGTCCGACCTACGCTTCGTGTCAAACCTGCTGAGATGGTTATCCGGCCTACGCTTCGTGTCAAACCTGCTGAGATGGTTGTCCGGCCTACGCTTCGTGTCAAACCTGCTGAGATGGTTGTCCGGCCTACGCTTCGTGTCAAACCTGCTGAGATGGTTGCAGTCCTATGCTGCATGTCAAACCTGCTGACATATGATTGCCCGTCAAATGCTGCGTGTCAAAGCTGCGAAGATATTTGCCCATCTTACGAAGCGCGCCAAACCTGCTGAGATATTTGCCTATCTTATGAAGCGCGCCGAACCTGCTGATATATTTAATAGATACTATGCGTGTCAAAGCTGTTTAGAATATGTGTCTGTCTTTGCTCTTTCCGATTTTCAGCTGTTGGCACATCATGGTAATCAAACAAAGATACTTTAAGAGGCGTGTGCATTGGCCATGTGCCCTCATCAATTGAATTTAATAATGTTCTCGTAACAAATTGTTACAAAATCTAACTTGGAATCACAGGGTGCAGAACTGTGCTTTACGCACCATTAGTGGAGATACGTGATCAACACCAAAGGGCAACTTACGAAATCCACACATATTTGAAACCCATTGGATGAAGCTGTTATGGAAGCTTATGAAAGAAGTAGCATAATAAAATGGGATAATTCAAACAGACCCCTTGTAGAAAATTGGCAACCAAGTTCAGAATTTAAAAAATGGTGAACATTGTAGGCCTGATTATATCCAAATAGACAGACGCTAACCAAATGTTCACCTACCACGTCGTTAAAAGAAGGATGCAGTGAGTCGCTGGACACTCAATCAGACATGTTAATGGGAAAGCAGACATTCTAACAAAAAGAGATAACAAAAAATACAGTTTCGCACAGCAACAATTCTACAAACCGTCAAACAGCGATTAGAAACAGCAACAACTCTACAAACAGTCAAACAGCGATTAGAAACAGCAACAATTCTACAAACAGTCAAACAGCAACAACTCTACAAACAGTCAAACAGCGATTAGAAACAGCAAACAAAGGAACGTGACTGAACATATTGGTCACGAGAGACAGGCAGGGAAATATACAGACATTTGGCAAGCCTCAACCAAAATTACAGCATCAGCCAGCACACAATAAGAAATCAGAATACCATTTTCCGGCTGAGAACCCGACACATCACACTTAACAAACACCTAAACATAATCCAAGCACAAAACACTACGATACCATCTGCCTACACGCCCTTAGGCATACCAGGAATCACCGTCCCCTTGAATGTCTGCTGCTCAAGGATTTAAGAAAATGTTTCTGCCTGGAGGTCAAATAAATGGAACACTTTGTGTGGTACTAAACAACTAACAAACACGCTTAGATTACATGGCATTTGGCCGGGAGGGGGGGGGGGGGGGGGGGAGATTCAAAATTCTTTTCAAATCCGTAAGAATAACGAAAGCAACAACATCTCATCGTGAAAACCATGGAAGCGTTAATGGGGAACCAAAGATAAAAGAGCTATGGAAACATTGTAATTAAAACCTTCTGACGTGAATTTACCAGTTGGATCAAATTTAACTGACAATTGTCTCACGTTATCTGTGTTGTTTCTAAATATATGTTTAGCTTTTGTCCTGCAACATACTAATTCGCCTTTCGTTGCTGCCCAGTCCTGATTTTTAAAAACAAATTCTTGTCTCTTAAAGTTGACACCTTCTGTTATTAAATTAAAGACACAAATCAGAACCGATGCAAAAATAAACGTCGGGGTAGAAATGAAATCTTGGTGTACTAAGCCGCATACTATGCAAGTCGGTGTAGTCAGTTCCCTACCTTGCTGTTTCTAAATTTCTCAACTCAAACGTCAGGGACCCATTTCCAGGTGGAGACAATTGGGAAAGTGATTGTGCCAAGCACGAACCATGGTCCGGATTGTTTCTCTTAGTGCGTGAACTCGAACTCTGGCACACTGTAATCCCAAGACTAGTAAGCCAGCTCACTGTCGACTAGGATACCCGCTACACACCTTCTGTTATTACATGTTATCAATTGCTGAATTAGCAAAGCTGCTGAGATATTTTCTGTCCAACAATACGTGTCACAGCTGATGAAATATATGCATTCCAACGATACGTGTCAAAGCTGCTGAGATATGCGGTTTTTGGAAAATCCCAAACTTACAAACCCAGTCCAAGGCCATAGTCTACGATGCATGGGTCATTAGCAACTTCCGTCAAAAAAGAGCAGGGGCGTAACACCTTCCATCTCCGACCACTTCATCTTAGGCGTTTCATGGATGAACCTAGTGACATGGGGATTTGCAGAACTCGCACCGGCCTACTAAGAATGTAAATTCTTTAAAGCCAGCGAAGACTGCGATGGTCTGGTCATGTTCGTCGCACGGTAGATGGTAGCATCACCAAAGATAAACTTCATGGACAGCTGACTCAGGACAAATAACAGTATTCCGCCTGCAGTTGAGGATCAAATATGTGCTTAAACGTAGATTAGAGGTAATGGACATACCTCTGGCATACCGAGAAGGTGATCTAAGCGGAAGTGCACTCAAAAGAGTCAACTAATATATATAAGCGAAAAGAGGCACACGTAAAACGGCGAGGCGAAATGCAAACGCCATAAAGAAGAGAGAAACAAACAAAAAGTCAGTAGAAAGTTACGTCAAGGACTTAGCACTTAAGTTGTGTAACACGTTTACCAACCACCGAAAAACTGACACAGAACTGATGAAATTCATTTATGCCGATAACACAGATGATGCTGACCAAGAAAATGGTTTTGAAGAGGTGAAACGCAAACTGACCAGCGTCCTTGTCTTATATTACCACAAACATACCACAATCATCTCCACAAGCATCATCATAAACATCACCACAAACATTACCACAAACATCACCACAAACATCACCACATACATCACCACAAACATCACCACTAACATCACCACAAACATCACCACAAACATCACCACAAACATCACCACAAACCTCACCACACACATCACCACAAACATCACCCCAAACATCACCACAAACACCACCCCAAATATCACCACAAACCTTACCACAAACATCACCCCAAACATCACCACACACACCACCCCAAACATCATCCCAAACATTACCACAAACATCACCACAAACATCACCACAAACCTCACCACACACACATCGCCACAAACACCACCCCAAACATCACCACAAACATCCCCACAAACAAAACCCCAATATAAACCCCAGTACAAGCCCCAGTATAAACCCCAGTATAAACCCAAATATGTGCTGTGCACCTCAGAAATATGGATACAAAAATAAAGCTACATATCCAATGGCAAGGACAGAAACTGGAACACGGTATGGCTCCCGAATTCCTATGTGTAAAGTTGGAGAGCACGCTGTCCTCTGCGATACACTGCCAGGAATCAAAACAGACGCTACTTGCAAGGAAAAATTGTTTTTATAAAATCGACTGGCACAACATGTGGGGCAAAGGCAGATGTCCTCCGAACACTAGCGTCCTCTATGTGTTTCTCTGTAGCTGAGTACTCCGCGCCAGTTAAGAAAAACTCTGCGTATATCAAATTTAATGAACAGCAATAAATGAGACTGACTGGATAGTTACAGGGCGCCTAAAACTTACTTCATTAAAAAAAAATACCCCAGAATCGTCATGGAACCACCTGAGATGCGAAGAAGTGTGGAATCAGAACTCGAAGGAGAGAAACTAGTAAACTACTCAAGACTATGTTTGGAGACCAGGTGGAGTGAACAAGACTACAATCTAGTGGAAGATCCACTTCACCTGGTGTCCAAACATAGTGTGCCTTGAGTAATTTAACAGTTTCTAGAGTCAATTCAGCTCCTACAGACTAGCCCTGGAAATCGCCGCCTTAATAAATGGAATGGACTGATGCAGGTACCCTGGATCAAGCTTAAGGAGGAACCTACGTCTGGACGCCACTTGTCTTACGCAACTGGAAGTCAACTGAATAGACTCCGAACTGGTGTATCAGGATGCAGGAACAACTTAAAGCCATGGGGATACAGGAATGATAAGACATCTTGCAGTGGAGCAACAGAAGATCCAGACCACCAGATGATCTGCCCGAACCTTCTGGAAACATTCAATATGGATGACATGTTTACGGGGAACCACAAAGCAATCAATGTGACCGAATATAGAAACATGATGTCTGAGGTAGTGCACAGCACGGGGAAGTAAGTAGATAAGAGCGAAACCATTAAATAGTCAGTCTTGACTGAAAGGGCTTACTTCCTTACCTACTCACTATTCTATTACTTTCGTATGCCGTCGACAAACGTTTGATCAGTGTTTTTTTCGGTAGTTAGACCAAATTTATGTTCCTGTAATCTTGCAGACATCCCCTTATTGTACATAGCGCCCTATATTCCTGTTTAACTCTGGCTATCAATTATCAGATACTTAAACATGAAATCCCGCATGGACCACATACAATGGTTTAAAGAGGCAGATCTGACCAGCAGACCGTCAGTTTGAGACTCCTGTTTTATATTGTCGACATTGTTTGTTATATATCTCACTCGTCTATTGGAACTTTCAATATTTTCAAAACCTGGAATTGTTGATCCGTTCACTATTTCCGGTGACGGTGAAACTATTTGTTCAGTTAAATTTGATCATTTTTGACGGTTGGGGGAGGGGGAGGGTGTGTGTGTGTGTGTTTATGCTTCCATATAGTTAACGTTTATTATAACTTTATTGATATATCTGCCTCAGTGGAAGTGAACAAGTTGAGTAAATCTTTACCTTATATTTCATTGGCTCCAGGAAACAGAAGAGGAAAAGAAGTAAAGAAGTGGCGGAGGGGGGGGGGGGGGGTGTAAGGGGCGGGGGGGGGGGAAATAGATAATAACACAGGAAGCAGTTTGGCGGTGTTTTTGTATCCTGTTACACTTGGAGCTGAGTTGCAAAGTGGTTAGTCTCGGATGCTCCAGGTTAGCCAGTTGGAAACTGGCATTCGATTAACAGACAGGGAGGACACGACAGGAAGGAATGTCAACTGGTCATTTACAGATAGTTGATACATTGTAAAATGAACCCCCCCCCCCCCTCCTCCCTCCCCCACCTCAGCCTCAACACTTCGCCCCCAACAGCAGTACCTGTTATGGGACTATCTTTACCGAGTGACACATATGGAATGATCAAGAAAAAACACTCGAACGAAGAAGAAGAAGAAGAAGAAGAAGAAGAAGACTTGTTGGCAAATTATTTATTATTAGCAAGTGAGCATTTTGAAGGAAAAAAAGCAACTCATTTTCTTGTTTTGTTTGTCAAACTTGGAGCTCATAGACTACTAGGCCTCTGAGAGTACGAGGCTCATGGGTCGCGAGGCCCTGCCATCACGATTACCATGGGAGTACTAGGTTCGTGGAAACGCGAGGCTCATACGAACACGACGACGGATTGGTCCAATCGGTTTACGACTTGCACACAAAACACACCAGTGGATGAGAGGCAGGAAAAGGACAATAAATGAGTTTATTAATAATTGTAGACGTGTTTTTGTTCTAATCCAACGGTTCTCAAATAGGCGCCGAGGACTCCTAGAAGTTTGTAAAGCCATTTAAATATAAGTTTAAAAAAATTTAAAAATTTCAAGGTACCTGAATTCTCATAGCATACACTGCTGTCGGGGATGAAGTGTTAGAAAGATTTTTTTGAAGACCGGGGGTCATTTGTTTTCCTCTCTGCCTTTTCATCTCAGTAAACAATGTACTCATTCGCAACTGTGTAGGACGAAACTTGGCAAAAACCAGGGACCCAATCCAGCACCTTAATGGTGAGACGTGAGCGCTCTGACACTCTGTGACTCAGACGTTCTTTCTTAAAATATTAAATATGAAAACAAGTATGAACTATTCATGTTTCTTTCAGATTAATCATTACTTTATTGTTGTTCAGTTAAACATAACCTTTTTTCGAATAGAAATGATTGCTCACACGTGTTTATTATGTCTAGGGTACAAGGAAAAAGCCTAATCGTAGAATTGCATATTTTGTTAATACAGCGGTAATACGGTAACTTTGTTACTACCTCTCGTATGTGTGGGTAAATATATATCGTAGCCGAAGTAACTCAATAGTTATTGCACTGACTTCCCAGCTGAGCGATCTTGGTTCGATCTCCGGTTGGTGTGGGATTTTCCCGATGGTAAAACGGTTCTCCAGCTTAAAAAATTGAGTATAAAAAGAATCTGCGAAAGTAAATGTTGACCACTAGCGTCTCGCTGGTCTATACAAATATGGGCTTAAGTCCATTTTACCAATATGCCACACAGGTCTGAAATAGGGATCTGTACTTTCCATTATATGTGTATGTATGTATGTGTGTTTGTTAGTGTGTGTGTGTGCTTGCAAACGTGTCTGCGTGTGGGTCTGTGTGTGAGTGGGAGTGATGTATCTATGTATATACTTGTATGTATATATATTTGTGTGTGTGTATATTTGTATGTACGAGGCGTGTTCAAATGAAACCGGACCATACTGCATCAAGTGAACATACGTACGATGGGCATGATGACGTTACTTCTGCTGTAAGCAGCACATACCAACCGTCAAGTTTGCAAAATTTTCTCATCCTCCAACTCTTAGTTTCCTCAGCAGACCGTTGAAAACATGGCGTGTGGTTGATGGATTCCGCCCAGAGTTGATCAGCGAGCAGTGATTCGGTTTCTAACAGCTGAAGGATGTAGACCAGTTGATATTCATCGCAGAATGCAGACAATCTATGGCGACAAAAGTGTGTCGATGACAACAGTGAGGAACTGGACAACGATGTATGAAGAAGGGCGTGAGTTAACGAAAAATCTTCCGAGACCAGGTCAGGCACAAATTGTTGCGTCAGAAGATGATATCCCCAAAATTGATTCACCAATTCGGGTGGACCTTCGCCTGAGCTTACGTTCGCCCATCTTTTGTCACCACATACTGCCTGCATATCACCATACACTGCTTGCATGTCACAATACACTGCCGGCATATCACCATACACTGTCTGCATGTCCCCATACCCTGCCTGCATGTCACCACACACTGCCTGCATGTCACCACACACTGCCTGCATGTCCCCGCACACTGCCTGAATGTCACCATACACTGCCTGCATGTCACTACACTGCCTGCATGTCAACATAGACTGACTGCATGTCACCATAGACTGACTGCTTGTCACCATACACTGCCTGCATTCTGCGATGAATGTCAACTGGTCGACATCCTTCAGCTGTTAGAAACCAAATCACCGCTCGCTGATCAACTCTGGGCGGAATCCATCACCCACACGCCAAGTTTTCAACGGTCTGCTGAGAAAACTAAGAGTCGGAGGATGAAGAAATTTGGAAACTTGACGGTTGGTATGTGCTGTTTACAGCAGAAGTGACGTCATCATGCGCATCGTACGTATGTTCACTTGGGGCAGTTAGGTCCGGTTTCATTTGAACACTCCTCGTATGTACATATGGGATCAAGATGCTGAGCAGCGCACGAGCTGCAGTGGTCAGCGACCCAAAGCGGACTGCAAGCGTCAGGGCCAGCGAACCATAGCTCCAAGACCCTTCTACACCTCCACGTGGTGATCCTGGATAACAGGCTGCAGCAGGGCAGACTGGCTAAGGAGAAGGGATCGAAGAGGGAATGCTAACCCTGTACTAAAAAAAATGCTTGCTGAAGTAGGATGTGTTGGACCGAAAGGTGCAAATATAGCAGTCAAGCTGTAAACTACGACACAACGCATTTCGTTCTCTGGACTACATTCTGCTACTCAGGCCCTTTCAGGGGTTGGTAGTGGGAGATTGAGAACGTACGAAGAAGAAGAAGAAGAAAAGTATGTACATATGTGTATATACATATGTATATGTGTGTGTATTTCATTCAACTTGTTTCTAAAGGCGAAGCACTTTTTTGTGTCTAGAGAACTAGTGCATCCGATTTCATCACATCTTTTAAAAATTGGGTCCCAGGACTACGATCTTGCCGGTCCTTGGATCCAAACACATTTTAGTTTGGTTTGTGACTCGTGTCACTCATCGTCCCCCTGTCCACTCTTCCCTCCGTTTTTCTCTATGAAACTTGTCAACGAGTGTTGCAGTATGATAGCAATGATGAGAGTGCGTCTTTCCTCTTCCGGTGAAGCACTGGGTCACCATAACATCTGATGTCTGTACAGGAAGTCTGTATCTGATCATTAGCAGTCGGACTTTCAATAGGAAATGAATGATGATATTGCTAACTAGATACACAAGCTTCTTTAATCAACTTTAACGTCATTCTTGGAAGGTTACAGTCGCCCTCTTCTTGTTAACATCTGAAACACTGTAGTGATGCTGCCGATCACATTATATGTGCAATATTTAATCATCGTTTCTTTTCTGAAAAGGACAAGCAGCGAGGTAGGGCATTGGCCAAATTATCTAATAAAAAAGCCGTGGCCTAGTACAGAAATGTCTCTAACACTTCATCCCTGACCTAGGTCGAAGTGTCGTTGTGCTAGGCTTGACTTCATCTGCCTGTCGTTCACTATCACAGGCATCATGTCGACCTTCTACCTCGCTAGCCACATAGACAGCCCGTTTCAAGGAAGACCTACGTAAAAGTAAGGTGGAGATTGGGGCCAATATATTTTAAATTAACTGACCATGACTCACTTGTCCGTACAGTATATTTTACCTGGCCATGACTAACATATCCGATCAGTATATTTTACCTGACCATGACTAACATATCCGATCAGTATATTTTACCTGACCATGATTAACATATCCGATCAGTATATTTTACCAGACCATGCCTAACATATCCGATCAGTATATTTTACCTGACCATGACTAACATATCCGATCAGTATATTTTATCTGACCGAGACTAACATATCCGATCAGTATATTTTGCCTGTCCCTGACTAACATATCCGATCAGTATATTTTGCCTGACCAGACGTAAGTCTGCTATCCCCGCATACTTGGGATGTGATGGAAGCTACTGCAATCCGCCATTTTGCATGATTTTCAGGGCTCACGAAAGAGTAAAAATACTCATCACGGGCATGAAACAACAACAGTAACAACAACATCAACAACAGTGTTTGTGGATAGTTTATCTATATATTTAAATAAAATACTCACATTTGTGTGTATCGGTTTTCAATTTGACCTTGTCTGCATTGGAATTTTTCAGGAGTGTGGGGTACTGTGAAGAATGATATTTGGCTTCAGGGAGTCAGGCATGTTGAAAGGGTTGAGAACCGTCACCCAAACCTATTTCAATCCAAGAGAGCGCCATAATAACAATTCAAATGACAAGTCGCGAAGGTTAAGTAAATGCGAACGCAATAAACCATAATCAACCCACAGGAAGAGTAGATAAAAATGGGAAAGAAAAACAAAAGGAATGATGTCAAGATTTCGAATGGCAAGACATTTGTATTTGTAGTGTCAAGTTTCGTACGTGTCAAGGAAAGGTTTCGTAATAAAAAATAAACCGAGATCCAAGGTGTGTAAAGTTCTGGTTTAAAAAAGTACCGCGAAACTTCCTGTCAACGAAAGGGGTCAAGGCATTTGGGGTTGGCGGGACACGCCGCTAATCAAGGCAATGGGATCTTGTTGTTGATAATGTCATTTTTACTTGAGTTAGGTACTTTTGGTGACTTCTTTTGATGACGGATTACAATGTCTGTCATGACATACCAAAGCGTACTTGTGAACGTGAACTGGGGTTCTTCTACATGTAGTGGAATGTAATTCAGTAAGCTCATCACTATGGGGATCACAGTGCAGATCCCCACCTCGTTAGCCAAACTGCCATGAAAAAGCCTGTTTCATAACTACCAAAGTCAGCTCATACACAATGTAGACCTATATCACAAAAGCAGACGGTTGGAAGATGTAATAGTATAGTAAAGTGACAAAGAGCACAGTAACAAATATAGGCGGATATAAAGAAGAGAATGTAGAGATGGATAGGGCGCAAGATCTCTTTACCTGTCTGTCACTATTGCTGTTTATCAATCCTGCCGTTACATGTCCTGTTGTATTCATAAGGATCGACTTCACAGCACGCTGGCATAGAAAAACTGCGAAGTGGCTTTCAGCAGATGTAGATACTGATGGTTCTTGTAGGTCGCTGACTGTTCACTCATGCTCCGTCCTATCACACGCCATGCTCGTTTGATTTCACAGTTGTGTGGTTTGAATTACTAAATATCGAGGTGTCATCATCCAACAAGCGGTCATTAATTGATTTCAAAATGTCGTATTTCGACATTTTTGTACTGATAATGGATACTAGTTTAGCCAGGATCTCAGCTCTTTCGCTGCCATTAACTCCAGCATGACCAGAGAATTATATCTAGACCAGCCCCTGGAGATTTGAGCGCTCTATAGTTGACAGAACATCAGCTCCATCAGAGAATTATATCTAGACCAGCCCCCGGAGGTTTGAGCGCTCTATAGTTGACAGAACATCAGCGCCATCAGAGAATTATATTCACACCAGCCTCTGGAGGTTTGAGCGATCCAAAGCTGCTAGAATCCAGCTCGGCTCGACCAAAGAATTATATCCACCCCAGGCACTGGAGGTTTGAGCGATCTAAAGCTGCTAGAATCCAGCTCCACCAGAGTATTATATCCACCCCAGCCCCTGGAGGCGTGAACTCGGGTCCATCCACTTGTGCATTAGTCAGTCCTTCTGTACCTGTCATTACCTTTGCTCTGCTAGGAAGCTACATTCTTCAGCAGCTTATCTATTTATAATTTGTTTGTCCCTTTCTCGAAATGTGTGCTGTGTGTTTCCGTGTGTTCCAAACCAGTCTTGTCATAGTTTGCTACAAATTTATGGTTTTCTTGTTCTGGTGCCAGGAATTAGTTGTCTCTGCTAATGGACCTCACTGAGCATGTCTTCTCTAGTCTTCTGTATTGTCCAGTGTATTTAATTAATGCAGTACAGAAATGGGCAGACTCATGGGGTGTCAAAATAAACAAAAGCAAGACATTCTCAACACTCTTCTCACTCTTCGCAGAACAGGTCGACCTAAATTTAGAAAACAGCCTACTTCATAGAGAAGACAATTTTACATATCTAGGAATGAGATATGACAAAAGATTAACATGGGGCTCACACATAGAGGATACTCAAAAGAAGGCCACGGTCAGACTAAGGATGATCAAAAAACTAGCATGGACAAATTGGGGCGCAGATGCAAACACAGTCAGACAGTTATACTGACGTCTGACAGAGTACGAAGAAGAAGAAGAAGAAGACAGGTATACACTGGATATGTACGGCCAACACTGGAATATGGCATGCGTGCCTATGCAACAGCAGCAAAGATCAGCCTACAGAAATTAGACAGGGCACAAAATACCAGAGTTATTACCGAAGATCTGAGAAGCACCCAATCAGAGAACTCGAAGCTTTATCAGTCCCTTCTAGCCTCGGTGAGCGCAGAGAAGGAAAAATACTAAACCTGACAGAAAAATTCAAGTGTATGAATAAACATCCAATGCAGGGAAAAGTCAATGAATTAACGAAAAAACCGCATAAAAAGAATAAGCTTTAATCATCTATCAAAAGCCCTTACAGCAAAGAATAGTGACATGATATAAAAATGTCTAACGACATGGGAAATGATACAGGTAAATGAAAATACAGACCAACATCCCAACTTTACAGTGGAAGCGAAAATACCAGGTATCGATAGAAAGGTGGAAGAATCAGACCATGCATTGAGAGAAAAAAAAAAGCTAAAGCATATTGGAGACGCCTATCCTCAACCAATGTGGATGCATGTCTACACAGATGGATCATCAGAGGAAGCATTGAGGAAAGGAGGGGCGGCACTCGTCATACTTTTACAGGATGGAACCGTTATAGAAAAAGCAAGTGCAGCCAGGGACCCCTCGAAAATCTAAGGACAGAGGATCAGGTAATAATTGAAGCAGTCAAACTATTGGATGAAAAGGGCTTAAATGATAACAAAATAGTGTTTTTGTGTGACTGCATGGAAATTTTACATGACACACAAAGAGAACCACGAGATAGTATGGAAAGGGAACTGATATACAGCTAAATAAACTCTCAGACCACAATAAAATCACCCTTCAGTGGATTCCAGCTCACTGCGGCATACTTGGGAATGAATGGGCGGACAGACTGACCATGGAGGGTAGACAAAGAGAACAATTCACCCACTCAGTGTCACTGCTAGAGGTCAAGGCACACATACAAAAAAAAAATTAAACTACTGTGGATAGAGAGAACAAACAGCAAATACCCACAGAACCCAATGAATAGACTGAATAGGAAACAGTATACCACAATTGTCCGCCTCAGAACAGGTCAATGCAGACTAAATGCACACATGCATAACATGAAAGCAGCACAGACTGCACAATACACATGTTAACGAAGACCCAAGACTCCAGAACACATCCTGCAAACATGTCCACTGCACCATGGCTCTCGTGAGAAGATCTGGCCGGAGGAAAGAAACATAGAAGACAAACTGTGGGCAACCATTGAGAATCTGCGACTGACGTGTCACTTCATGGAGGCAGCCCATCTGGTGGCACAAAACGAGCATACGAAACCGAACGCAAAGAAGAAGAAGCAGTCCAAAGCATTTTTAATATTCTTCTGTAACATTATATCTCTGTTACCTTCTGTAATTTTATTGTTTGTCAATAATCCATGATTATTTCAATATTCATTTATTTAGGACATATGTAATTCCCGTAAGGGTAAAAGACTCGTCAACTCACGCATTGAAAACACTTGTTTTCACTCTTATTGAGTTAGGAGCTGCCTTCTGGGTCTGTATGGTGCTCAAGAAACATACCCCATGTACTATTAGGACATACACACGTCAACAAATGGTTTTTTAGAGAAAAGATATAGCGGATAAGAGATTCTCTTGACACCTCTTTTTTGCAGAGAAAACCTTTGTTTCTCTTGAAAAAAATAGTAATGCCTTGGCTACTTGATTCTATAGTTTTTTTTCATTAGATCTTGTTAGACTGTCCATGTAGCTTTCTTTAATCGTATCTAAGTTAATTTGACGATACATTTGGGAGAAATATGCTTCTTAGATTTGACCATCTCATCTGTCGTGTTGTTATTTAATGTGCACTCATTTTTACGTTGAAATACTAAATTGTCAACGCATAGTTTGATAACATTAATTTTATTTCAAACTTAAAAATAGTAAAGACGAAATACAAAACAATTTTAAAAGGTTCATAAATTGACTTCCGTGCTTGGTCTTTGTGAAGCAAATGTCTTGCTAGGGCACACGCCCTCTTCGTAGCACAATAATGTGTACCGACATTTGTTGCCATGCAATTTTATTGCCATGCCTTTGCCATGACTTGCACTGAGATGGAGCTAACATTCACTTTGTAATCGGCTTGAGATGCCAGTGATAAATATTTTGTTTTCGTAGTTTTGTTTGTTTGTTTTATTCGTTTATCATTTTCGTTCGTCTTGTTTCATACTGCGCTGTGCACTGTTTTTACGTCTTAAGGATGAGATCAGCCAAATTTAGTGCAGATTTTTAATGGAATCATTTCCCATAGGAGTTTGACCTTTCTAGTTAATGAATTTGAAAACACAAATACATTGTGTTCAATTTAAACCGGGACCTTTTTTAAAAAAAAAAATGTTTTTTTCAAGAGGTCAAAATGCCATTTGTTTTTTTTTATATAATCAACGTTTTCTGCACTTATCTAAGCGTCTAAGTAATGCTTGAAAAAGTTTTTCAGTATGTCTGGACCAATCTAGGACAGCCTGTTTCACTTCCTTAACAGAATTATTTTAGAGGTCAAACTGGTGGAAAACGTTTGGAGCAAGGTCCGGGCAGCAAGGTGGATGTGGCAATACCTCCCAACCGAATTGCTGCAGATGGTACATAGTGCAGCTAGCCGTCTCAGGTTTAGCGTTATCTTGCTGGTTTAGGACGGGATCATCACTCACGGATGTACGGCCTTTTCTAAAACGTTTACACCATTAAATTGTCTTAATACGGCTGAGTGTCTTA
The DNA here is from genome assembly GCA_036924085.1 of Ariolimax columbianus. NCBI lineage: Eukaryota > Metazoa > Mollusca > Gastropoda > Stylommatophora > Arionidae > Ariolimax > Ariolimax columbianus. Next base: position 110,967,018 of record JAVGWX010000004.1, on the reverse strand, counting down.
TCACCGTATTGTGATTGTCGTCTTCAGTAAACTTCCGCAGGTTTCACGCCTTTTTTCACAAGAAACTTCATCACAACACACTGTTCCATGCACGCACCATCAGTGTTGTCCGCCATTTTTACTTATCTGTCACGTGACTGGCCTATGGCAAGTGGGCAGCCTAGCAGTAATAGAACACACATGCTCCTAACTAATGATAGTAGTTTCAGCACGTAATAACACATTCAGGTAGAACTAGAACAAAAAGTCCCGGTTTGATTTGAGCAGCCCTCGTACAAGTGTTATTTGTAAGTCGTAACCTTAACTACTTCGTTAAACGACCACCAGAAGGGATTTCTATAAGCAACCAGAACAGTAAATGCATTACCATTCAGACGCGCTTCAGTCTCTTTTCCATCTTGTTCCTTCCCAAGTATGTGGTCACTATATAAAATTGACCCTTTGAAGAGACATGCTCCTACGCACATTATTCGTTTTGAAGAATTGGCTTCTGTTTACACGAGTAGGTTGCTAGTCCCATGCAGAACATCTTTTAATTTGCTAACTACATGCAGAACCTCTTTATGTTTGCTTGCTCTATGCAGAACCTTTTTATGTTTGCCGTTAACGACGCGAAAAAAAAGGTCGCAGTGATCTTAATGTTTGCTTCAATGAATACACAAGATGTCGGAAGATCATTATTAGATTGGAGTAAAACTTTGAGGTAGCAGACATACAAATCAATAAAAAAGAATTTCCAACAATTACATAAACATATATTCATTGCTAAGCTGTCATTGTAAACACTACACTATCCTTTTTCGTCAGGTCGAGTTGTCTGTATTCGATTACGGACTCGGCATCATCACACTATCAAGAACACAATGTGAAAGGTTGAAACGCATCCAGAATGAAGGTATGCGACTGGTTCTGGGCTGCTCTAGAGATACCCCAATTGTGATGATGCAGTACATGTTGGGAGTGTTATCGGTGGCATCCAGACATAAACTGGCACAAGTCAAAGCCTATATGCGTGTCACCACAGATACGCGGCAGCCTCTGCACAGTAGTATCTCAGACATCAAGGGATCAAGAATCAAGAGAGGGTCGTCATTTTTGTGTGTTTTTTTTGCTTAGATGTTTGCCTCACTAGTTTCTACTGGCGGAGGCGCGCCATTTTCCACCCCAGACCGTAGTCCATTGGGCGATATCAGGACGCATAAATCAGTGCTTGGGTGCATGTGTGCGTCTGTATGTACCTATGCTAGGTTTGTGTGCCCTCAGAAGCTAGCCCAACTAAAGTGCAATGGAAGGGCCTCACCATGAGGGGGCGTGTGAAAGTTGTGCGAGAGTGTGACTGTAGGATAGAGTCAAATGAAACAGAGGGAGGTGAGAAGAGAGAGAAGGGGAAGTCATGGATGGAACAGGCTGAGACACCAATCGGACACGTCACTCCAGCTGAGACGATAGCCAAAGGGGAAGAATAGGTCAAAAACCGTGTACAGGTTCCGATGCTGTTCATGACATTTCTTGTGGAGCTGACCTGCTGCATATATCATGTCATCCGTCTCATGACCCACTAGAGAGCCACACTAGCTCTCTGGAGGAATGTCCTGCTCAAGAAGACTGATTAGGCAGTTGCAGAAAACTCCGGTCAAAATAGTGACTAAAAAAAAAATAACAAAAGAAGTGAAAAACACTTTGATTGAGGGCTATAAACAATACTTGTCATGGCCATAAACAGTGTCTTTTTCGTCCACATAAAAACACTGTACATGTTAACAAGCAAAGCTTTTCAAGTTTACAAATAGTCATGTCTCTGAACTGCGGTGTTTTGAGATCCAAAGGGCGATTCAGGCTCATAAATCGACGTTTTGAGGTCCACAAACGTGGGTTTTCAGGTGTACAAACAGCATTGCCAGGGGAGGTAGTGGAGGCAGGGACAGTTAATGCATTTAAGAATAAACTGGATGCGCATAGCTTTTAGAGCAGGGTGATGTAAATGTAACTGGTTGTATACAGACTCTGCAGGGTCTTCTAAACCAGTATAAAGACGTTAAGTTAAGAACATTTTAGGCTCACAAAGAGGGCTGTTCAGGTCCACAAAATGTGAGAAGACTTGTCAGGTCTAAACATGTTTTACTGGTCCACAAACAGGTTTTACTGGTCCACAAACAGGTTTTTCTGGTCAACAAACAGGTTTTAATGGTCCACAAACAGGTTTTACTGGTCCACAAACAAGTTTTTCTGGTCCACAATCACATTTTCCGATCTACAAACAGGTTTTTCTGGTCTACAAACAAGTTTTTCTGGTCTACAAACAGGTTTTTCTTGTCAACACAGGCAGGTTTTTTTCTGGCCCACAAACAGGATTTTCTGGTCTACAAACAAGTTTTTCTGGTCTACAAACAAGTTTTTCTGGTTTAGAAACGGGTTTTTCTGATCCACAAACAGATTTTTCACACTCACAAACAAGCCTTCTAGTTCATCATCAGTCCCCTAACATGAAAGGTCATTGAGGCAACAATACTGCAGATTGTTGGACCAGTTAACTATACGCCACCTGTTTTTGTGCCAGGATATTTGCTCTAGCTGTGGACCTGCCGTCCACTTTCTGATGTCATCCCATCTCTTTTTCTGCCTCCCTCTCCTACGCTTCCCAGGCACAGTACTTTGCATGACAGTCTTGGTCAACCCAGACGATCTTGAAACATGCCCATACCATGTGACCTTGCGTGTTTTTACCAGACTCAATTAGACTTTATATTGGCTGGCCTATCCTTTAACGGTCTCCCGATTTACCTTATTCGTGGCGTAGGCTAAATACGAAATGCTGAAGATTAGACGCAGACATCTAAACTTCATTGCACATAATTTTCACCCTAGAACCACTGTCAGAGTCCAAGTTTCGCACGCGTAAAGGTACAAGTGACAAGTACATACATTAAACTCAACATGGATTTCTTGTTGATGCTTTTGTTCCTCCACATCGGCCTCAATTTGGTCAGAGCAGCCATTGTTCCTCCACATCGGCCTCAATTTGGTCAGAGCAGCCATTGTTCCTCCACATCGGTCTCAATTTGGTCAGAGCAGCCATTGTTCCTCCACATCGGCCTCAATTTGGTCAGAGCAGCCATTGTTCCTCCACATCGGCCTCAATTTGGTCAGAGCAGCCATTGTTCCTCCACATCGGCCTCAATTTGGTCAGAGCAGCCATTGTCATCGCGCTTTTTGTGCCTGTATCTCTGTTCTGGAACCGTCCGCATCCATCCGTGCTCTCATGAATTTAAACTGTTCACCTTTGATCGCAATCGGACTCATTAGGCACTCTGGGAAATTGACCACGATTTTACTTTTCTCTGCACTAATTTCCATTCCAAACCTTTGAGCGACAATGTCAAGGTTTAAGATTAGACTTGCAAGTCCTAGCTCCGTTACAGCAAGCCCGGTAATGTCATCAGCAAACCGGAGATTGGTGAGTGTACGACGACCTATGCTGACAGTACAGATGCTGATAGGTTCATGAAAAACGTTGAATAGTGTCAGTAAAGACTCTGCCAGGTGTAAAACGGCACAAGACACACCAATGTAGAACAAATTGAGAACAATCAGAAATGCGCCAACTTTCTAGTTAGGGCTAGATAAGAACACACAAAAATAAGAAGAAGACTAACACAAATAGGTCACATAAACATGTGTATATAATGAAAAGTTAATAATATAAATGTATGCGAACGAGTCATAATATAACTAACAGCCTTCGCACGTGGAGAGACTTCACCTATAACAGCAAAACACCTGACCTTTTTAATAAAAAATAATTTTACAGACATATTCGCCTGTGTCTGAAAATGTAACAGATGAAGAAGAATATTTGAGATGATAGAAATGGAGTGCGAAGAGAGGATGCCATCGTGGCCAAAGCGGCACGTAATGAAAACCTCTGAGAGACATATCATTCTTGCCTGCACACTGCATAACAGATGCTTGCGCCTGTAGCTTTTTTCAGCAGCCCTATTAATCTCTTCTCCCGCCCCACCGTAGATGCTACCGCAATGGTCATAAACGCCACAATTGTAGTTTTTGCTTTTTTCGTTTTATACAAAAGGATTATAATTGAAGGTTGACATTTGATGTACACCTAAAGAAGGTTACAGGCCCTACAGCACATTCAATTTGAGTGTCGCATGGCAAACGTGTCCTGATATAACCAATAGTATGCTGTAACAACGGTTTAATCTCTCCAACAGCATTCTATATTATTTACACAAAGAGAAACTTTAAAACTAAAGAAAACAAAATATGACAAAGATAGAACTAGAACAGTGTTGATCTGCAAGGCTTTCTGTGCACAATATCTGCTACCCTTAGTAGGGAAAAGTGTATAAAAGCATTGATAAGAGTGGTTCAGAAACCGAGCTGGAACAAACAAGAACGAACTCTACGTTAGAACCAAAAGCTTTTCTTCGCGGACAACACACCATGAATGAACAGGTGAACATAAATAAAAATAGATATGAACACACATACAAGATATAACAAGTGATTTCTTGCTATGTGTCCATATCTATTTGTGATGTATTCATTTCTCATTCCATTATCTGTTAGTTCATACGTGTATTGTCCGATGTCTCTGATGAAGATCTATCGATCGTATGGTAGGTTTTTCTTGCTTCTATTCCAGTTAGGTATCTTAATTATACCTATCCAGGATGTGTACACATTATTTAATCTACTGTACCATTGAAATCTATCCTTATTTATTACGAGCGAAGCGTTAGAATAGACAAGATAGGCTGAACTATCCCAAACGGGTTTGAAGAATTAGAGATTATATACTTTGCATAAACAGATGTGAAATAAATTAGGAATTGAAATTGTAATGGCCATTTTTGTTTAAGCGTAGATACATGTTAGTAAATGCACGAAGCGAATAAATGTGAATTTATCAGTAACTTTTGGAAAGATAAGCCGATTGCGTCAATGACCTTCATGACCTTCTTTAGAATATATATCTAGAGTTGTCCATGGTCAAGCCTAACACAGCCTAGAATCAGGTCAAATGGTATTTAGGAGACGGTCATTAGGGTGATATTTGTTCTCACAGCCAACTAGCCGTAAATTCGGCCGGCCTTCCCTGACTGAGAGTGTTAAATTCCAAGCTCTCAAAGCGTGTTTCAAATATTATGTTAGTACAGTTGTGTTTAGATTTGTGACTGCGTTTTGAATGTTATTATCATATTGAGTTGCATGAAGTTGTGTCAAATTTCATGTTTTAATGTCAGTAATGTTTTAGGATTTAGTGAAATACTGCAGAAAAAAAATGGAAGAGGCTGTAGACATCAACAATGATTCTTTCGATTCAGTTAACTTTTCTTTTTAAAAATTATATCGATGCTTTGTCTTTTGAACAAGAAGTGCACATGAAAGGAAAAATAGCAAGACCAAAATTATAAATTTCACAGACGGATAGAAAATATACAAGAACTTTTCAAGAAAAGTGGTACTTGAAAAACAGATGGTTAACAGGAAAAAAAAGAAAAGAAAAGTATCAATGCTATTATTACCTACTGTTCGGTGTGGAGGAATCTCGGAGAACAAATGGTCATTCGACATTAAAGAATGTTGAACCAAGCTTGAAAATATCGTTGAGTGTGCCCCTTTATGTTCATGTCTCAGCTTACCCTAACATTATTATGAGGCTTCGCTATATGGGGTGTGTGTGTGGGGGGGGGGGGGTGGTGGTGCTCTTTAAGGTAAATTAGGAGTCCATTTTACAACTGGGTAGACTGGAGATCGACCGAGGCTTAACCTGGTACCTTTACCATGAGAAGTCACCTATATTATATTACATAGATAATTAAATGAAAACCTTTCCAGGTCTTCAACAAACACATGGAAGCCATCAAGCGTTGAACAGCTGTTATTAAGTTATTGTGGTTAAAGTGTCTATAGGATAGGGTGGCCAACCATGTGACCAACTCTACTTAGTCACCTCTTACGACATGCCTGGCAGGTTACAGCGCTGCTATTCTTTGCTCTCATTTCCAGCCCCGGAAACACTATATCACGTGCACGTCTTATAAAGAGACGGTTGGCCCCACAGCAAACTCTGCTGTCTGGGATGATGTGGTGGGAGACTTCATAGTACTAAGCCTCATCTTTTTCTGAGGTTAGGTGAACATTTCCCTTCCTAGCTGCTTTGTCTTTCTTTATGTACAACAAGTACCAATTTACAGCTGGGTAGAATGGAACGTGACGAAACAGGAGAGCATATTAGGATACCTTTAGCGGGAAAGACATTCGCTCTGAGCACAATGCCAACAGTTAATTTCATGGTTAGAGAGGAGGACTAACGTCTGGTCAGGCAAAATATACTGATCAGACATGTTAGTCAGGGTCAGGCAAAATATACTGATCAGACATGTTAGTCAGGGTCAGGCAAAATATACTGATCAGACATGTTAGTCAGGGTCAGGCAAAATATACTGATCAGACATGTTAGTCAGGGTCAGGCAAAACATACTGATCAGACATGTTAGTCAGGGTCAGGCAAAATATACTGATCAGACATGTTGGTCAGGGTCAGACAAAATATACTGATCAGACATGTTGGTCAGGGTCAGGCAAAATATACTGATCAGACATGTTTGTCAGGGTCAGGCGAAATATACTGATCAGACATGTTTGACAGGGTCAGGCGAAATATACTGATAAGACATGTTTGTCAGGGTCAGGCAAAATATACTGATTAGACATGTTGGCCAGGGTCAAGTAAAACATACTGATCAGACATGTTTGTCAGGGTCAGGCGAAATATACTGATCAGACATGTTTGTCAGGGTCAGGTAAAACATACTGGCCAAGACCCTCACCTCGGCTTCCTAAAAGCCCTCCTTGGAAATGGGCTGTTTTCTTGGCAGCCTGGCTAACGAGGTGAGGGATCGACGCGATCCACGTAGTCGTAAGTGACACGAAGATGAAGTCAAGCATAGCACAAACGCCCGGAGGACCTCCGGTCCACCTTCATCAGTACGCACGGAATGTGAGGAAAGCTACTGTTACCCGCCAGTTAACGTCTTTTTCAGTGCGCACAACAGACTAACCTACTCATTGTGGGCATTCGCACACAACAATCTCATAGCTGGCTGGCTAATACTGGCAGAGGTGACCTTACCCAACGCGCGGCTAGATTAGAGAAAGTTAACGAGGTCACTTGACCGTTCAGTATTAACTTATCAATGCATTGAAATTATCAGTCAAACAAACTAACGACAACAATCACAAAGATAAGTCTATTAAGGACTCGGAAACCAGATATACTATCAATAGAAAAGATAATGACGTAACAGGTCATTCGGAAAATTACAGACCTACAATTGACGAATGTGCCATGCTGGAAAAGAGATATAAGCCATAGCAGTGCTTCCCAAACGTTTTATTGTGGCAGAGATTTATTTGTTGCAGAAACCTGTGGCCAGTATATTGATCACGACTCTTTACAGTCATCTTATATTTGTAGGAACGTTTGTTAAAATGCATGTATCTCCCTTTCTATGATTATTTTATCATTTGATTATTGCAGTTATAAACGTCGTAAGAAGCGGCTAACTGTGTGACATGGTATAACACCGGCCACAATTAAGTGGTTTGTTAAGAGCAGCGTAGATGGTGCCTAAATGGCTACGGGTCTATTATGCTCTAGTGTTTGAGTTTATTAATGATGAACTGGCACATCGGTTAGCCACCCTTTGCGGCATCTGACCAAACGCAGTGGAGTAATAAGATGCGCGAGCATAGCCCACTTAGCAGGAAATCTACCTGTCGGCTACATCCTGCTTGCGCCAGAGGTGCGATCTGCACAGGAACATTTGCCTCTGTAGAAATAGAGGTCGACTAAGACAGGCTAAGTTATGAACGTTTTCTATTACAACTGTTTAAACAATATTAAATTGTTATAACTTAAAAAATTTAGTAGACTTAATAAGTCAAAAAAAATAAATAAACCTTTAAACTTTATAGAAAATCGTAGACGAGAAGTTATATATTGAAAGAAACCAATCTTTTTCTATCTCAAAAACGTCTGATATGTTCTAACCGAGAGAAAATAATATTTTATGAAGTTCGAAGTCAAGCCGCAAGTCAGAAAAAGTCCACATGTGTATGTCCAGTTTCAAGACGGCACAAGTCAGCGAACCATCATTTTTGGAAGGATTAAGAAAGTGTATTCGGCCAACTAGACACCTATCTTCCTTGCAACAAAAGTTGTCTTCATTTGCCTATCCGATCTCGCTATAATCTGTTGCAGATAAGAATTTAGAGGAAAAATTTCACATTGTATCCTAACTTTTCATTCACTTTTTGTTCGTCTTCTTCTTCTTCTTCTTCTTCTTCTTCTTCTTCTTCTTCTTCTTCTTCTTCTCCTTCAAAATTAATAACATCTATTTTCCTCATAGACTCGACAGTCCGTCCCAGATATATCTCGACGCCATATTGTTTATAGCTAATTTAGTTGGGGAGAGCCATGTTGTCACTCGGCTCCTCTCGTCGAGCCTACAGACCTAAAGAACATGTTACGCCTTTCTGTTCTTCCCACATGGATGGTGATGATTCTGCTGAAGATGACAACATTCTTTTAGATCTCTTTGTTTTGTCACTTGCATCTTTTGCTATCGCTCATATCATCCCTTTTCAGATATTTAGTTTTCCACTTCCTTATTGAAATGTTGATTGACTCAACCCGTCTTCTTGTTGTTGTTGTGTTATTGTATGAACCTCCTCATACCTAAGTTTTTCAAGATGCTGAGCAGTGCACGCATAAGCTGCAGTGGTCAGCGACCCATAGCTGACTGCTAGCATCAGGGCCAGCGAACTATAGCTGCCAAGACCCTTCTACACCTCCACGCGGTGATCCTGGATAACAGGCTGCAGAAGGGCAGACTGGCTAAGGAGAAGGGATCGAAGAGGGAATGCTAACCCGGTACTCAAAAAATGCTTGATGAAGTCGGATGTGTTGGACCGAAAGGTGCAAATATGGCAGCCAAGCTGTAAACTACGACACAACGCATTCCGTTCTCTGGACTACATTCTGCTACTTAAGCCCTTTCAGGGGTTGGTAGTGGGAGATTGAGAACGAACGAAGAAGACGAAGAAGAAGAAGAAGATACCTAAGTTATTCACTCTTACAGAATTGTCTCTGGTTGCGAGCTGTAGTCATCCTCTTCGTCGCAATAAAGAAGGTGTATCTCGACACTCCTAGTTGTGGTGCAATACCAGGCTTCTCTGCAGGATCATCACTACGAGAATCAAAGGACGATGTCTACCTCATTGGCCAGACTGCTTTAACACCGCCTATTTTCGAATGAACGACCACCACATGAGATGGGGTTTTGAGCAAAATGTTGCACATCATTCTGACACAAACAACTTAGCACCAGTAGGCCTGTAATTGTACATTGAATGGTCATATCTAAAAGAGACGTTCAAGTCAAATCGGAGCTTTTTTGTGTAAAAAAACAATTATTTTTGATTCAAGTATTCAAAAATTAATTTGTCGATATAATCTCTGCATCGTTTAATGAAATGCTTGAAATACCAGCGTAGAAATACTTGTCAATTTGTATGAACCAATCCAGAACAGCCTGTTTCACTTCGTCATCAGTGCTGAGGTACTGACATCGCAGGAATTTTTTCAGGAGTCCAAACAGGTGAAAATCGCTTAGAGCGAGATTCTGTGTTGTAAAATGAATATCGCAATACCACCCAGCCGAGTTGCTGCAGATGGCACACAGTGCGGTGAGGCGTATGAGGTTGAGTGGTATATTGTAGGATCAAGACGCCCTTTGTGATCAAACCCGACGTGTACTAAACTTCAGAAAATGCAGATGTTCATAAATAATAGTTTTCATCGTGCGCAGAAAAAGACTTGCCAGTGGTGCAATTTCGCGACAGGAAATGCATTGATTTTTCAGAATCTGAATATTCACAGGAATGACTGTGGTAGGTTGAGAGGCACTACGGCCGGGATCATCACTCATGGATGCACAGCCTTCTCTAAAAGGTTTACACCATTACAATTTATCACTGCGGCTGAGTGTCTCACCTTTAGCTCATCAAAACAAAAAAAACACCTTAAGGAATTCTCCTAACTCATTGAGGTCAACATACCTCTGCCTTCCTCTAAGGACACGACCCTTCGTTGTTACACTCGAACAGTTTAGGTCAATTTTCCCAGGCGGCTCACTACACGCCCCTCCTTACGACCCATGACCGACGTCTCCTTTCAAACTAAGTCCTGTGAGGCCACGAACTTACGTGGGTTTTATCCTCAGGCTAGTATCAGCGTATCTCCTGACAACTATCACCCTTCAAGAAAACGGCAAAATTCTTTTGTTTTCCACAAAAACGTATTTGACAAACATCTGTCAAAGTCAATATTACATAACAATTTGCACACTCAAATTATTCAGCTTCACAAGTTATTTTGCTTCTGATCAACGTAATCTTTTCTTCTCCATCTTGAACGTAAGCTCTTTGTTCCACCATGCTAGTTCTTGTTCTGCAACTTGTGGTAACCTCTGTTTGCGGAGGCCTACAGTCTGGTTGAGCTACACTTCTCATAGATCAGTACCTAGATAACTGTATCGATTCATGTAATCATGATTCAACAACAAAAAACGAACAAATTAAAGAGAAATGATCGAAAATACACCCAGAAATTGTCAAAGTATATTGCACGCATACACATTACCATATAAAACCAACAATTTTCAAAGTATTTGCACGCATACACATTACCATATCAAACCAAAAATTGTCAAAGTATTTGCACGCATACACATGGCCATGATATCAATATATCAGTCCATAAGTATCATATCTGTATGTCTATGTCAGCACATTTAATCATTGATTAGACAAACAAAACAACCAATGTAAAAAAATACAAGTCAAACCATTGTCAAAAATCCAAACAACCAAATACAAATGTCAAAATATTTGAACACATAAACATGACCATGCTACCAACCTTTCGTCCTTAAGCATCATTCCTTGATACTTATGTCAGGAAACGTACTCATGTTTAAACAAACGAAATAACAACCACTTAAAAAAATGCAAGTCACACTATTCTCGAAACCCAAACCAAACACAAATTTTCAAAGTATTTGTACGCATACATGCCCATGTGCTATCCACCTTTCACTCCTGCTAGTGCCCCAATTATCAGCACCTGTTAATGCCCCTTTCAGCAGATACTAAACTATGACTAAGTTCTAACTTAATCAGATACAAACTACTGCTAAATATGTCCAAAAACCGAATCGCCCAGCTGTCGAATTACGTAATGCTGTAACCCTAACTCTTCCAGGTGCAGTATTTGTTAATAGCTCCATTAACTGTTGGCGTCTTTGTCACAGGGTACCACAACCGAGTGTTGTGATCTAATTAATTCACCGCTATTTCTCCAAACTCCCCACATCAAAGACACCTGGTCCGTCCTGACCGAAGCATCACGTTCAGTGTTACCTTGCGTCTCCTATCCGTTCCGCTGGTCGAAAATGTCCCTTTGATCTCCGTCAGACTGGCCGTCCCTTGCCACTCGTAGTTCGCTCATTGTATGGCGTGTACTTCAGACAACGACTTCAGAGGAATTGTTAACATCTGGTCATTCCTCAATTCTTACTACCCCCTAAATATTCAAATCTCCGTTTCTCAAGGATAACGGTAGATGAAAGAAATGTGTGCAAATGCATACATTAATTGGAGTTTCCCACGATAGCCCTACATCTGCCACTATCCTGTGTGTAAGTGTTACACGACCCTACCTAATTCAATTTCTGAATTGAGGTAATTTCTCCGTTTTTGACTAGCGCCATCAAGCCTACTATCAAACGTTCCTTAGCAGTAATGCTTACTTCAGACGGACTCTGCGCTCCATCAGATGTCTCTAATTGATGGGCGGTTTCATCCTGTGAAACGCTCATCGTAGTTTTCTGGTCTGCTTGATCTACGGTTATTTGGTTCGTATCCACAGGGTCCAAAGTAGGTGACGTTAAGTACACTTACATCGCCCGCTTCTTCAGCCTTCCGTCCATCTGTATTCATTATTTGGGGGAAAGACGTTTCCCACTGTTCGTTTGACCGTTGGCTTATCTCGAATTGAGATCTTTTCATCTTTGCTTCGATAACTGGTTCACTGTCCTAGCTGGGGTTACTCTGTCGTTTTCATTAGAAGCGCTGTTCCTCTCTTTTTGGCTGCACGAGTGTTTTTGCACGGTGCGTCTGTATCGTATTTTAACAGTGCGTCATTCCCACTTCCTTCTTCGGTGGCCGAAGGGTTGTCTCTTCCTTCGGTCTGTTCGACCACTTCTCTCGCATGGCTAGGACCTGGCATTGGTGGGTACGAAACCATAGCTGGCCCTGCCACCATTCCTCCTCCTCTCCTTTCCTCTTCATCTGACGAATCCCCGTCTGTTCCCTTGCTCGATTCTTCGTCGACTTCAACTAATGTTCTATCAGGCTTGACTACACGTTCCTGGTAAACTTGGACTCTTTCGTCCGGCCCGAACATGTTACCTGACGTAACACCCTTTTCCTGAATCTTCGGGCTACGCTTTCCGATTCTGTTACGTTTCATATGGACGCCTGAGCGAACGTTTGTCTCGTTTGCATTGCGTAACCTGCCCTCCGTCTCTAACTTTTCTGGATACAAAAAACCTGTATCTATTTCTTTCTGTCCATCCGCCCCGTGCTCAGTCTCTTTTATAGTATAGCAGTTCTAACGATATTTTTTTTATATCCCAAGTCACGGTATCATTTAATCTATTATATAACAGGGTTAACATATTCTCTATCCTATCTTCATTACCACTATCACTCCTTAACTCTCTAAATTAAACAGCTAACAATTCTTTTAACACAGGTAAAACACAGCATGTATTTTTCACACAAGTAAAACAATATGCACATCAATCATTTTCACTAAGCTCATTGATCACATTATACTGTTCATCCATTATTAATGAATTCTAATGTCCCTCAAAAGGTTAGTTATTATCACTTCTCTAACTGACTAAGATTACTTCTAAAGGTTCGTGCAAGTAGCACAGATCTTACTCTAGTACTAAACTTTACCCAGGGTTCTCATCACGTGGTCGGAATCTAGCAACAGTTCTGCTCACTATCTCTGTGCGTTGATATAAAGGATGTCTATCTACAATTTCTCAGTCCTCATCTATCTGTCCTCTCAGCTTACACAAAAATGGATGTCTACTGGACCTCTTGTCTCGTCTTTCGTAAGGCAGATGTCTACTGGACCTCTTGTATGGTCTCACGTAAGACAGATGTCTACTGGACCTCTTGTCTCGTCTTACATAAGGCAGCTGTCTACTGGACCTTGTCTCGTCTCACGTAAGACAGATGTCTACTGGGCCTCTTGCCTCGTCTCTACATAAGGCAGTCGGTTACTGCCTCTGTGCTCTGTCTGCAGCTGTGCTCGTGTCTATGACAGACACCAGTGGTTGTGTTATTGTGGTTGTCAGGACAAGGAAAACCCGCAAATCACAACAGTTGTCTTAGGACGACAACTTCGTGTTGCAGCAACACGTCTCCGTCTGACCAGAATGAAGTCAAGTCACTCGAGCAAGATGTTAGTGACGACGACTTGAACAGAACATCACACACAGACAGATTCTGACATATGTGTGGTCTCTCGTTGCCTTTCCGTGTTGGTCTGCTTCGGTGGCTTCTAACTCTACTATTTTCACTCACTGGCTATGTTTTTGTAGCTTTTAACTATCTACTTGTTCTAGGCTAAGTTCTACCCACTATACTGTCTGGTAGGACATCCTTGGTCTGCTGTTTCTGATCTCCCTTCTTTTCTGTCTCACTCCACCTTATATGCTAAGTTTCCCTCGCTTTAGACAATGACTTCTACTTTCTTGAGTTCATATCTCACCAACTTTATTTGAACTCGCGTGTCCCAAAGAAAAGCTGCCTTATTTTCCTAACACTGACTGACCGCTTGTTGACGGGGATTCCCAGTTCAAACCGCGAGAATTCGACCTACTTTGGTCGGCCAGCCCCACCTTGCATTGTTTGAGAGTTAAGGACCATGCCCCGTTCAATGAACTGAACCTCTCGGGTCTGGTTTTCAAGTTATGTTTGGGTACCATGAACGGTATTTTCAAGGCTTCCCTGGCTTTGGATCCTTGTACCCATGTAACTCTGTTACAATAGCTCCTGCCCTGTCTCTCCATCTGTAACTTTGCAAATGGTCTCTCATTATGGGCTAAAAATCTGCTCGATTCAAACTTCTGCTTGACCATTTTCACACGCAATTGACTTGTCCTCTCTACCTGGGTCAAACTCCTCCCCTTTTCGCCACCTCTGTTCACCCGTCCTCACACGTCCGTCCTGAGATTTCCCCCCACGGATCGGAATGTGGAAGTTAGTCGAGCTTCCTACTCACTTTCCTACCACTCTGTCCCCTTCCAAAACACTGGACCATGTTTACTTCTGTCATTTGTTCATTTATTCTCTCCTTCCTAGCTGGTTTGGGCGCTCTGTTTTCAAATTGTTGCAACAGCTGTCGCAGCTTCCATCGGAGGTCTTTTTCCTGTCTTTTCTGGTAGAACAATTCTGTTAGTTGACGTAGCTGGTTTTCTAATTGTTTATTTTTGTCATCCGCTCTGTCATTCGTCTTTTGGACTGTAGCTAGTGCCATGAAAGGCTTGTTTTTGACAAAAAGTCCTCTTCTCCAGACAAAAGCTAGACAATGATAACATTGTCTAGCCCTGTTTAACCTCGACATGTTGAATAAACCAGTCTTTCCCCCCCCCCCCCCCCCCCCCAACAAAAAAAATTAATTAATTTACAAGACTGTCAAGTATGCACAAAGTCTTGTCAATAATGCAACAAAGGGTTAAAAAAATGTCCCACTTACCAATCAGATGATTGGCAGAGCTACCTATGGTAATTAACACTCAACCACTAGCTACTCCCCTACTCCTAATTACACGCACAAACTTATATAAAACCGCGGGCGACACTTGTGTTCAACAGGCACCAAATAAAGATCTTTAGCTACACACACAACTATATTTATAAAAATTACCACGACAATCAATGGTCACGGACACCAAATAATAATGTGTAGCAGATCCAACAGTTTGCCCTAGGGTTATTCTAACTCAGAACATTATCACACTCATCCACATAATTCCTGACCAAACACTGAAAATAAAATAGCACACAGCAGATGGCATATTTATTATATATTACTCATACCAGAAAAATGAGTAGTGAAATTACAAACACAATACAATACA
Organism: Ariolimax columbianus; assembly: GCA_036924085.1. Lineage (NCBI taxonomy): Eukaryota > Metazoa > Mollusca > Gastropoda > Stylommatophora > Arionidae > Ariolimax > Ariolimax columbianus. The sequence continues at coordinate 110,951,707 of JAVGWX010000004.1, read as the reverse complement.
TATGATCTTAACTAAGTATTTTTATATTATATATATGTTAATATAAATATTAACTAAAGCTGAAATTTTAAGCATTAGCTCTTGATGGAATTCCCAACTATCTGAAACCCAGTTCTATTGCCTTACTCGCATCACACACACATCTATTTAACTGCGTCCTCAACACACCTTGTCAAAAACTCGTCTTCACTCAAATCCCCTCAGGCGGGCGATCTGGACATACCTCATTCACAATGTGTTCTACTTACAACAGACGTTCAGAGTATCTATTTATACAAAACTCACACACCTATTTGAGCGATCCAGTTTTATCATTAACATTCGTACGACAGTCTATCAATCGCTCCTCTATCAAATCGGTGAGCTAAACGAACTCCTATCTACAGTCACTCTCATTCGCTCTCATCTCCTCTCCATCCAGCCTGTTGAGCTAAACTTTGTCTCGTGTTATATACACTAAAGCAATATCAAAGCTGGCCAATGGATCTCAGGTGGATGGCTCTATTCAGTCTTATTGGAACGAAATACTTTGCACACCTGTCACTCATCTATAGTAGAAAGCTCCGCTACCATTCCGTCTGTCACTCATTCTCGTCCTAACTCTGTTTTTCTTTGTTAAGACGGTGAGTGACCTTGACAGGTAGCTTTAAACTTTAACATGTTCAGGTACCTTTGTTATCAGCAACCACATCACCCATATCCTAAACTCTCTTGCTCCGGCGGGAACTGTTACAATAGCGCAGTGGAACGGCTGACTTCCACATTTCCTTTCAGTATTGTTTTCAGCATGGTGTTATGTGATCAACATTGCTGAGCTGTATGATACTAATATCGCTCAACATTTCCTCTCGCATCCCTAATTTCTCAAATTGTATATCAACCAGATACGCCCCTTTCTCTATTTAGTCATATATTTAGAAAATGCTTGAATTATCTACTCAAACTATTTTTTTAATTGTAAGCTTCCTATGTCATCCGGCAACTAAGATCCAGTGTAAATAACATCTTATTATTATCATTTTTTGTATTTGTGAGTGACATGATTGGATGTCAATATATGACTTATGTTGATTACAACAGATTTGATCATAACTATTCTGATCCTGATTTCAATTTCGTATCTTTCATGATTCGTTCTTATATTTCCAAGACAAAAGAAGCTCTTGACACGTTCTATTGTTTTGATCCTTTAATCTGAACTGTAGTGAAGATTTCTTGACTACTCTTTTATTCCCATTCAGTTCAGTTGTCCGTCCACATGTGCCTTTGCGCAACGTGGGGAGCTTAAGGTCGTCTTTCTTGGGCCAGATGTGCGATCGTAGCTAGTGTTGTTGGTGGATTACTCTGATGCTATTTATCCATCGGTCAGTCATGCCTTCCTCGTTCCCTGTAGCCCTGTCGTTTATTGGTGTATCATTGTGTATTGTTTCTGGAGCTTTTCTAGGCTTAAGAGTGTTTCTCTATACACAGCAGGCTTTTTGATCTGTGTGAACGACAGGGTGCTAAACATCTCGAGTCTTCTACCCCACTGAGAAAATGGACAGAGAATGCTAAGCCCAGATTGACAGATTGTGGAAGATAACGCTTGAGACACGCAATAAAAAAAGCATTTGCGGTGAGTTATCAGCTGTCCCCACTGCTTATACACCCGGGCATTAGTTTGGAAACAAAGCAACAGCTGATAAACAATAAATTTATGCTGACGTTGTGCTGCCAAAGCTAAACATGACCTCTGTCCAGGGAGCAGAATTTCGACGTGTGAAATGAAGTGTTTGTGGAAGGTCATCAGTGTTACCAGGAGAGACAGAATGTGAAACTACGACATTTGAAGTGTGGTCGGCACTACGCTTGTGCAGAATACATTTCCAGACACAAAATACGTTTGTTTGGTTATCTCATGAGAATGCACCCTCATCAACTTCCACTGATGGCTTACAATGCTGGTAGATCTAGCTACAGAGAAAGTGGCGGTAGCGAGGCAGGTGAATAGATGACATTAGAATGATTGCGCAACGACACGGGCTGAGATTGACCGACAAAAACGCACTTGGCGCAGAACGATTCAAGTTCCACACGACGCTTAACAGCATAAGTGGAACGACAGCTAACTAACTAATGAAAAATAGAAAAACGGAAAAAATAGGCGGGGGCTTGTGGTAAATATGACAAACGGGAAGAAGTGCTGTACCACTCACCCCCACCCCCGCTTTTCCCCACGTTACGTTTTGGGACCTCGGTGCAGAGGGTTCGATCAGCGGGTCGGTAGTGCACCCGGCGTTCGGCAAAGGTATAACGGATCAACTCCGGTTACCGTCATGATCCAATCGATCCAGACGTAAATAGGTACCTAGACTAATGTTAGGAAAGGAAAGGATACTGGCCACTCAATTTCATGAACAAACTGAGGCCATGTACTTTGAAGCCTCTGATACTTCATCCCCGACAACAGGATACGCTTTGCAGCTACATTTACATTTTTAGAGAGCAGGCCACAAAAAGTAGCAGACGAAAGTAGGATCTTTTCAACCAAAATATTTCTTTTGGTTATATCAAAGAACGAAACCACCAACAACTATTTTCAGAAGCACGGCTTGAGCACTTACAAAAAATATGCTTCCCCAGAAAAGACTTGGGTGAAGACATTACCTTCAATGAACGGGCAAAGCACAGATTACAACGTTTTTGAAATTATAGGCGAATCTATAAGAGGGGCGCCTGAGAAACGGAATCGAGTATGTACGACCAGTGAGCTCCGGGAACGATTAGTATCTACACACTACACTCTTTATCATATTCTGTGACGGGGACTGAGCACCTATATGTCTGCTCGAATTACACTGACGTCGATTCACAGAACAATACAGATCGAGCCAACTAACAGACTATCGACACGCAATTGTGTAGTGACAACATTGCAAGTTCAAAGTCCGCGTTGGAAGATCCCTATGGGTTAATACTATGTTTAGAAATTGTTGCCATATTGTAGGACACCTGATGACAATAGTGATTTGGCTATACAACGATACGCTTAGGTCTACCGTCTACGAACTAGTACCGGACTTACAGTTAGTGAAGTCATGACAACGAGGAAGGGAACTGGTCATACTGCATTACACAAAGATTAGGCCTTATGTAATGATGTCTCAAACGTTGCATCCCTGACTAAAATATAATCATTGAAAAATATTCATGAGCAGAAAAAGCATAAGTTGCTCGTATAAAACCCATGACATTCTACTACATAGCTTTATGTGACATAACTCAAGTTAATTATAGCTACTTTCTGATTCGTCGACAGGCGCAAGTAAGCTAAAATATCTCCGTTTGTTAATTAATTATGCATGCCGAACTGTTCGCTCTTTCACAGTCAATGCCAACTACGAGGTATGTCTGCCGAGTTGTTTTCTCTTTCGCAGTCAATGCCAAAATTGGGGAGTTGTTAGCTCTTTCATAGTCAATGCCAACTTTGGGGAGTTGTTCGCTCTTTCATAGTCAATGCCAAAATTGGGGAGTTGTTTGCTCTTTCACAGTCAATGCCAACTTTGGGAAGTTGTTCGCTCTTTCACAGTCAATACCAACTTTGGGGAGTTGTTCGCTCTTTCACAGTCAATGCCAAAATTGGGGAGTTGTTCGCTCTTTCACAGTCAATGCCAACTTTGGGGAGTTGTTCGGTCTTTCACAGTCAATGCCAACTTTGGGGAGTTGTTCGCTCTTTCACAGTCAATGCCAACTTTAGGGAGTTGTTCGCTCTTTCATAGTCAATGCCAAACTTGGGGAGTTGTTAGCTCTTTCACAGTCAATGCCAAAATTGGGAAGTTGTTAGCTCTTACACAGTCAATGCCAAAATTGGGGAGTTGTTAGCTCTTTCACAATCAATGCTAACTTTAGGGAGTTGTTCGCTCTTTCACAGTCAACGCCAACTTTGGCGAGCTGTTTGCTTTCTCACAGTCAGTGCCAGCTATGTCTGCTGAACTATTTGCTCTTTCACAGTCAATGCCAACTATGTCTGCCCAGCTATTCGCTCTTTCACAGTCAATGCCAACTATGTCTGCCTAGCTGTTCTCTCTTTCACAGTCAATGTCAACTTTAGCGTGCTGTTCTCTCTTTCACAGTCAATGCCAACTTTGGCGAGCTCTCACTTTCACAGTCAATGCCAACTTTGGCGACCTGGTCTCTCTTTCAAAGTCAATGTCAACTTTGGCGAGCTGTTCTCTCTTTCTGTATACATGGAGAACCCAATATACCGTTCTGTCGATGGGTTCATTTCCGGCGTTTATATTGTCCTTGTGAAGAATCGTCTCTATATTCATGTATCTCAGTCTTAGGGTAAATGTCCATTGTTTCCAAGGCTGTTCGCCTTTTTGTTATTAGGTTGGTGTCCCTTGTTATCGTACTTTCTAAAATTATGATTCTCACCGCACGTGGTTTTAATTTCTTTCCTTGACCGATGACAAAAAGTTCGACGTGATCTCCGTAGTAGTGAGCGACACGCAGATAAAGCCAAGTATAGCACAACTGCATGGAGGACCCTGGTCCACCTTCATCAGCATGCTCGAGATTTGAGAAAATCAACTGCAACCAGCCACTTAACGTTCTTTTCCGGGCGCACATAAGAATAACCTACTCATTGTGGGCATTCGAAAAAACAGCAAAAGAAAACCAAGAATTGTAAAGAAGAGTATGACTTACTAACGACATGTGTCTTCCATGAGGATTTAATTGATGCAATACATCTAATGAAAAACAACAAAGCCGCTGGTCCTGAAAATTTGAGGACAAAGAAAATGAAAACTTTAGACCAAACACAATCAAATGACTACTAAATGGATGTATGTAAATCTCTGAAATTGTAAGAAAATCAAATGTTATTGAGCTGATAAAACCAGGAAAAACTCACAGAGCCCAAGAGTTTTCGATCTGTATCGTTAGTATATAATATATATATATATATATATATATATATATATATATATATATATATATATATATATATATATATATATATATATATATATGGATGGGGCATTGGTAACAGATAAGGTTCAAATTCTAGACAGATGGGCAGACCACTTCTGCAAAATACTAAACGACCCATCGTCCATAAATGAAGAGCCATCGGGCGAATGCCGCAGGTAGAACTGAACCTGGCGTTGGATGAAGTCATCACTGAGGAGGCAGTCGACAGGGCAATCAGTTCACTATAAGACAGCTGACCCATCCCTCACCAGAAGGATCACTGAACTCTTCTGCCACATGTGGCTGAAGGAAAAATTCCGCAGGAGCTAAAGCACTCCTCAATCGTTCACCTGTACAAAAGAAAAGGCAATCGTCAGGAATGCGACAATCATCGTGGAATATCGCTACTATCCGTAGCAGGCAAGATCCTAGCGCGCTTACTGCTAAACAGTCTCAACAAACACCTTGAACAAAGCCACCACCTCACAGAAAGCCAATGGGAATTCAGAGCCGGATGAGGAACTGCGGACATGAATTTTGCCGCTAGCCAAGTACAAGAGAAGTGTCGGAAACAAAATCAGGCCTTGTACACCACATTTATTGACTTGACAAAGGCATTTGATATATTAAACAGAGGAGGACTGTGGATGAAAATGTCTAAGTTTGGCTGCCCCAACAAGTTCATAACCATGGTGAAACAGCTACACGAAGGCATGTGTGCTGGTTTACTTACTGGACAGCGGTGCAATCTCTAAAACGTTTCTAGTATCAAACGGAGTAAAACAAGGATGTGTACTCGCCCCGACTTTGTTCAGCATGATGTTCGCGGCCACGATGACAGACGCCTTCAGATCACTGAAGCTTAGAATACCAATAAAGTACCGCACAGATGGCAAGTTACTCAATCCCAGAAGAATGAAGGCCAAAACCAAAGTGGCTGGCGACATAATCAGGGAACTTGTATTTGCTGATGACTGAGCTCTAATGAGCAACTCAGAACTGAACATGCAGGTTGGAATGGACCGGTTCTCTGCCGCATGCGAAAATTTTGGCCTGACAATAAATGCAAAAAAAACAGAGGCCATGTACCAACCAGAGACTACAGTCAGCGGGCAGACGCTGAATGCCGTAGACAAATTTACATATCTGGGCAGCACGCTGTCGAGATCTGTCAGCCTAGACGATGGGGTGGCAAGCAGAATAGCAAAGGCCAGCTCAGCCTTTGGTAGAATGCGCTCGATGGTCTGGGCACGTCGTGGCATCAGCGTCAAGACCAAACTCAAAGTCTACCGTGCAACCATCATTCCAACCCTACTATACGCTTGCGAAAGCTGGAATGTATACTCTGGACATGCAAGGGGGTTAAACCACTTCCACACAGGTTGCCTGAGACGAATATTCCACATCCGATGGCAAGATCGTGTCACTGACATCGAGGTTCTCTAGATGGCTAACATGCCCAGCATCCATGCACTGCTAGAAAAAGCATGACTAGGATGGGCCGGACACCTCGTCCGTATGTCAGACGAGCGGCTCCCAAAGAAGCTTTTCTACGGCGAGCTGAGAGAGGGATGGCGCGAGAGAGGGCGCCCAAAGAAACGTTTTAAAGACGGTCTGAAGGACTCATTGAAAAGTTGCCAGATAGACATCGACACCTGGGAATGTTTTGCGTAAAACAGATCTGACTGGAGAAGCGCAGTCAAATCGGGTGTAGCTTCCGGCGAAGACGACCGTGTTGTGAAAGCCCAGAGCAGACGCGAGACCCGGAAATCCCGAACAGCGGGAACACAATCCCCTTCTACAAACCTTGTGTGCCCGATATGTAGCAGATGTTTTCGTGCCCGCATTGGCCTGTTCAGCCACATGCGCACTCACACCCAACAGGGATATTTGTGACAAGGATGAAGTCGGCGGTCCTCATCGACAACGATGGACAGCTATTATATATATATATATATATATATATATATATATATATATATATATATATATATATATATATATATATATATATATAGGGTTTTTGAAAGAATGATCCTGCACCGAATCGACCCCTCGATGGACGTGAAGCTTATCGCGGAACAGGCAGGTTTCAGGCCAGGAAGATCACGCTGCAGTCAAATTCTGACCCTGACAACTAATCAAGGACGGATACAAATGCAAATATATCATGGAAGTGACTTTTATTGATCCAAGTGCAGTATACGACACTACGACCACCAGAAGCTGTTAATAAAATTATATTCTGTAACAAATGAATGACACCTCGCTAGCCTCATAAAATGTATATTGCCGAAAATACGGTTCATTGTCATTTGGAAGGGACATAAAATCAATGCACCCCCCCCCCGCCGTTTCTTTCACACCCCCCCCCCAAAAAAAAAGTAAACAAACAAACAAAACAAAACAAAACAAAAACAAAAACACGAGGAAGCAACTATGTTTTATTACATATTTACCAACGAGCAACTTTTAGACGCAGAGGTAACTAAATGTACTTATGCCGGAGACATAACAGTCGCTACCAGAGGTAACTAAATGTACTTATACCGGAGACATAGCAGTCGCTACCCGAGGACATGGTTTGAAGACGTTAAGCACAAATTGACAAGTGTCCTTGATGACCTTGTCGTATATTACCACAAAAAGCACCTCAAACCAAACTCCAGCAAAATTCAAATATGTGCTTTTTATCTCAGATATATAGAAGCGAAAACAAAACTGCAGATCACATGGCAAGGGCTGTAGCTGTAACACAGTACGACTTTGCAAATACCAGGGTTTAATTTTGGATCGCACAATGTCCTACGGAATTCACTGTCAGGAAACTAAACCTAAGATACATGCGACAAATAATATCATTCGAAAATTGGCTGGCACAACATGGGGAGCACAGTCAGATGTGCTTCGGACATCATATCACTCACACCGTGTTTCTACGTAGCTAAATACGCCAGTTTGGAACAATTATTCACATGTCAAACTTATTGATGCAGCAAATAAATGAGACTGACCGAATAATTACAGAGTGCATAAAACCTACTCTAGCTGAAAAATCTCCTCTATAATGCGCGTAGCAACACCTGAGACATGAAGAAGTCTCGCAACACCTGAGACATGAAGAAGTCTCGCAACACCTGAGACATGAAGAAGTCTCGCAACACCTGAGACATGAAGAAGTCTCGCAACACCTGAGACATGACGAAGTCTCGCAACACCTGAGACATGTAGAAGTTACGCAACATCTAAGACATGAAGAAGTCTCGCAACACCTGAGACATGTAGAAGTTACGCAACATCTAAGACATGACGAAGTCTCGCAACACCTGAGACATGTAGAAGTTACGCAACATCTAAGACATTAAGAAGTCTCGCATCAGAAATGGTAAGAGTAAAACAGGTAAATGACTCAAGCCACTCTATTTTTAGACATTAGGTGCAGTGCACAAAACTGAAATCTAGACGAAGTTTCTTACAGACAACACAGACCCTACAGATTTGTCCCTGAAAACGACGAATAGAAAAAAATGAACTGAAGTAGATGCCACGAATCTAACATGGTGAGGAACCTATGTTACGTAATATGGAAATCACTAAATATATTCCGGTCGGGCGTATCCTGATGCAGACATAACTTGAAGAGATGGGGTTGCAGGGATGATATGACATGCGACTAGGGAGCAACACAATTCCCAGACTACCTGATGATCTGCTCAAACCTTCTGGAAACATACGACATGGCTGCCATATTGAGCTGGAATGACAGGGGAATCCTTGTGGTTGAACATTGGATACGTGATGTCTGATGTGATTTCCAGGACAGGGGAAGTAGATACGTACTTCTTTCCTGGATACATTACTGCACATTTTTGCGTTAATTATTGTTTTTATGGAGGATGATTTTTGTTCCGCCAAAGATATTGCTATTTGTAATGGGGTTATAAATTGTATCTAGTAATTGGTTTCCAGTTTTTAACCAACTGTCCAGTTGGGTGTTCATATTTCAATCTTCTTTATCGCTGTATAGACTCATGTTCAGGGGTTATAATAGATCATACAGGTAAAGTGAGTGAGCAAGTCCAGGTAGCGGTGAAAAAGGCAAATACATTGTTAGGTATGATCATCGTCATCATCATGTAGCATGCCCTTTGCAGAACGTCGTTCTCATGATAGCCTGTCTGTAGGAAACGCTGTCTTTAGCCAGCCTTCCGGTCTGTTCCAAGAATAAATCCAGCGTTTCCTTGATGTCCTGAGTCCATCGTCTTCTCGGTCGGCCCCTGCCTCTCTTTCCAGTGACCATGAGTTCCATAACCACTCTCTTCAGTCCGTTGTGTTGTTTGACGTGTCCAAAACGACCTCAGTTTTCGGGCCATTACGTCATTTATGAGCGAATTATCTTTTGCATTCAGGTCTTGCTGGATGAATTTGTTTGTTTCTGTCTTTGTCCATGGGATTTTCAGGACTCTTTTGTAACACTGTGTTTCAAAAACACCGATCTTTCCTCTTAATATGTTTGTAATCGTCCATGTTTAACATCCATAGGTTGCCACAGGAAAAATTCGTGTTCTGAGGATCTATAGTTTTATTTCTTTGTTTGTGTTATGCCATATGTTCTGCATACTACTTATCTTCTGCATTGCCATAGTCAGTCGTCTTCTTACTTCTTTCGTGCAGTCTCCATTGTTGTTTAGTATTGACCCCAAATATTCAAAATGTGCAACATTTTCAATCTCTTCGATAGCTATCTCGATTTTAGCTTGGAGTTTTGTCTTTTCAGTTGTCATTATCTTTGTTTTCTTTTTATTCGGGTAGAGATTCTGAGCTTCACTATGTTTCTGGACTGATGTAATTATTTGTTCTAGACCCTTGGCACTGTTCGAGAGCAAAATGGTGTCGTCGGCATATCGTATTTCCAGTATCTCCTTTCCTCCTATTGTGAAAGGATCGAAGTCTGTAGACATTGGATCTGCTTTTACATTCCTGATAATGTTTTACGCATATGTTGAACAAGCATGGTGAAAGAATGCAGCTTTTTTGACCCTCTTGTGTATCTCAAACCAATCTAAGGTTTCACCATGTATTCTGACGGCTGCTTGATGCCCAGCTTAGAGGGTTTCTATTAGTTGAACCAGATGTGTTAGGAAGCCCATATCTTTCATAACGTTCCACATATGCTGATGTGTTACGCAGTCAAATGCTTTGATGTAGCTTTTCTCGATGATATTTCTCATGTTGAAGATATTGTTTCTTGTGACTCTTCCTGGTCTTAACCCTGCTTGCGTTTCGTTTATTTCGTAGTCCAGTTTTCTTTCTATTTTTTTCATAATGAAACGCATTACATCTCGCTAGCGTGGCTTATCAAAGCGATAGTGCAATAGTTTGTACACAACTTTATATTCCCTTTCTTATGAATGGGGATATACACAGATCGTTTCCATGCTTTGGGACATTCTGTGTTGCGCCAGATCTTATTATAGACTGCATGGTATATACGGATGCTTGCTTGATCTCCCGTTTGTATCAGTTCAGCCGGTATATCATCGCAGCCTGGGGTTTTCCCTTTTTTCAGCGCCTTAATCGCTGCTCGAACTTCGCTCAATGGGGGCTCTGGTTCTTTCTCTTCCTTGTTTGTTAGCATATCTTCGTTTTCCGTGTGTGTTCCCCTTACATCTCTCTGCAGTATCTCACCCATCTTTCTATAATGTCTTTGCTTTCTGTCATAGTTGATCCGTTTCTGTCATTTATTGCCTGTAGAGATGACCGGAATTCTCCAGTCAGAGATCTAATCTCCTTGAATGCCTCACGTTCCTTCCCCCGGAGTTCCTCTATTTTGTTACATGTTTCTATTATGCGCTGTTTCCCATCTTGTCCAATCTTTCTCCAGATTTATCTTGTCCAATTTCTGTATTTTTCGGTGTTTCGTTCTGTTTAGGCCTGTCTCAGTTTCATTTTTACGTCTACGAGTCACAGTGTCTGCTCCGTAATATTGCTCTGTTTCTTACGTACTTTCTTAGGAATAATGTCCTGTGCTATTGAGATGAATGCTTCTCTCACATCTGACACCATTCCTTGCCTAAAGTTATGATGACACTCTGTCATTCTATCCCCAGTGTGGACCCATTCTTTCCCTTTGGCTATCGCCTCAACTGTTTTTTCTGTCTGTGCCATCCGTGGCATCTCTCCCTTGATTCTTGATCCCTAGAAGTCCGAGATACTATTGTACAGAGCGCACCAAGTGTCAGTGGTGACATGCACATATGCTTTGACCTGCGCCAATTTCTGTCTGGATGTCACCGATAACAATCCCAGTATTCAATAGTACTCGTGTTAAGTATAAGTATTCAGTGCTCCAGGCTTTCTTATTTATGAAGAATCATTATGAGCAATTGGAGTAAGATGTGAAAGCCAAGCTAGCTAAGTTAATAGAACGGAATTAGAGTATCATTTTGTTTTGTGTATTTTGAAATAAAAGCGATACAAATATTTATATTTATGTTTTTCTTTTTTTTTTGTCTTTCAGAAATAGGAAATCGTTGTTATATTAAATTATAACATTATATTACTATATGTCTCACTCACACGTTTACGTGTGTCTGTGAGATTATCAAACAAACACACCTACACACCTACACACACACCCATATAAATATACATATACACACACAGGCATACATCCGTTTGTACACGAATACACAGATCAACAAAGTGTTGACAATTTGCAACATTTGTCTAAATTTGTCCCAATGTACCAATGTTATTTCCAAAATATCATGAAAGTGTCTGTCATCGGGTTTGTACTGGTCCTGAAAGTGTATGTAATCGGGTTTGTACTAGTCCTGAAAGTGAATGTCATCGGTTTTATACTGGTCCTGAAAGTGAATGTCATCGGGTTTGTACTAGTCCTGAAAGTGAATGTCATCGGTTCTTATACTGGTCCTGAAAGTGAATGTCATCGGGTTTGTACTAGTCCTGAAAGTGCATGTCATCGGTTTTATACTAGTCCTGAAAGTGAATGTCATCGGTTTTATACTGGTCCTGAAAGTGTATGTCATCGGGTTTGTACTGGTCCTGAAAGTGTTTGTCATCGGGTTTGTACTGGTCCTGAAAGTGAATGCCACCTGGTTTGTAGTCCTGAAAGTGTATGTCATCGGGTTTGTACTAGTCCTGAAAGTGAATATCATCGGTTTTGTACTGGTCCTGAAAGTGAATGTCATCGGATTTGTACTGGTCCTGAAAGTGAATGTCATCGGGTTTGTAGTCCTGAAAGTGTATGTCATCGGGTTTGTAGTCCTGAAAGTGAATGTCACCTGGTTTGTAGTCCTGAAAGTGTATGTCATCGGGTTTGTACTGGTCCTGAAAGTGTATGTCATCGGGTTTGTAGTCCTGAAAGTGTATGTCATCGGGTTTGTAGTCCTGAAAGTGAATGTCATCGGGTTTGTACTGCTCCTGAAAGTGTATGTCATCGGGTTTGTAGTCCTGAAAGTGCCAGTTCTCTAGCTGATCGGGAATTGTCTGAACCTTCAAGTGCAACATTTGACCTTAACTAACTAATCAAGTTCAATAAAAGGGTTTAGGTTTTCGATGATTAAACATGACACTGCTCTGGGGGATGAAGTGCCAGAGACGTCACTGTACTAGGCCATAATTTGTTTATAAAGAAGGGTAACCAGTTTCATTACTCACTGCCTTTTCTTCCCAGCTGCTCATTGATAGCTGGGTCGACCGGAGCGTACCGGTGACTGGAGTTGAGCCACGTTTCGCTTCCGTGAAAATCGAGTGCTGTACCATAGGGCTAGTCAGCTCTCCATTACAAGCTAGGTATGTATTAATAAATGTCCATTACAAGCTTGATATGTATTAATAAATGTCCATTACAAGCTAGTAAAGTAAAGTAAAGTAAAGTATCCAATAGCATTACGTAGGGGTGTGAGGTGTTAGCGATCTCACATTTCAAAGGCTCGGCTATATGAGGTCGGTAGCCATCTCCTCTCCCTCGTCGCTTTTACTTCCCGGACTGAACCTGTACCCATTTAAGGCTGGGTTGACCCGGGACCCATTGCGGTCTGAAAAAAACATTACCGCCTCAACTGGGGAATGAACCCAGCTAACCACTGCGCTAACCACTGCGCTAACCACTGCGCTACGCGGCTCCCTATTGAAAGCTAGATATGTATTAATAAATGTCCATTACAAGCTAGATATGTATTAATAAATGTCCATTACAAGCTAGATATGTATTAATAGATGCCCATTACAAGTTAGATATGTATTAATAAATGTTCATTACAAGCTAGATATGTATTAATAAATGTCCATTACAAGCTAGATATGTATTAATAAATGTACATTACAAGCTAGATATATATTAATAGATGCCCATTACAAGTTTTATATGTATTAATAAATGTCCATTACGAGCTAGATATGTATTAATAAATGTCCATTACAAGCTAGATATGTATTAATAAATGTCCATTACAAGCTAGATATGTATTAATAAATGTCCATTACAAGCTAGATATGTATTAATAAATGTCCATTACAAGCTAGATATGTATTAATAAATGTCCATTACAAGCTAGATATGTATTAATAAATGTCCATTACAAGCTAGATATGTATTAATAAATGTCCATTACAAGCTAGATATGTATTAATAAATGTCCATTACAAGCTAGATATGTATTAATAAATGTCCATTACAAGCTAGATATGTATTAATAAATGTCCATTACAAGCTAGATATGTATTAATAAATGTCCATTACAAGCTAGATATGTATTAATAAATATCCATGACAGCGACATTCTTTTCATTGTCATCGCTGTCAATATTGCCGTCATTGTGATAAAGTCACCATTGTCGATATTATCACCATCGTCAGTATCAGCCTCATTGTCATAAAAATAATCATCATTACTACCATTATCATCTTCATCATTGTCGCCATTGTCCTCACTGTCCTATTGTCATAATATCGTCATCACAGTTGTCATTGACTTCAATATCTGTCTCAATATCATCGTTGCCATTGTTGTTATAATCATCATCATTGTTATCATTGTCATCACTGTCATAATTATCATCATCATCAATATCATTATTATAACCATCATCATTATCATCATGTTCATCACTATCATCATTATAATCATCATCATTATCCTCATTATCAATGTTATCATTATTATTTACATTTTCATCATTATCAATATCTTTTCAGTCACTCTAAAACAGCAGTTAGCTTTCTTAAAGAAATCCAGCAGCAGAATCCGTTATCACCTCCTGTAACGGTGTTTCTGTAGTGCACATTTTAACATTACGATGTTGTCAATTCATATTTACAACCCTACTATAAACCTTAATCGTATTGTACTACAGGCATCAATGAGTTTTTCTGAGTTTTATTATATCTGTGCCTTCAATGACGTTCTCAAATCCATCAAGGAGTTCACAAGACAACAAAGTAAAATACTGAGCGCCATAAGAAACAGCTGACGTGACAATAAAGTTCTTTGTTTTTTTTGTTTTGTTCTATTAGTTTAGTATGTATTTACCTGTCTGTTGGCAAAGGAAAGTCCCATTCAACCACGTGAAGCAGGATTCTAAGTTATATCTTGATTAATAGCTCTTGAGTGAGAGATGTTTTTTATATATCCACAGAAATGATACAATTAAGACAACAAACTGTTAATACAAATAACGCATTCCATGAAATTGAACACGTTATCTTCAAAAATCCAAACAGAAAGAATTTCTTGAACAAGCGCAGTAGTAAAACTGATTAAAAGTCCAGATTTAGCAAGGATGACCTGCAAACACTACACGCTTTAGAATCGTGTTGGTGTGTGTGTGTTGGTGTGCTTGTTGTTCAATAGCGTTGGCTCCTCTTGGCTAGACCTGCTACCTCCAATAACAGACGGAGTTTGAACAATTATTTAACAGTGCCTGTATTTGTGTTGTGTTCATGTGGGTGCATACGCTAGTCGTTCATGTGTGAGTGTGTGTGTGTGTGTGTGTGGGCTTGTTGTTCAGAATAGCTTCTCTGCATCCTCTTTAAAAGACACACATTTGAACCAAAGCAGACTGTCTGTATTGTTTATTTTATCAGGGCGTCTACGTATGTGCGCGCGTGTGTGTTAGTGTGGGTGTACATGTGTTTGTAGGTACGTGTGTATGTGTGTGTGTTATTTATTATTTGGCAAGACGAACAACTTTAACTCCCCCGCCACTTCCCCACCCAAAACCAACATCAACCAGATATTGTATTCTATTATGGATAATGGGTGATTGTCTGTATGAATCTGTGTGTGTGTGTGTGTGTCTGTGAGTATGTGTGTGTGTGTCTGTACGAGTCTATGTGTATTTCTATATGAGTCTGTATGAGTCTGTGTGTGTCTGTGTGAGTCTGTGTGTGTGTGTCTATATGCGTCTGTGTGTGGGTATGCGTCTATGTGTATTTGTCTGTGTGAGTCTCCACCTGTTCGGGCCTGTGTATGTATCCCTTTGAGTTTCTGTATGTGTCTGTGTGTGTTTGATCGGATATGTATGTGTGTGTTTGTATAGTCTGCATGTATGTGTGTGTTTGTATACGTCTATATGTCTGTTCGGATATGTATGTGTGTGTTTGTATACGTCTGTATGTCTGTTCGGGTATATATATGTGTGTGTTTGTATACGTCTGTATGTATGTGTGTACTTGTATACGTCTATATGTCTGTTCGGATATATATGTGTGTGTTTGTATACGTCTGTGTGTCTGTTCGGATATATATATATATATATATATATATATATATATATATATATATATATATATGCGTGTGTGTGTTTGTTTACGTCTGTATGTCTGTTCGGATATGTATGTGTGTGTTTGTATACGTCTGTATGTCTGTTCGGATATGTATGCGTGCCTGTATGAGCATGTATGTGTGTCTATTCTCGTATGTGTGTGCGTGTGTGATTGGCTATGTGTATGGCTGTTGGGGCTTATGTGTGTGTATGTAGGAGTCTGTGTGTGTGTGTCTGTGTGAGTCTATGTGTATGTATGTGTGAGTCTATGCGTATGTCTGTGTGAGTCTATGTGTGTTCTTGTTAGTCTGTGTATGTGTGTTTGTGCCTGTGTGTCTGCGTGGGTGTGTCTTACCGGGCCTGTGTGTGTGTATGTATGAGTATATGTGTGAGTCTGTGTGTATATGTGTATATATGTGAGTCTGTGCGAATGTCACTTCATGACTGTGCGTGTACCTGTATGATTCTGTGTGTATGTTATGTCTCGTGTGTATCTGTATGATTATGCGTTAATGTTATATCTCGTGTGTATCTGTATGAGTCTGTGTGTATGTTATGTCTCGTGTGTATCTGTAAGAGTCTGTGTGTATGTTATGTCTCGTGTGTATCTGTATGATTCTGTGTGTATGCTATGTCTCGTGTGTATATGTATGCGTCTGTGTGTATGTTATGTCTCGTGTGTATCTGTATGAGTCTGTGTGTATGTAATGTCTCGTGTGTATCTGTATGATTCTGTGTGTATGTTATGTCTCATGTGTATCTGTATGAGTCTGTGTGTATGTTATGTCTCGTGTGTATCTGTATGTGTGTATGTCACTTTGGGCCTGCGTGTGTGTTTTTGCGTGCTTCAGTGTGTGTCTGTGCGAGTATTTCTGAATGTATGGGTGTGTGCCTGTGAGTCTATGAGTGTGTACGTGTGCGTGCGCGTGTATATTGATGTGTCTAAGGGTATGTGTGTCTGTAAGTGAGTGTGTGTATGTGTGTATGTAAGTTTGTATGTTTGTTTGCGTGTCCATGTGCATGTGTGTGTTTCCGTGTATCTATGTGCAGTATCTATGTATCTATTTCTCGCTTTGTATCTGTGTATGTATTCCTATATATTTGATGCTGTGTGGTTGGGTGTTTTTTTATGTGTATGTGTGCCGCTGTACGATCTGTGTATGTGTCTATGTTTATCTGCAATTATCTATGTGTGTCGTGTGTATCCTCTTGTGTTTATACGTGTATGAGTGTAACTGTGTATGTTTGTGCGTCTGCGTTATGATCTCTAGGTGTATATATATATATATATATATATATATATATATATATATATATATATATATATATGTATATATATGTTTATGTGTGTGTGTGTGTGTGTATGTCTGCGTATGTTTATGTGTGCCTGTATTTGTATCTCTAGACGTTTTATTAAATTACTTAAGTGAACATTTTCAATGCCATTAAAATGCTTAAATATGTTCATATTATTTATAAACATACATTTAAGAAAGAATGAACGACAAATGAGACTACATTTGTAGGAGCCACTTTGTGTTGAATTGATATGCATAATTTTAATGGGGATTATTCTTGATCACACTTGATCTGATTGTTATCATTTCTCAGAACATAAGGCTTCAACCTGTCTTGATTCTTGCATCACCAGTGTTGATTCTCACGCGCACGCTGTGCTCCAGGTTCTGACCATCAGCTGTTTCTCATGTGGCTCAGTCCTAGTTCTCCAAGACTGCTGACTGACCTCTTTTGACGCTTGAGACGCTGCACGTATATATACTTACTTAGTCGTTCTCTTCTAGTCTGGTGTGCAGATGTCCTAAATACATATTACATATATCTTGATGTCATTTTCCTCTTGACTACATGCCCCAACTTTGTCTCCATCGGACCCTGTCTTAGGAAACGGAAGTATAGTGAATGTTACGCAGTCCTCCAGAGGCGTCTTTGATGTTGTTGGGAATAACAAGGGCATCTGACCAAAGCGTTGGAGGTCTTCACCTCTTTTTGCCTCTGGGGTACCATTTGAATATCGCCGTGCTCCATCGACCATCGTTTCGTTGCAACGTGACCTGTTCATCTACGTTTGACCTTGTCTACATAGATTACCGCATTATTCACCGAGGACAATCGTATAATGTTAGAATAGTTGAGATTTTGTATAGGAGAGACATGGGTCTCTCACAATAAGTCCTTCAGTGATTTTGTTAGTGCCCGTGGCTCAGCAATGAAGCAGATCTCAGAAAGCACAGTAGAATTGAAGGGAGAGGATCTGGCCTTGGCAACCGTTCAGGACAGTGTTAATGGAGCAGACGTCTGCCCAGTCAGCGCTTGGACGTCTTGTCAATTCAGATTACAGGTTGTTCCACATGTTCATATAGATATATATTCTATGTTTTATAAATAGCGAAACATTTTACATAAATAGTTAACATTATAACAATTTTTTTGTAAACAATTGTCATACCACTTTTTTTATTGCTGGGGATAGTCGAGGTTTTATTTAGGTTAACAATATAGTATGTTATTCCATATTGTGAATTACATTTTTTTAGGTTAACAATATATATATATATCTATGTTATTTCATGCTTTGAATTACATTTTATTAGGTTAACAATATATATATATATGTTATTTCATGTTTTCAATTACATTTTTTCATAATAAAATTATATTGACTAGTAATACAATCACTACAAAAAGGTTAGTATTTTCTTTAACTATCAATTTTACAGATATGTTAGACAATTTAGCGCACTTTAGCTGCTTTTCAAAGACATTTCTAGCTATGTGTTTGAGGTACATGGCTTCTGTTTGTCTGCACTATGTTATAGTAATGGCTAGAACTCTCTATTTGATCATTTTCGAGGTGGTATTAGTAGAATAATGTGGATGTCGGCGTTTCATCATGACGTCACGCGTTCAATTCATCGGTAAGACAAGAATTTTTTTTTCCAATCGAAGCTCAAACAAAAGCTTGCTCTGTACAGAGTAGGCTGATTGAAGATTGTGTTTTATTTTTTTTTAAATGGAAGATACGTTTTATTTAATTAGTTTAAAACAAAATTGAAGAAATGTTTAAATTAAATTTTTTTGTCTTTAAGATAAGTTTTATTTAATGTTTTAAAAAAAATATTTAACATATTTTAAAAATGTAATTATAAAAAAAAAATGATTTGTTAATTTGTTGTATTTTTTTTAAAATTGAAACATTTGTGCGAAGACCAAAACTAACGTCGCGGTCATGTATAAGATTCTGACCAAGATCTGCCCTCACTTCCACTCAGGGCTCCCGAAACAGGACTGTCTTACAAAGAGTCTGGTCACCGAAGTGCCGATCGACTCTGTGATCCTTAAAGTTGCAAGTTTGGTGAGAAGCCTCTCATTGCACTCAGGCGGTTCAAGCGCGCCTCCTTCAGTACACCTCTGGATATAAGAAGATTCACTGTAACCTACTACGACAGAGGACATAAGAGAATAATTTAGGACCAGTAGTTTTGTAACCATTTGTACAATGTGAGACACAAAATGCAAGACGCCAACTGTCGGTGGCTCACCAAAATACACCAACTGTCACTGCTCTAACAATTGTGGGCGACCGTTTTACATGGAGCAGGGTAGAAGATTAAAATAAATAGCTGTCAACAGATGAATATTAAGAAAATTCTGGCGATATTTCAGATACAAAAAACAAAAAAAAAGAAACAAATTACCACAGAAATATATAAATGGGCTATTCACATCATAAACACAAACTGAGAACATTTCATACAAAGCAGTAATGATATCCAAACATGACCTATCTCGATTTGTACCCTGGATTACTAGCTTCTCAAAGCACTACTTCTCAAAGTCAACTTCAAAACTTGCATCTTCACAAAAGTCCAGGGTCCAACTAAACAAAAAATGCGCCTTTTCTAGCCAAGATTTGACTGCTGAAGAAAATCGTGACGTCACGTCCGTATCAAAGAGCTGTGACAAAAGACCGGAAGCTAGAAGTTCTCTGAGGGAACTACAGCGTGTTGTGGCGTACGTTTTATTTAACATTTAAATGCGAGAGAAAAGGTTGAGCAAGAAATAGAGAGGTGGAGGGGAGGGGGAGAGAGGGTAGGGAAGAGATAGAGAGAAAAGAGAGAATAATTATGTAACATAAACAGTGAGAGAAGAATACCTGACGAGAAAGAGAGAGATATAGAAGGGGGGAGAGAGAGAGAGAGAGAGAGAGAAAGAGAAGAGAGATAATAATTATATAACACAAAAAACGAGTCAGAAGAATACTTGACGAGAAAAAGAGAGGGGAGAGAGAGAGAGAGAGAGAGAGAGAGAGAGCGAGAGAGAGACAAAGAGAAGAGATAATAATTATGAAACATAAAAAGCGAAAGCCAGAAAAATACATGACGAGAAAAATAAGAGAGAGAGAGAGAAAGAGAGAGAGGGAGGGAGAGTGAGAGAGATAGAGAGAGAGAGAGAAAGAGCGAGAGATATCTTATTTTATTCCCCACAAATACTAATAGCGCTTGATCCTTCTTATAGCTCCAAAATGGATCATGTTTGATGTTCGGTCTTTTCATGCTGCAGTCTACCAGGCTGTAAATGGATACCTGAGTTACAATTATTGAAGGCCTGCTGGCGAGCAATGGGATTTGTCATCTGAACTCAGAAAAAGCTAAAAATATAGTGCAATGAAATCTCACCGTTTTATCACAAATATGTGAGATGTTGGTAGTACTTTTATCTCAAACAGTAATATATGTGAGATGTTGGTAGTACTTTTATCTCAAACAGCAATATATGTGAGATGTTGGTAGTACTTTGTTCTTAAACAGCAATATATGTGAGATGTTGGTAGTACTTTTATCTCAAACAGCAATATATGTGAGATGTTGGTAGTACTTTTATCTCAAACAGCAATATATGTGAGATGCTAGAAGTACTTTTATCTTAAACAGCAATATATGTGAGATGTTGGTAGTACTTTTATCTCAAACAGCAATATATGTGAGATGTTGGTAGTACTTTTATCTCAAACAGCAATATATGTGAGATGTTGGTAGTACTTTTATCTCAAACAGCAATATATGTGAGATGTTGGTAGTACTTTTATCTCAAACAGCAATATATGTGAGATGTTGGTAGTACTTTTATCTCAAATAGCAATATATGTGAGATGTTGGTAGTACTTTTATCTCAAACAACAATACATGTGAGATGTTGGTAGTACTTTTATCTCAAACAGCAATATATGTGAGATGTTGGTAGTACTTTGTTCTCAAACAGCAATATATGTGAGATGTTGGTAGTACTTTTATCTCAAACAGCAATATATGTGAGATGTTGGTAGTACTTTTATCTCAAATAGCAATATATGTGAAATGTTGGTAGTACTTTTATCTCAAACAACAATACATGTGAGATGTTGGTAGTACTTTTATCTCAAACAGCAATATATGTGAGATGTTGGTAGTACTTGTATCTCAAACAGCAATATATGTGAGATGTTGGTAGTACTTTTATCTCAAACAGCAATATATGTGAGATGTTGGTAGTACTTGTATCTCAAACAGCAATATATGTGAGATGTTGGTAGTACTTTGTTCTCAAACAGCAATATATGTGAGATGTTGGTAGTACTTTTACCTCAATCAGCAATATATGTGAGATGTTGGTAGTACTTTTATCTCAAACAGCAATATATGTGAGATGTTGGTAGTACTTTTATCTCAAATAGCAATATATGTGAGATGTTGGTAGTACTTTTATCTCAAACAACAATACATGTGAGATGTTGGTAGTACTTTTATCTCAAACAGCAATATATGTGAGATGTTGGTAGTACATTTATCTCAAACAGCAATATATGTGAGATGCTAGAAGTACTTTTATCTTAAACAGCAATATATGTGAGATGTTGGTAGTACTTTTATCTCAAACAGCAATATATGTGAGATGCTAGAAGTACTTTTATCTTAAACAGCAATATATGTGAGATGTTGGTAGTACTTTTATCTCAAACAGCAATATATGTGAGATGTTGGTAGTACTTTTATCTCAAACAGCAATATATGTGAGATGTTGGTAGTACTTTTATCTCAAACAGCAATATATGTGAGATGTTGGTAGTACTTTTATCTCAAACAGCAATATATGTGAGATGTTGGTAGTACTTCTATCTCAAATAGCAATATATGTGAGATGTTGGTAGTACTTTTATCTCAAACAACAATACATGTGAGATGTTGGTAGTACTTTTATCTCAAACAGCAATATATGTGAGATGTTGGTAGTACATTTATCTCAAACAGCAATATATGTGAGATGCTAGAAGTACTTTTATCTTAAACAGCAATATATGTGAGATGTTGGTAGTACTTTTATCTCAAACAGCAATATATGTGAGATGTTGGTAGTACTTTTATCTCAAACAGCAATATATGTGAGATGTTGGTAGTACTTTTATCTCAAACAGCAATATATGTGAGATGTTGGTAGTACTTTTATCTCAAACAGCAATATATGTGAGATGTTGGTAGTACTTCTATCTCAAATAGCAATATATGTGAGATGTTGGTAGTACTTTTATCTCAAACAGCAATATATGTGAGATGTTGGTAGTACTTTGTTCTCAAACAGCAATATATGTGAGATGTTGGTAGTACTTTTATCTCAAACAGCAATATATGTGAGATGTTGGTAGTACTTTTATCTCAAATAGCAATATATGTGAGATGTTGGTAGTACTTTTATCTCAAACAACAATACATGTGAGATGTTGGTAGTACTTTTATCTCAAACAGCAATATATGTGAGATGTTGGTAGTACTTTTATCTCAAACAGCAATAAATGTGAGATGTTGGTAGTACTTGTATCTCAAACAGCAATATATGTGAGATGTTGGTAGTACTTTTATCTCAAACAGCAATATATGTGAGATGTTGGTAGTACTTGTATCTCAAACAGCAATATATGTGAGATGTTGGTAGTACTTTGTTCTCAAACAGCAATATTAATGAGATGTTGGTAGTACTTTTACCTCAATCAGCAATATATGTGAGATGTTGGTAGTACTTTTATCTCAAACAGCAATATATGTGAGATGTTGGTAGTACTTTTATCTCAAACAGCAATATATGTGAGATGTTGGTAGTACTTTGTTCTCAAACAGCAATATATGTGAGATGTTGGTAGTACTTTTATCTCAAACAGCAATATATGTGAGATGTTGGTAGTACTTTTATCTCAAACAGCAATATATGTGAGATGTTAGTAGTACTTTTATCTCAAACAGCAATATATGTGAGATGTTGGTAGTACTTTTATCTCAAACAGCAATATATGTGAGATGTTGGTAGTACTTTGTTCTTAAACAGCAATATATGTGAGATGTTGGTAGTACTTTTATCTCAAACAGCAATATATGTGAGATGTTGGTAGTACTTTTATCTCAAACAGCAATATATGTGAGATGCTAGAAGTACTTTTATCTTAAACAGCAATATATGTGAGATGTTGGTAGTACTTGTATCTCAAACAGCAATATATGTGAGTTATTGGTAGTACTTTTATCTCAAACAGCAATATATGTGAGATGTTGGTAGTACTTTTATCTCAAACAGCAATATATGTGAGATGTTGGTAGTACTTTTATCTCAAACAGCAATATATGTGAGATGTTGGTAGTACTTTAATCTCAAACAGCAATATATGTGAGATGTTGGTAGTACTTTTATCTCAAACAGCAATATATGTGAGATGTTGGTAGTACTTTTATCTCAAACAGTAATATATGTGAGATATTCGTAGTACTTTTATCTGAGATAGCATTATATGTGAGATGCTTGTAGTACTTTTATCTCAGATATTGTATGTGAGATGTTGGTAGTACTTTTATCTCAGACAGCATTGTATGTGAGATGTTATGGTACTTTTATCTTTACTTTTTCATTCATCTGTCCTAAGGGTGCTCAGCCAGTAGGAAAATCATTCCTTTTCTTTTCACCCTCGGGGAAATTTTAAGGTATCGTAAAAAAAATTGAAGTGTGGGAATTATTTTTTAAAATTTAGTCTGTTAAGGAATTGGTTATGAATATTTTGTTCAACTACATTAGTTTAAGTTTTTAAATCCATCGACGTTTTCTATTGCTATTAAATTTGTTTGAACATCTAGTACCATGAAAGTCTTTAGACTGCACGAATACCCATATCTTGCTACATGATCTCGTTGATAATCGCCAGGGAAAAGTGCGACATACTGACCAAGACTCCCCCTCATGTCAACGCCGTAGGTCTGGAAACAGACCATATGACCGCAGTCTAGGCTACATGACTACTGTGATCTCCTTAGTTGTGATTCTAAGTATTGCACTACAGACATGGTGACATTTGATCGCCTTCTTCAGTGCCTCAGGGAGTCAATTCAGCCTGCAAAATGAGGCTTTTTGTCCAGAAGTAACAACTCTGATACTGTGGTTTGTGAGCCGGGCCACATAACCACTAGGCCACGCCGTCCCCTGGTTGAATGATATGATCTGACAAAAGGAAACAAAAACTGAAAAATATAGATGTTCCAACAAGCCGCCAAATCACGTGACACACAAAAAGATATTGACATCACAAAATGTGACGATGATTCGCCTGTACGCTCCAGGTGAAGCATACTACTCTACTACAGATGACCATTTCACAGGAAGCCTGTTTCTTAGCACGTGAAGTGACAGTATGAATAGCAACGGGTTTGTATGACCAGATCACTAGCTTCACATGCAAATCTATTTATCTTCATGATTGGTAGGTAGGCTACAGTGGCCCTATTCTTTTACACCAAGGCACAGTTCATTGATAAGAGATACAAAAAAAGGTGTGAGGTTAAAAAAAGTAAAGTACGGAAATGCTGAAAAAGACAATCACGGAAGACGGAGATCTCTAGCGACGTTAGACATGACACGTGATAACTATGATTGACCTTGAACAACAATTACAAAAATGAGCGTGACCTCCAACCCATATTTTCGTAACAAAAGACTATTGAGACCAAATTGTTTTATGAAGAAATGCTGTAGAGGTTTGTGTAATTCGAGCCACGAGCCATCTAACCAGACACCATTTCGATTAATTGATTGTTATGTTTATCTGATTTTCTATGCAGCATGCCTTTTGTTCTCAGTCGATCTGTAAGATACTTAATCTATGGCCAGCTCTCCCGCCTCTATCATCACCATCCTAATAACTTCTTTAATATCCTGTGTCCATCTTCTCCTCGGTCTGCCTCTGAAGCCCGTGCCAGATACCATACCCTCCTGTACGGTTTTTTCTAGACCATCGTGGCGTTTGATAGTGCACAAGTATTTTCGTTTAATAAATATACTATTGTTTATTAGCCAATTTTGTTCTTTATACAGCTCTTAAGATTTCTATGTTGTTTTTTTGTGTGCTGAACATGGTATTTTCAGCCCTTTCCTGTAGCATTTCAGCTCGAATGATTCAATCTTTTCTTCGTTGTAAGTATGATTGTCCATGTCTCGCATCCGTATGTTGACACAGAGAAGATGCAAGTGCCAATAATCTTCATTTTTGACATTTTGTTAGTTTTCTGCCATCCTTTTTTTCATTTCAGTTAATCACTGCTTTATACTATAGCCATTCTTCGCCATACATCTTTGAAGCAATCTCGGTTGTTGCTTATAATCGAGCCGAGATGTTCGAAACTTCCGAAGTTCTTAACTTTTTGAGTCATTAGTATTACTTTTGGTTTGGTTTTTGTCTATCAGTGCTCATTATCGCGGTCTTGCTAATGTTTTGATATAAATGTTGTTCCTCGCTGTGTTCTCTGTGTTGTTTAACTGACAGGATAATATGTTCCAGACTTGCAGCGCCGCTCTAAAAAGACAAATGGGCAACAATGTACGGAAGTTTCTAACACTTCATTCATGACCAGCGTTCTGTTTGCTGTGGAACTACCTTTTAATAAATAAATACATTAATCAATCAATCAAACAACCAATTAAACAATCAATCAAGCAATCTTAATCTTTAAGTTTCTTGCGAGCACAGATACACGCAAGTTATTGTTCGCGTCCGTCATGTTTCGTTTGTTTGTCTCGAGCAGCGTCATGAACAAGATGCTGAGCAGTGCATGTCGTGGTCAGCGACCCACAGACTCTTCACTACCTCCACGTGGTGATCCTGGATAATAGGCTGCAACAGGGCAGACTGGCTAAGGAGATGAGATCTAAGGCTTACCATGTATCCAAAATTACCATGCTGAAGTCGAATGTGTTGGACAGAAATGTGCAAATATCGCAGTCAATATGTAAACTACGACACAACACATTCCGTTCTCCATACTGATACTTGCAAAGCCCTTTTCAGGGCTAGCTAACAGGGGTTTGGGAACTAAGAAGAAGAAGAAGAAGACCATGTCTCGAGCATAAGATAACATCTAAGCCAGCGATACAGATTCACTTCGCCTTTCTCTGAAACGCGTCCTTTGCCATATTGCCAAAGGCCATTCTAGTGTCTTGGCTAGTTGGTTGTTCAGTTAATGTTCCCATATCAGTAGAAGTTTTTTGTGACTTAAAGATTCTACAAGATGAGGCTGCTAGCATCATTCCAAACCATCCTTAACCAACTCTTGGTAGGTTACAGTGTTACTATTCTTTTCTCCCATTTCAGACTCAATAAAAACTTAAGCGCGGACTTCCCTTACCTATCAATACTGAGTATGATCTTAAAGTTGACAGCTTCAGTTGTTCATCATCAATGCTAATCGCTTTTGTCAGGGCAAAAGCCATTAACAACCCTAATATAGCAGGTTCGATCTTTGGTTGACCTTTCTGCCTCCCCAGTTGAAGTTCGGGGACCAAAGAAAAATGGATATGTAGATAGACAGATATATAGATAGATAGATAGATAGATAGATAAATATATAGATAGATAGATAGATAGATAGATAGATAGATAGATAGATAGATAGATAAATAGATAGATAGATAGATAGATAGATAGATAGATAGATAGATAGATAGATATATAGATAAATAGATATATATATAGAAAGATAGATTGATGGATGGGTGGATTGTTGGATGAATGGATGGATCGATAGATAGATAGATAGATAGATAGATAGATATATATATAGATAGATAGATAGATAGATAGATAGATAGATAAATAGATAGATAGATAGATAGATAGATAGATGAGGTAACTAGTACATCCGATGCCTTAACGGAGTAATCAGTGTCTTTCAATGTTAGTTGAGGACATCGCAATAGATGAGTCAGCAATTCACTGACTGTAGATCTATGATATCGAATGAGGTGTTTTTTTCTTCTTCTTCTTTCGTTTTCAATCTCTTGCTACCAAGCCATGAAAAGGGCTTTGCAAGTAGCAGGACGTAGTCCGGAGAACGGAATGCGTTGTGTCGTAGTTTACAGCTTGACTGCGATATTAGCACCTTTCGGTCCGACCCATCTCACTTCAGGCATTTTTAAGGACCGGGTTAGCCTTCCCTCTTCATTCCCTCTCTTTAGCCAGTCTGCTCTCTTGCACCCTGTTATCCAGGATCACCGCGTAGAGGCGTAAAAGAGTCTTTGCAGCTCTGGTTCGCTGGCCCTGACGTTAGCAGTCAGCTATGGGTCGCTGACCCCTGCAAGCATATGCGCTGCTCAGCATATTAATCCCTGAACGAGGTTTGAGCGATAGTGTGTACACCGAACGAGCTGCAGAAACAATGATAATCCCCTTCTTCACCATTTATTGAGAGGAACAGCACCTATGAGTGTGCGGGAGTGCAGTGAAGTCGATTCGTAAAACAGAACATAACATAACAACGTACATAATACGAGCCAGTGACGAAACCATAGCACTTCTGTATCAAGGTATATGATCAACCCAAGAGCGTAACACCGGATGTTGGGCAATGTTGTTTACAAACGTTTGATCTGAGAATTGCACTTTATGGTGCATAAGCAATCAATAGAAAACCCTTGATAGATGTCACTATGCGTTAATATGGAGGGAATCTAACGATGAAGGACTATGAAGTGACACTTCTAGGGTTAAAAGCCATAAAAACAACGCCTAGACGCGAATCATAGCTGTTTACATAGGGTTAAAAAAGTATGGAATAGTTTGTGTAACATTGTCTTTATGACGTGGTCTTTTATCTGTTTTATGAAACTTTTTTGGTTCTTTTCTTTTATTTTTGTTTTCCTTGAAACAAATTACCTGTTTATTTTATTTGATTAAATAAATAATTATAATGATCTGAAACGTAAAAGATAATGTAAGACCAATAGCAAACACTGCTGTCTGGGATGAAGTGTTAGAGACTTCACTGTACGAGGCCACAGCTTCTTTATGAGGTGGGGCGGACAGTTTCCCTCGTCGCTGCATTACCTTCCCTAATAGTACACCCGGTACCCATTTACAGTTGGAACGACTCGAGCGACGAGAAGGCTCAAAGACAGTGATCTGCGAAGTAAGGTCCAGCTATGTGAGCTGAACAAATAGATCAGATGCAGACTCACGGTGTAGCATAGATCGCCAAAACTGATCAAAGTAGCGGAGACAAGACCGAACAATCAAATGTAGAAACGATCTTCATCAGTCGAAGTACCTGATAAAATATCTAAAAAATGCAGAAGACATTACCATGATGAATAAAACTGAAATAGAGAAAGGATGTAGTTAACAGAAAAAAACACAATGCGGATAATTTCCAGATACTAACGATCGAAATGGATGAGATGTTGCATCAGAATAAACATTTAAAATAAGAAAAAGTACAAGGACGATGGAATCACCACAGAAGAAGCTCAGGTAGGCTGGTTGGCTGGTCATTGATCCAGCAGCCTGTGGGCTCCTGTCCTTTGGCAGAATGCAATAAAGTGGTTTCTGCACGTGTTTATGAGCTGTTGCTTAGTTCCGTACAGTGTTCCGTTTGTTTGACCTCGGATTAGGAAGTTCTTTCCTAACACCATCAAGCGCCGGATACTCAAAAAGATGATGCTCAACAGTTTCATAGGGATGTGTGCACAGTCGGCACTCTATAGTATGTTCTGGTTAGATTCTGTTCAGGTGATTGTTAAGCTGTATGTATCAAGTGCGATGTTGGAAAATTGTGCTTTGATCTCTCCTTTTCAAGAGGTTGATGGTGTGTTTGGGATGGCCATATGTTTGTAGATTTCTCTACCAATATTCAACATTGTCGCTCTATTCAGCCAAGCCTCTTTGTTCGCAGTCTTCAGTAGTTGCTTGACTGTCTGTTGGGTTGCTAGCAAGTATTGCTGCTCCTGGCTTGATCTATACTAGGTCAGTCTGTCTGCCTTGTCGTTGTCATAAGTATTTAAGTGACCAGGGATTCTTCTTCTTCTTCTTCTTCTTCTTCTTCTTCTTCTTCTTCTTCTTCTTCTTCTTCTTCGTACGCTGTCAAACGTCAACCTGTATTTTTTTCGAAAAAAGCAGCGGTCATCCTGAGGTTCTCGACACTGCCATAGAGTTTGTCTAGTGTTGCCACTGGTGATGGCCACATATGATTTCTCTGGTCCTCGTATGTCGGGCAGTTTTGCAGCAGATGTTCAGCGGTCATTTTCCCGGTACCACAAGTGTATTCGTCAGTGCCCCCTATCTTCAGTTTATTGAATAGGTGGTACCTCAGTCTATTGTGGCCTGTGCGGAGTCTGAAGACCACGACCTGCTCTCTTCTGTTAAACTGATAATAGGCATCATTTTTTGTGTAGCCAGTATGTTCTGTTTCCCATTTGGCCATGTATCTGGCCCTAATAAACCTTTTGGACTCTTCGTAGGTCACACTAGAATCTGGTTGTGGTAGTCTTGCACCTTCTTTTGCCAGTCTGTCTGCCTCCTCGATGCCTTGGATGTTACAGTGGGATGGAACCCACTGTACCACTACTCTTTTTGGTGCAGACTGCTGGCATAGTTGATAGAGTACTGCTCTTAAATCATTAGACCAGGGATTCATTGCATGACTATTCTGATAACTTCAGTTGTTGTAATATGTTGGTTGGTATTTATAGATATTTTGGTAAGTTAAGGCTTTCAGTGATCACTGTCTTCTTAGTTAGTTAGTTAGTTAGTTAGTTGGTTAGTTAGTTAGTTAGTTAGTTCCCTATCGTAAGCGAAGATGACGAAGGCGTCATATATCTTTATTCAGATGTGACCGCATACGACTGTGCAGTCCGATCTGAGTGGAATAAACTCTACAGCAGGGCACACATGAACAGCGTTACTAATTGCGCAGACTTGCATTTTGTCCTTTCGTGCAGCTCGCTTTTCATGCACCGTAGTAATGGTTATCTGCTCAGCGATGCAAGCGCCATGTATGATGGCAGTGCGCCAGGCTGAGCGACTCGGGGCAAGCAGCTCCTTGGCAGCGACGTAGGTGGAAATGTTGTTTAAAAAAACGTTAAGTGTGTCTTTTAAAAAACATTTCTTTCTCCCCGAGGAGTGCTGTCCTGTCCTGAGATCCCCATACAACAGTTGTTTAGGGAAGAGCTATCTGACATGTGAACATGTCTAGTCCATCTGATCTGGGCTCTCTGCAGCAGCAAATAGATGTCAGAGAGTCTCGCCCTGCTGAGGCCTACAGAGCTGGGGACTCTATCCTGTCAACCGTTCATGATCAGTCTGCGGAGACAGTTTACATGGGAAGGATTAAGTTTCCTGGCCTGCTTGCTAGAATGTCCATCTTCTTCTTCTTCTTTCGTTCGCTTTAAAATATTGTCTATATCTGCAATGTTGTCTCTTGTATAAACTTCACTGTCTTTTGTAGTTCCCATACAGGTCCATATAGTTTCTCTTCCAGCGTTGTTTCTATGGGCCAGTGAGATTGTCTCTGTATATCATACTCGGGGCAGTTCTGTAGTATGTGCTCTGCTGTCTGGGGTGCCTGTCCGCATGTACACATGGCTGGGTTTCCAATCTTAATTTGTGTGTACATGTGGTTGCGGAGTCGGTTGTATCCTGTTCTAAGGCGCAACACAACAGTCTGTTCTTGTCTGTTCATCTTATGGTAATCATCTGGTGTTACCTTTGATGGCTTTCTGATTGATTTGATCAGCCTTATCTTCTGTTGGTATGAAACTGGCACATCTGGTTGCTCGTCTGCAGCCTCCATTGCCAGTCGGTCTGCTTTCTCGTTTCCTGATACTCCACAATGAGACGGTATCCACTGCATGACAATCTTGCGTTGGTTTCTCAGTTCAGATAGTAGAGCCTGTTGATCTGGCACTTTCTCGAATGTCAGTGCATGGAGTGCTGATTGTGTATCTGTCAGAAATACTACAGGTTGTGGACTGACATTGGTGTTCAACACTTTCTCAGTTGCCACCTTGATTGCCTGGATTTTTTCATCATATGTATGACATAATTTTTCAGTTGGTTCTCTGACTGTATCTCAAATGTTGTTTCGGTATTCTATGTATACTCCCGCTCCGCCATTATTTACTGTATTCTGTGCTGACCCATCTGTGTATACTCTGAACCAGAGGTATTATGGGTATTCTTCATCCAGGAAACTGAGGGTCGCTATCCTACGTTGCACACTGTTCTGTTCATCCGTGTCTAGTATTCCTTTCACTTTTGTTTGAATGCATACTGATAGTCCATGCTCCTCTCTCCAAGGGGTTTGTTCTGGCACATACTTTAGGGGGATGTCAAATTCAGGTAGATCACCACAACCAGATACTAGTATGACGTACGAAGAGTCAAAACGGCTTATTAGAGCTAGATACATGACCAAATGGGAAACCGAACATACCGGCTACACAAAAAACGATGCCTATTACCAGTTGAACAGAAGAAAGCAGGTTGTGGTCTTCAGACTTCGCACTGGCCACAATAGACTGAGGTAACGCCTATTCAACAAATTGAAGATAGGTGGCACTGACGAATGCCCGTGTGGTACCGATAAAATGACCGCTGATCATTTGCTGCAAAACTGCCCGACATACGAGGATCAGAGAGAGCAGATGTGGCCATTACCAGTGGCAACACTAGACAAGCTCTATGGCAGTGTCGACACCCTCAGGATGACCGCTGCTTTTTTCGAAAAAAATTAAGGTACATGTCTGACTGCGTACGAAGAAGAAGAAGAAGAAGAAGAAGAAGAAGAAGAAGAAGAATAAATTCAGGTAATTGCCTGCGAAGTCGTTTCGCCTGGTGCATACAAGTACTCCATTTCAGTCTTCCCATTGCCATATTTTGAAATCTGTCTTTCATTGGATGGCTCGGCATGCAAAGGAACTTTTCTGTCTGTGTTAATAACTTTGTGTCTCTGCGTTCTCAGTGCTTGTATTCTCCCCATTTTCTCGATCTCCACTATAGGTGTTGATTTCATTGCTTCTGTAATGACTCTAAGTGCCTGAATTTGCACCTTACTCTTGAGGCCATCTAGTTGGACACTGGCTCTTCCGTTATACATGTATGCTTTTATCCATTTGTACATCCTACCCATCACTCCATTATTTCTCAGTTTCTTTAAAAGTCCTTCTTTCCAAACTTTATCAAAAGCTTTCCTTGAGTATATCCATGATACTAATACCAATTTCTTCTTGGAATGCGTCCTCTATCTCTTGTGAGAGGTATATTGCCTGGTCTTCAGTAGAGTAACATTTCCTAAATCCTGCTTGCTGTGGCACAATAAGGTTTTGGCTCTCAAGATACCACTGCAGCCTTAGGTTAATGATACGTTCCAATGTTTTACAGATGCAGCTTGTGACGCTGATTGGTCTATAGCTGGATGCCATGGAACTGTCTTTTTTTAGTATTTGGAGTGGTATCATGATTGCTTCTCTCTAGGTCTGTGGAACTTTACCTGTCCAACAAATGTTGAAAATCTCCAGCAGCTTTGTTTTTGCTGCTATTTCCAAGTTCTTGATCATTTCATTGGACAGTCCGTCGGATCCTGGCGACTTTCTCATTTTCAGTTTGGATATTGCAAACTCCAGTTCTTTGTATGTGATTATTGTCTCCATAACTTCGGGTATACCACCATCTCGTTCTTTGTATGTGATTGGTGTTTCCATAAATTCGGGTATGGCACCATCTCGTCCTTTGTATGCGATTGGTGTCTCCATAACTTCGGGTGTGGCACCATCTCGTCATGTATCTTGTAAATTCTCACGAACACTTCGTTGTTTCTCTCTGTCTACTTCAATGTTGCTATCTTTTGCAAAAGAGTCCGCAAAGTAATCAGTGGCTTGTTTGCCCGTGAGGATGTTTCCATCTTTGTTTAATTTAATCTTTGTGTTTCTCTGTGCACCCTCATCATTAAGTTGTTTTACCAACTTCCAAAGTTTCCTAGTATCCTTTTCAAAGTTCAGAGACTTTATTTTCTCCCTCCAACTTCTTCTTCTAGCCTGCAACTTTTCCCTTTGAAATTTGGCCTTAGCATGTTGATAGCTTTGGTGGTGTTCTTGGCATGGACTAATCCCTGCTTGATTTCTAAATGTTTCTACCTCGTTCTGCAGTTGTTCTAATTCACTATTCCAGTATGGCCTATATCGTTTGCGAGTCCCTCTAGGTATAGTTTAATGCGCAGCCTGTAGCATGCATCTGCTGAAATTATCGACTACCTTATTTATGTCTTCATCTGTTATCATATCTCTAGTCAGTACAGTAGACCGATGCTGGTACATTGATCAGTGTGCCTTCTTAAAATTCCACCGAGGAAGGGTACTACTTTCCTTGGCGTATTCATTTTCAACAGTTTAGAAATACTGACATGAGGTCACTACCTCCAAGTTGTTTCCTGACAATACGTGTAATGTTCCATTAAATGCATGGCGAGTGGAATGCCAAATCTGGTGTAGAAGTGGTGTGCCATGATCTTGAGTAGAACGTCGGTGGGTCAGCTGGCTGGTTAATCAGGATAAGTCCATTGTCATCCTGCCAGTTTTCTAGCTCCTCGCCCTTCCTATCCATTTGATCATAGCCCCAGCTCTGTGAGTGGCTATTGAAGTCTCCACACACAATCAGTCTTTCCTTTGTTGCAATCGTATTCAGTGCCAGTAGACGATCACTCGGACAGTAATAATTTAGCAGGTGGAATTCTGTACTTTCTGTCTTGAGATGCATCATCTGGTATTCTGCCCCCTCCATACATACTTCCTGCTGATAAGCATTGATGCTATTTCTCACAAGTGTCAGTATTCCACCCTTCTTCCTGTCGTGTCGGTCAGACCTATAGCACTGGTATCCTTTAATATTGAAGGCTATATCTTTGTTGAAATGCGTTTCTTGCAAGCAACATACATTTACTTGCTCTTCAGATATGATATTCTGAAGCTAACATTTTTTACTATAACCATCTCTTTTGCAGTTGACGCATTATGCATTCCAGTGCATTATTTTACGTGGTCTTTTCTTTGTTTTTGGTTTTGTTTGGCCAGTAGCTCTATTCTCGTGCTTCCTGACTTCATGGGGCATCCTATAAAGACCTCCAGTAATAACGTGTGGGCCCTTTCAAGACGGGGGAAACCGGCACTGTAATTGCCGAGCGCCGTAACGTTTTGCCGATACAGGCATACTTTCATGATGCGTATTTGCGTTTCATCCTGATTGCTGTGGTGGTCCTTTTGGATGGTTGCCTCCGTCTTCAGCACCTTGTCTTGCTAGGGCCGACCGTGGTCTTGCTCGGGGTACCTGGTTTAACCAAAAATACTCCCTGGGCGAGGTCTCAATGGGAATCGCGACATGTCCAAGCGCCGGCGGGGCCGCATTTATTGGAGGACCTGTTCTGCCAGGGGTTTCTGTAGGGTTTGCCTCACCCGTAGCCTACAATTTTACCCCATAGACTTGGGGGGACTGGTTTGTTGGCGCCAGTTGTTCGCCATTTGCCATCGCCGCGTTAAGGTGAAGGTGCGGTTGACTTGGTTGCAGGCATTTCTCATTATTTGGATGAGACCTATATCAATTCTTACCCGCTCCCTAGAATGTCCATGTTTCGCATGTGTACAAAAAAGTGGTTAGCGCAACAGCCTGATACACACTAATCTCGGTGGCAACACTGATTTCTTGTCGGTCCCAAACGTTTACTCGTAGTCTTCCAAAAGCAACACTTGGAAATCCTGTTTTTGGACCTCAGAGTCAATATTCGCTTCTCTGGTGAAGGTACTACCAAGGTAAGTAAAGCTATCAACTGTTTGTAGGCAATGACATTAACAGCTGATGTTTGGTTCGTCTTACCGGACGCAGGTAGAAACATTACCTTCATTTTCTTGGTGTTTACCGTAAGACCAAATTTAGTGCTCGCAGTTGAAAGCTCATTCATGGTTGTCTGCATATCATGTTGTGAAAACAGATTAATGGCGCAGTCATTGGTAAAGAGAAGATCGAAGAAAGTTGCTTCTTTCATCTTTGTGGGAGATTTTAGTTACATTTTGTGTGTCTGATATCTGATAAGCCAGTGTCACAGCCACGTGTAACATCAGAAAACATGGCTGCAGATACCATGGGACCAGCACACAGCATTGTTTGACTCCATTTATAATATCATTTAGTACACAAGACGTTTTGCCATCATGAAACTGGCAGACAACTATAATACATTTGTCGGGGCAACCGAGTTTCGCCATGATTTTCCAGAGTCCGTCCCTGTTGACAGTGTCAAAGGCCTTTGTCGGGTCAACAAAAGTCGTGTACAGATCATTATGATGTTGCCGAAATTTCTCTTCAATTTGACGAGCTGCAAAAATCATGATACCGTCCCGCGACCATCTCGGAATCCACATTGACTCTCTGGGAATAGCTTCTACTCGAGATGAGTTGTTAAGTGGTTGAGGAAGAGTCGAGCAAGATTTTATCGATCGACAGGAGGGAGATTCCCCTCTGGTTATCAGAAGATTGACGATTGCCCTTGTTCTTTGATTTGTAGAAAATTATGGTATCTTTCAGTTCCTGCGGGATATTACCTGTATCTCAAATTGAGCGAAAGATGTGTGTTAGCTTGTGTAGCAGCACATAACCTCCTATTTTGAAGAGATCAGCAGGAATTGTATCTGACCCTGTCGCTTTGCCATTTAACATTTAGCTATTTGCTTTATCGACATCATCTGCACTTGGCGGGATACATAGCCTGTCATTGATTACAATTTGAGACATGCATGTTATGGGTAATTCACTGCTGATCGATGGGCAGTCTAGAATAGCACGGAAGTGCTCTGACCATCGCTCCAAAATGTCGACTTTGTAGGTCATCAGTGCCGTGCCATTAACATTAAGGATAACAAATTAATAAGACTTGTTACCATAGACCGTATTCAGAACATCTTAAAGTCCCTTTGAGTCATTTGTATGCGTACTGCTGGATTTGATCTGCTTTGCTGCTGAGCCGACATCGTGCATAAGCCTGAGCTGGTTTTGTACAATTCTGCGAATATTTGTGAAGGCTGATTTTTTGTAAAATAAGGAGTCTTGATGAAGTATTAATAAACCATGTTTTTCCTCTAGCAGTCTTAATATCCTCATCGCTGTCATCAAATCAATTTTGGTTTCTGCTAGCTGCAGGACCCAAATACCCAGAAACGGTAGAGTAGACAGCCTCCTTCAGAAAGGCCCAATTGTCCTCCGCTGTTTCCGAACATGGCTGTGTCAGCCGACTCAGAGCCCTGGAAACGCCTTCAGCGCGGGGCTCACTTTGCAGATTGGAGATGTTCATTCGCTTCACAGGTTGTTGACCCTGATGACGTCGTCTCGCCTGGGCTCTATTTGGAAACTAAACTTTGACACAATGAGTCTGTGATCTGTCCAACACTCAATACCACACATATCATTTGCCACTCGCACATCTCGTCTATCCCTCTTTCTGGTGAGGACATAGCCACAAAGATGCCACTGCTTAAAGCGAGATACATCTATGATGTCTTGTTGCGAGTGCACAGCCGAAACATGGTGTTAGTGATGGAGAGTTCATGGGTGGCACGGGGGTCCAGCAGAAGCAACCCATTGCTGTTGCACTTGCCCGTACCATGGACCCCCAAATACACCTTGCTAGGACCGATAGTCGGCCGCTACACTGACATTGATGTCACCAAGGAGAACAAGCTAATGAGACTTTGGAACCGACAAGATGAGGATGTTTAGCTCCTCTTACCATTTATTATTGATATCCTTAGGGTTAGTCATCGTTTGGGTATAGGCGCCTAACAATGAAACACTCTTCCTATGTACCAGTGAAAATCTTCTAGAGCTTGAAGGGCGGACAATTAGTCTGTAAAGATCAATTCAGGCAGGAGGGGAAACACTAACAAGGTAGTTAACTAAACTTTTCAAATAATGCCTTACATATAATACATGCCAAGACGAAAAGTGGAAGATTGTTTGTTTGTTAAAGTTTTGCCTTTCTGGATTCCCATGCCGAAGGTACGCCGTTTTCAACACCAAACCGTTGTCATTTAGATTATATCAGTTCTCAATCAGAGGATACCAGACCTTCCGTCTAGATAGAGAAGGCCACAAAGGAGGGGTCCTGATACTGACCAGAAACAGCATACCGAGTAGCGCGGTACCTGTCAATCACACCGGACAAGCAGAAATTGTAGGAGTTGACATAATGGCTCAAGAGACGAAGCTCCGCATTTTCAATCTGTACGGACCACCAAACAGAGACCTATCGCTCTCGAGTATGGAGGTCAGAGACTCCAACTGCATAGTAGTTGGAGATTTCAACAGCCACTCGGAGAGATGGGGCTACTCTGACACAGACAGCAGAGGTGACGAAGTGGAAGATTGGGAGATAGATGCAAATCTCTCCCTAATCAATAGGCCGGAGGATAGCCCTAGCTTCTATTCAAGAACATGGCATACCACCTCGACTCCAGATTTGGCCTTCTCCACACAGGACATACACTATAAAATAGACCGCCAGGTGCTAAACCAACTGGCAGGTAGCGACCACAGGCCGATCAGGCTAACCATTGACATGGAAGTAGGCCCACAGGAAACAAAACCGCTCCCACGTTGGAACTACAAACGAGCCGACTGGGACAGATTTGCAATCCTGACAGATGGGCTGTGTGAAACCATCAACACACGAAACACCAAAATGAAGCCCATGGTAGAGAGCCTAAGCAAGGCAATAATGCAAGCCGCCACTGAAACCATCCCAAGAGGAGCTAGGAAAAACTATAAGCCCTACTGGAATGATGAGTTACAGAAAGTGGAAGATGCAGTAACAAATGCTAGGAACGTGGCAGAACGAGAAAAATCCATGGAGGCAAACATCGCCCTCAAAGCCGCCACGGCGAAGTACAAACACACTCTCAAGCAAACAGCAAGAGAAAGTTGGAAAAATAAAACGGAAAGTTTAAACCTGGACAAAGAAGGGAACAAGCTATGGAAGCTAGTCAGAGCCATGAATGACGAAACCCCGTCAAATAAACAAATTACTATCAAGCAGGGCGAGAACTTGATCACAGGTAAGAAAGCCGCAAACGCCTTTGTCGATCACTATGCCAGAGCAAACCACATCGAGGTCCCTGCAGATAAGCATACAGACATTAGCGAAGAGCTAAAGGGACACGAAAACATAAATACGGC
Organism: Ariolimax columbianus; assembly: GCA_036924085.1. NCBI lineage: Eukaryota > Metazoa > Mollusca > Gastropoda > Stylommatophora > Arionidae > Ariolimax > Ariolimax columbianus. The sequence continues at coordinate 110,913,396 of JAVGWX010000004.1, read as the reverse complement.
TCCTGAAGAGCACATGATGGCCAAACTAACCATGCGCGAAATGGAAGAGGCTATGAGAACACTAAAGAAAAGGAAATCTCCCGGAAAAGACGGGATAACAAACGAAATGCTGATGGGGCTGGGCCAAACAGCGAAGAAAAAACTACTATCAGTCCTGAACCAAAGCTGGAAAAGGGGTATTGTACCCCAGGCATGGAAAGATGCAATACTGGTACCAGTACCAAAAACAGGAAAGGATAAAACAGATCCGAATGGTTACAGGCCCATAAGCCTACTGAGCTGTGTCGGCAAGCTGATGGAACGGATGATAAACACCAGACTGATGTGGCATCTGGAAGAAAAACGAATACTAATTCCACAGCAAGCCGGCTTTAGACAGCACAGATCCACTGAGGACCAGGTCATCCTCATAGCCCAGGAGATAGAAGATGCCTACCAGGCACAGAAGCACACAGTAGCTGTTTGGGTGGATCTGGAAAAGGCATTTGACAAAGTCTGGAAGGATGGACTTAGAGTCAAGCTGAGAAGAAGTGATGTCTGTGGGAAGATGTACAAGTGGATCAACCACTACCTCAAACAAAGAACGGCCAGAGTCCAAGTACAAGGGCAGATGAGCAAAAAGGTGACACTCGAGCAGGGAGTACCCCAAGGGGGAGTACTGTCACCCACACTCTTTCTGGTATATATAAACGATATTACAGAGAATATACCAAGAAGAGTCCATAGCTCAATGTTTGCAGACGATCTGGCTATGTGGACCTCTGAAAAGAATCTCACCATAGCAAGAAATCGGATGCAAACGGCCCTAACATCGCTGGAAGAGTGGGCGAACTCATGGCTGGTCAAAATAAACGAGGAGAAAACCACGTGCACAATATTCTCGCTCTCATTAAAACCCCAAAGTACCAAATTAAGCCTAAATGGCAAAATCCTGCAGCCAAACGACAACCCAACCTATCTGGGAGTCACATTTGATCGGCGCATGACATGGAAAAGTCAGATTGAGAGAAACCGAATGAAAGCCAGAGAAAGAATGGCGATCATGAGGAAACTTGCTGGCACAAGCTGGGGAGCAGACGAAGGCATACTAAAGAAACTGTACACTGGAAGAGTGAGACCAGTTCTCGAGTATGGCATTGCGGCATGGACAACAGCAGCGAAGGCGAACTTCGATAAAGTTAACAAACTTCAAAACCAAGCCATGAGAATTATAACAGGTGGCATGAAGTCAACGCCAATTGTAGAACTTGAAAAGATTACAAAACTGCAATCCATGACCGATAGAAGAGACTGCAGAGCCCAGCTGCAGTCAGAGAAACTCCGAAGACTGACGGACCATCCAATGTACCAGAGACTAAACAATTTGGGAAATGGGAAACTGAAGCGGAGAAACTTTGCAGAAATAGCCAAAGCAAAGATGCACGAAGATCCCATAAACGCACTAACAACACCAAAATCCATCACTACTGTACGAAAACCTACTTGGAGGCAGGATATATTTCCAGAGGTGGTAGAAAATATACCAGGTATTGCAAACAAAAACTGCCAGAGTGAGAAAGAAAGGAGAGACACTACCCTAAGCTTCATAACGAAAAGCTACCCAAGCATGGACTGGACCCATGCATACACCGACGGTTCTGTAACAAACACTACACAGAACGGAGGGGCAGGAGCATTCCTGAACCTACCAAATGGCAGAAATATAACACTGTCATTCGCTACTGGTAAGTACACAAGCAATTTCAGAGCAGAGGCAGAGGCACTGAGGGCGGCAGTGGAAGAAATGGTAACACACAGTGAAAATGAGAGCCATATAGTCCTGCTGACAGATGCTCTCGAAGTAGTTACAGCGCTAAAAAGCCAGAAGAACACTGAGCTTAATGACTTAAGAGCAGCACTCTGCAAACTGTGCCAGCAGTCCGCACCAAAAAGGGTGGTGGTACAGTGGGTTCCGTCACACTGCAACATCCTAGGCAACGAGGAGGCAGACAGACTGGCAAAAGAAGGTGCAAGGCTACCACAAACAGATACCAGTATGACGTACGAAGAGTCAAAACGGCTTATCAAAGCCAGATACATGTCCAAATGGGAAACCGAACATACTGGTTACACCAAAAACGATGCCTATTACCAGTTGAACCGAAGAGAGCAGGTCGTTGTCTTCAGACTTCGCACTGGCCACAACAGACTGAGGTACCACCTATTCAACAAACTGAAGATAGGGTGTACCGACGAATGCCCGTGCGGTACTGGTAAAATGACCACTGAACATCTGCTGCAGAACTGCCCGACATACGAGGATCAGAGAGAGCAGATGTGGCCATTGCCAGTGGAACTGCAAGACAAGCTGTATGGTAGTGGCGAGAGTCTCAGGATGACCGCCGCTTTTTTCGAGAAAATAATGGTTACTGTCTGACTGTGTACGCAGAAGAAGAAGAAGAAGCAGAAGAAGAAGAAGATTATATCAGGACGTATGACCAGTGTATGGATGTGTGTGTGTGTGTGTGTGTGTGTGTGTGTGTATCTGTTTGTAATGTGTTGTGTGTGGATGCGTGTGTGTATCTATTTGTAATGTGTTGTGTGTGGATGCGTGTGTGTATCTGTTTGTAATGTGTTGTGTGTGTATGCGTGTGTGTATCTGTTTGTAATGTGTTGTGTATGTTTCACTATGACAGTTACAGCAGTGTTGCCTACAGCTTGAAGCATCCACGCGGACCTCCCCTTACCAATGAGATGGAGAGATGTCCCGAGTAAAGGCCTTGGTCCAGCGTGGAACGCCAGAGCAAAATAGAGAAATGAGTAAAATCAACATTTAGCATCAGACACATTTGTGACTGATCGAACACCGGTGTTACATATTGCATATAAGACATTGCTGTCCAGGATGAAGTGTTAAAGACTTATTTGTACTCTTATCTCAGCTGTATGTCAAAGTGGGGTACCCCGTTCGCGTGTTAACAAACATGTTAACACGCTTAGCATAGACATAAGCATATGTTGCGACCAAAAGACTTTCTTCGGCGATAAAGATTAACAAAGACTAAAACACCTAACAAATCATCACAACAACAACGCCGATAATATTGGTGAGATTCTGCTCTGAAATGTTGTCAAATCCAGATTTTTGATGAATCAATAAGGAACGGAAGTGACCAGGAGTACGTGCCCTGTTCATCTCGCGGCCCAGCCTTCCCTGACAGGTCGTGAGGTTGACATTTACAGCTGGGTAGACTTGAACATATCGCCACCCGGTTCCTTTGTCGGTACAAATATAGCGTAGGTACTCCCATAGCAGACACTGCTGTTAAAGATGAAGTGTTAGCTACTTCAATATCCTAGGCCTCAGTTTGTTGTGAGGCTGGATAGATTTATGTATTTCTTTTCTTAAAATTAAACACGGTACCCATTTACAGCTGGATCGACTACAGCGTCTCAATAAAATATCAAACAATCCTTTTAAGAATATTTCTTTTGTTGAGGCCCCATTGGAATGATTTATGGGATAGTGAAATAAAGGTCGCTTGCCTATGCAATCGCCCCCTACTGTTCATGACATGTTTTTTATTTAACCGATAAAAATAAATAAAAACGACCGATGCCGTACCGAGGTTGTGAACGCATATCCTCATGGTAACTAGACAAACATCGAAACTACTCGACTAGCGTGTCGATAATTAACAGGAATCGAATTAGATGTCCAGAGCCTATAGTCGAAAAACACAGTGCAACGCATTCTAATTCCCGAAACACAGCGAACTAAAAAATAAAAACGTCCATGACCTAAGCAAGCCTCCAATGGCACTAATCTAAAGGGTGCAGTTAAAAAGTGGAAAACACGTGTAGATAAGCAGCAGACGTTCTACAACTAAGGCATATGCTAATGATTGAGATAAAGAAGCCGGCAGACCAACCAATAAAGACAGGGTAAACACATTCATAGTTTGACTTACTTTGCTTTGTCTGTCGAATTTTGCAGCCAAACGTCCTCGTAAGCCAAAGATCCCACTCATCAGTCAAGTCTGCTGCTGTGACTGGTGTAAGCCAGTGTTGTTGCAGGATTTCTGTTATATACCATATATAAATGTGCACTGTAACTAGATCTTTATTTGGTATAGGCTCAATAGGGTAGTTATTCGAAAACCGTTTTAATGAAACGAGCGAACGATTTTATTTTGCCTTTATTGTTTTCTGCATAGAGAGTAGTTATCACAACCTTCCTGACGCTATCATTGTTGTCATTCTTAACTCGGGCAGTTCATTTGGCACTATCTAACTTATCTCTCTTGTGTCTTTAATGAGACACGGAGTTAATACGAATCTAGTGTTTTCTTGGAAAGGGACCATGTCTGACACCGTTAACAAAAGTGGATAAGACTATGCTATTTGTTGGATCCCAGGGACTATGTCTGACACTGGTGACAGAGTGGATACAATTATTCTATTGTTGGATAGGGACTATGTCTGACACTGGGGACATTGGGTGGGTAAGAATATACTATTTGTTGGAGAATAGCCATGTCCTGCATTGGATACAGAAAGTGGGGAAGGGGGCGTTGGGGGAGGGGCGGTTTTGGGTGGGGGGGGGGGCGATATACTATTTGTTGGAGAGTAACCATGTCTTGCATTGGATACGGGGGGTGGAAGTGAGAATGTACTATGTGTTGAAGAGGTACCATGTTTGTAACCGGTAACAAAACGTTTGTAAGAATGTACTGTTCATTGTATAGCGGGGTCTTTGTGTTTCACAAGGAGATGAATAGCACCACTGCCCCCACAGAGAGCATGTCGTAAAAGGCGACTAACTGTGTGACATGACATAACATCGGTCACAGTTAGGTGGTTTGTTAAGAACATCATAGATGGTGCCAAACAGGCTGCGAGTCTAGTTTGCTCCTGTGTTTGCGTCAATTAAGATAGACTCGCACATCGGTTAACCACCGTCCGCGGCACGTGTCCCAGCGCAACGAAGTAATAAGCTGCTCGAGCCTAGCCCGCTAAGCAGGAAATCCCCCTCCCGGGTACATCCAGCTCACGCCAGATCTTGAATTCGAACAGGGACATCCGCACAGGGACATCCGCACAAGGACATCCGCACAGGGACATCCGCTCTTGTAGAAGTACAAGTCAACAATATTAAGATAAAGATGACACCGGTAACAAAAATGATTGTTTAGTTCTTTGATAGTAACAGTTTTTTTTGTTGCCAGTTAAAGTGTTTATCTCTCTGTATTCTACTGGCGGAGGAACGGCCCTTTACCCCACAGGTCGCAGCCTTTAATATGATATTAAGACGTATTAACCAGTGTTTGGATACATTTGTGAGTCTGTATGCACCTATGCTAGATTTGGGCGTTCTCAGACGTTAACCCAACCATATTGCCTGAGGGGGCGTGTGAATGTTTTGTACGAATTTGATTGTTGGACATAGTAAAATGAAGCAGAGTGTGAGATAAGAAGAGACAAGAGACCGAGCCATATGTGCAGTTTAACATATATTGCTGTAGCACCACTGTAACCTTCCAAGCACGTTGTAAAAAGCGAGTAAGGAGAGTTATGAATGAGATTAGCAACTTTATAGTGTGAAACTAATTGCTAGAAAAATCAGAACTGCAAAAGCGCCAGCAAATGATTTGATAAGCTGTGACAGGGCTGTCATTAACCGTTAATTACTGATTTATCATGGCGTTATCATGTTGTCGTTGTTTCAGACCCAGCAGCATCCGGACTCTCGCCCTTCGACCCAATGCCATGTAATGGTATCTGCACGTGTCTATCAGCTGTTGTCTAGTGCCATACAAAATGTTCCATGTATCTGGCCACGGAGGTATTTTGTGCTTGGATTCTGTTCAGGTGTTTGTTGAGTGGGATGTGTTGGGATCAGTCGGAAAATCGTGCTCTGATCCTTCCTTGGGAGTTGATTTACACGTTATTTAGACTGGGGCTTGCCATATGTCTGTAGACCTCCTTTTCCGTGTTGCCCGTGGCCCACATGTTAAGCCAAGTTTCTTTGTTTACTTATTTTATGAGCTGTTTGTAAAGTTGTTTCTGTGTGTGGTTGTTCTTGTCTTGATCCCTCCTTTGCTAGTCTGTCTGTCTTGTCATTGCCAGGTGTCCTTGAGTGTCCAGGGATCTATTGCAGAACTATTTTGACAGCACTGGAACTGATAATGTAGTCAATGTCTAGAGATATTTGGATACAGTCAGGTCTACAATGACAAGCAACTTTCCATGCTTGAAGAGCTGACATTCAATTTATGAAAACAGCAGTGTTTTGAGCCTTTGAAGGAGATGCATACAAAAACTGTCCTCAGATGATACAAAGCGGCTTCAAGTGTAGTGATCTCAGCTTCATAGTTCGAGCAAACCTTCCCGGAGGAACATCAGACAGTTCATCAGAGGATCCGTCACGGTATTTTAAATAAACGCCATAACCTGCTTTGGTGGTGGCTTTAAACCCAGATCCAACAGTATATACATGTGTCCATTCATCGGGATAGTCATAAATAGTTCTTTGAGCTGCTCGAATGAGAGTACTTGGATCTGAACTTTTGGTTGCATCCTCTATTAATTGTGCCTGTTTTTCTGGTGTTTTAAGGAATGGTTGTGGATGTATGTCTTTTACTACTCTCTATAACTCTTGTCTTCTTTCTGGTAGATGGTATCTGTCTTTGATTTCAATAACATGGTAAAGTACAGACTCTTGTTCTGATTTCCACAAGGAGTCTGTTGGGATGATCCTGTTCCATTCTGCTACTTCGCTCATAAACTTCCATAACCGCATATCAAGGGGTTGCACTTACATGTGGATTTCACAAGTTGCAGTTGGTGTATCATCATTGCTCCCTTAATGAAGCATAGAGCACTATTTTGCACCCTGTCCAGTGATTTCTTGTTAGGTTTTGAGCAAATTGTAAAGAGTGCACTATTATATTCTATTGCTGAGCGCACATAACCAAGGTGTAAGCCTCTCAAAGTATCCTTGTCTGATCCCCATGATGTACTAGCAAGCCTCTCTAAGAGCTGTAGACGTCTCACTGCTTTATTCTCCACATTCTGAATGTGATGCTTGAGGTTAAGTTGTCAGTCAAGCATGGCTCCGAGATATATCGTGTGTTCTTCTCTAATCAATTGGTGTTCCTCTAATCTCAAAATTACATTTTGTTTGGCAACTTTTTTGACTCTTGGTGAAGATGGTAGTTATCGAGAGAGTACGTGACTTTTAGATGTTCCTCTTGTGCTATGCTAGGCTTCATCTGCGTGTCACTCACTACTACGGAGACCACGTCGATCCCCCACCTCGTTAACCAGACTGTCATAAAACAGTCTGTGTTTCATGGACTACTGTGTGGAAGTAAGGACGGAGGAGGGGGGGGGGGTGTCTTGGGCAGTATATTTCGCCTAACCCTTACTAACACTGTCTGATCAGTATATTTCGCCTGACACTGACTAACATTGTCCGATCAGTATATTTCGCCTGACCCTGACTAACATTGTCCGATCAATATATTTCGCCCGACCCTGACTAACATTGTCCGATCAGTATGTTTTTTTTTTTTCCTGTAAGTCTCATCTCCTCTTAAATTCATATTAAAAAGTTTGATCTTTTTCCCATGGATAATGTTGCCACGTTATCTAACATTATACTGAAAATCTCAAACAAATTATACCGATACGAATACATTGGAAGATTGCTAGATATGAATTCGACATTGTTGCCAGCTTTATTTATGATTAGGTTTAGATAGCAACACGGTTGTTGATTTTATAGTTCCTCCTGTGTCATAAATTGTTAGAGATTGTGACTGTCCTAACCAGCTCCTTGATGCTCAGCTAGTTCCAGCTTGGGGTGCGTCTGACGACCAATAAGAAAGCATCTAAAAGTATCTTGCACTACGCTTTACTAAAGACGTGCAGAAGGTCACGGCAGCTATAGCTCGAAAGGCTTATATGAGGGATCTGTCTGTGGTTGTTGAGACGATAACATGAACGATGCCACGCTCAGAGAATATAGTAAGAATCAACTTATGATGAGATCACCCTCAAACACCCCCCAACACACACACACCTCTTTACTTAACTTCATTATACAAGTTAAGAAGACTCCATAGAGTATATACAATCAGTTCATTCAACTCAACCGATACTAAAAATAACTGAGCTTCCGATATATTTTTTAATGCATTAACTGACCGTGCTTCCACCACATACTGTGGCAATGCATTCCGGGAATTCACCTCTTTTTTGTTAAACTTCAATACATCTAATCTGGACCTGTCGTTAAACAATTTGAAGCTGGGACATCTTGTTTATTGTAGCCGGTTGTACTTTAAAAAAACTTGGTATAGTCTAATATATCCTTTCCCTTGATTAATTTATGAACGTGTATTAAATTAAGTTACCTCGAATTCGTCTCTGTTCTAGACACTGTAAACCAGTTTTTATGAGTCTTTCCTCAAAACAATAATTCTAGAATCTCATAATCATTTTTGTAGATGCCCCCAACGTTTGGTACTGAATACATTGATTGTTGAGTGGCCATCCGGGTTGAACAAACAGGCTTTAGAAACGATACATTATCTGAGATCTAATTGAGAAATAAAACAAGTGGATAATTTATTTTCTCAGGAACTGGTGGGCGAAGAATAAAAAATGCCATCCCATCAAGAAACTCTACCACGACTATTGCAGTACATACGATTTGTGTGACTTGTAATACATCATATATTACCCGTCGTAGACAGACCTATGCACTTGTATGATAGTTCTCCCTCAAGTATGATATTTGATATAGTGCATTTTATCAACTAGAAAAGGCTATTTCCGGTTACTGTTCAGCAAATCTTCGTGACAGGCACAAGAACTTGCAACTTATTTGTAATTTGAAGCCAGTTATATTGTGTTACTGAGCAATCTGTCATTCTTCGAAACTAGAACTATATTTCTCCGTTTCTTTGTCGTCTGTTTTCAGTTTTCTTTTCCTCTCATGGTGTTTTAGTTGGCCATTAAATATTTCGTATTACATTAAATAACGTTACTGTCACAACTTCTTGGGATTTGTACACCTGGGGATTTGTACACCTGGGGATTTGTAAAGCTGGGGATTTGTACACTTGGAGATTTTTACAGCTATGGATTTGTACAGCTGGGGATTTGTACAGCTGCGGATTTTTACACCTGGGGATTTGTAAAGCTGGGGATTTGTACACCTGGAGATTTTTACAGCTATGGATTTGTACAGCTGGGGATTTGTACAGCTGGGGATTTGTACACCTAGGGATTTTTAAAGCTGGGGATTTGTACACTTGGAGATTTTTACAGCTATGGATTTGTACAGCTGAGGATTTGTACACCTAGGGATTTTTAAAGCTGGGGATTTGTACACTTGGAGATTTTTACAGCTATGGATTTGTACAGCTGGGGATTTGTACACCTAGGGATTTTTAAAGCTGGAGATTTGTACACTTGGAGATTTTTACAGCTTTGGATTTGTACAGCTGGGGATTTGTACAGCTGGGGATTTGTACACCTAGGGATTTGTATACCTTGGGCATTTTACTACCTTAGGGATTTCTACACCTGGGGATTTTTACAACTGAGGATTACAGGTCCCTTGCCAGTCAGTGGTCGTGTTCTGTGCAGGATGAATTTATTTAATGCCACATCTAAAACCAAAACCACTACCAAGGCCTCACATGCGCTTGAGTGTAGGGTATCCTGCTAGGTTTGAGTGTAAGGTATCCTGCTGGACTTGAGTGTAGGGTATCCTGCTGGGTTTGAGTGTAGATTATCTTGTTGGGTTTGAGTGTAGGGTATCCTGCTGGGTTTGAGTGTAGGGTATCCTGCTGGGTTTGAGTGTAGAGGATCTTGCTGGGTTTGAGAGTAGGGTATCCTGCTGGGTTTGAGTGTAGGGTATCCTGCTGGGTTTGAGAGTAGGGTATCCTGCTGGGTTTGAGAGTAGGGTATTCTACTGAGTTTGAGTGTAGGGGATCCTGTTGGGTATGAGTGTAGGGGATCCTACTAGGTTTGAGTGTAGGGTATTCTACTGAGTTTGAGTGTAGGCTATCCTGTTGTGTTTAAGTGTAGGGTATGCTGAATGTTTGAGTGTAGGGTATCCTGCTGGGTTTGAGTGTAGGGTATCCTACTGAGTTTGAGTGTAGGGTATACTGCTGGGTTTGAGTGTAGGGTATACTGAATGTTTGAGTGTAGAGTATTCTGCTAGGTTTGATTGTAGGGTATATTTGAATGTTTGAGTGTAGGGTATCCTGCTGGGTTTAAGTATAGGGTATTCTACTAGATTTGAGTGTAGGGTATCCTTCTGGGTTTGAGTGTACAGTATTCTGTTGGGTTTGAGAATAGAGTATACTGAATGTTTGAATGTAGAGTATTCTGCTAGGTTTGATTGTAGGGTATACTGAATGTTTGAGTGTAGAGTATCCTGCTGGGTTGAGTGTAGGGCATGCTACTGGTTTTTGTTGTTGTTGTTGTTGTTGTTGTTGCGTTCGCCTTATTTCTCTATTCCCCAAGGCGGTGTGCGTTGCACTGTGGTTTTTATTTTGCACCTGTCGGCCCAGTGCATCCGACTTCAGCACGCATTTTATGTAAGGGTCTGCTTCCTCCTGCATTTTGTAAGGGTTTGCTTCCCCGGGGTAACGGCCGGTGCTGTGATGGGGATTGAACCCAGCACCTTCGGGTCTTGAGCCGTGCCACTTAACCACTAGGCCATGCCGTCCCCTGCTACTGGGTTTGAATGAATGTTCTAGAAACTATACCTATTATATAATACATGCGTTTCTTCATAGATCAGAAATAGATGAAGAGCTATCTTGACTAAAGGCCTGCTATTTCAAAATATCGCTTCTCAGTTACATTTTCAATCAAAGCTCATCACTTCTCTCACAACATAGACCATTGCCCACGTTTCGCCTCTTTACATGTGGAACAATTTAATCGTAGTTCTCTTTCACATTATCTTTTTTGCGTATTTTACTTCTCTTTCCCTTCATCTTCTTTTTCTTCTTTTTCTTCCTCTGCTTGTTGTTATTCCTATTCTTTGTGCTCAGGGTCATTTAGACATGATGTATCTGCAGACCAGTCGCCATGATGGTCTGTAGTCTTCATCAGGTCGGATGAGGTACCCCACAGCTTTTGTCTCCGATCCGCACTCTCTGACCAAGACTGGCATATTATTCCACTATTAAATGGGCATTACTGTAGAATGTGTTTGAGATTATGGCCCCACTGTTCCACATAGTTTCTTCTCTGTGAGTGAGATTTTTAGTTGGAATAGATGTTCTTGTAGTCTTTAGTGACCAGTTCTCAGGCGAAATAATGTAGTTTGTTATTTTCTTATGAGTGGGTGAATTGCATCTGATGTACTGCTTAAGTTCATGTCTTCTCTCCATTGGTGTATATACTGATTTCTGATAATGTTCTTGTTATCTCTGTATGGCAGTCTGCAGAGATAACTATTTGTGTAGGTAGTTGCTTTCCTGTCTCAAGCATTCTCAGTGCCAGCAGGAGGGCCATATATTCTGTTCTGAAGTTTGTGGATGATTTCCATTTCGTAAAGCATATTTTATCATATTTCCACTTTTGTGTCTAATGAATGTCTTCTCCCTCGTTCCACCCCCCCCCCCCTTCTTTCCCCGAACCATCTCATTACACATGTTACCGTTCCTTAGCACTATATCGCTTGTGCCAATATTTTAGCTTGTCGGCATTGTGTTGGTCTTTTATTTTTATTCCTGGGATCACTGTACTTATTACGATGCTGTTTATATTGTAGCTTGGCTGTTCATAGTTGATAAACATGTATATTTCTGCAGGCTGGATGGGTATTAGGTCTCCATATTTTTGGTGCAGGCAGTTTGATATATGGATGAGGCTGGTTTTCTAAAGTCTGTATCTTTCCCTTTAATTGAGAATTCCACGTCAGTGCCTGTCTACTTATGGTTGACGATGCCTTCCTCAGCGTATATTCTATCTAGCTCCATTTTCTTCTCTAAATTTGTTGTTCCAGTGGCTATTGTTGGTTCCTTCCCACGTGTCCTCCTCACTATGTCCTGCCACATTATGCATATTATCCTTTGTAGCTGTCTGTTAACGAAGAAATCAAGTACGTTTTGTCGTATCGCCTTTGTTGTTTCCCGTGTGTTGGCTCCACATTCAAACATTGGCTTGACACTGGCGTTGAATATTTTAACGTTGGTGTGAATCTTGATTTCTTTAGATCTCAATTTTCCGTTTAGTGTCAGGAATGCCATTCCTGCCTTTACTATTCTGGTTTTCAGAACCTCCTGATGTTATACGTTAATCTTACACTATCTGTATTCACGCTACAGTTTACAAACGGTTACAGCATAATACCAGACAATACATCTACATCATAAGGATAGAAACTAAAGATTGATATGGCACACCATTAGAAAGGCCTACGAGTATAACCAGACATGCACTGGAATTGAAGAAGCAGTGGCTGAAAAAAGCAGAGAAGTAAAAAAAACATAACACTGGGTAAACAGTGGTACAGGAAGCCAAGATAACTATAGTTTTATCGATCGAGTTGAAGTGAAAATATGAATCAGTAGCAGCTAACCTAACAGCCGCAGTCACACAAATTTAATTTAACGGTAAAATTGTGTAATAACAGTACACAATACTAATGGAGAAATTACACAATACAATGGGAGAAAATTCACAACAGTGCCAGAGAAGGCTCACAACGCTACCAGAGAAAGCTCACATAGGAACCAGAGAAGGCTCACAACGCTACTAGAGAAGGCTCACAACGCTACCAGAGAAAGCTCACATAGGAACCAGAGAAGGCTCACATAGGAACCAGAGAAGGCTCATATAGGAACCAGAGAAGGCTCACAACGCTACCAGAGAAGGCTCACAACAGTGCCAGAGAAGGCTCACAACGCTACCAGAGAAGGCTCACAACAGTACCAGAGAAGGCTCACAACAGTACCAGAGAAGGTTCACAACGCTACCAGAGAAGGCTCACAACGCTACCAGAGAAGGCTCACAACGCTACCAGAGAAGGCTCACAACGCTACCAGAGAAGGCTCACAACGCTACCAGAGAAGGCTCACAACGCTACCAGAGAAGGCTCACAACACTACCAGAGAAGGCTCACAACACTACCAGAGAAAGCTCACAACACTACCAGAGAAGGCTCACAACGCTACCAGAGAAGAGCAGATAACAGTAATGATGGGAGGGCAACTATAACGCGCAGAAAAGGTATGGACCAGGGGTCCTTAATCAGTAGGGACTTATTACAAACCCCCCCCCCCCACCCCTCGCCACACCTACCTCCACGCATTTCAAAAAAGGTGTGGAAGGGGGGGGGGGGGATAGGGGAGTTGGGTAGTGGGAAGGAATTATGCTTCAGCTTAGATGTCAAGTAATTAGTTATGTGTATAAAAAATACTACTTCTTTATTGCAATTCTGAAATCTGTAAAATCTATCAACGTTTTATATTGCTTTTAAATTTGTAAACCACTACACAAATATTCAAGCGAATGTATATATACTAAAATAGACTAAGTAACTAAATTTTCAATATTATGTGTATATTATTTTGAAAGCATTTTTTTTTTAGATGGACAATCTTTGAAAGAGAAGCGATGACATTTCGATATTTGGTGAAATGGAAAGGATGAATAGAGCACAACACTTGAAGGCCCCTTTAATAGATGATCTGAAATTACTTACTTGGAGAAAATATATAAGAGATAGATAGACGAATATATACGAGGGGCGTTCAGAAAGTAATGCACCACATGGTTTTTCTTAGGAGCTATTTATTCAAAAGGCATATTTCTACACAATATACATGAATATGTCATGTAAACAAATGTATTATTCAACATAATCCTATTAAACGTGTACAGCTTTGTGCCAGCGCGAAACAAGTGCTAGATTTCGTCTTGATCATGTAACCATCATTTATTCGCTGCATGAATCGAATCACTTCTTCATCGTCTTCAAACCGTGTCCCACGGAGTGTATCTTTGAGTGGACCAAACAAGAAAATCAGTGTCAAATCGGGACTATAATGTGGAGGGAGTAGTACAGTCCAGCCTAATTTGGTGATCGCTTCCCTTTTTGCCAGACCTGTGTGAGGGCGCGCATTGTCGTAAAGGAGAAGCAGGTAGGCTGGATTCTTGTGTGGCCGAAATCTGCGGAAACGTTGATTGAGTTTTTTTCAATGTCTTAACGTTAAGCTTGCGAATTGATTGTCTCTCCTCTTGGCATCACACCCATAAGAATCACACCTTCAATGTACCAACAGAATAGTGATCATGACCTTTCCAGCTGAAGGAGTTGTCTTGAATTTTTTTTGTTCTTGGTGATTGTGGATAATGCCACTCCATGGACTGTCTGTCTCAGGTTCAAAATTATGTGCTCAGGTTTCGCCATTTGTAACGATATTAGTCAAAAATTTCTCTCCATCAGTATTGAAACGCTTCAACAGTTCAGAAGAAATTGTTTTTCCTTTGCAATCGGTGGTCATTTGAGAGATTTCGAGGAACCTGTCTTGCGCAAACCTTAGAAAATCCGTGAGTTTTTATTACTGCAGTTGCACTACCAAAGCTGATTGACAGCTGTAAGGCCAGTTATTGAGTAGTGATTCGCATTTCAATAAGAATAAAGCCCTCAGCGCATGTCAACATTTCTGCGTTGATGACTGTGACAGGACGTCCACTGTGCAGTCGATCAAGCAGCTCCGCATTTATACCTCCTAATTCTTTGATTTTCTGAACCCAGCGACTAACTGTACTCCTGTCGACTACAAAACTTCCGTTCACATCACATAGACACTTGTGAATGTTAACAGCCGCTTACTTCTCTGAAACAAGAAATTATATCACAATTCGCTGCTTATAACGCAAGTTGCTAACATGTTAAATTTCAACGCTTTTAATGCAGTCGTATTATGTGGCCGATTGTGGTGCAATTTGGTACACACAATTTCATGCTGTTATTTTCCTTATTAGCTGAGAAAAACGATGTAGTCCATTACTTTTTGAACGTCCCTCGTATATATATTTATATATATATATATATATATATATATATATATATATATATATATATATATATATATATATATATATATATATATATAGAGAGAGAGAGAGAGAGAGAGATAGAGAGAGACTTAAGCCTGAGAGATTTATAGAAAGGTTAAACAAAGTACACCCATGGCAATATACAAACAGCGGTTGACTGTTATCTACCGTGACTAAAGTATGTACACACAGAGGCCACTATCAATATGCTCTAGAACAGATAAATACATAAACAAAGATGACCTTTGCTCTCCAATAACAAAGGTGAAAATATAAATCAGAAAGCACACACGCACATAACAATACCGCCAATATATGGACGCCTTTCATCTTTGTCTCCCGACGCCGTCAAAGAGGTGAAGTGGTTTGAGGTTACCAGGAATACTTTGGTCCAATAATGTACCTGGGAAGGTATTTTTACTTTTTGCCTATGAATTAGGAGCGCCCGCCAACTTAAATATTAACAGTAGAATATCATCATTCAGCCCTTCGATAGTTTCCTCAGCAGACCGTTGAAACCATGGCGGGTGTGATACGGCATCCGTCCAGAGTTGATCAGCGAGAGGTGATTCGGTTTCTAACAGCTGAAGGATGTCGACCTGTTGATATTCATCGCAGTATGCAGGCAGTGTATGGTGACAAGAGGGCAAGAAAGCGGGTCTGGCGATGAATGTCTCGAAGTCCACAGTGCTGCCCAATCGCTACGCCACTTGTGATCCAGTCTTCCTTGTCGAGGTACGATTAGAGGATGTCAACGAGTACATTTATCATGGACGTCTTCTCAATATGGAGAATGACCTGGAACCTGAAATGATAATACGTCGCCACGCGTGTTGGGCAGCCTTCTCTTCTATTAACACGGTCCTGGACTGTTGTCATGACCAAGACCTACGAGCCTTCCTCTTCAATTCCACTGTACTCCCTGCGATGTGCTACGGTGCCGAGACGTGTACACTAACAAAATCGCTAGATGACAGTTACCCAGGCCTCCTCTGAGAGACGCTTGGTCGGAATCACCATCCGGAACCAACGTATGCAAGGTCTCCACAATTTTGACATAAGACGATTGTCCTAAGTAGAGGATGCGGTAATCCATGCAGACAAGGCAAAACAGAAATGGGCAGTTCACATGTTGCGAAGAAACGATGGTCGATTGAGCACAGCGACAGCGGTCTGGTACCCACGAGATAAGAAGAGACCGCGGGGGAGACCTTCAATGCGTTGGTCAGACTCCCTTGCTGTACCCTGCAACATCTGAGATGCCTCTAGGGAAGCACTTACCAAGCACTGGACTTCCGTGGCCCAAGACAAGGTCCGGTGGAAACGAAGTTGGGACACGCAGCTACGCTGAGGAACGGGTCATCAAGATCAAGATATAAATATATACACACACACAAGGGGCTTGTCATAAGTATTTACCCTGACGATGAAGGAGTAGGAGAAGAAAGTTTAAATTTGGCACAGTGCTTATTCCGTCTCAATGTAGCCACCACCTGAATTTATACATTTCGGCCATCTTTGCGTGACTTTGAAGACCTTCAGAATAGAAAACCTATTTTTCGAACTAAACCAGTTATGACATCTTCATCACTGTCAAAATGATTTCCTTTCAGCTGTTTTTTAAGCTTTGGGAAAGGAAAAAAAGTCTGATGGACTAAATCCGGAGAATATCCATAAAAAACTATTGATTATCACATCATTGATTGAGTGCTTGGAGAACAACATTCATCAAACGATCCATGAGGACAGAATAGAGACTAGCACAGAGAATACAAGCCAGAAAATGGCAGTATAGACAAACTTGGCAGAGATGAACAGACAGAGAAAGATATTCACTCAGAATGAGACATTGCAGACTCAAGGCGGACCTCCATAGAATGAGTCTCATAGACACCGCCACTTTGAGCACCCAAAGAAACATCAGATTATATCTTGCCAGGACTGCTCTATTCATACAGACCAAAAAGAGGCAGTCTGGCCCGGGGAAGCGACCATGCTCGAAAAACTGTGGGGAACTGAAATGCAGTCTCCTTCGTGAACATCCCTGGGCTAGAAGCATATCATCAGTTCATCAAAGCAGTGCTTGGAACTCAACTATGTTAAGAAAATTCTTTGTTCTCCAAGGCCAGATAAATGGAACACTTTGTATGGCACTAAACAACTAACAAAACCATACGTATAACATTACATGGCATTTGGTTGAATGGCAAGAACCTGGAAGCTGCAGGACAGACCAATAACAACAAAATCCCTCATGAGTTGTGGATGCTTTTAATAAACAGAACAATGCAACAAATAATTATTGTTTAAAACTGTACAGGTAAAATGAATTATTAAATGTAAATCATCAGTCAATCAAAACCTTTTCAGCTCCCTGTGGAGCATAAGACTTCAGCAAATACCGCAAAGTCATCAAATATTGACCTGTCTATATCTGTTTGAAGTTTTTGTATTGAGGTTTCTGCAGGATGGGGTGGTCAGCCCCATGTCAAACTCTTCAATAACCACTTAAAACTTGCCTGACAGGTTACAGTGTTACTTTTCTTTGTTCCCCTTTTAGGCCCTGGTAACACTTAGGCAATAAATGAAAATATAAATCCCTTAAAATTTAAACAAACTGTTAAATTATCCTCCATATATAATCCATACAGTATTCTCACACACTAACATGTACAATTGATGGTTGCTACAGTTCTGGACAATATGAAAATAAAATACTGATAATACTTATTAAAATTGTCTTTTAAATACTGAATATTATCATTTCTTCCTCTAATGCCTGGGAGAATGAGTTATATATTCCAGCCCCATTTGTAGGTACTATTTCTAGAGTTCTCTTTCAAACTCAAAAGACTAAAGCATACTTTTGGGGGCTGTGTGAATGGCCAGGTGTGAGTTGAAGAGTCTTCTACCCTTTTCTAATCCCAAGGAGAATGAGTTACTGAATTACTCACTGTTACATTCTAGTTTCAAACGTGAGGTGTCGTTTCTAGAGCTTTTTCAGATCTAGAAGGCTACAATTAGTTGGCTTTTGAGTTATGTGAATGGTTGGAGAGTCTTCTCCTGAAGAAGGGTTAGACCACAATGTTAGACACTAAATTAATAACTGTACAGTGCTAAAGGGAAGCTCGAAACTAGGGCTGACTTCATCATGGGAACTCATCTGATGGTGTAAACATGAAAGATGTGGTCACAAGATGAAGAACAATGCTGGACATTTCTTAAAGCAGGCTCTCAGTGTGGCAGTTGTCCTACTTTCATCTCTCACACACCTGGCTCTCAGTTTGACAATTGTCCTACCTTCCTCTCTATCACAAACACACAACCTTCACATTTCTTACACCTGACCCTCAGTGTGACAGTTGCCTTACTTTCATCTCTATCACACACACAACCTTCACATTTCTTACACCTGACCCTCAGTGTGACAGTTGCCTTACTTTCATCTCTATCACACACACAACCTTCACATTTCTTACACCTGACCCTCAGTGTGACAGTTGCCTTACTTTCATCTCTATCACACACACAACCTTCACATTTCTTACACCTGACCCTCAGTGTGACAGTTGCCTTACTTTCATCTCTATCACACACACAACCTTCACATTTCTTACACCTGACCCTCAGTGTGACAGTTGCCTTACTTTCATCTCTATCACACACACAACCTTCACATTTCTTACACCTGACCCTCAGTGTGACAGTTGCCTTACTTTCATCTCTATCACACACACAACCTTCACATTTCTTACACCTGACCCTCAGTGTGACAGTTGCCTTACTTTCATCTCTATCACACACACAACCTTCACATTTCTTACACCTGACCCTCAGTGTGACAGTTGCCTTACTTTCATCTCTATCACACACACAACCTTCACATTTCTTACACCTGACCCTCAGTGTGACAGTTGCCTTACTTTCATCTCTATCACACACACAACCTTCACATTTCTTACACCTGACCCTCAGTGTGACAGTTGCCTTACTTTCATCTCTATCACACACACAACCTTCACATTTCTTACACCTGACCCTCAGCGTGACAGTTGCCTTACTTTCATCTCTATCACACACACAACCTTCACATTTCTTACACCTGACCCTCAGCGTGACAGTTGCCTTACTTTCATCTCTATCACACACACAACCTTCACGTTTCTTACACCTGACCCTCAGCGTGACAGTTGCCTTACTTTCATCTCTATCACACACACAACCTTCACATTTCTTACACCTGACCCTCAGCGTGACAGTTGCCTTACTTTCATCTCTATCACACACACAACCTTCACATTTCTTACACCTGACCCTCAGTGTGACAGTTGCCTTACTTTCATCTCTATCACACACACAACCTTCACATTTCTTACACCTGACCCTCAGTGTGACAGTTGCCTTACTTTCATCTCTATCACACACACAACCTTCACATTTCTTACACCTGACCCTCAGTGTGACAGTTGCCTTACTTTCATCTCTATCACACACACAACCTTCACATTTCTTACACCTGACCCTCAGTGTGACAGTTGCCTTACTTTCATCTCTATCACACACACAACCTTCACATTTCTTACACCTGACCCTCAGTGTGACAGTTGCCTTACTTTCATCTCTATCACACACACAACCTTCACATTTCTTACACCTGACCCTCAGTGTGACAGTTGCCTTACTTTCATCTCTATCACACACACAACCTTCACATTTCTTACACCTGACCCTCGGTGTGACAGTTGCCTTACTTTCATCTCTATCACACACACAACCTTCACATTTCTTACACCTGACCCTCAGTGTGACAGTTGCCTTACTTTCATCTCTATCACACACACAACCTTCACATTTCTTACACCTGACCCTCAGTGTGACAGTTGCCTTACTTTCATCTCTATCACACACACAACCTTCACATTTCTTACACCTGACCCTCAGTGTGACAGTTGCCTTACTTTCATCTCTATCACACACACAACCTTCACATTTCTTACACCTGACCCTCAGTGTGACAGTTGCCTTACTTTCATCTCTATCACACACACAACCTTCACATTTCTTACACCTGACCCTCAGTGTGACAGTTGCCTTACTTTCATCTCTATCACACACACAACCTTCACATTTCTTACACCTGACCCTCAGTGTGACAGTTGCCTTACTTTCATCTCTATCACACACACAACCTTCACATTTCTTACACCTGACCCTCGGTGTGACAGTTGCCTTACTTTCATCTCTATCACACACACAACCTTCACATTTCTTACACCTGACCCTCAGTGTGACAGTTGCCTTACTTTCATCTCTATCACACACACAACCTTCACATTTCTTACACCTGACCCTCAGTGTGACAGTTGCCTTACTTTCATCTCTATCACACACACAACCTTCACATTTCTTACACCTGACCCTCAGTGTGACAGTTGCCTTACTTTCATCTCTATCACACACACAACCTTCACATTTCTTACACCTGACCCTCAGTGTGACAGTTGCCTTACTTTCATCTCTATCACACACACAACCTTCCCATTTCTTACACCTGACCCTCAGTGTGACAGTTGCCTTACTTTCATCTCTATCACACACACAACCTCCACAGGGAAACAACTCATTGTTAGATGTTGAGAAGCACAATTTCATTTCTTGCGCTACTTGACCTTGCTCTTGTCTTCTTTTTTTATCTTCTTCCGTTTACTTTGAATCCATGTCTGGGTGGTGTTTCTTCACCACAATAAATCCACCATTTTCTTGATTTTCCCCTTGTTCTGGGGGGGTCCTGTTGTCTGGTATTATAGGCAGTGTTGGATGAATATTTTATAGGCCCTAGTGCTATATATTTTGTGAGGCTGTAAAAAATATCTTCAAATGTGAAATTACATGAGCACATTTCTTTGGAGCCCCCCCCCCCCCCCCCTCCCCCTAACTGACAGAGTCCTCCCACCCCATGCTTAATTCCGGCATCGGTTACAGGCTCTCACAGCGGTATGTTTGGAGACACTCTTGTCATATGTCCAAATGATTTAATTTTTTTGTCTGCTCATGTCAGCATTGTTCACATTGTCTGTCAGATTTCTTAGTCTGCTTTGCGCAAGCATCTCATTTTACATGTGAACATTGATTTCATTGTCTTGGTCAGGGTCCACACTGCTAACAGGGAGTTTGTAAAAATAATTTTCTTTATTTGTCTCCACTGAGATGTTTGAATGCCTTAGCAATGTCGATAGCTGGTATATCACCTTATTCTCTTTATGAGTTTTTGTTTCTATCTATTTGTCCGTTTAACCTAAATTATCTCCTCTAAAAATATTTGTATAAAAACACCAATTAATAAAACATTTGTTTATTTTGTTGGGGGTTCACCTGGAGATAGGTCTAAATGTCGAAGCTGTGTGAGGGATATATTCTATTTTTCTCCCCTCCGAAGGAATAAAACGTGACTGGAATTTTGAACTTGTGTTCTCTTGTTCACGAGACAGGTATTTAAATCTCTAGGCCACCAGTTTTAAACAATAAACATCATAATCTCCAACGCAATTCACAACCTAATTACAAAAACAATTCACAGCATAATTCAGACAGCCATCAGCTGAGTGTAATATATATATAAAATATATAAAACGAGCAGCAAAGATGGCGCCCTACTGGCTGCTGGTCTACATTGTTCTGGTGATTTCGTTCATTGTGAATGCCGCCAGGCCAAGGATTTGCCTGGAATTCATACTAGTCGACTGGATGAAGAATACCCACAAGACCTCTGGATCAGAGTATACACAGATGGGTCAGCACAGAATGCAGTAAAGAATGGTGGAGCGGGAATGTACATAGAATACCCAAACAACATTAGGGATACAGTCAGAGTATCAACTGGGAAATTCTGTCATATATATGATGCAGAAATACAGGCAATCAAGGTGGCAACTGAGAAACTGTTGAACACCAATGTCGGTCCACAACCTGTAGTATTTCTTACAGATGCACAAGCAGCACTCCAAGCACTTAAATTTGAGAAACTGCCAGATCTACAGGATCTACTGTCTGAACTGAGCAACCAGCGCAAGATTGTCATGCAGTGGATACCTTCTCATTGTGGAATACCAGGAAACGAGAGAGCAGATCGACTGGCAAAGGAGGGTGCTGCAGACGAGCAACCAGATGTGCCAGTTACATACCAACAGAAGATAAGGATGATCAAATCAATCAGAAAGCCACCAACAGTAACACCAGACGATTACCATAACATGAACAGACAAGAGCAAACTGTTGTGTTGCGCCTTAGAACAGGACACAACCGGCTCCGGAGCCACATGTACACAAAAATGAAGATTGGCAACTCAGCCATGTGTACATGCGGACAGGCGCCCCAGACAGCTGAGCACATACTGCAAAACTGCCCTGAATATGATATACAGAGAAAATCTCACTGGCCCATAGAAACAACACTGGAAGAGAAACTTTATGGACCTGTATGTGAACTACAAAAGACAGTGAAGTTTATGCAAGAGACAACATTGCAGATATAGACAATATTTTAAAGCAAATGAAAGAAGAAGAAGATACTAGTCGACAACTTATACTTGTATTCACGGACACATGTTGTTTTCCATTTGGACTGGTTAATTTGTTCGTTATTTGTGTTTTCTTTCCTCTAATTACCCTGGCCTGGACATCAGCTATATGAATTAGCACTGCGCTTAAGCCTGCGTCATTTTTTCTCGGTCTAGTTCACATGGTTGAACTGCATGAGATTAGCGTCCTTCGCCCTAGCTGCATACAGCATCGTTTTTTGTGTGACTGTAATTTAGACACAACTATAATGTACTAGAACACGGCCCAGGACAGATGTCAAACACATCACTCACACACTGAGTGATGTCTCTACGATGTCTTGCAGTTATAGGAAATGCACAACACACAACGATAGATGTCATTCTCCTCCGTTGCCTTGTGGGATATCTGTTTACGGGAAAGGCTTCGGGAGTAAACCACGAGAAAAAATCTGCATCCTGTGCCATCTCCAGTCGTCTCGATAAAATCTCGCCACTGGCCAAACGTAGCTCAGGACCACAGAGAGAGGTTGACAAAAGGCAGTCTCTTCCTCGCTTTAATCGAAATCACAGCAGAAGTCACACATTTTAGTGGATACAGCGAGAGAAACGACTGTTCACACAGCTGAACAAAGAGAGTGATCTTCATCACATGTGATGGACGAACAACAATATATATATATATATATATATATATATTTATTTATCCCAATCTGCCTGCATCCAAAAGCCAACTCAGAACTGGTGTGGATCAGAAGAATCTAACTGTCTAATTAAGATACAGGATTCCAGACTTTGGTAACAGAGCAAATGCTTCATCATCAAAAAGTCAATGGGTGCTTTTGAGAGACAGCAAGAATGTTGAGATTTGTTCGCACATATCAATATCTTTGTTATCTGGAGTTACTGTTGATCATCTCTCAATAGACTCACCTCTAAGTTTTAGTGGTTCCAGAGATGGAGGGGGGGCCCACTATTCCCTTCCCGGAAGGTTGGGATTGTGCTGGTAACCTCTTTTGCTTAAAAGTAAAAACACCAATAAAATCATTATGCAAATAAATGGATCCAAGATTTATTATAAGCTAGATAAAATAAATTCCAATTTAGTGTAAGACCTATGCTACGCAAATTGAGATGATGGGTTTACTATTATTGATATATATGTATGTATAGATGAATTATAAGAGAGAGAGTGTGACTGAACACGTGTGTATACATGTTCCTCAGCGTAGCTGTGGGTCCAAACTTCGTCTCTAGCGCACCCTGTCTTGGGCTGTTGAAGTCCAGTACGTTGTAAGTGCTTCTCTATAGGCATCTCGGATGTTGCAGCGTACAGCAAGTGAGTCTGACTAATGCATTGGAGGTGTTCCTCGCGGTCTCTTTTTACCTCTGGGATACCAGACTGCTGTCATTGTGTTTCTTCGACCATCGTTTCGTCTTAATATGTGACCTGCCCATCTATGTTTTGCCTTGTCTACATGGATTACCGCATCCTGCACCAGGGACAATCATCTTATATCAGAATTATGGAGACCTTGCATACGTTGGTTCCGGACAGTGACGCATCTCTCAATCGAGGCCTGGGTCACTTTCAATTTGTCCTCTAGTGATTTTGTTAGTGTAGATTTTGGTAGCACATTGCATGGAATACATTGGAATTGAAAAGGGAGTCTTGTAGGTCCTGGCAACCATCCAGGACTGTGTTAATAGGCGAGAAGGCTGCCCACCCACGCGGCGACGTCTTGCCAGTTCAGGTTCCAGGCTATTCTCTATATTGAGAAGGTGCACAAGTGGCGAAGCGATTGCAAAACACTTTGGTTTTCGAGACATACATCTCCAGTTCCGCTTTCTTGCTCTCTCCATCGAGTAGCTGCATCATTTGGTTGGCTTCTGCTGCTGACTATGTGATGAGCACTATGTCATCGGAAAATCGTCTTATGTCAGAATTGTGGAGACCTTGCATATGTATGTATGTATACATGTGTGTGTTCATTCAAGAGTTTCTCAGAAAATATTGCCTCACAAATTTTGTTTCGGAAACTATTTATTCAGAATGTTTAACTTAATATTTCCTTTACATATGCTATTTTTCCATATAATCTCCGTCTCCTTCAATGATCTTACACCAGTGCGAAACAAGGGCATGCATGCCATCCCTGTACCAGTTCTTTTTCTGTTCACTTGGCCATGTTCTTCTTCTTCTTGTTCTTCTTCTTCGTACGCTGTCAAACGTCAACCTGTATTTTGTATTTATTCAAAGAAAGCAGCTGTCATCCTGAGGCTGTAGACACTGCCATAGAGCTTGTCTAGTGTTGCTACTGGTGATGGCCACATGTGCTTTCTCTGGTCCTCGTATATCGGGCAGTTTTGCAGCAGATGTTCAGAGGTCATTTTCCCTGTACCACAAGTGCATTTGTCCCCTATCTTCAGTTTATTGAATAAGTGGTACCTCAGTCTGTTGTAGCCTGTGCGGAGTCTGAAGACCACGACCTGCTCTCTTCTGTTCAACTGATAGTAGGCATCATTTTTTGAGTAGCTAGTATGTTCTGTTTCCCATTTGGCCATGTATCTGGCCCTAATGAGCCTTTTGGACTCTTCGTAGATCACACTAGAATCTGGTTGTGGTAGTCTTGCACCTTCTTTTGCCAGTCTGTCTGCCTCCTCGTTGCCTTGGATGTTACAGTGGGATGGAACCCACTGTACCACTACTCTTTTTGGTGCGAACTGCTGGCATAGTTGACAGAGTAGTGCTCTTAAATCGTTAAGTTCAGTATTTTTCTGGGTTTTTAGTACTGTAACTACGGCCAGGGCATCTGTAAACAGGACTATCTGGCTTTCATTGCTTTCGCCTGTCAGCATTGCTTCTACTGCAGCCCTCAGTGCCCCTGTGACCGCTCTGAAATTGCTTGAGTATTTTCCAGTTGCGACTGACCGTTATTTTTCTACCATTTGGTAGGCTCAGGAATACCCATGCCCCTCCGTTCTGTGTTGTGTTTGTTACAGAACCGTCGGTGTATGCATGGGTCCAGTCCATGCTTGGGTAGTTTTCCGTTATGTACCTTAGGGTTATGTCTCTTCTTTCTTTTTTAGTCTGGCTGTTCTTGTTTCCAATACCTGGTATATTTTCTACCACCTCTGGAATGATATGATGCTTCCATGTGGGTTTGCGTACAGTAGGGATGGGCTTTGGTATTGTTACGGTGTTCATAGGGTCTTCGCTCAACTTTGCTTTGACTATTTCTACAAAGTTTCTCCGCTTTAGCTTCCCATTTCCAAATCTATTTAGTCTCTGGTGCATTGGATGGTCTGTCAGTCTTCTGAGTTTCTCTGCTTGCTGCTGGGCTCTGCAGTCTCTTCTGTCGGTCATGGATTGCAGATTTGTAATCTTTTCAAGTTCTACAATTGGCATTGACTTCATGCCTCCTGTTATAACTCTCATGGCTTGGTTTTGAAGTTTGCTAATTTTATCAAAGTTCGCCTTTGCTGCTGTTGTCCATGCCGCAATGCCATACTCGAGAACTGGTCTCACTCTTTCAGTGTACAGTTTCTTTAGTATTCTTTCGTCTGCTCCCCAGCTTGTGCCAGCAAGTTTCCTCATGATTGCCATTCTTTGTCTGGCTCTCATTTGGTTTCTCTCGATCGGACTTTTCCATGTCATGCGCCGATCAAATGTGACTCCCAGGTAGTTTGGGTTGTCGTTTGGCAGCAGATGTTGTTTATATACACCAGGAAAAGTGTGGGTGACAGTACCCCCCCCCCCCCCCCCCCTTGTGGTACTCCTTGCTCCAGTGTCACCTTTTTGCTCATCTGCCCTTGTACTTGAACTCACTTAGCCATATTCAATTGACATTTGTGGTCGGTTGTGAGATTTTGAGAGGAACTTACATTGTGCATATCTTCAAATATTAAAGATTTTGTAGAAAATTACCACCGCACTTCAATTGCTGTCTGAAAGCTGTTGGGCCAATTGTTAGCTTGTAATGCAATAATACGGATGACTTTCAGTGAACTGGAACTCAAGCAACCAACAACAAAATAGAATACATGTACTTTAAATAACAATAACAATAAATTCAATTTCTAGCTAATATGTAAGTTTAAACTTGGCATGCTGTGTAAGCTTCTGACTTATTGCACTTTATGTTTGTCTCTACCTCCCACCAATTCAGCGTGTGTGAACATACCGGTTGGTTGGGATCTATTGTAGTTTCAATTTTGTGCTCTCACCCAACTCCAAAAATGCACAATAAGGTCTCAAGTAAGCATAAAAATATAGTGCTCAAGCAGAAGATGGAAATATGCAAGAGGCTTGAAAAATATGAGAGTTTTGCAGCGAGGAATTTAATGTTGGTTCGTTAATAATTTATGACATTAAGGCTAAGTCTCAGTAGATAAATGTTACGTCTGAGAGTGACAAAAGTGTGGAGAAGCGTCATACGCTTCATACAACAAAAATGACAAGTGCTTGACCAAGCCCTGCATGAGTGATTTCTGCTAAAAAAATATGAGGTGGGTTTTATTTCTGGACCCACGTTACAGGAAAAAGCGAGAGAATTTAATGAAAATATGAATAGAATATGAATATAACAGAAATTTGCTTTTATTACAGTGGTCCTATTCTCTTTACTCAAGGAACCACTTGGGTAGTATTAGCACACACATTAAACAAATTTGTCCAATATGGCCCATTTGATCATCTGAAAAAATGTACTAAAAAAAAGCATTAAAAAAATTAAAACAGTATATGCTGCAATAGTGAATGGAGTTCTGAAATATGGTGATCTGCAGAAAATGTCATACATCAGTTAACTTCAGGCACACCCACAGCTTCGCAGTGGTCTCTCAGAAATGGTGACAGGAAATAAAAGGGCAAAGTAGTCCTATAGGGGACACTGCTGCTGGAGATGAAGTGTTAGACTTCATTGTACGAAACCACAGCTTGTTTATGAGGTGGGGAAGCCAGTCGCATTCCCCATTGCCTTTTTCCTTAATAGTAAGCCAGGTACTTATTTACAGCTGAGCCGATTAGAGTGATTAGGTAACAGAAATAAAACGCCACACGTATGCCACAAAAAGTGAGTGCTCTTCAACTATACTAATCAGACGAAGGGTATTGATACTAATTACCTGAGTAGCATCTGGAAAAGTAAGAATAAAAACACTAACCTTCTATGCAACTAAAACTAAAAAAGTGACTAAAGAGTGTCGTGTGTGGGGCTAGTAACCTCATGTAAAACCAATTACTACAGAAACTACCGCTGCAAATGTTCACAACATACTTTGTCACAGGCTTCCTGTAATGGGTCAACTGCAGAGGTCATCCTATGTTTCGTTGAGAGCAAATATGGAGGCAAATAGATGAAGATGGATACTGAAATTGCCTGTAGCTCAGTGTTTATACACACTCCTGCTTCATCGTCTCAGGTGCCCCTCCTAGCTTAACAAAGGCTTTATTATAAACTCCTGCAGTTTGTAATTGAAAACAGGCTGATATAAACTGCAATGCTTTGGACCAGAGAAGGAAGATAGAGGACCTAGAATGAATTGATTGAGATATAACACCAAAAAACATTAAATAAAGTAATATAGCTGAATAATAAGGACAGAATGTGGAGTTGAATAGGACACACCCTCAAAAAGAAACCCAACAATATAGCCAGATATACTTTTGCAGAATAGTTGAGGGAAGGTTGAGGCAACTGCAATCCCATGACTGGAATTAAAAACACAACCCTAAATGGGGATCAGAGTACCAATTTCAGTACTATGTGTCTCTGGAATCTGTCAAGAGTGACTGTTACAGTCCTATGTGTCTCTGGAATCTGTGAAGAGTGACCGTTACAGTCACATGTGTCAATGGAATCTGTGAAGAATTGACCTTATCCCATGTGTCAATGAAATCTGTGAAGAGTGACCATTACAGTTCCATATGTCAATAGAATCTGTCAAGAGTAACCAAATCTCATGTGTCAATAGAATCTGTCAAGAGTGACCAAATCCCATGTGTCAATAGAATCTGTCAAGAGTGACCAAATCCCATGTGTCAATAGAATCTGTCAAGAGTGACCAAATCCCATGTGTCAATAGAATCTGTCAAGAGTGACCAAATCCCATGTGTCAATAGAATCTGTTAAAAGTGACCAAATCCCATGTGTCAATGGAATTTGTGAAGAGTGACCATTACAGTCCCATGTGTCAATGGAATCTATGAAGAGTGACCCTTACAGTCCCATGTGTCAATGGATTCTGTGAAGAGTGACCATTACAGTCCCATGTGTCAATGGAATCTGTGAAGAATGACCATTACAGTCCCATGTGTCAATGGATTATGTGAAGAGTGACCATTACAGTCCCATGTGTCAATGGATTCTGTGAAGAGTGACCATTACAGTCCCATGTGTCAATGGAATCTGTGAAGAATGACCATTACAGTCCCATGTGTCAATGGATTCTGTGAAGAGTGACCATTACAGTCCTATGTGTCAATGGATTCTGTGAAGAGTGACCATTACAGTCCTATGTGTCAATGGATTCTGTAAAGAGTGACCATTACAGTCATGTATTAATGGAATCTGTGAAAAGTGACCAAGTCCTATGTGTCAATGGAATCTGTCAAGAGTGACAGTTAAGTCCTATGTGTCAATGGAATCCATCAAGAGTGACAGTTAAATCCTATGTGTCAATGGAATCCATCAAGAGTGACAGTTAAGTCCTATGTGTCAATGGAATCTGCCAAGAGTGACAGTTAAGTCCTATGTGTCAATGGAATCTGTCAAGAGTGACAGTTAAGTCCTATGTGTCAATGGAATCTGTCAAGAGTGACAGTTAAGTCCTATGTGTCAATGGAATCTGTCAAGAGTGACAGTTAAGTCCTATGTGTCAATGGAATCTGCCAAGAGTGACAGTTAAGTCCTGTGTCAATGGAATCTGCCAAGAGTGACAGTTAAGTCCTATGTGTCAATGGAATCTGTCAAGAGCGAGTTAAATTTTATGTGTCAATTGAATGGACATGGATTTGTGAAGTGTAAAATGACATGAAATACCATTTGTGACCTTCCTGGAAATACTTAGAAATATTTTGTTTTCCAGTAATCAGAAGGGAAACATCCCCTCATATAGCCAAACAGATACTGCCTGTGGCATACCTAAGTCAGAAGAAAATAAAATCCTGAAGTTCATGAATTTATATCAATCACAGGGACACATGTCACCATACATAGCAGTGGTTCTCAAACTGGGATCTGCAGACTCCTAGGGGTCTACAAGGAATATGGTAGGAGCCTTCATTGAAAAATCTAGATACAAAATTTATTGTAAATTTTTTTACCAACATTTAATTTGATAAAGTCATAAGTTTTGAAACACAAAAATGTGGATAAATCAAGTGATAATAGTGTAGTTCAAACCCATTATAAGGTAAAGCTAGTTCCATAAGATGTTAGAGCATTCACTGTACCAAGCCATAGCTTTGTGAGGTGGAATGGCCAGTTTCCTTCCTTGTGTCCTTTATCCTTTCCTAGCCGTCATCCATGTATCCATTTACAGCTGGGATGACTGGAGAAACCAGCAGGAAGAGTTGAACCCTGTACATTTGCCATGAAATCAAATGCTTTACCACTGTGTTAATCAGCCACACAAAAACTATTTGGCTAATAAAAAATCTTTTCCTACGCACTACACAAGAAGTAAAACTTATGAGTTGTCTTGCAATTTGACATTACATATGCTCTTTCCTCCAGTACCTGTCTGACTTCATGCTCACCCAGTCTAACTTGAAGTTGACAAATGTTCCATAAAGTCCTTAATGGTACTTGTCACCACTTGTGAGACAATGTTCTCAGATCTTGTACACAACAAAATATATCAACATACCTAGTGTAGAGCCAGACATACAAATGACACTGTTCTTCAATGATCTTGACATTTAAAAACAGACATAAAAAACAAAGGCATGACATTTTGTGAGAGGTGCCATGCATTTATGTTAAATATCATTATACAGATTGTTTTTAAAAACCCACTATAAATAGTAATGCAAAATTCAATTTCTTATTTCAAGCATTATTATGAAATTTGTTACGGAAATACAAAATATGTGTCTGTCAATTTTTTAATTCACCTTGTACGTGTGGGCTGGGGAGACAAATTATTATTGCTGCCACAGCGTCCTGCAATCTGAAAATGGTTTTTAACATCTAATTTAGGGGACTAATTACAAACGCCATCAAATGTTTTTACTTACTTATTTGCCGTGTATAAATGCTGGAACTCCTTATTGGGGATAAAGTAATAGGATCAATGCATGCTACTAATTTATATCAAAACATGTGGTTAAGTAGGGGTTATGCATCATGAAAAAATATAGTGCCACAGAAAACCACCAATCTAAGAGCACAGAAAAGCTTTAGCTTCTTGCCAGGAAACCCAATGTAGTGAAAGCCTCACTAGCAATTTCTGTACCAATATACAGATGAGTTTCAAGCTTTAGAACAAGCTTGCTAATATGATACACAACAGCAATTCTGTCACCAGCTAGTCGTCTTCACGGACACAATTTTCTGTACAGTAAATCCTCAAGCGGGGTAAACCCTCAAGGGAGGTAAGCTTCCACACCTGTGGAATGAACCAAGTAGGGTAGTTATCAGTAAACAAACCATACTTCAGTAGTTACCTTTTCCAATGTGATGTACCAGGAATGAAAAAGCTTGCAAAAGATAAGGGGAATGTCAACAGGAAGACAGTGACAGCACATACTTTGAAAAAAAGAGTGCTATCCTGGCTGTTTGAAGAGATCAGGGCCAACCAGACAAGAACTATCTTAACCTTGACGGACAGATCATCATTTTTCATCTCAGCACAGGTGTAAAAACATGTACAGGCTTCATCTGCCTGCTTTACCACTGTGCATGTGTGAACTGAGCAATCAACAGCACAATCTGTTTTACGGAACTGTCCGATATAGCTAGATGAGGAAGGCTCATTAG
Organism: Ariolimax columbianus; assembly: GCA_036924085.1. NCBI lineage: Eukaryota > Metazoa > Mollusca > Gastropoda > Stylommatophora > Arionidae > Ariolimax > Ariolimax columbianus. Next base: position 110,881,775 of record JAVGWX010000004.1, on the reverse strand, counting down.
TAAAATGACTTGACACTAAACTCAGAGTAAAAGAGGAGCTCAGATAATGATCAAGTTCATTATGGATACTCTTCTAAATGTGTAAAAATCAATGAACAAACACAAGATGAAGAAGTGATAGTCCCATATTCATGCAGTGAAAAAGGCCAGATAATGATCATCCCTAGATTTATATTGGCTGTCCCTAATCACTGCTTGGGTCTCGGACAGCCATCCCTTGATCCTCCATATACTCCTCCACGACCAGGTCCTCAGAGCCACTCGTGTCAATCAATCTCACCACCAAGTTATCAGGCAAGCGGTGGTCTGTGCCACTGCATTCGTTGGCTGTGATCAAGGCATACAGACCCTTGTTGCTGATAGTGTCCTTGAACCACTGGGTCACATCTGTGGGCCAGTCGTGTCCTGTGGTAGGTAATACACCTGCTCAGAGAGTTCAAAATAAAACCATGTTAAGGACCAACTGAAGACTTTCATACAATAAAGATGAGTCCACCAACACAAAGATTACCATTCAATGTTTGGTATCAAATTTTAAAAAAAAAAAATTTTTTTTTTTGGGGGGGGGGGGGGGGGGGGGGGGGGGGATTTGCTTTATTTCTCTATTCTTCTAGATGATGTACGTTGCACTATGTGTTTATTTTTGCGCCTGTCAACTCAGTGCATTTGACTTCAGCATGCATTTTACGTAAAGTTTTGCTTCCGCAGGGTAATGGCCGGTTCTGCAATGGGGAGTGAACCCAGCACCTTCGGTTGTGAACCGTGTCACTTAACCACTAGCCCACGCTGTATCAATTAAAACCTTTCGGTTCGATGTGAACCACAGGTCTTTATCAAACATATATGAGGTCATCCTGTTCTGAGTCATTCATCAAAACAAAGAGCAATTGAGGACTTTGATATGATAAGGTTCCCTATGACGCACAGGTCTTATCAAACATATATGAGGTCATCCTGTTCTGAGTCATTCATCAAAACAAAAAGCAATTGAGGACTTTGATATGATAAGGTTCCCTATGACGCACAGGTCTTATCAAACATATATGAGGTCACCCTGTTCTGAGTCATTCATCAAAACAAAAAGCAATTGAGGACTTTGATATGATAAGGTTCCCAGTGAAGTACAGGTCTTTATCAAACATATATGAGGTCATCCTGTTCTGAGTCATTCATCAAAACAAAAAGCAATTGAGGACTTTGATATGATAAGGTTCCCAGTGAAGTACAGGTCTTATCAAACATATATGAGGTCATCCTGTTCTGAGTCATTCATCAAAACAAAGAGCAATTGAGGACTTTGATATGATAAGGTTCCCTATGACGCACAGGTCTTATCAAACATATATGAGGTCATCCTGTTCTGAGTCATTCATCAAAACAAAAAGCAATTGAGGACTTTGATATGATAAGGTTCCCTGTGAAGCACAGGTCTTATCAAACATATATGAGGTCATCCTGTTCTGAGTCATTCATCAAAACAAAAAGCAATTGAGGACTTTGATATGATAAGGTTCCCTGTGAAGTACAGGTCTTTATCAAACATATATGAGGTCACCCTGTTCTGAGTCATTCATCAAAACAAAAAGCAATTGAGGACTTTGATATGATAAGGTTCCCTGTGAAGTACAGGTTGTAAAAAGACAAACACTAAGTCTTCCTATCCTGGGCCATCTGTTCCAATTGTCTCAACATCTTCCTTATTCTTTATACATCTATCTTGAGCTCTCTTTTTTGTGTGGGTTTTGACCTGCTTCCATTTTCTTTATCTTGAGGATTTGATCCCTTTAGTGGTGAGCCTACTGAGAAGCCTTGTGCTACACTACAGCATGGAAGACTCCAGGTCCATCTTCTTCAGTAAACACTGGGAAATAAGAAGAGCCTTGGGGGACGGTGCGGCCTAGTGGTTAAGTGGCACGGCTCACAACCAGAAGGTGCTGGATTCGATCCCCATCACAGCACCGGCCGTTACCCCGGGTAAGCAAACCCTTAGAAAATGCAGGAGGAAGCAGACACTTACATAAAATGCATGCTGAAGTTGGATGCACTGGGCCGACATGCGCAAAATAAAAACCACAGTGTAACGCACACTCGCCTTGGGGAATCGAGAAATAAGCGAACGCAAAAAAAAAAAAATACCAAAAAAACAATAACAGCCTCATGACTGGATGAGTTTAATGATCCACAAAAGCAAACCACCACACTGAGTATTATAGAAGAGAACTACCAAAAAACAGTTGTGGATATGTCTACATGAATGGATCAGCAACAAATGTTGTCAAGAGAGGAGAAGCTGGTATCATTGTGTCATATCCAAAAAGCCATTGCCAGACAAGGAGTATTCCCCCCTATTGTTGTTGTTTGCAAATGCCCGCAATGAGCAGGCTTGGCTTCATCTGCGTGTTATTCACTACTACGGGGATCACGTTAATCCCTCACCTCGTTAGGCCCGTTTCCAGGGACATCTACTAGGAAGCCGAGGTGAGGGTCTTGGCCAGTATATTTGGCATGATCCTGACTAACATGTCTGATCAGTATATTTTGCTGACCAGACGTTAGTCTTCCTCCCCTATTTCCACTTGTAAATTCTGCTCTAACTATACAGCTCAGGTTACATAAGTCATAATAATAATTCTGACTGTCACCAGGCAGTCATCTTCACAGATGAACTATCTGTACTGCAAGCTCTCAAAGATGGAAAACTCTCGCACCTAAGGAACGAACTAAGCAAGGAGCCTATAGAAAGTGAACCCAACTTCAGTGGCTTCCATCTCTTTGTGACATGCCCCTTGTTTCAATCTAAACAATAATCATAAATCACAAGAGTGGTACGGGGTTGACAAGAATAGCAACAAAAATAAAAGTGTATGAGGAGAAATAGAAAGTGGGGTGAAAAAACAGTGGTTGGAGTATGCTACAGATGTCCATCAAGTCAAAAAGAGGAAGATGAGGAGCTGATTAGTAGCATAAAAAAAGGCAAGTACAGGAAAATTATTATTAATGGGGAATTTCAACTTTCCAGAAATAAAATGGAATATGGCCAGAAGCACTTGTAGAGTCAAAACCTTTTGTTAAGTGCATAACTGTCAATTTTTTGATTCAACATGTAGAAGCAGCCACCAGAGGCAAAAAAACTCAACCATGTTTTTACTACAGATGAAAATATGATTGAAAAAGTTACAGTTAGAGAACTGTTTGGCTGAAGTGACCATCAGATCATCCAAAGGTTAAAAAAATCCATAAAATTCAAACAGAATAAATAAAGTATTAATAGTTTCAACAAATTAAACGGTATGGAAAAAGGAGAAATGAAAAATGGCCCATAGAACCAATTTCATTGCACCTGGGCGACAGAGCATGAACTCCATAGCTCCTGTAGCAGCTTCAAAATTTCCCCTGACTTTGTCAGGTACCCATATACAGCGCCGATGACTGTGAGGAGTGGTTATTTGATGAAAAAAAAAACCCAGGACAAGCCCAGTCTATCGAACCAAGCATGACATCATTTGAACCTGGCACCTGTTATTCAGTGCCCATGTTTCTGCGCCTATAAAGTAGTAATGAGTATACATAACACCTGACAATTCAGATCGTATGAGCTGTATAAAATATCAAAATTAGCAAGGTTGATTATGAAAGGTTGTGAATGGAGGCTGGCAAACTCCTTAATGTAAAACAAAGTTCTACTGCAGCTGAAACAGTAATAGCAAAAAAATAATTTGATTCAGGCTTTCCGCAAGAAGGATAACAGGTTGGCCCCATGCTGCCACTGGAGCAGAAATGGATGGATAGTAAAAATCCTTAAAGCTATCTAACTCAATATGGCTCAGAAAAGATTAAAATATATAACAAAATATCATGTAATACAGGACTGTGCAACCCCAATTATACTGAGGGTCAAACACAGAGTAAGTGCTTGTTAACTGGATGTTTGTGCTAGTGTCATCAATGGGATGATACTCAAATCGTTGTAACAGTATTTCACCTAAAATCCAAAACTTTAAAAACTGTAGAGTAAGCTCAATTCTACAATTTTAGTGATCCTCTTCTTATTATATTTTTTAAGTACCAGCTGTGGGCTGTTAAAATTATGTGGTGGGCCTGGGGGGGGCTGCACATGCCTGAAGTAATACAACCTTTGCCTTGACCTTCACTTACGCGTAATCCAAGAAATATTCTTTACTGTTGGGTATACTAGAGCAATACAAAATAAAAGAAGAAACTGAAAAAAAACCAACTTTATCAAGCAAGAAATGTGAATGCCATCTACTATTTAAAAAAAAAATGAGAAACAAAGAAATAAGAACTATAATAATATATGTTTCTTGTATGTTAAGCATTTCACAATGATTTTATAAACAGGAAAATGGTTTTTGAGTGTATTTGTATTAGAACAATTGTTACAAGGGAAAGCTGGTCCCATAGCAAACACTACATAGTTAAGCATTTCATGATCATTATATAAAGAGACAAATTTTGTTTTTTCTACATATTAGAACATTTTTTACATGGAAAAGTTAGTTCCATAGCAAACACTACCATCGCTGAAGGAATGCTAACGACTTTATTGTATGAAGTCTTTGTTTTTAGTGGGTTGAATTACCAGTTCCTTTCTCTCTAATTCCCTAAATGCACATCAGGTACATATTTATAGCTGGGTGGACTGATGTGTTTTTAGACACATTTGCTCATTTACTTGCTTCATTATTTTAAATCTGAAGTTAATATTAAGAATAGGTATTGACGGCAAACTTTAAAAACAAATTGTCAAATATAATCTTCTATTAAAACATGCAGCAGACAACAATCTGTAATTGCCTCATGTCAAACACCCCCCCCCCCCCCCCCGGGATGGAAAAGTAGGACCACTTTATTCCCACATGCAAGGCCCAAAAGGTGGGGTTATTCACGAGACTGATGACCTCTCTATGGGCACCATGGTGTCTGCGGGAATAACGTTTGAGGACCTCTAGGCTATAATATAATTTGGCTGTATATTTTTTCTTCATCGCTAATCCTTTACAATGCATTACATTTTATAGCAGCACTGTGATATCTGCACATTTCGGCCAGACACAACAAAGTTTGCTTTCTATTTTCAATCCATATTCTCTGAGCTAGACTGCACAGATGTAGCCTGTTTCTAGGGCTGCCACTTGGAGGTAGAATAAAGTCTGCTCCTCTGACCCTAGTGCAAGTAGTCAGCTATGAGTTGATGACTGTCATCTTGCTCATCTCATCTTTTGTTCTCTCATATTTAATATGTCCCTAAAGTATTGAAGATTTTCTACATACAATATTAATAGTCATTAATTTTAAACAGCTCAACACTATGGCAATACTTGAGGTAGAAGCTTCTTTTAAGTTAACAAGAGAATTTCTGCCCGCACTTTGCACACACTTCCAGCATTCCACAAAATATAACTATATATATCAAACTACTCTGATGAGTCAATGTCTCTTAATATTGAGAGATGACAGGACTTCATCAAACAAATCTCTGAGTAAGATATTTGGTATGCAGGGGCTCAAAAATGTTACAAATGAAAAGAATATTTAAGGGAGAGAATGAGACAAAGACAGGAGGAGCAGGAAATCTCAGGAAAAAGGATAGGCCACAACTATGAATTCCCCAAGCCAAATCCACCATGAAATCTCTGTTGTGGAACCACCAGGGAAAAAGAACCATGTGTAGGTCAAAGATTATGTGGAGAAAAGACCTTGATCTAATACAATAAAAATGGAAGAAAGCTGGAAAGAACTGTATAAAATTGCACAGCTCTGGTCTACTTGGAGAGGATTGATTGATGATGGTCAATGCATCCAAAGTTGATAAGAGTGAAGAAAAAGAAGCAATTTTTTCTTTTAACTCATTGAACAATGTTATGCTGCATATATATGAACACTGTTTCTGTAGGTTGTTCATAGAAAACCATCAATGCACCATATCTGGGTCAATACAATATCTCACATTAAAATGAATAAAAGTGGTTAAACAACAAGGAAGATAAGTCTTACCTCCTAATCGCATCTTGTGGGCCAGGAATGGCAAGGAGTAGAACTGATGGGGAAGTAGAAACAGTTCAGATTGGTGCACTGTGTCGTAGAAGTAATGATCTGGGTAAAACACCTTGACCTGTGGAGAGAAAGTGCCACATGAGACAATAACATTGGAGTGAATTTATAATTGTGTGCAGAATATAAATTGCATGTATTAATCCATGTACCATGTGCAGATCTAGAGATTTCCTCACTGGGGAGGACAGAAACACTGCGCCTTCAATGATGTTGTAAGAGACGACTGAAGAGAGTTGTGCATAGGATTAGCAGCCTTATCGTGAGAATAAAACTGCTACAGAGACTACCACTGCAAAAGCTTGGGTGGCTTCCTGAAAAAGGCTAACTGTAGTGATGACCCTAAGCTCTGGCTGTAGTGATGGCCCTAAGCTCTGACTGAAGTGATGACCCTAAGCTCTGACTGAAGTGATGACCCTAAGCTCTGACTGAAGTGATGACCCTAAGCTCTGACTGAAGTGATGACCCTAAGCTCTGATTGGAGTGATGACTCTAAGCTCTGACTGGAGTGATGACCCTAAGCTCTGACTGAAGTGATGACCCTAAGCTCTGACTGGAGTGATGGCGCTAAGCTCTGACTGGAGTGATGGCCCTAAGCTCTGACTGGAGTGATGGCTCTAAGCTCTGACTGGAATGATGACCCTAAGCTCTGACTAGACTGATGACCCTAAGCTCTGACTAGACTGATGACCCTAAGCTCTGACTGGAGTGATGGTACTAAGCTCTGACTGGAGTGATGGTACTAAGCTCTGACTGGAGTGATGGCCCTAAGCTCTGACTGGAGTTATGGCATTAAGCTCTGACTAGAGAGATGGCCCTAAGCTCTGACTGGAGTGATGGCACTAAGCTCTGACTGGAGTGATGGCCCTAAGCTCTGACTGGAGTGATGGCACTAAGCTCTGACTGGAGTGATGACCATAAGCTCTGACTGTAGTGATGACCCTAAGCTCTGACTGGAGTGATGGCCCTAAGCTCTGACTGGAGTGATGGCCCTAAGCTCTGATTGGAGTGATGACTCTAAGCTCTGACTGGAGTGATGACCCTAAGCTCTGACTGTAGTGATGACCCTAAGCTCTGACTGGAGTGATGGCCCTAAGCTCTGACTGGAGTGATGGCCCTAAGCTCTGACTGGAGTGATGGCTCTAAGCTCTGACTGGAATGATGACCCTAAGCTCTGACTAGACTGATGACCCTAAGCTCTGACTAGACTGATGACCCTAAGCTCTGACTGGAGTGATGGTACTAAGCTCTGACTGGAGTGATGGTACTAAGCTCTGACTGGAGTGATGGCCCTAAGCTCTGACTGGAGTTATGGCATTAAGCTCTGACTAGAGAGATGGCCCTAAGCTCTGACTGGAGTGATGGCACTAAGCTCTGACTGGAGTGATGGCCCTAAGCTCTGACTGGAGTGATGGCACTAAGCTCTGACTGGAGTGATGGCCCTAAGCTCTGTCTGGAGTGATGGCCCTAAGCTCTGACTGGAGTGATGGCACTAAGCTCTGACTGGAGTGATGGCCCTAAGCTCTGTCTGGAGTGATGACACTAAGCTCTGACTGGAGTGATGGTACTAAGCTCTGACTGGAGTGATGGCCCTAAGCTCTGACTGGAGTTATGGCATTAAGCTCTGACTAGAGAGATGGCCCTAAGCTCTGTCTGGAGTGATGGCACTAAGCTCTGACTGGAGTGATGGCCCTAAGCTCTGACTGGAGTGATGGCACTAAGCTCTGACTGGAGTGATGGCCCTAAGCTCTGACTGTAGTGATGACCCTAAGCTCTGACTGGAGTGATGGCCCTAAGCTCTGACTGGAGTGATGGCCCTAAGCTCTGATTGGAGTGATGACTCTAAGCTCTGACTGGAGTGATGACCCTAAGCTCTGACTGTAGTGATGACCCTAAGCTCTGACTGGAGTGATGGCCCTAAGCTCTGACTGGAGTGATGGCCCTAAGCTCTGACTGGAGTGATGGCTCTAAGCTCTGACTGGAATGATGACCCTAAGCTCTGACTAGACTGATGACCCTAAGCTCTGACTAGACTGATGACCCTAAGCTCTGACTGGAGTGATGGTACTAAGCTCTGACTGGAGTGATGGTACTAAGCTCTGACTGGAGTGATGGCCCTAAGCTCTGACTGGAGTTATGGCATTAAGCTCTGACTAGAGAGATGGCCCTAAGCTCTGACTGGAGTGATGGCACTAAGCTCTGACTGGAGTGATGGCCCTAAGCTCTGACTGGAGTGATGGCACTAAGCTCTGACTGGAGTGATGGCCCTAAGCTCTGTCTGGAGTGATGGCCCTAAGCTCTGACTGGAGTGATGGCACTAAGCTCTGACTGGAGTGATGGCCCTAAGCTCTGTCTGGAGTGATGACACTAAGCTCTGACTGGAGTGATGGTACTAAGCTCTGACTGGAGTGATGGCCCTAAGCTCTGACTGGAGTTATGGCATTAAGCTCTGACTAGAGAGATGGCCCTAAGCTCTGACTGGAGTGATGGCACTAAGCTCTGACTGGAGTGATGGCCCTAAGCTCTGACTGGAGTGATGGCACTAAGCTCTGACTGGAGTGATGGCCCTAAGCTCTGTCTGGAGTGATGGCCCTAAGCTCTGACTGGAGTGATGGCACTAAGCTCTGACTGGAGTGATGGCCCTAAGCTCTGTCTGGAGTGATGACACTAAGCTCTGACTGGAGTGAAAAAGGACAAGAAGATTATTATTCACGAAGTCATGAAATGAGTGACAGATTAGGATGGTGGTGGAGCATTCACTTTGTACTCTGTTTTGCCATAGGATATGAGAGGCACAATTAACCACCTCGTATAGTAGTGTTTTTGTGCATGTGTCTAGCAGCCTCATCATGCAAAACAGAGTGGTAGAGAAATAACCAATGCAGGCGCACATGCTTGCTTTAACATGGGCTCCTCATAAAAATCATGGCAATATAACCAGACATGTACTGGGTTGGAATTCACAGGGGAAGTGACAAGTGGGTAGGTGAAAGAACTTCTCTTACTAGACTCTTGGCCAGTGACTGGCAAAGCAGTCAGTGACTAGCAGACATGATGGTGTCTTTAAGGGCAGCAACAAATTCCTCCACTCCATCTAGTCTGCAGCTATCCTTCATATTGTAAAGTGCCCCAGTTCTGATTCATGATTTCCATTTAGACTTTTCTGGTGCTTTGCCAAATTGTCTTTGGTTGGCCACTCTATCACCTTCTTCCTGGAGTTACTATACCCTGGCAGTTCCGGATGTGGTGACAGATTTCTTCTTAGGACATGGCCAATCAAATACCAGTATCAACTGGTTATGATGGTGTGCACATGTTCTTGATTGCTCCGACAAAGCAGTTCTCAGTTGGTAATGGTTTTTGGTCAGAAAATTCTATGAATCTCTTTTAGACAAGTTGTGTGGACAATCTTGACGCTTCTTTTTCTGTTGCTCTCCAACACTCAGCATCATACAGAAGGTTCACAACTCTTTCATATTCTTAGTCTTATGTTTGTGTTGGAGCACAAAGATTTTCAAACAGTGTTTACGCTAGCAAAGTCTATTCTAGCTTTGTTCATTCCAGTTTTGATGTGGGTGCATGTTCCACCATCTGGTGTAACTGTGCTTCCAAGGTATGTAAATGTTCCACCTTAGCTAGTTCCTCATTTTTTGTTATAAGTGGTGTGGTATCTAATATATATAGTGCCATGACTTCTGTTTTTTCTACATTAATTTTGAATCCTCTTGATTATACGGACTCAGTCTTTCAGTTTTCTCTTGAATGTGCAAATAATGCAATGTCATCTGCATTTTCTAGACCTTCCAGTGTAGAAAACAATGTGCTTATTATTCCTTTTGAGGAACCCTCTGTGGCCTGTTGTAGCACCCAGTCAATAACACTTAGGCAGAGAATGATGGCAAGTGATGTCCCTTGCCACCTGAAGAACAGTGGAGGAGAAAAAAAATATGAACATTTACAAAAATATTTTTTTTTAAATGAGAGGATGCAAAGGCATCAGGAATCTCAGAGACGGGACTCAAGAAGAATATGAATAAGTTAACAGCATCTGTTGCAACATTATGTTCTAAGGGGGACCAGAACGATTATGTCATGGTCCTTCTGTAAGCAATGCAGTGATGACCATATGTTCCTGCTGGAAGAGACAAGTAAGAATGATCATGATAAGAATGGAGAGCTTTAGACTGACAACTGAGTACTTACCACATCTCCCACCAGGTTTAAATAAAGAGCTCTGTGGCACACATCTTTGGATTTAACAGCATACAAAACATCTTCTGAGAAACTCTTTGCAGATTCCTATAGGAAAACAAGATGCAAGTTGAGAAAATCTAGAGAATTTATCATTAGAGGAACACACATATAAAGTGTTATCAGCTTCTTCTGATGGTCAGAGAAAACAAGTTATGCCTGTATCGTAAGTGACTCTGAAACATGGAGAACAACAAAAATAACAACAAAAAGGTAGAGACTTTCATAAATAAGTGCCAGTACAGAATAGAGGGATTGAAAGGGTATGATAAGATCACTAATGTGGAACTTTTGGAAAGAACAAGGCAGATGATAGTGGAAGATGATGTGATGAAAAGATACTGATGTTGGATAGGACACACATTACTAAATTCAGATGATAACATATTACAAGGCAGTCGCTGTTTTGGAATCCCTAAGGCAAGAGAAATAAAGGAGACCAAAGCAGATGAAGAAGAGAGATCGAGACAATCATAGAGAAAACAGAAGATGTAGACAGAGCTGAAATGGATGGCCCAGGATAGCAGCACTTGACCTGTATTTGTTGAAGACCTGATGTGCCACAAATGTTTTGCTGATGTTGATATATGAACTAACTGTTTTTAGATTAGGGACAGGGATCAAGAAGCTGAGCAGCACATGAGCTGCAGTGGTCAGCGACACATGTCGGACTGCTAGCATCAGGGTCTGTGAACCAGAGCTGCCAAGACCCTTCTACACCTCCACACGGTGATCCTGGATAACAGGCTGCAACAGAGCAGACTTTCTAAATAGAAGGGATTAAAGAGGAAAGGCAACCAGGTACACAAAATGCCTGCTGAAGTCGGATGTGTCGGACCGAAAGGTGCAAATATAGCAGTTAAGCTGTAAATTACGACACAGCGCATTCCATTCTTCGGACTACATTCTGCTACTTGCAAAGCCCTTTTCAGGGCTTGGTAGCGGGAGATTGAGAGCAAACGAAAAAGAAGAAGAAGATCAGGGACAGATCTACAGCTTACAGGATAAGACAATAATAATAAAACAAAAGTATCTGTAATGTTATATCTCTGTACTCACTCTACTCACATACATACATAAAGCAAATTGATATCGTTTAAAAAAATAGTGTGGCTTTACAACAGACCTGAAATACACTTAAATTATGTATAGGTAAAACGTCGGCAGGTGGGGCGGGCGTGTGTGTGTGTGAGAGTGAGAGTATGAGTATAGGAGTGAGTGAGAGTGAGAGTGAGTGAGTGAGAGAGAGAGAGTGTGAGAGAGAGAGAGAGAGAGAGAGAGAGAGAGAGAGAGAGAGAGAGAGAGAGAGAGAGAGAGAGTATGATATTTAGTTTTGAGACTGTGGACCAGATTTATTTCGATTCAAGGCTGGTTCTGTACATGTTTCAAACTTATGAAAACTACTTTAACAATCGCTGATGGTTAATTAGAAAGTAACATGATCTTACATGATGCAGTTAGAAAGTTGTGTTCATGGATCATGATGTTATAAGTACAGTATACAATGCTCTCCCTCGACAGAAATCTGTCAGGATTCATGCTTCTTCTTTCTTCTCTTGTTCCTTATTTAGCATAATAGGGTTACAACTGTAGATGGCATGTTACACGAACCCTACTCCAAAGTACTGTGTGTTCTTGCAGTGGTGGTTTCTGTGGTTTTCTACTCCTTCTTCTAGGTTTTTCTCAATCTCCCTCTACCAAGTCCTGAACTTTGCAAGTAGCAGGATGTAGTCCGGAGAACGGAATACGTTGTGTCACTAGTTTACAGCCTGACTGAGATATTTGCACCTTTTGGTCCGACACATCCGTCTTCGGCAGAGGTTTTTACAGTAATGTGTATTACATGACAAGCTTGAGAGCTCCATGCACAACCCTCTTTTTCACCTTTTAAAATTAAAGTTGCCCATTGCAAGCGATGATGGTGGCATCATTAGGCGGTTTTGTCTTGATGATGTAACTTGCACTATATTTGGATTATAGTGAGGAAGAAACTGCACTGGTTATCAATCTCACTCTCCGGTCCTGTGCTACATTGGAACAGTGGCAAGACTTAAGTCGAGCTGACTGAAAGTAACTCAGGATGCAGTCACTCAGGTCCCACCTCCCTTGAGACCAAGGGTCGCCTGAAAACTTGCAAGATTTGATCGCCCACTGTTTTCGATCATCACTTTATGAGGCGAGTGCCTTTTCTCTTGACCACAGTGACCCCTACCTTTTACAACAGACATAGAGATGCAATGGATCTATTCTTTCCCTTACAGTAAATAGTCTAGGTTCACCACTGAGACTTTTCACATTAGTACATTTAAAAAATCATAATAAAAAAACAAATTTGATAAAGCTGCATAAATGTAGCACAGGAAGTAGATAGCATCAATTTCTGTCTTCTGATCTGCTGGTGTTGTGAACTGTGCTTTACGCTTCAACACTGTAATGTGTTCATTAATGCCTTACTATTTTCAATGTATTGTACACCATGTGCAGCCTAGTCGACAGTGAGCTGGCATGCTAGACTGGGATTACAGCGTGCCGGGATTCAAATTCAGGAATGGAAAGAAAAAAATTGAGCAGTGGTTCATGCCTGGTACGAACACTCCTCCAGTCAACCAAGCTGTAAATGGGTACCTGATATCTGACATATGAGTCAGGGAAGGTAAACACAGCAAGGAAGGGAACTGGCCACCCAACCTCACATAGACTGCGTCTTAGTACATGGAGAGTTATCTTCATCCACTGCGGCAATTGTTGCCATGGGACATCTTTACCTTATGCTTTTAGTTAGTTAGTTTTCTTTCCACTTGTGCCGTTTAGCGTCGCGGGGAGCTTGAGTCATCTATCCTGCGCCAAGTGTGTTGCATCAGTCAATGTGAGCCCTTGATGTTGCACAATCACTCTAATGTCATCTATCCACCTACCTCGCGGCCGCCCTTTGCCCTGTAGCCAGATCTACCAGCATTGTAAGCCATCAGTGGAAGATGATGAGGGTGCATTCTCATTTTACTTTTACCTTAGTTTTTTTCTGTACAACCATTATATACAAAAGTCAGATTTAAACCTTATCCAAGGCACAGGAAAATAATGTATGAAATTGAATGTCAAACACAAGTCATCAATGTCACTATGAGAGATATAATGTAAAATAATGACTGTAAGAATGGTTGACTGTCCTAAATAAATAGCAAGACAGAAAATAAGATTGTTCAGTCATCCCATGAGAATACAACATGATTGACTGCCACTGCACACATTCAATATAAAAATATCAGCTTACACATTATGGTGAAGACTATGTGATTAGGGAAGGGAGAAATAAATGTTGCTTGTCTATGCAGTTGCTATATAGTGTTGCATGATAGCTTATTTCATCCTCGATATACTGAGTGATTATCTTTATCTATTTCCATAGAAAATGTATAATGACTGTTCCTAGTGCATTTATTATGAGGACTTACCTGACAATTTGCAGATAAATACTGATTTACGGCCATCTCAAGCTTCTCTAATGCACCCCTCTGCTCCATTGGGATTGCCTGCATGCAGCAATAAAAAGTTATGAGCTATGAAAGTTAGTGAACACAAAGTACGAGAAAACAATATGATCAAGCCACTTTACAATGAAACCACAATATGATCAAGTCACTTTACAATAAAACCACAATATGATCAAGTCACTTTACAATGAAACCACACTATGAGCAATACTCAATTTGGAGTTCCTTAGTATATGGGCTGCACTGATGTCTTATTCATATTAAGGCAGTTGACTATAACAAACACTGCATTTATTGATTATAATGATGCTATTTCAGATAAATTTCATACTATTCAAGGTATGCACGCAATCGTCATTGTGTAACAGATTCCAAGGTGATTCCCAGTGTGAGTATAGATATGGACTTGTTGACCCGTTGTACTTTACTTTCGTAAGAGTGTTCAGCATACTAACGGCAGCACTTCCCTAACTGAGGTAATTAACACAAAAAGGCTGAAAGATGTGTTAGTACAGGAAAAAAAAGCTAAACAACAGATTGCAGTGAAATATGCAATTATGGTGGAAGAACAATGGCAAAATTTCAGATTCCATATATTGAGTGTTTCGACTAAGAAGTGTGGTAAAACTTCGAGGAAAGGTGGAACTCTAATCCAAGCCATTTCCGTTTATTGCTTTTAGAGGCGAGTGCCTTACCTCTCGACTACTGCGATACCCCCAGGTGAGATAGAATAAGAAATGAAAACATCATTTTGGTGGGAACTATCCGTTGTGTTAAATAAATTTAAAGACAGAAAATACGTTGGTTTTGTTATCTCATGAGAATACAACCTGATCGACTACCCTGGCTCATTTATAATACAAGAGATTCAGACTACAGGGCATGAAGGAGACCTCACAGTAGATGAACAGATGTCATAACTACTAACTTAACACACTTGCCGAAGAACAATGACTTAACCCTTTGAACCCTGGCTACAGTCCATAAAATTTCATTTCCCTGTGATCCTGAGAAAATACACACAATGTTGACATTTTAGTACAGTTATTTGCTATGGCAAAACTATGTGCTCTAAATTAGTTATCCTATCTAAAACTGACTGACCTGCTAATCTCCAATGTTCCTACTTCAGTAGAGTGTGGAATATATTCATCAAATTTACTAGATACATTAAATGAAATACCCCCCAGAACCATAGTCTAATCTTCTGAGGAACAGAGCTAGCTTGATCCTATTCAATGGACGAATGGTGATCCGAATCACACATATGGTGTTGTTCAAATAACAACTGATTCTTTTCAGAATAATCACAATCTAAATCCAACTTATCAGCCTCAAATTCCTTTATATGACTTGTTCTGTTGTTAGTCTTTTAGAATGTACCATTTTCTGAATTGTCAAAACCCCTCTTCATCAAGAAAATGATCAAAATCATTGTGAAGACATGCCTCGATATTTACGCAGCCATATTTGTTATGTATGGAAATGTGTGTACTGTGTTGTTGTTGTTTGCAAATGCCCATAATGAGTAAGTTACTATTTTGTGCGACCTGAAAAGGACGTTAAGTGACGGGTTGTAGTAGCTTTCCTCACATCTAAAGCATGCTGATGAAGGTGGACCGGAGTCCTCCAGGCGGTTGTGCTATGCTTGATTTCATCTGCATGTCGCTCACTACTACGAGGATCACGTTGATCCCTAACCTCGGTAGCCAGGCTGCCATGAAAACAGGACATTTTCAGGAAGGGCTGCAAGGAATCCAAGGTGAGGGTTTTGGCCAGTATATTTTGCCTGAGCCTGACTAACATGTCTGATCAGTATATTTTGCCTGACCAGACGTTAGTCTCCCTCCCCATGTGTACTATCCCTGTGTGTACTGTGTAGACGTCACTACCTTATAGCCAAAATCCAAGTGGTACAGTCCAAAATACACCTTAAAAGAATGGTCCACCCGTTACACCAGGAAAAACGGGTAGCTCGAGAAATGGGGTAGTTACACACACTCTGATAAATGGGTGTCACGGGTTCAAACTCCCCACACCACTCATCAGCACAAATGGATGGACAACTGAACTGAACATAACATAACTCACCACAAAAAATGACGGATTCTCAACTCTGATGATCTGCAGTGATACAAACTTGAGCAATGGGTATGTCCAAAACTTTGGTAAATTAGAGAAATTATCACAGACAGTGGGTGGTAATGGCGATGTTGAAGGCAGTGTGGTGGTGGGAGTATGACAAGAAATGGCGGCAGTATTCTGGGTCTCAGGTCTTGGATTCCAAGTGTATAAGACCTTACCACGAGCTGACTCAACGCTATCATCGTGTGCCGGTGATTTTGTCAAGTCTTGAACGTAGCTCCTGACACGGTTGAGTTTTTCTTCACCCTCCACTCCACTCCCATCAGCATCAAGTTTATGTAGGACATTATCGAGTCTCTCTTTGCTCACCCAGCCATCAGGTCCATCTTGCATACTCCCACTATCAGTGTCTGCTTGAGAGGTATTTGAACTGAAGAGATTGCGCCACACATCGTCAATATTTCCACCTTGAGACTGTACCTTGTCCATCAACTCAGTTGCAGCCAGAACTGCTTCACTGACATTTACATCCCCATCTTCCTGGCTTGTGTCAATGAGGTCTATCTCTAAACTTCTGTACGTAGAAACATTGAAAGACAAACAAACCTTTAATTTAGATAGAAAATAAAAGTCATCAGGCAACATAAGCTGTTATTATATGAGCAATGAGGAATGCAAGATGACATACACAAGTGGTAGGAAGGTATATATGGGTGACAAGATGATATACACAAGTGGTAGGAAGGTATATATGGGTGACAAGATGATATACACAAGTGGTAGGAAGGTATACATGGGTGACAAGATGATATACACAAGTGGTAGGAAGGTATTTATGGGTGACAAGATGATATACACAAGTGGTAGGAAGGTATATATGGGTGACAAGATGATATACACAAGTGGTAGGAAGGTATACATGGGTGACAAGATGATATACACAAGTGGTAGGAAGGTATATATGGGTGACAAGATGATATACACAAGTGGTAGGAAGGTATATATGGGTGACAAGATGATATACACAAGTGGTAGGAAGGTATACATGGGTGACAAGATGATATACACAAGTGGTAGGAAGGTATATATGGGTGACAAGATGATATACACAAGTGGTAGGAAGGTATATATGGGTGACAAGATGATATACACAAGTGGTAGGAAGGTATACATGGGTGACAAGATGATATACACAAGTGGTAGGAAGGTATATATGGGTGACAAGATGATATACACAAGTGGTAGGAAGGTATATATGGGTGACAAGATGACATACACAAGTGGTAGGAAGGTATATATGGGTGACAAGATGACATACACAAGTGGTAGGAAGGTATATATGGGTGACAAGATGATATACACAAGTGGTAGGAAGGTATATATGGGTGACAAGATGATATACACAAGTGGTAGGAAGGTATATATGGGTGACAAGATGATATACACAAGTGGTAGGAAGGTATACATGGGTGACAAGATGATATACACAAGTGGTAGGAAGGTATACATGGATGACAAGATGATATACACAAGTGGTAGGAAGGTATATATGGGTGACAAGATGATATACACAAGTGGTAGGAAGGTATATATGGGTGACAAGATGATATACACAAGTGGTAGGAAGGTATACATGGATGACAAGATGATATACACAAGTGGTAGGAAGGTATATATGGGTGACAAGATGATATACACAAGTGGTAGGAAGGTATATATGGGTGACAAGATGATATACACAAGTGGTAGGAAGGTATACATGGGTGACAAGATGATATACACAAGTGGTAGGAAGGTATACATGGATGACAAGATGGTATGCACATATGATAGAAAGGTATACACATTTACTCCTGGCTAAGCGAAATGATTGAATAGCGACTGAGTGGCTCCAAAAAAAATAGGTCTTGTTAAGGCAAAGTATTTATTAAATCTCTGAGCTGAAATAAAAACCTAGTCTAAACAGATCATGGTGACTGCTTGGGTAAGCAGCCGTAAATTCCTAAGCCATTTTCAAAATCCTCTCAGTGTACCTGGAAAAATGTCTTAACTGAACTGACAGGTTTCAGGCAGACATGCCCAAGTACAGAATGAATGAATTTATGTTTTTATTTTTCTTGTCTGTTCAGTGCTCCATGCAAAGCATAGGGCGACCACTACAGCTGACATAGAGCCAGGATATCAACTCTTCATTGTCAAGGACACCAGCAAGAGCATTTTGCTAGATCCACTTATGGTATGAGGGACTTGAGTATGCTATCCACTCATTTCATGTTTGTTGTAGACAATGAGTTGCATATGAGCATACAACATCAAAACAAGTGGAAGAGAAAGCCAGGACAGATGGAGTCTTACAGATGGAGCTTGTCAAGATGGCTAAAAATATAAATCAAGGGGGAGAAATTGCAGCCATATTTCCAAAGGGGAAAAAACATCTAGACAGTAGACCATTTGGCTATCACCACCACGCAAGTACGCATACATACAAAAGTTGATAACCAAAAGTAACTACAAAGGTCTGTAAAAAATAACAGACTAACAACAAATGCAGCTAATGGTTAAGGAGAAAAAGTGGACGATAGTGCACACCCTCTGAAAACTAAAAAAATATATTCAGTCATTCACATAACACTGGTGAACAGAAGAATGGGGAGGTTGAAGAAAACCTGGTGAGAATACAAAGATGACTTTTCCATGGGAGTGTTTAAGTGTGAAAGATATCATACAATAATTCTCATTTGTCCCTTGTGTATCCAGTTTGTGGGGGTGATTTGATAGGCTGATCGAATCACGTGATTCTCACTTATGGTGCGAGGTCTAGGGTCCAGGATTCAAATCCCGAACAAGCCTTAATATATTTCTTTTCTTTCTCATTTTAAGTTTAAAATCTTATCAATACATTCCATTTTATTATGGATACATTTTACAATAATCGCAGCACAAAAAGTCCATAAATAGTTGGGATCGGGAAACAATTCCAGTTTGTTTATTTTCTGGCCATTAGCGCCAGCGAATTTACATCTAATTTTTTTTTAGTCAATAAAGTAAGATCATTTTTGTACGAATTAAAATGTGTTACTGTCTGTCTGCGTGGATAAAACAAACCAATACTAGACACTTCCTTTATGAAACTTTATTTTCAATCAGCACATTGGTCTAGGGGTGAGATCCTCACCTAGGATGCTAGAGGTACATGGTTCAGGATGAGACCTATGATTTTTGTCTTCTACCCATTTTATGTTTAAAATCTGATTTAAAGTGGTATCAATACATTCCATTTTAGTATCACATCAATTTTAGAATAACCTCATGAAAAAACGACCTACATAAAAGACGGATTGGAGGGCGAGGAAAGGGTACAAGAAAGAGCCTCTAATTGTTAATCTGCTGTTGTTTCTTTCATGTTGCTCTATAAGAGAGTGCTTTAAATCACCTTGCAGATGTTCAAATTCTTCCTAAAAGCCAATATGGCAAGGTCAGTGTCCCTCATTCAACGTAAGATGGCCACAAGATAAAAGTGAACAACTGGAAATGGGTGAGATGGTTTTGAGCATGAGAGTGACACAAGTCGAAATCCGGAAATGTTTTTGTTAAAATTATACTTTTAAACATCACCAATCACCATTTATCCCTTTCACAAAATTGTAATGCTCACTATCTCTCACGATTTCATTTCACGGGTTTTTCATCTCCCTCTACATGTCATTTCATCACAAAATGTTATCAAATCATAAATGTGCAATAGCAAAATGAAGGAAAAAGAACCTGAAGATGGAAGGTAGAAGAGGTAGCCAGGATAAGATGGACTCTCCCAGATGGAGCAGAGCTATCAAGATGGCTCAAAATTGAATCAGACGAAAATAACTGTTGCATCTCTGTATTCCAAGGGGAACAAATCTAGTTTATTCACATTGCTGATATTCACAGTGGAATTGTTAGGGATGAGGAATAAAAGGCCACTTGCCTCTGCAGTCAGCACACAATGTGTAGACTAGGATTTTATTTTACAGAAAAAAACCTAACCTTCTCAGTGGCTTTCTACCTATATCCCCTCGCTTAAGAGACCAATATCCAAACCACTTGGCCACCGGTTCCTCAGTTTCAAGGAAATCCAGAAGGAATAAGCCAAGTAGTCTAGACTGAAGTATATAAGATAAAACAGTGACTTACTCTCTCCAGTAACCAAAACCAGGTATGCTCTTGATGATCTCCTCCACATTTGCAACAGGCTCTCCAAAGACATCCAGGTATATCTTGGCTACATTAGCTGGTTGTATGTCTCTCATGCAGCTGATAATCTGCCAAGGTACACACAGGTAAACATATATGGAGAGGAGAGGAGAGACAGAATATTTGACAACTGAGAGAAGTGATTTCTGCAGAAATATACATATGTAAATAAATTAATCTTACTGAGAATATCTCAGCACATGTCAAACTTATACAGCAATGAATGAAACAGGCCGGATAGTCACTGGGAGCCTAAGATCAATTGAGACAATTTACCCCATAATCGGTGCAGTGCCACCTGAAACACAAAGAAATGTCGAATCAGAAATAGAAAGAGTGAAAAAAAAAACTACCTGGGGGAGGCACCTACCTCCTACCAGGCGCGTCAGCAGGGTTGCGGATTGCTGAAAGGCCTCCTAATTTGGAGGTTAGCTGCGAATAAATAAGCAGCCGTGGACAAAAACGGGTCGGCAGGCATGGAGGCTGTAAGGAGGCAGCCCCTCCACCATGCAAAGACACAACAGGCTAATCGCCTGTTTGTCTTAAAACAACGATTACAAGTCTAAACACAGAAACCTCTACACCTCACGGTAGAAGAGGAGCGACTAAGTAAGTAAGTAAGAAAAAAAACGAAATGTCCAAAAGCACCCTATGATTGGACATTAGGTGCAGTGCCAAAGAGGTGCAGTGCCAAAAACTAAAATCAAGCTGAAGTTTCTGACAGTCAACAGAATCCACCAGTGCAAAAGTGCTATGCATAGGCTTCCTTAAGGAGGCAAGCTGTTGTGGTGGGCCCATACTCCGGCTGGGGTGAAAAGAGGACAAGAAGAATAAAAAATGGAGACTCAAAGATGAATGACAGAAAGAAGAGGTATCCTGGGCAAACAAATACTGCAGACAATTTCAAGTCGAGATGTACCTTGAAAAGCCATCTCAGACTGGAGAAAGAGAAGCTCCTGCTTACAGCACAGAGAAAATGATAAAAAAATGCTACAAGCCAGAGGAAAATCCAAATCTCAGATAATCACTGTTCCAAGGGCACATCATATTATAGTCGGACATGATTTGCTGTGTTTATTTATGCCATTTAATTTGTCCAATCCTTGATAAAGGCCTTTTATAATGAAAGATTGAAACTTGTCTGTTTCTGTTCTTACTTAAATCTGAATTTGAACTCTTTGAACTGTAGAAACCCAGTCCATAAAACCCCATGCACTAATGCTCTTGAGCAAAATACACATAAGACAGACAGACATAAGTTGAGCTAATTATTCTGAAAAAATTATAATTATTCTATCTCAAATTGGCTGATCTGATCTCCAATGTTCTTACTTTTTATGCCAGTAGATTGTAGAATATATTTGTGGAAGACTGCTCTGTATCAAATTGACTTGATATATTACATGAGTTACGTCCCCAGACAGAAGCCTGATCCACAGTTGGACTAGGAACAGTTGTAGCTTGATCACAATACAATTCACACATTTCATTATTCAAATAATAACAGATTCCATTTGTCATTTTCAGAATAATCACTATCTAAATATAACTTATCAGCCTCCAAATTCTTGAGAATAGGTTCAACAGCTCCGGAAGTGTGTACTTTTTGGCATTATTAAATTTGTACACATAATCCAAACCCATCCTGCTAGATATGCCTATATAATTAAAATATGCGCGTAACACCAAATACTGGTAGCTCATGGAATGGGCTATGTACACACACATATCGATATATCAGTGGCTTTGGTTAACCTTGTTTGTTTAATAATCTTAAATTAACAGAACATTACAGTCAATACAACTGAAGATTTGGGAGAGAAAGTGGACACAGACAGCACATGTCCTGACAAAGAAGACTGACAATATAACTAGACTGCTGCTAGATTAGAACCCACAGAGGAAGAGAAGAGAGGACAGACTAAATGAAATCTGGCAAGAATGGTGGAAGAGTAGACCAGGGAAGTTTTATGAGCAGAACTCAAGAGGATGACCCAAAATAGGAATAAGTAAAAAGCATCCCTTTCAGTAAAGAACAAAACTCAGGTCAACGGATGGACAATAATAATGAGAAAGCAAAAACTATGATAATTAGCAAGGCAGCCTCGAAATATACTCTACATATAAAAATAGACGGCCAAATACTAGAACAATTCAAGAGCTTCTCTTGGAATACTTGGAATCCAGGTATTCAAATAGGCATGTTAATGTCTTTTGACAAGTAGCTCAAAGCTTTGGCTATATGTTGTAGCTATTTTAAAACTTCCTGCCGCTTACTAGGTCTGGGGAAAGGCACAAATAATTTATTTATAATGATTTGAGCTTCTCCTATATCATCATTATCATCATCATCATCAGTCCTGTAACCTGGAAGGTCATTGGGGCACCAATACTGCAGATTGTTGGATCAGTTCCTGCCACTCCACTTGGTTATGTGCCAGGATATTGAATCTTCCGTCTGGACGAGTTAACCTCAGTGATATGATTGTCACTGTTTTGTATTGAGACGACTGCGTATTTCTGATTTTTCTCAATGTTTCTGTAATATCTGTGTGTCTTGGGCCATTTTGCACCTGGTGGAGCCCATCCCATTCCAGGCAACGTGGCCCTCGACATTGTGAGTTTTTTTTTCTATGATCTTCCTGTCTACTCAAGCATGGTGTCACAGGATTGCTTTGAAGGTTATGCCTTTCCGAAATCTTTTTCCGGCCTCGTTTTCATCTTGTCCGTTTGCTTTTAATTGCTCTTGTGGATTCTGTGTTTGACTTTATCTTATAATATGTCGATTGAAATACATCTCAGCGCTTTGACAGGCACGTCCAATTGAAAAAATGGACATAAAACACATTATCCAAGAGGAATCTGTAACACTGCAATTGTAGACCCAAAGATCACAGAAAAACACACATGATTCAGGAGTGAATCAGATCAGCAGACATGTTGACGCTCAACCCAGGAAGGACCGAAACTCCTATCTTAGAAATATAATAACGGAAAATGGGAGATACTAAATGAAAATTAGGAAGAAAATAAGAATGGCCAAATCTGTTTTCACCTACATGAGTCATATATTGACATCCAAGCACATTGCTCACAAATTATATGGTATGGCATTGAAACTTGGACAATAAACAAATGATTGAAAAAAAGAATTGATGTGTTTTATTTGTTGACATATAGAAGAATAGGGCACATCTCCTGGGGAAAAAAGAAAACAAGGAAGTCTTGGAGAAATTAGAAGTGCAAATAGAATTGACAATTGACGAACGAAATCAGAGTCCGACAGCTAAGATATTTTGGTCACATTAATAGACACAACACCTTGCTGAAAACAATACTCGAAGGAAAGATTGAGGGCAAACATGCCAGAGATAAACATCACTGTAAGAAGAAGGATAACATCAAAACATGGACAGGAAAAAGACTGGAAGATGGCACCATCAAGGCAAGAGACAGAAGATGTTGGAGATCAATTGTACCTGACCTGTTGCAGCCTTATGTCCTAAGGAAAACCAGATAATGATTTTAATCAAATATTGACATACCTTTCTGACCCTGTACACTATGACAGCATCTACATCCTCCAAGCCATCTTTCTTCTTCTCAGCTTTTCTGCTTTTCTTAACTGCGCAGTATGTTGTTCCGTTTGTTAAAAACTTGATGAGGAGCCGAACAGCCATAGGCTTTAGCTTGTCTGGCAGTTTGTCCAGTCCATGGAGTTTAGCCATGACTGCCTGTGATTAAGACAAGTACTTGGGTTATGAAAAGGCATGTATGTACTGAATATACCGATAGATGTTTGCTACTTAGACAAATAGACAATTGGACACAGTTATGTAGCGTGGGCCGAGAAATAGTGGAGAATGTTCTCCAAATCTCTTGGTTGCACAGGACAAGCTGGCCCCCCTCTAACACTGATAAAGAATAAATTATACCTGAGATAGGTCACTACAATAATGTGGGAATGGGTGCTAAGTCATTTGCGTCATAGTGCAACATACTGATCAAGACCCCACCTCGGGTCCAAAGAAACATCATCAAGAGTTAACTCAACTCAGCATGAGTAGCTTCGAACAACAACAATTAGTTTTTTCTTCATTTTATGTGTTGCTCCCAATTTGTAACAAAGGATTTTGTTTTGTATTTGTGCTCACATAAAATTGCCCTATACTTGCCCTGAGTACAGACATAGAGGATACAACAACAACATCATGAGAAAGACAAGCTAACACTTAGTTTAATAATTTTCTTTTCTTTTTGCTCCAGGGGAAGCATATGGCTCTTACTACAGCAGACTCTCCTACAGAAAGCTTGAATCAAATCACTAGCACAGAACCGTCAGGGATGGCGTGGAACCAGCATCACAGACGCTTTCTTTGCTGAGGGAATTCCAGGCCTTCGAGGCACAGAGAAAATGTAATATGTGAAAAGTCAAAACCACTAACACTCATTTGTCCAATTATGACCTTAAATGCTACATATGTGGAAGGGGTTTCCGTGCCAGAATTGGACTAGAAAGCCACCTCTGGACTCAACGGCAAAGTGCAACACAACATTTCTGACTGATGTTGTCATTATTGCTTGCAATGGACAGCTATTAGCATGCATTCTTGCAGTGGAGGTTGCTAGCCCCATGCACAACACTGTTAGCCACCTTTCACAACATGCCTGAGAGATTCTTGCCTCAATTTTACTTTATATAGAGCATGGGGCCCCCATATTGATGGCATCCTGTGAGAGCCTGCAACAAAGCTTCTTTTTATGTTTTTGCAATAGTTGTTTATGTAACAATTTGTTTTATAGTACAAGATTTTTAGTCACATGCACAAGCTTCTTTAGTTGTATGCTTTACAACATGCTTGGAAGGTTTCAGTGATCCTATTCTTTTCTTCCTGTTATGTCTTGGCATGTATGTGTTTAAGACCTATGCTCAATGAGGAACTGAAAACGTATTGATTGATTGCTTGAATGATTCTTTTCCCCCCTGGTATTTACAAAAGTGAATTGGAAGACTTCAGTAAACCTATTATTTACTACCTGGAATCAGATCAAGTGAATTGAAAGACTTCAGTAATCCTATTATTTGCGTCCTGGAGACAGATCAAATGAATTGAAAGACTTCCATAATTCTATTATTTGCTTTCCAGGATCAAACTGGAGACTTGATCAATTTAGTTGATCCTATTCTCTTTCATCGCTAGGTACAACATGGTTGCAACAAATTTGAATAAAAAAAAAAAAAAGGAAAATTTTGAAACAAAAATTTAAAATCTTTAACATCCTTAAAGAATGCACAAAAAATATATTTTTTGTACCTGATATGACAGAGATAAATTCAGATGTGGATCAATCTCTCGAAGCTGGCTACAATTCAGAACTTCATCATGACCATGGTCTGGCAGATAACAGTCACAGCTGCCATCCTACAGTAATAAGATACTTGTTAGAATCACTCCCATCAAATAAATACTCATAATAATAAATTAGCATTTATTTGAGTAGGAGAGTGATTAGAGCATTTGCTTCACACAGCAAAGGTACTGGGTTCAACCCCTGTTCTCAACATGCAACAAATCTACCCAACTGTAAATGAGTATCTAATAGGTAACAAGGAAAGCAAAACAGAATAAACAAAAACTGGCCAGCCCGATTGTTAAAGTAATGCTAAATCAGTACAATGAAGTCTCTAACGCTTCAACGGCAGCATCCTAAATCAGGCCATATTTTTGCTTTACATCTCGAAGCAATACATTTTTTACTGACATCTGTTCAGTAACTCTCCACGTGTGATCTTACCAGACTGAGGTTGGAGAGCTTGTGTGCCCCAATAATCCAAGGGCTATGCCGCCAGGAGTGATCGTCAAACTGTATAAACCTTTAGTTAGATCTAGATTGGTGTACAGGTGTGGAGTCCTTATCATAGAGGGGATATAAACATGCTGGAAAGAATACAAAAAAGAGCGACAAAGATGATAGTGGGATTCCAGAATGACAGTTATGAAGAACGACTCAGAAAAACCGGCCTACAGTGTCTCGAAGAGAG
Organism: Ariolimax columbianus; assembly: GCA_036924085.1. Taxonomy (NCBI): domain Eukaryota; kingdom Metazoa; phylum Mollusca; class Gastropoda; order Stylommatophora; family Arionidae; genus Ariolimax; species Ariolimax columbianus. Next base: position 110,855,603 of record JAVGWX010000004.1, on the reverse strand, counting down.
AAGAATTCGTGGTGACTTAATACAGGTTTATAAGATGATCAGAGGAATTGATAAATTAGACTATAACAAGTTTTTTAAAATGCAGCCACCCACAATAACACGAGGGCATAGCTACAAGCTGACTAAAGAGAGGTCCAGATTAGATATTAGGAAATATTTTTTTAGTCAGAGAGGTGGTGTCTGCTTTGAATGCATTGCCAGGGGAGGTAGTGGAGGCCGGGACAGTTAATGCATTTAAGAATAAACTGGATGCGCATAGCTTTTAGAGCAAGGTGATGTAAATGTAACTGGTTGTATACAGACTCTGCAGGGTCTTCTAAACCAGTATAAAGATGTTAAGTTAAGTTAAGTTATTACTCCTGGCAAGGTCTCACAAGTCAGACAGATCCTTAGAGAGGGGTCAGACTAAGGGGTTGAGAAACAGGTGGAGCCCTATAGGTGTAGTTGCAAAACCTCACCAATGAGTAGTACATGCTCTTGGCTTCACAAATCCACCTCCACTATGGGTTAAATGCATTCTTGTCGTGTTCTTTGCTGTTTGTCCTCTATCAATGATCCCCATGGATGATGAAGGGATGCAGGTCAGCAGACATTGCACCTCTGCCCCTTTGTGACGATATCCCAGGTGGTGGGGAATGAGCTGGCATGCCTCGTTGAGAAATGATGAGATGGCCGACTCAGATGTGTGTGCTGTGTCCCTGGCAGGACGTGATGATCCTGGGACACATTGGACTGCTGCCACCCTTCAGGATACTCGAAAGATAGGTCCATACCTCACCCCTGATATCATGATGCCTCTAAGAAAACACTTTATATGAACTCCAAATGAGGAAGACTATGATATTGTCTGGAAGGCTGTCATGAGCTACCAGCTCACAGCTAAAGGGATTATATCATCTGATCATTGTACAGCATCCATGACAGCATTTATATAAAAACTGACATTCAAAGATGATAAATCTTGACTTGCATCCTTAAAAAAAATGCCACTAATGTCACTACATCATTTATTACCATTGATGAGGTCCCCTGGGTGGATTCATAAGACTGAGGAACAAAGGCTGCTCGCCCCTGTAGTCACCACACATCGTAAAGACTAGGTTTTTATTTCACCAAGGATAGAGAAAATCTAAGCCCTACTGTGGATTTGAACACAGATGCTAGTGGTCAAAGACTGACACACAAATCGCTCTTCTTACATTCACCTTTAGTAATAAAATACATTTTGTTTAAATACTTACTTTTTTCTTCTTCTCCTTGTTCACTACAGCTGCAAGCTGGAGCACAGGTCCAGCACAAAAGTTTTCTTCCTTCAGGAAGCATGCGCCAAAGCACTTTGCTTGCTATTGTAGCAGTGGCTTATGTAGCAATGTTTGTTTTACAGAATGAGATTGCTAACCTCATACAAAACTCTTTTAAGTCACCTATTATGACATGCATGGAGATGCAGTGGGTTTTTTTCCTCGTACAATGAAGTCACTAACACTTCAACTCTGACAGCAATGCCTGCTATGGGACTTTTACCTTTACTTTACTCAAAGGTAATAGAACACATTCTATTGAATTATTTCAAATTTAAAGTAATGAAGGGCCTGGTAAAATAATATTTTGTCTAAATAAGTAACTTCAAGTCTGGGGGTCGCTACAGCTTAGATGTAAGGTGCTTGCATCTCAAGAAATGGAACAAACGAAAGCATGAAATGGTGGGGTGTAGAAATCCCACAAGTATCCCCAGATCTTAACGAGCGGCGAGACATAATGCCTAATCTAACTGGAGATGGTTGATAAACTCTCAGGTCTCGTGTACATGCTGTGCAATGTAAAAGAATCTTTGGCAGTTGAAAATAAAAAAAGTGACTGCTAGCTGCTGCCTAAGCCAAACAATAAATTTCCTGCTCAATACGCCATCTACCTAGACCTAGTAAGACTGGGAGAAAAATTAAATCTGCATTCTGTGCTACCTCCAGCTTCAGTTGTCTCCGACTAACACGTCTTGTCACTTCACCAAAGTAGGTCAGAACAAAAAAATGTGGTTGATTGCGCAAATCTTCCTAACTGAAATCTAATTAAATGCAAGTCAAGGTGTCAGGCTAGACTGAAAACTATTCTAACCTAACTCTGTCACCATCATTCCTTGTAATTGGCAACTGAAAAGTATGTATCAAATATATAGACCTAAAATATCAATATCAGTGATTAGTAGTTGATTTCTGTAGGAAATGTGTAACCCAAGAAGACTACATAGTGCTGCATGTCTTCTTCTTCTTCTTTATGAGAAACGGCTACCACATCCAAGGAAGGCAGCAGGCGCGCAACTTACACACTCCCGGGACGGGGAGGTAGTGACGAAAAATAACAATACGGGACTCTTTCGAGGCCCCGTAATTGGAATGAGTACACTTTAAACCCTTTAACGAGGATCTATTGGAGGGCAAGTCTGGTGCCAGCAGCCGCGGTAATTCCAGTTCCAATATCTTATATAAAAGTTGTTGCAGTTATAAAGCTCGTATTTGGATCTTAGGCGCAGGCGGGCATTCCGGCTCGTGCCGGTTCACTGCCCATTGTCTCCTGCCCTACCGTCTGCCGGCTCTCTCCCGTGGGTGCTCTTCGCTGAGCGTCCCGGGTGGCCGGCGCGTTTACTTTGAAAAAATTATAGTGTTCAAAGCAGGCCTCGGCTGCCTGAATAATGGTGCATGGAATAATGGAATAGGACCTCGGTTCTATTTTGTTGGTTTTCGGAACTGGAGGTAATGATTAACAGGGACAAATGGAGGCATTCGTATTGTGGCGTTAGAGGTGAAATTCTTGGATCGCCGCAAGACGAGCTACTGCGAAAGCATTTGTCAAGAATGTTTTCATTAATCAAGAACGAAAGTCAGAGGTGCGAAGACGATCAGATACCGTCGTAGTTCTGATCACAAACGATGCTGACTAGCGATCCGCAGGAGTTGCTTCGATGACTCTGTGGGCAGCTTCCGGGAAACCAAAGTGTTTGGGTTCCGAGGGAAGTATGGTTGCAAAGCCAAAACTTAAAGGAATTGACGGTGGGCACCACCAGGAGTGGAGCCTGCGGCTTAATTTGACTCAACACGCCAACACTGTAATGGTTGTCAGGCCGAGAGCACTTTCATTGGGTCTAATAGGGAACGAGCGCTGGTATTAGACCCACGGAGGACAGGTCAGTTTTACCCTACTAATGACAGGGAGTTGCTACGGTAATCCTGCTCAATCCGAGAGGAATAACAGGTTTCAGACACTTGGTCATTGACTGACTAATAGCTCTCTCTTGATTCGTTGGGTCTAATAGGGAACGGGTGCTGGTATTAGACCCTTGGAAGACAGGTCAGTTTTACCCTACTAATGACAGGGCGTTGCTACGGTAATCCTGCTCAATTTGAGAGGAGTCGCAGGTCTCAGACACTTGGTCCACGTGCCTGGCTGATAAGCCAATGGTGCGAGGCTACCATCTGATGGATTACGGCCGAACGCTTCTTAGCCATAATACCGCCCTGAATGTCAGCACCACTGCGACGGGAGGCAACGATATGGTTGGCACTGGCGCTCGCGTCTCAGCCCGACCCGGTCGAGCCGCAGAAAGAGGTCTCTGCCTTTCCGCCGATCAAAGCGGGCGGGGAGCTGCTCGATATTCACCCCATACGGCGTTGAGGTGTGAAACCACTAGTAGAAAACTTAGTTCTCGGTCGGGGTGTCGTAAGCAGTAGAGCAGCCACCTCACTGCGAACTGTTGAGACTCAGCCCTTGATCATGAGATATGTCCGCACACCTGGCGAACAACATCTCCGTGCCATGACCAGGCTTGTCCCCTGGTTAAATGCACTCCGGCCTCGCTCTTTACCTCTGTCTGCTATCAGTCATCCCAATGGACGCAGAAGAGATGCAGGCCAGCGGACATTGTACCTCTGCCCTATTGTGACAACCTCCCAGGTGGTGGGGAATGCAAGGCGTACCATCACTGCAGAGGAGCCGAGAAAATAAAGGCAGCAAGGAGATACCCCACTCACATGCATATGCTACGTTTCTGGCAGGACATGACGATCCTGGGACACAGACACACTGGACTGCCTCTCTTCCGGGATAGTACAAACTAGTACATAGTCCATCATATCATATCATCACCACACCCTATAGACACGAGTAGTGAAGACTCGATAGTCCTGCAAGACAACTTCCCTAAAAGAGACAACTCTGACCACAAACAACTGCTGCCTTGCAGATAGGCTGGGGACAGCCAAAGGCTAAGGAGGGCATCCCTACAGAAACGCCTGTTGAAATCGGATGCACTGGGCCACAGGCTTAACGAAACAGTGCAACGTATATTGCTGTATGATGACGGTGAACTAATTCCATTTTCAATCATTGTCATAAATAGATTTAGCATTTGGACTGAGACTCCTCTACAACAGCAAATATTATGAGAATAAATGCAATCAAGAACAATCATATTGTGTTGGGAGATACACTCTTACGAGATATGGAATCATTAATATATCTTGATAGCAATATAGACAGTAGGAGGTACAGATAAAAATGTCAAAATAAGAATACAAAAGGTGAGAAGACCTTTCATTGCATTGGGAAACATATGAAAGTCAAATGAAATTAAGTCCAACACAAAAATAAGAAACAACAATGAAAATGGTACAGACTTTAATAAATGGGCCTCTGCACAGAATAGACAAATGAAATGGTAAAAAATCACTAACATGGAACTGTGAGAGAGAACCAGGCAGATAGCAATGGAACAGAGGAGAAAGTGCTGGTGTAGATAAGACACACATTAAGGAAACCAGCTGATTATAGCATTAAAATACATTCTCTTTTCTAGAATCCTCAAGGCAAAAGAAGTAGAGGCTGAGAAAAGCACATATGGAGAAAAGCTCAAGACAGACATAAATCAAACACTGTGACAGAGCTTGAACGGATGAACTTAGAGGAAACTCAAAACAAGAGGACTTATATATTTGTTGGAGACATGTGCTCCAAATGGATCTATAAGGTTTTGATTGACTGATTGAAATGCAATTGACAAATTAATTTACCCCTTCTGGTTAAAAAATGATGTTCAGATACCTGGAATGTGACAAATAATGTATACTGACATAAATTATAATAAAGTTAGACTTGACTAAGGTGCTCCTCTTGTACCACGAGGTCTTCTATCACTTTTCTTGTGACTTAGTTTATATAGCCCATCCCTCCTCAATTTCCTCTTATATGCTAGTAAGATACAGTCATAATATTCTTTGCTCCCCTTTCAGGCTCTGGTAAAACACAAGTGAAACAACACAACACTTTAGAGAAAAACAGAACAAAGCAGTGCATGGTTGTTGTACATTGAAGGAAATGGGTTTAAAGTGCTGTAATAGACAGTAGTGGAGTTTTTTTTGTTTTGTTTTTTTTGCGTTCGCCTTATTTCTCTAATCCCCAAGGCGGTGTGGGCTGCACTGCGTTTTTATTTTGCGCCTGTCGGCCCAGTGCATCCGGCTTCAGCATGCATTTTATGTAAGGGTCTGCTTCCTCCTGCATTTTCTAAGGGTTTGCTTCCCCGGGGTAACAGCCGGTGCTGTGATGGGGATCGAACCCAGCACCTTCTGGTTGTGAGCCATGTCACTTAACCACTAGGCCACGCCGTCCCTTTCAGTAGTAGAGTGAAGGATAAGCTTTCTACTACTCCAATGAAGTGGGATTCCGTGGCGAAGTGGTTAAGCCATCGACCTCGTGATCAGGTGGGATGGGTACGATTCCGGACTCCGCCGTCTTTTTCACGGGTGCTTGATGCGGCGTTCCCTGCATCTCGTAGTCGCCCCCTAGTCGTCTTGTCCTTGACTTGCCACTGGGGTCGAGCGGCACGAGACGAGAGAGTGAGGATAAAAAGTAGCGCAGTTAATCCTTACTAAAAATAGCGCTAACAAAATAAATTATGCCATCATCGTCTACGATGGATGGCGGCTATTGCTTTGGTTACTCCAATGAAATGCTTCCAAGGCGTACATCTGATACAGCCTATGAAAGCAAAGTCCAACTCATGACTTCCCACTTGAGATCTGTTTTAAATTAACAGGAGTAAAGGTGAAAGTGAGTAGTTGTCGTCTTAAATCAGACACTTTGGGTAGATGAAACATCAGCCTGGAAGGCAGCTCACCTAGGAGAAGAAAACTCTTGATTTTAAATCACCTGTATAATTGTAGATGAGGTACACGCATGTTAAAGGTTCCTGAAAAAAACCAATGACAGCCTGAGTAGATGAAACTTGTAACCTGAAAGGCAGCTAATCTAGAAGAAGGAAAACTGTAAACTCAAACTACTTGCTGTCTTGCAGGTAGGCTGGAGATAGCCAAAGGCTATAGATAGATAATCCCTCTAAAAAGATTTGCCAAGCTGAAAGTCATGGACAACACAGTCCAACTGTAAAATGCAGGACTATGTAATTCTTGTCAAACCAAATAAAAGTAAGTTAGTTAAGTATTCCTTTCACTTATGCCATTAAGAGTCGTAGGGAGCTTAAGTTGCTTGTCCTGTGACAAGTGCATTGCATCGATCGTTGTGAGACTGCATTGTTGCACAATCACTCTTATGTTATCTATCCACCTGCCTTACAGCCGCCCTCTTACCATGTAGCCAAATCTACCTGCACTGAAGGCCATCAGTGGAAGTTGATAGGGATGCATTCTCATGAGATGACTGAGCCAGCATATTTTTTGCCTGCAAACGTACTCTGCACAGGACACAATGTCGCGGATACTTCGAAAAGTCTTTATTCCACATTTTGTCTTTCCTAGTAACAACCGATGACCTTCCTTAAACACTCCACTTATACATCAAAATTCTGTTCTCACACGCCTTCGGACAGGGACCATAGCGCAGAGTTGGGTATAAATATACTGTTTATCAGCCTTTGTTTGTTGCCAAACTACTGCTCAGGTGCCTAATCAGTGGTGACAGCTGATGTTACAGCAGGTGCTTAGTCTTGATTTCCCTGTTAAGTCAACCATCTGTCAACAAAAATATTGGCCAAATACTCGATCACCAAATAAAAGATTAAAGGAAAAGTGAAAATAACTGAAGGCATGTGAAAATAACTGAAAATAAAACCATACATATTACAGGTAACTCCTACATGCTAATGTCTATGACATACCCCATTGTCTTTCAACATTCTCACTCTGTGGTATTTGTTTTGATCTGACAATTTCTCCTTTCCCTCCTCGTCATACTCCACATCCTCTGCATCTTCAGCACCAGCAAGTACCATGCCTGCATAGATGTTGCTGCGCTTCAGTTCTTTGGGCATTGGCCATGAATAAAATCTGTCAGCAATTTTCTGTTCAAGTTCATCAAGCTTATCCTGAATGGAATTTTTTAAATAAACCATTGAGATTACTCATCATTACACTTTGTTATGTTAATGTCTGATGGGCAAACTACTTCTGTAAAATACTAAACCACCCATCGTCCATAAATGAAGAGGCCATCCGGAGAATGCCGCAGGTAGAACTGAACCTGGCGTTGGATGAAGTAATTACTGAGGAGGAAGTCGACAGGGCAATCAGTTCACTATCTATAGGAAAAGCTCCAGGAGCTGATGCAATACCAGCAGAGGTATATAAGACAGCTGGCCCATCCCTCACCAGAAGGATCACTGAACTCTTCTGTCACATGTGGGCTCAAGGTAAAATTCCGCAGGAGCTAAAGGACGCCTCAATCGTTCACCTATACAAAAGAAAAGGCAACCGTCAGGAATGCGACAATCATCGTGGAATATCGCTACTCTCCGTAGCAGGCAAGATCCTAGCGCGCTTACTGCTAAACAGGCTCAACAAACACCTTGAACAAAGCCACCACCTCCCAGAAAGCCAATGTGGATTCAGAGCCGGAAGAGGAACAGTGGACATGATTTTTGCCGCTCGCCAAGTACAAGAGAAGTGTCGAGAGCAAAATCAGGCCTTGTACACCACATTTATTGATTTGACAAAGGCATTTGATACAGTAAACAGAGGAGGGCTGTGGATGATAATGTCTAAGTTTGGCTGCCCCAACAAGTTCATAACAATGGTGAAACAGCTACACGAAGGCATGTGTGCTCGTGTACTGGACAGCGGTGCAATCTCTAAAACGTTTCTAGTATCAAACGGAGTAAAACAAGGATGTGTACTCGCCCCGACTTTGTTCAGCATGATGTTCGCGGCCACGATGACAGACGCCTTCAGATCATTGGAGCTTGGAATACCCATAAAGTACCGCACAGATGGCAAGTTACTCAATTCCAGAAGAATGAAGGCCAAAACCAAAGTGGCTGGCGACATAATCAGGGAACTTGTATTTGCTGACGACTGCGCTCTAATGAGCAACTCAGAACTGAACATGCAGGTTGGAATGGACCAGTTCTCTGCCGCATGCGAAAATTTTGGCCTGACCATAAATGCCAAAAAAACAGAGGTCATGTACCAACCAGCACCAGGCATGCCGTACACAAAACCAGAGACTACAGTCAGCGGGCAGACGTTGAATGCCGTAGACAAATTCACATTTCTGGGCAGCACGCTGTCGAGATCTGTCAGCCTAGACAATGAGGTGGCAAGCAGAATAGCAAAGGCCAGCACAGCCTTTGGTAGAATGCGCTCGATGGTCTGGGCACGTCGTGGCATCAGCGTCAAGACCAAACTCAAAGTCTACCGTGCAACCATCATTCCAACCCTACTATATGCTTGCGAAAGCTGGACTGTATACTCTGGACATGCAAGGAGGTTAAACCACTTCCACACAGGTTGCCTGAGGCGAATATTCCACATCCGATGGCAAGATCGTGTCACTGACATCGAGGTTCTCTCGAGGGCTAACATGCCCAGCATCCATGCACTGCTAGAAAAAGCACGACTAGGATGGGCCGGACACCTCGTCCGTATGTCAGACGAGCGGCTCCCAAAGAAGCTTCTCTACGGCGAGCTGAGAGAGGGATGGCGAGAGAGAGGGCGCCCAAAGAAACGTTTTAAAGACGGTCTGAAGGACTCATTAAAAAGTTGCCAGATAGACATCGACAACTGGGAATATCTTGCGAAAAACAGATCTGACTGGAGAAGCGCAGTCAAATCGGGTGTAGCTGCTGGTGAAGATGACCGTGTTGTGAAAGCCCAGAACAGACGCGAGACGCGGAAATCCCGAGCAGCGGGAACACCATCCCCTTCTACAAACCTAGTGTGCCCGATATGTAGCAGATGTTTTCGTGCTCGCATTGGCCTGTTCAGCCACATGCGTACCCACACCCAACAGGGAAATCTGTGACAAGGATGATGTCGGCGGTCCTCATCGACAACGATGGACAGCTATTATTATGTTAATGTCTGTCTGTTTCTACTTTGCTATGCTTTTCTGTCCACATCTACTGTTATATGTCATGGGGAACTGAAGTCGTCTTTCTTGGATCAAGTGTGTTGTAAGCCTGTGAGGTTGTAGGGTTTCTATTAAGTCTCATATTCTGTGTACCCAATATGTAAATTTGCTCGATATTTTTATAAATTTAATTGTTTTTTAGTTTATTTTTTACATGAATGTAAGCACATGACAGTGGATAAAAAAAGAACAGTATTCAACATACTATTCCTACCCACATTATGCTATCAGTGCCAAAATTGGACATTAACAAACAAAGATAAAAGAAACATCATAATGATAGAGATGAAATGCTTGGAGTAATCAATAATGATTAGAATCAGAAACGAAGATATTAGGAGACAAGTTGGTACAACACCAGTGCTCATAAAGAGAAAACAAACCAAATGATTTGGCTATGTGACATGCTAAACACCAGATAGCATCCCTCAGAGAGCTTTACAATCTGCTGTCTCCAAGCTTCCACATTTTCCCTTGAAATGAGCATGTTTTACTAAAAGGTTGTAACAGTCCTGACAAAGAAGACAGAATGAAGGAGAAGAAAAGAAACTCCTGTTCTAGGTTATCACTCACTGAATAATCATCATCCACAATCCTAAACAAGACTGTGTTTTCTGACATGACTTTACAGGTGTAGACAGCAAAGGTATCACTCTCTGGTATCACTAGGGGTTCTGTGGACAGACAATTGGAATCAGTGCGTGAATGGTTTGATAGGATGGTTTTGATGAATGGGGTTGGTGAATCGTTGGATGTAACAGACAAATTAATTGGTAGATGAAGGGATATATGATATGATTGTGGAAGACATTTCGATGTATAGATGAATGGATGGGTGAATAATTGAATGGATAAATCAATGGATCAACAGATAAAATAGATAAATTAATATTCCATTCAATATTTCATACACAACACCTCCACCACATGTCAGCTCCTTCATTGATGAAAACTTGGCAACCACCAGGACAGTAAATCCACACATGCATGAAAGTCTCTATTATCTGATATTCACTCATGTCATCCCATCTATATCTTCCTAAGGATTGAGAGTTGGACACGATAACTGTCCTGATAAATGAGGTCTCAGAAAGACATCTCAAAGTTATAGGTACTGCCTCAATCTCCATTCTCAAATTGGATGTGGTTATCATGTATGCTACACTTCTCTCTGCAACGACTTTACCTATAGTTCTAAAAGAGTGAAAATGAAGAGTAATTAAAATCAGGTGAAACATCCTGATCAGGCCCCCATCTTACGTCTTCATTTGTGTTCCTGCAAAGAGGCTGTGTCATATTAGTATGACCAACAAGTTAGGGATCACAACTGTAATCCCCATAGTGTGTGCTTAGTGAAGAGCTTTGTATTGCACTACAGCCAGGAAGATCCTAGTCCACATTTTCAAGTATGCCTCTGAGTGTAAGAAGAGCCACTGCAACCTGCTATCAATGAAGCATCAAGAGTTAACTCAGCACAAGTAGCTTCGTACAACCGCAACTCTAGCAGAGAAACCTCATCATTAGAATATGTGTTACCAAATGTGAATACTAGTTTGATGCACATTTAGTAACACCTGCAAAAGCAAGTTGCATACCTGGATCATCAGCAAACAACTTGGCAGATCCTGGGGACATAACCACAGTCGGCTGTTGTTTTACTTGTTCTGTAGATTCTGCTCTAGGCTTGACTGGTGTGACCTGCTGTAATGGTGATGTGGTTGCTGACTCTATAAGCATATCATTGATGAGACTGCCCTCAGGTGTGTAGAGATCAACAAGACATTGGTTACCTGACAAACAAACATTAGATAAATGTAATCAGATGGGAATAAATAAAGTCACCTTACATAAAAAATGAGTATAATCTGATAAACCTCTTCATTGTTCACTTTCAAATAGTTGCACCTATTTCCTTCATAAACATGCCATACTTTCTTAGGCTCCTCTCTTAACTTCTTTATACTGGTTTAGAAGACTGCAGTTTCTTTCAAATTCACTTTACCTAAAAATAACTATGGAATACAATCTATTCTTGAATGGATTAATTGATCCTGCCTCCACTACTTCTTGTAATAATGCATTCTAAGCATTCACCACTCTCTAACTAAAAAAAATATTTCCTGGTATCTAATCTGAAATTTTCTTTAAATAATTTGTGACTGTGCCCTCTTGTTCTTGTAGGAGACTGTATTTTGAAAAAAAACTTGTTATAGCCTAATTTATCATTTTCGTTGACTATCTTATAAACCTGTATTTAATCACCTCGAATTCTCATCACCACACAGTTTATACCATAATTTAATTGGGGAAGGTCATGTTGTCACTCTGTTCATCTTATGGAGCTGGCAGACCACTTCTTCCCATATAGGAACATGCCTGTGTGCCTAATTGTTAATTTGTTTAACAGATGACTATTCAGTCTCCAGTGGCCTGTTCGCAGTCTGAATATTGCAACTATCTGATATAAGAGAGTGCTTTAAATGAAAACCTTACATTTCATTTCTTAAAAATGTATTTAGAAAAAGTGGCATACCAGTGTATAATTTTTTTGTACAAAAATCTGTTTCCATTGCTTTTGATACAAGTTACTCAGCGCCCACAAAGTGCATGGATTCCTCTAGAAAAAAAAGATTTTGGTCATGTATATAGACACTCATGCACCATGTCACTGTTTCAAATCTGGAGTCGGCTGATGGAACTCACATTGTAGACACTTTGTGGAACTGGATCATATCATAGATGTTGTGATGTACTGAGCCTTGACTGATGTCTAGAAGTGTGGCTGTTTCATTTGCAGTCACTCTGCGAGTTTTTACACACAATGTGTTCAACTCCTGCAATTGACTCTAGTGTCACTACTCTGTGTTGACAAGAGAGAAGGTTGGGGAGACTAAAGAACATGTGGTGAAGAGTGGTAGAAAAGGCCAGGAATGCTGGAGCCTCATGAGAGGAGCTCTGTAGGTTGACTTAAAATATAAATTGGTGGTGAACAAGCATATTAGTCCTACATTCAAATTGGAACCAGAAGTATTATGTGAAGTATTCTGGGCCGTCACTGTTTGTAAATCAAGATACTAACCTGTATGTTCCAAAATTGTGGCTGAAAAAACAGGGTGATTTTCTGACAAATCTGATAAAATATTGGAAACATCTTGGCACCATTCACCAGCCTGCAATACGACAAAAGCAAAATGTACAACCACAGTCAAGGATAAATTATAGATGCCAAACGAACAATTTATGAAACAATATCTAAATTAAAAATGGTTGGAATAACCAAATTTGATATACATACTTGAAATCCTGGTATTCCTGCTGCCAGGAAGCCAAATGCTATACGCACTAGGTCCATTTTGTAATGCTACTTCCTGCAGCTTACTAGCCTTAGGGGAAGTTAGGTATTGAGTAAGAATTTCAATATTTTGTTTGCCCTTGACAGTGGCTACCAGCCTGCTTTTTTTATCTTTTCAACTCCCAAGGTTTTTTTTAATGTGAACTGCATGTACACAGGAAACTTGCAAGTTTCAAACACCCACTTTTTTATGCTTTTGTTTGTTTCTTGAGAGGTGAGTTGCAGTGGTGGCCTTATACTTGATAACAAGAATAATAAGGACAAGAAGAATAAATTTGTCATTTGAAAAAGTAAAAATTAATATTTGAAATGGGCAAAATGCTTTATAAAAAGAAGATAATTGAAATAGCCAAGATGATGTGAAAGAGTTCCAGCCAAGATGGTGCCACAGAGTGTACGCAACTTTCTTGTGTTTGTTGACGAGGCCGTATCTGTTCTTTAGCATTTGCAGAGGACAGTTACCATGTAAGACCTACAGAAACCACAAATAGTGTAAATGTGATCCTACGACAGGCCCATCAAGCCGATAGGTGATTTATTACTGTTTTAAAAAATGCTCAAGTAAATAGGTAAGTGGGAAACATGCATACAATGTAATCGGCAAACAGGCAGAAGGTGAAGGACACGGACATTAAGCTGACATACAAAGTGGACTGAAAGCTACACGACCGTCTCTTTCATGGAGGATAATGGCATGTAAATCTTAAGGTTGGCTGACTGTAGGAAACATGGCAATTCAATAATGTAAATATACAACAAATATGTGTTGATAACGGGTGGTGTACCAGTAGAAAGGGCAACACACTGGGTTGGATTTATAATGCATCTACTACTTGCAAATTTATTATTCTCCACTAACAATATATTAGACTACAGGACAAGGTAAGAATACTGACTACCAGCCGGGTGTATGCGCCATGTAACGACAATTATCCTGACCAGGAGATAGAGGAATATTTTAGTGAACTTTCTAATGCTTTAGAAATATTTGAAACAACAGTTATCTCATTCTAATAAAATCAATATAGAAAGATGTGATTGTCACTGATCAATTTGTTTATTAGCTATAAATCTAAGAAAAAGTGATGTTTAAACAGTAAATATGTAATAAAATCAATTTTAAAATAATAAAGATGTTATAAAATCAATTTTAAAATAATAATGATGTTATAAAATCAATTTTAAAATAATAATGATGTTATAAAAACAATTTTAAAATAATAATGATGTTATAAAAACAATTTTAAAATAATAATGATGTTATAAAAACAATTTTAAAATAATAATGATGTTATAAAAACAATATTTGAATTAGCCACACAATGGTCACATCCAGACGCACTGCATTGACTTCACCTTTGACTTTCTAAGGGCACATCGAATGGCCAGGGATGGTGTCTCCTGTGTCATTTGCTCATTAGGGATAGATCTCAGATCTGATACCCTGACATTCTCCCTGTTTCCATAATCAATAAAGTAGACCATGACCTGAAAAGGACGCAAATTCAATATGTGACATTATTACCATTATCATCAGCATCATCGTGGTGCATACAGTTTACACTACAGTGACTCTTAAACTCTGCAACTGTTCTGGTTGAAATACACTCTTCATGTCTATGTAATATAACTGAAAGCATTGGCCTTTGAAGCAGATTGCCTTTGTTGCGGTCAAAGTCTTTGCGTTCTCTCTCGCCTTCTGGTATTTCTGACATCACATCTCAATCTATTCACTAATGCCTCTCTCTTGATCATCTCTTTTCTAATATTCTTCTACTCTTATATTTTTTGTGTCTGTCAAACAGTTCCTCAATGTCCTTTTCGATCTTTCTATATTTTGCCTAACTAAACTCGCTCACCTGTTTACTCATTGGTCAAACACTTGTTCCCATGACTTGACTGATACACAATAATACATTCTCTCTCGTAATATGTCCGGCATACTCCCTTAGTAAAATCGGTACCTGTTTGTTTAGCATCTGGCCATCAGCTTTCCAAATGCCCAGAGACCTTTCATTGAACGCCTAGAGATCTTTCACAGAACCGCTAGACTTTTCAAAGAGCTCTCAGAAATCTTTCACAGAGCCTTAGGGTTCAATTAAACACTGGGTTAGAAACCCTGTATCGAAGACTTCATTTTATAATGCTCCAGAGTTTGTGAAGGTGGATGATCTTCCTTGCCATCCCTATCAGGTGATTATTTATTAATTGGGTAAACTGGAGTGTCCCGTGATCATACTCTGTCTATCTCCTGAAAGAGAACTAGGCTTCAGCTTGTTATAAGGTAGGGTGATTTTTTCCCTTCCTCGCTGCCTTTCTTCTCTAAGTAAACCAGTACCAATTTAGGAGATTCAGTGGATTAGAGGTTGAGAGTGTGATTTACAATCTCGACATTCCAGGTTCGAATGACGTCAAGTTCAGTTTGACAAACCAAAGGTTTTTTTCATGGAATGACCACTTCTACCAATCAACCCAGTTATAAATGGGTACCAAGTTCGAAAAATTCTGGAGCTACCGTAGGAGATACGAAGTTTTGTGTTCTGCTGTCGACATTTTCAGCAATGAAAGGAACTGAACACGTTTGTGGATGCCCAGGTGCAATGAAGCCGGTTCTATGAGCCATTTTCCATATACTGATTTAGAGCATGTCAATACATGTCTTAGTCGACCTGTACTTCTACAGGGGCGGATCCCCATGTCCCAGCTAGATGTAACCGGGAGGAGGATTTCCCTGCTTAGTGAGCTAGGCTCAAGGAACTTATTATTCCACTGCATTGATTGGAACAAGTGCAGCGGAGGGTGGTTAGATGATGTGCGAGCCCATCTTAAAAGACTCAAACACTAGAACAAAGTAGACCCGCAGTCTGTTGGGTGCCATATATGCTACTCTTTAACAAATTAACTAACCATGGCCTATGTCACACAGTCGCCTCTTACAACATGCTCTCTGTGGGGCAGTCTCTATTCTTGTCCTTGTCATTTCACAAAGACCCTAGTGGACCACTCGGGGCATATGTACATATTTTAAATGGTAGATGTGATGAATGTGTTATATTTGCTCCAGCATGCAATTAGAAGACCTACCCCAGTTTCTTCCACAGCCACAACCTGTGCTCGGTACCAGCCATCTAGATAGTTGGCAGCCACAAGAGAGTTCACTGTTATTTTGTCCACATCTGGCGGAGAAGTTGCCTATGTATCAAAAACAACCAAATGTTGTCAAAACATATGTCCAGAAGAGGTTTAATTCTTATTCTACATCTTCATCTACTTCTGCTACATCTTTTTGCTCTACTAAGTCTTCTTGTTCTACATCTTCTTCTTGTTTTATTAGATCTTTTTCTTCTACTTCTTCTTGTTTTATTAGATCTTTTTCTTCTACTTCTTCTTGTTTTATTAGATCTTTTTCTTCTACTTCTTCTTCTTGTTTTATTAAATCTTTTTCTTCTACTTCTTCTTGTTTTATTAGATCTTTTTCTTCTACTTCTTCTTGTTTTATTAGATCTTTTTCTTCTACTTCTTCTTGTTTTATTAAATCTTTTTCTTCTACTTCTTCTTGTTTTATTAAATCTTTTTCTTCTACTTCTTGTTTTATTAGATCTTTTTCTTCTACTTCTTCTTGTTTTATTAGATCTTTTTCTTCTACTTCTTCTTGTTTTATTAAATCTTTTTCTTCTACTTCTTCTGCTATATAATTTTCTTGTTGTTGTGCTAGCTATACAAATTTTTCTTGTTTCACTTGTTGTTCTTGTTCTGCTGCTTCATATTTTCTTCTACTACATTTTCTTCTTCTTGTTCTTTTATGTCTTCGGGCCTTTCTACTATTCATGCTCTACTAAGTCTTCTTGCTCTGCTGATTCTTTTTATTCTACTACTTCTTGCTCTTCTGCATAATCATTTTCTTGTTTTACTAAATCTTCTTTTTCTCCTACTACTTCTTGTTCTCCTGCTTATTTTTCTGAACCCCAGAAAAAAACAAGTCATTCAGGATTATAATACTTATTTCAGCTGCTATGTGGCTCAAAAACCACAACGGACAATGAAATATAGGACAGTAAATTTTTACACATAAAAAATATGAGTTTCATAATTGCTTCAAGCTAATGAGTTTTCTTTCAATCCAAGTTTGTTGTTCAGCACTTGATGAGGTGTGAAACCAAGTGTTAGTGAGTCTTTCCAAACCCACACACGCGCAGAAATATATTTCATAAGCAAACACGTTTTTAAAGTAAAGTTTCTTCACTTGCAGTTTTTGGTTCGTCTAGTATATGAGTTCTCATTGACAAAATTTAACATTTATGCTCAACGGACATCATTTCTGTTTCAGTATATCATCAATTACACAGATAGATTTTAATGTCTTCTCTAGATACAAAATGTTGACATCATGTTCACAAAATCAAAATTGTAAATACTAACCAAAAAAATTATTGGAAATATGATTAGACTACAGCAAAAGCAAGTCAAAGAACAGGAAATAAATTCAAAAGCTCAATACTTGATGGCAATTATATATATATATTAATTAATTAAATATTTGTGGAATAATAATGTTAGGCGCAAACATATGAATGAATAACAATTGTATGCAAAGGTATATTTCTACACAATTTCGTGGTAGTCATGAGAATAGTTACCAACCTTTTTCTTTTCTTTGATATTCTTCATTTTAAAAACAAACTTTGAACATGTGGTGCATACATGGTACATTTTGCATATTTTTCTTTTGCAAGTATTACTATTTTCAGAAGCATTACTATTGAATAGCACGACAGAAAGGATTGGGAAACTTTGCTGAATTTGAAATAAATTCAAAGCAATGGAGATTGTATGCTTAAGATAGATTCTTGGAATAATGCACAAAGATCATATCTCAAATATCAACATATGAAATAGAATCTATCAGAATATCAGACCATGTATATTACTGACAATTGGAAAACATTCAAACTCCAATGTGTGAAGATCAAGTGAGCTGTCTAACATTATACTCAAGTCAACAAACACAGGCACAAGAAATAAAGGATGATCCAATATACGCTGAACAAATAATATTCAGAAATGGTAAAGAAAAACACCTAGAATGAGATAGAAACACAGTCAATGCACAGAAGTAGAAACAGACAGTTTATTATACAGTGAGATGTGGTACTCAATGACTATACTTAACTTTTTTATACTGGTCTAAAAGAGTCTGTATATAACCAGTTTCTTCTACTACACTTGATCTAAAAATAACTATGTGCATCAATCTATTCTTGAATAGGTTACAGAAAAGAAAAGAAGAATGAATATCTATCTATTAGTGTATCTTATTCGACATTTTTGGCTCAGTATTTCATCAATTTGAGACAGGTTTTCAATGCAGACTCTAGATACACAAATATCCATGTCATCTTAAAAATGTCAGGAACTACAAATACTAAGAGCAAGTGAAGATTGACATATTTATCCATCAGTGGATCTTATCCAATATTTCTTACTCCGAATTTAATTACTTTCGTAGATTGATTTTCAAATTTTAAATGTTTCTTTTCTATTTATAATATATCCATATTCAAATCAAATACTATAAACAATTTTTTTTGTCAATATGTTATTTCTAGATACAAAAATTTCTGCTTCCTTTAAAAATAATTGAAGATGCATATACTGACAAACAACGAGTATCTGAAATATTCTTAAGTGTATCTTACCGGACATTTCTGATTAAGTATTTCATCTATTTCGTAGACCAGATTTTCTCCATCTGCTCTTAATAAATAAATGTCTGCAGCAGAGTAGGCAAAGCTGAACACCATCTGCACCTTGGACCTGAAATATGTATCAGAACAAAACTGCTGGAAATGTATAATGATTGACACAAGGGAGGAATTAATTGAGTGTAAACTGCTGCATTTCTATGATTGATTTGTGGTTTTGCTCCAAGTTAGACACAGGGTCACCACTACAGCTGGTCTCTTAACAGGAAGCATTTTCAGTTTCTATAGCAATGGTCTTACATAATGTGGTTGCTAGCCTGGCAACCCTGTCTTTTATAGCATGCTTGAAATGTTATAGTAGCCGTATCTTCACCCCGGGTATCACTCATCTGTCCAAAGTTCTATGTTCTAACCTAAAAGATACAAAAGTAGTATAGAAGTTTTCTTGTCTTGTTCTTGTGGCTTAGTTTCTACAGGATGGGGTAACCAGTCTCACATTCAACTCCTCCTTAGTTGCCTCTTACAATACGTCTGGTGGGTTACAGTGTCCCTATTCTTTGCTCTGCTCTGGGGGCCCCAGTAACAGATGGACAAGTAGTAAGTAAATTTAGGCAGAGCTCAAGAAGATGCAAATACAATATATCAGTTATTGTCAACCTTTTCTGGATCATGAACCTCCTGATGCCAAAGACAATTTGACAGATACCATCTATTACTCCCACCAGGTGAAATTAAAAACCTAAGCACACACTTCTAGTAATCTCAGTAGCCTATCTCTCATTAAAAAGTAAAGTAACCCATAGCATTACTGTCATAGAGGTGTGAGGTGTTAGCGATCTCACATTTCAAAGGTTCGGCTATATGAGGGTGGTAGCCATCTCCTCTCCCTTGCCGCTTTCACGTCCCGGACTGAACCCATTTAAGGCTGGGTCAACCCGAAAGCCATTGCGGCCTGGAAAAACATTACCGCCTCAACTGGGGAATGAACACAGGACCACTCAGATGCGAAGCCAGTGCGCTAACCACTGTGCTACGTGGCTCCATAATTAATTAAAATATTAATAAAAGATATTAAATAAAACAATAATGAATTAAATGAAAAAAATAATATTTTAAATATTAAGTGAAAAAAATAGGTTTACTGCCCACAGGTTGAGAATCATGACATTTAGATACTATAATAATAATATGAACCTTTCTCGCAGCTACATGCTGATTAGATGTCTACTAGTTTGCTTTGGTGTTACTTTTATGTTGCTATATAACTCTCACTGTCGCTACATTTGTTGCATTATAGGTACATCACTACATTTGGCTCCCCTAACCAGCTTTAATGAAAACCTAATTTAAGTCATTTGTTAAAGTTTTAGGTTAATCATTACATTTAGGAGCTGAAAGATCAAGGTTTGATCCCCAGTTGGTAGGGGATTTTTCTTGATCGCAAAACAGCTCCTGGGGTCCACTCAGCCTAAAAAATTGGGTACCAGAATAATCTGAGAAAGTAGAGGTGGTTGGTGTGATGTTGACCACATCCTTCTTTGTGCCATTATTCAATTTGGACCTAACACCATATTCCCAATATGCTACAGACGTGAAATTTGGATCTTTACTTTACTACATTTGGTTCCTCTAAATAGCATGGTAGCTAAATAGATAGTGGCTCACAAACCTAACTTGTATGTGTTTCGATTCATGAACCACAGGAAAAAATTAATAAAAAAATGTTAAAGTTGATTGAAGTTGAGTTTAATAAAAAATTTTAAAATAGGTATGGTTAGATACCGCACCGAGGCGAGAACACAAACCTACATTACTACTAATAGGCCTTCATCAGGGACATCAATACTGAACTAGCAAATCAACATATAAGGAAAAAATGGTCTAGTTATCTGATAATAGACCCAGTCTGTCTAAGCAACTGGTTGGGTCGGAAGCTCGACTGAAAATGAAGGGGAGCGGTCAATAAGGTAAGAAGGAGAGCGTAAGAAGTGAGGGGGAATGGGCCAGATAAGCCAGTGGTGGCTAAATATGGAAAAGGCCAAATAGTGATCTCCAAGTTGGAGAACAAATAGAAGGTGATATAAGCCCAGAGGAGGGGGGGGGGGGGGTGAGATTAATATAGGAGTGGTGGGGGTGGGGGGAGGGACTGATAGAAGAAATGGGGATGGGGGTCAAAGGAAGACAAATAGATGGGAGCCATAATGAGATTTTAAGAAAAGGTATCATCATCATCATGTAGTATGTCCTTTGTTATGTCCTTTGTAGAACGTCGCTCCCATCACAGTCTGTCTGAAAGAAACTCGTTCTCTTGCCAAAACACCAGCTTCCGCCCCTGTCATACTCAGGCACTCCTGGATATCTTGGTGCCATCGTCTTCTTGGTCTACCCCTTCCTCTTTTGCCTGGCACCATACCTTCCATCACCGTCCTCTCAAGACCGTTGTGTCTCTTGATGTGACCAAAGTATTTGCATTTTCTAGCCAAAATGGAATTGATAAACCAGTTCTCCTCTATGCTCAACTCTTGCCGAATGTCTACATTTGTTCTTTTCTCTGTCCAGGGTATTCTGAGGATCTTTCTGTAACATTTTGACTAGAAAGGATTCGATTCTTTGTCTAGAAGTTTTGGTAATCGTCCATGCATCACAGCCATAAGCTGCCACATGAAAAACACAGGCTCTCAAGACTTTTACTTTTATCATTTTGTTGGTGCCCTGCCATAATTTCTTCAGGCTGTTCAGGCTCTGCATTGCCATAGCTAGTCTTCTTCTGATTTCTTTCGAGCAGTCACCATTTTTGTCAATTCTGGAGCCCAGATATTCAAAATGTGTGACCTGATCTATTTCCTCACCACCCACTGTAAATTTATGCTGACATTGTGTTTTGTCGGTGGCCATTATCTTTGTTTTGTTTATGAACAGATTTTGATCTTTACTATGTCCATTAACGGCTGAAAGTAGCTGCTCTAGCCCTTCCGCACTTCTTGATAGTATCACTGTGCAATCTGCGTATCGTAACTCTGGCATCTCGTACCCCCCAATTGTAAATGGGTCGAAACTTTCAATGTTCTCATCTTCTCGTACATTTCTCATTATACATTCCGCATATATGTTGTACAGATAAGGTGAGAGGATACATCCCTGTCAGACTCCCTTTTGTACTGCAAACCAATCTGATGTTTGCCCAGATACTCGGACAGCGGCTTGTTGATCTTGGTATACTGTTTCAATGAGATGGACTATATGCAACGGAAACCCCATTTCCTTCATGATTCTCCACAGATTTTGATGTTTTACCGTGTCGAAGGCCTTAGTGTAATCAATGAAGCATGTGTACAGGTCTACATTAAACTCTCTACATTTTTCATAGATATTCCTTAAATTGAATATGTGGTCCCAGGTCCCTCTGTCTTTCCTAAAACCTGCCTGGACTACGTGAATTTCAGATTCAAACCTTTTCTCTATCCTTCTTAATAGGATTCGCAAGAGTATCTTGCTAGCATGGCTGATCAGTGCGATAGTTCGGTAGTTCGTGCACGGCTTCAGGTTGCCTTTTTTGGAGAGGGGAATATAAATTGATTTCTTCCATGCTTCTGGCCACTCTGCACTATGCCCTATCTGTTTACACAGCTTGTGACAGACTCGAGCACATGCCTCTCCTCCTGCTTGTATTAGATCTGCTGGGATATCATCGCATCCTGGGGACTTTCCCTTTTTCAGGCTTTTAATTGCAGAGAGTACTTCTTCCAATGTTGGTTCAGGTTCTTTCTCATCCTTTGGTAGGATTGTAACTGAGCGCTTTGTGCTATCTCCATACATGGTTCTGCAGTACTCTGTCCATCTATTCAGTATGTCTTTGGTTTCTGTTAATGTGTTATCCTCTTTGTCATTTATGACATGTGGAACTGGATGGAATTCCCTTGTCAGTGTTCTTATTGCTTTGAATGCATCTCTTTCTCTGCCTTGTTGTTGTAGGTTTTCTATATCCTTACATGTTTCTACTATTCTACTATGTATCTTCTTTTATCTTTTCTTATTTCTCTTCTAACTTTTCTTGCGCAGTTTTTATATGCTGTGTTGGTCCCCTTACTTCCCATTTGTTTTAATTGTTGCCTTTCTGCAATGAGTTTCTGTGTTTCTTCTGTTATATAGCTCTGTGTCTTGTGCAATATCAAAGATATTGCACAAGAAAAGGTATGGAAGACATTAATGCCATGCGGCTGGAGGCAACCCATGCTGGAGATAAGTCTATTCTCAAGGGCGAATCGATGACGAATGTCAGAGAAGCAAGAAATTAGACCAGTGACACTAACGTCAGCCTTACCCTGGTGCTCAGGACCATTGAAGTGGCTAGCAATTGGGGAAACCCGTGTGGTTGCGGATATCATTGAGGTGTTGGCGGAAACGCTCACGCAGTTCCATACCAGTTTCCCCTATGTATGTCATACCACACTGGCGGCAGATGATAGAATAGATGAGGTTACGGGAATTGCATGTGAATCCTTCTTTGATGAAGAATTCTGTTTTGGGATAGGTGATGGAGTGAGAGAGGATGATTCATGAACCAGCAAGGTCAACCCATTAAAAAGAATATGTGCTCAAGTCAGATGTGCTAGGTCGTAAGACACAAAACACAATACAGTGTACTTAGACTTATAAAATAAGACAACAGAAAATGTTCTTTTTTAAACGGCATTATCATCAACTAAGTGCCGTGGGTTACAAAACAATATTGGTTTTACACCATATTTTCTTTGTGCCGCTTGACGTGATCGGATCTTTAAATTCTTTTTATTACTGTCCCTGGCTTGGACAATTCAAGAAAAATATAGCCAATTAGGCTGTATGCAAAAGGTATAAAGTCATCCCTGCACTTAAATAACCAATGAGGTCGTACATTTACTTATAACTATGATCAAACAAGCAAGAAGTTAACAAACCCGACTGGGGGCTGTAAAGCAGAAGGCACTGGCACAAAAATATGTATGTCTTCATTAACTTTCATTTCATGTGTGTCTTCATTAACTTTCACTTCATGTGTGCCTTTGACTGCTGTTTCCCTTGTCAGTGCATTGGGTACTGGATAGGCAGTGTATCGGTTTGGCGCCCTGAACAGAAAAGAAGGAAAAAGAAATAAGTAAATAATAAATAGTTTAAAATCTAAAAATTAAGCCTGAATTTAAAATGACAATTTCTTAAATAAAAGGCTGGAGTGAAATTACTGTTTGGAAATGACAGTGAGATAATTATAAACCATGAAAGCAATCCCCAACTTGAGAATAGAGATAATTAGCACTTATGTGACTTTCTAAGAACTCATTAATTGAATCAATTTGAGCGACTATCAGCAACTCAGACTCTCATCAGCCAATACACAACTACAAGAACAATGGCCATTCTAACAGACTCCAGGAGCATACTCCAAGCCATCTTAAATATAACGATTCATGAGAATGGAATGGAGACACCAGCACAATGAATATAAGCTAGAAAATGAAGCATAGACAACTTGGCAGAGATGGGCTGATCTTCAGACTCACAACAGGACATTGCAGACTCAAGGCCCACATCCACCGAAAGGATCTTAGAGACACATGTGATTGCGGAGCACCCAAGAAAACACCAGTACATATCCTGCAGGACTGTCCCACTTATGCAGAACAAAGAGAGGAAGTCTGACCCCAATAAGCAACCATGCTCAGAAGCTGTGTGATCTGACCAAGACCTGAAATGCACAGTCTCGTTCGTGAACCTCACCTGACTAGAAAAATAGCATCAGCTGATGGAAGAAGAAGAGTCACTCTCACTCCTTGATTTGGAAGGTCCACATGGAATAACTAAAAGATACCTCAAACATTCAGAAACTTCTGTGGAACTAATGTAGTTATGTCTCAGTTTGCAGCAATGACAATTTTCAGATTTTGGCATTGAAATCGCCCATAGCTGGATTTTAGGTAAGCACATAGGAGAAATATTGAAATAAATGCATGACCCTCTTTTATATGATACTGCAGTAAGAAATCAGGAATGCACAGACTGAAAAGAGTTTGGAATCAAAACATGGATCAAGCAGGAAGAGGCACATGACCAAGTTTTGTGTAGAGCTAGCGAGGTAATAAAACCACCACAACACATACCTATCACCATACTGTGGAAGAGATTCAGAATGTATGGGGCTATGCAGAATGTCCATATTTTGTTTCCACTAAACGTAACATTACATTATTTGACTATTTATAGTAGATTTGTGAGTGGTTATTCCAGCCATGATATATGGCTGTGAGGTTTGGAACATATGACAAGCAGATGCTGAGAAAGGGTTACTCAAAGGGCAATGAAGAG
The DNA here is from genome assembly GCA_036924085.1 of Ariolimax columbianus. Taxonomy (NCBI): domain Eukaryota; kingdom Metazoa; phylum Mollusca; class Gastropoda; order Stylommatophora; family Arionidae; genus Ariolimax; species Ariolimax columbianus. The sequence goes on along the minus strand of JAVGWX010000004.1, from coordinate 110,830,802 downwards.
AAGAACAATGAGTCTCTCTGCAGGACTGAATTCACAACACAAAAATCAGGCGCCAAACCATCTTCAATGCTGCATAGTTAAGACAATGCAGATTGTCAGCACACATGATGTATATGCCTGACAACAGATTCACACGAAGAATAACGTCCTAGTGGTCCTACAACTGTAAGCGCCCACTGTGACAGCCACTAAGGAGATAGAGATGGCTTGAGTAAAGATGTTGGTCGAGCATTGAACTCCAAGGCAAAAGACCAAAATGAATTTAAACATTTAGCTACCTGGCATCATACACCTATTATACCTGATTGAATACTATGATTATAGATTACATTACTTTTGGCCTACAACAGCTCTATTTGCAATATCATCGTATAGGGTTCCTGATACAGAAACTGATGAATCAGCAATACACAGACTGCAGGAGTTTGGAATCAAACATGGGTTCAAAAGGCACCTGAAAGGAATAAACATCAATCTGTACAATCAGTGAACTAAGGGTAATATCTGTATCATATTCTTCACCTTAATGGGTATGCCTAGAAAACTGTGATGTTGGTTCACCTTCACATATCATAATGTAATATAGAGCAAAATCACTTACAGCTGTTCCAATATGAAATAATCTGGCCACTGACTAGCTACAGACAGGAAGTCTAGGTTCAGGGCCTCCCCATAGGACTCTTGAAACATATTTTCTATCCTTGAGACCCATACACCATTTGGCTTGAGTATCTAAACAGAAAAACAAATGGAAATAAATAATTCAGGTGTTTATTGTTGTTTGATAATCTTTTTATCTTAATTTGGAAAAGGTATGCTCAGCAGAATGGTAGGACACTTGCCTCTCACAGCAGTGGTATTGGGTTCTTCTGCTTCTTCTTCTGCTCATAAGCCATATTTTGTACTATGTCTACATGTGAAGTCCAGTTCTCTGGATAAAGCTTGCTGTATTGGCGAGTTCTTCAAGGCTCACATCAACACACTCCAATCAACTCACTTATAAATGGATACCTAGTTTATTTTTAGAGAAAGCAATGCAGTAAAGATATGAATAGACCACCCACCTCCTAAGAAATGGAATCCTAGCCCAATGAATGCAGAGCAGTGCACGAGTTGCAGTGGTCAGCGACCCAAAGCTGACTGCTAGCATCAAGGCCAGTAAACCATAGCTGCCAAGACTCTTCTACACCTAAATGCAATGACCCTGGATAAAAGGCTGCAACAGAACAGACTGGCTAAGGAGAAAGGATCGAAAAGGAAAAGCTAACCCGGTACCCAAAAATGCCTACTGAAGTTGGATTAAAAGGTGCAAATATCACAGCCAAACTGTAAACTACGACACAATGTATTCCGTTCTCCAAACAACATCCTCCTACGTGCCAAGTTTTTTTTTCAAACTTTGTAGCAGGAGTTTGAGAACAAAGGACGAAGAAAAAATCTCTCAACACTTCATCCCTGACAGTAGGGTCTGCTTTGAGATTGCCTTTACTTTTATGCGCATATCTAAACCACTCACAATATCAGAGAGTGTGACTCATAACTAAAAATAATGGCCATATGTGAATAGCTTAAAAGACCATTGACTCTGAAAAGTGCTGCAGTTGAAGCAAACCATCAGACTGTACATTTTAACAAATTGAGTAAACTGTCATGTTTCCACTAGTATGTAAGTACTGACATCAAACTAATGGTAAAAGTGTTCACTGTCATTTGGGATGAAGTGTTAGACTACACTGTATGAGGTCTTTTTGTGAAGTGGGTGTCAACTTCACTTTCTCATTATGTTGTATTTCTTAAAAGTCGGGTACTCATTTACCTTTGGGTAGACTGGAGCGAACAATTCTCTTTCGCCTTCTATCATCCAGGGGTGCATAGACAGCAATCAACCCTCACCATGCAGCTCTGTCCTGTGCAATCTTTTCCACTTCCTTCCACCTTTTTCCTGTTTTCTTTACTTCCGCCTTCAGATCTCGTCTCCATGTATTCCTTGCTCTGCCTATGTCTCTCCTTCCCTAGTTGGTTCCATGACATGGATTGCCTGGTGATACTGGCCTGGGGCTTTCTTAATGTATGACCAATCCATCTCCGCTGTCTTCCCAAGATTTCCTGCTCCAATTTACCCTGTCACGCTTTCTCCCGCAGTCTGTCGTTTGTAACTTTGTCAAACCATTTTATACCAAGATTCTTTCTCAGGCATCTGTTGACAAAACCCTGCAGTTTCCTGTCATTGCCTTTGGTCATCCTCCAGTTTCCATACAGCAGGACATGCTTCATATTTGAATTGAAAATCCTTGTTTTTGTCTTCCTTCATATTTCCTTTGAGTTCTTTATGGGTTTCAACATTCCGAATGCAACTCTTGCTTTTTATATCCTCGTCTGTCCCTCCTTCGTTGTTGATACTTCCTAGGTCTGTAAATACCTCTACCACTTCCAGTGGCATTCCTCTCAGCCGGATTGGTTCTGAGTTTGCTGCATTGACAATAATTATTTTTGTCTTTTCCTCATGAATCTTCAAACCGACTTGTTTAAAGATATAATCCAGTCTATTCAGTTTCCTTTGCATTTGCCTTTGGCTGTAGGACAGAAGGGCTATATCATCCAGAGTGAACAACTACCAGGTAGTAAACACTTTACCTTTGCTGTGACAAATACTCATTCAAATTAATAATAAAAATCTGTCATCTCCCTATGGAGCACAGGTATTCAACAAATACATGTCAAGTCCTAAACAAAGTAAAGTTTCTGTTTACACACTGTGCTGCATATTGAGAACATGATTTTGGACCAGGGCACGACAAATCATGGGCGTCAGGTTGTCACAATGTCTAACATTTCAGAACCAGTATCTTATTTACTCGCTCAATTTCACCTATCGATTGCGTATATTTTTTTTTCTAACCAAGGGACGCTGAAGGCAGGAGAGTCTAAATGTGTCTGCTGTTTTTCAACACTATCACTTTAATTTTTTTTCATCTCAGAAACTAACACACACAACAAAAACAATAACAGCAATAAATTCTTGATTCCTTTATTTCTCTACTCAAAAATAAATCATATCAAAAGACCATCAAATAAAAATGTTACAGGCTCGGAAATTAACAACCATAGTTGAACAATGTGACATGCTGAAAAATAATGCAGCTGCAGGGGAAATTGCGTCAGTTTTTAGTATAGGATGGTAAAGGTTAAGTTGATGCAATGGATTTTTCTGAGATAGATCTGTTTAGTTTGTTTATGTAGATATAATAAATACGTTTGTAGTGAAAACTTACAGGTAAGCCGATCTTGTTAAGAATACTATCAGTGCTTTGTGGCAATTTCATGGATTTACTTGACATGTGACGTCCTCCAGATCAGCTAAGTCTAAATGTTTGTGCTGTTTTTCAACATCTTCTTGTATCTCAGAAATTAACACACATATACACACCAAAACAATCGCACCAACTAGTAAATCAAATCATATATATAGACCAACAAACAATTAGAGGTTCTCAAAGTTAACAACCATAATCTTCTTCTCCTTTGTGTTCTCAATGGTTCCCCACAACTTGTCTTGTATGTTTCTTTTCTCGGGCCAGGTGTACTCATGGGAGCCTTAATGCAGTGGACATGGTTGCAAGATGTAACAACCATAATAAAACATGACATGCTGAGAAAATAACATCATCGCAGATGAAAGTGTGACAATTATTAATGGAGAGTGGCTAAGCTAAACTGAATATGTCATTTCAATAGAATTTGTGTTTACTTCTCTTTACATCTTAATTGGATTTCTGATCTATTCAGCATGTGTAAATATAAAGTTGGTTTTGGTTCATGTACAGAATAAGATGGGAGTTCTGGTCTTGAAAAATGGCTTATAGAACCAACCTCATTGCACCTGGATGTCCCCATACATGCTCAGATCCTATCATTGCTGAAAGTGCAGATGATAGAGCATGAACTCCGTAGTTACTGCAGCAACTCTAAAATTTTCCCTGACTTTATCAGATACCCATTTACAGCTGGGCCGACTGGAAGAAGCTGTCATACCATTTAAAAAAACCACATGTCCTGTCTGTCTTTCAAACCCAGCATGACCTGATTTGAAACTGGTACATTAGATTTGTAAGCCAAGCTGACAACACCATGGCCTCCCTCTGAAAAATAATAATGAATCCAACATTCCTGAAACACACTATTCATCCCAAACCTTGTAGATTTTCTCAAGAGTTTCTGGCAGACACTGCTGCCTGTGTGAAGGGGCTGAAGCTTGACCATAATCTGATGTCTGGGGTTGTAAATGTTTTACAACTGATTGAGCCCCAGTGCTGTCTGACTCAGGGATATTCTGTAGATGTTGCAACTGCTGTGGATTGTGGTTCATACTTGAGGAGAACTGGTTCAGATGTGGTTTCTTCTGCTCTTGTTCCGTGATGGGTAACACTGAAACATTTTAAAAGTGATGTGAGAACTACTTTTTACTTTGTCTCTTGGAGAGAAAAGACTAACTTCAAGGGCAGGTGAAATTTACTAATCAAGACCTTCTCACAACAGTCTGGCTAACAAAGTGTAATCCCCATAGTGGTAAGCTTATTGAGAAGCCTAACATTGCACTACAGTCAGAAGAACCCTGATGCAACTTCTCAAGTTCTCGCTGGAATGTAAGAAGAGTGACTGTAACTTGCTACCAAAGAAACATCAAGAGTTAACTCAACTCAGCACGAGCAGCTTAGAACTACAACTTAGTCTCTCCTTTTCTATCATGGAGTGTAGAAGACCTTTTTCTAATTTTTCTTGTGGCTTATAGTTTCCACAGAATGGGTAGTCGGTCCCATGCCCAATCCTCCTGGCAGGTTACAGTATTACTATTCATTGCTCCCATAGTAGGCCCCAGTAACACATAAGTAATGAGAGTAAAAGCAAAGACAGGTGCAATGATCGTAGGAGAGAGTGGTGGTTAGGGGACAATGATGACTTCACTTATCACTCAACCCAATGGTTCTCCTTTGAACATAGGTAGCCCAAGTGGTTTGTGGGAGAGAACTTTACTACACAGAACAGATAGAACTACTGCCACACTGAGAGCATGTCGTCAGAGAGGATTCAAAGTGTGATCTAGAATACTAGATTCTCCAACCCATGTTTTTAAAGATGCTTTCAATCATAGTCTGGAACAGCTATGGATGTTTGAAAGAAAGCTCTCATAGTAGAAATTTAAACAGGTTAAAAATAGTGCTGCATTTACAAGTTATCTCATCTTAACTGGCCATTCATTAGGCGCAGTAGATAGGCACAATCATTTTGTGCGCAGTATACAGGTCATAATTATAATCATCAATCTATGCCTTTGTAGTGATTCATTAACATGGTCAACCCATCTTTTTCTTGGCCTTTCTCGTGCCCTGAAGCCCTGTCCTCTGGTGTTATATGGCTAGTGCCACAGGTAGGCTTGGAGATATTCTTGTAATGTGCCAAAAGCAATTAATTCTGTCTCTCTACATCATGTATGGTGTTGCTCCCAATTTCTGGTGAATCTCATTAATTTTACTCTTTTCTCTTTTAGTGACTCTTACTGCTTTTCACAAGTATCTCATTTCACATGTTGCAATCTTTAGTTCTAAACCTTGGTAAGGGTCCATGTCTGACAATGATAAAAGAAAGTATGATGAATATACTATTCACCATTATGTCTCCATTGGAGTGTTTAGTTATCTTAGTAATGGTGACATCTGGTATATTACTACCTTTCCATTTTAATTTTACTGCATTTAACAACATCATCATTTATCAATCTGGCTCCCATTGGAACATAGGACAGCAGCATATGTTCTTCATTTGTTCCTATTATGTGCCTGGATATGGCTGTGGCGAATGCTGGAGTTTTGGCAAGGGAACAAGTTTCTTTCAGACAGACTGTGATGGGAGCGACGTTCTATAAAGGACATGCTACATGATGATGTGCCATCTTCTTGAGTTCCATCCTTAAGACTCCAATTAAACTGACTTCCTCCTCAACAGCTCACTGCCAGGTGTTACATGACCTTCCAACTCATCTCTTACCTTGTGGGTTCCAATCCAGCGCATGTCCTACCCATTTTCACTTTTTCTCCCCAATTTCCTGCTGTATTTGTTGCTGTATTCTTTCCCACATTTATGTATTTTCCATGATATCTGGTCATCTAACACAAAAAGGTAAAGGCAAAGGCCGCCGTCCATCGTAGACAATGATGGCATAATTAACTGCGCTAACTTTTTATCCTCACTCTCTCGTCTCGTGTCGCCCGACCCCAGTGGCACGTCAAGGACAAGACGACTAGGGGCGACTACGAGATGCAGGGGACTCCGCATCAAGCACCTGTGAAAAAAGATGGCGGAGTCCAGAGTTGAGCCCACACCACCTGATCACGAGGCCGACAACTTAACCACTTCGCCAGAGAATCCCCATCTAACACAAGGTATGCAATAAATCCACTAATTAATGAAAATCTGCAATCTGGATGTGATATCCTTTATCAAATGTTCTGTCTGAGCCATACAACAGGAATTACCAACATAAAATACATCACAAATTTGAACAGGGGGGTAACAATGTTTTTTAAAATATGCAGAAATTAGAACAGGGAATAATCATTTCTTGTTTAAATATGCAGAAATTAGAATAGGGATAATAATTTGTATACAAAATTTGCAGAGGGAGTAAACACACTGTCAATACTTACACGGAATCCCATTCGTCAGACAGAAGGAACGTGCTGCACTTTGTAGAGCATGCTCTTCATTTTGCATAATTTCTGCAAGACATAAAAGTAGAGCATATACAAAAAGTTTACTTTCAAATAAGTTTTTTTTATGTATGATTTCCACCATCTTTTTAATTGTAACATCAAAAAACGACATCTTTTACTTTATAAATCTGTTGATCTGTCTCAGGTTTCTCTTGATGACAAAGTGAATCTCTCAACAAACAAAAAAACAAACAACATATAATTGCTCTATAAAATTGGTAATCTATCTCTCAGCCATCTCTAATTAACATCAAATTTCTCTCTAAAAACCACATCTATTTCCTCATCAAAATTGGTAATATGTCTCTCTCAGGCCTCTCTAATTAACATTGTTTATATCTAAGAAACCCACATTCATTTTCCTCTACAAAATTGGTAATCGGTTTCTCTCAGGCATCTCTAATTTACCTTTTTAGGATGACACAGGCCAAAGATCAGCCCAATCCATCGGCCATGAGAAAGAACGACAAAGATGATAGCGGGATTCCAGAATTACAGTTATGAGGAAAGACTCAGAAAAACCAGCCTACAGTGTCTGTCTAGAAGAGAGAAGAATTCGTGGTGACTTAATACAGGTTTATAAGATGATCAGAGGAATGGATAAGTTAGACTATAACAAGTTTTTTAAAATACAGCCACCCACAATAACAAGAGGGCATAGCTACAAGCTGACTAAAGAGAGGTCCAGATTAGATATTAGGAAATATTTTATATTATTAATTATATATTTGATTACAAATGGATTTTGGACGATTTATCTTCTAAATACGTGGATTGGGACCAGCCGATTTTTGGTGAAGTAGGTTGTTGTAAAAGATTTTGTTAGGTAGATCTGTTTATTTGATTTATTTAGATGTAATAAATACGCTTGAATTGGATACTAACAGTTGTGTCTATATTATAAACACAGTATCGATACATTGTTGTGGTTTCCATGGATTTCTATCGGAGCGACTAGGCCTAGCGGTCAAGTTCAAATTTGAAAATTTTTGCTTTCTTGTATCTCAGAAACTAGCAAACACACAACAAAGCAATGACACCAACAAGTCCTTTATTCAATTGTGTCTCTACACACAACAAAATCATATTTAATGACCAACAAACAGAAAGGTTACAGGTTCTCAAAGTGAACAACCATCGTAAAATATGAAATTTTGGAAAAAATATTGTGGTGTGGTAAAGGTTAACTTAAAATGTAAAATAAATAAGAAAATATACCTGCAAATAACTGAAAATTAGAAAAATTTGCAACATCTCAAAATTTTAAGAGGGGGAAAAAAATCAACTTTGAAAAGTAACATTAAATATTACGAAATTAATAAGAAACAACTCTTGACCTTCCTGAGAACAAAAATGCACAATGTACACCTACCAAGTGGAAAATAATACTTGTCCATATACACAAGTCTGCCATAATATCCTTTTTCCTTCTTAATTTTCCCTGGGATAGCTTCAATCACTGGGGCAGCTTCCTCTCTCTGGGCAAAGTAGGTGTAGTAGGTCTGCAGATATTGCGGACCATCATCTGGTGGAACCCAGTTGCTTTTATCTATAGTGTAGATAGCTGTGGAGACAAATTTACATCGCATTAACCTATTATAATTGGCCATATATTGTATGGTGTATTTTGTTTTGTTCCCAGGTGTAAGACTATACTGATATCTGTGAAGCTCAATAAATTTACTCAGTTCAGTTATCATCTCCATAGTGAAGATCAGCTGCAATAAATCACAAACGTCCTTCGTCTCTTGCATCTATGGTAGAATCTGTCAGGCTTTTAACAGCCTCTGACATATGAAACTGTTACAGACTTTTTCCTGTCAATCTTTTCATGTTATCCTTTCACTTGTATTGTTATTCACGTCTGGCAGGTTTTTTTTCTTATTCTTAGGCATTCATCCTGAATGTTACTTTTACATTATTTACAGTGAGGCTGCGATATTCGCACCTTTTGGCCCGAGACATCTAACAAGGCATTTTTGGGACTGATTTTGTCTTTCTTTTCAATCCTTAATCTCTGAGCCAAGATACTTAGTTGCAGTCCGTTTCCAAGGGTTGTCACTTTGTGGCAAAACAGGGTCTTGGTCAGTTATTGGCCACTGACTCTGATGCAAGCAGTCAGCTATAAGTCACTAGTTGCTGCCAGCTCATTCATTAGGCATTGGGTGGCATCTTCCAAGCCCCAAGGTTTGTGTTCCCCCTTTTCAACTGTTGAGTTGAGTTGAGTGCACACATTAAGCTGTAGATTTATTAATTTATTGGCTCTTTCCGTTTTGTCAGACGATACTAATTGTGCTTTGAAAAAAAAGGGATGTAGCTACAGTCCATGATGATAACGAGTGTGACCCAAAAGACAAATCCGGGGAAAAGATGCGTCTTCTACAGTCTATACAAGGAAAGTCGGGACCGTTTGTGGCATCGCATGGTGTTGTGTTTCTTCTCAAATGCTGAGTACCTTAGCCTATCCTCAATCAGTATCTCCTTTGTCTGTATTCCATGCATATTCCTGCCCCTCCATGTAATAGCATAATAGCTGTCCATCGTTGTTGATGAGGACCGCCGACATCATCCTTGTCACAGATTTCCCTATTGGGTGTGGGTGCGCATGTGGCTGAACAGGCCAATGCGAGCACGAAAACATCTGCTACATATCGGGCACACGAGGTTTGTAGAAGGGGATGGTGTTCCCGCTACTCGGGATTTCCACGTCTCGCGTCTGCTCTGGGCTTTCACAACATGGTCGTCTTCACCGACAGCTACACCCGATTTGACTGCGCTTCTCCAGTCAGATCTGTTTTGCGCAAGACATTCCCAGGTGTCGATGTCTATCTGGCAACTTTTTAGTGAGTCCTTCAGACCGTCTTTAAAACGTTTCTTTGGGCACCCTCTCTCGCGCCATCCCTCTCTCAGCTCGCCGTAGAGAAGCTTCTTTGGGAGCCGCTCGTCTGACATACGGACGAGGTGTCCGGCCCATCCTAGTCGTGCTTTTTCTAGCAGTGCATGGATGCTGGGCATGTTAGCCCTCGAGAGAACCTCGATGTCAGTGACACGATCTTGCCATCGGATGTGGAATATTCGCCTCAGGCAACCTGTGTGGAAGTTGTTTAACCTCCTTGCATGTCTAGAGTATACAGTCCAACTTTCGCAAGAGTATAGTAGGGTTGGAATGATGGTTGCACGGTAGACTTTGAGTTTGGTCTTGACGCTGATGCCACGACGTGCCCAGACCATCGAGCGCATTCTACCAAAGGCTGTGCTGGCCTTTGCTATTCTGCTTGCCACCTCATCGTCTAGGCTGACAGATCTCGACAGCGTGCTGCTCAGATATGTGAATTTGTCTACGGCATTCAACGTCTGCCCGCTGACTGTAGTCTCTGGTTTTGTGTACGGCATGCCTGGTGCTGGTTGGTACATGACCTCTGTTTTTTTTGCATTTATGGTCAGGCCAAAATTTTCGCATGTGGCAGAGAACTGGTCCATTCCAACCTGCATGTTCAGTTCTGAGTTGCTCATTAGAGCGCAGTCGTCAGCAAATACAAGTTCCCTGATTATGTCGCCAGCCACTTTGGTTTTGGCCTTCATTCTTCTGGAATTGAGTAACTTGCCATCTGTACAGTACTTTATGGGTATTCCAAGCTCCAATGATCTGAAGGTGTCTGTCATCGTGGCCGCGAACATCATGCTGAACAAAGTCGGGGCGAGTACACATCCTTGTTTTACTCCGTTTGATACTAGAAACGTTTTAGAGATTGCACCGCTGTCCAGTACACGAGCACACATGCCTTCGTGTAGCTGTTTCACCATTGTTATGAACCTGTTGGGGCAGCCAAACTTAGACATTATCATCCACAGCCCTCCTCTGTTTACTGTATCAAATGCCTTTGTCAAATCAATAAATGTGGTGTACAAGGCCTGATTTTGTTCTCGACACTTCTCTTGTACTTGGCGAGCGGCAAAAAATCATGTCCACTGTTCCTCATCCGGCTCTGAATCCACATTGGCTTTCTGGGAGGTGGTGGCTTTGTTCAAGGTGTTTGTTGAGCCTGTTTAGCAGTAAGCGCGCTAGGATTTTGCCTGCTATGGAGAGTAGCGATATTCCACGATGATTGTCGCATTCCTGACGGTTGCCTTTTCTTTTGTACAGGTTCGCCCCTCCATGTAACATGATCGATAGCGTCCTGTTCCCATGATTCCAAATCGATGCCAGCATCATTCACATTCCGTTTGCATATATCCATGTACCGAAGTAGTGGCCAGCCCCGAGACCTTTTCCCCAACCACAATTCTCCATAGAGAAGACATTTTGGTATTCTGCGATCATCCATTCCCCCTAGTGTGTGTCCCAGCCATCTGAGCCTTTGAAGACTAAGCATGGAAAAGATTGTTATAGTGCGTATTCTCTCCAAGACCTCTGTGTCGGTGATCTTGTCTTGCCACCCAACTCCTGGATTCTGCGCAGGCACCTCATGTGATGGCTGTTTAGTCGCCTCTCCTGGTGCGTGTAGGCAGACCACATCTCACTGCCATAAAGATGTAGATTTCTCAATTAAACAGATTCTTATGAATCACATGTCATTTTGAGGATAATCAAATGTACTGTTTTATCACATTACTGGATAAACATCTCTTCTGCTGTGAGCGGTAAATTGTAATTAATATGTAAATGATCAGATAACTAAAGCGTTTGTTCTAGAAGGGAAAGCTTGTCACGAGTTGAAACACTGTTTTTAAAGATGTTCTATTAGCTAAGCACCTCTTCTATCACAACTGCTTATCATGGCAAGACTGCATCACTCTTTTGTATTGATATTTTGGGAGTATTTACAGTATCCTACAAACTATACACAAAATAGCACCACATTAGAAATGAACATGGCAGAACTAGCAGGGACGCAAAAGTAGGCCAATACATAACCATAACAGTGTGTACAATGCCTGCCCTAATGTAGTCCATAGTATGCATGTTCCTACTTGACTGTCTCTCTAAAACAAAACTTAAAAAAACAAAACTCATATATTGAAACAACTTTCAATTTAGCAGTTCTGACATTTCATTACATATATAAGCCTTACATGGCAATATCTTATTTGCTCATAAATATGAGCTTGCATTTCTTGGTCAGAAAGGCACAATTTAGGAAGTGAACAGTTTTATCTATTTGGGAAGATACATTGACAAAGACAGGGGAACAAACCAAGCTATTAATTCTGAATTTACAAATCAAGGAATGGCAGCACTGAAGTGAACTGGTTGCCCCACCCCACACAAGCTGTTGTTTAATATACTGAAATCTCTACTGCTTCATTCCCAACCAGTGGTAATGACTGCCGTGGGATTTGTTTTACCTTTATTTACCTAGTGAAAAATGGAAGTTAATGGCTTCTTGTAGGTAAAGAAGATGATGTGGTTCAACACTAATGTAAACTTAGTCCTACTATTTGGATACTTGCACAGACAGCATGTAACTAATAGTATCCCATCCAGACTGCAGACCTTCACATAGTTAATAATAGGTGAATGCAAATATTAACAAGCATAGGTGTGTGTGGCAAAGAGCACATCGACAATAACCAATACAATTGGAGATTGTTAAGAAAAAAATAAGAAACAAGCATGACTATACGAAGTCTGTTCAAAAAGTTCAAGAACTTTAGAATTTGCCAACCAATGCAATGGCATATTAACTTCAGGTCAGTGGCACAGCCTAGCGATGACTGTCTTAAGTAACCTACGGTTATCTGTGTTTTTCTGTTGTGATTGTTTATCATTCTGAAGCTGATGTGTACAGATTGTTTCTTGTGATCTCTGAATTTCATCAGCATTGAATCAGCTGCAAGTCTTCAAGTTCGGTCAGACGTTAACAGAGATTAATGACATGTTAAAACAAGATTATGGGGATCAATGGATGAGCAGTACACATGGTAATGATAGATGAAAGTGATTTAAGGATGGCAAGCAGTCAACAGATGACAAGCGCTCAGGATGTCCCATGACGCTCATGTTGTCTAGGTTCGTGAGATGGTGTGATTCAATTGTTGTCTAACAGTTCTGGAAGTAGCAGAAGAATGCAATACCCCTATCGTATTGTGCCACAACACTCTAACAGAGAAACCTCCTGAGAAAAAGGCCAGAGTTGTGGCGAAATAACTCCAGGTTCCTCTACCATGACAATGTGCCAGTTCACTTATCACTGTGCACTGTAGAAAAATAAAGACAAGTGTTCTTCCCCAGATACTCTACTCCCCCAACCTGGTCTCAGCTGACTTTTTTCTTATTTATCAAACTGAAATCCAGACGATTTTAAACCAATAAACAAAATGTAAGAGCATGATCCTTTAAAATGCTTTCCAATTCTGTTTTCAGAATTGGAAAAAGCATTAGGAGCGATTCTTTAATAGAGGAGGAAAGTATTTCATTGGTGACAATGCTGACGTAGGTTCCAGGAAAGTCCAAAAGCATATTTAAAAGTACTGGAGCTTTCTGAACAGATCTAGTATAACCACAGATATGCACTGACTTGAACTCACAGAGGAAATGATAAGTCGGAATCTCAAAGTACAAGTGGTTGAAAAAATAATGGGAGTGGAAACCAGAGTAACTGGTGCCTTATGTGCAGAACTAAAGAACAGATCAAAATAGAAATAAGTGGAGAGTATATGTTGCAGTTTCATTTTACAAAAGTAACCCAATGAATTCATTACAACAAATGGGTGGAAAATAACAAATAACTAAAAAATGAACCAAAAGACACAGATATCGCAATCCTGCAGCAACAGCTGCACTCAAAATTGAGTAAATTATGCTGAAGAATACAGAAAACTACAGTTTGAGATTTAAAGTCACATTTCTCTTTTGTTAAGGTTTTATTGATCTGATACATTGGTATGATCTCAAATGGTTGGCAAGTATGCATTTGTATTTTTCTACTGGAAATTAGACAAATGCATGCCATAATACGATAAGCTTCGCAAGGCTAAAATAATATCCATTGAGGCAGGCAAAAATAGAACATATATGTTAATATAAATATCTTTCCACATTCAAATGACTTTAAAATTGTCCAGAACTACCATCTTTTGTTGTTAAAATATTATTAAAAGTCTATATATATCATCCATCTTCTGTCAAACAGATATTATTAAAATTCTAGAACTATCATATCTGTCATGAAAACACAATGGATTTTTTTGTCAACCATCTTTTGTCAACCTAATGTAATGAAAACATTGGATTTATCTTTTGTCAATGTTGTTGTTGTGAATGCCCACAATGAGTAAGTTTGCTCTTTTGTGCACCCTGAAAAGGCAATGGTGGCAGTAGCTTTCTCACATGGCGAGTGTGCTGATGAATGTGGGCCACGGTTCTCCAGACCATTTTGCTATGCATGTCGCTAACTACTACAGCTATATCGTCAATCCCCCACCTCGCTAGCAAGGCTGCAAAGAAGAACAGACCATTTCCAGCAAGGACTATGGCAAAGTCGAGGTGGGGTCCATCCAGTATAAATATGTCTGATCAGTATGTTTTACCTGACCAGACATTAGCCTCCTCCAAATCTTTTGTGAATCAGCCAGCCCGGCCAGGTGTATAACCTAGATATATCCCACTTTAAGTCTACCCATCTTTAACTGGACACAACTCTTTTAGTGTTATCTAAGTTAAGGCGGGCCAAAGGGAACTGGTAGCCCCACATGACAAAAGTTGAAACTGTGCAAATGACATGTTTAGCACTTCATCCACCCAAAGGTTTAATTTTTGCTGTGAAGTTACCTGCCTTCCCCCCTCCAATCCTACTTTTACAATAAGCCCACAGACAGTTTGGCACACACTGAAAAATTACACTAAGAGTGCACAACCAGCACGATTTAAGGCTGCATTAACATGTGTGAAAAAAAAAAAAGAACCACATGTTGTTGTGTCACCAAACAGTAATAGAGAAATACGAGGGGCGTTAAAATAAAATCAGGACTATTTGTTCTAGCTCTACATGAATGGGATATAGCATGCTGGAACTACTATCATTAGTTAGGGGAACTTGTGTCCTATCATTGCTAGGTGGCCAGTCACATGATAGATAAATAAAAATGGTGGACAACACTGTTAGTGCTTGCATAGAACGTGTTGTGATGAAGTTTCTTGTGAAAGAAGGCATGATACCTGTGAAAATATACAGAATACTGCAATCACAATATGGTGATGAGACACTCAGCTTTAGTAACTACTTTTGAATGGTGTAAACATTTTAGAGAAGGCCATACATCCGTGAGTGATGATCCCAGCCGAGGTGGCTCTCAACTCACCAGTCATTCCTGTAAATATCCAGATTCTGGAATGCTTTTTCTGGAAAATCGACGCATAACCTTTCGCAAAATTCCACAAGAGGCAAGTCTTTCTCTGGGTACGGTGAACATTATTATTTATGCACATTTGTATTTTTTGGAACGTTAGTGCACATCGGGTGTCAAGACAGCTTTCCGCCTTTTATCGGCAGAGAAGAGTTCAAGCCTGCACTGAATTGAAGAAACATTTAGACATGGAAGGAAATGACTTTTTGGATCGCTTCATTACATATGACGAAACCTTGGTTTATCATTTTACTCCTGAATCGAAACGAGCATTCAAGCATTGGAAGCATATGCAATCACAAACACCCAAAACATTTAGGACAATTGTGTTTGCAGGTAAAGTGATGGCGAGTGTTTTCTGAGACAAGTATGGCATCATTCATGTTGATTTTCTACCCAGTGGTGCCACTATCAACAGTGAACAGTACATACACATTTTGAGTGATGTGAGTAGCCGTGCGAAAAGAACGGCATGATTTGATCACAAAGAGCATCCTGCTCCTGCAAGATAACGCTCTACCTCATATGGATCATCGCACCATGTGCCATTCAAAGCAGCTTGGCTCCAATCAATTTCCGCCTGTTTGAACCCTTAAAGAATTCTTGGAGGTCTGCATTTCAGCACTGATGACGAAGTGAAACAGGTTGTTCTGGATTGGTTCAGACATACTGAAAAATCTGTCTATGCTGAAGCTTTTCAGGCATTATTTAAACGCTGGGATAAGTGCATAAACGTTGCAGGAGATTATGTAGAAAAATAGGTCGCATTTTGACTACTTGAAGAAAAAAAAAGTGTTCTTACAAAACAAAAAGTCACGGTTTGACTTGAGCACCCCCTCGCAGTTATGGAATTATATGTGGTATCTGCTCTGTTCTGTCAAGAATCAACATCCCTGCACTCCAGGGGAACCCATGGGTAGCCAGCTTCCCTCAACAAATGGGCAAAATTGTGGATACTGATGGTTCCAGAAGTCTGTTGGTTGTACATACTCAATGCTGTCCTCTGAGACTCCCTTCCCTGCTCAACAACACACAAATGACTTTTCAATTCAGCTGCCTGTGGATTGCTGATTCGAGAATTGCTGTTCTGTAGGAGTTATGAAGATCAAGCTTCGCCATTGAAACCATCCATGAAGAATAGTAAGCCTATGTAGTATCTTATTGTGACTGTTTTGATGATTGCAATGTCAGACAAGTTTCAGTGATGAACTTGACCCATGTCTGGAGTTCATCTTTCGTACAGCTATGAATTTTGTGTTTAATCATTGAGAGGACAGAGCATGAGTATGTACAACTATTGAGCTGCTCCAGCCATCACTATCCACACTGTTAACTATTTTTATGAGAAACTTAACACCTATAGGTTTCCCTGGGTGCAGTGGTACTGAGTCTTAACAGAACAGGCTTCCTGTAAGGATGTTAGCTGACATGAAACAAAAAGGAGACAAAAACTAGCCTAGAAAAACAAGTTTCACAAAGAACTTACTATTTTCTTCATTAAAGTGAGTCGGAGGCTCCACTGGGGCAGGCAATGGCAACAAAGCTGAAACAAAATGTATCAATATATTTTACAAACAAAGCTGATAAAATTTACTGACATTTTTTACCACAAAAAAAAAAGCTGATAAAAAATGTAGCAACACACACAAAAAAAAAAGCTGATAAAATTTTCACCAACATATGTTACAAAAAAAGCTGAAATAGATGTCAGATCAGAATGTGAATTGAATATCAACACCATCACATCTGGATAGCTGTAATCTACACTATTATTAATACAGTTTAGGTATTTAACTACCGGATAATAACATTTTTATGATTTTACATTTTTAGTTTAGATAGCCTTTTATTTATCAAATCCTTTATGATGAATGTTAAGGCTTGAAGCATCAGAGCATGTCTGTTACTGTTTCTTTGGAAAAATGACTGTCTTTAATTAACAATGACTTTTCAGTCACCCTTTTTGTTTCTCAAACACCATTTGGGTTTCTCAATCATCGTTTAGGTTTATACTCATGATTTGAATTTCTCAATCATCATTTGTTTCCCTAAAATGTTTTTTTGATTCTCAATCACCATTTTTGTTTCTCCAACACTAATTTTGATTCTCAATCACCATTTCTGTTATGTAATCATATTTTTTTCTCTTCTAAACCACCATTTTTGTTTGTCAATTACAAATTCTTTTTCAAAGACTTCTCTTTCTATGAAACACAATTTTTGTTTTTGAATTACCAGCTTTGTTTACAATCACTAATTTTGTTTATAAAACACTATTTTTATTTCTCAATCACTAATTTTGTTTCTAAATCGTTATTTTTATTTCTCCATCATCATTTATTTCTCAATCACTTTTTATTTTTCAAATTATTTTTTTTAATGTTCTGAAACACAATTTTTTTTTGCGAATCATTATTTTGATTTCTCAATCACTACTTAGGTCTGTGACAGTTCCAGCTCCCTGTGGAGCATGGGTGTTTAGGGCACAGGATATTTGGCTGGCGAAGGTGTTCGCTATGAATAAAAAGTTGCTTGAATGTTGTTGGACAAATGCAGGTCACTCCAGGGTCAATTGCCGGTCTCAACACTAGGTCAACAAGAAAGCAAGAGGTTAGATACACAATAGGGGTAAAAATTTGACTAGTCTAGGGATAGGTGTCAGAACTGACCATTCTGGTGTCAGACTTAAAAGGGGTAGGGGTTGTTGATAACAAAAACTCACACGACAGGCTGTCACATTTAAAGTGACAGTGACTTGTAAATATGGCAGACAATAAGATGTTAGATTGGGTGGGATAAAATTAGAGGATGGATAACCCAGAGAGGACCACTGGACAGCCACGTTTGTTTCTTGAGTCTATAAAAGACAATGTAGAGTTAGAGTAGGCAGATTGGAAGAGAGAGAGAGTTTACACGGGATAGTTGTCCCATCATACACCTCGAGTTAAGTCTTAACGGCAAATATCTGCAGCCAAACGACACCCCAAACTACCTGGGAGTCACATTTGATCGGCGCATGACATGGAAAAGTCAGATCGAGAGAAACCGAATGAGAGCCAGAGAAAGAATAGCAATCATGAGGAAACTTGCTGGCACAAGCTGGGGAGAAGACGAAAGAATACTAAAGAAACTGTACACTGGAAGAGTGAGACCAGTTCTCGAGTATGGCATTGCGGCATGGACAACAGCAGCAAAGGCAAACTTTGATAAAATTAGAAAACTTCAAAATCAAGCCATGAGAGTTATAACAGGAGGCATGAAGTCAACGCCAATTGTAGAACTTGAAAAGATTACAAATCTGCAATCCATGACCGACAGAAGAGACTGCAGAGCCCAGCAGCAAAACTCAGAAGACTGACAGACCATCCAATGCATCAGAGACTAAATAGATTTGGAAATGGGAAACTAAAGCCGAGAAACTTTGCAGAAATAGCCAAAGCAAAGATGAGCGAAGACCCTATGAACACCGTAACAATACCAAAGCCCATCCCTACTGAACGCAAACCTACCTGGAAGCAGCATATCATTCCTGAGGTGGTAGAAAATATACCAGGTATTGGAAACAAGAACAGCCAGACTGAGAAAGAAAGAAGAGACATAACCCTGAGGTACATAACGGAGAACTACCCAAGCATGGACTGGACCCATGCATACACCGACGGCTCTGTAACAAACACAACACAGAACGGAGGGGCAGGGGTATTCCTGAGCCTACCAAATGGTAGAAAAATAACACTGTCAGTGGCAACTGGAAAATTCTCAAGCAATTTCAGAGCAGAAGCACTGAGGGCTGCAGTAGAAGCAATGCTGACAGGTGAAAGCAATGAAAGCCAGATAGTCCTGTTTACAGATGCCCTGGCCGTAGTCGCAGCACTTAAAAGCCAGAAAAATACTGAACTTAATGATTTAAGAGCAGTACTCTGTCAACTATGCCAGCAGTCCGCACCAAAAAGAGTAGTGGTACAGTGGGTTCCATCCCACTGTAACATCCAAGGCAACGAGGAAGCAGACAGACTGGCAAAAGAAGGTGCAAGACTACCACAACCAGATTCTAGTGTGACCTACGAAGAGTCCAAAAGGCTTATTAGGGTCAGATACATGGCCAAATAGGAAACAGAACATACTGGTTACACAAAAAATGATGCCTATTACCAGTTGAACAGAAGAGAGCAGGTCGTGGTCTACAGACTCCACACAGGCCACAACAGACTGAGGTACCACCTATTCAATAAACTGAAGATAGGTGGCACTGACGAATGCACTTGTGGTACCGGGAAAATGACCGCTGAACATCTGCTGCAAAACTGCCCGACATACGAGGACCAGAGAAAGCACATGTGGCCATCATCAGTGGCAACACTAGACAAGCTCTATGGCAGTGTCGACAGCCTCAGGATGACCGCTGCTTTCTTCGAGCAAATACAGGTTGACGTTTGACAGCGTAGGAAGAAGAAGAAGAAGATTCACCTCGAGTTTGGCCAGTCGTGCTCAATAAGTGCTTATGATGGACACCCTGTGAACAGTACGAGATATGATTATATGTGAGCATACAATTCACCTGAGTACGAGAACTGATTACATGTGAGTGTGCCGACCGTCTGAGTAGAGGTCTGATCACATGTGAGTGTACAGATCGTCTGTGTGCAGACTGATTACATGTGAATGTGCAGATTCGTCTGTGTAGAGATCTAATCACATGGGAGTGTGCAGCAGAGGACGAGTTAATGAGAACCACTAAGTTTTTGGATTTATGTTATTTCATGTGAGATGTAGAATCTGTTTTTTTAATGTAGTTTACTGAAGTAACAACAATAGCACTTTATTTGGTCTTCTCTGTTAGTTTAATCGATCTATCTTCAGTACACTAATGTCGTTAGATGTCGTGGGGAGGTGTAACCCCCTTTGTTTCCACGGGTGACTTGCCAGATCAATACCAACATCTGTTAGCCCCTGGAATATACAATCGCCTACTTTTGAGACTGGTGGAAGTGGAAGCGTAAATTAGAGCAATGTAAACCTGCAGCCTGTCAGGCGCCATCTAAGCCGCTCCGCTAACCACATAACTAAGACCTGAAGCTATAGCTGAACAGTCCCCTTTTTGTGACATATTCCCAGGAGGGCGAATATCCCTAGAATAATTTGAGTAGATTTTTAACTTAAATTTTGCCAGAGCAGTGGCCGTTAGGTCTACTCTTTTCGATTTCCAACTGCCAAGGTATTTTTAACGTGTGCGCCACCATACACAAAGGTAATACCCACGTGTCATTTATCACGTCAAAACAAGCCGTCAGTAGAGCTAGAGTCAGTCTTCACATTGATCACAGTTATCACGTCAAAACAAGCTGTCAGTAGAGCTAGAGTCAGTCTTCACATTGATCACAGTTATCACGTCAAAACAAGCCGTCAGTAGAGCTAGAGTCAGTCTTCACATTGATCACAGTTATCACGTCAAAACAAGCCGTCAGTAGAGCTAGAGTCAGTCTTCCATTGATCACATTGATCTACAGCCGACGAAGAGGAACAGAACCATCGACCTCCACCGGGATTGAGAAAATATGAATCAGCGGCAATCCGCACCAAAGTTTGACTTAAGAAGTGTATTGCTTCTGTTCATACTTACAGACAGCAGGACAGTTTAGGAGAGGAGAGAGAATCGGACGATAACAATATTAATAAGGGTAGGATTAGTTGTAGGTTGTGTTATAGAATAGCAAATCGTGTGCGAGAAATGAGTGAAGAGAAATGTATATTGTGTAGTAATAAAGAATCTGTTGTATTGTGTTTTTCTTTAAATAGTATTACTTGAATTTGTTTAGAGTGAGTGTAGAGTGTGTAGAATAGAAATAGACCCCTTTACCATCTGCCAGTTCTCCAGCAAATCAATCAGCTCTGCCACACAACCAGTAAGCTGAACTAGCTTGAACTTTTATTATTCTTTACCAGAAGCTTGTTAGCATCCACACTCTTGTTCTCTACAATGTGGGATCAAATCCATCACATGTCTTGTGATATTGCTAGGTTTATTTCTGGGGGAGTGTCCGATCCATCTCAACGCTTCCTCCTTAATCTCTAAGTGTTATTTTCTTTACTAAATGTTTGCAATCTAATACTATCAATCTCAATGTATGTACCAGGCGGGGTTTAAATGAAACCGGATCTAATTGCACCAAGTGAACATACGTATGATGCGCATGATGACATCGCAGGTGCAAACAGCACATACCAACCATCAAGTTTGCAAAATTTCATTATCCTCCGACTCATAGTTTCCTCAGCAGACCGTATAAACATGCCTGGTTGGATACAGGTTCCGTCGAGAGTTGGTCAGCGAGCGGTGATTCAGTTTCTAACAGCTGAAGGATGTCGACCAGTTGACATTCATCACAGAATACAGGCAGTGTATGGTGACAAAAGTGTGTAGAAGACAACAGTGAAGAACTGGACAACAATGTTTAAAGAAGGACGTGAGTTAATGAAAGATCTTCCAAGACTATGTCAGGCGCATATTGTTGCGCCAGAAGATGCCATCGCCAAAATTGATGTAGGAATTTGGGTGGGCCGTCGCTGGAGCTTATGTTCGCTAGCAGAGGAATTTGCTGTGTCGCTAGGGACAGTTAAAATGGTGGTTAGCAAATAAAACTGAAGTATCAGAAGGTGTTCACAATGTGTACCGATCTTCAGTTTCTTAAGGGAACAAGTTTTTCAAGAATTCCGTTTGATCTGAAAATGTTATTTCCCATGTGAAACTAAATTATATGGCTAGTCATAAATATAAGAAATCCTAATGTTATCTGTGGCTACTAACATTCAATCTTCCAATGAATCTTAAAATACTATAGTTGCCATGTTTATATCAAATTAACTAGACAACCAATTTAACTGGGAAACAACATATTCCAATTACCTTGTCGTTCTTGGATAAATGATTCATGCTGATTTTGTTTCCTTTGCAACCTGGGAGGCAGGTTCTTTTGATATGTAGATCTATTTTCTTTCATCTGTAGATAGAACAAATAATTTTTTTTAAATTAATTGGCAAAAGAACAAATAACTTCAGAGAAAGGATAGAAAAAATAACTTCTTTAATTGCATAATAAATAACTTTATAAAGTGTACAGAAAAAATAGCTTTCTATAGTGGACAAAAGAAAAGGCTTTCAAAGTGGACACAACAAAAAGAACTTCCTATATTAGACAGCACAAATGAACTTCCTAAAGTGAGCTGAACAAACCCAAAATATTCCTGAAGTATACATTACAAGTGAACTTTCTAAAGTGGACAGAGAAATGGAATTTCCTAAAGTAGATGGAACAAAAAATGTCCTAAAGTAGAACAAAGAACTTCCTAAAGTAGACGGAACAAACAACTTCCTAAAGTAAGTAGCATGTCCTTTGCAGAACGTTGCTTCTTACAACTGCCACCTATTTGACTGTTATAAGTTTCTTGGCAAGTGTGCAGTACGGTAGGTTGCCATTACTATCCGTACGTGGAGGAGCAATCAATCACCTGAGAAAAATAATTAAAGTGGACATAAAACAAATTTCCAAAATTGAACAGAAAAATTACCTAAATTGATAGAAAATAACTTCTCAAAGCTGACAGAAAAACTTCCCAAAGTGGACAAAGAAAAAAAAATCTCCCAAAACTGGACAGAGAAAAACTTCCTAACATGAACAGATACAAATAAAACTTCACGTCCCAAAGTGGAAAAAAAACAAAAATGTGCAAAGTTGACAGATAAACTTCCTAGTGGACATGCACAATTACCTATTGCGCAGAGATTTTTAAAAACTTCCTACAGCAGACAGAGAAAAATGTTCTATAGCAAACAGAGAAATACTTACTATAGTCGACAGAGGAAAACTGTTTAAAGTTATCAGAATAACTTTCTAATGTTGACATAGGAACTTATTAAAGTGGACAGAAAAAAATTGAGTAAAAGGGAAAGGTAAGGTAAATGGAATTTCATAAGCAGATATCAAGAATTAGCACACATTTAAAATCAGTGGTGAAGATGGCTCAAAATATGAATAAGTAGAGACGATGGACCAGAATATGAAAAAATAAAGAAGATGGCCCAAAATAAGAAACAGCGGAGAAGTTGATCTAAAATATGAATCAGTAGAGAAGATGCCCAAAAATATGAAAAAAGTGAGAAAGATGCCTAAAAATATGAACCAGCTAAGAAGATGCCCCAAAATATGAACCAGCGGAGATGCCCCAAAATATGAATCAGTGGAAAAGATAGTTCATAATGTGAATCAGTAGAGAAGTTGGTCTAAAATATGATTCAGTAGAAAGATCTCTAAAATTATGAATCAGTGGAGAAGATGTCCCAAAATATGAATCAGAGGAGAAGATAGTTCATAATGTGAATTATTAGAGAAGGCTCACTGCCAAAGACAGAAGTATCGGGCCGAAAGGTACAAATATCGCAGTCAAACTGTAAACTAGCAACACAGTGCATTCCATTCTCCAGACTAAATCCTGCTACTAAATCCTGTTCAGGGCTCGGTAGCAGGAGATTAAGAACGAATGCAGAAAAAGAGAAGGCTTAAAATTGGAATCAGCTTAGAAGACAGTTCATAATGTAAATTATTAGAGAAGGCTCAAAATATGCATCACTGGAGAAGATGGTTAAAAATATATGAAACCACGTAGAGAATGGCCCATAATTAGAATTGCTGGTGAGTGACTGTTGTAGCCATGTACTTGAAGAAATAAGTCAAATCAATGCTTCGCATCAATATTTTCAGTGAAAATACATGAATATGTTGTTCAGATATTTTCGGTTTTAATCTTCTTTGTTCAATATTCACTTTTTTTCTCATATTTTTTCTCTTGTTTGCAAATGATTAAATCACAAAATATATTTATTAATGAACATTTTAAATTTCAACATATAAACATAAAATGTGTGCTCTGAAACTTCACACCGAACGACGCTATACAATTCAACATGCATTAAAAAATCAACAGGCTAGAAGACATACAATAAGTTTCACTTAGTCGCTCTTCTTTTACTGGGTCTTCTTTTCTTTAAGTTGTGGCTTACTGTTTCTTGAGGATGGCATAGCCAGTCCCATGCCCAACCCTGCTTTAGTAACCTTTAAGTCATGCATGACATTTTACAGTGCTACAACTCTTTATTCACTTTTGTGTGGTTCACAATAGCAAAATAGTTAATAACTTTAACAAATGAAAAAAAATTATATTTTAAGAAGTAAATGTTGCTAATAAATGCACTAAAACTGATTAAATTAACATGGAAAACTTCAGCTGATGAATATCCGTTCATAAGACCAAAAAAAAGAAAAAAATCACCAAAATAAAAACCAGACTATATAGGGATGGAAAACCTGTACTCGAAGAAAAAAATGCATAACTGCAAATCAAATTATAAAGAGCATGCTATAACAAAAATGGATTATTAAGTATAAGTCTCATAAAGCAATACTTGAAAGAACTTGACTTAACATATGAGACTTAACTTAAAAGACATTTGGTTATGTTGTGTTGTAGTTTACAGTAAGGCTGCAATATCAGCACCTTTCAGCATGACCCATTTTGGGGATCAAGTTTGCTTTCCCTCTTCGACGTCTATTCTCTTATACAGGATTCATCCTGTTTCAAAGTCTGCTACTTGTAAGTGAGATATGGTCCTGGACAGCTCTGGTTCGAGACCCTGACACAAACGGCCAGATATGATTCACTTACAGCTGCGATCTCATTCACTTCAGCAGCAATTAAATAAATACCAATTTTCATTTATCGTAGTTCACAATCTTCATTTGTATTTTCATTTACAGAGTCTTTCATGGATGTCGAAATTGTGGTATTTGTACTTGCTGTTCTTACATAAAACTGAATTTTAACATTCTTTGCATTTAAATGATTATTGGTAATGTGTTTTACTGCAGTCCCTCATATATTTTCATAGAATAAAAGCAGATGGCGAGAACAAATTATTATGTCAATGTTTTGTTTAACTACCTTAAATCAGTGTACACAAAAATGAAATTAAAAACATTATTTGCAATATAATGTATGAAAGATGTATTTTTTTTTCTTTGGTGCATGTTGTACAATAACAATATTTTAGTCATAACTTGATAATATATTAACCTTTTAAAACATCAAGGCGGAATATATAAGAGAAAGGCAGCTGAAATGCAAAAGAAAACAAATAAAAGTAGGAATACCCAAAACAAAAATACAAATTTAGGAAGCAGCAGACTAGGTTAAAAAAAATTTTGTTTTTAAATTGTTGACAAAAATTTGCATAACCAAAAATTAAAATGTGTGGAAAACAATGTATAAAGTACTATATTAGAGCTGACAGCAATGTCACCCCATGTTGTCAGTAACGCAGAGGATCTCTAGATATATCTGCCTGGATATAACCAGACTGACAAACAAGCAAAAAGAAAGGATAGAGCTGACAGTATTTTTCACCCCATGTTGCCAGTAACGCAGAGGATCTCTAGATATGTCTCTATATCTAGATAAATATGCCCAGTTATAACCAGACTGACAAACAAGCAAAAAGAAAGGATAGAGCTGACAGTATTTTTCACTCCATGTTGTCAGTAACGCAGAGGATCTCTAGATATGTCTCTATATCTAGATAAATATGCCCAGTTATAACCAGACTGACAAACAAGCAAAAAGAAAGGATAGAGCTGACAGTATTTTTCACTCCATGTTGTCAGTAACGCAGAGGATCTCTAGATATGTCTCTATATCTAGATAAATATGCCCAGTTATAACCAGACTGACAAACAAGCAAAAAGAAAGGATAGAGCTGACAGTATTTTTCACTCCATGTTGTCAGTAACGCAGAGGATCTCTAGATATGTCTCTATATCTAGATAAATATGCCCAGTTATAACCAGACTGACAAACAAGCAAAAAGAAAGGATAGAGCTGACAGTATTTTTCACCCCATGTTGCCAGTAACGCAGAGGATCTCTAGATATGTCTCTATATCTAGATAAATATGCCCAGTTATAACCAGACTGACAAACAAGCAAAAAGAAAGGATAGAGCTGACAGTATTTTTCACCCCATGTTGCCAGTAACGCAGAGGATCTCTAGATATGTCTCTATATCTAGATAAATATGCCCAGTTATAACCAGACTGACAAACAAGCAAAAAGAAAGGATAGAGCTGACAGTATTTTTCACCCCATGTTGCCAGTAACGCAGAGGATCTCTAGATATGTCTCTATATCTAGATAAATATGCCCAGTTATAACCAGACTGACAAACAAGCAAAAAGAAAGGATAGAGCTGACAGTATTTTTCACTCCATGTTGCCAGTAACGCAGAGGATCTCTAGACTACAAATATGCCTAGATATAACCAGACTGACAAACAAGCAAAAAGAAAGGATTAATATAGGAAACGTTTACACATTCAAAATTATCAAAGCTGTCAAACAGCTTATAAAACCAGCAAACAAAGACATTTGGATGAACTGATGATGGTGATTCATCTTTTGCTCCAAATGAAGCATAGGGACTCACTAAATTTGGCTCCTTTACAGGAAGCATGTATCTAAGCGTTTGCAGTGAATATTTCAATAGCATTACATGATGATGTTGCTAGAGCCTTTCACAACCCTCATTAGTTACTTATTATAACATGCCCGGAAGGTTACAGCAGGCTTTTTAATTTCAACCTGGGTACCCTCTTGTACTCGAAACAGTAGACCAGTGTTAAATTGACAGAACTACACACATTAGCATGTGTTTCACTCACATATATACTATTCACTAATATTTTATATAACTTCTTCTTTACATTCGGTTTTGTATGCTCGTTTTATGCCACCAGATGGGCCGCCTCTATGAAGTGACACATCAGTCGCAGGTCTTCAATGGTTCCCCACAGTTTGTGTTTATGTTTCTTTCCTCGAGCCAGGTCTTCTCACAGGTGCTTTGGTGCATTGGACATGTTCGCAGGATGTGTTCTGGAGTCTGGGGTCCTCTCTGGTATGTGCATCGTGCAGTCTGTGCTGCTTTCATTTTATGCATTTGTGCATTTAGTCTGCAATGACGTGTTCTGAGGCGAAAAATTGTGATTTACTGTTTCCTATTCAGTCTATTGATTCGGTCCCATTTTTTTATATATCAATTTAACGATTTACATGCTCTTGTTCACTACATTTTGCACATGGTTCCATATGTATTTTTGCAAACAACATGGGTTTGTCTTCTTTTTTTAAAAATGCTGATATTAACCAAGCACAAAATAAACAATTTAATCAAAACATATCTGAAAATAAAGCTAGCAAACAAGTGCAAGTAGCATAGGACTAACTACCCGACTCAGTGATATACAAAGAGACTGAATTCTTAACAACATAATCAGAGGTGGTGAGACCAGAGTCCTGTGACAGACTGGTAGATGGCACAACATAATGCATACATAGCGGACAAACATAATTAGCAATGCATCAGAAAAGCAAATCTCCATAAACCATGCCATTGTAAAACGAGATCCTACTTTTTCCCCAAACATACACACATAAACAAACACTGAAAATGTGCATACACAAACAAATTTTTGCCAAAATTGAAAAGCCAAAGACCAATTCTAGGTACCGCTCTACCAGCTTTATTTATGGCTTACACTAAATGTCAGTTAGTTTTGAAAAGCAAAAGCATGCAAGCAAATAATTAATAATTTAAACTGATTTAAATTATATATTTCAATTAGAAAACTTCAAAAAAGCTAATGCATCATGCATATGCATCAAGATAAAAACTGCAAATTGTTAAACATTGGTATAATATTACAACTGCTGCTGAAAAAAAATCAGACTAATGGTAACAGATATATTTAGACAACATCCACAAACAAGATAAATGAAAAACAAAACAGAACAACAATCAACAATTGTAAAAGAGCATAGATGAAGAGATGTAATAAACCAATAAAACAGAGAAAAATTAAATAATTAAGAAATAAATATCATTCTTGATCTCATTTCTTAATATTTTATTCTCTCATTACTGTGTTAGTTATTTCACCTCTCTATGTCTCGATACATATCATTGCTGTCTTGTTTTCAGGTGTTTTGTTCACTAATGGAGGTCGATGCAGCCATAACAGCTGCATTACTTTTGTCTTCCTCAATTAATAATACTAGCCTTTATACAAGAGGTCTCAAACTTGTACATCCTGAGGGCAGCATGCAGTCAAGTTAATATACCAAGACCCATATAAAGACAATTTTGATGACTTTGAAGTCACAGACACAATTTTATTGAATTAAGAGATGCAGTACAGTAAATCCTACAGATGCAAATACCTTTTGGGCAATACATGATATTTCTGTTGATGTACTAAGTTTCACTCTACTAAAGCAGATTTGTTTAATTATTTACTTCGAATTTTGAATTTGTTTTCATATCTGTCCCTCTACCGAAATCTGATATTTAATAGGTGTTTTTTCTTTAACAGTTGCAATTTATCTCTTTTATAATCATTTTAGACCTTGATACGAGGGTGTTCATATCAAACCGAGACTTTTTGTTCTAGTTCTACATGTTGGAACTACTATCATTAGTTAGAGGCACTTGTGTCCTATTACTGCTAGGTAAAAACTTGCCATGGGCCAGTCACTTGACAGATAAATAAAAATGGTGGACAACACTGTGAGTACTTGCATGGAACAGCGTGTTGTAATGAAGTTTCTTGTGAAAGAAGGAGCGAAACCTGCAGAAATTGACAGAAGACTGCAATCACAATACAGTGATGAGACACTCAGCCACAGTAGGACATTTAAATGGTGTAAACGTTTTAGAGAAGGCCCTACATACATGAGTGATGATCCCGGCCGAGGTGGCTTTCAATCCACTGCAGCCATTCCTGTGAATATCCTGATTGTGGAACTTCTTATCCTGGAAAATCGACGCCTAACCAGTTGCAAAATTGCACAAGAGGCAAGTCTTTTTCTGGGTACGGTGAACACTACTATTCATGAACATTTGCATTTTCTGAAGGTTATTGCACGTTGTGTGCCAAAACAGCTTTCCGTTTTTGACATGCAGAGAAGAGTTCAACCTTGCACTGGATTGGAGGAACATTTTGACATGAAAGGGCATGACTTTTTGGATCGCTTCATTATACGTGATGAAACCTGGGCTTATCATTATACTCCTGAATCGAAATGAGCATCTAAGCGGTGGAAGCATACGCAATCACCACCACCAAAAAAAATTTTGACAATTGTGCCTGCAGGTAAAGTTATGGCGAGTGTTTTCTGGGACACTTGGCATCATTCATGTTGATTTTCAACCTTGTGGTGCCACTATCAGCAGTGAACAGTACATGTGGTGCCCCTATCAGCAGTGAACAGTATATGTGGTGCCACTATCAGCAGTGAACAGTACATGTGGTGCCACTATCAACAGTGAACAGTACATACGCATTTTGAATGATGCTCATAACCATCTGAGGGATTTGATCACAAAGGGCGTCCTATTCTTGAAAGATAACGCTCGACCTCATACGGCTCACTGCACATTGTGCCATTTGCAGCAAAATTTACTAGGAGGTAGTGCCACATTCACCTTACAGCCCAAACCTCGCCCCAAGCGATTTCCACCTGTTTGGACCCGTAAAAAAATTCCTGGGAGGTTAGCATTTCAGCGCTGATGATGAAGTGAAATAGGCTGTCCTGAATTGGTTCAGACATACTGATAAATCATTCTACGCCTAAGTTTTTCAAGCATTACTTAAATGCTGGGATAAGTGCATAAGCATTGCTGGAAATTATATTAAAAAATTAATGACATTTTGAATACCTGAAACAATTTTTTTCCCTTCCAAAAAAAGTCCCAGTTTGACTTGAACGCCCCGCATAGTTTAATGTCCTTCTTGACTTGGCTTAACCACTACTCTATACCCCATCGGGTACAGGGGCCTTCTTCTTCTTTTTTTTTTTTGGTGTCTCATCATTTCTACAGGATGGGGTAGCCAGCCCCATGTAGAATTATGCTTAATTGTCATAGAGTAGTGTGTTACTATTCTGCGCTCCCTTTTAGAGCCACAGTAACCAAAGGCCCTTATCTTAAATATTAAATATCTCTTATCACATGTTCTGATGCCCTTAATGTTGTGGGTCACAGGATAAGACATTGTGGGCCACAGGATAAGGAGTTTTGAGCTTCATGATGCCTACAGGCCATGTGTTTGAGACCCCTGTTTTTAAATATTTGAAGTGTAATATTTCACCAACATATCAGAATACCTTTGGTGCTTTCTCATTGGATATCGCAATGCTGAATAACATTTTTCGCAATAGTTCAGAATCCTGAAACAGATCATGTCAGTAACGAAGAACTAATTTAATATCAAAGTCTGGATGGGAAGGAAGACTAATGTCTGGTCAGGCACAACAAACTAATCAGATATGTTAGTCATGGTCAGGCAAAATAAACTGGCCAAGACCCTCACCTCGGCTTCCACGCAGCCCTTCCTGGAAACAGACTGTTTTCATGGCAGCCTGGCTAATGAGGTGGGGATCAACGTGATCCCTGTAGTAGTGAGCAACACGCATATAAAGCCAAGTCTAGCACAACCGCCTGGAGGACCCCGGTCCACCTTCATAAGCATACTTGAGACGTGAGGAAAGCTATGACAACCTGCGACAACCTTTTTAGGGCACACAAAAGAGTAATTCTACTCATTGTGGGCATTCAATAACAACAATCAAAGTCTGGAGGACAGCCTGGAAGCATGGGGTTGCAACAAACACCCTCATGTAATTAATATTCTGAGCCATCTTCTTAGGCACTGGCAATGACACATTATTTTCTTTTCTTCAACAGTTGTTCTTTGACCTTCCCACTCTTCTCTTGTCCTGTGGATTCCATTCCAGTGCTTGTCTCAGTATTTTGTTGGATAAAAATCAGATGTGACCTCAACGAGGTGCAGAGTATAGTCTTAATTATGTATATGTCTTAAACTAAGTAGAAATATGAGAAATAAAAGCAGTTCATTGCTTTCAACACTAACAATACTACCACTGTTGAGAACTGAAAGAAGGCAATAAAGACATATGATCATTTAGAAAACTGTCACACATTGCATGAACTTGACTTGCACATATCTAATGGAAAAACAATGAATGAAATTAACTAGCATAAAATTAGACATAAACAACAATATTGACAGCAAATCTTTAAATGGTCAGAGTTCTTAGCATGTAAAATGTGTCATTCCATGGTACAAACAGACACTTTTACAGTAATGGAAATTGAAATTTTGTAAAGTTTGTAGAATATCTAGCTCTTTTTGACTCAATAATGAATGAACATTTGTGCAGAGTTAACGGTCAAGAAACAATGGTCCACTATCTAGGAAAAGGTATCCACAATGAGCATATACTTCTTCTAGCAGATGGTATAACACAGGACATTTTAACAAATACAAACTCAGCCAAATACTACTCAATTATTCTGGACCGCACAACAGATGTTAGTCATTATGAGAAAATGACGATAACTGTTAAGTTTTTTTTATGTAAACAAACCATTAAAAAATGAGATGTCAAAGCCTGGTGTTATCATAAGTGAATATTTCTTTGGATCTGTTTCACTATAGGAAACTACAGATGCCTTTATGACAGAAACTCTTCATGGGCAGCTTGGGCAAATGAGATTACTGATTGAGAATCTGCATGGGCAAGGTTATGATAACGGTAGTAACATGAAAGGCAAAGAAAATGGCAGACAGAAGAAAGTTATGGACATAAGCTCATATGCTTTTTTTGTGCCCTGCAATACACACTCTTAAAAACTTGGTAGCCAATGATACAATTAAGTAATGTCTGGGAGCAATTCAGTTTCTTCAATTTGGTTCAACTGATCTAAAATTATTTCTCTGCATTGACTCAGGTGTTGGCCAATTCTAACTAGCCCTATATTAGCCTTGGACATAAAAGTTCAACCACTGGTGAACAAAGATGGAAGAGTCGGCTCAATGCTTCGAAACCACTGAATTATCATCTTGGTAAATATATGCTTTAACAGAGATCATTGATGCCACATTGTTCACCAGTCCCATTATCAAAGAAAATGAACAATGTCTAAAAAAGCTAAACAATGCAAGCGTAGCAGCTGGTTCAAAAATAAATAAACTGAAGTCCCAACACATGTTAAACATTTTTTGTCCTTACGAGGAAATGCGACTTGAAATTTATTCTGTCAAAAACGTGACATTGTATTTCTAATTAGGTCAATAAATTACATGTCCCATGAAATGCATGGAGAGATCTCATGAAGGATAGTAGCAGGATGGTTCAGTTTCAATCATAGCAGGCCTATACTTCAACAGATGAAAATCAGTGAAGTGAGAGTTCACATCTTCAACAGCATGGTCATTCCATCCAGCCATGGTATGCAACCTATACAAAATTGACACTGTATGTCTCCAAGCTACTGAGTGGGCGATGGAGTGTAGAACATTGTCAATCTCACCCACAACATTGGTATCAGGAGTCAAACTTGCTTCATGACGTCACACATACTGCGCTGCTAAGAAAGTACATGTCACTGGTCACGTGGTATGTTTGTCTGACAACAGATGGATATATAAAATGATGCCATTGTGACCCTATATTTGTATTTGTTTACCAGGACACCCACCAACAAGATTGTTTGCGACAAGATCTTGGATCGGCATGTTACTCCAAAGCAAAAGACAGAGATGAGTTTAGATAATATTTGACAATGTGGCATAGGGCACATGCTGTGCCTGAATGAAGACAAGGATTACAGTATTACAGATGCCACAAGGCTAACAGGTTCATTTAGAAATACTTCCTGAATTGAAGCCAAGGTCTTTCCTTATGCAATTTGTTGTAAGTTCAAGTTTGTGGTATTTTTAGTGATATTGTACAACATACTTTTTAAAGTCAATCTTTCAAGCAAGCCACTACAAAATAAGAAGGAAGTTGATTTAAATTCAGCTACAAGACAATTTCCAGTGGCTAAGGATTATCTTATGGGCTGCATATGAGGTGAGAGTTTTCAACGGGCTGCATATGAGGTGAGAGTTTTCAACGAGCTGCATATGAGGTGAGAGTTTTCAATAAGTTCTGACACATGCTACAGAAAAATAATTTTGTTAAGGTTCAGGTATGTCTAGAGTGCACAATAGTCTCATTAAGATTTACATTTTTTTAAATAAAATAAAAATCTACCCTACATAATGTTCTGTGATTGTCAGAATAAGCGACATTAATTCTTGAGCTCTCTAAATCCCTAACAACATTCCCTAGCAATGGGAAAAGTGTCATAATGATAACTTCTTTCTTTAATCTTCATCTGTATAAGTTGCTATTGTGTTATTTGCTGCGATCATGTGTTTGTTATCATCTCTGGTCATCTAACAGAAAGAATGTGACAGAGAAACATGGTAATGAAGGAAGCCTACAGTCTGGACATGTAACTCACAGACATGCAACAATATTGAAAGCTCAAGCAACAATTACATATACTACTACATCTTCTTGTCATTATTTAATATTAACAAAGCACAGGGTCCCCAATTGCAGTTGGCCTATAAGGAATCATTAAACAAAGAATTCTGTGCATTTTTGCGGTGATGGTTTCAGTAGAAACATGTTTTATGGGATTAAATTGATAGATCTATGTACAGTCCTATTTAACTGCCTTTTACAACATGTTTGGAAGACTGTGGTGGGTTTATTTTTTGCTCCCTGGGAGCAACTACTACAGATATCAATCCTAACCTATCAGCATACCATGGAGCACATGTTTTCATCAAACACACGCCAAGTGCTTTTGCCCTGAGCTACCCATTCCAGTGCCGTACACACCAACAAAGTTTCCACTATATTTGTCTCGAGCTCACTTCTCCATGTTTTACATCTGTTTCTACCTCTCTTGCCCTGGGGATTCCATCTTTGTAATGCTACCATCATGTTTCCTATCCAATGCCGGCAGGTTCAGTTTAAATATGTGGTCTATGTGTATTTAAACTTAGCTCTGGGCAACAAAAGAGCTGCCATCCTAGCTTTACCAACATCCATTACGGGCACATTGGATGTGGATACATTTTGAGGTCTATCAATGACTTCCTGTTGGATGATGACACTGCAATAGATGAGTCAGCAATATACAGATTGCAGAAATCAAACAAAGGTCAAGCTGAGCGGGGTGCATGAAAAAATGTGACAGGAGTCTGAACTTTCAACAAACTACAGGAACCATAAGTATCCACACCCAGTTACCATTTGCTGAGCACCTATGGGTAGGAGAAGAGTGCAGAGAAAACAATTCTTATGACCAGAACAGAAGCTCGATTCACTTTGTTCCAAGTCAGGAATCAGCAACCTTAAGAACTTGGTGAAAATATCTGACATGCACCCCTAGAACATATATCTCACGGATGTCCTAACAATTAATTTGAGTGTGCACTTCAGGTCTGATGTACAACTACACAATTTTTATAAATTGTACTAATTTAATGGCCTACAAATTTATGAGCATATATAGTATTGTTTTTTAAAAGACATCATCTTGGAGGATTTCAATACCTCAACAGGCACCAACTGAAAAGACTTCAAAACTGTTCTAGTACCTTCCTTTTGGAAACTGAACCTCAAATAACAACACCATCAGATGTATTTCCTTCTGTGCCTCTTTTGATCCCAGGATTACAAGCAAATGGATCAAATGAAAAGATATTCACTGGAACACATGAATATTTATCAACCCCCAGACCAAAAAATACCTGGACTACATCCTCACAAACCTATGCCTAATTTAATTCTACAGAGTGTGGCGTGGAACGGAGGCCCCTGTCAGCACTGATCACCACCTGCTTGTATCTAGTATTGCCATTTCACCCAGGCACCACAGCAAGACAAAATCAACAATTGGCTACAATACTGAATCACTTCCTGTCGATCTGCCATGGCCACGCAATATTCTACTGCATTTTAAAGTTGCCAAGGAGATTCTACGCCTCAGGAAACCAAAGCGGAAACCCTGGCTCACTTCATCAACACATTACTACAACATGGTAGTCAATGATGCTTAGGAAGGGATGAAACACAGCAGCAACTTGCAATCAGCTTATTATCCAATTAAAACCCCAAGGACCAATATATCATGCCAATCAACCTGAACTCCCCCAACAGATAAATAATTTTGATGACACCACATGTTGCTCAATAGAAAAGATAATCAACAGGTGGACTTAACACTTTAAAGATGTCATCAACAGCCCAGCAGCTCCCCCCTCCCAAAAGTCAATGAGCTGCTCCATTATACAAAACTCCTGCTAATGACCTGGATTATGTCACCCGTACCATTGCAGAAGTATGTGCTGTTCTACAGAAGTTTAAAGATGGCTGAGCTGCAGGATCTGATGAGATTACTCCTGAGCTGATGGAATACACATGTGACCCCATGAGTGTCAACCTGCACCAACATTTCACATTAGATACACCGGTATTTAAACTGTCCTCTCCATGTTGCTTACATTCACCTGAAGGGTGCATTCTGACTATGTGAACATATCTGCCTTGCGTAATGCCATAAAACAAGTGGGAGTTCCCAGCACACTGCAATAACTAATTGAGCAGCTATGCTGTAATATGGAGCAAGAGTTTGCTTGAGTCACAATCTCTCTCTGATAGCAGGGATGCGCCCTTGCCCCCCCCCCCCCCCCCCCCCAATGCTCCACCGTGACATGTGCCAAGGACTGGATCTTTAATCAGCTGAAGATGCACAACCAACGAAAGTCACCATCAGACAGTTGAGTGTGACCAGCCTGGACTATGCAGATGATGTAGTGATACCAGACTCCTGTCCTCAGACAGACAAAACCATTGGAGCATATAGAAGACCTTGCATCTAGGCATTCACAAGCAAAAATTAAGAAACAAAACCTTGACTGCAACCCCACCGCGACAGGAATTATTGTTAATAGCAACCATATCAACTCCCCTGAGATTTAATTTACCTGGACAGCAAACAAAACTCTGATGCACAAAACCACTCGGACATTATTCAAAAAGTTGACCTAGCTACCACCTACATACTTACTCCGTTTTGATCTGATATAGATCAGACATCATGTTTTAATGTTCAGCCTCGTGGATCACCTTGTAATTCCCATTACCTATATTGCATGTTTCCAAAAGGTTTGGGCAGATCATCAGAAAATATTAAACTAGTAACTGCTGCAACACTGGACGTACACTTATGATTCTGACATTCACTTATACAGTCCTAATATTGTCTCCACTTCTCCTAGGGATAAATAAACTCATCACAGGTTGTGAAATGGCACAGCATTCTTGTCCACATTAGCGAGGAGCTCAGCAGTTTCGATGTAAGGTTTCCACCTTGGGTACCGAAGACCGCAGGTCACTGTATAGACCAGGATTTTTTCATGGGGATTTTATGGTATAAATTTCCCCAATCTCTGGTTAATGAGATCAAACGCCGGTGTTCAGTTGGCAGTTAGAAATTTAAAAAAAAGAGCAGGCTTAACGACTGCAGCTTGGACAAAATTCAAAAAGTTCTAGTTACAAATCTACGCAAATAATTGTTACCTTCCCCCATGCCTAGTAAGCCACAGGAATTTTTAAAATACCTACTACATATAGCTGAAGCCATTGGCTACCTGGCAACAGCCATGAATACCAGGATTCCAAGTATTATCACAATATCAAAGTCCATTTATGTTTATGTTGACTGAGACAAACTCTGGTGTCCTTTCCCATCTGCTGGGACAATCTTTGGATAATGTTGAATCTTGCATTTCCTTCCTTAAACTGGTATTGAATTGCTTGTCAAGCTCTATGGTAGTGGCAAGAGTCTCAGGATGAC
Source organism: Ariolimax columbianus (assembly GCA_036924085.1). NCBI lineage: Eukaryota > Metazoa > Mollusca > Gastropoda > Stylommatophora > Arionidae > Ariolimax > Ariolimax columbianus. The sequence goes on along the minus strand of JAVGWX010000004.1, from coordinate 110,793,808 downwards.
CGCCGCTTTTTTCGAGAAAATAATGGTTACTGTCTGACTGTGTACGCAGAAGAAGAAGAAGAAGAAGAATTGCTTGTCAAACTGAATTGCATAATATGAAGGAAACAACAGCCGTTTAACAATTAAAGTAAGGTTTTTTCCATCTTTTACAGCCCTCACCCACATGACCATTGCACTCTTCCCCAAAATGCCCATCTCGCACCCCCCTCCCAAAAGTTAATTCTCTTTTCCCGATTCAGAACTGTGTTAACAACTTTCATAATTATTCAATGCAGTACTTCCATATTGTTGTGTCTTGTGCCAAGCATAAAATTGGATGCAAATTAGATCACAGTCCATCTTTTCCCCCTCCCTCAAGACACTCCTCTATTCCCATCTCCGCTTCTTTCAAATTCAGAGCTGTCTTATTTTCCCAGTGACATCCTTTCATACTTATTCCTCACATGACCCTATGTTGTAGTGCATCAACCTAAGCACCCCTTTGTCCTGGATAGGACTGGGCACCTAGTGTCACCTTCCCTGAGACCAGGGGATGCTTGAAAATTGCAGGATTTGAACATCTACCATTTCGCGATTTCATTCATTCATTTTTTAAAGAGAAAAGTGCCTTACTTCTTACCCCTGTACCTGTAACTTATAATGACCCATGTACCTGTAACTTATGATGACCCCTGTACCTGTAACTTATGTATTGAAGCCCTTGTAAATCTCATGGAGTAAGGAAAAGAACCATGTGACTATCCAATTATGTTGCAAAAGGTGACTAAAGAAGACTGCATGAAGCTAGCCCTATCTTGAAAAAACAACATTGTGACAGAAACCACCACAACAACAGTGCACAGCGTTCTTCTGTCCAGGCTTCCTGCAATGGACCAGTCCATATCGTTCATTTGCAGCAACAAAGAGACAAGGGGAATGTAAAATGAGAACTCACAAAGGTACTCACCACTCTCTTGGGTCTGACAGTATCAGAGTTCCAACCTTTTCCACCGACTGCACCATTGTACTCGCCATGGTTCTCTGCAGCAGCTTGCTGTGTCCGTCTTCTATTAATAATATCCCGTAGATCAAACTGTGTACGGGAACCAGATGTATCTTCATTAGCATGGCCATCACCAACATCTCCATTTTTCCCCAGAGGGCTTCCAAACTTGGAAATAACACGCTGGCCTGTTTGGCTGACACCAATTTTCAAATTGTAATTTGGTGACATGCTCTGTCTGTGGTGATCTGAATCTGTATCAGATGACAAGCTATGTTGTTCTGCAGCACCTCTTCCAACAATTGCTCTAGACATTTTGAGTGGAAGTGTTTCTCTATCTACTTCAGAGGCATCCCAATTGTCTTCAAATGCAATATTACTTTTAAAACTACTGCTGTATGCTTCACTCCCATTATCACCTGAGCCAGCAGCTGCATGAGCGCGAGTTGATAATGCTCCTCTTACTAGAAGACCTCTTTTGGTAGCCATAGGAACACCTGATCTATAACTTCCAACCTGCAGGATAGGAACAAAAACATGTAAATACAATCCTATGACCTGGTTTCAGTTATATTCTTGGGCATATCCTGTAGTTAGTATGTGTCATTAAACCATTTATTCCAATTTTTGGGGGTTCATCAGAAGCATGTATACATACGGCTGAGGTATAGAGGACACTTGCTTGTTCAGGCTAGATTATATTTAACCTCGATAGAAAAAAGCCTACACCATGTCAAGGTTTTTAACCCATACCATCTTCTTTAAAAAGAACTACGAACTACTTGCCCTAAAATCACATTATTCTAAGTTTTTATCTTTCTGTAGGTCGTGCACACCATATACGAGGCAGGCATCTTATCCTATATTCTTCTTCTTTTTCTTCTGCGGGGGGTGGGGTGGGGTGGGCCCTGAAGCACATGTCTGCCATGCTGTAGTAACATAGACTGGTGATACCTGTCTTCAATTTGATGTACAGTTGGTGTCAGATCAGAAATGAAGCATGATAATCTGGTCTTTTTTTGACAGTTGGTAGTATCAGTCATCTACGTGGTGCTTGAGATGCTTTTCCTGCCACTGTACTACCTTTTTATTATAACTTTTGCTTATTCATAGTTAACCAGGAATTTTTCCTGTATCAGTTTTGCTTCCTCTTTTTTAGCCTCCTCGTTGCCCTTGATGTTACAATGTGATGGTGCCTACTGAATCACTGCTTTCTGGAATCTTAAGAGATATTTTTGTCAAGGGTGCTCTCAATTTTTGTGTAGTAGGGTCATTTATTATGTGGCCTTATTTCTGCTTTGAAGTTGTTTGCAAAACTTTTCTATGGCCTAAGTTATCTTGCCCCCTTCTTCATTCCAAGCAGGATTTGTAGATGAGCCATCTGTACAGACATGTGTCCACCTGTCTGATGAATAATTAGTGCCTATGTATTTCTTGTGTAACTCATCTTCTTGTCAGGTCTGTCTGCACTCCTTTTTCTTTGACCTCACCTATTTTTTATTTCAGCTTTTGAAGTGTGCATACACAGGTGAGGGTAGTGCTAACTGGTTCCTTGAGTGTCAGATCCTTATGCCCCATTTCTTCTTCTTCCGTTCTCAATCTCCCACTACCAAACCCTGAAAGGACTTAAGTGGCAGAATGTAGTCCAGAGAACAGAATGCGTTGTGTTGTAATTTACAACTTGACTGCAATATTTGCACCTTTTGGTCCAACACATCCGACTTCAGCAAGCATTTTTTTAGTACCGGGTTAGCATCCCTCTTCGATCCCTTCTCCTTAGCCAGTCTGCCTTGCTACAGCCTGTTATCCAGGATCACCGCGTGGAGGTGTAGAAGGGTCTTGGCCGCTATGGTACGCTGACCACTGCAGCTCATGCGCTGCTCAGCATCTTGATCCCCTATGCCCCATTTGAAACTTACAGCAATCTCTGCAACTGCCATTTTTACATACTTGGTTGCTCCTATTCTACCTTGTAATGTGGATGTCTTCCTTTTTCTTGTTACTGATAGTTTCTACAGAATGGGGTAGTCGGCTGCATGCTCAACTCACCTTAGTCGTTTATTACAACATACAAAGAAGGACATCTGATTAAACTGCATAAGAAGGGAGGTGGCAGATTGCAGCATTCATATGTGGATTACATTGCTGTCGGTATCAGGCACTATATTCAAAATAATCATCTTGGACAGATTAAAAGGCTGAATTACGACAGGTAAGATCATATAGCGAATCTGCGCATCATAGTACAAAGTACTGAATGGAAATCATTCCTATACGCAAATTTTATAGACTGTGATAAGGTATTTTACAGTGTGGATTATAATACGCTATGGCAACTGTTGAGGCACTATGGGATAGCAGAAAAGTTCTTAACCCTCCTTTAAAATATGTGCAAAGATACTGTTAGTATAGTGGTACATGAAGGAGCACTGACTGACAGCTTTGAGGTGCAAGTAAGAGTGAGACCAGGATACCTGCCCTTGCCCTTCTTGTTCTTGCTGGCTATAGTTTGGAAAAACAAGACATGGAGGGAAAAAAAACTGTATACAAACAATTAATTAAATCCTGAAACAATAATCTGCTGCTAACGCAAACATTACAAAAAATGTCAACAAACTACAAATCCATCAAAATTAGGTAAAGATGGTCATGTTAAATTTACTGCCAGTAGGGATGAAGTGTTACAGACTTGATGGTACGAAGCCTTAACTTTTGTGAAGTGTTCCAACCAGTTCTTTTCCCTGCTTTCTTTCCATTTTCCAACTATAATAGTCAGGTACTCAGTTAAAGCCGCATGGACTGGAACACGCTTCGGCAGAGAAGCCCGCTACATCAGTTTTGTCATGAGAGGCACACATTCTAACAATTCTGCCAATCAACATCAGTTTTGTCATGAGAGGCACACATTCTAACAATTCTGCCAATCAACATCAGTTTTGTCATGAGAGGCACACATTCTAACAATTCTGCCAATCAAACACTAACATAAAGAATTATATTTCTTTGACTCCATAGAAAAATATGTTAAAATGAAGTTACCAGAACCATATATATACAACCCTACTTAGTCACCCTTTACAACATGCATAGTACGATTCAGTAGCCCTATTCTTAATCTTGTGATCCACATGTGGAATACTTTGAACTATTTGATAGAATAGCCACCTACCAAACCACCTCTTGTGACAGTACTGGGTCCTTCCCTTCTTATCAGAAATCCTCCTCGAGTGAATCCACCTCTACCTCTAAAGGTGCCACCTCGTGCTCTGCCTCGTCCATATTTTTCTTTTTTTTTCTTGGATGTCTGATTGCTGACCAGCTTCTGAATGTGAGCAGTGGACTCATCACAAACTGCATAGTACATTATCTGCCCACTTGGCAACCTGAGGAGATAAAACCAAATCTCAAGAAGTAATATAACGACAGTCATCTCTTTTGTCAACTTAGGAACATATAGAAAAACCACCTTCTTCTTCTTCTTTGTTCTCAAACTTCTACTACCAAGCCCTGAAAATGGCTTTGCATATAGCAGGATATAATCCAGAGAACGGAATGCGTTGTGTCATAGTTTACAGCTTCACTGTGATATTTGTACCTTTTGGACTGGCACATCTGACTCGAGCATGGCATTTTTGGGTACCTGGTTAGCCTTCCCTCTTTGATCTATTCTCTTTAGCCGGCCTGTTATCCATGATCACCACGTGGAGGTGGAGAAGGGTCTTGTCAGCTTTGAACTGATGACACCAACGCTAGCAGTCAGCGCTCAGCATCTTGAACCCGTAAAAAGAGCCAAATCTCAAGATCTAATATAATGAAAATCATCCCATATGCAAACTTAGGAACCCGTAAAAAGAAACAACTCTTACAAGCTAATATAAGATAAATGTGAACATGTACAGGTTGCTTCTAATTTTCATGGGTTTTTAATATTTAATTTGTACATTGCATAAACCCTTATGTACACTTTCTCCCTCAAGAGTTTTGCTTTTACAAATTGTGTAAAGATTAAATTTGGATGGTATTTTCAAACATTAGGGTCCCTAAAACAATATTTCAAACCAATCCAAAATGTACTTACAGAATATGTTTGTTACAGTGATTGAATGGTTGGGGTCATTTTGTGAAAGAAAATAGATAACATATATTATGTAACTTGTCCAAAATTTATGTAAATCAGCTGTGAATTGCTTATATTTTTAGAAGATCGTATGTTTTACAGTTTGACTGACAGTTATTAGCTATTAATGTCTTAAGAGACATTTTCTGCCAAATTTGTCACATTATAAAGCATCTTTCCACCACCATTCACTTAAAAAAACCAGCCACACTTTTTCATGCAGTTTTCTCACATCTAGTAAAATCTCTTCTGGTATAGTGTATGTGTCTGGTACACGTTGGCATATATGATATAATGACAGTCCTCTAATTTCATTCGTCCAATTATGTTGCTCTTTGCGCAAAGAATCATGACAAACATCTTGTATTGCTTTCCAGACATGCCACAAGACAACGCTATAAAACAATTATAGTTAGGAAGGCCACTTACCTGACTTCCTTTGCAACATCAGGCATTGCCTTTATGAGAGATTGTACATCATTAAAACCCAAGTCTTTGTAAGGCAGTCGCTGACATGACAGGAGTTCATAATCATCTGACGAGAAAGTGTATTTAAAGTGTTAGTATGTAATGTATTTCTTGATCGATAGGACACAACATTGGAAAGTAACGTAAAAGTACATCTAATCAGGTGCTGGATTTGAACCCAAACACAAGGATCAAACATAGGGAGGTCACAGAACAGATGGTGGAGAAGAAAGAAAGGGAAGGCATGGAACCTAATGTCCAATAATACAGCCCAAAAAAATTGGCTTCATCTGTTGCATCCCTATGTTCCAAGGAGAACCAGATGAATGAATGAAACCCATTCTGTGATCTTCAGTTAATTGTCCAGAAAAGCCTGTTTTGACAGAATATAAGGCCTTAGCATACAATGATGGGCAATACTTCATGATGAAAAACAAGGAGGGAACTTCTCTGATGCAGACAAAGCTGTTACCAAATAGAGTGGAGGACAACAATGTTCAATAAAAGAAAGAATAGAGAATACGCCAGTTGCTGCAGCTCATGAGTATGCTATTTTAGCTCACATTAATCAAGACAGCAGCTGTCAAGGACTCTTAGTTCCTGCTTTGGGTGGTACAGAATGGATGGATTTGATAAGAGTAAATAGCAGACATAATCAAATCCTTTTCAGCCCATGTGAGAACAAGTCTTTAATAAATGTCAAGTCCCCCTGTCTTGAGCCATTCATCCCAGCTCTGTTCACACGTTCTCTCTGGTTCCTTTATACTTGTCTTAATTCTCTACTCCATGTGTGATTTGGTCTCCCTCTACTTCTCTTACCATAAGGTTTAGAGAACAGAGATATTTCTGTGATTGTATCAGTTGGTTTGCTTAATACATTCTCTATTCAATTGCAGTATCTTTTCCACACCTCATGTTCCACTGTTACCTGGCTGGTTCTTTCCAACAGTTCATAGGGATCTTGTCATACCATATCAGACAATGGTCATGACACAGAGATCTCAAACTTTCAGGATCTTGTGAATATTTACAGCCTTGGTTATCTGGGAATCATGGCAGTGAAAGAGCTCATAAGATCACTTCAAAAGTACCAATTTTGTAGACATTAAAATATGGATGAGGGACATGGATAAGAGACTAACTGGAATCATTCCATTCAATGACTAGTTATTAGTTATGACTCTGCAGTCAGTGAATCAGAGGTGAAGGAAAATGAAATTTAATTTAAAATGAGCAAGAAGGATGTTTCAGAGGGCATACCTTGATCATGTATAACCAGCAAGCTAAAGAAGTCATCTGTTTACATACCAATAACTATCTATGGAAACAGAATGGGCAAATATAGGGTGTGCACACACACATACAGAAGGGTGTTGTTGTTATTTCATAGTTGGTGAGCAAGCCTGCTCTTGGCAGACCAATGCTATTCTTATATAGATACAGGTCTTCTGCAGATGTTTCACAGCTCCATACAGTGTATAGAAGAGTGTATATATACACATACAGACATATAGATGGGTTCTTGTGAGGGAATATACTGTCTTGGTTATACTGGGGTTCACTGCAATAAATAAGTCGATGTCTTGGCCTCAAAAGAACCCGCAATAGGGACATTAGATATGGATAGGTGGGAAGTACTGAAAACAGTCAATAGTCACATCATGAAATGAATCAATGAATTAACAATCCAGATTGCAGAAGCTTGACATCAAACAAGGGTCCAGCAGGCAGGGGCATGAGGTGACATAAGTGTGTAGTACTAGTGGGCTACAGGAAATAGTATCTATACCCTTCACCAATGGTTAAGATGCTAATTGCATATGTGTCCGCATTGATGTCGATTCTGTATAACATAATACATATAGTTCATTTTGGTTTCACGGAAAGCAAGTTGCAAAATATGTAATTAAAACTTATTCCCATTTTAGTCAGCCTTCCTAAGTTATATTCATGCTGTAGGTGCCTCTCCAAATTTGTGTTTCTATATGTACTCTTAAGCCTTCTCATTTCTCTTCCAGTCCAGTGCATGTCTGGCTGTATTGTGAAGTTTTTTCATGAGGATGTGTCTTATAAACTCCAGATAAAATATCTTGACCTGATTCCCCATGTCCAATCAATAAATTCTTCTACCTGGCACATAAATACTGTAGTTTTACTGGACATAATTACTTGAATATAGATGTTACAGTCTAAGTCACTTACTTTGAATATCAGATGCAGCAACACCATGTTTGGAGCTAAGAAGAATTGACCTCAACTCTATTTTAACCTTTTCAAAAGTCTCAAATGACATGATTCTAAATTGAGACTACCGTAGCTCTGAAGAAAAAGAAAATAGTTTTGCTAAAAAAAACAACAAATATGTTAAAATATACTTAAGTTTAAGTTGACAAAGTTTCTAGATTGTTTGTTCTTTGCAGGAAACATAACAGATTTGTGACCTACGCATTGCATGTGTCAGTTAACCAGGTGAGTTAGAGAAGCTAATGAAGAAAGAAACCAGTTGCTTAACAAGCTGAAGGTCTAGTATTATGAAGCAGCAGCTACTATGAAACTACCTTTACTTATTAGTTTAGAAAATGTAAAGAAACAACAATGTTCACAAGTAAAATAAGAATTATATTTAAACTGCAGACCATTGTCAACAAATGTCTCGGCTACCTACTGCATTATTTGGCTAGATACAATTACGTACAGTACCAGATCTGAGACAAAAAGCAGAACAACCAATGCAGATTTGTCTTCTTAAAATCACCAGGGAAATTATGTTTTCACTCTTTTATTCCTGTATAATGTAAGGACATTATCCTTAGAGCTTTTTTTCAAATCACGAAGGCTACTCAACACTATGCTAACCTGAGAACTATGGGCATAGCAAGATGTGCAAAGCCATGTGTTTGAGAGTCTTTTACACTAAACTGTTTAAACCAGTACCGTTAGAAAGGAGAAATATAAGAGATGGATTAAAAATATCCTCTAAAGAAACCAAACAATATAACTTAATATGTGTTGGATTAGAAACCATTTGACTAAAGAATAATTGGGAAGCCAAGAAACACATGCTGAGGGAATGTGGTAGAGGACGCAAATGCAACTTGAGTATAATGGTAGGAACTCAAGAATGTGTAAAATGATTGATGTAAATGCATTATGTAGTTACTGAAGGTGCTAAAGGACATCAGTAATATCAGGCCATTTTGCAAAAGTCCAAGTATCTCAATTAGTTAGTAGTTGCATATTGCAAGTAATGATGGCAACGTCATTAGATGGTTATGTCTTCATAATGTAACTTGCGCTTCATTTGGATAATAGTGAGGAAACAACTGCAGTGGTCATTGACCTCACTCACTGGCTCTGAGAGCTACCTTGGACCAGTGGCAAGACAAAAGGCGACTGGAGGTAACTCAGGATGTAGGCACTCTGGCCCCCACCTAACTTGAGACTTGGAGTCACTTGAAACTTGCAAGATTCGATCGCCCATCATTTCCGTTCATCATTTTAGGAGGCGAGTGCCTTATCTCTCGACAACATCACTCACAGTGCGAGCGATGTGTCATGGACATGTTGCTAGCCAGGCATAGCTCAACCTCTCTAAGGCAATGTGTTTGTCCATTATTATTGGCCTGTGTGTATATTTCCTAGACACACCAATAAATAACAAAGTGAAGATACACTGGTACAGGCAGTATTAAAGACTATAGCAATATTGATTACAGTATTAATATAATAATAGATCTATAGTCTAGGTCTATATAATTATTTTAGTAAGTTACAGTACATGACAATAAATATTCAATTCAATCAATGAATAATTACAATTAATAATAATAGTCTATCTATAATCTAGGTCTATTCATTTTTTTTAAACGTGACCAAATCTATAATAACTTAATCAGAACGTATTGTTAAATTAAGTAGATCTAAATTGAATAGCAGATAAATCATTAAATATTAAATGGCAATAAAAAATATATTGAAATGACGGAGCACTCTGAGCAAATGTGTTTTATTATTATTAAACAAAACAAAACACTAAGTAAAATAGTTAAAATATTTCGAAGTCTGTATTTTAACAAATGTCAAATGGTGGTGATCAGTATTTAGTATAATTAGGACACTTACTCAACCTGATAGTGACTGATAGTTAGCGTCGATGAATACAGAAAAGTCTTAGCAGTTAGTTAAACGTACTTACTTACTACTCCTATAGTCTATATTCTAGAGAAGAGCCCTGGCTTTTCACTGGAACTGCTGCCAAGACAGTCAAACAAAAGTAAAAAGTGATACTCATCATACTCATGATACTGATTGAAATTTGAATGATATAATCATTATATGATACTTGATACTGATACTGAGTGATAGTGTTAGTAATACTTGATAGTGAAGAAGAAACTTACTATGGAAATGGTTGGTTAAAATTTAGGCTTTCGATGCTCAAATAGATGCCTACAGCAAATTTACTCCCTTTGCATATCGGACAAATTTACGTGCAAATGTTGTAATTAATGTTCATGACTATTTCGTATACTGAAATAACAAAATCGACATTCATTTTCGTTTTCTCGGAACCAGTAGCGTGAAATAAGAATCACTAGAGTTGAAGATCAATTGTAGTAGTATAGCTATTTGTATCTCCTGAAGAGAAGAGCGACAACAATGGAACAATAACTTCGACCATTTTTTTTTAAATTTTAATTTTATTTTATGTGTTTGCCTCACTAGTTTCTACTGGCGGAGGCGCGCCTATTCCACCCCAGACCGTAGTCAATTTGGGCGATATTAAGACGAATAAACCAGTGCTTGGATGCGTGTGTGTATCTGTTTGTATCTAACCTGGTGTTTCCGTGATGTTCCTCCCGTTGTTCCTCGCTTCTAATTATCCTTTCGTTATGTGTTTGCCTCACTAGTTTCTACTGGCGGAGGCGCGCCTATTCCGACCCAGACCGCAGTCAATTTGGGCGATATTAAGACGCATAAACCAGTGCTTGGATCCGTGTGTGTATCTGTTTGTACCTAGCCTGGTATTTCCGTGATGTTCCTCCCGTTGTTCCTCGCTTTTGATGTTCCTAGTTGTCCGCCGTAGGTATTTGTATAAATATGCACAATAGTTTTCCTGGGACCATTTTGGGATTGAGTATATATTTATTTTCTGTCATACTTGATTCGGATCTCTTTTTTTTGTTTCCTGATTTTTTTATTTTTTTTCCCCCTCTTCTTTTTTTTTTTTTTTTTTTTTTTTTTCTATTTTAAAAAGAAATATAAAACCCCATCATACATTTTATACACAATTACCACTGTCATTTTCAGATCCAACTCCGCCCGTGGAAAATGGACCTCCTGCACCGCAGGAGAATAACCCCGTGTGCAGTCATGGCAGGAAAGACGAATCTTACGCATCGTCGGACTGCGCACCAAACAAAGTGTCAACACCTGCTATGTCTCCAACAGCCCCCCAAGAACGCTTAGAGATGGTCGCACATGTCAGCAGGGCATTTCTGCTCGCTCCGGCACATGGCTAGAGAGTACACGTCTGTCCTACAGGGAGACCACTCTCTTCATGTATTGAGCAAAGAGATGAATGGTATTGCCTTCCGTAAATCAGAGCTAGGAGCTGCCAATAATGCTGCCATAAAATGGGACATCCACCTCCGTGAGGCTTGTGCAAATTCATCAATTGCCCACAAAACTCACAAACCAGCATCAAGGTCTCTTTTGGGTCAAAAAAAAAAAAGAAAAACAACTAAGTGACAGCTGTACACACAATTATTTTGGTATGGAAGACTGTGTGGTCATAGAATTTCAGAAAGGGTGAGCCCTTAGCACGCTCCAGGATGTCTGAGACGCCCAGCTCGTCAAGTTATCAACAAGAAAAAATTTGATATTTTGTTTCTCTAAGTACGGTGACCCTACCAATAGTCATTTTTATACTGCTGGATTCGTCACGTCCATCTACACACGATTTTTGCCGGTAAAAGCACCGCATGCTAGATCACAAATGAGTTTTGAACGATTTATTATTTTTTCCGCCGATTGGGCCAGGCCGACTTTTTGGGGGGAAAGGTGAAGTAGGTTGTTGGGAAAGACCTTTATCTTGTACATCCGCCCATTTTACTTGTTTAGGTGACAGACCTACGCTTGAATTGGAGACCAACAGTTGTGTCGATATTGTAAACACAGTATCGATTCTTTGTTATGGTTTCCATGGTTTTCCATCGGAGCGCCTAGGCCTTATCCGGGAAGGTCCAAATATTTAAATTTTTCCGAAAATTTCACATTCATCTTTTTGTATCTCAGAAACCAACAAGCACACAACAACAACACCGACACCAACAAGTTCTTCATTCAATTGTGTCTATAAACACAAGAAAATCATACTTATTGACCACCAAATAGAACAGTTATAATTTTTGAAATTTGCAAAATTAAAAAATGTGAGAAATTTTCAAAAACTCAATGCAGTGTGCTAAAAAACCGCTTTTTCTATTACTTTCTCTGTTTCTTTTTTAATTGTTTTCTAAGATTTTTGGTTGTCTTCTGTTTTGTATTTCCTGTATTTCTTTAGAGCTTTTTGTCTTTTTTTAATTTGGTTAGTGCATTCCTCATTCCACCACGGTACAGGTGTTTTGTTGTTTTTACGGTTACCGTAATGGTTTTCTTTTCCTGTGGATTGTATTAAGTTAGCTGGCATGTTTTTGTTGGGAATGGGCTTTATAGCTATCTGCAGGATGTTGGTTGTTAGGTTATGGTTGAATACGTCTACGTTATCTGAGATTAAGTCTTCTCTTTTGAGTCTGAGCAGATCTTCTTGGAATCCGTTCCAGTCTGCCTTATGGTAGTTGAAATAGGGTCTGATTGATCCAGTGTTTCGTATGTATTTTTCTTTTAAATAAATTGCTATGGGCAGGTGGTCTGATCCTGCATTATCCAGAACCTCCCATTTGATGGTTGCTAAGTTTGGCGTCATTATTGTGACGTCTATAGCCGTATCTGATCCATTTGGATTGTTATTTATTCTGGTCATTGACCCATCGTTTATTATTATTAGATTGTTTTCTTCGCAGAAGGTCATTATTTGTTTCCCTGCCGTGTCTATCGCGCTTCCTCCCCATGCTGGATGATGTGCGTTGAAATCCCCTACTATGATTGTTCTATTGTTTATTTGTGCTTTGATTGTTTCCATGTCATTTGTGGTGAATTTTCCTCTTGGGTTGTATATGTTTATTATTGTGATGCTCGCTGGACTACTGTCTATTTTAATGGATAGGCCTTCTAGGTTTTCGGTATTAAATGGATCCCAGTCCATTATTTTGTATTCTTCATTTACTATAAAGGCTACTCCTCCTTTCGCTCCTGTCTCTCTATTGTTCCTAACTATATTGTATTTTGGAATATTGAGTCTTTTGTTTGGGTTGAGCATGGTTTCTTGAATCGCATATATAATTGTTTCTTTTCCCAGATTGGCCAGTCCTAGGTATGGCTTAAAGTTTTTCTGTAGGCCTCTGCAGTTCCATTGTATTATTTTCATTTTGTGTTATTTTCACTTTGCTTGTGCTACGTGGAATTGTTAGTCTTTCTTGAGGTTCAGTGGTTCAATCCGGTCCAATTCTATAAAAGTATTGTTCTGATTTGGGAGATTTCTTTTAATTTTTTTATTTATTTTTTATTATCTATCTATTAGATTATACTTGCAAGGTTCTGACCTTGGCTGTTTTCCACTCTTTTCCAACAAAGTTTTGATTCATCAATATTTATAAAATAGCATAAATCATATTACCTTGATTCTGCATGGGCGATGTTTTACAAACCGATACTTTACCCTGTTGCTTGTGCTTCCTGTTTTACAGCATTTCCGAATATCCTCTTCACGTCTTTGTCTCGCGCGCCTGGCTCTGAGTAGATGGATAGACCTGGGGGTCCTACTTTTGTTTGATGTTGACCGATTCCTTCGTCCATTTTATCCGCGTATTTATAGGACAAAAGCGCATCCTTTCTGGCCGTTTGTCTTTTTTGTAGAGTAAAGCCAAGTGGTTTGAAAATTATGAAAAATGTATTTTCATTACACGTCTGCACTGATATCTCATTTAGTTAGTTTGTCATATCCACATCGAAAACCAGCTGCAATAGCTTTCCTCGCAACCCGAATTCCGATCGAGCTGATAAAGACGGACTGCGGTCCTATAGGGTGTTCATCTATCGATATACAATCACATCCCCATGGCACACGTTTTTGTTAAATTACCATGTATTGTCAGAGCTTAGTAGATGGATGTTTTGAGAACGGTCAGAGCTTGGTAGCGGAGTTTCTTTTTCGTACGCTGTCAGACGTCAACTTGAATTTGTTCGAAGAAAGCAGCAGTCATCCTGAGGCTGTCGACACTGCCATAGAGCTTGCCAAGTGTTGGTACTGGTGATGGCCACATGTGCGGTCATTTTCCCTATACCACAGGTGCATTCGTCAGTACCACCTATCTTCAGTTTATTGAATAGATGGTGCCTCAGTCTGTTGTGGCCAGTGCTGAGTCTGAAGACCACGACCTGCTCTCTTCTATTCAACTGGTAATGGGCATCATTTGTTGTGTAGCCAGTATGCTCTGTTTCCCATTTGGCCATGTATCTGGCCCTAATAAACCTTTTGGGCTCTTCGTAGGTCACACTAGAATCTGGTTGTGGTAACCTTGCACCTTCTTTAGCCAGTCTGTCTGCCTCCTCATTGCCTTGAATGTTACAGCGGGATGAAACCCACTGTTCCACAACTCTTTTTGGTGCGGACTGCTGGCATAGTTGACAGAGTACTGCTCTTAAATTATGAAGTTCTGTATTTTTCTGGCTGTTTAGTGCTGTAACTACGGACGGGCATCTGTAAACAGGACTATCTGTCTTTCATTGCTTTCGCCTGTCAGCATTGCTTCTACTGCAGCCTTCAATGCCTCTGCCTCCGCTCTGAAATTGCTTGAGAATTTTCCAGTTGCCACTGACAGTGTTATTTTTCTTCCGTTTGTTAGGCTCAGGAATACCCCTCTCCCTCAATTCTGTTTTGTGTTTGTTACAGAACCGTCGGTGTGTGCATGGGTCCAGTCCATGCTTGGATAGTTTTTCGTTATGTACCTCAGGGTTATGTCTCTTCTTTCTTTTTCAGTCTGGCTGTTCTTGTTTCCAATACCTGGTATATTTTCTACCACCTCCGGAGTGATATGCTGCTTCAATGTGGGTTTGCGTGCAGTGGGGATGGGCTTTGGTGTTGTTTTTGTGTTCATAGGGTCTTCGCTCATCTTTGCTTTGGCTATTTCTGCAAAGTTTCTCCACTTTAGTCTCACTTTTCCAAATCTATTTAGTCTGATGCATTGGATGGTCTGTCAGTCTTCTTAGTTTCTCTGCTTGCTGCTGGGCTCTGCTGTCTCTTCTATCGGTCATGGATTGCAGATTTGTAATCTTTTCAAGTTCTACAATTGGCGTTGACTTCATGCCTCCTGTTATAACTCTCATGGCTTGGTTTTGAAGTTTGCTAATTTTATCAAAGTTCGCCTTTGATGCTGTTGCCCATGCCACAATGCCATACTCGAGAACTGGTCTCACTCTTCCAGTGTACAGTTTCCTTAGTATACTTTCGTCTGCTCCCCAGCTTGTGCCAGTAAGTGTCCTCATAATTGCCATTCTTTGTCTAGCTCTCATTCGGTTTCTCTCGATATGACTTTCCCATGTCATGCGCCTATCAAATGTGACGCCCAAGTAATTTGGGTTATCGTTTAGCGGCAGATATTTGCCATTACGACTTATTTTGGTGTTCTGTGGTTTATTTGAAAGGGAGAATATCGTACATGTTGTTTTTTCTTCATTTATTTTGACCAGCCATGATTTCTCCCACTCCTCCAGCGATGTTAGGGCCTGCTGTATCCGATTGTTTGCTACGGTGAGATTTTCTTCAGAGGTCCACATAGCCAGATCGTCTGCAAACATGGAGCTTTGGTCTCTTCTTGGTATATTCTCTATGATGTTGTTTATATACACCAGAAAAAGTGTGGGTGACAGTACTCCACCTTGGGGTACTCCTTGCTCTAGTGTCATCTTTTTACTCATCTGCCCTTGTACTTGAACTCTGGCCGTTCTGTTTTCGAGGTAGTGGCTGATCCATCTGTACATTTTTACAGATACTTCACTTCTTCGTAGCTTGACTTTAAGTCCCTCTTTCCACACCTTGTCAAATGCCTTCTCTAGATCCACCCAAACCACTACTGTATGCTTTTTCTCTTGGTAAGCATCCTCTATTTCCTGTGCTATGAGAGTGATATGGTCCTCAGTGGATCTGTGTTGTCTAAATCCTGCTTGCTGTGGAATTAATATGTGTTTTGCTTGCAGGTGCCACATCGGTCTGGTGTTTATCATACGCTCCCCCAGTTTACCTACACAGCTCAGTAGACTGATAGGCCTGTATCCATTTGGATCTGTTCTATCTTTTTCTTTCTTTGGTACTGGTATAAGTACAGCATCTTTCCATGCCTGCGGTACAATTTCCCTTTCCCAGCTTTGGTTCAGGACTGACAGTAACTTCCTCTTTGCTGTTTGGCCCAACCCCATCAGCATTTCATTTGTTACCCCATCTTTTCCGGGCGATGTCTTTGTCTTTAAAGTTATCGTGGCCTCATTAATTTCATTCATGGTAGCGGGAGTTTGAGAACGGTCAGAGCTTTGTAGCGAGAGTTTGAGAACGATCAGGGCTTGGTAGCGGGAGTTTGAGAACGGTCAGGGCTTGGTGGCAGGAGTTTGAGAATTAACGACGACGAAGAAGTACAAGTTAAAGATCATCCACTCTTACCATAATTTCCTGTAGTTGCACAACTTCGATCGCACAGGCACTATATTATCCATTCATGTGATTGGGAGATGGTGTTTCACATACATCTGCCAGCTCACTTCTGATGGACCCACGTGGAATGTAGCATGGGTGCTTAATGGTGACATTCTCCATGTCATATTTGAATATCGTCTTGTTCCTCTTAGGCAATCGTTCTGAATAGGAACTTTGCTTAACTTCATTTTACTGGTTTAGAAGGTTCTACAGGACCTATATCAGTTCAGTTCATCTCATAACCCATCAGATCGTAGGGGCACATTTGAATACATCCCTACAATGCCACGCCATCTCTACCTGTCTACTGCCGCCAGTCGTGTCTTACTGAGACGATGGTTTGACCACACAGTTATGTTGTCTGCCCCTATCTTTCTTGGACTTCCCCGCCCTCTCTTTCCTTGTACGGAACCATGCAGTATCGAATTTGTAATTCCGCTGGGCCACGTTACGTGCCCATACCAAGTCATCTTTCGTCTTTTGATAGCTGTGAACAGATCATCAAAAGGACCAATTACATTTTCCACTCTCCGTCGTATTTCTACTTTCGTAACACGATCCTTTTATGTAACATTTAAGAGTCCCCTAAAGCACTTCGTTTCCATTGCATGTATACAATCCGTTGATTCCATTCCTCCGATATTAAAAATGACTGTGATCATCCAATGTATTCTTGAATGCATTAACTGACCTTGCCTCCACCAGATCCTGTGGCAATACATTTCAAGCATTCATCACTCTCTGACCGAAAAACATATTTCCTAATATCTAATCTTTTTTTTGTGGCTGCAGTCTGTTAAGGATAACATTGAGCATAACTTTACTGGTGTGGTTAATCAGACTGATAGTTCTGTATTTCTGACACTGTTGGAGGTTACCCTTCTATGATATCACTATGATCAATGATGAAATTGTTGAGAAAGAACAAGCGGGTTTCAGATCTGGTCGAAGCACAATAGAACACATTTTTAACCTGCGCTTCATCAGTGAAAAATACACTCAGCACAAACAAAAATTGTACCAGATCTTCATTGCTTTAAAACGGCTTTTGATAGGGTGGAACATGAGGCCCTAAAGAAACTGCGCAAGTACAATATAGCGGGGGGAAGGGGGGGGGGGCACCACGTCATTGAGAAACTTTACTCTGATGCCAGCAGAGCAGTTTACCTCAACGGAACCACAGTTCGTGTGCGTCAGGGGTGTCTCCTCTCTCCGACACTTTTCAATGTATTTCTAGAACGCATTATGTCAGAAGCATTGAATGAACATGTCGGGACGGTCAGTATACGTGGACGCATACTCACCAACCTCCGATTTTCTGACGACATTACCGGTCTGGCTGGAACAGAACCTGAACTAGCAAGGCTAGTCGCAAATCTGGACAATGCTGCCCAGAAATTTGGGATGGAAATCAATGCAGAGAAGAATAAGATCATGGTCAACGACCCAGAGGATATTTGCAACCCTTTAATGGTCAAAGATGAGCCTCTGGAAAGTGTTACTCGGTTCAAATATCTGGGAGCAGAAATAAATGAGGAGGGGTCTAGAGCTGAGATCCAGTCAAGAACAGCGATGGCCATGGTCACCCTGACCAGACTGCAAATAATCTGAAAAGACAAGAACATTAGCCTTAAATTGAAGCTGACTTTAATGTATACAATGGTCACTTAACTTAACTAAACTTAACTTTACTTAACTTAACTTAACATAACGTCTTTATACTGGTTTAGAAGACCCTGCAGAGTCTGTATACAACCAGTTACATTTACATCACCTTGCTCTAAAAGCTATGCGCATCCAGTTTATTCTTAAATGCATTAACTCCCCTGGCAATGCATTCCAAGCAACACCACTCTGACAAAAATATTTCCTAATATCTAATCTGGACCTCTCTTTAGTCAGCTTGTGTTATTGTAGGTGGCTGTATTTAAAAAAAAAACTTGTTATAGTCTAATTTATCCATTCTTCTGATCATCTTATAAACCTGTTTTAAGTCACAACGAATTCTTCTCTCTTCGAGACACTGTCGGCCGGTTTTTCTGAGTTGTTCCTCATAACTGTAATTCTGGAATCCCACTATCATCTTTGTCGTCCTTTTTTGTATTCTTTCCAGCATGTTTATGTCCTCTCTATGATAAGGACTCCACACCTGTACACAATATTCTAATCTAGGTCTAACTAATGCTTTATACAGTTTGACTATCACTTCCTTGCTCCTATGTTTAATATTTCTTTTTATCATACCTAACATTGCATTTGCCTTTTTCACTGCTACCTTAACTTGCTCCCTCGCCTTTCCTGTATGATCTATTATAACCCCTATGTCCCTTTCCTTATCTATCTTTCTAATATTGTTTTCTCCCATTCTGTAATTATGTTCCATATTGGATCTACCCATGTGAATGACTGTACATTTATCTACATTAAACTCCATTTGCCATTCTCGAATTTTATCTAAATCCGACCTCAATATATCCACTTCAGCTTTAGATGAGACACTACTGCATAGTTTTGTGTCATCAGCAAATTTTGCAATCATGGATCCCATATCAATGTCCAAATCATTTATATATATCAAGAACAAAATTGGTCCCAAAACCGAGCCCTGTGGCACACCACTTTTCACTTCACTCCACTCAGAGTACTCCTTATTTATGCCCACCCTCTGCCTTCTTCCCGTTAACCAATGTTCAATCCATTTGGCAACTTCCCCACCTATTCCATGTGATTTTAACTTTCGAAATAATCTTTGATCAGGTACTCTATCAAAGGCCTTTGCAAAGTCTAGATAAATAACATCCACTAACTCCCCTTTATCTATGATTTTAGTAACCTCCTCCATGAGTTCTAATAGATTTGTTAAGCATGATCTCCCTCTAGTAAACCCATGCTGACTATTTCTAATTAGATTAAATTTGTCTAAATGCATTACAATGTTTTCTTTGATTATTGACTCTAACAATTTACAGACTATGCTCGTTAAACTCGCATGTCTATAATTCGCTGGATCTGACTTTTTGCCTTTTTTTGAATAAGGGGATCACTCCTGCATTTTTCCAATCCCGTGGAACAATCCCTTTTGTAAGTGATTGAGAACATAATATAGCCAATGGTTTTGCTAGTTGGTCTCTAATTTCATACAGCAATTTTGAATGAATACCACCTTGAACCGGACATTTATTCACTTTCAACCCCTCCAATTTAAAAAAAAACCATTTCCTCTGTAATACAGATTGATCTTAATCCCGCTGTATCCATGTCTTTTGAAAAAATATCTATAGGCTCTGGGATCTTGGAGCAGTCCTCTTTTGTGTAGACTGTGCCAAAGTACTGATTTAGTAGATTAGCTGCCTCCCTATTCTCACTTATCATTTTCCATGTACTGTCTATGAGAGGACCTACTTTGTCTTTCGTTCTTTGTTTATTTCTAACTTAAGAGAAGAAGCTTTTACTGTCAATCTTGATCCTCTGAGCAAGTTTTTTTTCGAAGTCTATTTTTGCTGTTTTATTCGCTTTCTGAGATATGTTCTGCTTGTCCAAATATTTTAAATATGTTTCTTTTGATTTATCTGCTTCTATATATTTTTTCCATGCTTTATTTTTTGCTCTTCTACATTTCACTACAAATCTAGTTATCCACTTTTTACGCTTGGGGTTTACCTGCCTACATGGAACACATTTCTCTTTTAGCGTTTCTAGAACTGTTTTAAAACTCTCCCACTTCTGTTCAACGTCTGTTCCTACGACAATATCTTTCCAGATTTTGTGGTTCGCTGCCTCTTTCCTCCTCTTAACATCTGCCTTAGAGTAGTCGTATGTTCGCGTGTTTATGTTTATTTCTTTCCCTGCAAAAAGATCCCAACGGATGATTTGATGGTCACTTGAGCCAAACAGTTCCCCAACGGTAACGTTTTCAATCATATTTTCCTCTGTAGTAAAAACTAGGTCGAGTATGTTTTTGCTTCTACATGTTGAATTAAAAAATTGTCAGTTATGCACTTAACAAAAGGTTTTGACTCTACAAGTGCTTCTGCCATATCCCATTTTATTTCTGGAAAGTTGAAATCTCCCATTAATAATAATTTCCCTTCACTTGCCTTTGCTATGCTAATAATCAGCTCCTCATCTTCCTCTTTTTGACTTGATGGACATCTATAGCACACTCCAATCACTGTTTTTTCAACCACACATTCGATTTCTCCCCATACACTTTCATTTTTGTTACCACATGATAAAACATCTTTGATCGTTATATTAACAGAATTTATACAGTATAATAAAACGCCACCTCCCTTAGTCTTGTCTCCAACTATCCTATCTTTCCTTAACATTGTATATCCCTCTATTTCAAGTTCACTATCTGCAATCTCCTCATATGTCCATGATTCTGTTAATCCTATTGTATCTGGGTTTTCTTCTTCTACATACAGTTCCAATTCTTCTCTTTTATTTACTATGCTTCTCACATTTGCATAAAAACATTTTAGTTTGTAAATGTTGTTGGTTTTCCTCTTTTTGCTTCTACTTTATCATTTTAGTGTTTGCTTTTCCACTAATTATTTCACACTTCCCTGACACCAACTCTCCCCTTTGACTACATCCTCTATAGCCCCCTATTGTCACCTCTGTATACCTTGTATACCTTGTGAAACTTGAACTCTGACACATGTCCTAGAACGTAAAATTTGCACAACGAAATGAGATGCTTGCAAAAAAAATCTTGGCATTTCATATGTGCATCGCTGGTCAAAATAAACGAGGAGAAAACCACATGCACCATATTCTCGTTTTCAATCAAACCCCAAAACACCAAATTAA
Organism: Ariolimax columbianus; assembly: GCA_036924085.1. NCBI lineage: Eukaryota > Metazoa > Mollusca > Gastropoda > Stylommatophora > Arionidae > Ariolimax > Ariolimax columbianus. The sequence continues at coordinate 110,772,577 of JAVGWX010000004.1, read as the reverse complement.
GTTTAAATTGCAAATTCCTGCAGCCAAACGACAACCCAAACTATCTGGGAGTCACATTTGAGCGACGCATGACATGGAAAAGTCAGATCCAGAGAAACCGAATGAAAGCCAGAGAAAGAATGGCAATCATGAAGAATGTTGATAGGTTTCATCCCTTCACTGTTACAGAATGCTGCCCCTCTTTCGTTCAGGTTTCTAGTGGGGTTGTTGTTGTTGTTTAATGCCCATAATGAGGAAGTTTATTCTTTTGTGCGCCCCGAAAAGGATGTTATGTGGCGGATTGAAGTAGCTTTCTACACATTCCGAGCTTGCTGATGGAGGTGGGCCTCGGACCTCAAGGCAGTTGTGCATTGTTTGGTTTCATCTGCGTGATGCTCAATACTACGGAGATCACGTCAATCTAGGAATATATATATAAATATATATATATATATATATATATATATATAATATATATATATATATATATATATATATATATATATATATATATATATATATATATATATATATATATATATGCGTATGTGTGTCTGTGGATTTGTGCATTCGTAGATATGACCCCGAATCACAAGACCACAAGAATCATCTCAAACAAAACCCTAGCAAAGCCAAAGTATGTGCCTTCGACTTCAGAAACAGGGGTAAAAAGAAAACCGCATAGTTTGGCAAGGACAGGAGCTGGAACAAGTACGGCTCTCAAATGCGTGGATGTAAACTTGGATCGCAGGCCGTCCTATCCGATACACTGACATGAAAGAAAAGGAAGATAGATACAAGAAATAATATTATCTGAAAAATTAAATTTGCTGGCACAACAAGTGGCAGGCAGCCAGTTGCACTTCAAACATCAGCCCTCGCCATGACTTTTTTTTACGTAGCCGAGCATGCCACGTCAGTTTGAAAAAACTTTGCACCTGTTAAATTTATTAACACTGCAATTAATGAGACTGGTCAGATAGTTAACAGAGTACCTTTAGACCGCTGAAACTTGATTCTTGATTCTAGGAACCAACATCACCACACAGGAGACGTTCCCATAAGTGCTTCATTCTTCTTCATACAGTTGGACTGTGATAATTGCATCTTTCGGTCCGACATCCGACTCCAGCCGGCATTTTTTGAGTACTGTATTAGCATTCTCTCTTCGACCCCTTTTCCTTAGCCAGTCTGCTCTGTTGCAGCCTGTTATCCAGGATCATCACGTTGAGTTGAAAAGGGTCTTTGCAGCTCTGGGCCGCTGGCCCTGACTCTAGAAGTTAGCTTTGGGTTGCTGACCACTACCGCTCATGCGCTGCTCAGCATCTTGATCCCAACAACAGTTATTGGCTCTTTCCGTCTTGTCCGACAATAGAATGTGAGAAAAAAGGATGGAACTACAATCCATGACGATAAGACTCGTAAGACCAATCTGAGAAGATCACCCCGTGGACGCGTAGAAGGGTCTTTGCAGCTCTGGCCCTGACTCTAGCAGTCAGATATGGGTCCCTGACTGTTGCAGCTCATTCGCTGCTCAGCATCTTGATCTTGTATTTAAATGTCAATGTATCTCCCATTATGATAATAATGTGTATGAACAATTTCATTCTTCTTCTTCGATCAACTGATGCTACATTTCTAGTCCGGCGAGGTTCACGAAGGAGACTTTGCATTTCAGTTCTTTTCCTGTCCCCCACAGCTTTCCGAGCATTGTTGCACCCCCAGGCAAGACTGCCTCTCTTTGGTCTGCATAGGTAGGGCAGTCCTGCAGAGTATGTTCTGGTGTTTGCTTGGGTGCTCCACAATCGCACGTGGCTGTGTCTCTGAGACAAATTTTGTGGAGGTGGATCTTGAGTCTACAATGTCCCATTCTGACTGAAGATCTTTGTCTGCCCATTTCTGCCGAGTGTGTCTATGCTGTCTTTTCCTGGCTTGTTTTCTTTGTGTTGGTCTTTACATTCTGTCTTCACGGATCGTTTGAAGATATCTTTGCTTATTTATACCTACGTGGATGGCAAGTCCGCGTGTCACTCCTTCCGGCTTTTGCGAGCTCATCTGCTTTCTCGTTTTAAAGGATACGCAAAGGGTCGGAACCCACTGTAGAACTAGATCTGTTTTTCCGAGACAGCAATTCGATGTTGTATTTTATTTGTGAGAGTATCTTGTTTGGTGCTTGAGATAGCTTAGAGTACACGCCTGGAGTGTTAGGATGACCGTTTTCCTTGAAGTTATGTTTTGGCTGACGTGAATCTGAGTTGCTGCATGAACAGCTATTGCTTCGCACTTTTTGGTCTCAGCTTCAAGAATGTCTGCGTGTTTTCTGTGAATTTATCTGGCCAAATGGTTGGGGCTTTACCTAGTAGTCTGATTGTTGTTCTCTCTTGAAACTTCTGGTGCATAGGATGATGAGGTAGACTTTATTTTTTTTTAACTGCGTAAAGGATTTGTATTTTCTCCATATTTCGATTGGCTCAATATTTGCTCTTTAATTGAAGTGCTTTTCATTGCGAGAGAGGTAATTCTGAGACCCATATTTTGGACTCGGTCTAGTTTTCCTGTGTTTGTTTTGGCTGCTGTTGCCCAAGTGCTAGACGTATATTCGAATGGTTGGTCTGATTGCCCCAGTGTAGAATTGTTTGAGGATTTTTGTTTATTTGATTCCACGATGTACGAGCCAGTTATTTTCATCCCTGAGAGCCTTTTTACGGCCATTGTCTGGATTTTTTTCTATATTTAGCTTCCAGGTAAGTCTCAAAGGAATGGGCGTGTGTCCAACTGGGGTATTAGTTGGTTTCCTATCTTATTGTAAATGTATCTTTATTTTTTTTTTGGGGGGGGGGGGGGGGGGTGTAAAAAGAGATTGATGGAGGTTTTTGTGTGGTTTATATTCAGTCTTTTGTCCAGTTCTCCACTTCTACTGTTTTTTGGAGCAAGGATGAGGCTATTGTTGTGTGTTCTGTGGCTGTCCATACAGCCAAGTTATCTTCGTGTACGCTGGTTGAGACATGCTGAATGCAGCGTTTTGGTGATGTCATTTATATATACATCAAGAAGAGAGTAGGCGCTATTAGACTTCCCTGAGGGACTCCCTCTCTCAGTCTGACTGATCTGCTGGTATAGTTGTCCAATTCAACCCTGGCGGATCTTTAGAAAAGGTAACTTTTTTCTGTTTTGATGTTTTTCTCTCCTTTATTTTAAAAAAAAAATTGGTCTTCCAGCTAATGTAGAGTGAACTTCACTGTCATGCACCTTGTTGAAGTGCCTGTGCTATTGTTTTTTTTGGTTTTTGTTTCGAGCTCTGATCTGTGTTCTTACTTTTTAAACTCTATTTCTTGAAACTTGCGTCCTACTTTCTCACCAAGTTCTGGCCATTAGGTCAGCTGCGGCTTTGCCCGTCACCTGGCCCACGGTGGTATGTACCACGGTTTTCGATCTTTCTGTCTTGTCACCGTTTAGGGTTTTGGTGACATTCCACAGTCTTGTAGTACCTTTTTCAAGGTCTAAAGAGCTGGTCAGTTTGTGTCAGCTTTCTTTCATATTCTTCTTCTCTTTCACGAAGGATGCCTTTGTTTTGTTTTGCAAAATTGTGTTTTCGTCTTCATGTTTTCTCTGCACGTACTAATTTCACTTTGTAATTATTCTAGTATTTGGGCCCAGTTGGGTTGGACGTCTTTTCTGCAGCCTCTGGATACTTTTGTTGGCAGCGTCAAGAACGCGCCTATTAAAGGTTTGAAGTTTAGAGGTCAGGGTTTTTAGTCCGTTTTTGGCTTTGGACAGAGAGCTGTCAGTTTCTGATGTAAATAGGCTCCACTTTCCTTTCATATATTTCCATCTATTGAGGGAGTTACCCTTTGTTGTATCTTTTGATCCCTCTATGGAAATGTTTATCGGTCTATAGACGCTTCCTCCCAGTTGTTGACATATGCTTCGAAACCGTTTCTATATCTTCTGTGGCCATGGTGAGATCTGGATTACATGTTTTCCACAAGGACCTAGAGTAGTATGTCTGTGGGACGTCAGGTTTGTTTAGCATGACTATGTTGTTGGCTATGATAAAATCGTCCACCTCCTCTCCCTTGGACTTTGTGTCTGTGTACCCCCAGCTTGAATAATGACTGTTAAAGTCCCAGACTATCATCCAGTTGTCGGTAGCCGGTCTGATATTCTCCAGATGTATATGTTCGTGCGGTGGAAAACATAAATTACATATTGTAAGGTCTCCGTCCAAGATTCTCAAGTAGAAACGTTTGTGCTCTGTGTCATGTAGCTTGGATCTCTGAACTTCCCAGGCCGGGTTCTTGTTCCTGATCAGTAAGGACTCCCCATTTTGGTCGACCTTCTCTGTCCAGTCGGAAGATCTCATATCCTCTTATCGAGAATTTGTGATCGCTGGTGAGGTATGTCTCCTGTTTACAACACACATCAATTTCTTGCTTTTTCAGGAACCTTTCTAATTCCAGTTTCTTAGGTCTCACCCCTCTCGACGTTAAACTGCATGAATTTAAGTCTTTGTCCAGTAGCATTACTCTGATCTTCCCTGGACTTCTCGTAAGTGCCAGAGTTTTTGGTTCCAGTAGAATTGGGTGGACCCCTTCAAGGCGGGGAACTCGGCATCGTCCTTACATGACCACGTCCCATACGGGCGACACCATATCGGTCTAGTGTATGTTGCAAAGCATCCGTTGTTTTGCGTAGATGCCTGTTTTCTACTCCCGTGCCACTGAGACCTCCATCTTCCGACTTAGACGGTTGAGGTTTTAACTCTGGAGGCCTCCTTCCATAGACAGATTGCTTTGCCAGGATTATGTGCTGTGCCTGCCCACATTTTCTATTCTAGCTTTGTTGCCTTAAACGTTTTTCTTTCTGGAACTACCACACGGTAGTGGTAGTTTGGACCTTGATACAACCTTCACATGAATGGCTAGAAGATGAAAGCAAAGGACTGGCACAAGAAAAGCATTTAACCCATGAAGTGGAGATGGATTGGTGCATACCAGAGCGTGTACCACTCTCCTGTGGGTTCTGCATCCACACCTAAAGGGTTCCATTTACTCCTCAGCCCCTTGGTCTGGCCCCTGTCCCAGGACCTGTCCAGCTTGGGAGACCCTGACAGGATGAAAACTCCGCCGACATAGCTCCTGAGGTCACTGGGGCACACAAACTCTGTAACCACGTCAAGGTGGTATTACGTAAGGAGAGAACAATTTAATAAATTTGTAGTAACAGCTGCAAAATAATCAGGGTTTTTACACATGTTAAGCATTTACCATTTACATAAGTACAGTAACAACCGAATACCGACGTTTTTACTTAAAATATGTTTATCTAAGACTTCCTAAACAAACAAAAAATAAATAAGTTAGACGAATATCAATATCAATAAAAAAAAAAAGGAAATCCTGAATAAAATTCAAAATTTTGGATTTAAACGTCCATACGAGTCAATTACTAGTGCAAATGTAAATAAGCTTTTTAACATTACCTTTCTTTCAACCATTCTTGGTGTTGAGTTTTATCATTGCCTCCCACATACGAGATACGCCAACAAATAATGTTAACTTGTGTCACTACTATCTTGGTAAAATCGATACTTTCCGATTAAAATAGGCAGAGTAATGTAGTGGGGTGTTGCAGTCTCAGAGGAAGCTGTAAGAGCTATAAGTGTCAGCTGTATTTTATGATGTGCGAGACCAGATCATTTCTCACAGCTTTGTCACCAATAACAGTAAGTAGGTCTCCATTTACAGATGAATAAAATGGGGCGTGTCGAGACCAGAGATTGGACTTAATACATCTACCGTATGAGATAAAGACTCCAACCATGTAACAATTGATATATTCCACTTCAGTGTAGCGTGAATTACCAATTAGTGTGGATTATAAGTGTGTTCTGGTATTTAAATATAATCTATGCGAGATGCAGATACATCTTCTTCAACCAAGTTTGTCCAGCAGTGCGAAAAGTTGAGAATCCCTGCTCTAGGAGAATAACAAGAGTTTGTCGTCCTAGAACTCATTATTGTTAAGGGCCGGTGATGAAGCGGTCAGTGCTGTGACGCACAACCTAAACGTACTTGTACTTAGATTCAAGAAGCAACACAGACGAAAAAAACACTTATTTTTGTTGTAGCTTTCACCAAAACAGGCAAGTGCATTTTGTGTGGTTTCGGCTTGTCCTAACTATCCCACTTCACATACTCGAGTGGTTTCCGGAAAGATCACGTGCATGGCACAGATACAAGAACAAGACCATTGCCATTGTCTTCTTCTTCTTCTTCTTCTTCTTCTTTCACTTCTTCTTCCTCTACTTCTTCTTCTTCTTTTTCTTTTTCTGCTCCTCGTTTGTCATACTTTTTCTTGATACGTCAAGATGCCAAGTCCAGTTCTCTTGACAACGGCTACTGTAGATGAGAGTTTTGTAAGACTTCCAAACAGCTTTGTATGGATATTCGTTTTCGTGGGACAGTGCTCTGAACGCAATTGGCCAAGCATTTAACAGTCTTGCAGGGTGTGTTCGGATGACTTTGCTGCTTTCCCGCACAAGCACATTGACGATAGAGACAATTTCAGTCTGTGTAAGTGGATATGCAATCTCGTACGTCCCGTTTTCTAGCCATCACTTGCTCCGCTGGATCCAGACAGTGATAGTTGTCTCTCGTTTGGTCAACTTTCCAAATGCCTTGGATAAAGGTCTTCCTTTTTTGAAAAGTGATTGTTTGTTCGATTTGTTCTCGTATTGCTCTCTCCCTAGCCAACCTGTTTGCTGTCTCATTATTTCGTGTATCCCACTGTTACACCACGCTTCTCTTGACTTTCACTTTGCCAATGCTTTTTTAAGCTCTGGCAGTTTTACATTTTTGAGGGTATTGCTGAAATGACATTGCACCTGTAAGGAATGCAGCCTGCTGGCAGTGACTTGCTGTGTTGCTAATCATTTATGTAGCAATAATTAATTCATGTATTTCAGTCAAGTAGTTTGAAAACAATTTTTCAGTGGATGAATTAGTGGTTTCATTAAAAAAAATATAGGTCAGCTACTGAAACATAATACTCTTCACTAGTTTTTATTTTGGGCATGCTCTTAAGCTCCAACATTGAGACAGCAGCTGCTCTGGCGATCTCTCTACTGCTCTCCTTCATTTATTTTATGGTGTCCCCAACCTGCCCTTTATCTGTGGGATCCAATATATGACATGCCTGGTTATATTATTAGACGTGTTCTTTCCAACTAACTTTCTCTCTTTAATCTCTAACTGTATTTGTTCCTACTGCATTCTTTGCAACACATCTGTGATCACTATTATGTCTGGCTACTTAACAGAATGCATGCAACGCAGACCTTTGTTGGCTAAAGTATGCAGCGAAAGCCTTTGTTAAATGCAACGTTTGTGTGAAATAGTGAAATATTTTTATATAAATGGGTGTTCCAATTGGTACTACAGATGCTATCTCCACACCTGTGCTATCACACATGAAGATAAACTCTCAGATGATAACCCCACACCTGTGCTATCACACACGAAGATAAACTCTCAAATGATACCCCCACACATGTGCTATCACACATGAAGATAAACTCTCAGATAATACCCCCACACATGCGCTATCACACATGAAGATAAACCTTCAGATGATACCCCCACACCTGTGCTATCACACATGAAGATAAACTCTCAGATGATACCCCCACACCTGATATCACATACCGATAAACTATCAAATGATACCCCCAAAACTAATATCACACATGCACATAAACTCTCAGATGTTATCTACACATCAGCTATAACACATGAAGATACACTCTCAGATACTATCCCCAGCTATCACACATCAAGATAAGCTCTCAGATACTATCCCCAGCTATCACAAATGAAGATAAACTCTCAGATATTATCCCCAGCTATCACGTATGATAAACACCAGACTGATGTGGCATCTGGAAGAAAAACGAATACTAATTCCACAGCAAGCCGGCTTTAGACAGCACAGATACACTGAGGACCAGGTCCTCCTCATAGCCCAGGAAATAAAAGATGCCTACCAGGCACAGAAACACACAGTAGCGGTTTGGGTGGACCTGGAGAAGGCATTTGACAAAGTCTGGAAAGACGGACTTAGAGTCAAGCTAAGGAGAAGTGACGTTTGTGGGAGAATGTACAAGTGGATCAACCACTACCTCAAACAAAGAACGGCCCGAGTCCAAGTACAAGGACAGATGAGCAAAAAGGTGACACTCGAGCAGGGAGTACCCCAAGGGGGAGTACTGTCACCCACACTCTTCCTGGTGTATATAAACGACATTACAGAGAATATACCAAGAAGAGTCCATAGCTCAATGTTTGCAGACGATCTGGCTATGTGGACCTCTGAAAAGAATCTCACCATAGCAAGAAATCGGATGCAGCAGGCCCTAACATCGCTGGAAGAGTGGGCGAACTAATGGCTGGTCAAAATAAACGAGGAGAAACCCACATGCACAATATTCTCGCTTTCAATCAATCCACAAAATACCAAATTAAGCCTAAATGGCAAATTCCTGCAGCCAAACGACAACCCAAACTATCTGGGAGTCCCATTTGATCGGCGCATGACATGGAAAAGTCAGATCGAGAGAAACCGAATGAGAGCCAGAGAAAGAATGGCAATCATGAGGAAACTTGCTGGCACAAGCTGGGGAGCAGGCGAAAGCATACTAAAGAAACTGTACACTGGAAGAGTGAGACCAGTTCTCGAGTATGGCATTGCGGCATGGACAACAGCATCAAAGGCGAACTTCGATAAAGTTAGCAAACTTCAAAACCAAGCCATGAGAGTTATAACAGGAGGCATGAAGTCAACGCCAATTGTAGAACTTGAAAAGATTACAAAACTGCAATCCATGACCGATAGAAGAGACTGCAGAGCCCAGCTGCAGTCAGAGAAACTCCGAAGACTGACTGACCATCCAATGCACCAGAGACTAAACAATTTGGGAAATGGGAAACTAAAGCGGAGAAACTTTGCAGAAATAGCCAAAGCAAAGATGCACGAAGATTCCCATAAACTCACTAACAACACCAAAGCCCATCACTACTGTACGAAAACCTACCTGGAGGCAGGATATATTTCCAGAGGTGGTAGAAAATATACCAGGTATTGGAAAGAAAAACTGCCAGACTGAAAAAGAAAGGAGAGATACTACCCTAAGCTTTATATCGAAAAACTACCCAAGCATGGATTGGACCCATACATACACCGACGGTTCTGTAACAAACACTACACAGAACGGAGGGGCAGGAGCATTCCTGAACCTACCAAATGGCAGAAAAATAACACTGTCATTCGCTACTGGTAAGTACACAAGCAATTTCAGAGCGGAGGCAGAGGCACTGAGGGCGGCAGTGGAAGAAATGGTGACACATAAAGAAAATGAAAGCCATACAGTCCTGCTTACAGATGCTCTCGCCGTAGTCACAGCGCTAAAAAGCCAGAAAAACACTGAGCTTAATGACTTAAGAACAGCACTCTGTCAACTATGCCAGCAGTCCGCACCAAAAAGGGTAGTGGTACAGTGGGTCCCATCACACTGCAACATCCAAGGCAACGAGGAGGCAGACAGACTGGCAAAAGAAGGCGCAAGACTACCACAAACAGATACTAGTATGACGTACGAAGAGTCAAAACGGCTTATTAAAGCCAGATACATGACCAAATGGGAAACCGAACATACTGGTTACACCAAAAACGATGCATATTACCAGTTGAACAGAAGAGAGCAAGTCGTTGTCTTCAGACTTCGCACTGGCCACAATAGACTGAGGTACCACCTATTCAACAAATTGAAGATAGGTGGAACCGACGAATGCCCCTGTGGTACCGGGAAAATGACCGCTGAACATCTGCTGCAGAACTGCCCGACATACGAGGATCAGAGAGAGCAGATGTGGCCATCACCAGTGGAACCACAAGACAAGCTTTATGGCAGTGTCGACAGCCTCAGGATGACCGCTGACGTTACAATCGCATATGATTTCCCCCTATCTGCTATCGCTCATTTACGATAAACTCTCAGATGGTATCCCACACCTGATATCAGAAATGACGATAAACTCTATGATGATATCCTAACCTGGTATCCTTTTGAGGTGTTGGCTGAATGAAAAAAACTAATAAAATCCACACAAATCTGAAACGTACAATAAATGTACGAGGTGGGTTCAAAAAGTGTTCGACCTTTAGGCCGGAAAAAAATTCAATTACTCACTTGGAGGTTTCAGGACCTCGGTTCTATTTTGTTGGTTTTCGGAACTGGAGGTAATGATTAACAGGGACAAACGGGGGCATTCGTATTGCGGCGTTAGAGGTGAAATTCTTGGATCGCCGCAAGACGAGCTACTGCGAAAGCATTTGTCAAGAATGTTTTCATTAATCAAGAACGAAAGTCAGAGGCGATCAGATACCGTCGTAGTTCTGACCATAAACGATGCCGACTAGCGATCCGCAGGAGTTGCTTCGATGACTCTGCGGGCAGCTTCCGGGAAACCAAAGTGTTTGGGTTCCGGGGGAAGTATGGTTGCAAAGCTGAAACTTAAAGGAATTGACGGAAGGGCACCACCAGGAGTGGAGCCTGCGGCTTAATTTGACTCAACACGGCCAACACTGAAATGACTGACATGCCGAGACCACTTTCCTGGGGTCTAATATGGAACTGGTGCTGGATTTAGACCCTCAGAAATCTGGGGTTATGCCCCATGTGGCTCGGTTGGTCTGCATCCAGTGTTTGATAAAGGAATTGACAGAAGAGCACTATCAGGAGTGGAGCCTGAGGCTTAAATTGACTAAATACGCCAATAGTGTAGAATGACTGTCAAAAGAGAGCACACTCGATGGGTCTAATAGTGAACATGTGCTGGTATTAGACCCACGGAAGACAGGTCAGTCTCCAAATCCCCAAATGAAAGAACGCCTGCTACGGTAATCTGGTCTTCACCCTGCAGAAATCGCAGGCTCCAGAAACTTGGCCATTGACAAACTAAAAGCCCTCTATTGATACGGTCTGGCTAATATTGAACGGGTGCTGGAAATAGACCCTCTAAAGACAGGTCAGTTTTACCCTACTAATGACAGGGCTTTGCTACGGTAATCCTGCTAAGCCCGAGAGGAGCCGCAGACATTTGGTTCACGTACTAGGCGGATAAGCCAACGGTGCGAGGTGAGAGATTACGGCCGAACGCCTCTAAGCCAAAAATCCCGCCCAAAAGCAGCCCAGCACGAATGCAAAGGGAGGCTTCGACATGGTGGGGACCTGGGAGCCACGCTCCAGCCCCGCCCGGTCAAGCCGCAGAATGAGGTCTCTGCCGTCCGCTGATAAAAGCGGGCGGGAAGCTGCTCGATATTCACCCCATACGGCGATGAGGAATGAAATCATTTATAGAAGACTTAGTTCTCGGTCGGGTGCCCTAAGCAGTAGATCAGCTACCTCACTGCGAACTGCTGAGACTTAACCCTTGACCATGAGATATGTCCGCTCCCTAGGCAGACAACATCTCCGTGCAAGACTAGGCTTGTCACCTGGTCAAATGCACTATTTCGAGAGGAATCACAGGTCGCTGACATTTGGTCCACGTGCTTGGCTGATAAGCTAACATCTGAGGGATTACGGCCGAACGCCTCTAAGCCAGAATCCCGCCCAAAATCTCAGCACCGCTGAGATGGGAGGCTACGACATGGCTGGGGCTTGTGTCCTGGCCCGATCGAGCCGCAGGAATGCACCTGGTAAAATGCACTCCTTCCTCGCTCTTTGCATCTGTCTGCTATCAGTCATTCCAATATACGCAGAAGAGATGCAGTCCAGCGGACATTGCACCTCCTGTCCTATGGTGACAAGCTCCCGGGTGGCGGGGAATGCTAGGCGTACCATCACTGCAGATGAGCTGAGACAATAAAGCGAGCAAAAAGATACCTCACTCATATGCATATGCTACGTTTCTGGCAGGACGTGACGATCCTGGGAAAAAGTCACACTGGACTGCATCTCTTCCGGGATAGTACAAACTAGTACATAGTCCATCATATCATTGCCAAACGCTATAGACACGAGTAGGGAAGACTCGATAGTCCTGCAAGACAACTTCCCAAGAGAGACAACTCTGACCAAAAACAACTGCTGCCTTGCAGTCAGGCTGGGGACAGCCAAAGGCTAAGGAGGGCAACCCTACAGAAACGCCTGTTGAAATCGGATGCACTGAGCCACTGGCTAACAAATTAAATCAGTGCAACGTAAATATCGCTGTAAACAGCGTACGAAGAAGAAGAAGAAGATACCCTAATCTTCTTCAACGTCCTCTGCTTGGGACTCCCTACACTTCTCCCAGCGGTCTCGCCATTGTGGAAGCATTTTAGGAAGGCCTCTTTGGGAATGGAGTACGGCTAGGTCGTCGTATTCCGAATAGTGTCTTCCTGTGAGTCAAATCGGATGCCTCCTTTAACGGAATTTTCGGCCTGTGGAAAAGTCAAAAATCGGAAGGAGCCATATCGAGAGAATAGGGAGCCCGGCGAATCCAGAGAAAGGTTGTGTTTGACCAAGACAGTCTTAATCAGATGCAAATAATGGGCGGGCGCGTTACCATGATGGATCTGCCAAGTTTCTTTTGTCCACAGGTCCGACCGTTTACGTCGGACAGCATCACGAAAGCGACGGATGACCTCCAAGTAGTACTTTAAAAAAAAATATTTTGAACTTTTGGTGAGTAATCGAGATGCACAATTCCATCGGGAGTAAAACAAAACGGTCAACATGACTTTAACATTACTGAGCGCCTGCCTCAGTTTTTTTCGGCGTAGCGGATGATGCATGTCTCCACCGTGACGATTGCAGCTTGGATAACTCATACGCTCAAGACTCATCACCAGTAATCAGTGTTCAGGAAGTCTGGGTCGCGATTTGCGTAGTTCAGCATGTCCTGTGAGACATCCAGACGGAGTTGCTTCTGCTCCATCGTTAACAGATTCGGCACGCATTTTGAGGACACTCTCCACATAGCCAAATCCTCACTCAGAATGTGGTATACCGAACCAATGCTTATCCTTACCAGTTCTCAGATAGTGAAACGACGGGTCTGTAAAACTAAGGACTGCACTTGGTTAATAACTTCATTATTTCTGCTTGTTGAGACCTACCGGAACATGATCCGATCTCCACCGATGTATCTATGAAGCGATTGGCATCTGTCATACGACATTTTTCCCATTTCTGGGATAGTCGAGGGGTTTTGAAGGCTGAGGACTACAGACTGCTTCGCCACTGCTGTCTCCACGTCGTGTGCTGGATATTTTTGTTTATTTCACCTCCAACAGAAAAAACAGCATATGCCATACAGGGGATTCGTACTGCTGCCCTGCTTGTCAGCAGGCAGGCCTCGAAACCATTCGGCCACGAGCGATTGTATTTCTACTAAATGTGTGTGATGCTTACGATATCGTCACAGAAAGCCTGTTGAATCTTCCTAACGCTTTCCCCTTTCCCAAGTCCTAGGTTTTGGCAACATTTGACGCAACACCGCTGCTCAATTCATTTTGTGGCTGACTGGCAGCGACTGACGCAATCTGCGGGCTGGACAAAACATTCAAGCAAGTTCATGACCGTCCCCTAAACCTCCTTGCCGATGGACAATACCCGTGCCCTATTTGTTTCCGTGGATACCTCGTAAATCTACATTTTATCAGATCAAGACATGCACGTATATACGATATACATTAGCATATATATGATATAAATACATACAAATAAGACAAAAACATACATTTATCAGAGATAGGCAAGTAAATATAAACACACACGTACACGATAAATTCCATCACACATAAAACATACATAAACACATAAACTACATAAATAATGTGACAGTTCCAGCTCGAGCATGGATGTTTAGGGTAGGGGAGATTGAGCTGGCGACTCTGAGAACAAAGGTTGCTTGAATGCGTGCCAAGGTCAATCACCGTCTCGACACTAAGTCGGCAAAGGAAAAGAGGAGTTTAGGTGGACAAATATGTCTGGTACAGACGGGGGAGGGTGATGCTCAGAGCTGAGGTGGGGGTTCGTAGCTGACCACTCTGGAGTTCCGAATTAGCGTAGTTGGAGGGAGGGGAGGGGGGGGGGAATTGGTGACAGTTAGATGCCGGTATGACTGGCTACGAGATTTACAGGGATAATCATCCAATAACAACTAGTTGGGGGTAGTACCAAATTAGAGTGATTGCTAAATCAGACAACCAATAGTCGACCATTGGACAGCCATGATGTTGCTTGAGACTATAAAATACTCTGTAAAGATGAAAATCAGACTGGCTGGGAGAGAGACTGATAAGCTGTCAGTAGTCCGAGAGACTGGCTAGGAGAGGTCCTGAGAGGCTGTTGGTAGTTTGATAGTGAGAGTGAGTTTGCAGTGTAACTGAACCAGCATACACCTCGAGTTTTGGCCAGTGGCTCTATAGGTGTTTATGTTGGACACCCTACAAACAGTAAGAGAACTGAATGTGTGTCGTACGTGCATGACACCTCGGGAACGATGCGTGATCTAATTACATATGAATGTACCCATTCGTGTGAACACATGAAGTGATCGAAGTAAATATGAATGTACAGATCACCTAAGGACGAGATCTGAATGTCTGTGGTATATGCAGGACACTTTAGGAACGATGTGTGTTCTGAGTGTATGTGTATGCACAGATCGACTGAGTATGTGACCACAAGTGAGTACGTGATCCGACGATAAGTGACGTGATGTAATTACATATGAAAGCACAGATCGCATGCGTATACGTGAACCTAGTGTATGGGGATGTACAGATCACCTGATTGAAGATGATCTGATTATATGTGAATGGACAGAGCGGTTGAGTACGTAATCCGATCGTAAGGGCGATTTTGTGATTGTGTGTTGAGTGTGCAGCTAAGGGTACAGCGGCAAGAACCTGGGTTATGTAGTTTGGGAGAAATATCAAAAGCTAGTCCTTAAAAACTCCGATGTAGCTCAATATAAAAAAAATAAAATATATATATATATATATATATATATATATATATATATATATATATATATATATATATATATATATATATTATGATTATTTAGTTTTGATGTATTTTGTTCTTTTTGTTAATATTGTTAAGATTTAACAATTTTTAAATCACATCAATTTTTGGTGATAGTGTTTACTGTGTTATTTACTGTGTGAAGTCGTGACATGCTGTAGATACATGTAACTCTTTAGATAAGTAAACTACTCAGCTAAACCTAGACTCTGCCACATTTCTTATTTTGGTCCAAGTGACCAGGATATCTGGGATATGTTATGTACTGTGTTGTTCTTCCATCACGCGTGATGAGGACCTTTACTTTTCCATTTTAGCCAGTCCTTCCAGTAGAGTATTCGTATCCGGGTTGTGGATAGGTGCGGAGATGGCTGACAAGTCCGATTTGAGATCAGCATACTCGCAGACAGTGAGGGTATGAAGTTTGCTTAGCGAGACTTGGATATTTTATTGGCTTTTTTGGCCTTTCTCTGTTGTTCTGCTGCAGTCTTTTTAGAAGCCTCGCATGACACTGCTCCTCTGTGGAGAGCTGTAAACCAGGCTGTACGGTCTTTTGCAGCAACTTCGCATGTTTCGAGGTTTATGCTTCAAGTTATTACAGCTGACCATCTATACGATATCTTATCTCGATTCATATGTCCCCGTCTCTGAAAGCACCAGTCAGCATTGCAGAGAACAGCATGCTGAACAAGGTTAGTGCAAGCACACACCCATGTTTAACGTCGTTTGTTACTGGAAAGGTCTTCAAAATAGAACAATTTTCCTGAACTCTAGCCTCCATTCCATCATGCAGTTACCGTACTACACTGACACATTTTATTGGGCAAGCGTACTTTGTCGTGATTTTCTACAGGCCTTCTCTGTTGACCTTATCAAACGCCTTTGTCAGATGGATGAAGGCTACGTACAGGTCGCAGTGCTGTTCCTGGAATTTATCTTGTAGCTATCTGACAGCAAACACCATATCTGCGGTCCCACACTCTTTCCGGAATCCACAGTGACTTTCAGGTAGAAGACCTTCATAAAGATGAGTTGTGAGGAGATTGTGATGGATTCTGGCGATTATCTTCCCTGCGATGGACATTCAATAAATTCCGCGGTGGTTATCGCAACATTGACGGTTACCTTTCCGTTTACTTACTTACTTACTTAGTCGCTCCTGTTCTAGGTGTAGAGGTTTGCCAAAGAGAACGCCACACTGCTCTATCCGCCGTCTTTTTCCTGGCCTCTTTCCAATCCAGCCCTCTATCACTTAGGGACTGTCGTATGTTGTCTGCCCAACGTACTTTGGGACGTCCTCTGGGTCTGGGTCCTTGACTTTTGATCTCCCATGATCGCTTTGGTATCCGATCTTCTTCCATTCTACAGACATGGCCAAACCACTGTAGTTGGGAATGCTCCACTCGTGTCTGCAGGGGTTGAACTTCAAGATTGCCCTTTCCGTTTATACAGATTTATTATTGGGCATCCTTCAGATCTTGCGGGATGGTTTCATTGTGCCACATTTGTTTGAAGAGCAAGTGTAGTTTTACAATTTGTGCTAATTCGCCATTTTTGTAGACCTCCACAGGAATTCCATCGGAGCCAGGTGTTTTGCCAGTGGACTAACCGTTTTTTGAGTCAACTCTACAGTCGGTATATCATCCAGAGCCTCGTTTAGAGAATTCTGGGGCAGGCGGTCAATGGCTTTGCTGCTAATAGATGACGGCTGCTTCAAATCACGAAAGTGCTCTGCTCAGGTTAAGTTCTACGCAACGGCTAAAGGCCTTACTCTGCCGCAATATAAACGTATATAAACATACATTTTCACATATATTACATTCACAGGCACATATATAAATACATGACACACACACAAATATATAAACATACATATTCACATATAGAACATACTCAAATACATATAAACACAGGGGACGGCGTGGCCTAGTAGTTAAGTGGCACGGCTCACAGCCCGAAGTTGATGGGTTCGATCCCCATCACAGCACCGGCCGTTACCCCGGGGAAGCAAACCCTTAGAAAATGCAGGAGGAAGCAGACCCTTACATAAAATGCATGCTGAAGTCGGATGCACTGGGCCGACGGGCGCAAAATAAAAACCACAGTGCAACGCACACCGCCTTGGAGATTAGAGAAATAAGGCAAACGCAAAAATTTAAATAAAAAATAAACACATACTCACATATTGAACATACATAAAACATATAAACATATATATCCACATGTAGGACAGCCACAAACCATAAAATATTCACTTTTAGGACATACAGAAACACACATAAACAAACATCTGCACGTATAGGACATACTCAAATACATATAAACATACATATTCATACATTGAACATACATAAACACATGTAAACATACATTTACACCTTTAGGACAAACACAAAACATAAAATATACACATATAGGACATACAGAAACACATTTAAACATACATATTCATATATAGGACATATACACACACGAACAAGACAAACACTTATAATATATTCACAAACATTTAAAAAATAAACATACACAAACAGATAAGCAGAAAATAAAATGTAAACGCTGTAACATGATTTAAGTTATTTTATTTAGCATGTCTTTTTAAAAATTAAAAGCAAAGTGTGTATTGTTCACAGTTCAGGAAATACAAAGTATTTATTTATTTCATGTCAGGTCATCCGCAATCGGTGAGGTCGTTGGGTCACACTTGAAGACACCCTAACACATCTACGGCAACCCTTCTCTGTCAGCCATCGCTGCCTCTGTTTCCTGTGGTCGGAGAATGGTCCATTCTTTTATGTTGTCCTCCTACCTCTTTTTTCGGGCGACCTCTTTGTCGTCTGCCTTGCACCTATCCGTGCAGGATCGTAATTGCAAACCGTTTGATCTCGATATTTGGTCGAATCAAGCGAGTTTCCTTCTTTTGATAGTTGCCAAGAGGTCTTAAAAAGGACATTTTGATGCTGTAATTCTTTCTCTTACTTCCTCTTTTGTAACTCGGTCTAACTATGTGACGTTTAGAAGTCTTCGAAAACATCTCATTTCCAAGGCCTGTATCCTCCGCTGCAAGTCAGCTACAATTGTCCATGTCTCACAAGCATTAAGGAATATTGACTGGACCAATGTACTCATTAATCTATTTGTTTAAAGTGTAAATTAACTCATGATACTGAAAACATATAAAATTAGATTAGAGCGTATTGGGTCACAGTAAATGTGTATGTGGTAGTAGTGTGTGTAGGGTTGTGGTATGTGTGACAGTGGCATGTGTATGTGTGAAAGTAATGTGCTGTATGTCCGTGTGGGCTAGCAGTGTGATATGTGTCTGGTTGTGGTCTGGTGTGTAATGGTGTGCTAGTGGAGTGATGTTTAACTGTGTGGAGGTGGTGCGATGTGTGTGTGTGTGTGTGGTACTGGCGTAATGTCTGATTGAGTGCTTTATTCACTGTTTGATTTTCTTTTATATTTATGTATTAGTTTAATGCCTGCTCTATCCACCTTAAGCTGTTTCAAAATAAGGAAAATAATGTAAACACCATCTTGTCAAAGGCGTTTTCATAGTAAATAAGGCAAATAAAAAGGGCTATACTTTGTTCAATCACTCTGTGAGAAACCTTAGTGCCCCAACGTCATTTCTAGCGTATCTATCCTTTCGAAGACAGATTGTTTCTTGCAAGAAATTCTTCTCTCTGTTATTGTTAGTTAAATTTTATAAGCGTGTGAAAGTAGGTTTGTCGTAACATATTGTAAAGTAAGTTTGTCGTAACATATTGTAAAGTAGGTTTGTCGTAACATATTGTAAAGTAAGTTTGTCATAACATATTGTAAAGTAGGTTTGTCGTAACATATTGTAAAGTAGGTTTGTCGTAACATATTGTAAAGTAAGTTTGTCGTAACATATTGTAAAGTAAGTAGCAATTCCTTTGCTGAACGTCGCTTTATACAACCGCCAACATATTTGGCTGTTATGAGTTTCTTGGCAGGTGTGCAATGCGGTAGGTTACCATTACTTTCCGTACTGCAATCAAATGAGTTCAATTTTTTTTGGTATTGAGATAATCGCTAATGGTGTATGATCTTTAGGCCATACGCCTTCTTGATACTGTTCACATAATGGAAACATGGTAGAAAATATTTCTTACTGCTTTTGATTTCGATGGGTAGATCATATATCCCTGTTGCTCTGTTATGTGAGATTGAGTGCAGTGTCAAATTCTTATCTTCCAAACCAGACTAATTCAAAATTTAGTCAACTTGAAGAAGGATACAGTATTAATCATCATACAAATCGTTACGAATTATCTCCACCTCTCCATTGTCGTCTTAGTCGTCTGTCAGTGCGCTTCCAATTACGTACTGAATTGTTCTTTGTTGTATCCTTTTATTCATTTTGCATACTTGTTGTCTGATTTTCTGATGTAAATATTTAATTTCTTCACATCCTTTCTTCCACCAGTTCTCTCGTGCGTTTATACGTTGTCATTCTATTTCTTCATTCTTTATTTTCATACACATGGTTCTTCCATGTTCATTACTTCTGTTCTTCCATCGTCGTCTATTTTCCATCATGCTCAGTATCTCATGTGTCATCCTCAATTGTCTTTGCTTTACTTACTATTGTTCCTTCTGCTGCACCCTTTATTGTCATTTTCAAATTATCAATCCACTACTGTCCTGTGTCTGGGAGACATGTTGTCGAATGTTTTCTTATACCTTTAATTAAAGGATAACCGTTGAAACTATGATCATTAGCAGAACACATGAGCCACTCAACATAAGTGTAGATGATATTGCTTTTCAATAAGCCCTTGAGTTCAAGTATCTTGTCGGCAGACGGTAGGATCGTCAGGGAAATCGAGACTATGTGTCAGAAAGCATCTGTGGTAACTTATCTGTTGTCACCACTGCTTAGGCATCCACACATTATTTTGGCAACAAAGCAACAGCGGATGAACAGTATATTTATGCCGACTCTGTGCTACCAGTGCAAAACATTGCCTCTGTCCATGGTGCATGAGAGCACAACTTCGACGTTTCAAATGAAGTGTTTGTAGAAGGTCATTGATGCTATCAGAAAAGAGTGAATGCGGAACGAAGACATTCGCAGTGTAGTCGACACTACGTCTTGTGTAGAATACATTTCCAAACACAAATGCGTTGTTTGGTCATCTCATGAAAATGCACCCTCATCAACTTCCACGGATGGCTTACAAAGCTGGTATATTCTGCTACATGGCAAATGGTGACTGCGAAGCAGATGAAAAGATTACATTAAAGTGATTGTGCAACGACACGTCTCACATTGACCTACGCAACGCACTTGGCGCAGGACAGACGACTTAAGCTCCCAAAGTCGCCGAACAGCATATGTGGAAAGAAAACTAACTAACTGTTGTTCCTAACTAGTTAAATGCAGTGATGTTTCACAATGGTTTTCAAAATGTGTTAGTACTTTTCTTCAATCGTATTTGGGATTTCATCATAAGTAGGTTGTGATCAGAATCAGAAAGTGATCAAGGGTATGCGACACACTTGTTTCATTTGCTTCCGAGATCCAGTTTTCACAAAAATGTAATCAAATCGCTATCTCTTCAAATTTTCTGGACTTATCATCCATGTATACTGTTTTCTTTTTTGACGTTTGATGCCAAGATTTGTTACTGTATATTTTTCTTCTGTGAAAAATGCCACTCTTTGTTCTCTTTCATTTCGCGTGCCTGGTTCAAATTTCTCTATTATGCAATCATTGTCGTAATCTACAATTATCGAACTAGTCTCCTATTATAATAACATTTCTCTTATTTCATTGATCTTAGAAATTTCCCAGAAAGGAAGTAAATGAAGTCCCATTCTTCATCATCATGTGCGTAGTGAGCACGTATATTTGTACTATTAATGTGCCTACAACTCATAACTCTATAATTGCAAATCTAGACCTATATTTAGTGCTGTTGTGTTTGTTTCATCCAATAGTTTGACTGCTTCAATTAGAGCAGCAGGCAATAATTGAAGTGGTCAAACTATTGGATGAAAAGGGATAAAGGATAACAAAATAGTGTTTCCATGTTACTGCATGGAGATTTTGTAGGACACACGAAGAGAACCACGAGGTAGTATGGAAAGGGAATTGACATGTCAGCTAAATAAACTTTCAGACCACAATAAAATCAACCCCCAGTGGATTCCAGCTCACTGCGGCATACCTGAGAATGAATGGGCGGACAGACTGGCCAGGAAGGGAAGATAAAGAGAACAATTCACCTACCGAGTGTCCCTGCCAGAAGTCAGGGCACATATAAACCAAAAAAAAACACACAAAAAACAACTGTGCATAGCAAGTACACACCCATACATGACCCAATTAATGAACTGAATAGGAAACAGTATACCACAATTTTCCACATCAGAACAGGTCATTGCAGACTAAATGCATACATGCATAAAATGAAAGCAGCATAGACTGCATAATGTACACGTCAGAGAGGACCCCAGATTCTAGAAAAGATCATGCAAACATGTCCACTGTACCAAGGTTCACGTGAGAAACCTGGCCCGAGGAGAGAAACATAACAGACAAACTGCGGGGACCGGTATCACTTCATGGAGGCGGCCCATCTGGTGGCATAAAAATGGCATATGAAACCGAACACAAAGAAGAAGTTAAGAAGTTTAGCTCAAGTCCCTTTTTATTCACTATGTTTTTATGTATGAATGTATGTATGTATGTATTATGTATGTATGTATGTATGTATGTATCTATGTATGTATGTATTTATGTATGTATGTGTGTATATGTGTGTATGTATATGTGTATGTGTGTGTATGTGTGTGTATGTGTGTGTGTATGTGGGTGTGTATGCGTGTGTGTATGTGTGTGTGTATGTGTGTGTATGTGTGTATGTGTGTATGTGTATGTGTGTGTGTGTATGTGTGTATGTGTGTGTGCGTGCGTGCGTGCGTCCGTGCGTGCGTGCGTGTGTGTATGTGTGTATGTATGTATGTATGTATGTATGTATGTCATAATTATGTACCCTGACTATGAAGGAGTAGGAGGAGAAACTTTAAATTTGGCACAATTTAATTTGTACTGGACTTGAGAAGTATGAATTTCTCTCAGCGACGGATTTACTAGGTATGGTGCATAGCGCAACACACCTTATTGATCGGATCTGCTACTCTATGGTTTGTCCGAACAACGGAGAAATCAGAAGCCAGAACTGTGATAAAATTCTTGGTTATTGCAAGGAAAAACACATACAGAAATACACAGGGAGTTGGACCACGTGTTTAAGGAATTCTGTCCTTCGTATGTATTTGTAAAATCTGGTGTAGTCTGTTTTAGTGTGGCCGTTCCCATGTTGCTGATCTTCCAAGATCAGGAAGACCATCCTAGAGTGCAGCGATGAAAATGCTGCAAGAGTGAAGAAAATCATTGACCAGGATAGGAAAATGACAATTGCAGAGATATCTAGGTCAGCAAAACTGAATGAAAGCACAGTTTTTAGAATTTTACACAACAGACTGAACATGAGAAAAGTGCGTGCCCGCTTGATCCAGCATCTGTTGACGTGTGAACTGAAACAAACGAGGGTTGATTGCTGTGGCCAGTTGTTCAAAATGTGTAGGTCGAAAAACATGTTACTGACCATGGTGACAGTAGATGAGACTTGGGTTCATCATTATGACCCAGAATCCAAAATTTTCAGCATGCAATGGAGAACCCCGGGCTCACCAACACATGTTAAGCCAAAAGCACATAAATCTGCAAGAAAAGTGATGCTGTTTATTGATACGTCAAAGGTGTCATATTGAAAGATTACCTTTCTCATGGCGACACGGTTAATGGGCAATATTATGCAGAGCTCCTTACCAAACTAAGAAATACTGTGACCAGAAAACTAGGGATAGCGCGCACTCAAATTCTTCCTTCGCTTCTAGACAAGTCGCCCTCCCATAAAGCAAGGCTTGTGCTGAAAACAGCCAACGATTTGAATATTTAAATTCTTCCACACCCACAATTTTCCGAATTTAGCTCCATCAGACTTTTTTCTTTACCTAAAACTTAAAAAACAGCTGAAAAGAAATCAATTTGACAGTAACGACGATGTCATACCGGCTTGTGATAACTGTTTTAGTTCGAAAAATAGGTTACTTTATTCTGAAGGTCCTTTCAATGTCACACAGAGACTGCAGAAAAGTATAAATTCAGGTGCTGGCTACATTGTGACGGAATAAGCACAGTGCCAAATTTCTCCTCCTACTCCTTCATAGTCAGAGTAAAGGCTTATGACAAGCACCCTTGTATGTATGCAGAACACAAATTACGCTTCCATCCTTGACATTCTATATAAAAAGTAGAAGATTCATTCGCCAAAGTTATTGTAAACGTTGTTAGTTTCATTGTATATATTTAATACTTGGTACAGAGTACTGTACTGCTGAATTGTGGGTATTGCTTGGGGACGTATAGCTTTGATAGCTCCAACAACAAGAGGTACAGTCAATCGGTGGTCATTGTCCAGTCTGTCTAGTAGTAGGGACAGAACACACATAAGCCCGCTGTAATCTGCACCATTTCTACACATGTACACAGTTCTTCCACCACCTATAGGGCTACATGAGCGTACCATCTTGAAAAAGGCCAGCAAGTCTGATGGGTTCTTATTGACAGAGTTGCCTTTGCATGTCAAGTGTATTAGCTGATGCTGTTTCTCAGAGTTTCCAGGAACAGGATTTGCTGTTCTTGTATTTGTGTCGATGGTGACGATAACCGTTTGCTTATTCCACAAAACACCTGAAGATAATTCCTCTGTTTTTATTTTACAATGTGGCACAGAGAGTTCATTGTTTTCATTCATAGGAAGGTATCTACCAATGGAAGAGTCAGTCGGCATCATGTCCAGCTCAAATGCGACCACCAAAGTGACCTTGTACTGTGTGACCATTCGCCAGAAGTCGGTGACAGTTGCAGGAAGTGGTATCTGTGTCAGGATTTGCTGATTCTTCTTGCTGAAGCTTGGTAAGAAAACAGCATTGATGTAATCTCCCACGCCTTCATCACCAGCATCCATCAACATGACTCTGTAGTCCTCCTTGGCTAAAACGTTTTGAAACCTGTTCTTGAGTTTGTTGATAAGGGTCTGACTGTTCTCATACGTGCTGTTGAAGTCGCCCATGTCCGGATCATCTCTGTGACTTGTGATATCATCACTTATAGCGCATATAGCTCTATACTCTAGTTCTAGGTTAGACTGATCTACTTTTGATGTACTTTCTAATACCTTAAGTCTCTCTGAGATATTACTTGCTACAACTGTTGTTCCCATACATGCCATTGCCACCTGAGCTGCCCTGTGTAGGAACTCATACTGGACAGGAGTCTGTACCATGTAGGATCTGTCATGTCTCAGTTTTTGTACTACAGTAAAGAAGTCCATCTGGCCAGTGTCCACGACTTCTCTCAAGACGTTATGTAGAGCAATAAAAGTCCCAGTACGACCAACCCCAGCGCTACAATGAACCACAACTGGTTTGTCTGTAGAGATCGAGGCAACCCTCTGCTCAAAGTCCACGAGACTCCAGGCTGTAGTGGGGACATCTTTGTCAGGCCAGGCAGTGAAGTGAAACTGGGTCAAGTTATGTATAGGCTGACCTTCTTGTAAAAGCTGCAGTCTCCTGATGGTGTAGTCTGCAAACACTTGGGTGGTTGTCAGCTTGACCTTGATGTGACCAGATTGCATCTCATCATCTTCAGGCCAGTACCTTTCACACTTTTTCTTTCCATCTTCTATCAAATTTGTCAACATCACAACTACCTCAACACCTTGTTCTGACAACATTCGAACAAAATCATCAAGAATAACCTTTGTAGGACCTTGTGAAGCGATGAACTTCCCTTTTTCTTTGTAACCATCAACATACGAAGCGTTGATATAATCGCCATGTTTCTTCTCTTGAGAGACCTTTAGCAGTACCCGCGAGTGGTCATATGCGGAGATGTTCTTATATCGATTCTTATGTTTGTTTTCCTCAGTCACCCCTGAGGATGTTGTCGCAGCAGTATTGTCAGGGATGTCATTAAACTGTTGTTGGAAGAAGGTTTTGTCATGTGAGGTCATAAAGCTGGTGAGGTCCCCAATAGCTTTGGATGTAGAGCTCACCCCAGAGATAGTGTTGTAGTAAACTTTATCTTCTGAATATTTTTCAATTTGTGTATTTTGATTGGCTCCTTTTTGTGTTTTTGCATTCTTGACAATTGGCTTTGATTTGTATTCTATCTTGTCATCTGAGTTCGACGATCTTAGTTCTTTTAATTTGAACTGTTTATTAAAATTATAGGTATCATGCTCATTACTGATTGCTGCAGCAGACATATTTTTATTTGTCTTATGATTGCAATTCCTCCAGAGAATGACTCCAACTACTGACAATATGATCAAGCCAGCCAGGACAGCTAAAGCCCCGGCTACAGCAACAATAGGGACAGAGTCCTCATTCAATATTAGATTCTCACATTTTGGTATCTGGTATCCATTTTGACACCCAAGTAAACACGAGCCGTTCTGGTGGTGACACTGAGACACAGAACTGTTGGTCATGATACAGAACTGGCTACAGGTAGAGTTACAACCTTGACCATACTTCCCAAGGTCACAGGGTTGGTCACAGCTCTCACCATGGAAACCAGCAGCACATCCTGATGGACATCCTCCAGTGCTCACAAAACATGACTCACTCTTGACAGCACAGTTACACATGTGCTCACATTCACGTCCGAACATTGATGGTGGGCACACAGAGTCTCCGTATAATTGTACTTCACACATATTGAGAAAAGATTTTGGTCTCTGTATGCTTACTAAAGAGACTGGTTCTGTCCCCGGTACGTTTTGTATTATGTATATTGGAGGTGTTCGAGATATCCTGTCCGTGTAGTTGAATACTATCATAAAATCCTTTGCGAAACTTCTGAGAGTGAATCCTTGAAGTCGGTATTCGTATTCTTTTCTGCTGTAAATTATATATCGGTTTATATTGTATTCCTGTGACAACGTCACATTCCAAATTGGATTAGTATCTCCCTCATTGGAAGACATACAGCTGCGACTTGACCATTCTCTGTTGTCGTTACCGTCTACAACATTCTCAGCAACAGCCCTATTCCGGTAATTCCAATAATCAAAATACGCGCTGGACTGGCTAGTATTCTGACGAAGGGCTACGTTACGACCCCCACTGATATAAACAGAACAGAGAGACGAAACTCCTTCTCCTGTGAGTCTCACATACTGAAGTGCCACACCCATGTCACAGTGGATGTCCAGTGTTCTTTCATTGACTGTAGCATTTCTAATGTTCTGACACCAAATTATGTCCCCATTATTCGAGTCAGAATATGTCAGCTGAATGTTTTTAAGTATTAGTAAAAATGAGTATTTGGCCTGTAACCTGAGCCAGGTAATGGGAAACTCTGAAGACAGATCTATATCTATTATTTGTAACGTTCTGTCAGTATTACACGTTTCCTCATCACCATCTCTTATCCACAACGGAGTTTCACTTGTAGCCCTAGTTAAAACCAAATCCACATACTGACACTCTGGACCAAACCAACCTGCTCTACATTTATTATCATTACACGATCCATCATCACCACATTGTGTGTTGTCGTAACAGCGACATTTGTACTGGCAGTTTGACCCAAACCACCCTAGATCACAACCTTGTCCTTGTGCAATCTGAGACCAGGCCAGAGTAATGAGCGTCACCCATAGCAGATATAGTACCAGAGAGGTAGCTTGGGGGAATCCCATAGTTACAATGAAGTTATAGAAGGTACAGTATCTCAACTAATGCATGGATTTCTCTTCATGTCTATCCTAGTACATCTTACTGTTGTAAACATCATCTTATTAATAATCTCATATTTTACTGTATTTGTAGATTCAGTTTTTGTTAGATTCCATCCATCCCATTGTTGTATCTTCAATAACTCTAGGAGAAGGCGATTGACACTCTCTTATTGTTCCTGTATCCGATATTATTAAGTAGGTGTGTCTATCTAACCAAGGCCCATGCTCGACAGGATGTGAAGAACAAAGAGTTGGACTGCCTTCTGCCCTAGAGAAGTAGCTATCGCCTAATACTGTAAACTTCAATAGACACACAATAGGAACGTCAATTGTGCCACACCCACTCTGTGTTTGAACACCACTGAATGTTGTAGCTATGATTTAAACATCATTATAGCGACTGTCAAGCCCAGGTCATTTCTGTGCACTTATGCAAATGTATCTATCTATACATTGTGATCTGAACAACTACATGAGTTGGAGAGCCTTCTACTCTAGGACTGTTTAGGCCAATCTGCTGCACTATTTCTGTTTTATGTCTCTGTCCAGTTGGAGCCTTCTACTATGTCTGCAATGTGAAGACACATAAAACAAAATTTAAGTATTACATAAACTGATATACCATTATGACATTCATCATTTAAAGATGTATAAAAGATATGCGGCTTCCATAGCTTTGGTATATTATGACGGCCACAGAAACGTGTATTACCGACGCTTTAATGTTACGTGTAAACATCAAGACTGGTTTGATGACAACAACGCAGAAATGTCTCTTATCAGGGTAAAAAATGAGCTATTTAGAGCTCATCAAAGGGACACAACGTCTGCAGTGAAAAAGATGGCGTTCACAACCATACGAAGAGTGGCCAGAGGAAAGCTCAGGAACATGAAGGACACGTGGTTGGGAAACAAGGCAGAAGACATCCAACTTTATGCTGACAGAAATGATACAATATGCTTCTATGATGCTTTAATAACTGTTTATGGCCCTCAACCGTTGTATGAATGAAGATGGTTCAGAACTGCTGACAGACAAACCGATAATACTGGAACGCTGGGCAGAACACTTCAGCACGGTCCACAACCAACCGGTTTACGTCTGCGACGAGGCAATGGAACGCCTGCTTCAGACACCCCTGAAACAGGAACTGGACGTTTCTCCAAATATCAAGGACATCAGAGCTGCAATCAACCAGCTATTAAATGGACAGGCTGCAAGAGTGGACCTACTAGAGATGAGATCTACAAAGCAGGTCGTTGTTTCCTAACACAGAGACTAACTGAGTTGTAAAACACATTTGAATCACAGAGACTGTCCCACAAAAACTAAAAAATGCTACCATCGTCCACTTATTCAAGCGAAAGGGAAACCATTAATCCTGTGATAACTACAGAGGAATCTCCCTCCTATCGACTGCTGGCAAGATACTGGCACGAGTTCTCCTCAACAGATTGATCACTCACCTAGAACATGGTCTTCTTCCAGAGAGTCAGTGTGGCTTCAGTCGCGGAACTGTGGATATGATATTCGTGACTCAGCAACTACAGGAGAAATGTCCAGAGCAGCATCGTGGGCTGTACATGACATTCGTAGACCTGACTAAGGCTTTCGTGGGCTGTACATGACTTTCGTGGGCTGTACATGACTTTCGTGGGCTGTACATGACTTTCGTAGACCTGACTTAGGCTTTCGGTACCTTCAATTACTTTGGAAGGTCATGGGGAAATTCGGCTGTCCAACCAGATTCACCAAGATCCTCAAACAATTCCAGGAAGATATGAATGCTCGTGTGCTGAGTGATGGGGAAACGTCAAATGCCTTTCCTGTGACAAATGGCGTCCAGGTGGGCTGTGTACTAGCCTCAACACTCTTCAGCATACAATTTGCTGCCATGCTCAGCGTTAGCTATCAGTGTTGTAACCAAAACGGAGTAGAAATAAAATACAGGACTGACGGTAAACTCTTCAATCATAGGTAACTGCAAGCACACAGCAAAGTAAAGGACATAACCATTTCGAGCTTGCTTTTTGCTGATGGCTGTACCCTGGCTACCAGCACCGAAAGAGACATCCAGACACATGTGGACACGTTCACAGCAGCCTGCGACATGTTCGGTTTTACAATTAATACCAAAGAAACCGAAGCAATGTTTCAGCCTGCCCCGAGTGACGCATATCAATATCACGACCCAGATATCAGCCAAGAACGAGCGCCTAGAATCAGTAGACAGCTTCACGTACCTTGGAAGCACTCTTTCAAGAGAAACTATTATTGACTGTGAGGTCAGTAACAGAATCTCCAAGGCCAGTGCTGCATTTGGGAGGTTGCGCTACAGTGTCTCATAAAATCGAAGGCGTCTTAGGCTTGATAAGAAACTCAGTCTACCGAGCTGTAGTGCTCCCGACTCTTCTGTATGCCAGTGAGACAATGACTGTGTACAGAAGGCATGCTAGGGAAATAAACCACTTCCAAACAAGGTGCCTCAGTAGATTGTTCAAAATAAAGTGACTGGATGGGTACCAGACACCGAGATCCTCATGAAGGTAAAAATGCCGAGCATCCACATACTGTTGCAGAAGACCCATATCAGGTGGTCTGGCCACGTGGTGCGCATGCCAGACAACCGCATCCCAAAACAACTAATGTATGGTGAGCTGAAAGATTGGCCTGCTTCAAACCGGTGACCAAAAGAAACGTTTCAAAGACTCCCTCAAAGTATCTCTGACACGCTTCAGCATCGTTGAAAACACATGAGAATGTTTCGCAGAGGACCGCAAGGCGTGCCGTAAACCTACCATCAGAGGCACCTCCATTGCCAAGGAGCGCCGGAACTCCAAAGCACAGAAAAACCCACTTTGCCACCTCCAAACTCACCGGTGAGGTACAGCACAACATGTCTGACTGCTGTTGTCAACATCGCTTGCGAAGGACAGCTATTATTATTACCTAGGCCGAATCATGAAGTAAAAAACGATTAAGTTGTGGGAAGAGGCGTGGGAACGGGGGAGAGGGGGATATGGGTGGATGCGTGGTGAGGTTTTTGATGATAATTGTTTTGTTTGTTAGTGTCTTGCCGTACCTTCGTTATTTTCTTTTTTTTATCTCAGCGTTCTCAGTCCCTCTTACTGCCTGACTTCTTACTAACAATCTCCTCTTTAGCTAATAATGGTCCTGAAACACTCACAAATTGTGACTTTTTGAATTTCTATTTTTTCATAGAGTGTAAATTTGCTTTGTCAGTGATATTTATCTTGGTCTTATTGATTTTCAGGTAGTGATATTGTGCAATTGAACAGACAGGATCATAGTGGATAACTGTGATCCGCGTATCTGAGTTCCTGCATTTCCTTGCCAATAGCTGAAAGAGGAAAAAACGTATCTTATTATTGCCTGTTGTTTACATTCCTCATTTTCGTTTCTGCACAGATGTTGAATAGAAAAGCTAAGAGTACACAGCCTTGTCTTACTCTCATTTGCACTTCGAATCAGTCCAACGTTTCGTCGGGTATTCTGACGGTTGCTAATTGCTGCTATGGTGTTTTGATTTGGTGAATCAGAATGCATTAGGGACCCCATATCTCTCATGATGCTCCAAAACATTTAGTGATGCAGTCAAAACCTTGACGTAATCCACAATGGAGGTGTGTGTCTACATTGTACTCTCTAAATACTGAATAAATAATACAAATACAGTAATTCTTCTTATTATTCTTGTTCTTGTCTTGCAATTTTTCTGTTTCTTCTTCTTCCACTTCTACTTCTTCGTTTATTCTTCTTTTTCATCAGCTTCTTCAGGTTCGTCTTCTTCTTCTTCTTCTTCTTCTTCTACTTCTTATTTTTTGATATGTTTTTGATTATGTCTACACATAAACGTCAGTTCTCTTGACAAAGGTTGTTGTGATGGAGAGCTTTTCAATGTTTTCAAAAAACTTTTTGTGGAGATTGGTCTCCGTGTATTAGTGTTCAGTACGCAGTTGCCTTAGCATAATACAGTTTTGTAGGATGTGTTCGGCTGTCCATACTGCTTGTCCGCACGTATACATGAGTGATGGAGTTAATTTTAGCTGGTGTATGGGACCGTTCAATCTATTATGTCCCGTTTTCACGTGGAACAGAATCACTTGCTCCACTCGGTCAAGACAGCGATAGTCGTTTCTAGTTTGGTCGATTTTCCTTATGATTTGGATAATTATCTACTTCTCATGGAAGGTGATTTTCCGTATGAGTTGGATAAATATCTACTTCTCATGGAAGGTGATTTTCCTTATGACTTGGATAAATATCTACTTCTCATGGAAGGTGATTTTCCTTATGAGTTGGATAAATATCTACTTCTCATGGAAGGTGATTTTCCTTATCAGTTGGATAAATATCTACTTCTCATGGAAGGTGATTTTCCTTATGAGTTGGATAAATATCTACTTCTCATGGAAGGTGATTTTCCTTATGATTTGAATAATTATCTACTTCTCATGGAAGGTGATTTTCCTTATGAGTTGGATAAATATCTACTTCTCATGGAAGGTGATTTTCCTTATGATTTGGATAATTATCTACTTCTCATGGAAGGTGATTTTCCTTATGATTTGGATAATTATCTACTTCTCATGGAAGGTGATTTTCCTTATGATTTGGATAATTATCTACTTCTCATGGAAGGTGATTTTCCTTATGATTTGGATAATTATCTGCTTCTCATGGAAGGTGATTTTTCTTATGATTTGGATAATTATCTGCTTCTCATGGAAGGTGATTTCCCTTATGATTTGGATAATTATCTGCTTCTCATGGAAGGTGATTTTCCTTATGAGTTGGATAATTATCTGCTTTTCATGGAAGGTGATTTTCCTTATGAGTTGGATAATTATCTACTTCTCATGGAAGGTGATTTTCCTTATGAGTTGGATAATTATCTACTTCTCAGGGAAGGTGATTTTCCTTATGATTTGAATAATTATCTGCTTCTCATGGAAGGTGATTTTCCTTATGAGTTGGATAATTATCTACTTCTCATGGAAGGTGATTTTCCTTATGAGTTGGATAATTATCTACTTCTCATGGAAGGTGATTTTCCTTATGATTTGGATAATTATCTACTTCTCATGGAAGGTGATTTTCCTTATGATTTGGATAATTATCTACTTCTCATGGAAGGTGATTTTCCTTATGATTTAGATAATTATCTACTTCTCATGGAAGGTGATTGTTCTTTATGTTATCGTGCTGCTCCCTCTTTGATAACCTGCCTGCTCTGTCGTTGTCCCATATGCCACAGTGTAATCGTATTCACTGTAGCACTACCACTCTGCAATAGTGGTTTCGTTTTCATTACCTGGATAAACATAATCGGTTTATGTGTCTTCATACGTTACTGTTTGGCTACTGATTCATCAGTATCTACCATGCTTCTCTGAGACATAACTTCGATCACGTCGCACGCTGCCGTTTTCCTTCGGAAAGTATGTTTCTCTTGTGATGTGCAGGTGGTAGTTATGAATATTCAAGCGGATTGCGGGGATTCCGGTTTTGTCATTGTAGTAGGCAATGAATAACCTTAAATATGCGGATGAAACAATTTTGTGGCAAGAAAAGGAACAAGAATTGCAGCGACGTGTTATACACAATCAGTCAAGAGTTTGGATTGGACATAAACATAAAGAAAACAAATACTATGATACGTAGGAAAAGTGCAAACAAACCACGTATGCAATAAAAAAATAAAAGACTAACTACTGCAATAGATACATCATTTCTCATAGCTCCATCATTTAATTGCGGAAGAAGGCAGGTGTGAAAAAGAAATCATAAAGAGAATCTTTATGACCAAAATGGTATTCAACAACATGCGACATATTCTTACATCCAAAAAGATAAACCATACATTGAAAATGAGAATTGCCAGGTGTTATGTACACTCATCACTACTTTATGGTTCAGAAATATGGACACTGAATAACAAGTTGGAATAGAGTATTGAAGGATTCGAAATGTGGGCATATAGAATATTGGGTCGTATTTCTTGGAAAGAGAAGAAAACAAATGTGAAGATATTTGGGGGGTAAGTTGGGGGTAAATAGAGAATTGATGACTAAAATCAAGGTTAGACAGTTAAGTTATTTTGGCCACATAACAAGACATTCCTCCTTGTTGAAGGCTATACTAGAGGATATGGAAAAAGGCAGTCGTTAAGAGCCGGACAACGTTACATGTCAGTGGATAACATCAGGAGATAAACTTGAAAAAAGCCTGTCAGATTGCTCAATTGTGGAAAGAGACAGAGTACATTGCAGATCTTACTTTGATTTCTAGTTTACCTCTGCATAACTTGTTTCTTTCAGTACAATATCACTAGAACTAGCACTGGTTCATATTGATTTCTAGTTTACCTCTGCCTACCTTGTTTCTTTCTGTACAATTTCAGTAGAACTAGGACTGGTTCACATTGATTTCTAGTTTCCCTTTGCCTACCTTGTTTCTTTAGGAATAATTTAACTTAAACTAGAACTGGTTTAATTGATTTCTTACTTACTTCTAAATGATGTGTACCTTGTTATGTTAAGAATTCTATTACTAGTTCAATTGATTTGACGCAGGATCCTAGATATTTTCTTTTCGCCTATTTACTCCATGTAAAGCTTGTCGCCATCACTACATCTGGTCTATTAGCAGGAAGTCTGTACCCTTGCATTGGTTTCAATAACGTGTTAAAGTTGCTAGACCCGTGCACAACCTTTTTTATCCACCTTTTACAGCCTGCTATGAAGGTTTCATCGGTTTTATTCATACCACTCTGGATAGCGCTATAGTAAAGAACCGTAGAAAAGGTATGGTTTAAATGGTTTCGAACCCATCTTGCATGATTTCGAAGGGACGCACTGTAGAGCTTTGCTCGAGTAACAAACCACATACTCAATTAACAAAAACATATTGGGATCAACATAGCTATTGTCTGTTCCCTTCACCTACAGAATAGAAGAGAAATGAAATCTTGTGGACCTTATTTAAACGGTTAGAATATCTAGACGTTGCAGACGACATCACCTTGCCATTCTCACAGTTAACTACAATGCTGAAGAAGACAGACACAATGTACACAGTATCACAGCAAGTAAGTGTAATGATCGTTACGTAGAAGTGACACAAATTGTTTTATTGAATCATCGACACGTTCAAGAAAAAATGATTCTTGACTTGCAATGGTTCGGAAAGATGACAGACGAAGAATTAGGGAAGATAACATGTGAAAGCCAGGTGAAACAGGACATTTAAGGAAGAAGGTGACTTTGGATAAACACTACACTACGAAAGCTTCATGATGTTGTTGTCCGACTCTAAAGGGAAAAGAAGGCAACGGAATTTCATGGAACACAAAGATAAGCACGAACGAGGACAATGCAAGAGCAGCACCAGTGAAGCCGAAAAGAACTTGAGACAATTGCTTGGACGAATCCTGCTTAGGCACGATTTGTTGTTATGCTCTATACACACAGAGATGATAAGGGAGAAAAAGAAGAGGAAAGTTCCGCCTTAAAAAATAAAAACAAATTAGCTACTAATGTTTGGATGGGGCCTATGTTTTTATGGCACACACTCCCTAATATTACGAAAAAGACTGCGTGCTTAGATTGTGGCCTGCCATCGTCAAAAAAATTATTATACAACTATTTCTAAGGTCTTGTTTCCCAAATCAACGTACCTTATTTCCTTACAAAGAATACAACTTGAGTTGCCACTGGAGTGTACAATGGTGTTGTGTCACCTCGTACAAAATATGTCCTGTTTGTATACTAATGATAATGCAGACATCTCCTCAAGAACTACGCAGAATGCTTTCTGTGAGTCAAAATTTTATGAAGAGCTTATTTCCGTTTCACGCAAGCTTGAGTGTGAATGTTAAATATGCGGGTGACTTGTTTGTTCAGGTCATTACTTGTGCTATACCTCTTCTTCTTCTTCTTTTTCTTCTTCTTCTTCTTCTTGGTCGTCGTTAGTTCTCAAACTCCCGTACAGAGTCCTGTAAGGGGCTTTACAAGTAGCAGGATGTTGTCCGGAGTACGGAATACCTTGTGTCGTAGTTGACAAATTGATTGCGATATTTGTATCTTTTGGTATTACACATCCGACTTGAAAAGACATTTTTGGGCTAGCCTTCTCCTTTCGATCCATTCTGCTTAGCAAATCTGCCCTGTTGCAGCCTGTTATCCAGGATCCACCACGTAAAGGCGTCGAATGACCTTGGCAGCTCTTGGTCGCTGGCAGCATCGCTAGCAGTCAGCTTTGGGTAGGTGACTGCTGCAATTCATGCACTGCTCAGCATCTTGATACCTCATGTGCCCTATTATAGGACAACCTTTACAATCTACAATAGAGACTCTAATACTCTAACCCTGGCGATGTTTGCCTACTATAGGACTACCTTTAACATCTACAATAGAGATCCAACACTCTAACCCCAACGACAAAGAGAATTTACTGAAATCTTTGAAGCAAACATAGGAGGTAAATTTCATCCCTGAACTTCTTCGAGGAAAATAATAAATCACTTACAAGTACAATGAAATATGTGCTTCTGAACACAGCAGTAGCATTTCTAGGAAAAAAACAAGAAAACACATGAACGTTAGATAACTGATACCATTTTGAAGTTATGTGATATGCAGTTGAAAATGAACAAGTTCAACAGAGAATCTGCTGAAACAGCAAGACAAAATAGAAAAGTGGATACAAATATTAGAAACAAAATTAAACAAGCCAAAAAAAAATGGAGAACCGATAAATGCGAGTGCATCGATGTGGGATTAAGACAAGTTAACATCACAATAGTATACGGCCCATTAAACAGAATTATAACAGTGCCTCAAAGTTTCTTGATATCTATCTTAGAAAATAACAACGGGTCAGTGCTCAATTAAAAAAAAAGCAATCATGAAAAGATTAAAAGAATACCGTATACAATACAACATAATTGTGAAGTCACACTTGATCGTGAAATATTCAACATCACATTGTGTGGTAATAGAGAACCAGGAATTGTATAAATTCTGAAGTATAAAGTTCAAAAGGCAAGTCACCAGGAGTAGATAATATTCCAGCTGAAAATCTGAAATGTAGAGTGGACGAAGCGGTCGATCGTATGGTATCGTCAGAAGATTTGGATCACGAAGAAATGGTCTACTGAATATTCCTAATAGTTAGTAACACGATTTCCGAAGAAAGGTGACCTACAAATGTGTAGAACTATAGAACTATCAGCTCTACCAATCATCCATACAAGGTGATGCTAAAGGTACTTCTAAACAAAATACCATCATAATCTGAAGAAATTCTGGCAGAAGAACAGGATGGTTTCACAAAAAATGGATGTACTATAGAATACATTTTGAACATCAGAATATTGTTCGCAAAGCACCTCCATTGTCAAAGGGAATTATATAAAAAATGTCATGGACTTGACAAAGACCTCTGGCCGTGTTGGCGTGACTGTGTGTGGAATATCATGAGACAATTTAACTTTGATACCAACATCATTGACCTTATTACAGCACTATATAATGATGCATTAAGTGTGTTTCTAATGAATAATGTCACTGGATCATTCTTCACAGCAACAGTTGGAGTACAGCGAGGATGTTTCTTATACCTGGTACTGTTCAACATATATTTAGAGCGTCTTACATAAAAGACACTCCAAAACCATAGTTTACCTATATCGAATGGCGGTCAACCTCTCTTCAACCCGCGTTTTGTGACGATATCGATCTTTTGACTGGATCCGGACTAGAACTCTAAGAACTAAGAACAACATTTTAAAGTAATCAAAACATATGGGAATTAACACAGAAAAAGCAAGATACGGGTGAATGTGCATTACAGAATGGCTTCTACAAATATGGTAATAAATGACCAAAAACAAGAAGAAGTAATTCCTTTAACTATGTAGTTTTCTGCATATGCAGTGATGGAAGATCTAATAAAGAAATTAAGACAAGGCTCGAGATGGCTGCAGCCGCCATGTGAAGACTGAACGTGATATGGAATTGCAGCCTGAGCATCGCAGTGGAAGTCAAGTTTTGTAAATCATTAGTGCTGCTTATTATTGTGTACTGATGTGAGAGCTGGACTCTAACTGCTGACACAGAAATATGGATACAGGCTTTTGAAAAATAAATGCGACAAGATGATTGTGTGCATACTTTATAAATAACATAAAACAAATGAGCGATAAAATAGATTTCCTGACAGGTCAACGGGAACCACTTCTGTAAGCTGAAAGCTGTCGAAAACCTACATGGTTTTAACATGTAACCAGATATGACCTTATATAAAAATAATATTGCAAGGAACATTTGAAAACGGAAGGAAGAGAGGAGGCCAAAGAAAGTTCTGGATTTATAACATCAAAGAATGAACAAGATATGATTTTCCCAAACTTGTTGGTAAAGCTGAGAATAGATACTAAGGATCACTTTGTGTGTTAATGTTTCCAGCGCACGGCACTTCTACAATACCAGCGGGTTAAAGGTTGATTGATTGATTGTTATCGATATCTTTAGTGCAGTGCTCCTCATTGCTTTCTGAGTGAGTCAAAGCTTCCCGACATTTGCTTTGCGCACATTCCACACTTTCCCAGCCACAAATCATGGCTCAAATGACCCACGAAATTCTAGAGATTGCAAGAGCAATATGTAGACGTTCCAGGTGACATCTTTGATTGTTTTATCTCCCAGCTTTATTTTTTCGAAAAAATAAAGGTTGATGTCTGACTGCGTACGATGAAGAAGAAGAAGAAGAAGGACAGTAAGATGTCTGAAGCATTGTGTTTTATTTGATTAATCTTCGGATCAACTCTACTGGCCCCATTTAGGCCGTTTAAGGATCGTTAGACGTCATCAGGGCTATAACTGACGAGCACATTGTCGTCCCAAATTGTAAATTGGTGAACCTCTTGCCGTCTTCATTTATGTTTTTCAGTTCAGTTTAAGAGCCATCTCCGCATCGAAGGTATGCTACAATTGATCCCCAGTGCAATCCATCTCTTGCCGTAATTGTGTAATCTGACATGACTTTTTTTCAGTCTATATCCTGATGTTATCCACTCACTTATAACGTTGTCTGGCTCTTAAGCGACTGCCTCTAGTCTACCCTTTAGTATGGTCTTCAACAAAGATGAATGTCTTGTTATATGGCAAAAAAATAACTTAACTAACCTTGATTTCGGTCTTAAATTCTCTTTTAACCGCAACGTTTGCAATACCTCCACATTTGTTTTCTTATCTTTCCAAAAATGCTCCCCCCCCCCCCCCCCCCCCCCACCTCCCCAAATCTTTTATAAACCCACTTTTCGAAGACTTCAATACTCTTTTCCAACTTGCTATCCAGTTTTCATGTTTCTGCTCCATAAAGTAGTGACGAGTATACATAACACTTGATAATTCTCATTTTCAATGTATGGTTTATCTGTTTGAATGTCATTATCTATCGCATTTTGGAATGCCATCTTGGTCACATCAATTCTTTTTCTGCTTTATTGTTTCACAGCTGCCTTCTTACGTTATTACACGACCTAGATAGGTGAAATTATGTACTTGTTCCAGTTGTTGATCTATTATCGGTAAACATGGTTTCTTATCACTTTTTCCATATATCAAAGTCTTTGTTTTATGTTCATATCTAATCCAAACTAATAGCACAATTACTATCGTCTAACAAGATGAAAAGAGCCAATGATGAATACAAAGCTATTGACTTATTTTGTTGTCACAAACTCCTGCAATTCTTGCTCACTTTTTGCCATGAAAAATGAACTATCCTTATATCTAAAGATTTTATATTTTTAAATGTTATGTCTTGTATACATGTTTCATTGATTACACCAAGGCCTTCGATACGGTAAAACATCAAAATCTGTGGAGAATCATGAAGGAAATGGGGTTTCGTTTGCATATTGTCCATCTCATTGAAACATTATGCCAAGATCAACAAGCCGATGTCCGAGTGTCTGGGCAAACATCAGATTGGTTTGCAGTACAAAAGATTGTACGACAGTGATGTATCCTCTCACCTTATCTGTACAACATATATTCGGAATGTATAATGAGAAATGTTCGAGAAGACGAGAACATTGAAAGTTTTGACTCATTTACGATTGGGGGGGGGGGGGGGGGGGGGGGTGGGGGGGTTACGAGATTCCAGAGTTACGATACGCAGATGACACAGGGATACTATCAAGAAGTAAAGAAGGGCTAGAGCAGCTACTTTCAGCCGTAAATGGACATAGTAAAGATCAAAACCTGTTTATAAACATAAATAAAGCAAAGATAATGGCCACCGACAAAACACAATGTCAGCATACATTTACAGTGGGCAGTGAGGAAATAGACCAGGTCACACATTGTGAATATCTGAGAACTGGTAACACCAAGACAAGGCAGGAATCTTATGATTCATGATAAAAGCGGCAAGTGCCTTATTGAGGAAAATGACGTACTGGCACGATGGACAGAGTACTGTTCCGAGCTATATAACTATGAAGGGCGAAACGAACCTGAGAAAACA
Source organism: Ariolimax columbianus (assembly GCA_036924085.1). NCBI lineage: Eukaryota > Metazoa > Mollusca > Gastropoda > Stylommatophora > Arionidae > Ariolimax > Ariolimax columbianus. Next base: position 110,733,111 of record JAVGWX010000004.1, on the reverse strand, counting down.
ATCCCCCCAACACCAACAAATATAGAGGATAACCAACTGATAACGAAGGAAGAGGTAATTGCAGCGGTAAAGACATTGAGAAGAGGGAAGGCGGCCGGCGTGGACAATATACCAGCAGAGCTCTTACAAGCAGGTGGAGAGGTAGTGGTGTAAGGCCTGACACACTTCTGCAACAAAATGTGGGCGACAGGAAACTGACCGGACTTATGGACGAAATCAATAGTTATACCGTTACATAAGTCTGGAAACCTAAAGCTGTGCCAAAATTACAGAACAATAAGCCTCATCAGCCACCCTAGCAAGGTCATGCTTAGATTAATCCTCGACCGATTGAACCCCCAAGCAGAGAACATCATTGCCGAGGAGCAAGCAGGGTTCAGACAGGGAAGAAGCACTACAGAACAGATATTTAATTTAAGGCTGCTAAGCGAAAAATATCTAGAATAGCAGCAAACACTGTATCATGTGTTTGTGGATTTTAAGAAGCCGTTTGATAGGGTATGGCATAAAGCGCTTTGGGCAACCATGAGGATGTATAAAATCAACGGAAATATTATAACGGTCCTTGAACACCTGTATGGCAAGGCGTCTAGTGCAGTTCTTGTGAATGGAAGGCGAGGGGACTGGTTTCGCACATCAGTTGGTGTGAGACAGGGGTATACACTCTCTCCAACTCTTTTCAATATATTCATTGAAGGAATTATGAGTGAGGCACTTGAAGGTCACGTTAGTACTTTCAAGATAGGAGGCCGAACGATTACCAACCTTCGTTTTGCAGATGATATCGACGGGTTGGCGAGTTCAGAAGTAAACTCCAGGAATGGGTCAGAAGGCTCGATGAAACAGCTCTTGACTATGGTATGGAGATAAACGCTGGAAAGACAAAATTAAAACCAACAACGCCACGGGCTTCAACAGCAGGATAAAAGCTAACTTTCAGGAACTCGAAGTGGTTGACCGTTTTAAATATCTTGGGTCGATTGTCAATGATGAAGGATCAAAATGTGATGTGTTGGCCAGAATAGCACAGAAAATAGCGGCGCTTGCACGGCTTAACAAAATCTGGCAAGATAAACGGTTAGCACTACGCACGAAAATCAGATTAATGCGTACACTGGTCCTGTCAATATTCCTCTATGCGTGTGAAACATGGACAGTTACAGCTGACCTTCAACGAAGGATACAGGCCTTGGAGATGAGATGTTTCCGAAAACGTGTAAACGTCAGGTACAAAGATCGAGTTACAAATGAGGAAATACGAGATAGAATTACAACAGCAATAGGGCCTTTCGAAGACCTCTTGGCCGCTGTCAAAAGAGGGAGACTCGCTTGGTACGGTCACATATTGATATCAAATGGTCTTGCAAATACAATCCTCCACGGAAAGGTGCATGGCAGACGACGAAGAGGCCGGCCCAAAAAGAGATGGGAGGACAACATAAAAGAATGGACCAGTCTCCGATCAGAAGAGTCACAGGCAGCGCCATCTGACAGAGGGGTGGCGTGAGATGGTGAGGATATCTTCATGTGTGCCCCAACGACCTCCCCGGTTACGGGATGATCTGACCTGACCTGACCTCAGCTCTAGAATTGACAAAAATCGCGACTGCTCGAAAGAAATCAGAAGAAGACTAGCTATGACAATTCAGAGACTGAACAGCCTGAATAAATTATGGCAGAGCACCAACAAAATGATAAAAGTAAAAGTCTTGAGAGCCTGTGTTTTTCCTGTGGCAGCTTATGGCTGCGAATCATATACGATTACCAAAACTTACAGACCAGGAATCGAATCCTTCGAGTCAAAATGTTACAGAAAGGTCCTCAGAGAAAAAAACACAAATGTAGACATTTGGCAAGAGTTTAGCATAGAGAAAAACTGGTTTATAAATTCCATTTTGCTAGAAAATGCAAATACTTTGGTCACATCAAGAGACACAACGGTCTCGAAAAACGGTGATGGAAGGTATGGTACCAGGCAAAAGAGGAAGAGGTAGACTAAGAAGACGATGGCACCAAGATATACAGGAATGCCTGGGTATGACTGGCGGAGGCTGGAGTTTTGACAAGAGAACGAGTTTCTTTCAGACAGACTGTGATGGGAGCGACGTTCTACAAAGGACATGCTAAATGATGAGTCTTGATCAAATCAATTTAGCTTCTGGAATATATCTTTGAGAGTATCTTTAAGGACTCCTATTAAAATAATAATAATAATAATATGTGCAATACCATGGTTTAATGTGAAGACCATACTGTGGTCTTTATTGCCTCAATCACTTTTTTGTAGTTTTGCAAAATGCGCTAATTTCTTAGAGTATTTATAACAGCATATGTTAAAATACTGCCAAAGGGTTTCTCGTATTCAGTACATGCAAGACAACAAGCAGTTGATCACTTGGAAGTGATCCGTTGTTGAGAACTCTTTCATGAATCCGGTGTGATTATGAGTTTTATGAATGTCGAGTTGCCTGAAGATTCTGTTGATAACAACTTTAGCAAATATCTTATATATTATCGATAACCAGGCAAATTAGCTGGAAGTTTTAAAGAATTTTAGTATCTTTCTTTTCGTGAACTTGGATAGTCTTTGAGGATTTCCACCGGTCAGAAATGCATGCTGTTTTGAAGCATTTATTATATTTTTTAGCCAGCTTAGCAGCCACAATTTCACACCCGCACCCAACGTCTATGAGACGTCTATAGTTACTAGGTCTGTTCCTGTAGCTGTACCTGATTTTGATTGCTTGGTGGCATGGAGGAATTCAGCAGGCTCAATCATTGCAACGGGTTCTATCTCTGTTGTTACCAACCTTTTTGGGATTTTATCTGCTGATCAAAATAGTTTTCCTTTGGATCCTATACTCCGTCTCTCTGCTGTGATGTCGTTATAACCCAAATGTAAGAGTCTTTAGACTGCTCCGGACTTCAGTCGCTTTCATTAGCGATACTGCGGGTATTCGTAATCGAACAAATGACATATTCTTTTATTCAGTTCGCAAAGCTCGATCTTGTCCAATAATCCTTCAACTTTAAGTCGCCTTCACATGTCAAGTAACTGTCTTGTCTTTTTCATAATTCGTGTGATCGATTTGGATTTAGGAACCTCTTTAGCATTAATACATTTATTGTGTATCTTATTATTTTGGCTACCATGATGTATTGGGACTCAGAGATTAATCAGCCTTGTCGTGTTATTTGTTCTGCGATTGTAGTACCATTGAGCAGTGAAATGGCCCTGTATTGCTGATTATATAAAGACAGGTCAAGTGTATTGAAAATCCAATTATAATAATAACTGCCCATCGTTACAGATGACGTTCCACTACATCATCCATGTACATTTTTGGTTATATTTTGTTTCTGCACTGGCTTTTATTTTTCGGCCCGGTGTTTGCTGGACTGCGTGTGACTTGTCAATGCTGACACGGGAGGTTCTTTTGCATAGTTTCACACTAGACCTTCTGCAGTCGTTGAAGATATTCTATCTACTTTTTCTTTCACGATCATGCTTCTGGTTTATGCTGTTTGCACACGATGACTGCCCCCTTCAGTACCCCACACCCCTTTTTCTGCATTTACCCAGTTCAAGATGATTTCTCATATGCGCTTCCAATTGTCTTCTACGTGACAGCATCTTAGAGTTTTTTTAGGCCGTCCATAATTCGCCTTATCGGAATACCTATTTTTCGCAAACTTTTCCTGAGCTCACTGTACACACATGTTCTGCAGTATGATGTCTGGCATGCTCTTAAGATGCCAAGTCCATCTCAGCTGTGTAACGATGCATAGATTCTTGACAAGTCTGCCCTTGTCAGAACCTCATTGTTTGTCCAGAATTATCATATGCATCAGATACATTCTGATTGACCTTCGGCTATTGCCTATGTTCAAACGATGTAGTACTTCCTATATTTGTAACAAACGTGATATAGGTGTACATTGTATAGTCAATTTCGCTTCAGTATTCAAATCTGGAGATTTCGATGCCCATCGTTGTCCGATAGGTTTCTTTTTAAAAACAAACAAAAACCCAAAATAATAATTTCTTGGTTTCCCCGAAGACGGTTAATCGTTCATATCATTGATGACGATGGTCATCCAAAAATGCTCCCAATTGGCACTCTCTTGTTTGTTGGCGGCTATTCTGGCGCTGGCATCGCCAAGGAGGAGCTTCTTACAGGCAGGGAGAGGAAGATACTGTTCAAAGTTACATTAGAACAGTTCATCTTCATCCTTGTCATAACCACTACCGGCATCACATTGTATCCCGAATACTGTGCGAAATCGAGCTTCGACACTACATGTAGTCACTAACAACGAGTCTAGATACAGAACTACTTGTGGCTTATCTGTCATCATCATTATATTCACCATCATCGTCATCTGGCTGACCAGTCTTGAGATTGGCAGGTAGGTTGTCTTAGTATGTTTCTCTGTTTTATCCTATACTATTCAGCTCACTTAATTCTAGCACAATCTCGATCTGTAGTATCTCTGCATACCTTGCGTGTAAAGGGGAGTCTTGGTCGTCTCCTTACCCTTTCTCACTAGATCTTGCACTTTAGTATCTCTGCATACCTTGCGTGTAAAGGGGAGTCTTGGTCATCTCCTTACCCTTTCTCACTAGATCTTGCACTTTAGTGTCTCTGCATACCTTGCGTGTAAAGGGGAGTCTTGGTCGTCTCCTTACCCTTTCTCACTAGATCTTGCACTTTAGTATCTCTGCATACCTTGCGTGTAAAGGGGAGTCTTGGTGGTCTCCTTACCCTTTCTCACTAGATCTTGCACTTTAGTATCTCTGCATACCTTGCGTGTAAAGGGGAGTCTTGGTCATCTCCTTACCCTTTCTCACTAGATCTTGCACTTTAGTATCTCTGCATACCTTGCGTGTAAAGGGGAGTCTTGGTCGTCTCCTTACCCTTTCTCACTAGATCTTGCACTTTAGTATCTCTGCATACCTTGCGTGTAAAGGGGAGTCTTGGTCATCTCCTTACCCTTTCTCACTAGATCTTGCACTTTAGTGTCTCTGCATACCTTGCGTGTAAAGGGGAGTCTTGGTCGTCTCCTTACCCTTTCTCACTAGATCTTGCACTTTAGTGTCTCTGCATACCTTGCGTGTAAAGGGGAGTCTTGGTCGTCTCCTTACCCTTTCTCACTAGATCTTGCACTTTAGTATCTCTGCATACCTTGCGTATAAAGGGGAGTCTTGGTCGTCTCCTTACCCTTTCTCACTAGATCTTGCACTTTAGTATCTCTGCATACCTTGCGTGTAAAGGGGAGTCTTGGTCATCTCCTTACCCTTTCTCACTAGATCTTGCACTTTAGTATCTCTGCATACCTTGCGTGTAAAGGGGAGTCTTGGTCGTCTCCTTACCCTTTCTCACTAGATCTTGCACTTTAGTATCTCTGCATGCCTTGCGTGTAAAGAGGAGTCTTGGTCGTCTCCTTACCCTTTCTCACTAGATCTTGCACTTTAGTATCTCTGCATACCTTGCGTGTAAAGAGGAGTCTTGGTCGTCTCCTTACCCTTTCTCACTAGATCTTGCACTTTAGTATCTCTCGTAGAAAATTTTCGTTTCGCACAATTTGTCCCAATATTTATCTTCACACGCCTACCTCAATGAGGGCATTGTCATTGAATCTTCTTTCTGTCCAACTCACTAGTTCGATTCTACGAAAGCACCGGATTTCAAACGCTTACAAGTTTTGTTTTGATTTTTTAACACTTGTGTCCTTGTTTCAGCCGTCAAGTAGTGTAATTGGCCAAACATGAGTAGTGATTATTATTTTCTTCAGTTCTAGTCTGATATTCTTTAATGCTAGCAATTAATGTTTTAATCTGAAACCTTTTTTTTGTCATTGCAGTTCTTGTCTTCATTTCTGTCTCATTGTGGGCATCTTCTGTAATGGTTGGACTGAAATATGTAAGCTTCTGTACGTTTTCTACTGTTTTTCCTATAGATGACAATAATTGTTTGAATATGTTGCTTCGCTATTACCAGTTTTATTAGATAGATAGATAGATAGATAGATAGATAGATAGATAGATAGATAGATAGATAGATGGATGGATGGATGGATGGATGGATGGATAGATAGATAGACAGACAGACAGATCGACAGACAGACAGACAGGACAGACATTTAGATAGATATATAGATAGACAGACAGACAGACAGACAGACAGGCAGGCAGGCGGGCGGACAGACAGACAGACAGATAGATAGATAGATAATCAGGAAGTGAAGAGTGGTCAAGGTCACAAGACATGCTAATCACGACCCTGCCTCAAATTTTCGTTCGTGCTCCTGTATACAGGTTGTGTCCCCTCAGTTCTTACAACGAGGTGGAACTTGTCACTAATACATGTGGTAATGAACTTACTGAAGGTTCTTATTGCACTACGACCAGTTTATTTTCCTAAGTACGCCTCGTGATGTAATTAGCTACAGAAAAAATATCGTCAACAGTTAACACAACTCAAGTATGACCGGGTTAACGTTATTCTGTCGCCTAGGTCACGGTATCATTTATTCATATGTTGCAGGGTTACTTTTAGAGCTATCACCACTTTATTACTAATTTTCTTCCTTTCCACTGTGACTCCTTAACTCACACTTTAATTAAACCACTAACAATTCTTTTAACAACAGCAAAACAATGAATGTTTATTTGTTTTACATTATACACATTATAATAGTAATAATAAGCATGCGAATCATTAGGGGGATTCGTTGTGAACACTTCTCAAACTATAATGACTTTCAAGAGGTGCGTGCAATTAGCACAGGTCTTTCTCTTGCACTAAAATTACCCAGAGTTCTAATCACATGTCAGATCTAGCAATTGTTCTATTCGGCGTCTATATCACTGTGCGTTGATATAATGCTGTCTATCTACTTGTTCTCAGTTCTCATCTCTATGTCTTCGCTCGTTTGGTGGTCTTATGTTCCACCTCTCAGCTTATACAACGTAGCTGTCGTCTGGGCTCCTGTCTCGCCTCAACGTCAGGAACTCGGCGACTGCAGATGTGCTCGTGCCATTGTCAGAGGACAGTGGTTCTGTTACTCTGGTTATCAGGCCAAGGTAACACATGTGTCACGACGTGTTGTCCAGGACGACAGCTTCTTATTGAAGCAGCAACACGTCTCCCTCTGACAGGAATTTAGACGAATGTCACTCAGGGAATTGGAAGTCAGGTCACGAGTGACAGGTGTTAGCGACGACTCGAACAAAACTTCACACTCAGACAAAACATCACACTCAGACAAATTCTTACACGTGCATGGTTTCTCGTTGCCTTTCAGTGTTGGTCTGCTTCGGTGACTTCTAATCTAGTTATTCACTGGTTATGTTCTGTCGTCTGCCTGGCTTCTACTCTGGTCTATCTCCTACCCACTGACTCCTCGGTAGTCTTCTCTTCTCTGCTCTTTCTGATTTGTCTTCCCTATCACATTCATCCCCCAGCTTATATACTAAGCTCACCGCTTTGGTCAATGACTTCTATTTTCTTGAGTTCAATTCCCTCAAACTTGATTTGAACTGGCGTGTGGCCAGAGAAAGGATACCATATTTTTCAACCTACTATGTGACCTAGAAGGTCGTGGAATTCTCAGTAGAAATCGTGGGAAGGTAGCTATTTTGGCTGGACAGTCTTAAACTGTATTGTTTGAGAATTAAGGACATTGCCCCGTTCAATGAACTCACCCTTCGGGCAGTGTTCATAAGTTATCTGTGGGTACTAGGAACGGTATTTTTAGGGCTTCCTTGGTGTTGGCTCGTTGGACTCTTGTAACTCTGTGACATCAGCACGAATATTAATAACATCACTGCACATAATCAAATCACATTCTATATTTAATTCAGTAGCGACATGGGGCTGCCACTACATTTTTCGTCGTTTCTGGAAGCCTTTATCGAAACATGTATGAGCTCTCGTATAGGAGTTTTCTATGGCACTTTGCAGTTCATGATAAGTATACCAAACTCTACTTAGTCGTCTTTGACTACTTGCATAGAAGAGGACAGTGGACCTTGTCTCTCTTCCCCGTTGTGTGGATCGGTTATGTTCTGTTTCTAAAAATCGACGTGACTGCACTCCTGGCATACCCATATGGGCTCAGTTTCTCTCAGTAAATGGTATGGATGCTGATGGTCCCTGTAGCTCGTTGGTTGTACAGTCTGTTACTTTGTCCTCTCGTACTCTACTCCAATCGAACCCCGTTTAATGTCAAAACTTTGCAGCCAATGTATTGCTGCTTTATCTATTGCAGTGTCCTCATCTAACAGGCGGTCATTGATTGATTTCAAAATGTCGTTTCTATTCATCACTAACGTGCCCTTGATGGTAGCTTGGGAAGCCAAGATGTCAGCTCTTTCGTTAACCTCAACTCCAGCATGATCAGGACAGTAGATCCATGTCAACCCCTGGAGCTTTCGAGGACTCAGCATATGCTATCCACTCGTATCTAAACCATGCATTTTGTATCTTCTGAAGAACGGTTTTGCGTGTCTGTCACGAAATAAGTCTCAGTTATCCATTTCAGCGCTGAGGTCACATTTCCATATACATTCTTCTTTTTCTTCTTCTTTTTCTTCTTCTTCTTTTTCTTTTTCTTCTGTGTTCGTTCTCAATCTCCCGCTACCTGCAAGTAGCAGGATGTAGTCTGAAGAACGGAATCCGTTGTGTCGCTAGTTTACAACTTGACTGCGATATTTGCACCTTTCGGTCCGACACACGTTTCACATTGAATAGTGTGAGGATGTCCAGTAGTTAATCGATAACCGGCAACACAATCAGACGAAATAGGATGACCAGGAGGCGCTGTTCCAAGTTGGCAGCAGCCATAGTCTTGAGTGCTCAAATCCCTCGCTTACATCTTTGTATGGTTTGGTCAACATGACAATAATAGGAGAAACTGCGATCGAATGCCACTCCGAGGTATTTCAACCTGCCACACCTGTCAATGGTGAATCCCTTAAATGTGATGACAGGGAGTTCAGCCGTTACTATGGAATTATTCACAGAGCACCATATCATGCAGGCCTTATTTAGATTGTTCTTGGAGCTTGAGTCGCAACACCACTGTGATATTGCTTGCAATGTTTCCTTGATGTCTTTAACTAACTCTTGCTTTTCTGTGCTAGTACTGTACGTTTGGACGTCATCTGCAAATGTTAACGTTCACCCTGTCCCTGTGTGTTGAATATTGGCCACTTTTACTATGTAGATATTGAACAGCACCGACGAAGGCGGAGACCTTTGAAGCAGTCGTTGCCACATTCACTTCGGATGCCACGCGTTATTCCCACGTCTAATTTCTTAACAGGCATCTCTGTCGTTTTTGTCAATCTGGAAAACATCTCAAGTGAAAAAAAACCAGACCTTTCTCTTTATCTGTCTGCAGATGAGTTCCTGTGGTGTCTTGAATGTTGGGGATAAACTGGCCTGTGTTCTTTCCATTCATCTTTCGATGCATGTGCCAGACTATTGGAGCGTAGTATCATTATCCATACCCGTTCGTCTTTGGACTCCCTAGCTAATTCTTTCAAGGAATGTATGGCTCTGCATTTTACCTCGTTCTTCTCATTCAACGTATCGACATTAGCGCCTGATCTCTTTCTGGCTTTCCGACACTCCTTTGTTGCTGCCTCCTTTTCTCTCTAGTCCGTCTCAACTGCTTGATTCTACCAGGGTGGTTGAACAAAGGAGAATCTAGTGGCCCTGCGTCCAATCGTCTGAAAAAGCTTGTTCTACATTATCATGTTCATATGTATATATGAACACCTGTTTGACTCTCCTGTGTCTGGTGTATTTTCCTCTGTATATAAGTACGACACATGGCAGGGGGTCTCTCTCTTGTGCCACTAATACGTCCCAGTGTTGTGATGGAGCAACATCACTGGATATAAGTGCCAAGTCGATAGCCCCCATCCGTATCCCCAGATCGAGATGCTAGTCTAGTTGGACGTCCGCCATTCACGACAGTGAGGTCTGTGTGAACTAACAGCGACCCATTGCCTATTTTCAGTGGCATTTCCCCAGTCCTTTGACCAAGCATCAAAGTCACCTGCAATGAGGCACTTTTTGACACGCGACTGATAATTCTGACAGAAAGTTCCACCTTACGTCCTCGAACAGTGTCGAATATTTATATAATGTTCGCGAATGAAGATTCCGTATAGGTCTCGAAAGCGCCCTATGACTCACTTTACATTCTTTATTTTCACCCATGCATTACAAATGCCGGCACGCCTTCCAGTTAAACAAACTCTCGATACATCTTTTGGAATATAAGTGTATTTGTAAGTTGAGCGTTACACATGCTATCATTTGTGAATTAATCATTCATATTATTTTTAAAATAAACAAAGATCATGGCATAAAGAAGAATACTAAATACAAATGGAAAAGTAATGTCAAGTAGCTGTACATGATATTCTTCTGTTCTTGACAAAATCAGATGGACCGCAAATGACTCATTCCCCAAAGTTGTTGTACACATTGTTAGATTCATTGTACAAATGTAGAACTTGGTACAGAAGAGTGTACTGCTGAACTGTTGGTATTATCTGAGGTCTTATAGCTTTGATAGCTCCAACAACAAGAGGAACCGCCAGGTGGTGGTCATTGTCCAGTCTGTCCAATAGCAGGGACATAACACACACTAGCCCGCTGTAATCTGCACCATTTCTACACATGTACACAGTTCTTCCACCTCCTATAGGGCTACATGAGCGTACCATCTTGACCAAGGCCAGCAAATCTGACGGGTTCTTATTGACAGAGTTGCCTTTGCATGTCAAGTGTATTAGCTGATGCTGTTTCTCAGAATTTCCAGGAACAGGATTTGCTGTTCTTGTATTTGTGTTCACAGTGACAATAACAATTTGCTTGTTCCACAAAACACCTGAAGATAATTCCTCTGTTTTTATTTTACAATGTGGCACAGAGACCTCATCGTTTTCATTCATAGGAAGGTATCTACCAATGGAAGAGTCAATCGGCATCATGTCCTGCTCAAATGCGACCACCAAAGTGACCTTGTACTGTGTGACCATTCGCCAGAAGTCGGTGACAGTTGCAGGAAGTGGTATCTGTGTCAGGATTTGCTGGTTCTTCTTGCTGAAGCTTGGTAAGAAAACAGCATTGATGTAATCTCCCACGCCTTCATCACCAGCATCCATCAACATGACTCTGTAGTCCTCCTTGGCTAAAACGTTTTGAAACCTGTTCTTGAGTTTATTGTTAAGAGTTTGACTGTTCTCATACGTGCTGTTGAAGTCTCCTATGTCCTGATCATCTCTGTGACTTGTGATATCATCACTTATAGCGCATATAGCTGTATACTCTAGCTCTAGGTTAGACTGACCTACTTTTGATGTACTTTCTAAAACCTTAAGTCTCTCTGAGATATTACTTGCTACAACTGTTGTTCCCATACATGCCATTGCCACCTGAGCTGCTCTGTGCAGGAACTCATACTGGGCAGGAGTCTGTACCATGTAGGATCTGTTATGTCTCAGTTTTTGTACTACAGTAAAGAAGTCCATCTGGCCAGTGTCCACGACTTCCCTCAAGACGTTATGTAGAGCAATAAAAGTCCCAGTACGACCAACCCCAGCGCTACAATGAACCACAATTGGTTTGTCTGTAGAGATCGAGGCAACCCTCTGCTCAAAGTCCACGAGACTCCAGGCTGTAGAGGGGACATCTTTGTCAGGCCAGGCAGTGAAGTGAAACTGGGTCAAGTTATGTATATACTGACCTTCTTGTAGAAGCTGCAGTCTCCTGATGGTGTAGTCTGCAAATACTTGGGTGGTTGTCAACTTGACCTTGATGTGACCTGCGTTCAACTCATCATCTTCAGGCCAGTATCTTTCACACTTTGTCTTTCCGTCTTCTACTAAATTTGTCAACATCACGACTACCTCAACACCTTGTTCTGACAACATTCGAACAAAATCATTCATAATAACTTTTGTAGGACCTTGTGAAGCGACGAACTTCCCTTGTTCTTTGTAACCATCAACAAATGAAGCGTTAATGTAATCGCCATGTTTCTTCTCTGGACAGACCTTTAGCAGTACTCGAGAGTGGTCATATGCGGAGATGTTCTTATAACGATTCTTATGTTTGTTTTCCTCACTCATCCCTGTGGATGATGTGGCAGCAGTATTGTCAGGGATGTCATTAAACTGTTGTTGGAAGAAGGTTTTGTCATGTGACGCCATGAAGCTCGTGAAGTCATCACTAGCAATAGCTGTAGAGCTCACACCAGAGATGGCGTTGTAGTAAACTTTATCTTCTGAATATTTTCCAATTGTGTGATCTTGTTTGACCGCTTTTTGTGACGATGCATTTTTGATTGAGGGTTTTGGTTTGTATTCTATTTTGTTATCTGAGTTCGTTGATCTTAGTTCTGTTAATTTGATCTGTTCATTATAATTGGAGGTAGCAGGCTCATTATTGACTACTACAGCAGACATATTTGTATTTGTCTTAGGATTGCAGTACCTCCAGAGAATGACTCCAACTACTGACAATACGATCAAGACAGCCAGGGCAGCTAAAGCCCCGGCTACGGCAGCAACAGGGAACGAGTCTTCATTCATTACTGTGTACTCACATTTTGGTGTCTGGTATCCATTTCGGCAGCCAAGTAAACACGTGCCATCATTGTGGTGACATGAAGACACGGAGCTGTTGGTCGTAAAACAGAACTGGCTACAGGTAGAGTTACAGCCTTGACCATATTTCCCAAGGTTACAGGGCTGGTCACAGCTCTCACCATGGAAACCAGCAGCACATCCTGACGGACATCCTCCAGTGCTCACAAAACATGCGTCACTCTTGATAGCACAGTTACATGTGTGCTCACATTCACGTCCGTACATTGATGGCGGGCACACAGAGTCTCCATATAGTTGTACCTCACACATATTGAGAAAGGGATTTGGTCTCTGTATGCTTACTAAAGAGATTGGTTCTATCCCTGGTACGTTTTGTATTATGTATGGTATAACTATAGCCATCCTGTGTGTGTAGTTAAATACAATGACTCGATCATTTGTGAAACTTCTGAGAGTAAATTCTCGTAGTCGGGATGCAAACCTGCTTCTGGAATAGATAGCATATCGGTGTATCATATGTTCTTGGGATAATGTCACATTCCAAGTTGGACTATCATCTCCTGTATCGGTAGACATACAACTGCCGTTCTCCCACCGACTGTCGGCGTTACCGTCGACTACATTGCTAGCGCCAGCCCCACTCTTGTAGGATTGATCATAATACGTGCTGGACTGGTTAGTCCACTGACGAAGTGCTACATTACGACCTCCACTTATATAAAGAGAACAGAGAGACGAAACTCCGTCACCTGTAAGACGCACATATCGAACTGTCACATTCAGGTCACAGTGGATGTCCAGTGTTCTTTCATTAACTGTGGCGTTTCTCATATTCTGACACCCAATGCTATCACTTTCTTGTATTGCAAATGTCACATGAATTTCATGAAGTAGTAATGAGTCATTTACCTGTATCCTTAGCCAGGTAATGGGCAACTTTGATGACATATCTATTATTGATATTGTTTTGCCAGTATTGCACGTTTTCTCATCGTTATCGTGCAGCCACTTTAGAGATGCCGATGGAGGGTAAACATACATTAAATCCACATACTGACATCCTGGACCAAACCAGCCTTTTATACAACCACCAACAGAACACGTACCATTATCGTCACACTTTTGGTTGGAACAGCGACACATGTACTGACAGCTAGACCCAAACCATCCTTGATCACATGGTTTTGCGTGCAAAGTCTGAGACCAGGCCAGGGTAATGCATATCGCCCATATCAGATATATTACAAAAGACGTATCTTGTGGGAATCTCATAGTTACAGTTGAGTTATAGGAGGTACAGTATCTTGTGGGAATCTCATAGTTACAGTTGAGGTATAGGAGGTACAGTATCTTGTGGGAATCTCATAGTTACAGTTGAGTTATAGGAGGTACAGTATCTTGTGGGAATCTCATAGTTACAGTTGAGTTATAGGAGGTACAGTATCTTGTGGGAATCTCATAGTTACAGTTGAGTTATAGGAGGTACAGTATCTTGTGGGAATCTCATAGTTATAGTTGAGTTATAGGAGGTACAGTATCTTTTGGGAATCTCATAGTTACAGTTGAGTTATAAGAAGTACATTATCTTGTTGGAATCTCATAGTTACAGTTGAGTTATAGGAGGTACATTTTCTTGTATTAATCTCATTAGTTACAGTTGAGTTATAGGAGGTACAGTATCTTGTGGGAATCTCATAGTTACAGTTGAGTTATAGGAAGTACAGTATCTCAACTACGACATGTATGTGTCCTGCCTATCGGCCTATGTTTGTCTTAATATCCTAAATCTAATCTTACTTCAAATTGCTACATTACTTCGTTTGAAGTCTTTCTTTTGAGGTCTTCGCCTTCATTTATCCATTTTATCGTCAATAACTCCACGAACAATTGAGTTTCTATCTTTTGAGTTCCATGTGTTCTAAATTATTTAGGAAGATGTTTCTTTCTAACCAAGATGGTGCGCTCATTCTCGGTGGGGTGTGCAGAAGTGTTGGGAAACCTACTACCCTAGAGGGGCAGCTATAACCTAATACTGTAAACTTCAATAAACACACAAATAGAAACATCAATAGTGCCACGCATACTATATGTTTGAACTGAATCTTGTAGCTGTCATTTAGGAATGATCATTTTCAAAACATTTGCATTCTTCCACTTTCAATTTCTAGGAAAACAAACGAATCTCTTATGTTATATTTGGCGTGTATCTACTAAAGCTTTCTCTCAAACCCAGCCCATTGCACCACACGTATCTGTGGTTTTGTCTCAAACCCAGCCCATTGCACCACACATATCTGTGGTTTTGTCTTTATGAATTGGGAGATGTGCAGCTGGATGAGTTAAAGAGCTTTCTATAGCCGATATTGTTACACCTCTTGATATATTTTTATTTTGTGTCTGTGTCCAGTTGGGTCCTTCGATTCTTCAATCTGAAAAAGACCACATAACATAGTTAAAGTACCACATACTCTGATTTACCATGTTGACATTCATCTCGACTTGTGTACATTTATCTCAACTTGTGTACATGAGACAATAAGACTTCCCCTGTTTTGGTACAGCACTACCACACCTATGTGTTACTGTGGCCAAAGGGGGACGGCATGGGCTGGTGGTTAAGTGACACGGCTCACAACATAAAGGTGCTGGGTTCGTTCCCCATTGCAGCTGCGGCCATTAGCCTGGGGAAACAAATCCTTTGAAAACGCAGGAGGAAGCAGAGCCTTACATAAAATGGATACCAAAGTCGAATGCACTGGGTCGACAGGTACAAAATTAAACACATTGTGCAACGCACACGGCCTAGTGGAATAAAAAATAAGACGAACGCAGAAAAAAATAACCAAACTAGAGCCCAAAAGATAAACAAAAAACAGTTAGACTGTAACCTACTTAACATGTTGTATGAAGCAAATAAGGAGGTCTGGATATGGGGCCAGATAATCAAATGAAAATTAAAAGCCACAAAGGAAACAAAAAGACATCTAAACTCCAAATGTACAAGATGTTCCACTAAAAAACATCAGTAAATTAACGATCACCACCTGACATGTAAAGAAAACAAGCACATGATCCAACTTTTAAGTAACTTTTCAAATCCACATGGCCTGCATTAAAATTGGAGAATAATAGTGGATGAGAAACACACAGTGTTGAAATACAGTGAGCGTAGGATAGTCGGCATTTTTGATACGCGGATGTCTTTATCGAGGGCATACAAAAACTAAATTTGTGTAGAAAACAGCTAATATATATATAAAATATATAATATAATAAAATAAATAATAAAAGTGAGGGTCACTATATCTGAGAGGTAAGGTACTCGCTAAAGAAGAAACGGAAAACACAACAGCGATGAACAGTGAGTTTTGGGCGTCCCCGGGTCTCAAAGAATGTGAGACCGGCACCTAGTTCTATCGGAAATGGACGATAAACTTGGAGGTGCCATGCATACGTAAAAGAACAATTTGCAATTTAAAAATCTAACAAATTCAGGCTGTTAACAGATGTTAGGGTAAAAATGATAAGGCTAACGAAAGTCCTACCTAATAATGTCCTGCACGAACTACACAAAAAAAGAAGCTGCCCCTTCATTATACCAAGGACACAACAGGCCAATCACCTTTTTGTCTGCACATTTGATTATTTGCGCTGAAAATCACGGAAGTAGAAAAATCAAAATATATCCAACCTGCAAAGTCATTTCTTTTTAAGTAATTCACTATCGTTGCATGTCAAACTTAGCTGGTGTTTTATGTTTCTACTTTTTCATGTTCATTATTGATATGGGGCGTAATGCAGACATAAGCAATTCGTATTGTTCTGGAGGTCACATAGCACAGTTACTAGTCACACTGCTATTGTGAGATGAACACAGTTTTTGTCGATCTGACCGAAGCCCTTGGCACCGTCAATAGGGATGGCTCTGGCAAATCATTGCCATGTGTTACTGCCCCTGAAGTTTCATTGGGGTTGACCGCCAATTTCATGATGACACGATGGCTTGTGTACTGCACCAAAGAGAATTGTCTGTAGCCATCCCAGTGACCAACGGTGTCAAATAGGGTTCTGTACTGGCCCCGTCACTCTTAGCATTAGCTTTGCTCACTAATGTCGTACATGGCGCTGCTACTGGCATGCAGTTCAGGTACAGGACGCAAGGTGAGTTGTTCATCCGGGAGGGGGGGGGGGGGGGCGCTGAAATCCTACACCACGGTGTGGGAGAATCTTTGCTCTCATGTTCGGGAACGATTGCGCCCTCAAAACTTTCTCAGAACAAGGTATGCAGTCTACCATGATGAAGTTTCCGCCGGCATGCAGTAACTTTGATTTTACGATCAACACTAGGAAAACGGAGGTACTCTTCCAGTATGCCACTGGGAGATCCGCATATCAAACCAAACATTAGTGTACAGAACCAATGTCTCCAGAAAGTCGACAGATTCACCTAAATAGACAATACCCTAACCAGAAAGGCGAGTATCGACTGTAAGGTCAACAACAGGATTGCTAAGACGAGCTCTGCGTTTGGGATCCTTCAAGAAAGCGTCTGGAACTGACAAGGCATCAGGGTCACCACCAAGAAAAACGTGTATCGTGCTATAGTGTTATCCGCTCTGCTGCATGCCTGTGAAACAGAAACAGTGTATAGCTGGCATGCCAGACAGCTAAATCGCTTTCACTTGAGCTGTCTGCGTAGGCCGCTGCGTATCAGGTGCCAGGACAAAGTGCCTAACTGAAATTCTTAGCAAGACTAACATGCTGAGCATCCATATACTTTTGCAAAAAGCTCAGATAAGATGGACGGGACATGTTGTTTGCATGCCTGATGAGTGCATTCCTAAGCAGTGTTTTACTGTGAGCTCACAGTAGGCAGACGCTCCACTAGTGGGGCAGAAGAAACGTCACAGAGATTCCTTGAGAGTGTCTCTGAAAAGTTTCAATAATTAAATCAACTCCTCTTGAGTGTTGCTCAAAAACGATTCCCCAAACGGCTCCCCACATGTAAGAAACAAATGGAGAAGAGCATGCCGTTCCAGGATTGATCTTTACACATTTTGCAGCAAAAGTATGATGTAGTCACCTTCTTAACATGTTCTTGCAGTTGACGTTTTGCATATATCATATCAACTGTCCAACGACCAGCACGAAAACCACACTGATTTTCATGGAGTAAACCCTGCTCAAGGTAGCCATATAGGAGGTTGAGCAGGACTCATGTTAGAATTGTGCCTGTGATTGGCAGCAGAGAGATACCGCTGTGATTGTCGCAGTATTGACGGTTGTCTTTTGCTTGTACAAAAATACAATTGTGGCATCCTTCATCTTCTGTGAAATTGTCTCGATTTTCCAAATAAAACGAAAGAGTGTAATACAGCATTACTTTGAATCTCCACTGTCTTGTCGTGAAGCCAAGCATCCTGCATGGTCCTGACCCTGCGTTGCACAACGTTACGTATGTTTTTTAATGCAGTCTTCTTGGACGATGAGGAAGGGTCGCTTTGAAACGGTTCGAGCAGGCGGTGCTTTTCAACTAGCCTTGTTTGTGACGAACCAGTCATTTCTCATACGAGTCATGTGACCCAAGCACCCATTTGCAGAGGGGAATAATGTTACTTGAACTAGCACTAGTTAGAGCGATGTATATCTTCCTTCTGCATACCTAATTCATTAAATAATAAAATTAATAGTACAATGGACGTTTTCCACGGGTCAAAGGTATATTCATATCGCCTATTCGCTCTACGCGAAGCATAGTAGTAGTAGTAGTATTAACCCCATTCAGACATGACTATAGGATGATATGACTTCAAGTGATAAGCAAAATATATATACTTAACTTTTCTTGTCTTCTCTCTCGTTGCGGCGTTGTCGTTTTCCTTCTCTGTGTTGCAAGAGCTTCTCTTCAACACGAGTGAGGTGGCCCGTCAGGGTACATCTCCATTTGGATGTGTCTGCAGCTTCGTCTTCCCATGATGTAAGACTCATGCTCATGGTCTTCATTTCACGCTTACACACATCTTTGAACTTCAACTGTGGTTGGCCGACTGTTTTGTAGCCCTCTGTCAACTGTCCATATTCGTAGGATATCTTTGGGAATGCGACCATTTTGCATGCGACGAACATGGCCAAGCCATCGTAGTCTTCGCCGTCTAAGAAGAGTATTCATGTTTGAAGGACCGGTGCTAGAGGGCACCTCCTCTCTTTCAACTAGTTGTGCATTCGATCTGATATTCCCGTTGTTCGCATTTTGAAGAGGAAGCCAATCCTCCAAACTCGATCAAAGGCTTGTCTGTGGTCAACAAATGTTGTCAGCACATTGTTTTTATACTACTAAACCGGACATACCCCTCGTGTGAACCTTATCAGCGTGTCCATTGTCTATTTCTGTCTTTTGAAACTTAATTGGTAGGTATTTCGTATCTTGGAGTTTTCAAGCATCCAGTTAATCACCGTTTAGCGATTTTGTCTTGCTTTGATATACGGGAGATCGATCAATAACTTGTTACTAAATTTGATGGTTTGTTTTTCTTTAGGACTGGAGTGATGGTGGGTCTTCTCCTCTCTTGGCAGCATACTTTCTCTCCTAGTGTTGTGAATGAGATCAAAGATATTCAAGCTCGTAATTTAATATATTTTAGATAATTTCGTTAGTGAGTCGGTCAAGTACAGCCGCTTTACATTTCTTGATATTTGTAGGGGCAGCTTTATGTTCTAGGAGCGTCAAATTCTTGTCAAAGATCTCCCAGATGTATATTGTTTCTTCATCATTTGGTCAATGTTCTCGTAGCCCCGTCTAAATTCTTGTCGAAGACCTCCCAGCTGTATGCTGTTTTTTTATCATTTGGTCAATGTTTTGGTAGCCCCGTCTAAATTCTTGTCAAAGATCTCACAGCTAGATTTATGCTGTTTTTTCATCATTTGGTCAGTGTTTTGGTAGCCACGTCTAAATTCTTGTCAAAGATCTCACAGCTAGATTTATGCTGTTTTTTCATCATTTGGTCAGTGTTTTGGTAGCCCCATTTAAATTCTTTCGTTATTTATTACCGAAAGTGATTATTACTGAATTTTACAATATGAGAGTATAATTTTTTTAAATGTTTTTCATTTCCTGAAACGTTTAAATTAGGAGCTTTACTGTCTTTCCATCTTATTAGGTCAAAATCTTTAGCATTTTTAACAAATGTCTTTCTATTTGCATGCTTGTTCAATGTTTTAACTTTGGAAGTTGCCTGGTTATAATTGGTTTTGTTAGCAAGTGTGTGCTGTTTTTCGGCATTGTCCTTCATTCTTTGTGTCTGTGGTAGTGGTAGGCAATTCTGCACAGTTTTAACTTTTTTCTGCATCCTCGCCGATGGCTTTTTTTACAGATTGGAGCAATGCGTAGTGGTTTTACAATAGACCTCGTCTGTATCCTGCTTCATGTCGATTTCTGGAAAACGTAAGTGTACTTGTCTCCTGGGAAGCTGCCAGTTCGCCGTTTTTATGTCAGCCTAGATTATGTGTAGCGCTTATATATTAATTGGGGTCATGGAAGCATACTTGTCACTGTTCTCTCCAGGGGTTGAAGAGCGACACGGGCCGTGGAAAATAAGGCGATGCCCGGCGTCCCATTCGGCGTCCTGCCGGGGACGTATCATGTACATCTGGGTTGGCTATATCATGAATCTTCCATCAGCGTTGCTAACTCATCCGTAGTTATGGTATGTTTGACATTTCCATCACCTGGGAGATCGTCGCAAAGGGACAAAGGCCCAGTTTCCGCTGGTCTGAATATCTTCGCCTTCCATGGGTATGATTAATCAAGTTTAAACAGTAAAGAACGAAGCAACAATGCATTTGACCCATGTGGTCGCGTATATTGGTGCAGTCCAGAGAGGGTTCTGCAGCTACACATTGGGCTTCACCTAACCCTCAGCCTGTCTCTCTCTATGGATATGTCAGGCTAAGATGATCCTTCTAGCAGTACAACTCCAGCGCGCATAGGAAAAGTAGGTTCTTATAAGGAGAGAAGGAATGCTATAGAACTCATGGATAAAACCAATAGAGTCCGACACAAAAATAACACCGGGAAACGTTGAAAAGAACTGGAGAAAAATAAGCAGACCAAGGCTGCTTGGAGAGGCGTTGTTGAATATCGATACATCTCATAGCAATAAGGGAGAAGAGCCCTGCCTTTATTTTATCATGTCTAAGACAATTTGTGAATGCTACAACTGTCTGCCCTATTCCTTTACAAATAACAATTCGGCTATGAAAGGTTAATTCAACAGTCAAGTAAAACCTTTTTAACTCCATGTAAAGCACATGATTACAACAAATACTCGACAAATTCCTCTGTCTTGATCTATTCGCTCTGTCTTGGATGGTTGACTTCCTTTTAACTTTTAATCGACATGTCCATATTTGTTGGCACTATCGTGGCGTTCAAGTTTATACATGGGGAGATAGCCAGCCCCATGCCGAACCCTCTTTAATCGTCTCTTACGACTTGCTTGCCATGTGCAATGTCCTACATTTCTTTGCTTCTAATTCTGGCCCCGGTAACACTAGGCACTACTAAAGCCTAGATGTCGACTATATTTAATCTGATGTCACTAAAAAAAATAATACTGTGGTGGAACAAAAGAATGGTAATTCTTAAACAACGACAACTATTTGGATGTACCTTTTTCCGTAACGAAGAATACACCTGGAGCTGCCAATCACTGGAAAGTACGAACGATGATGCCTGTCGTCCAATTCACAGCAAGCCCTGTTTCTGAAGCATCGTTAATGAAGACGAGACTTCACCGCTCACCAGCAACATAGAACGCTATCTGCGACACGAGTCTACATTTTGTAAAGAGCTCATATCCGTTTCATGTTAGTACAATTGTTTTGTATGATTATTACTCATTGTTTGTCCAGTTTATGTTATGTTATATATAGATGTACATACGCACAGACGACATCACAGCACGTCGAGCAGACACATAGGTAGTAAGTTACTTAATCTGTCTTCATATTGTGTTGTTTTAAAGTATATGAATGGTGCCATTCATGTACTCAAACAGACGCCCAGGTATTTATAATACCTACGTCACTGACCTTTACAAAATTACCACATCAATTTTTTTGAATAAACTAGGTAGTTTGTCGTGTGGTTCGCTCAAGCCCCATAGTTTATCTATCCATTAGATTTGGTGAGAGGAATGCTGGCACTTCGTCCTTCTTGTGGAGCCACACATACCGGAAGAGTATTTTCTACTCTTTCTTTGTGCATCCTCTCCACAAAGACCATATGTATGTGTGGTCCATTTCTAATCTGTTCTACAAGTGACACTTGCGCTTGTAATGGAATGCTCTCAGTCTGAATATTGTCCTATATAGTACGTTTCAGTCATAATCTCTTTCAGTATGTACCGTAGGATAATAGCACTTATGGTTCGGGGGTATCGTTGGTTATACACACTTCTGGTTGTATCCCTTTTATGAGACTATCTTTATCATCTTCTATAGAGACTCCATTCCCAACGACATGTACCTGCTATAATGCAACCTTTACAATGTCCGCTGACGCAGTTGTGCACACCCTGAAGGTTTAAGACCTCAATTTGGATCCTGAGGAGTTATTTCGGGGATAAACACATATCTTGTTGGAGACGGACGAATATGAACAAAAAAGTGGTTTTGTAAGCGTTAAACGCAGTCTATGTAATATTGTAAACAAATTTAATGTACAATAACATGGCTTTGGTTTTGAAAGGGCTAGGCTTAGAAACAACTTTAAAAGAGGGTCATTGGGAACCTATGTCATTCACTGCCGTCGGGGAAAACGTGTTATAAATTACGCTATACAAGTCTCAGCTTTGTTTTACGGAGTTGACGTTGCCTGTTTCATTGCTGCCTTACAAGAAAGTTAGATGCCCATATACAGCATGGCATACTAGAGCGTATTGAAACTGGGGATTGAGCCGTATAAATTTGATATGCGAAGCCCGTTGCAACCACTTAGATATTTATAGTGATTTGTATAGCATACAAAATGTAATGTAACATAACTTAACGTCTTTATACTGGTTTAGAAGACTGCTGAGTCTATATACAACCAGTTTCACTTGCTTCACTTGCTCTAAAAATAACTATGCGATTCCAATTTATTCTTGAACGCATTAATTGACCCTGCCTCCACAATTTATGTGGCAATCATTCTAAGAATTCACCAATCTCTGACTTAAAGAAAATTCATACGAATAAGAAACCAAGAATGGAACTACCGTTTCAAATCTTCAAGCTAAAATTTCACACAAGAGCTGTTATACATGTGTTACTTTCTGTCGTTTCATTAATTTTGTTGTTAATTGCTTCAATACATCCTTGGGTAGGTTAGATATTGGACGTTCCTTTGGTGTAGGAATTGTAATAGCATTTTCACATCCCTCGCCCATTTTCGGTTCAAATATGGCATCGAGCACTCATCTGTGGCTCGTGGTTGACAACGTGCAGAATTGGCTACCCCAATGCAGCGGTTTGGCAGTCCAGATAGTCCAAGTGTGGGTAGCCGGATGGTTATCAGCCCCCAATCTTCTTCTTCATCGATCAACTGATGCTCTGCTTCTAGGCCAGTGAGGTTCACGATCAACTGATGCTATGCTTCTAGTCCAGTGAGGTTCACGATCAACTGATGCTATGCTTCTAGTCCGGTGAGGTTCACGATCAACTGATGCTAGGCTTCTAGTCCGGTGAGGTTCACGATCAACTGATGCTATGCTTCTAGTCCGGTGAGGTTCACGATCAACTGATGCTCTGCTTCTAGTCCAGTGAGGTTCACGATCAACTGATGCTCTGCTTCTAGTCCGGTGAGGTTCACGATCAACTGATGCTATGCTTCTAGTCCAGTGAGGTTCACGATCAACTGATGCTATGCTTCTAGTCCAGTGAGGTTCACGATCAACTGATGCTATGCTTCTAGTCTGGTGAGGTTTATGAAGGAGACTGTGAGTTTCAGGTCTTCGCCGGCCCCCTCACATCTTTTCGAGCATGGTCGCTCCCCCAGGCTAGACTGTCTTTCTTTGGTCTGCATAGGTAGGGTCGTCTTGCAGAATATGTTCTGGTGTTTGCTTGGGTGTTCCACAATCGCATGTAGCAGTGTCTCTGAGACCCATTCTGTGGAGGTGGACCTTGAGTCTACAGTCCAGTTCTGACTCTGAAGATCTTTGTTTGTTGTTCATTTCTGCCAAGTTTGTCTATGCTGTAATTTTCTGGCTTGTATTCTTTGTGATGCTCTATCCATTATGCCCTCGTCGATCGTTTTTTTAAAAAGTGTTTTTGCTTCTTTATAACTCTGTTGATGGAGAGTCTGCGTGTATCCATTTCCGGCTTTTGCGAGCTCATCTGCTTTCTTGTTTCCAGTGATCTCACAGTTGGCCGGAATCCACTGTATGACTTAATCTGTTTGTCGAGACAGCAATCCTATGTTGTATTTTATCAGCCCTCGATAGAATGCGCGATAGAATGCGAGATAGAACGCGCGTAGGAGACCATCTATTTGCTCAATGAGCATGTCGGTAATGATCAGCAATGCGCTGGTGAGTTTAAATTGTCCTTCGGATCACTTGGCATGACCTGCTCTTCTACTACACTTCCCTTCATCTCCAGTCGTCCTGACTTGTCTTTTCACTAATTTCAGGAGACTCAGAAGGGAGATTAAGGTCGACGAATTGCTCAACCCTTATTCACTATAAACCAAATCACAGGGCAAGTTCCATCCGCCCACTGACATTCGTAAAGTGAGATCTACACACAGGCGGCCTAGGCCACGGCTGGATTCGGTAGACTACTGACAGACTATGCGACCCTCATAGAGAAAGAAACCTCACCGCCATCGCACGTGAAAAGGCTACAAAGATACCATCAAAATTGGATACGCCGCCATTGTCTAACCAGTTTACTGCGATTGGTGGGTACCTTACTTGCGCGGATCGGATATAAGGAAAAGAAAAGAACAGATTCCTCTCACACTCACCTCTAACAATAGGCCTATGAAATGTGCTCACTTTGATTGATAAAGATTCACACACGAACAGAGCTGAGAGGTGAACTGCCCTGATTTAGTGAGATCTGGCCATATTTAACACTGTCATAGTAGCACTGAGTAAAACTCAACTTGCAAGTGAGGAGCAGCTCTGAAAAAAATAAAGTTGTAGATTACACTTTCTACTAGAGCGGAAGAGAAATTGAAAACAAAAATACGAGAAGTGTTTGCTTTCGCTATAAATGCATAAATTGTCGACAAATTAGTGAGTTCTCGAAAGGAACTACATGCCTGACTATAGGCGGTCAAGATCTTTCGCTCTCTGAAGGAAACCACACCAGAATCATTAGCGCGTATGTGTCAATTATGACAAACCAGGATGACGTCAAGCATAAAGTATCCCAGGAACTGCATGACGTCATAGCGCCACTTCCTAAAATTAGATGTTCGTCATGTTGTGCTACTTTAATGCCAGAGTTGGCTCAAGAAGCATGTCATTTCATGCCATTGATGGAAAATATGGCTACTGTAGTTGTAACACCAATCGACTTCTTCCCATTTCAGAATTGTTAGTACGAGAGTAAGTCAGTAAGTAGGTCAGAAACTATAATGAAATAGCTGACAAATTTAGTTAATTGGTTTCCAGCTTTGTGATTAGTATAGGTAGCAGACGCTATGTGGTACATGCATATACAAGTAGTAATAATTTCCGTGCTCACATAGTGTACACGTGTACAATAAAAACATAGCGTGCTGTTGTACGGTTTTGCCGGCAAACTTACTCTATGCAGACGATGTGAATCTTGTTCAGATTGCAATGAGATTATCTATGCTGTTAGTAGGGAACATGATTCGAGCTGACAGTCGAGTAACAATGGACACGGCAGCACCTGTAATAGTGCAGTGTAGTGTTCGCATTATTATGTGTGATCCCATTTTGGTGGAAGATATTTCTTGAATGGCGAAGAGGTTGAGTGCGAAGTGCAGATGTGGTTGAGACAGCCGGCTAAAGACTTATATGCTGCACATTTTGGTGGAAGATATTTCGTGAATGGCGAAGAGGTTGAGTGCGAAGTGCAGATGTGGTTGAGACAGCCGGCTAAAGACTTATATTATATGCTGCACATTTTGGTGCACTCATAAATCGATGGGATTAGTGTTTCAAATCTGTTGGAAATGATGTTGAGAAATACGGAAAAGTGTTAGTGCAATATTAAATGCTTTTCAGATTCGTATCTCATTTAGTTATTTGTTAAATAGCTATTCGGGACCTATTTAATGAGTTGCCTCCGTGCACGACCTCCTTGTTACCCAGACAATTGTTCTACTTCCTACACGCAACATGACCTTTTGGATGTAGCCTCCCTCAGAGCATTGGCACTAAATAAATTATGTAATTGGCAGAAATACGGACGGGCAGGATACTCGCCTAACTGTTAACCAATTCTGCGTATAGTGACAAGTGCCGGACCGGCCATGGCCTCATTGTGTTCAACCTTGAAATTCGTATCCAACCAAGCAGGTAATAAATAGCAGGTTAAGAGAACTAACAAAAGGTTAGATGGTACCATGTTAACGAACATGAAAATGAGACGGTCATTTGCTAATACCAAAGCAGAGTGGCTGCAGTCGATCTCGTTAGACGGCAAAACGCTGGGAGCAAATTTCGAAGCCCTACGTAAGCAGATCTTCAATACAAGATAGCATAGGTCCCGACAATAGCAAAAAAATTACTGGTTTTATGAGAATTCAAGATGATATAAAAGACTGTTGGCTGAGAAACACCGCTTCCTTCTTCTTTTGTTCTACTGCTCTTGCCGTGAGAAACGGGGTACGTAAATTATTTTGTTATCGTCCGATAGGAGGCATATGCTGTTATTCGCTGGAACTTCCCGAGTGTGTCAGAGACACCCTCGATCTATCTACATCCATGTCGGCTTCTTGCACGAGGACTGACCAGCATATGATATGCTCTCGTTGCAGGTTGATCAAAATGCAGAAAACCACATGTACAATATTCTCGCTTTCAATCAAACCCCAAAATACCAAATTAAGTCTAAATGGCAAATTCCTGCAGCCAAACGACAACCCAAACTATCTGGGAATTACATTTGATCGGCGCATGACATGGAAAAGTAAGATCGAGAGAAACCGAATGAGAGCCAGAGAAAGAATGGCAATCATGAGGAAACGTGCTGGCACAAGCTGGGGAGCAGACGAAAGTATACTAAAGAAACTGTACACTGGAAGAGTGAGACCAGTTCTCGAGTATGGCATTGCGGCATGGACAACAGCGGCAAAGGCGAACTTCGATAAAGTTAGCAAACTTCAAAACCAAGCCATGAGAGTTATAACAGGAGGCATGAAGTCAACGCCAATTGTAGAACTTGAAAAGATTACAAAACTGCAATCCATGACCGATAGAAGAGACTGCAGAGCCCAGCTGCAGTCAGAGAAACTCAGAAGACTGACTGACTATCCAATGCACCAGAGACTAAACAATTTGGGAAATGGGAAACTAAAGCGGAGAAACTTTGCAGAAATAGCCAAAGCAAAGATGAACGAAGATCCCATAAACGCACTAACAACACCAAAGCCCATCACTACTGTATCGAAAACCTACCTGAAGGCAGGATATATTTCCAGAGGTGGTAGAAAATATACCAGGTATTGGAAACAAAAACTGCCAGACTGAAAAAGAAAGGAGAGATACTACCCTAAGCTTCATAACAAAAAACTACCCAAGCATGGACTGGACCCATGCATACACTGACGGTTCTGTAACAAACACTACACAGAACGGAGGGGCAGGAGCATTCCTGAACCTACCAAATGGCAGAAAAATAACACTGTCATTCGCTACTGGTAAGTACACAAGCAATTTCAGAGCAGAGGCAGAGGCACTGAGGGCGGCAGTAGAAGAAATGGGGACACATAAAGAAAATGAGAGCCATACAGTCCTGCTTACAGATGCTCTCGCCGTAGTCACAGCGCTAAAAAGCCAGAAAAACACTGAGCTTAATGACTTAAGAGCAGCACTCTGCAAACTGTGCCAGCAGTCCGCACCAAAAAGGGTAGTGGTACAGTGTGTTCCGTCACACTGCAACATCCAAGGCAACGAGGAGGCAGACAGACTGGCAAAAGAAGGAGCAAGACTACCACAAACAGATACCAGTATGACGTACGAAGAGTCAAAACGACTTATCAAAGCCAGATACATGACCAAATGGGAAACCGAACATACTGGTTACACCAAAAACGATGCCTATTACCAGTTGAACCGAAGAGAGCAGGTCGTTGTCTTCAGACTTCGCACTGGCCAGAACAGACTATTCAACAAATTGAAGATAGGGTGTACCGACGAATGCCCGTGCGGTACTGGTAAAATGACCGCTGAACATCTGCTGCAGAACTGCCCGACATACGAGGATCAGAGAGAGCAGATGTGGCCATTACCAGTGGAACTGCAAGACAAGCTCTATGGCAGTGGCGAGAGCCTCAGGATGACCGCCGCTTTTTTCGAAAAAATAATGGTTACTGTCTGACTGCGTACGCAGAAGAAGAAGAAGAAGAAGTACCAATGAATGATGTTGTACATATTATGTACCGACTTTTCCCGCGCAATTGGGATACGGAAGTCTGTGAAATACTCTTCCCATCTGTTTCTTATCTCTCAATCTCAGAGCACGTATTTTTCTGTAAAAATCTCTCGGAGATATTGAGCATAGCTCACTCACTACCTCCTCATACATTTGCCAATAATGTTATCTCTCCTTGTCTACAATCATTCTGACTTTACATCTAGCCTCCTAATGGGAAGTACAGTCTTCTTTTGTCGGAGATTACCGCCATTTCTTGAAATACATTTTCTGTCTTTGACTACCACCTTCACACTTTCATTCCACAGCTCCATCGTCTCTACACAGCTTATTAATTTAAAGAATTAAGCAACGAAATATATATAACGAAAATAGAATTATCCAATATAAACTACGCCATATGCGAAACTCTTGGTTGAGTTAAAGAGCAAACGAGAAGCTAGGTTTTGCTGACAGCAACGACATGAAAAACGTTTACCTTGCACTCAAATCGTTTTGTGGACCAACATCATCAGATGAATTACACATACACATTCTTCATGTAGATATAAAAAAGCACAACTAAAATAAGACAAGGAACAAATTTTCCAACACTAGTTGGAATATTATAATAACATTCTGAACCAGCCATCATCTGGTAACGCCGAAACCATCAACTGCCTTCCTTAAGTTCCTACAAACGAAGTACTAGATTATATATCAATTCTGTAGGCTCTGATTCGCATAAAATTCATGAAATTCACATTGGAGTCAATAAAGGTGGCTGTACAGTTTTATTCAAGAAACTTCACATGATCTTCCAACATATATGGCAAAATGGATCTCAAATATGCGTCAATTAGATTTCTAAGTGTAAAGTTAATTGTCAAAGGTGTAACAATTCCGAGGTAACTCTTTGCTCTGAATCACATGAAATATATTCGCCAGAGCATTCTAAATCGTCTCACGGCTCGTTTCGACCATGGCCATCTGGCTGAACGTCACCATAGATTCCGGAAAGAACTTGGAGCTTCCGACTTGATGTTCGCTACGAGACATCTACAAGCTTTTATAGATTTGACGAGATTCAGCATGGTTAGTAGAGAGCGACTATGGAAGACAATAGCAAAATACTACTGCCAACACACATTTATTCAAATAATGTAGCACCTAGCAGGTTAGCAGACTAGATTTAAGAGAAGCGATGAGCAATTGTAGTCCCTTCCCTTTACAAATGTAGTTAAACACAAGGTGTGTAGTTGCAGCGACTGTTCAACATAATGTCTTCTATCAATTTTGATTGTTGCTTTCAGAAAAGGGGGAATATAAGCTACATCAGATATCGGTGTAGTGGGAAATTGTTTAACTTTAGGAGGCTTCAAGCATAAGTCAAGGTCAAACCACACACTTTCAGAGATAGATGGCCCTCACTGCTGACTTGGAGGCTGATCTGCTGAACTACGTGAACAGAGATTCCCCGAAACGTAAAACTGAGAGCAATGAACAAATTGCATACTTTGGTATTTCACTATCCCAGAATAGTCGGCATTGATTTTGCTGCACACTAAGATGGTAACAGGGGCATCACATTTGACAGACGTCAATGTTTTCATCAAAGTGGCATTAGTCTACAGGCAAAGCTAAAGGTGCAAAAAGCTCCAGTGTTTTCCAGTATTGTTGCATGCATTTGAAACATGAACTGTATATAATCTGAAAGTAAAGAAGGTGAAACACTTCCACACAGTCTGCCTCGGATTGGTAATGAAGATAAAATGTCCTGACACGATCAAAGATGTATATAAAGACCCGTAATATTATTAGAGTATCTCATTCTTTTGTTAAAAATAAATCTGCCAGGGAGGTTTCAGCATCTTGCTAGTATGGCTATGATACTGTCAATATGTAAAAGTATTGTTTTGTCTGTTGACGACAGGCGTATATACTAGTAATGTTTTTATAATCAGTCCAAACACTTTAAAAACAGTTGAATGTCTTAACGTCGCAGTTATGTGATTCAAGTATCCTGTTTGTTGCGAAGCGTCTCACAGAAAGTCATTTTGTTCATCTTTCTCCTTGGAAAACACTAACTCACTTAAAGCTACAATCTCAGTGTGATATACTGCCTCAGATTTGGAGTCTAAAAACTCCAACCATCTCGAGGGCCGCATGTGGGTCCGTTAATGGCTCCACCGGCCTACAACATTATTAATCTATTCTTATTTTTTCTTCTTTTTTAAAATAAAGTCAATAATCCACTTGGAGCGAAGATGCAGCAAAGTGAATGAGCTAACAGCTGCCATCGACTCACAGTTAGCTGCTTGTATCAGGGTTAGCGGACAAGGAGTGGCTCAAAGAATAGGATTAATAGAGGGTGGGAAACCTGATACGCAAAAATAGCTAGCTGAAACCTGAAATGTCGGACCGTAAGGTGAAGATATCACAGCATCGCTGTAAACTACGACATAAGGTCACAGCGACATCTTCTGGACAAACGCCGTTATCTTTTTAAACGATGCAATTTATCAAGGAATTTAAATTTGTAATAATAATTTCATTATTAACACTCCAAAACATTTTTTTTGGTTTCAACAGCTATTTCCTGAGGAAGAGCAAAGTAGAGTTTGTAATTAAGGACTGTGTTCTGTTTAAAGTGTATGGTTTCATAAAGTGATCTGCTTCCTGGAGAAATAGAATACTATTTGGCTTGGCTTGGCTTCGTTCGTTCTCAATCTCCCACTACCAAACCCTGGAAGGGCTTAAGTAGCAAAATGTAGTCCAGAGAATGGAATGCGTTGTGTCGTAGTTTACAGATTGACTGCGATATTTGCATATTTCGGTCCAACACATCCGACTTCAGCAAGCATTTTTCTTTAGTACCGGGTTAGCATTCCCTCTTCGATCCCTTCTCCTTAGGTAGTCTGCCCTGCTGCAGCCTGTTATCCAGGATCACCGCGTGGAGGTGTAGAAGGGTCTTGGCAGCTCTGGTTCGCTGGCCCTGACGCTAGCAGTCAGTTATGGGTCGCTGACCACTGCAGCTCATGAGCTGCTCGGCATCTTGATCCCTCGAATACTATTTAGTAATATACAAGACGTGTGAAAAGAAGAATCTGATCTCTGGCGGGAAAAACGCATTCCGCTTGTCGTTTCGTGACTCAAATCGGGTTTCTTTCAACAGATTGTTCAGCTTGGGAAATAGTCAACAATGGCAAGGCGACATGTCGAGAGAATAGAGAGCCTTGCGAACCAGAGAAATAAGTGTGTCCAAGAAAGTCTGAATCCGAAGCTAGGAATGTGCCGGTGTCATGATTGAGCTGCCAAGTTCCCATTGTTCGCAGGTCCGGTCGTTTGGTGGAAGAGCATCACAAAGGCGACGGATGACCTCCATGTAGTACTCTTTGGTAATGGGTTGACCTTGTAGTGCATTCTGGTGATGCACAACCCCACGGAATTAAAAGAAAACGGTCAACATGACTTTGAAACAGCTGCTAAGTTGCCTCGTTTTTTCGGCCCTGGGGATATCGAATATTTTCCCAATGATGACTGCAGCTTGATTTCCGGGCCGTACTCGGGCATATCACAAGTGATCACAATGTTCAGAAAATCGGGGTCCCCGTTTGCACACTCCATCATACCCTGTGTTGGGAGTTGTTTCAGGTCCATCGTTAGCAGCTTCGGCATGAATATCGCGGCCACTCTCGGGATAGTCAAATCCTCGCTCATTGTTGATACTGCTACTCGAGCTGCAGTGGTCAGCGACCCATAGCTGACTGCTAGAGTCAGGGCCAGCGAACCAGAGCTGCCAAGACCCTTCTACGCCTCCACGCGGTGATCCTGGATAACAGGCTGCAGCAGGGCAGACTTGCTAATGAGAAAGAATCGAAAATGGAATGCTAACCCGGTACTAAAAAAATGCTTGTTGAAGTCGGATGTGTTGGACCGAAAGGTGCAAATATCGCAGTCAAGCTGTAAACTACGACACAACGCATTCCGTTTTC
Source organism: Ariolimax columbianus (assembly GCA_036924085.1). Taxonomy (NCBI): domain Eukaryota; kingdom Metazoa; phylum Mollusca; class Gastropoda; order Stylommatophora; family Arionidae; genus Ariolimax; species Ariolimax columbianus. The sequence goes on along the minus strand of JAVGWX010000004.1, from coordinate 110,700,888 downwards.
TGGACTACATTCTACTACTTAAGCCCTTTCAAGGTTTGGTAGCGGGAGTTTGAGAACGAACGCAGAAGAAGAAGAAATCCTCTCGGAATAATGGAGTGTAGCGTTTCGATGCTTATTCCCACCTCATACGCAAGTTTTCAAATGGTGACACAACTGTTCTGTGAGATTAAAGTCCGTACTTGGTCAATGACTTCATCATTTTGGTTTCTTGAGGGCCTACTGGAACGTGATCGCATCGACGTGCGATAAAGTTTAAAGCGATTGTACCACTTCTTAATTTGTGTGATGCTCATGGCGATCTTCTGAATGGTTTCCACTTTGGTATCGCCTAGCTTTTAGCAACACTTGATGAAAGACCGCTGCTCAATTCGTTTCGGCATTTCGTGATGAATAAAAACCCGACTGGTGCTCATTACACTAAACACTGAAACGCTGACTGCCAGCGACTGACGCATTCTGAGGACTGAACAAAATAAATGTATGTATGCGCGTGACGGTACCCTATACCTTCCTGCCGAAGGACAACACCTGTGCTTCCTCTTTCTGTCAGCGGCGTTTTCCTGTGCCGCCTCATGTTGGAGAATGGTCCATTCTTTTATATTGTCCTCCTATCTCTTCGTCGTCCGCATTATACCTTTCCATGCATCACAATTTGCAAGACCGTTTTCTCTCAATATATGGCCCTAACAAGTGAGTTTCCGTCGTTATTTGACCATTGCCAAAGGGTCTTTAAAAGAGTCAATCGCTGTTTTTAATTTCTTTTCGAACTTCTTCATTTGTAACTTGGTCTTTGTGTATGACGGTTAGAAGTCTTCGGTAACATCTCATCCCCAAGGCATGTATCCTCCGCTGCAGGTCGGCTGTAATTTTCCATGCATCACATAAATGAATATTGACAGGAACAATGTACGCATTAATCTGATCTTCGTGCATATGGATAACCGTTTGTCTTCCCAGATTGTGTTAAGCCGTGCAAGCGCCGCTATTGTCTGTGCTATTCTGGCCAAAACCTCACATTTTGATCTTTCACCAATGGCAATGGAACTCATTTATTTAAAGCGGTCCACTACTACGAGTTCCTGGTCATTAGCTTGTATCCTTCTCTTGAAGACTTCGGTGTTGATGGTCATTAATGTTTGTCTTTCCAACGTTAATCTCGAAGCAATAGTCAAGCCTTTTAACTTATTCCCAGAGTTCTCCTTCTGTGTCCATCAACCCGTCGATGTCATCTGCAAAACTAAGGTTGCTAATTGTTTACACTGACAATTACAACATGATTTCCAAGTACCTCACTCGTAATTTCCTCTAGAACTATCTTGAAAAATATGATGTTTCATTTGTATGTATATATATACACACACATTATCGTATATGATGGTCGTTCATCACGTATGATGAAGACCACTTTTTCTGTTCAGCCGTGTGGACAATCTTTTCATTTTACTTTGTCTGTTTAAACGATTTGGATTAAAGTGTGAAAGAATTGAGCAATATTTCAACGTCAGTCTCTCTCTCTCTATTCAAAGATTTTTAAATATATATATATATATATATATATATATATATATATATATATATATATCACAGATAGTTCATGAATCGAAATTCACTATTCCCTTATTACACGATGTATAATGTTACATTGTTCAATCGACACAATCCGCTGTGGCTGACGACCTTTACAAACTTATTAATCCGGCTTGCTTTTAAATGACGAAATATGAAACAACTACTAGAGTAACACTCTGCCAGCCATCATACACATAAGTATCATGAGTCTACTCTCTACGCATAGATCGAATCAAATTCTGTTTATAGCAAAGTAAAAACCATCGATTCTGCAATGAAACCAATTAAAAGTACACACGGGGACGAGTGACATTTTGTTGTGATTGTTAGTTACCCACTGTCGATGTAACGTATATTTCTAAGCCCCCACCTCCCTCCCACCCTCCACACCACTGCCTTGTGGGATACCTGTTCACAGGTAAGGCTTCGGGAGTAAACCATGAGGAGAAATCCGGAGCTGGAGTACCTAAGCCAGTCAAATGGTGTTTCAACCAATAGTATGACAACTCCTGCGACGTTGCTGATTCCAGACAGTATCGATTAATGTCGTTCCCCTTGATTACTTAGCTTCGTGGAGAGAGGGGACCTGCTGCTCGGGCAACAGCTTGTTCTTCTTATAAATATGCCCAGGCTTGCACCTTAGAGAGGCCCTCGAGCCCTACCCTTCAACACCGACACATCACGTCCCACATCAAATATCTACCTCGGCTGTTGGAATGTCTGTACTATATTGACTGGACTGTCTGATGACCTTCAGGAAATCAATGATGTCAGCAAAACATGCATTATCAACGACGACCTAAAAAAGACTTAACGTGGACATTTCAGCGCTTCAAGAAACTCGCTTAACGGGATCAGGATCAACAAGTGAAAAGGACTACAAATTCTACTAGCAAAGGAAAGACCCCAATGACAAAAGAGAGTATAGAGTTGGTTTTGCAGTGAAAAAGTCCCTGTTAAGCATGGTTGAACCAGGCGAACATGATTCAGAGCGCCTGCTCGCACTCTGTCTCTATACTACTATCGGTCCCGTCACCCTTGTCAGTGAATATGATAATACCTCGGGCTCCACAGCTTAAGCCAAATATGCTTTTTATGAGAATCTATCGGCAGTCATTATAAACATGCAGGGTCAGAAACAACTTGTTCTACTCTGCGACTTAAATGCTAGAGTTGGTGGTGATCACGATTCGTGGCCTTCATGTCTTGGCGACTTCAATGCTACAGTGGGTGGTGATCACGATTCGTGGCCTTCATGTCTTGGCGACTTTGGAGTCGGCAAGGTCAATGAAAATGGGCAACGGCTTATAGAGTTCTCTGTCTACCATGGGCTCTGTGTGACCAACTCCTATTTTCAGACCACGCCTCAACATAAGGTATCATGGATACAATCATGATCCAAGCGCTGCATCAGCTTGATCTGATTCTTGTGAGAGGGTCTCTTCTGAAATGTGTTCTCCTCACGCGCAACTACCATAACGCAGACTGTGACAAAGACCACGCACTGGTTCGAAGTAAAATCAAATTGCGGCCAAGAAAGCTATATCACACCAGACACGAGGTAAACCACACACCGACACGAACAAAATGTCAGATTCTGGGATTGGGTGGCAATATAGTGTCACATAATACGGTTATGCAGAGAGCAAACACTTACAACATGTACTCGATGTGGTGATTGGGTGGATGGGTGGTGGTTGGGACATGTTTATCGCATGGAAGACGAGAGGCTGCGAAAGGATATCCTTTCTGGACAGTTAGAAATTGGAGTTAGAAGAATCGGCCACCCCATACTGCGATTCAAGGACGTGTGCAAAAGGAACATGAAGTCATGCGACATTCCATCCGAGAGCTGAGAAGAAATTGTTCAGGATCGAGCTATGTGGAGACAGTCAGTTTGAGGGGGCATAGTGGCTGCTGACGCTCGATGAGGTCTTCTGGCTGCAGAGAAAAGAGAAAGACTAAAGAGATCAAGGAACAGCCAGACAAGCCAGCCTCCACAGCATGGTTGTACGATCTGTGGTAGGGACTGTCACTTGCGGATCGGCCTTTACAGCTATAGCAGACAGTGTCCAAATACAGGAGACAGAGCTGGACAAAACTTACATGGCGCCACGCGCATGGTCTTTAGAGACTGAGACGCCTATGATGACCTGATTGTTATTGAATGTTATAATCTTCCTTGTTTGTATAGAGTTACCTGATCGATATTGAATTTTAGGATTTTGCTTGTTTGTATAGTTACCTGATAGTTATTTAATGTTAGGTTTTTGCTTGTTTGTATAGTTACCTGATCTACATTCAATATTTTTCGTTGCAAGGATTTTTCTGGTCTGTATAGAGTTACGTGATCGTTATTCAATGCTAAAATGTTGATAGTTTGTATAGAGTTATTTAATCTACATTCAATGTTTTTCATTGCCAGTGTAACAGGTCCATGTAGAGCATAAGCGTTTAGAACAGAAGAAATTGGGGCTGCAGACTGTACTCTGTGAGAGTCAAAAATTTCCTGAGTAATAGTTAGCGAAGTCAGATCAATCTAGGATCAGCACAACGCCTGTGTCAACACTAAAGCAGCAAAAACGCGAGACCTAAAGGAGAGGTTGGCGGTTACTATAAGTGAAAACTTGTCTGGATTGGGGGTATGTGTTGTTGTTGTTGTTTGCGAATGCCTGCAATGAGTAGATTACTCTTTTGTGCGCCCTGAAAAGGGCGTTAAGTGACGGGTTGCAGTAGCTTTTCTCACATCCCGAGCGTGTTGATGAAGGTTGACTGGGGTCCTCCAGGCGATTCTGGTATGCTTGGCTTCATCTGCGTGTCGCTCCCTGCTATCGGGATCACGTCGATCCCTCACCGTGTTAGCTAGGCTGCCATGAAAATAGCCCGTTTCCGGGAAGGGCTACGAGGAAGCCAAGGTGAGGGTCTTGTACAGTATTTTTCCTGAAACCTGACTAACATGTCTGATCAGTATATTTTGACCAGTCTTTAGTCTTCTTTCCCAAGGGGGTATGTGTTAGATCTAACCATTCTTAGTATCGGACTGGTACCAGACATAGGGGTGAGGGAAGATTGACGACAAGGAGTCGCACGTCAGACTGTCACATTTGGAGTGAGTGACATGTAGAGATTTGAGTCAATACGACTCTAGAAGGGAGTGGCTAAATGAGATGGATGGCTAATGAGCCAGTTGGGGTGGATCACTCGACAACCCTTTTGAGTTCCCAAGGCTAAAAAGATTCGGGAGATTCTGGATTCGGGAGAGAGAGTGTTTACGAGGAGGTTATCCCGTCATACACCGACAGCCTTGCACTTTGCTGAAAGGTGTGAAAAATAGACACCCTGAAAACAATATGAGATAGAGATCTGATCATTTGTGAGTGAGGAGATTTGTCGCGGTATGTGTTACGATAAGAATGCTTTGAAATCCTGGGACATTGATCCCAAATCCTCGTGGTACGTAAAGGTTTGATTCGATCAAGACAATGGTAGTTATCTTTCGTTTGATCAACGTTTCATATGGCTTGGATCAAGCGGAAATTTTCCCATGACTTCATCAGATACAAATTTATAATTAGGTCGACTGGAAGAAGCAGTCTAACCTTGATCAAACCACGGAATGTCAAACTGTGCACGATGTAATTCGAACCTGGTACGTTGAAAATATAAACCAAGCAAACAACCTCCAGGCAAACGAACCTCCAATAAAACACATACATCAAGAAAGGAAACTGTCAACTACACCTCACAGTGACTGAAGACCTCGTGAAATGGAGGAACTAACTTTTTATATGACATTCAAATAATACACTATATAATAATAATTAATTGCCCTTCTTTCTTATTTTCCTCATATTATTTTGTGTTGTCTATATAGAAAGTAAAAAATCCTATTTGAAAAAAAAATTATCTGAATTGAGTGTTGTTTTTTTGCTTATGTTAATTTTCCGAGCTCACATTTCAGCAACTACTTAAGGACGCGCTCATCAGGCATCCGAACAATATGTCCCGTCCACCCGTCCATCTTATTTGAGTTATTTTGCAGAAGCGTATGAATGCTCAAGATGTTAGTCTTACCAGTTATGCACTTTGTCCTGCCACCTGCACATGAACAGCCTACACAGACACCTCAAGTGAAAACTGTGTAGCTGTCTGGCAGATGCGTCCACCTCTTCCGTACTACCTTTCGATGGCATCAATTTCCTTCTCCAATCTTTTGCATTCGGTGTCCCAGTTTCTACCCACAGTGAGGAAGTATGGATTATACATAAGATCTGGTCAATCTAATTTTTTAAATTTGTAAGGGACTTGCATGGATGTTACAATTAAGGAAGAAAGCTGCCTCACATATCTTGGAATCCCATTTGAATTAAGGTTGACCAGCCGACAAAATACAATGATAAATCTACTTGTAGCAGTCCTTCATTTCACTTTCCAACCTCAAACAAAGTGAAATTAGACAACCTTCACATAAAACCATAATTTTAAAATGCAGTTTGGGTTCGTGGATTTCCCTATGGATTTACGGAAGTCCCTGCCTGGATGTGACGCTGAGAACATGGAGTGAAAGGCGACGATCAGTACAGCTAACTTCTCTATGGTAGAAGACTTCACAAAGCACATTGGCTTGCACACGTATTCATTCACACAGGCCAAGGGTCAGAAAAATGTCAAATAGCCTTCTGGTTTTCATATAAAGCGTAGGAAGCAGTACCACGTACATAATACTGAAATAAAGGTGTGTGTTCCAAGTTTGGTTCCTTCAGATGAAGGTTTCTAGATCCACAAATGTGTGTTCTAATACCCCACATTGGGAACCATTGTACTAGCATGTATGTCTTCATTAAGTGCGTCTGACTCATAGAAATGCATACTAATGTTATATACACGGACTTAGCTGCACTTGTACAAGGCTGGGAAAGCTACTAACACAAACTGAAAGTGGCTTTATAAGTAACGTATAAAGCAGAACAAATCCTACAAGATTCATAAGTCTAGCTACTAACACAAACTGAAAGTGGCCTTATAAGTAACGTATAAAGCAGAACAAATCCTACAAGATTCACAAGTCTAGCTACTTAAACAAACTGAAAGTGGCCTAATAAGTAACGTTTAAAGCAGAACAAATTCTACAAGATTCACGAGTCTAGCTACTTAAACAAACTGAAAGTGGCCTAATAGGTAACGTATAAAGCAGAACAAATCCTACACGATTTATGAGTCTAGCTACTTACACAAACTAAGAGTGGCCGTCCCAACAACATAGACAGACGAACATATCCTACTAGATTATTACTGCGTACTGAGCACTGGCCCACGGAGACGAAACTACGCATACAATTGTTTGGGAGTATTGAACTCTCCAACACAGCAACAGTTTTCAGAGAATTGGGACATGCTGAAGTCGGATGCATTGGGCCAACAGGCGCAAAATAAAACCACCGTGCAACGCACACCGCGTTGGGGATTAGAGAAATAGGGCGATCGTAAATTTAAAAGAAAGAGAATTGGGACACTTACAGACATTACAGAAAGCATGTAACATGAAAGGAAGGAAAGGAAGTTCACTAACCTATTAACTGCAAAAGACGGATGTGTCGGACAGAAAGGTGCAAATATCGCAGTCAAGCATAAAACTAGCGATACAACGCATTCCGTTCTCCGGACTTCATCCTGCTACTTGCAAAGCCCTAATCAGGGCTTGGTAGAGGGAGACAGAACGAACGCAGAAAAAGAAGAAGAACTAACCTATTAGAAAGTGATAACAAAACGAGCAATTATTTGGGCCACTAAGAAAACGTAAAATGGGTGAGAAAAACAAAGTTTTGTTATATGAAACGAGAAGCGTCATATTTGAAATGCTCAATTGACACTTTTTCGTCTTCTGATTCTTGGGACAACGAGTTGTTTGTTCTTTAATCGTCTCTTATATAAGATGCACCTGAACTGATTCCGGGAGTGTGTTGCGTTTAACAACAAGTAATCTTATTGCTGGTGACCAACAATGCGGTGTAACTTTTCTTGGATAGAGTGCTCTCCAACTCATGGTTGAGTGCCCCGCGATTCACATCATATCATCTCAGACTCCCCATCCCCAAATCTAATATTCGGCAGCTTTGTACTATCAAAATCTTTGATCTATTATCGTACTGTTGCAATGTGACAGGATTGTTTCTCTTATTGTTATTTTATCCTTCCACATATATAATTATATAGAATATGTCCATAATTTCACACAACTTCAATATTAATTCTTTTGCCAAAAATATCAAATGCAATATAATATTCAATTTCGAACGATAAGTTTTGATAACATGCATAACAAATTATTTTGAAAATAATTAAAATGAGAATTCATTGAAAGATAGAGGAGGTACTGAAATATAACCAGTTTGAATGTTGCAAGGCCAGAAGTACACTGGATGCCATCAGATCATTACGGCTTCTCACAAAAAGAATGACTGGTCAAGGACGACCACTTTATCTGTATTATTGACTACGAGAAATTCTTTGGTTGAGTCCCCTGGAGCAACATTTTTCAGAGGCTTCAACAAAAAGGTATAGAAAGAACACTCAATAAGTTAATTCAGATCCTGCATGAAAATCAAGAGGCGGCTATTTCAATCACAGAAGGTCTCACAAATGCAGTTTTCATAAGACAGGGCCACTTGCTTTCCCTGAGTATCTATAACGCATATTCTGAGATGATGATGGACAAGGTTATGCAAAGTTGTCATAGGGGTGTCGTGTCAAAGTTAATGGTATGAAAGTTAATGTCATCAAATTTTCCGACGTCCAAGCGATAATGCGAAGATCAGTAGCAATATTGCAAATGCTGCTTGACAAAAATAGTAGCACAGCGAACTAGTTTGGCATGATAATAAACACATAGAAGACACAGATTTTGGTAATATCCAAGCAACATAAATAAATATGATCATCAATGGAGAAATAATCGAACAAGTACAGAAGTTTAAATATTTGAGGCAAACCATAACAAAAGATGTCCTCAATGAGACATAAATGAAGACAAAGATTGCACTGGCAAAAAAGGGCTTCATAGTAAAACAGAAATTGTCCACTTAAAATAAAATCAGGATAGAACTGAGTGTCAAATGAATGGATTAATTAGACAATAAGAAGTTGTTTTTTTTTCCAAACTACAACCACCCACAAGAACAAGAGGGCATAGCTACAACCACCCACAAGAACAAGAGGGCGTAGCTACAAATTAAGTAAAGAAAGGTCCAGATTAGATATTCGGAAATATTTTTTTTAGTCAGAGAGTGGTGAATGTTTGGAATGCATTGCCACAGGAAGTAGTGACGGGAGGGATAATAAATACATTTAAGAATAAATTGGATGAACATATCTTTTAGAGAAAGGAAATGTAAAAGAAACTGGTTATTTACAGACTCTGTAGAATCTTCTAAACCAGTATAAAAACGGTAAGTTAAGTTGAAAGAATAATCGTCACTCATATATGGTCAATGCACTGTATTGGACTGAAACATGGACTCTAGCAAAGAAGGATCAAAACAGATTGGAAGTGTTTGAAATGTGGTGCTACCGTAAAATGACAAGAGTGAGTTGGATAGAAAGAAGATCTAATGATAATGTAGTCACTGAAGTGGGCGCACAAAGACATATATTGCATATGATACAAACACGTTGGTTGAGTTGGCTGGGTCACAAAATGAGACATTCAATTCTTCTACAGAAGATACTAGAGTGCAAGTTTCAATTGAATACAGGACCCGAGCGACCAAGACACGTTTACATCTCAGGCATGCAGAGACATTAAAGTAAAAGCATATGCTGAAATTAATAGAACTACAGAGGATAGGGTCAAATGTAGAGGCATACTCTATTTGCAACCAGTCTTAGGATTGATCAATCAGAGGATAGAAGAGAAGAATATGGCTGATTAGGTCGTATAATAACATTGGAATAAGGAGTAGCCAAGACAATGCGCTGTCACCTACAATGTTCTTGATCTTCAAAAAACAAAAGTGGATAAAATACCACATAAAGACCTCAGGTCGCCCCACGTTGATGAGTTAGCTGTATGGGTAGCTGAGGAAGATATAAAAATAGCAATAAGCAGGGATCTCTACAAAGATTGTTCCTGAACATCAATGAGACGACAACAACATACATCATTATTACGCTTTCAAATAAGGAAAACAAAATGAACGCGTATAACAAAAAGAAAACATAGGGTATCTAGAAATAACAATAAACGAGTAAGCAAATAGCTAAATAGTGTTTGATTCTTATACATGTTTGGCCATGTTTGGCACTGGTAATATAGTCGTCATAAATATACCGTTTATCAGCTGTCGCTTTGTTACCAAACTAATGCTCAGATGCCTAAACAGTGGTGACTGCTGATAAGCTTTTGCAGATGCTTTCTTTGCTCTAGTCTGGATTTCTTTGTCGATTCTACCGTCTGCGTAAAAGAAAATGCTGCTCAAATACGCGAAATCATAGGTCTGTTGGAAAGAAATATTTTTTACATTTATGTTGAGAGACCAAGGGGTTCTGATGATCCCCATAGTTTCTGTTTTAGTCTCGTTAATACTCATATTGTATTTCACACAGATTGTCGCAAACGAGTTCATTAGATTTTCCAGGTTTTTTGTTTTTTTTCATTCATCGTCGTACAACAGAAACTGATCATCTGCAACGAGCGTTTCGTGTATTGAGTGGTTCTGCTTCTGATGTCTCAAATCGACATCACTCTGATGCAATTGTGTTCATCTAGATTTTAAACAGCAGAGGAGAAAGCACACACTCTTGTCTCGTGCCGATGATGAATTTAAAAGTGAATGTGGCACCATCAGCCGTTCTGACAACGTTTATTCTCGTTTATACTCCTAAAATACAATATCTACATTTATAGATGCAACCCAAACCATCACCATCGATAACTACGAACTGACAACTAGACCAGTTAACTTACTTGGGGCCCTTCATCAATGATACACTTTCCCTAGACCCTGAAATAAGCAATCGTACTGGGAAAGCTTCTGCCCTTGTTGTCCGTCTCACAACACGTGTCTGAGAAAACACAAATATACAGCCAGGATCAAGACCATGATATACAATGCCTTTGGGATCAAGATGCTGAGCAACGCATGAGCTGCAGTGGTCAACCACCCATAGCTGACTGCTAGCGTCAGGACCAGCGAACCAGAGCTGCCAAGACCCTTCTACACCTCCACGCGGTGATCCTGGATAACAGGCTGCAGCAGGGCAGACTGGCTAAGGAGAAGGGATCGAAGAGGGAATGCTAACCCGGTACTAAAAAAATGCTTGCTGCAGTCGGATGTGTTGGACCGAAAGGTGCAAATATCGCAGTCAAGCTGTAAACTACGACACAACGCATTCCGTTCTCTGGACTACATTCTGGTACTTAGGTCCTTTCAGGGTTTGGTAGCGGGAGATTGAGAACGAACGCAGAAGAAGAAGAAGAAAAAGAAGAAGAAGAAGAAGAAGAGGAAGAATAAGAATAAGAAGAAGAAGACAATGCCTTTGTCGTCAGTACGCTCCTGTGTGGTAGCGAAACGTGGACAACTTTTGCCGAACAAAAACAAAGGCTCAACATCTTTCACCTACGCCGCCACCTAAAACAGTGAAAAGGCGTTGTAGTTTAAAAGACGATGCACGTCTTGCCTGGTTAAAAAATACTGGTCAGATTTCATTCTGACTTCATTAAGTTTCAGTTGACACTACTTTGAATTGGTATCTGGCTCTACTATATATAAGCAGGGCGAAATAGTGAGGATGGGAACCAAACCTCATTAAACTCTGAGAGTTCGACAAATAAGCTTTCTAACACTTTATGCACATCGGAAAGTAATTTGTTAGAGGATTACTGTTGTGTAATTGTGAATATATTACATGGTTTATATGCTAGCAAAAATAGGTCCTAATCAGGGAGAATGAGAAACATGAGACTAACTTTCATGCCCAATTCTGTCTCACCTGAAATGGGTGAACCCTGTCTTCCCAGTAATCTAGGGATTTAATCCCTAGCTGGATTTTTTAATTGAGTAAACGATGTTTTGGTGTGTCCCTGCCAGTTGATGCAATGCTGAATCTATTCTTCCAGTACAGAAGCACTTATGACTTAGAACTACAGCATCACGCAACTCGTGCTTTCTGAGAGTAAGAACACAGTTATCAGTTAAAAGAATGTCGAGCATTTAGCATCCTATTAGAAAGCTCTAGTAAGAAAACCATATTATTTAAGAAACCATATTGATTTGCTTGCTCTTCCCTGGAGAAGGAATAGAAACTGCTCTACATGATATCAAAATGTACTACACACTGGGAAAGGAATGAAGACTAATCTAAACGACATGAAGATGTATAACACACTGGGGAAGGAATGGGAACTGTTCTATATGATATGAAGATCCATTACACACTGGGAAGGGAATGAAGACTAATCTACACGACATGAAGATGTATAACACACTGGGGAAGGAATGGGAACTGTTCTATATGATATGAAGATCCATTACACACTGGGAAAGGAATGAAGACTAATCTACACGATATGAAGAACTATTACTCACTGGGAAAGGAATGAAGACTACTTTACATGCATAAAGATGTATTACACACTGCGGAAGGAATGGAGACTACTTTACGTGACATTTAGATGTATTATACAACAGGTCACATTGCATATATCGGTGAACATCTAGATCGTCTTATTTTTCTTTGTTATTGCTATTCAAAATTTGGTTTTGAATTTGTCTGATTGTTGTGTGCTTGTCATCAACCAAGGGAGTGTGCAGATCTCATGATGGGAAGCATTGGACTCAATCCTTATATCTGAGAAACTGGGAACAGTAAGTCAGTGACTGTACGCTCTCATGTGTTAATCCCATCCTCAGATATTTGGGACATACTCAGTTAGTGACCACGCTGAAACCAAGAAAATCAAGTGGTTTTTACTATAGTCAGAATGCAATACGACCAGTCTGCAGCTAGAGCATATCATATGCAGGTCTCCAGTCCACGTGCAAGTTGCGGACCTTATACTGTGGTTGATACACTCCGAATGGTCCTCCTAATAACAACACAAGCCTTCCATTTGGCGATTACAAGAAATCTACGCATCATGTCTCTGCATCCCGCCTCATGAAAATGATAGTAGAACAAATGTAGCATAAACTTTGCTCATTGAAAACATGTGGTATACTGGTCATAATTACTACTAACCTTTAACCCAGCACTGCCTGGAATCGTGAAGAAAATAATTCATTCAAAAACAAACAAAAAACTGTAAGAACATTATCCCTCTTCATTTCCCGTTTGTCCTCTTACCCAGCCCTCTAACCAGTCCATCTCTTCCTCCCTCATCAACACACGCCACCTTCACCACTTTCTAACCCGCCCATCTCTTCATCCCTCATCAACACACGTCACGTCCCACGCTCTCTAGCCCGCTCATCTCTTCCTCCCTTATCAACACGTCACGTTCCTCGCTCTCTAACTCGTCCATCTCTTCCTCCCTCATCAACACATGTCAGGTTCCCCGCTCTCTAACCCGCCCATATCTTCCTCCCTCATCAACACACGTCACGTTCCCCGCTCTCTAACCCGCCCATCTCTTCCTCCCTTATCAACACGTCACGTTCCCCGCTCTCTAACTCGTCCATCTCTTCCTCCCTCATCAACACACTTTACGTTCCCTGCTCTCTAACCCGCCCATCTCTTCCTTCCTTATCAACACACGTCACGTTCCCCGCTCTCTAACCCGTCCATCTCTTCCTCCCTCATCTACACACGCCACATTCACCTCCCTCTCAACCAGCCCCCTGACCCCTCAAGCCACGTCACCTTTATCTCCCTCTCAACCTTAATGCCTCACCCCTCAACCCACCTTCACATCACTCTCAACCCGTCACCCCTCTCGTGGTCGTAAGCAGGAAACCCTTCTCCTGGCTAAATCCAACTCATACCAGAGTTGGGACCTGCACAGGAGCATCTGTTCCTGCACAAGTACAGGTCGACTAAGAACTGAGAACTAAGAATATACACAGGTCCTATGTTCGGCGAAGAAGTTACTGGATAATTCGAGTAAAACTATAAAACAGCGGATTTAGTCTAATTTATTGCGTTGCTGTCGAGGGCGGAGTGTTAGAGACGTCTGTGTACAAGCAGTTTGGATGGAGTAACCACCTTTCTCTAACACTGAATTATTTTTTCTTATAGAGAACAAGATACTATTTACAAGTGGGTAGACTAGATCGTACCGAGATCTAGTAATTGAACTCCCTAGTTTTGCTGTTAGATACTAGCGCTTAAAACAACTCTGATACTGATATATTACAGATCAGTGAGTATTATAAACAACAACATATTTCATTATAGAGAACAAAGTTCCATCTGTCAGTTCCGAACAGAACACATTAACCTTAGCCTTTAGGACCTGCTTCTGTGCAGACACTTCTCTTACTCTGATAAAACAGACACCTTCTCACTGGTAACAAAGCGGTTCCAGATACAAGGAAATGATTCTAACAAGTTGGGTCAAAAATTGACAGTTCACTGTTTGGGACAGTGAAACAACTGAAGAAGACATGTATTAATTTAACAATGGCATTGCGTTGCAAAAAGCAGAATTGTTCAGCAGCTGAGGAGTTGCACGATCAACAGCAACGTAACTATAACATAACACTGGTAAAACGCAGCATTACTATAATGTAATATAACTGCAACATAATTATAACCAAAGTGTAACTTCACCAGTAAGTAAGTATACGTAACGTGAATGAAACATAACTATAACATAACATAATATAACATAAACATAATTTACAATAGCTCTAGCTAAACGTGAATGCAATATATCATAAAAATAAATAACATTACGTGATAGCATATAGCGTTACCAAGTTTTAACTGAAACATAATGAAAACATAATTATGATACAACTATACCATAATTTCAGAGTAACAGAGACATAACAAAATACAACTGTATCACAACATAACATTTATATACTATGGCGAAACATAGTTCTAACATGAAATAATATAATATAGCTACAACATAACGTTTTCAGTAATGTAAAGCAACTTTAACATTACTTAACATAAGAGCAACATAAATATAAAACACACACACACACACACACACACCCACACATCACACACACACACACACACACACACATACATACATATATATATATATATATATATATATATATATATATATATATATATATATATACACACACACAAGCACATTAGCAGCCATTAACAACACGTCGCATAATTTGATAATAACTATCATCATTAACACCGAGAGTGTTTACTTACACAAAACCAGGAAGTGTGCAAGTTTTGAAAGTCACGCTAACTCATTTTCCGGTGCATGTCATGCATACTTCCCTTATTACATGCTTCACGTACAAAACAACGAATGAATAGATTCTGGTTTATAAAAGGTCGAATCGAGATGAAATTTTACACAAACATTTGTCAAGTTCCAGCGATAAAATAGCCATTATCTGTTTTCATCGAAAGAAAGGCTAATATTTTTGTCATGCCTCGACTGTCGTCACAAGAGCGATTGCAAGCTGTTAGTATGCCCAGGAGTGGAATGGCGACCAGATAAGCTGCAATACATTTTAATTGTGACCAGTCCAATATGTCAAGGCTGAACCAGTGGTTTCGGGCGACATGTACCACCAGTGACCGAACCAGGACTGGTCATCCTCATTCCTCTTTTTCTTCGTTCGTTCTCAATCTCCCACTACCAAACCCTGAAAGGGCTTAAGTAGCAGAATGTAGTCCAGAGAACGAAATGCGTTGTGTCGTAGTTTACAGCTTGGCTGCGATATTTGCACCTTTCGGTCCAACACATCCGACTTCAGCAAGCATTTTTTGAGTACCGGGTTAGCATTCCCTCTTCGATCCCTTCTCCTTAGGTAGTCTGCCCTGCTGCAGCCTGTTATTCAGGATCACCGCGTGGAGGTGTAGAAGGGTCTTTGCAGCTATGGTTTGCTGGCCCTGACGCTAGCAGTCAGCTATTGGTCGCTGACCATTGCAGCATCTTGATCACTTCCTCATTCAACAACACAAGCTCAAAATCGACACACTCTTTTGATATATCTGCTCAACCGCTTCCAAACAGCAGCTAATTTACATGACACTGTGAGATTTGTCAGCGAAAACTCTGTGGCAGAGTCTTCGCGCTACTAATTTGTAAAACATACGTCCGAACATTGGATTTATCCTTACTAGATATCATCAGACCAACTTACTGGTTTGGGCTCTACACAATATTCGTCGCCCAAGGGCGAAATGGCAATCAACGATGCTCTCTGATGAAAGCGGGTTTACTGTCTCCTCTGCTGACAGGAGAAATCGCCTCTGGCGTCGTCCAGGACAATGATATGACTATGCTTGTGTAGTCCAGTATGTCAGATATTAAAGAGTTAATATACATGTGTGTGGTGGATTTTCTAATGACCACCTTACTCCAATTCTTGTTTCAGAGCAAACGTTATTGTTGACGTCTGCTTTAATCAAGTACTGTGACCCATCGTAGTGCCTTTCTTCCAGAATCTTTAATCAAGTACTGTGACCCATGTTAACTTAACTTAACGTCTTCATACTGGTTTAGAAGACTCTGCAGAGTCTGTATACAAACAGTTTCATTGAAAGTGTGGGCCTTTCTTCTAGAATCCTTAATCAAGTACTGTGACTCATCGTAGTGCCTTTCTTCCAGAATCTTTAATCAAATACTGTGACCCATCGTAGGGCCTTTCTTCTAGAATCTTTAATCAAATACTGTGACCCATCGTAGGGCCTTTCTTCCAGAATCCTTAATAAAGTACTGTGACCCATCGTAGTGCCTTTCTTTCAGAATCCTTAATCAAGTACTGTGACTCATCGTAGGGCCTTTCTTCCAGAATCAGGTTTTGATAAGTATGTTTCGCCCGACCATGATTACTCAGTGCTTTCGTTGTTATTAATATTAATATAACTATTACATAAAACACTTTACAATACTATTCTTTTAAAATAGCATACATATTACTTCATATAAACACAACAACAAAGAAATAATATACCCGTGTATAAATAAAATCGTCCTTTCTGCAACCACGTTAAACGGATATGGATTGTTCACTGACTATGCAACAAACACTTGACGTTCTGTATTGTTCACGACTGGACATGTATTGCTCCCATTAAAACTCTATAAAAACAGAGTATGCTGAGAATGTGACTAGACTAGACATACATGGCAGTTCACGT
Source organism: Ariolimax columbianus (assembly GCA_036924085.1). NCBI lineage: Eukaryota > Metazoa > Mollusca > Gastropoda > Stylommatophora > Arionidae > Ariolimax > Ariolimax columbianus. Next base: position 110,684,028 of record JAVGWX010000004.1, on the reverse strand, counting down.
TCTATTACTCTAAAGGAAAAATGTAGGCGAAACTAGAGTACAGGTCATATCACTTGTGTGTTTCATAATTCGTAAAGTGCAACATCAGTCACAGGAGTTGGCTTCAAGCTCAGGGAACCAGCTTAATGTCATAATTCTTCAAGACATTCCGTGGACAGGTGCTGAATACAGACAATGACCGATGACAGGACGCAATAAAGGTTAGTGTGTAATGAATTGTTCAATTAGTACTATATTTAGTTGGTTATTAGATGCTTACCAATGTATAAAGTACACGACCTTATAGTTAGGAGACAGAGGGGGAATGGGGTGGGTGGTTTATAATTAGGCCTTAAAATAATATATTAAAATGTACTTGCAGACAAGTGCAGAACATCTACCCGTTATTGGTACTATGCAATATGAAACAATAAACACTATTTTAACAATCACGATTCTATATTAATAATAACGATGCTCATTTTCATATTGCAAGACTGGTTGAATGGAAAACAACAATAAAGTAAATCTTATTAGTTTTGGTCTTAGTCGACGTGTGCTTCTATAGGAGTGGTAGCCCTTGCAGGTCCCAACTTTTGTGCGAGTTGGGGGTAGCTGGTAGACTCATTTCTCTGCTTAGCTGGGCTCCAGCAGCGTTAAAGTAAATTTCGAATGTAAATAAAAAATACAGATAATGCACAGTATCTCCTTTCAAATTTTTAACAATGCCATTACAGGGCTGCTAGTCCAGAAATATTTGAAAAAATATCAAAACCAAACAATTATGGTTGAAACCTTTCATGAAAACATAATTCACAAAAGTGTAAAGTGGTGTAAAGCAGCATTGTAATGAAATGACAATTTTTCGTGGCAGTTTCTCGACAAACATACTTATGTATACGAGGAGTGTTCAAATGAAACCGGACCAAACTGCAACAAGTGAACACACGTACAATGCGCATGATGATGTCACTTCTCGTGTAAACAGCACATACCAACCGTCAAGTTTGCAATATTTCATTATCCTCCGACTCATACTTTCCTCCGCCGGCCGTTGAAAACTTTAAAGGTGTGATACGGAATCCCCCCAGAGTTGATCAGCGAGTAGTGATTCGGTTTCTAACAGCTGAATGATGTCGACCAGTTGACATTCATCGCAGAATGCAGGCAGTGTATGGTAACAAACGTGAGTCGAAGACAACAGTGAAGAACTGGCCAACGATGTTTAAAGAAAGAGGTGAGTTAATGCAACAATATGCGCCTGACCTCGTCTCTGAAGATATTTGTTCTCCTGCTATATTAATATATCATCAATGAACGTTTTTGACAAATATTCTCAGCCAGTTTTTTTAAAAAGACATATTTGCAAATAATGTTAATACTTTTAACCGACGCACAAACTTCGTCATTAATATGTACATTTGCATTCGTTAAAAAGTCACGGACATCCAAGATTTTTGAGTCAGCTGTTAACAGACTGATTATTATTTTTGTATCTCTTCTAGCCAAGTGGGAAAAGTCTTTTGTGCAACCCGCAGTCCTGAATAACACATTGTACCTATAAAATACTGTTTATTAGTACAAACATACATTTCAATCACCTGCAAGTAAGGTATGGCGACACACTAATACATGAAATTTGAACCAAAAATTCATAATCTTTAAAAAACAAATTTGTCAAGATAAGCATTGTTTAAAAAAAAATTACCTGCTAGTTCTTTGTCGATGTTCTCTAAAGTAATAGTATGTATGTCCCTTATAAACATTGACAGTTCACATCAGATTTTTCTTAAATAATAGAATCAATGTCCTTTATGAACACATCATAATTTTTTCGCCGTCAAACAATAATAGTTGTCCATCACAAGTGATGAAGACCACTCTCTTTGTTCAGCCGTGTGGACAGTCGTATCTCTTGCTGTGGCCGCTGAAATGGGTGACTTGCGCGGTGATTTGGATTAAAGTGAGGAAGAAACTGCGCCTTTTGTCAACCTCACTCACAGAGCCTAAGCTACCTTTTGCCAGTGGCAAAACATGTAACCCGCAGGGTAGAAAGGTTGGAAGGCATATAACGCAGTTTGTCGTACCTTTTCGATAACCACAAGAGGTCGTATGGACAACACTCAGCGTGTGAGTGAGTCTGTCATCTCTCCCCAGCTGTATTCAGCTCATCATAGTAGCATCTAAAATTCCCACACGCCAAATTCGTGAAGGTGAACCGGCAGAACCAGCCCGTGAAATATGACACAGGTATAAGCGTAGTTCCATTCAGCCGGCGTCCAGACCAGGATACATGGATGGAAGAAATCACAAAAAAAGAACGAAATAACAAGTCCCGACGGAAAACAACACCACGTTTCCGTGAACACGTAGACTAGTGTGAATTCCAGGCAAATCCGTTGTCTGGCGGCATCCATAATGATCCAAAAACAGTAGAGAAATGTAGACTCGCAGCCAGTTATGGCGCCGTCTTTGCCAGATCAAACAATATATCTCTCAATTGAGCTGGATATGGTTCCTCTTCTGAATATTGCAACTTTCTAAATGCCAGGGTATAGTTAGTTAATTTAGAACATACTTAGCTTGAAATAATGAAGACTATTTTCTTGCACAATAACCCATTTTCATTAATTACAAGGAATTAAATTCAAATCTTAAATGCAAATTAATATAAAAAGTTAACTGGACTCCTGGTTTCAAAGCCTAATTCACCGCTTCATACGTCATGCCTGACAGGAAGACAATGCAGTTCTGAATACCTACCAAATGATTTGCAAATGAGGAACAGACAATCCGATACATAATCTACAATAATTATACAGTTCAATACATGTACAATGCATACAGATAAAATGCTTTTGCTTTTAAAATAACCAATATCTATATATCATCTTTGTTTTTCATTCAAAACATACTTACTTCGCCAAGTGATATAATATATTATCCAGTTTCTACGTATGTCTGATGGCTGATTACGGTGTATGTGACGCCAACATCGTATTTTTAAAAAAAAGTGTTTTGACGGAATGTAAGAACTTTTTAATTATTCAAAATGACGGTTCCAACAAAACTGATTGAAATGTCAGCACTGCTAAAATATTCGCAGTATAAAAATGTATCTTAAAAATATGTTAAATATAATCGATACATTAGTAAATGATTAAAATATATTTAAGAAAGTATTATCTTTTACGGATAGAGTCGAAAACTGAAAGATTACACCTGAAATGTGTTTGTTATTTTACATGCGTACTCTCGATGTTTATCTTAGTCTTAGTTGCCCTGTACTTCTACAGGGGCGGATGCCTTTGTGCAGGTCTGGGGTAGAGTCTATATTAATATGTAGTTTACTTAACTAAAGAGTTACAACGTGTATCTACACGACGACACGACCTCAACACAGGAAAACACAGTAAACACTATCCTGTCCATAAATGGAAACAACATAATTTATTACAAGAATAATCGTTGCACAGTATCAACAAAAAGTAAAGAACATCTAAATTAAATAATAATAATAAATATATTTTACTACCCCAGGTATTTCATATATATGCTATTGATGGTGTTCCTGTAACTACGTGTCAACCCAAATTCTATGTCTCAACCTGCAACAATAAAACTTCCCACACTCAAGAACTATTCTAGTCACAACTTAATGGCTCCAGTTAGCTCGCCGTCTTTCTTCTGCACCATCAACACACAATCCCAAACTCGTCCTCACGATCGGATGACATACTCAGTCGTTGTGTGCATTCACATATAATCATATCACTTTCATCCATGTGATATGTACATTCACATACAATCGGTTCACTTATGATCAGCCGATCTGTACTTCATATGTAATTAGATCACGTCACTTATAATCGGATCAAGTATTCACTTGTGATCACGTACTAAGTCGATCTGTGCATTCACACCTAATCAGAACACACATCGTTCACAAGGTGCCCTGCATGTGCAACACACATTCCGATCTCTTACTGTTCACACGGTGTCATAAGCATCTATTGAACGCGACTGGCTAAAACTCCAGGTTATGATGAGACAATCAATCCTGCAAACCCTTTGACTTACAGACTCACTCTCAGCCTTCCTGACAGCCTTTCAGCCTTCCTCCTAACCAGTCTCTGAGTTTTTCCCTACTTTTATAGTCTCAATCAACAACATGTACTAGACAAACTCTTCTGCCTAAATCCCCCGTTTCCTATGTCGACCTAGTGTGGAAATGGTGATTGATCCTGACATGACCTGTGTTCGTCCAACATATTCAGGTAATCTTTGTTTCTCAGAGTCATCAGTCCAATATCTTCTGTCCTAAAACGCCTATGCTCCAACTGGAACTGTCATAGGTCTCAGCTCTGGTGTGAACTGGGTATAGCCGGGAAGATGATTTCCTGTTTAGAGGGCTAGGCTCATCCGTCGTCTAACCATGCAGGGAAATCCGGTCCGCATTCGTCGTCTAACCATGCAGTGAGATGTGGTCCTCATCCGTCGTCTAACCATGCAGGGAGATGCGGTCCTCATCCGTCGTCTAACCATGCAGGGAGATGCGGTCCTCATCCGTCGCCTAACCATGCAGTGGGATGCGGTCCCCATCCGTCGTCTAACTATGAAGTGGGATTCGGTCCTCTTCCGTCGTCTAACCATGCAGTGGGATGCGGTCTCCATCCGTCGTCTAACCATGAAGTGGTATGCGTGTCTGAATGATGATGGCACCTTTTTCTAACGAACCACGGCGTATGCTTGCTTCATAACAAATGCTTTGTTCAATTCTGTCACACCTGTTGATGTCCCTCTCATTATCTTTTTAATAAATCCAATGAGGGTGGTTTCATTTGAACACGTCTAGTATTTTTCGAGTTTTCACTTCGTTAGTCATTTAGCTTAAATCGAAATGTGAAGGATGTCTTCCTTTTGTCTGGCGCATAACATTGACGTAATGTAATCGAAACATTGGCCACAATTATTTTGGAGAACTACATTTCCACCTTTTTCAGTTACTGAACTCCCATTGTTCTTCCGTACTAATATTAACATTGTTGAGGTTGAGTACAAGTCCGTGGAACTAGGTCAAGTGTTATTATTCTTGAAGGAATAAGGAAACTGTTGATCGTGATGCTCCAACATAATAGAACTCTCCTAACTTAAGGACACATGTCACTGACTGATCAATGTCTATATAATTTGTATCTGTGTTTGTGGTACTTCATCTCTGTTACATTTTTCTTCAGATTGAAGAGTAGCTGGCTTACTCTTGAGGAGGTTACTGAAGATAAGAAAGAAGAAGACGTGATAACTATAAGGTGTAGGCAGCCATATCTCTGCACGCAGATATACAAGAGACTACATGTCAATTCAGTTTTACCACATTCAAGACATACCAGTACAGAGATGCAGGACCAATTGATATACTAATTGTAATACTATACCTCCTCCAACTCTGGTATAACTATGGTATTCTCACAAGCTACCTCTCTGGTACTATATCTATTATTGATGATGTCCATCACTCTTATCTCTTGTCATAATAAACAGAGACAAGCTTGTCATGGTAAATGGTTTGGGTTCAAGTCAAACTGCCAATACAAATGTCGCTGTGACAGACAACAAACGTGTGATGATAATGGAATGTGCGCTTCTGGTGGTTGTAGTCGTGGTTGGTTTGGTCCAGGGTGTCAGTATGTGAACTTAATTTATACTAATGCTACTTCAGCTCCACTATGGCTTCATGATGGTAATGAGAGTACCTGCAATACTGGTGAAATACTTGAACTAATAGACTTGACTTCTGAGTTTTTTATCACGTGGCTAAGGTTACGACTCAATGACTTTTCATTACTGCATGACTTTCAAGTGACATTTTCAAAAACAAAGGATGGAACCAGTATTAGGTGTGAAAACATGAGAAATGCCACAGTCAAAGAAGGAACACTGGACATCCACTGTGACATGGATGTACCAGTTCGGTTTGTGAATCTCACAGGCAAAGGGATCTCATCTCTATGTTCCCTTTATATCAGTGGAGGCCGTAATGTGGCCATTCGTCAAAAAGCCACCCAGTCCAGCACGCATTATAATGACCAAAAGAATCACAGTAAAACCTTATCTCGTGCTAAGAATGCTGTAGATGGTAATATCAACAGTAAGTGGATAAGGGGGAGTTGCATGTCTACAAAAAAGGAAGACAAACGCTCAACTTGGAATGTAACATTCACACAACCACAGATGATACACCGGTATATTATTTATAACAGAGATAATCAAAAAAGAATCATAGGATTCACACTAAAAAGTTTTACAAAGGATAACGAGATGGTTTTCAATTACACAAACAGTGAGTCTAAAGCCCGTGATATATACCGAATAACAACAGTACCAAGTGTGGAATCAGTCTCTCTTGTAAGCATACAGGTTAACAACAGTATTCTGAGTATGTGTGAGGTAGAACTATACGGAGACTCTGTGTGTCCGCCATCAATGTACGGACGTGAATGTGAGCACACGTGTAACTGTGCTGTCAAGAGTGAGTCATGTTTTGTGAGCACTGGAGGATGTCCGTCAGGATGTGTTGCTGGTTTCCATGGTGAAAGATGTGACCAGTCATGTGACCTTGGGAAGTATGGTCAAGGTTGTAAGTCTAACTGTAGCCAGTTCTGTGTCTTTACCAACATCTCTACCTCTCCATGTCACCATTCGAACGGTTCGTGTTTATATGGTTGTGTAAATGGATACCAAACACCAAATTGTGAGTACATAATAATGAATGAGAACATATTTTCCCATGGTAATATAGCTGGTGTTTTGACTGTTGTTATTATTTTGTTGATAATGGCGTCAGTTGGAATATTTCTATGGAGAAAATTCAGCTCCAAGATAAATACCAATATGCCTGTTGTAGTAGACAATGGGGCATATACAAATACAATGTTTAATGAGCAAGTTACTTCAAAACAACTGCAATCACCTAACACTGACAATGGTAGAAAATTCAAATCAAAACCAGCACACAAAAACGCTACTTCTCGTATAAGAACCAAAGAAGTTCTCGAGACTGAAAAATATTTGACAGATAAAGTTTACTACAGCATGCCCTCTGGTGTTAGCTCGACGTCCATCGATGTTAGGGATCTCACCAGCTTCATGGCGTCACATGACAAAACCTTCTTTCAACAACAGTTTAATGACATCCCTGCCAATACTGCTGCCACAACAATCACAGGGGTGACTGAGGAAAACAAACATAAGAATCGTTATAAGAACATAACCGCATATGATCACTCGAGGGTACTATTAAAGGTCTGTCAAGAGAAGAAACATGGCGATTATATCAACGCTTCATATGTTGATGGTTACAAAGAACAAGGGAAGTTCATCGCTTCACAAGGTCCTTCGAAGACTAGTCTGGATGATTTTCTTCGAATGTTGTCAGAGAAAGGGGTTGAGGTAATTGTGATGTTGACAAATTTGATAGAAGACGGAAAGACAAAGTGTGAAAGATACTGGCCTGAAGATGATGAGTTGAACGCTGGTCACATCAAGGTCAAGCTGACAACCACCCAAGTGTTTCCAGACTACACCATCAGGAGACTGCAGCTTTTACAAGAAGGTCAGCCTGTACAGACCTTGACCAAGTTTCACTTCACTGCCTGGCCTGACAAAGATGTCCCCACTACAGCATGGAGTCTCGTGGACTTTGAGCAGAGGGTTGCCTCGATCTCTACAGACAAACCAATTGTGGTTCATTGTAGCGCTGGGGTTGGTCGTACTGGGACTTTTATTGCCCTACATAACGTCTTGAGAGAAGTCGTGCACACTGGCCACATGGACTTCTTTACTGTAGTACAAAAACTGAGACATGACAGAGCCTACATGGTACAGACTCCTGACCAGTATGAGTTCCTGCACAGGGCAGCTCAGGTGGCAGTGGCATGTATGGGAACAACAGTTTTAACAAGTAATATCTCAGAGAGACTTAAGGTATTAGAAAGTACATCAAAAGTAGGTCAGTCTAACCTAGAACTAGAGTTTAGAGCAATATGCGCTATAAGTGATGATATCACTAGTCACAGAGATGATCTGGACATGGCAGACTTCAACAGCACGTATGAGAAGAGTGAGACTCTTATCAACAAACTCAAAAACAGGTTTCAAAACGTTTTAGCCAAGGAGGACTACAGAGTCATGTTGATGGATGCTGGTGATGAAGGCGTGGGAGATTACATCAATGCTGTTTTCTTACCAAGCTTCAGCGAGAAGAATCAGCAAATCCTGACACAGATACCACTTCCTGCAACTGTCACCGACTTCTGGCGAATGGTCACACAGTACAAGGTCACTTTGGTGGTTGCATTTGAGCTGGATTTCACGTGCGCTGAATCTTCCATTGCTTACTACTTTCCTTTGAAGCAGAACGAAGAGCTCTCTACGCCATATTTTAAAATAAAATCGCATCAAACATCTTCAGCTGTCTTGTGGGATGAACACAGACTTGTCATCACTATGAATACAAATACGAGCACAGCAAATCCTATTCCTCGAAATTCAGAGACACACTATAGTTTAACGCACTTGGCATACATAGGGAACTCTGGCAATAAGAATCCATCAGATTTGTTGGCCTTCGTGAATATGGTACGCTCGTATAGCCAATTTGGGGGTGGAAGAACTGTGTACATGTGTAGAAATGGTGCGGATTACAGTGGGCTGGTGTGTGTTCTGTCTCTACTACTAGACAGACTTGACAATGACCACCGCCTGACTGTACCTCTTGTTGTTGGAGCTATCAAGGCTATAAGACCCCAGGTGGTACCCACAATTCAGCAGTACAAGCTTCTGTACCAAGTACTCAAGATGTACAATGATTCTAACAACGTGTCCAACAATTTTGGTGAGTGAATGTGATGCTATATCTTTCAGTGACACTTAACTCTACTACTGAATATTATGAAATAAGTTCAGTGATTTAATTTGTCAATATTTGCTTGGATGTATATATGTATGTGTGTGTGTGTGTTTATATATATGTATATATATATATATATATATATATATATATATATATATATATATATATATATATACATATATATATATATAATAGTTGTCCATGACAAGTAATGAAGACCACTCTCTTTGTTCAGCCGTGTGGACAGTCGTATACCTTGCTGTGTCCGCTGTAATTGGTGACTTGCGCGGTGATGTGGAATAAAGTGAGGAAGAAACTGCGCCTTTAGTCAACCTCACTCACAGAGCCTAAGCTACCTTTTGCCAGTGGCAGGACATTCATCGAGGCGACTGGAGATAGCATAGGATGCAGATTTTGCCTCAGGGTTAGCACCGAAGCCTTTCCGTAAACATGTAACCCGCAGGGTAGAAATGTGGGATGGCATATAACGCAGTTTGTTGTGCCTTTTCGATAACCACAAGAGGTCGTATGGACAACACTCAGCGTGTGAGTGAGTCTGACATCTCTCCCCAGCTATTTTCAGCTCATCATAGTAGCATCTAAAATTCCCACACGCCAAATTCGTGAAGGTGAACCGGCAGAACTAACCCGTGAAATACGACACAGGTATGAGCGCAGTGCCATTCAGCCGGTGTCCAGACCAGGATAAACGGATGGAAGAAATCACAAAAAAGAACGAAATAACAAGTCCAGACGGAAAACAACACCACGTTTCTGTGAACACAAGTGTAAGTCGTCGACTAGTGTGAATTCCAGGCAAATCCGTGGTCTAGCGGCATCCATAATGATCCAAAACAGTAGAGAAATGTAGACTCGCAGCCAGTTATGGCGCCATCTTTGCCAGATTATATATATATATATATATATATATATATATATAAATATATATATACATATATATATACACGATGGGCGCTCCGAAAGTAATGTATATTATTTACTTCCATGAAAACCATAACAGATACTAATAGATTACACCAATTACACAATTTGATAAAGGAATGTCTTGCTTTCAAAAAACTATTTTTTAACATAGTCATCACCCTTAGCTATTCATTTTTTTTAAACAATGAACAGGAACATACATGCATTGCTCGTAAAAATCAGCACCAGCGTAGGTGAGTCACTGTTTCCCAGGTGCATTGAGTGCGTCGTTGTTAGAGAAAGGTTGCCCACGCAGTCAATCTTTCATTGGTCCGATCAACTGGAATTCATAAGGCACCAAATCTGTACTTTACGTTGGCTGTGGTAGGACAGTCCAGCCAAGACTTTCAATAAGCTCAACGCTCTTCATACTGGTAGGGTTACTTGCGTCATAGTGTTGGAAAAGACATATTGTCTTCTTCTCTAGTCTGGCCCTGGAAATTCAAGTCTTCAGCTAAGTCAGCCTGGCAATGAAACGGTCAAAGTTTGATGGTTTTTCCAGTTTCCAGAAAATCAAGAAGGATTACACTTTTCCTATCTCAAAAGACTTAAATAAATTTACCAGCAGAGGGCAGTGTCTTTAACTATTTCCTCCATGTGGAATTCACATGTAGCCATACCCTAGACTACCGTTTGGCTCAGGATCGTAGTAGTGGCACCACGTCTTATTACCAGTGATGATGCGATCCAGAAAAGTGTCACCTCATCCTCGGGATGTTTAAGAGGTCATAACAAACATGCACGCGATGTTTTTTTAAATTTTTATTTGAGCATTCGTGGTACCCACCTGGGACAAACTTTGTGAGATTCCAAAGTCGCCACCATCGTTCCAACGCATTAAAGCATTATTTATAGACATAAGTAAATATTTATATATGTATGTGTGTATATATATATATATATATATATATATATATATATATATATATATACATATATATATAAATATATATATATTTATATATATATATTTACACACATATATATATATATATATATATATATATATATACATGTATATATATATAGATATAAATACATATGTATAATATGTGTAATATGTATAATATACGAGAGGGCTTCAAATGAAAACCTTAAGAGTGAGATAGAAATTAGAAAACAACCTTTGTATTGTAATTTGTTAATATGGTTGCAATGGATGTTAACAGTGTCATCATGGTGCAGACGAAAAATATGACGTCATAACTACAGCTGAAAGATAGCTGAACCACCATTCACACGTGCCAAAGAGGAACAGCGTTCTGTTATCAGTTCTTTAGGCAGCGAAGTAGTGAAACCTATATAGTGGCATCGGCAATTGATGGTCTAGTGTGGTAACATGTCTTTTCCACTACCAAATGTATTGGTGAAGTAGGAAGTTCCAAAACGGCCTGAGTTGTGTGACAGATAGTTCATGAGCGGTTCCTGCACACCGAGTAGTAACCCTAAAGTCGGCTGCAGCCGTTGACAGGCTCGCAAAAGGAAATCGCCGATTGACTGTAGATGAAACTGCCGCACATGTGGACTTCAGTCAAGGTTCAGTACACTACATCATCCATGATGTGCTACAGTACCACAAAGTGGATGCAAGGTGGGTTCCACGGCAGATTACTCCAGAATTGAAACAACAACGCGCTGATACCTGACGGAAACTATTGCGGCTCTTTGAAGCAGCACGCGAAGATCTCCTTGCAATACTTGTTACTGGCGATCAAACCTAGGTTCACTACCTCGATCCTGACACGAAGAGAGCGAACGAGGATTTCGAAATCCCTCCTCAGTAAAACCGAAGAAGTTTCGCACGCAGCAATCTGCAGGGAAAGTTAAGCTGTCTCTCCTTTGGGATGAACAAGACCTTATGTTAGGGTATTACAGGCCCCGGGAAAAAACTCTCACCAGTGCCATGTATAATCATCTTCTCAGGAATCATCTCCAACGCTCAATCAAATCCAAACGACCTGAACGTTTGAATAAAGGTGTCCTTTTGCAACATGACTGGGCTCGACCCCATACTGCACGTGCAACGAGTGCAACCATCGAGGACCTTCACTTTCAATGCCTACCACATCCGCCATTCTCACCAGGCTAAGCCAAATGTTCTTTCCACGTCTTTGTACAACTCTTCTTCTTCTTCTTCGTTCGTTCTCAATCTCCCGCTACCAACCCCTGAAAGGGCTTAAGTAGAAGAATGTAGTCCAGAGAACGGAATGCGTTGTGTCGTAGTTCAGGGCTTAACTGCGACTTCAACAAGCATTTTTTGAGTACCGGGTTAGCATTCCCTCTTCGACCCCTTCTCCTTAGCCAGTCTGCCCTGCTGCAGCCTGTTTTCCAGGATCACCGCGTGGATGTGTAGAAGGGTTGGCAGCTCTGGTTCGCTGGCCCTGACGCTAGCAGTCAGGTATGGGTCGCTGACTACTGCAGCTCATGCGCTGCTCAGCATCTTGATCCCCTTTGTACGACTAAAAAAGGCAGTGGAAGGAAAAACGTTTAGGTCTGATGAAAAGGTCCAGCTTCTTGTGCATGAGTAATCTTTTCTTTCATGGGTTTATGGAGAGTTTTTAGGTGCGTAGGATTAGGTTTTTTTCGGAAATCTGTCAGTGGCAGGTAGCGGGAACATAGTTTGTGAAAATCCGTACCTCATTGCTGCAGAATGTAAAAAATCATAGACAGATTTGTGTTATTTAGGTCAATATAGGACCTTACATTTGGTAAGAGTTGTTGTTGAAATAGACAAATAAATATGCGCTTTAATGTATTTTGTATTTCTTACACACATCATTATCAATTATCATACACAAACCACTACCACAAACACCACTTACACACACAGAGAGAGAAAGAGAGAGAAAGAGAGAGAGGGAGAGAGAGAGAGAAACTTCGCCTACTAATTTGTGTACAGTCGTAAGTATCCTACTATGTTCTGTACTTTTTTTTCTACGAATTTTCGAAATTGCAAACCTTGAATGCACTGCTTTTAATAAAAATAAATAAATAATATCATTTTGTTTTAGAGTCCACATTTTATTATATGTAATTCTGTGTTCTGCTAATGAATCCAAATAACGACATTCAGATAGTGTTGAGAGACATCCCTACAGGATTCGAAGTCATGCATTTATCTTGAATGCAGTTTAAAGAAAGAAGTAGGTACAGACACATGTGTCAAATTAAAAATAAAATACGCGAGGTGAGTTATCCATGCAATGGGGAACATGGAGATGCAAAGAATATAGGTCAATACACAAATTGATATTTCAAAATACAATGTAATGTATGGCCCTGAAACATAGAGGACAACAAATACAACAAGCGAAAGTTCCATTGCTTCCAAAAGCAAGTGATTGAGCAATTTATATATAGGAGGCATGTTCAAATGAAACGAGACCTAGCTGCACCAAGTGAACATACGTACGATGCGCAGGATGAAGTCACTTCTGATGTAAACAGAACATACCAACCGTTAAGTTTGCAAAATGTCATTATCCTTCAACTCATAGTTTTCTCAGCAGACTGTTGAACCCATGGCGGTTGTGATACGGAACCCGTCCAGAGTTGATCAGCGAGTAGTAATTCGGTTTCTAGCAGCTGAAGGATGTCGCTAGTTGACACCCACCGCAGAATGCAGACAGTGTATCGTGACAGAGGTGTGTCGAAGACAACAGTGAAGAACGGGACAACGATGTTTAAAGAAGGACGTGAGTTAAAGAACGATCTTCTGAGACCAGGCAAGGCGCATATTGTTGCGTCAGACGATGCTCTCGCCAAATTATATATATATATATTATATATATATATATATATATATATATATATATATATATATATATATATATGTTTCATAGTTTAATTTATCATAATTTTTCTTCTAAATCAGAACTATTGTATCTTGTCGCAAGTCGTCTCAAACACGTTGTTCTTTTCAAATATAGTAGAACCATTTGTATCATGAATGAATGTAGCAGGATTAAGGCTTTCATCTCATACCCACATTGTATTACCACGTTTTGAATGGTGTCTTAGACGATTTTGGCAAATGGCTGTTAGTTGTTCGACACGTTGTCTTCAAGAGTAGCTTCTTTAGTAGCATTTGTGAGGATATAAGGAGCTGAAGAAAAACTGAATACAGATAATGGCTGAAATACAAACAAGGTTTGAGAGTCAAGTGTAACATTAGTGTCAGATAAAACAGCTGAGCTAGGTGGGAGACAAGTGTAACGTCAGTGTTAAGAGATGCAAGCTGACTTAGGTTGAAGTCAAGTGAAACATCAGTGTCAGGTGATGCAAACTGACTTAGGTGGGAGTCGAGTGTAACGTCAGTTACAGATGATGCAAGCTGACTTAGGTGTGAGTCTAGTGTAACGTCAGTGTTAGGAGATGCAAGCTGACTTAGGTTGAAGTCAAATGAAACATCAGTGTTAGATAAAACATGCTAATAAGGATGGGAGAAATAAATTCCATAGGTTCTGGTGAAATACATTAATTTCGATTCCAAGCTTCAGTATACGTTGCTCTTTTGGAAACAAACTGAATCACAACAGGCTGGCTGTGGAGATTAAAAGTGAAGTCCACTCAGTTGTGAGTTTAAGGAGGATCCTCAATTGCACTACATTCACGTGGACCCAGGTATATATTGTAAAGTATATCAGGAGATGTAAGAGGAACCACTGTAACCCATCACCAAAGATACGCGATGAAGAGTTAACTAACTCAGTATAAGCTGCTTCCAGCAAAAACAACATTTTTCCTTCAAACCCAGAAGGCTACTCCACACTTCGCTGGATTGTGGCCAGTGAGTGATTTATTGTGGTCAGTATGAATGATTGATTGATACCAGTTTGAGTGAATGATTGTGGCCGGTGAGAGTGATCGATTGTAGTTAATATGAGTTATTGATTGTGTAGTGACATAAATTGATGACTCTTCCAACCTAGACGGGTAAAACTGAATTTCTGTCAGTGGGAATATCATCCTGTCCTCGTCTTTGTCACATCACATATTGCTTTACACTAGGGTTCCTTGACTGTAATGTTGATTGTCACTTACGAAAGGTTGCCAGTGTGGAGGTGATCCTATTTTCGTCTCTTTCCGACACAGAGAGTTTTCTACTTTAGATAAGTTTGACGGGTCTGTTTGCCTGAGTGGCTGTTGCATGACCTCTGTGTGGCTGCTGGGTGGTTTCTGTGTGGCTGCTGGGTGGTTTCTGTGTGGCTGCTGATTGGTTTCTGTGTGGGTGCTGGATGGTTTCTGTGTGGCTGCTGTGTGGTTTCTGTGTGGCTGCTGTGTGGTTTCTGTGTGGCTGCTGGGTGGTTTCTGTGTGGCTGCTGGATGATCTCTGTGTGGCTGCTGGATGATCTCTGTGTGGCTGCTGGGTGGTCTCTGTGTGGCTGCTGGATGATCTATGTGTGGCTGCTTGGTGGTCTCTGTGTGGCTGCTGGATGATCTATGTGTGGCTACTGTGTGGTTTCTGTGTGGCTGCTGGGTGGTTTCTGTGTGGCTGCTGGGTGGTTTCTATGTGGTTGCTGGATGGTTTCTGTGTGGCTGCTGGATGATCTATGTGTGGCTGCTGGATGGTTTCTATGTGGCTGCTGGATGGTTTCTGTGCGGGTGCTGGGTGGTTTCTATGTGGCTGTTGGGTGGTCTCTGTGTGGCTGCTGGGTGGTCTCTGTGTGGCTGCTGGATGATCTCTGCGTGGCTGCTGGATGGTTTCTGTGTGGCTGCTGGATGATCTCTGTGTGGCTGCTGGATGATCTCTGTGTGGCTGCTGGGTGGTCTCTGTGTGGCTGCTGGATGATCTATGTGTGGCTGCTTGGTGGTCTCTGTGTGGCTGCTGGATGATCTATGTGTGGCTGCTTGATGGTCTCTGTGTGGCTGCTGGGTGGTCTGTGTGTGGCTGCTTGGTGGTCTCTGTGTGGATGCTGGATGATCTATGTGTGGCTGCTGGATGGTTTCTGTGTGGCTGCTGGATGATCTCTGCGTGCCTGCTGGGTGGTCGCTGTGTGGCTGCTGGGTGGACGCTGTGTGGCTGCTGGATGGTTTCTGTGTGGCATAGAGTAGAACAACTGTCATCATAGACGATTAACAGTGTAGTCTAACTCCTTTAGGGTAGAAGACTCTTCAACTATGTGAATTGCTCACTCCGCAACTCCGTTTTGATGTGCTTTATGTGTTCGAAATGAAGCTCTAGAAATCATAGCCAATCTGTAATACCTGAATGGATGGGTAAGTAACTCGTTTATTCCTGGGGATCAGTGTCGCATTTAGACTTGAAGAGGTACAAATCTACGAGGGGTGTTCAAGTCAAACCGGGACATTTTTGTAATGGAATAAAACCCATTCGTTCTCAAGTAGTTAAAATGCCATGTATTTTTCGATATAATCTCTTACAATGTTTATGCACTTATCTCAGGGTTTAAGTAATGCTTGAAAAGCTTCAGCATAGAAAGACATTAGTGAAGAATAAAAGAGCCACGACAACATCAAGATGGCACCAGAGGGGCACATAATGGCAAAACTAACAATGAATTAAATAGAAGAAGCCATGAGAACTTAAAAGAAAAAGAAATCGCCCGGAAAGGACGGGGTAACAAACGAAATGCTGATGGGGTTGGGCCAAACAGCAAAGAGGAAGCTACTATCAGTCCTGGACCAAAGCTGGAAAAGGGGAATTGTACCGCAGGCATGGAAAGACGTTGTACTTATACCAGTACCAAAGAAAGAAAAAGATAGAACAGATCCAAATGGATACAGGCCTATCAGTCTACTGAGCTGTGTAGGAACACTGATGGAGCGTATGATAAACACCAGACTCATATGGCATCTGGAAGAAAAACACATACTAATTCCACAGCAAGCAGGCTTTAGACAGCACAGATCCACTGAGGACCAGTTCACTCTCATAGCCCTACAAATAGAGGATGCTTACCATGAGAAAAAACACACAGTAGCGGTTTGGGTGGATTTAGAGAAGGCATTTGACAAGGTGTGGAAAGAGGGACTTAAGTCAAGCTACAAAGAAGTGAAGTTTGTGGGAAAATGTACAGATGGATCAGCCACTACCTCGAAAACAGAACAGCCAGAGTTCAAGTACAAGGGCAGATGAACAAAAAGGTGACACTTGAGCAGGGAGTACCCCAAGGGGGAGTACTGTCACCTACACTTTTCCTGGTGTATATAAACACCATTATAGAGAATATACCAAGAAGAGTCCACAGCTCCATGTTTGCAGACGATCTGGCTATGTGGACCTCTGAAAAAAATCTCGCCATAGCAAGCAATCGGATGCACCAGGCCCTAACATCGTTGGAGGAGTGGGCGAACTCATGGCTGGTCAAAATAAATGAGGAAAAAAACAACATGTACGATATTCTCGCTTTCAAATAAACCCCAGAACACCAAAATAAGTCTTAACGGCAAATATATGTGGCCAAACGACATTCCAAACTACCTGGGAGTCACATTTGACATGGAAAAGTCAGATCGAGAGAAACCGAATGAGAGCCGGACAAAGAATAGCAATCATGAGGAAACTTGCTGGCACAAGCTGGGGAGCAGACGAAATTATACTAAAGAAACTGTACACTGGAATAGTGAGACCAGTTCTCGATTATGGCATTGCGGCATGGACAACAGCAACAAAGGCAAACTTTGATAACATTTGCAAACTTCAAAACCAAGCATTGAGAGTTATAACAGGAGGCATGAAGTCAACGCCAATTGTAGAACTTGAAAAGATTACAAATCTGCAATCCATGACCAACAGAAGAGACTGCAGAGCCCAGCAGCAAGCAGAGAAACCCAGAAGACTGACAGACCATCCAATGCATCAAAGACTAAATAGATTTGGAAATGCGAAACTAAAGCGGAGAAACTTTGCAGAAATAGCCAAAGCAAAGATGAGCGAAGACCCTATGAACACATTAACAACACCAAAGCCCATCCCTGCTGTACGTAAACCTACCTGGAAGCAGCATATCATTCCGGAGGTGGTAGAAAATATACCAAGTATTGGAAACAAGAACAGCCAGACTGAAAAAAAAAGAAGAGACATAACCCTGAGGTACATAACGAAAAACTACCCAAGCATGGACTGGACCCATGCATACACCGACGGTTCTGTAACAAACACAACACAGAACGGAGGGGCAGGGGTAATCCTGATCCTACCAAATGGTAAAAAAATAACACTGTCAGTAGCAACTAGAAAATACTCAAGCAATTTCAGAGTGGAGGCAGAGGCATTGAGGGTTGCAGCAGAAGCAATGCTGACAGGCAAAAGAAATTAAAGCCAGATAGTCCTGTTTACAGATGCACTGGACGTAGTCACAGCTCTAAATAGCCAGAAAAATACTGAACTTAATGATTTAAGAGCAGTACTCTGTCAACTATGACAGCAGTCCGCACCAAAAAGGGTAGTGGTACAGTGGGTTCCATCCCACTGTGACATCCAAGGCAACGAGGAGGCAGACAGACTGGCAAAAGAAGGTGCAAGACTACCACAACCAGATTCTAGTGTGACCTACGAAGAGTCCAAAACGCTTATTAGAGCCAGATACATGGCTAAATGGGAAACAGAACATACTGGCTACACAAAAAATGATGCCTATTACCAGTTGAACAGAAGAGAGCAGGTCGTGGTCTTCAGATACCGCACAGGCCACAACAGACTGAGGTACCACCTATTCAATAAACTGAAGATAGGTGGCACTGACGAATGCACTTGTGGTACCGGGAAAATGAACATCTGCTGCAAAACTACCCGACATACGAGGACCAGAGAAAGCACATGTGGCCATCACCAGTGGCAACACTAGACAAGCTCTATGGCAGTGTCGACAGACTCAGGATGACCTCTGCTTTTTTCGAAAAAATACAGGTTGACGTTTGACAGCGTACGAAGAAGAAGAAGAAGAAGAAGAAGAAGAAGAAGAAGATATGGAAGATATAGAGCACACGAAATGGAAGTAACACTTTAGAAACACTTTCTAGTGACATTTACTACCTTTGTACTACTTGTGTCAGTGTCTGTAAATAGACACAGCCAGTTACAATCTTTGGTACCACAGTGCAGAGAGTCAGTGACACTTGGTAACATTAGAGATAGTGAGTCACTGACACTTGGTATCACTAGAGAAAGTGAGTCACTGACACTTGGTAATACTGAAAACATAGACTGTAAGACGTTGCACTTCAATTACAGAACACACTAAAACTATCCCTAACTATTAAAACAAAATAATATCATTTATTTGCATGAATAATGTTTACACAATATCAAAAAACGAAACGAAATACTAACTAAATAAGTAGCAAATACTAAACTAACAGAGGATTCAAGCAATAGATTTTGAAGTCCCCTCCAAACTATTACACCTACCTTCTAAGTCCCATAATTTAAATAATATAAACAATAAAATATGTCTAATTTAATCGTATTACAAATCAATGGTTTTAGCTAACTCGTTGCCTTCTGTCATTTCTCCATCCGCCATCTAGGTGGGGATGAGTATGCCGACAGCTGTCAGGGTTGACTGCTTTATGATGTCGAGCGTACAAGCATAAGTTAACAAATGAGCTCCCGAAGGAGACTAGAGACTTCGGAATTTTATCTCAGGATTCTGGAAGAACCTCTTTTTACCACCCAAATTCAACGGAACGAGAGATTTCTATTCCCCTAATAAACACAAATGCAATGGTCCTGGAGAACACTCGGACTGCCTTCTAGATCAATCTTAGTTCGTACGCAGACAAATCTGCATACTTGCATGTGATCAGATTTCTTTCTCTTATTGCTTACAGAATGTCCATCATTCGCATCTTTAAAGGTAAATTCAAGGGTCTAGATGTATGATGTGATAACCACTCCGTTAACTGTATCTCTCAGAATCTCCTGAACGTATCTCTGCATTGTCTTTTATAGACTCTTTTCTTAGTTCTAGAAACACAAATGACTGTCGAGTGATACTCTCCACTTGACTTGTTAGCTATCAGTCTAATTTGGTCCTACCCATCTAATATCTTATTAGCTACAAGTCACAGTCATTCTAAATGTGATAGCCTGGCGTGCGAGTCCTGTTTTTCAACATAACCCCCCCCCCCCCCCCCCCCTCTCATATATATGGTACCAGAATGGTAAATCTGAGACCTGCCCATAATCTAAACAAGTTTTCAACCTATAGTGACTATTAACCGCTCGCTTCCTGGTCGGCATAGTGTCGAAACCGGCGTTACCTGACCTTACAGTCAACAAACATTCAAGCATCTTTTGCTTCTCAGAGAATACAGTCGTTAGCCATACGTCCACTGCCTATGTGCTTATGCCCTACAGGGAACTGTTAAAGCACTAGAGAAAGTGGGTCACTGACACTTGGTAACATTAGAAAAGGTGAGCCCATGACACTGCGTAACACGGGATAGAGAGTTACTGACATTTGGTAACACTAGATATAGTGAGCCAATGATAATTGGTAACACTGAAAACATTTAGTCAATGCAACTTGGTAACTCTGGAGACATTGCATCGATGTCCCTTGGTAACTCTGGAGATAATGAGCCAATGACATCTGGTAACACTGGAAAAATTGAGTCAATGACACTTGGTAACACTAGAGATAGTGAGCAATGACAGTTGGTAACACTGGGGAGAGAGTCACTGATACACTGACACTTGGAAACACTTAAGTAAAAATCAATGACAATTGGTGACACTAGATATATTAAGTCACTGACGCTTGGTAGCATTGAGGAGAGAGAGAGCAAGAGAGAGAGAGAGAGAGAGAGAGAGAGAGAGAGAGAGAGAGAGAGTGAGAGTCAGTGATACTTGCTAACACTGGAAACATTGACTAAATGAAACATGGTAACACTGGAGACAATGATTTACTGACGAATAGTTGCTTTCTAGACGGTGAGTCATAAACAATTGGTAACACTGGAGGTGTTGAGTTAATGGTAATTAGTAACACTGGAGGTATTGAGTTAATGGTAACTAGTAACACTGGAGGTATTGAGTTAATGGTAATTAGTAACACTGGAGGTATTGAGTTAATGGCAATTAGTAACACTGGAAGTATTGAGACAATAACAATTGGTAACACTGGGATTATTGAGAGAATGACAGCTGGTAACATTCTACTTCTTCTTCCTGGTACACTGTCTGACGTTGACTTGAGTATGTTCAATAAGAGCAGCAGTCATGCTGAGCCTGTCGACACTGTCATAGATCTTGTACAGTCAGTGAGTCACATACAAGCAGCAACAATTGATTCAATGAGCTACAGGCAATTGCTATAAATATCAACCACTGAAATGAGAAAACATAATAGTACTAGACCAGAGAATGATGACAACTGTAGAAACATTTCACACACACACACCACTGACTATCTCCGTCTCACAAAATCAGGACATGTCACATACTCTCTCTACACACACCACTGACTATCTCCGTCTCACAAAATCAGGACATGTCACATACTCTCTCTACACACACCACTGACTATCTCCGTCTTACAAAATTAGGACATGTCAAATACTCTCTCTACACACACCACTGACTATCTCCGTCTCATAAAATCAGGACATGTCAAATACTCTCTCTACACACACCGCTGACTATCTCCGTCTTACAAAATTAGGACATGTCAAATACTCTCTCTACACACACCGCTGACTATCTCCGTCTGACAAAATTAGGACATGTCAAATACTCTCTCTACACACACCGCTGACTATCTCCGTCTTATAAAATTAGGACATGTCAAATACTCTCTCTACACACACCACTGACTATCTCCGTCTTACAAAATCAGGACATGTCAAATACTCTCTCTACACACACCACTGACTATTTCCGTCTCACAAAATCAGGACATGTCACATACTCTCTCTACACACACCACTGACTATCTCCGTCTCACAAAATCAGGACATGTCACATACTCTCTCTACACACACCACTGACTATCTCCGTCTCACAAAATCAGGACATGTCACATACTCTCTCTACACACACCACTGACTATCTCCGTCTCTCAAAATCGGGACATGTCACATACTCTCTCTACACACACCACTGGCTATCTCCGTCTCATAAAATCAGGACATGTCAAATACTCTCTCTACACACACCACTGACTATCTCCGTCTTACAAAATCAGGACATGTCAAATACTCTCTCTACACACACCACTGACTATCTCCGTCTTACAAAATCAGGACATGTCAAATACTCTCTCTACACACCACTGACTATCTCCGTCTCACAAAATCAGGACATGTCACATACTCTCTCTACACACACCACTGACTATCTCCGTCTCACAAAATCAGGACATGTCAAATAAACTCTCTACACACACCACTGACTATCTCCGTCTCACAAAATTAGGACATGTCAAATAAACTCTCTACACACACCATCTACCAGATTCTTTATTTTTTAAACATCTGAAGTATGATTGACATCTGAGCAAGTACAACATGTAAGATACGACTATCTGCCATACACGGTCCTATTACATCATCTACTGGTGGCACAAAAGTCTCGCAACGACATCTGTAGTTCTGACTTTCAGTAAACGCAAGAGATTATTCTGAATTGTGGATGGGTCTCAATATTTGATTATATGTGTACACATAGGGAGAAAAACTAACATCTGGTCAGACAAAACATGCTGATGAGACGTGTTAGTCATGGTCAGCCAATATATACTAACCAAGACCCCCCCCCCCCCCCCCCCTCGACTTCCATGAAGTCCTCTCTAGAAATGGGCTGTATTTCTCAGCAGGCTGGCTAACAAGGTGGGGGATCGACATGATCCTCGCAGATGACGCCAATCATAGCACATACGTCTCGAGAATCCTGGTTCACCTTAATCAACAAGCTCGAGATGTGAGGAAATTTACTGCAAATCGCCACTAAACGTCCTTTTCAGGGCGCACAAAAGAGTTGTTGTTATTGATCCAGAAGCACCAGGGCCGTTGGCCCAAATGTTATGGATTGGTATATGCATGTATTTATAAGTTGTTGTCTAGTGCCAAACAAAGTGTTACATTTATCTTGTCTCTGAGATCATAAAGCTATGATGATCAACAGTTCCATATGGGTGTTTTCACAGCTGGCACTCAGGTATGTGTTATGGTTGGATTCTGTTCATGTGCTTGTTAAGTGGGATGTGTTTGGTTCACTGTCGGAAAATGGTGCCCTGATCCTTTCTTTGTGAGTCGATTTACACTGTCTGATTTACGACTAGGGCTGTAGACCTCAATACCGGTGTTTCCCATAACCAATCTGTTCAATCAAGTTTCTTTGTTCCCTGTTCTTTTAGGCCGCTTGATGATTTGTAAAGTTGTTGCTGTGTCTGGCTGTTCTTGTATTGATCTCTTCTTTGCTAGTCTGTCTGCCTTGTAATTACCAGGTGTGTTTTAATGCTCATGGATCCACTGTAGAGCGATTTTGACAACAAGGAAAGGGATACTCTGGTCGATGTGTAGAGATATTTGGATAATGTCAGATCTACAATGACCAATAATTTCTAATGCTCGAATGACTGACATCCAATCGGTGAAATAACAATGTTTTGGGGCATTTGAAGGAAAAGCATCAACAATTATCCACATGTGGTATAGTGGCCTAAAGTGTAGTGTTTTCATTATCATAGTTGAGGCAAACCTCCCCGCAAACATCAGACAGCTCATCAGAGGATTCGTCCAGGCTTTTTTATATAACCATAACATGCTTTGATTGTGACTTTAAATGCAGCACAAAAGAGTACACCTACTCATTGTGGGATTTCACAACAACACGTGCACATTATTTGTATACAAGACAGTTTGAGGCATGTTAGAGATTGTAAAATGAGAAGAATGAGTTATATATGCAAGTCTGACAGGACCAAATGTAATATCTCTATGACACATAGGAACTGTCAAAATAGAAGAATTAGCATTTGATATGTTACAATTGTGTTTTGTAATCACTAGATCAGGAGACTTCTAGTGTCAGGATGACACTTAAAGGTAAATACAAGGTACATAATCCATGAAATAAATTATTCTGCTAGGACGTCTATTAGTTGTTATTCCTGTGGCTATTGTCTCCATGTTATTGAATTAATGTAATTGTCTTTATGTTACTGTCACAATGTTATTTTTCTGATACTATTATCTCTAAGTCATTATCTCTACGTTATGGTTTAAATATAATTGCCTCAATGTTATTGTCTTAACATATTGTTTTTATGTTATTGTCTCTATGTTATTATATTTATGTTATTGTTTCTATGTTTTCTCTTTAACTTATTGTCACTATGTTATTGTATTTATATTATTGTTTCTATGCTATTGCTACAATGTTATTGTATTTGTGTTGTTGTTTCTGTACTATTGTCTATACGTAATTATCTGTATGCTGTTGTCCCTATGTTATTTTCTCTATGATTTTGTTTCTTTGTTGTTGTTTCTATGTTGCTGTTTCTATGTTAGTATCTCTATGTTATCGTCTCTATATTATTATCTCTATGTTATTATATTTATGTTATTATCTCTATGTTATTTCCTTTATGGTAATGCCTCTGTGCTACATGCAAAATGGATGGAGAAAATGTATAAAGAAAATGGATAGAAAAATAGATAAAGAAAATGGATAAAGAAAAAGAAATATAATAAAGGAAATGGATAGATAACATATAATAAAGAACATGGATAGATAAAATGGATAGAGAAAATGTATAGAGAAAAAAGAAAGAAATTCAAATGAGAAAATGGATAGAGAAAATTTATGGAGAAAATGGATTGAGAAAAAGGAAAGAGAAATGCAATAGAGAAAATGGATAGAGAAATGCATAAAGAAAATGGGTAGATAAATAAAAAAAAGGAAAATGGATAGAGAAAAAGAAAGAGAATAGAGAAAATGGATCGAGAAAAATATAAAGAAAACGAAGCTGTTGATCAAAGAGATGAATATAATTATAATGGCAGAAGGAATTTATAGAGTAAATGAAACTGTTGAACAGACATTTAGGACAAAATGGAAAGGAATATAATGGACATGGATCGTAGATACAATTAGGACGACCAAACACACTGAAAAACAAAACTATGAAAAGACACAAAACAATTTACAACATTCCATTCTAATTTTGTTAACATTTTAAAAACTTTTGTTTTTATTTGTATTTAACTCACATACTTTGCTTGTTTTGTTTGTATTTTTAAAAGCATTCTTTTTGGAATATGTCATCTACGTTAGAATTTAAAATGTAATAAATAACAATGAAAAACTGCTCTTATTTCGGTCAAATTGTACAGTTGTTCTGTCAGATGTTCTGCATGGATCAGCCAGTATTTACTATTCCATTTACAACCAAACTTGGATCTACAATTTGGCATTTTCTTTCATTTTCTGACTGTCATTATTTTGTTTAGCGCTTGCATCTCTCGTATTTATTTCCTTTTCTAGTCAAAGTCTCCAATTGTCCTGATAACTTCTCCACTTGTATTATAGTGCGTTTCATAACTTATGCCTCTCTTGACATTTTTATAATTCAACAACCATTGCACAAAAACGAATGACATTCGTTATGAAAAATGTCAGTCTTTATGACATTAAAGCCAACAAATTGCAATGGATACAAGCAGGTGGTTCTTATTTTTGTTTCCTTGCTGTATTAAAAAAAAAAACAAGCGCACGTAAATAGGACAGACATTTACAATTTGTACATTATCGTAAAGGTATTAATTTGGTGAGCAAAATCTTGAAAAAATGAATTTCCATGTGTTTTGTTGATTTTTAAATAATTACAGCAAATAGCATGAAGATTGTTCTTAGAACTGAATATAGCCTAGTCTTTTTCTCTGTGTAGGCTGTATCTACATGGGAACACCTTATTTTACTTCTTTTTAATTTCAGATGATGCTTCTCCACACGAGCGGCATGCGAAGCGATACATTTCCGTCGCAATAAGCACTTTTAAAGAAATTCACTAGCAAGAGGCAATTGAAACGTATATTTCGGTACTCACACTTTTGAATGTTTGTAATGGGAATTGAAGATACGCCTTTGACTGCTCAAAAGTGAGCAATTTGTTCAATTACTGTACATTTAATTTTTGTAGGGGTAAAATAATTAGATTTTAGAAAAGCATGTCAGTTTAAGAAAATTGTAGTCACTGCACTTTTATGGATAATAAAATCTGAATGTTATTGGAAATGTAAGACCTGAGTTGTAAAAATACTGTATCACCCCATCACTTTCCGAGTTCATGCTTGACTCTTCCAATAACATGAACCATTCTACGTTTTGCATTGCCGTTTCTCTGTGAAGCCTTTCATCTATTAATATGCTTGAAAGTGTGAAAGCTTTTCCTACAGTTTCTGTACTTCACTATATAAAAGCTTCACTCAGATTGTACGTGACATTGAAGACTTCAGTAAATATGCAAATGTATTGTATACTACCATATCTCTTGACATTACCACAGAGTAGAAGCCGATTATTCAGATATTTACTGTCATCAGCGGATGGGGAAAAAGAGCCTGAAGAAAATGTGTTCATGATATCTCTGCAAAAATGTCTTTTGCTTTGTTGAATTGCTCAATGTTATCGTTTTGACTTGTAAGCCCCTGCTTTACTATAACTACTTCCCCTTTCACAATCTAAATAGTCCCGAGTCAAAAATTGTTCTAGAATTTGGTACGCACACTTTTTCTCCCTAAAGGCTTCCTGGAACCAAAGTGGCTCAATGCCCGCCTGCTGCAGTATATGGAAATATCTACATATTTAAAGAATACTGGGACAGAGTCAAGATCATTATAGAAACAGTAGTTATGAGACGTAACAATTATTGTTCATCTCTTAAATGTGTCATATCTCGCTGATTTGGGCGATTACGAGTCTTCACAACTGTAAGTTCCAAGTTGAATTTTAAGCTATGAAGTATCGTCCTTGTTTTCAAGCCAGTTATCATCTGCCGTATTGTACATGCCATCCCTCTAATAATTTCTAATGTGAGCAAATAGGTCCTGTTCTGCACTGCTGCCCATTTTCAAACCGCAGTGTTTATTTAATATTCTAATATAAAGTGTCATTGTTCTTGTTTGTTTACTCAATGATTAACTATGAAAGACAGAGTGGACCACATGTGAAGGTCTCGCTATATTATTTAAACTGACACACACTTGCTGTTCAGAGCGTTGATCCTTGATTTGAATGTTGATTTTGTCTCGACAATCCATATGCTCTATCGTACATTAGGTATTACCAGAGTTCCCATGTACTTACATTTATGGACTTGTTTAACCTTCCGGCATTTGATTTGGTGCAGTCTTTTGGGTTGATTATTCTATTTCTTGAAAACAGCAGTTGAGGCTGAAGTATTTCCTTTTTTTCTCACAAAAAACAACAACCATCATTGAATGATATTTTATTTACTTTTCACATTTAAAAATGTTATCGAGCTTTTTAGGTTATGTTTACCAAATCATATTTCTGACATGCACTCTCTGAGTCTCAACATGTTCTCAATGTCACGAGAAATACTTACTTCCCCTGTCCTAGGCACTACGTCACACTTAGTATTCAGCGACGTGGATTGCCTTGTCACTGGCACTCAGCAGATCATCCATGCTACAAGTCTCCGGGAGGTTTGGGCAGATCCTCAGATAGTCCTGGTCTTGTGTTACTCCACGTTCACATGTTTCACCCTCCCTGTATGCCCATCTTTTCAGGTTGTTCCTGTATCATGATACACGTTCAAAGTCTATTTAGTGGCTTCCATATTGCGAAGGGTGGAGATGTGTCGAGGAGCAGGTTCCTCCCGTAACTCGATCAAGGGGACCTGTGTCAGCTATTTCCAACTTTCGATGCTTCGTTTTCCTGGATTAGTCTGTAGGGACTGGGTTGACTGTAAGAAACTTGGGCTAGACTTTAATCTTGGTGCTGCACCTGATGTCCGAACAAAGAGTGTCTTGGGTCATTTAACTGTATCTCTCTTTCTACCTTTGGCACGATAGTTCTTCGTATCTCTGGTTGCGCTATGCCGATTATGGGGTATATTTTTCAGTTTGTGTAGATTTTAGGCATACAGTAACAAAACGGACTGTCTCATTTATTGCTGTACTTACATGTTTGACACGTGCAGAGTTCTGCCATACTGGTGCGGCGTACTCAGCTACAGAGAAACACAAAGCGAGTGCTGATGTTCTGAGGACTTCTGACTTTGCTCCCCATGTTGTTCTAGTCAGTATTCGTATGATACTATTTCTCTCATGTATTTTCTGTTTTGTCTCCTGACAATGTGCGGCATAGTACTGCGCGCGGTCCAACTTTACTCCCAAGTATTTGAGGGCCGTGCTGTGTTCTAGATCCTATCCTTGCCATTTAATCTGTAACTTTTATGTTCACCTCTCTATTACTTGAGTTTTGCTGCGGTTTGGTTTCAGGTGCTTTTTATGATAATATAGAGCGAGGGTATTAAGGGCGTATCTCAGTTGCTGTTCTATTTCCTAGGCAGCTACTGCTGCATCATTGGCATATAGGAATTTTGTCACCTCTGTATCTATAGGTTGATCGTTGGTGCATATAGTACACATCATAGGTGCCAGATTGCGTCATTGAGCCATTCCATGCTTTTGGTTTCACCATTAGCTTTTTTACCCCCCACCATCTCCCTCCTCCAAAGTGACGAAGAATCTCCTATTCTGCAGGATACATTTATTAAGGCTTGTGAGACGCCAGTCCTTCGTCATGGAGTATAGCTTGGCAAACAACTGCTGGTGGTTTACAGTGTCATGGAGTATAGCTTGGCAACCAACTGCTGGTGGTTTACAGTGTCATGGAGTATAGCTTGGCAAACAACTGCTGGTGGTTTACAGTGTCATGGAGTATAGCTTGGCAAACAACTGCTGGTGGTTTATGGTGTCATGGCGTATAGCTTGACAAACAACTGCTGGTGGTTTACAGTGTCATGGAGTATAGCTTGGCAAACAACTGCTGGTGGTTTATGGTGTCATGGCGTATAGCTTGGCAAACAACTGCTGGTGGTTTACAGTGTCATGGAGTATAGCTTGGCAAACAACTGCTGGTGGTTTATGGTGTCATGGAGTATAGCTTGGCAAACAACTGCTGGTGGTTTACAGTGTCATAAGCTGCGCTTGAGTCAATACAAGTTACTGCTGTGATCTGTTTGTATTTGTACCTGTCCTCCATTAGTCTTACCAGGTACAGAATCTGGCCGCAATATGATCTCCCAGGCCTAAAGTCTGCTTGCTCCTTGATGAGTTTCTTTGTCAATGGGGGAGGCCATACGGTTCAGGATCATTCTTTCAAAGACTTTATATAGATGGCACAGTAGTGAGACCGGTCGTAAGTTCTTAGGTTCTGAAATTTTTTTTTCTTAGTTTTATTAGAGCAACCACATCGAATTTTCTCCAGATTGTAGGAATTTGCATAGAACCGATGCATGTGTTGAAAAACTTCAGCTGCCATGTGATGGTTTCTTGTCCAAAGTTTTTAATTTGCTCTGTCCTCAAGTCATCTGGGCCAGCTGCTTTGTTGTTTTTCATTTGATGTATTGCATCAGTTAGTTGCTGAAAGGAGAATGGTATCACCAATTATTATCCTGTTTACAATTTTGCAGCAAATTGGTTTGCTCTGCTTTTTGAGTGGTTTTCCCGTTCAGTAGTAGTTGGTGGGCTATTTGATTGTAGATGACCTGTGTTATGTCTGCAGGAGCGCTAGTTGGATCATTACTAAAGTTTTTAAATAAGTTTCCAGTTTTAATAAGTTTGAATACTGTTTTGTTTCATATCAAGAACTTCCACCAAGTGGTGCCATTTTTTTGTTTTTGACTCTTATATGGCATGTAGTAGGTCTTCCCCAGATTGGACGGTTTAATTAGAAAAAAATGGTCATTTTCAAATAGTGCTTGGTAATGCTCGTATAGCGCCTTTGATTAATAGTTAAGACCTGGAATATACTGAGTTATGAGAAATGATAGAGATAATGACGTTTATACATTATCGCTTTCAGCAATTTGATGAATAACTTCAATACTACAAAATATAATTTAGCAGTACATGAGAACTTGCGTCCCTGATTCGTGGTTTGGTCTGGATCTTACACACAGGTCACCGCCATGTTACTTATGCCGTCGTTAGTTTTGGTTTGTTTATAAGCTATCATCAGTAATAAGTAGATAGAATACGTAGATAGAATAAGTAGATAGAATAAGTAGATAGAATAAGTAGATAGAATAAGTAGATAGAATAAGTAGATAGAACAAGTAGATAGAATAAGTAGATAGAATAAGTAGATAGAATAAGTAGATAGAATAAGTAGATAGAATAAGTAGATAGAATAAGTAGATAGAATAAGTAGATAGAATAAGTAGACAGTGCGATAGTTCTCAAAACGTTTGGTACCACCCTTCTTGTTGATGTGTAACGTTTTTTAAGTTGGTCATTGAACTGGAATTCTCTCCTCTGTGAAGTATTTGTTAAATAACTTAGACAGATGTAGTGCTTGAATGTCTTCTCCCGCCTTAAGGATGTCTATGGTAATTCCGTCTACTCCATAGCTGTGCCTGACTTTGAATGTTGGATCGCATGGATGACCGCATCTTATTCAATCAATTGAACAGGTTCTCTCTCGGTTGTCTTTTGGACCTTCTCCTTCGATGTTGAAAGGTTAGTATAGTACTGCTGGCACGCTGTCTCTATGACCCGTCTGTCTGTTGAGATGGTGTTATCAGCCATTGTCAGTGTTTGAAGAATGGTTTTCTTCTGCACCATGCTCTTACGGCATCTTACTATACTGCCTTCAGCTGCCTTGACCAGTCTTTGTGTTTGATGCTGCTCGTAGTCCGCTTTGAGCTGCATTGACCAGTCTTTGTGTTTGACGCTGCTCGTAGTCAGCTTTGAGCTGCCTTGACCAGTCTTTGTGTTTGATGCTGCTCGTAGTCAGCTTTGAGCTGCATTGACCAGTCTTTGTGTTTGACGCTGCTCGTAGTCAGCTTTGAGCTGCCTTGAACAGTCTTTGTGTTTGACGCTGCTCGTAGTCAGCTTTGAGCAGATGACGTATTCTTTTATTCAGTTCGCATAACGCGTTTGTGTTGAGCATGACCATCTATAGGTCTAAACTATAGATGACCATGTGTTGAGTGTGCCATTGACTTTAATTAAGCGTTCTCCACATATTTAGCAAACGTCTAGTTTTGTTCTTCAATCCGGGAGTATCTTTTACTAGCAGTAGAAAATGTGGCAGCAGTTATGCATTCCTTTGTTCTAGTCACGAGTTGACCAAAACCACTACTTACTATGGATGGTATACAAAATATTCTCTAACAGTCCCTGTCAATAGGATCGGCCAATAACTGGACCTCCAACAACCCCGTGAGCAGGCTGGATTCAGAAGAGGGTTCTCCACTGCTGACCACCTAAATACAATCCACCAGCTGCTGAAGAGAGCGCGTGGACTACATTTGCCCATATGTCTAGTGTTTATAGATTATGAACAAAAACCTTTGACCTCATTGAGATCAGGCCGTGATAAATGTCTTAAGAAACCAGGACGTGGCCGAAAATTACACGAGGATGATCGAAGAAATAAATGTCCGCTGCAGTACGGACTTTACTCTGTAGCACTCTTCAACTGGCAAGAGGAGTGCGGCACGGCGACACAATTTCTCGTAAGCTTTTCACAGCAGCACTTGAGGATATATTCCAACTACTGAATTAGGCCGATAGACGCATAAATGTAGATGGGGAAAGGATCACTCACCTACGCTTTGTGCACGACATTGTGCTCCTCAGCCACACCACCGAGGAGGCCCAACACTACCTGAACGAACTGGTTGAGGTCGATAAAGGTGTGGACTACGGATGAACGACAAAAATAACGCAATTTCTCCGAAACCCATCTTGCCGCAAATGTGAGAACAAGCTGGGAAATGAGCCTGTCGAAGATGTCAGCTCCTACAAATATTTGGGGCAGGAAATAAATGCCACCCAAACCCTAGATCTGGGGAAATCTCCAGACGAAGTGTTGCAGCCTGGCCTAGCTCCAACACCGTAAAACCTTTACTCGTGCACCTTTTCGATTCTGCGGTCATACCAGCCATGATCAACGGTTGTGAAGAGTGGAATCTAAGCAGCGCGGATGCAGAGAAACTGCGAGTTGCCCAGCGAGCGACTTTAAGACACGTCCTTAGGATTTCGATCTGAGATCGAATCAACAAGGGTGAAATCAGAGAGCGCACTTTATTTCCAATCCTCGTAGAGGCTGAGTTGTCTTGCAAATACCACTGGGCTGGCTAGGTGGTGCGCGTGCCACATAACAGATGGACAACTCAGAAAGAGGTTTTGATGGCCAAATGACAATACACCACCACTCGGCCGCCCACTCATTCGATGGCCTGCTGAGAGACCTAGGTCCGAAATGGTACGACACTGCAAAAGATCGGGCTGCACACAGGATATTGTTGGCTACCTCGCGTACGGAACACCCGTCGGACTGAAGTTGAAGATATTGTATTGTGTTATATTATAAGCTATTGGTAAAGGCTCTCCCCTTGTATACACAGATACAATTTTTCTGAGTATTTCAGACAGTTATATAAGTAACTCTTCCGCCTCAAAAATCATATATATATATATATATATATATATATATATATATACATACACACCCACACACACACACAAACACACTCAAACACACACACACACACGTAATTATCTCCCCTTGTTTATGTTACCATCATCTACAGACACACACACACACACACACAATAGCTTACTTGTTATTCTCATTACTAATCTTCTTCTATTTACCACCGTTTTTAAGCAAAATATTCATCTTTACTACCATCTATCAGATTGACCTGCGGATCCGCAAATGAAACTCAACAAAACAAAAAGAACAAAATACATTTGTATAATGACTTTTTATTTATGAAATAAAATTGGCAAAGTCATTATTCAGAATTAGCAGAGAAGCAAGCAAGCCAGCCAAATTAACCATTGTAAACACAAGGCTACAAACGGCATATGAACAAGCCAGTGAATACAATCTGGAATACTAATTTTGAATTAAGACGACATTAATAACATACCAAACAGAACTAAACATTTTGACTTCAATGTATCGCCCCTTTTCTACAATGTTTGTATTTTCTTATTGGTAGGGTTCACAGTATCTACATTAATGCTTGACGCAATTCATACACAACTCTCCTCAGACCAATATTGCTACATGGCTGGGACGTGAAAGTGTTAGTCAACTTTACCCGGTAACATGAGGGCCAGAAGAAAAGAAAATATTAAGTTAGCAAACATTTTAGTTGAAGAGGAAGTGTTAGAGTTTACTCTATAGGAGCTCTCAGCCTTATGCTTGAAATTATTATCAAGCATCAGTTACGGAACATAGACACCCAGCGCTAAATGTTATCTGATTGCCAACCAAAGTGGGTCACTGCAAAGATAGCCAGCTGTTTCTGAGGTATGACAACCAGCCACATGAGCACAAGGCAAAGATAACCAGCTGTTTCTGCGTTATGATAACCAGCTACATGGGCACAAGGCAAAGATAACCAGCTTTGTCTGTTGTATGATAATCAACAACTTGGGCACAAGACAAAGATAAACAAAACCAGCTCTACCTGTGATATTACAATCAACCACATTGACACGATGGACAAAGAAAATCATAACCAGCTCTACCTGTGATATTACAATCAACCATATTGACACGAGGACAAAGAAAATCATAACCAGCTCTACCTGTGATATTATAATCAACCATATTGACACAAGGACAAAGAAAAGCATAACCAGCTCTAACTGTGGTATTTTAATCAACCATCTAGGCACGAGATAAAGATAACCAGCTTTATTCCTTGTTAAGAGCTCCACGTGGACAAACCGATTATAGCAGCAGCCATCTAGTCTCATATACCAGAGACAGCAGAACCTAGACCGTATCGCTTGTCAGGGTACGGGTAGTTCGGATAAACAAATTCAGTGTTCCTTGATGTGTTCCAGTTGTCCCTGATGTGTTCAAGTTGTCTTTGATGTGTTCTTCTTCTTTCTTCTTCTTCGTACGCAGTCAGACAGTAACCATTATTTTTTCGAAAAAAGCGGCGGTCATCATGAGGCTGTCGACACTGCTGAAGAGCTTGTCTTGCAGTTCCACTGGTGATGGCCACATCTGCTCTCTCTGATCCTCGTATGTCGGGCAGTTCTGCAGCAGATGTTCAGCGGTCATTTTACCGGTACCGCACGGGCATTCGTCGGTACCACCTATCTTCAATTTGTTGAATAGGTGGTACCTCAGTCTATTGTGGCCAGTGCGAAGTCTGAAGACAACGAC
Organism: Ariolimax columbianus; assembly: GCA_036924085.1. NCBI lineage: Eukaryota > Metazoa > Mollusca > Gastropoda > Stylommatophora > Arionidae > Ariolimax > Ariolimax columbianus. The sequence goes on along the minus strand of JAVGWX010000004.1, from coordinate 110,649,793 downwards.
CGGCTCTCTTCTGTTCAACTGGTAATAGGCATCGTTTTTGGTGTAACCAGTATGTTCGGTTTCCCATTTGGTCATGTATCTGGCTTTGATAAGCCGTTTTGACTCTTCGTACGTCATACTAGTATCTGTTTGTGGTAGTCTTGCACCTTCTTTTGCCAGTCTGTCTGCCTCCTCGTTGCCTTGAATGTTGCAGTGTGATGGGACCCACTGTACCACTACCCTTTTTGGTGCGGACTGCTGGCACAGTTGGCAGAGTGCTGCTCTTAAGTCATTAAGCTCAGTGTTTTTCTGGCTTTTTAGCGCTGTGACTACGGCGAGAGCATCTGTAAGCAGGACTATATGGCTTTCATTTTCTTTGTGTGTCACCATTTCTTCCACTGCCGCCCTCAGTGCCTCTGCCTCCGCTCTGAAATTGCTTGTGTACTTACCAGTAGCGAATGACAGTGTTATTTGTCTGCCATTTGGTAGGTTCAGGAATGCTCCTGCCCCTCCGTTCTGTGTAGTGTTTGTTACAGAACCGTCGGTGTATGCATGGGTCCAGTCCATGCTTGGGTAGCTTTTCGATATAAAGCTTAGGGTAGTATCTCTCCTTTGGTGTGTTCGAGTTGTCTTTGATGTTTTCGAGTTGTCTTTGATGTCTTCTTCTTCTTCTTCTTCTTCTTCTTCTTCTTCTTCTTCCTTCTTCTTCTTCTTCTTCTTCTTCTTCTTCTTCTTCTTCTTCTTCTTCTTCTTTTTCTTCTCTGTACGCTTGTTACAGCGATATAAGTTTCTCTGTTTTGTTAAGCCTGTGGCCCAGTGCATCCGATTTCGTTAGGCGTATCTGTAGGGATGCCCTCCTTAGCCTTGGGCTGTCCCCAGCCTATCTGCAAGGCAGCAGTTGTTTTTGGTTAGAGTTGTCTCTCTTAGGGAAGTTGTCTTGCAGGACTATCGGGTCTTCCCCACTCGTGTCTATAGGGTGTGGTGATGATATGATATGATATAATATGATGGACTATATGTACTAGTTTTTCAAGTATCTCGGAAGAGAAATAGTCCAGTGTGTCTGTGTCCCAGGATCGTCACGTCCTGCCAGAAACGTAGCATATGCATGTGAGTGAGGCATCTCCTTGCTCTATTTATTTTCTCGGCTTCTCTGCAGTGAGGGTACGCCTAGTATTCCCCGCCACCTGGGAGGTTGTCACAATAGGGCAGAGGTGCAATGTCCGCTAGCCTGCATCTCTTCTGTGTCCATTGGGATGACTGATAGCAGACTGCGGTAAAGAGCGAGGCAGGAGTGCATTTAACCAGGGGACAAGCCTGGTCATGGCACGGAGATGTTGTTCGCCTGGTGTGCGGACATATTTCATGATCAAGGGCTGAGTCTTAACAGTTTGCAGTGAGGTGGCTGCTCTACTGTTTACGACACCCCGACCGAGAGCTAAGTCTTCTACTAGTGGTTTCACGCCTCAACGCCGTATGGGGTGAATATCGAGCAACTCCCCTCCCGCTTTGATCGGCGGGACGCAGTGACTTCTTTCTGCGGCTCGACAGGGTCGGGCTGAGGCACGAGCACCAGGTCCCAACCATATCGTAGCCTCCCGTCGCAGTGGTGCTGGGATTCAGGGTGGGATTCCGGCTTAGAGGCGTTCGGCCGTAATTCCTAGATGGTAGCCTCGCACCATTGACTTATCAGCCAAGCACGTGGACCAAGTGACTGAGACCTGCGATTCCTCTCGAATTGAGCAGGATTACGGTAGCAACGCCCTGTCATTAGTAGTGTAAAACTGATCTGTCTTTCGAGGGTCTAATACCAGCTTCCGTTCCCTATTAGACCCAACGAATCAAAAGAGAGCTTTTAGTCAGCCAATGACCAAGCGGCTGAAACCTGCGATTTCTCTAGGATTGAGCAGGATTACCGTAGCAATGCTCTGTCATTAAGAGGGTAAAACTGACCTGTCTTTGATGTGTTCAAGTTGTCTTTGATGTGTTCAAGTTGTCTTTGATGTGTTCAAGTTGTCTCTGATGTTTTCGAGTTGTCTTTGATGTGTTACAGTTGTCTTTGATGTGTTCAGGTTGTCTTTGATGTGTTCGAGTTGTCTCTGATGTGTTTGAGTTGTCTTTGATATATTCCAGTTGTCTTTGACGTGTTCGAGTTGTCTTTGATGTGTTCGAGTTGTCTCTGGTGTTTTTGAGTTGACTTTGATGTGTTCCAGTTGTCTTTGATGTGTTCGAGATGTCTCTGATGTGTTCGAGTTGTCTCTGATGTGTTCGAGTTGTCTTTGATATGTTCGAATTGTCTTTGATGTGTTTGAGTTGTCTCTGATGTATTCGAGTTGTCTTTGATGTGTTCGAGTTGTCTTTGATGTGTTCAAGTTGTCTTTGATGTGTTCGAGTTGTCTCTGATGTGTTCGAGTTGTCTTTGATGTGTTCGAGTTGTCTCTGATGTGTTCGAGTATTCTTTGATGTGTTCGAGTTGTCTCTGATGTGTACGAGTTGTAGCTGATGCGTTCGAGATGTCTTTGATGTGTTCGAGTTGTCTTTGATGTGTTCGAGTTGTCTTTGATGTGTTCGAGTTGTCTTTGATGTGTTCGAGTTGTCTCTGATGTGTTCGAGTTGTCTTTGATGTGTTCAAGTTGCCTTTGATGTGTTCGAGTTGAATTTGATACTGATTTTAATCTTTAGAGTGGCCAGGTTGAAAGTATGAGAATGTAGATGACGTTACGTCTCAGTTAAATTGGTTGCTCGACAATTCTTCTCTGTGAAATAAATATGTAACTATTGGCATTTTCATTGCATTTACAAACAATTGTTTCAACAACCTGTTCCTATGGCAATGAAACTGGAACTGAATGTAAACCTTTAAAGTGTTTTTTTTTGTAGTATTGATGCTCTGTTTACACATTTGAAATCATCAACTTTGATGCAAATGGGTGAAATCACAGAGATAAGTAAGCCCAATCAAATTGCAAGAGAATGCACATAGAAATTACAACAAAACAGTGAATTTGAACAGCGCAAGTCTAGTAGGTTTATGTCAAAATTGGTCAGAAGTGTTAGGCAGAAAATATTTTTTAATTAAAGGGAGAGCTTTATAGAAAATAACAAATTAGATAAGGAAAGGTTACTTTTTTATAAAACGACGTGCATATTCATGGTTGGTGTCGTGGTTTATTATGTATTTTTTCTTTTTGTTTTGTCATTTGTCCATGTCGAAGGGCTTTTGGTCATATTGTGAGTTTCGATTTCTCTTTTCTTCTTCTCGGGATGTCTGAACCATATGTGTTATTGTTGTTATGAACTTAAGATGACAAGGTAATAGCGTCAGCCAAATTGATCAACCAAAACTGGGAAATGGAGTTTAATGTAGATAAATGTAGAGTCATTCGAATGAGTAGATCCAATTTGAAACATCATTACTTAATGGGAATTAAACAATATTTAAATGATAGAAAATGAAAGGGACCCATGGGTTATAATAGATCATACAGGTAAGATGAGTGAGCAAGTCTACGTAACAGTGAAAAGGGCAAATTCAATGTTAGGCATGATAACAAGAAATACTAAACATAGGAGCAAGGACGTAATTGTCAAACTGTACAAATCATTAGTTACACCTAGATTAGACTACTGTGTACAGGTGTGGAGTCTTTATCGTAGAGGAGACATACACATTCTGGAAAGGATACAAAGAAGAGTGACAAAACTGATAATGGTATTCCAGAATTACAGTTATGAGGAAAGACTCAGAAAAACGGGCCTACGGTGTCTAGAATGGAGAAGAATTCGAGATGACTTAATACAGGTGTATAATATAATTAACGGAAATGAAGAAATTAGACTTCAACAAGTTTTTTTCAAATATAACCACCTACAAAAACAAGATGACAAAGTTACAGATTATCTAAAGAAAGGTACAGATTATTAGGAAATGTTTTTTTTTTAGTCAGAGACGTGTGACTGTTTGGAATTCATTGCCACAGGAAGTAGTGAAGGCAGGGACAGTTAATGCATTTAAGAATAGTTTGGATGCGCATAGTTTTTAGAGCAAGAAAAACTACATGAAACTGATTGCATACATACTTTGCAGTGTCTTTTCAACCAGTATACAGGCGTTACAATAAGTTTAAATGTCATAAAACAATTAATCATCCCTATCAAAGACTCGGCGTTGTTAGACAACTAAGATGGAAAGGAAATGATAGACAAAGTACACCTGGTTAAGTATAGTAAAGTGTGGTGAACTTTATCCGAAAAAATAAACCGTGCCCAGTCGACTTCCGGGAACATGTTGTTGGAGTTGTTGAGTATTCGGGAATATAATTTATATTAGGTCGATTATATTTGCTGTTTGTGATTTGATTAGAGAAAATGTAAAGTGGCTTTGTGGTTTTTATATTCGATACTGGTTACGAGACCAAAGAGTCTGTTACTTGTCGTGTTATTGTCCATTGTACACCTAAAGGGACTAAATAATATAACTAGAAAACCACCCAAAAAAACTTTTTGACCTCAACACACAAGGGAAAGACAAGCAATTGCAGATCATCTGCAGCCAACAGCAAGAGTTTTGCGTAATATTCAAGAGCAACATTAAAAACAAATCCATCAATATCGGAAGCTTCCATAGAACCAGAAAAGCATGTCTAAATATAAATATATATTAACAAACAAAACCAGAAATAATGCAAATACGCACACTACAGTATTGTTGACCTGAAAAACTACCGAATCTGAGATAATCCCAGCTACCCCGATACGCTACGTCAGTTCTGAAAGTAATGAAAAAATAGGTCATTCTAAAAATGGAAGGACACATATTAAATCATTTAAAAAAGGGGAATTCTGCCGGAATGCATACATTAACGAAAAATATCACTTTTACAATGAGTGGAAAAGACCTGATAAGGATAATACTTCATATAAAAAAGTGCCTTAGATGGAAAAATGAGTCAAGATCTTGCACAGCTTTGTTTGTTTTGTTTCTTGTTTTATGAAAAGTCTATTTTATTTTTCTAATTTTCAGTTATACATCTTTCCTTGTCATCCAATGTGGTTCAACAATTTTTTGTATTTGCACGTTAGCGTCTTTGTTTGATAAAAAAAATGATTCTAGATAGTTTTTAAAAAAAATGTGGAATGAAAGAAATAAAATATTTACATAATTTTTAATTATAAAACTGTGATGAGGAAACTCCTCCAATACAACAGTATATGTCTAAACACGGAAAAAATTAAGCAAATGACAATCATTCCACATTAGTTGGTGTTTATGACTGTGGCTGTGCTTCATATCAGATATACTCTCACACACATTGAGCATTGTGTGGGCTTAATAGGCAACCACAACGTGTATACACAAATGTATATAATAGTAAGTATGCTTGAGAATCATCAATATAAGATTAAAGAACAAAAATATAATTAGTCAAGATCAGTATCAGCATTTCAAAGACATAGCTAAAAAAATACCCATTTGCTTTTATTTGTGTAACGTAGAGCAGTTTGATTTGTTACAATCATTACAGAGATCAGAAATGTGATTGAATGACGTCAGTGAGATTTATTATGTTCTGTATGTGGGGCGACATGCTTAACTCTGCAGTATGTAAATGCCACCAACCAACCCTCTTTCCCCTTCTTTCACCAAGGGGTGTATAGGCCATCAACCAACCTTCTTTCCCTTTCTATCAGCTAGGGTTGTATAGGCCATCAACGAACCCTCTTTTCCCTTCTTTCACCTAGGGATTTATAGACCATCAACCAACCCTCTTTCATATTCTATCACCCAGGGGTGTATAGATCATCAACCAACCATCACCAAGCCGCTCTGTCCTGTGTAATTTTTTCCACTTCCTTTCAACTTTTTCCTATTTTCTTTACCTCCGCCTCCAGCTCTCGTCTCCATGTATTCCTTGGTCTGCCTATGCCTCTCTTTCCCTGGGGGCTCATGACAGGGATTGCCTGGTGATACTGGCCTGGGTGCTTTCTTAATGTATGACCCATCCATCTCCACTTTCTTCCTTAGATTTCATGTTCCAATTTACCTTTTCCCGCTCTCTCCTACAGTCTGTAACTTTGTCAAACCATTATACCAAGAATCTTTCTCAGCCATCTCTTGACAAAACCCTGCAGTCTCCTATCATTGCCTTTAGTCATTCTCCAGGTTTACAGCACGACTGGCTTCACATTTGAATTGAGAATTCTTATTTTTGTCTTCCTGCTTATTTCCTTGGAGTTCCATCTTGGTTTCAACATTCCGAATGCAACTCTTGCTTTTTGTATCCTTGTTTTTATATCCTCGTCTATCCCTCCTTCCTTGTTGATGATATTTCCTAGGTATGTAAATACCTCTTCCAGTTGCGTTCTTCTCAGTCAGATTGGTTCTGTGTTTGCTGCATTGACCCAAATTTGAGTGTCTTTTCCTCGTGGTCTTCAAACTTGTTTAGAGGTATAATTCAGTCTATCCAGTTTCCTTTGCATTTGCCTTTGGCTGTGGGACAGAAGGGCTATATCATCCGCAAAATATAGGTCCTCCAGCTGTTTATTTAAGGTCCACTGGTTTCCATTTCTCCCATTTGTTGTTACTTCCAAAATCCAATCCACTGCCAGGATGATCAGGAAGGGCGACAGTAGGCAACCCTGTCGTACCCATGATTTAATTTTGAATGGTCTTATGAGTTGTCCTTAGTGTATAACTCTACATTACATTCTTTCATACGTCTGTCTAATTATTATTGTGAGCTATTGAAGAATTCCATAGTGCATCAATAGTTTTCAGAGTACATTTCAGTCCAAACTGTTGAAACCCTTATTATAATCAACGAAATTGATCTTCAAACTCGAATTTCATTTCAATGATTGTTCGACAATTATCCACAATGTGTCTATCTGGTCAATGCATTATCTATTCTGTCTGAAGCCCGTCTGCTCATTCCTTATCTTGTTATTCACTGCCTATTTCAACCTTTCTAGTTTTACTCTATTTAACACATTTAACACTGATAATAACATTATTCCTCTATGGTTTTTTTGCATTCCTGTAATTTTCCGTCTTAGGCAATTTCCCCAGATAACCCTCTCTCCAATCTTTTGGTAAACTTTCTTGCTCCCAGATGGCTCCTATCACGTTGTGGAGCATGTTAGTAGATGTTTCAACATCTGCTTTTATGGCTTCAGTGGTATCCCATCGGCTCCTGCTGCTTTTCCATTCCTTAGAAACTGTATTGCCCTTCTGATCTCTTCTTTACTTGAATTATCACAGTCGATCGGCAGGTCCTTCTCTGTTGATGGGATGTCTGGTGGGTTGTCTGGTGCTGGTCTGTTCAAAAACTCTTCAAAGTATTCTACCCATCTTTTCTTTTGTTCTTCAAAGTTAGTTATCTTTTCCCCAAGTTTATTACGTCTGACTGTGATTAACATTACATCTGGTCATGGAACACATTACATTTGGTTATGGAATACATTACATCTGGTTATGGAACATATTACATCTGGCTGTGATATATATTACATCTGGTTATGGAATACATTACATTTTACTGAAGTACATATTAAATCTGCCTACAGCATACATAGCTGTGACGTAAAATCAAAAAGGCATTTACTGGGCAATCTCCCTAGATAATGACCCAAGTACATCGCGACACCATTTTTCTGGCGAGGAAATAAAAAGAACAGCAGCATTCTAATTTCACATTAGTCGACTAAGAGTGGTTGTGTTTTGGTCAGGCAACCTTATCACATTAAAAACACAGCACCAGAAAGTACCACTGCAAGAGCTCAAACATCTTTAGCACAGTCTCCCTGCAAGCAAATCAACTGCAGGTGTAGTCTGCTGTTACTGCTAAAGCAAATAGAAGTGAAGATCGAACAGTGTGCGCTCTCATTTGTTCAGGGCTGTTTGGATTTGCCAAATTGTCATCGATAGTCAGTCCATTAGTAAGTGCATGAACAGAATGTGTTTCTTGTAGTCGACATAATTATTAAACCGAGAATCTTCACTTATTTATCACCTGTTAAAACTCAAGTGTTTATCAATCCTGCTCTCTTAATTGTCTTTTAGTTATTGCTTTTTAAACATTAGACAACCCATCTATATGCCTATCTTAAATTAAACCTGTTTCAAATCAATTATGTGACATCTTGTAGGTGGAGTGTCAGAGCCTAATCGTTTTTTTTTTGGTACTAGCACCATGTACACCACTCCTCAGTTACGTTTTATAGCATTTTTGGAATTTCAAGCAATTGCCCTGTTCTTTCCGTCATGACATGCACTTTGGTGATAGCCCCCCCCCCCCCACCCTCCACTCCTCCTCCTTCTCCCCTTCCCTTCAGCCCCTCCCCTTCTGCCCCTCCCTCCTTCTATCACAGCGCAGTAATAGTAATCACAAACGAATAATTTTTTTTAAACCAACTATGTGGTCTTTAACGTATGTAACGTATACATGTTGAAACATCATAGGCGAAGTGTGACCTGAAACTGAGAAATAGTAATGTCTTGTACAAACAGGGATGACGAATAGTGGTGAGTAGAAATCAACAAATGTCATATCATTCAGAATAGATCAATAACAATTACCATTTGACATTGTTAAGAGTAAATCAATATATAGTACCATTGGACATTGTTGAGAGTAAATCAATAAATAGTATCATTTGACATTGTTAAGAGTAAATCAATATATAGTACCATTTGACATTGTTAAGAGTAAATCAATATATAGTACCATTTGACATTGTTAAGAGTAAATCAATATATAGTACCATTTGACATTGTTAAGAGTAAATCAATATATAGTACCATTTGACATTGTTAAGAGTAAATCAATATATAGTACCATTTGACATTGTTAAGAGTAAATCAATATATAGTACCATTGGACATTGTTGAGAGTAAATCAATAAATAGTATCATTTGACATTGTTGAGAGTAAATCAATATATAGTACCATTGGACATTGTTAAGAGTAAATCAATAAATAGTATCATAGGAATATGTTGAGAGTAAATCAATAAATAATATCATAGGAATTTTTTAAGAATAAATAAATAAATAGTATCATAGGAAGTTGTTGAGAGTAAATCAATAAAGATTAACATGTAAGATTGTTGAGGATACATCAGGCACAATTAAAAGATGAGATGCTAAAGGAAATAAATAAATATTAACATGTGACGTTGCTGATAAAAAAATGTATAAATATAACTATGTGACCTACTTGAAAGTAAATCAATAAACATTAGCCTACGTCAGTACAGAGAGTAAATCAATAAACATTAGCCTACGCCAGTACATAGAATAAATCAATAAACATTAGCCTACGTCAGTACAGAGAGTAAATCAATAAACATTAGCCTACGCCAGTACAGAGAATAAATCAATAAACATTAGTCTACGTCAGTACAGAGAGTAAATCAATGAAAACTAACATGTAATATCTTGTTGATTTTACCATCCTTAACCAAGCAACTGCTTCTGGCGGTTTTGATGTCATCTTCTGGCTACTATAACATACGGTCACGAGGTAAGGCAAAGTTTTATTATAGTGGAGATTAAATAAATAATCTAGCTTCATAGTGCGCGGTGACTACAGTGGCTAGCAGCCTTTACTTCTGTGCTTTCTCTTGTCCTCGTATGTCGGGCAATTTTGCAGCAGATGTTCAGCGGTCATTTTTCCTATACCACAGTTGCATTCGTCAGTACAACCTATCTTCAGTTTATTGAATAGATGGTACCTCAGTCTGTTGTGGCTTGTGCGGAGTCTGAAGACCACGACCTGCTCTTTTCTGTTCAACTGGTAATAGGCATCGTTTTTTGTGTAGCCAGTATGTTCTGTTTCTTATTTGGCCATGTATCTGGCCCTAATAAACCTTTTGGACTCTTCATAGGTCACACTAGAATCTGGTGGTGGTAGTCTTGCACCTTCTTTTGCCAGTCTGTCTGCCTCCCCGTTGCCTTTGATGTTACAGTGGGATAGAACCCACTGTACCACTACTCTTTTTGGTGCGGACTGCTGGCTAGTTGACTACTGTTGAGTACTGCTCTTAAGTCATTAAGTTCAGTATTTTTCTGGCTTTATAATGCTATAACTACGGCCAGGGCATCTGTAAACAGGACTATCTGGCTTTCATTGCTTTCGCCTGTCAGCATTGCTTTTACTTAAGCCGTCAGTGCCTCTGCCTCTGCTCTGAAATTGCTTGAGAATTTTCCAGTTGCTACTGACAGTGTTATTTTTCTACCATTTGTTAGGCCCAGGAATACTCCTCCCCCTCCATTCTGTGTTGTGTTTGTTACAGAACCGTCGGTGTATGCATGGGTCCAGTCCATGCCTGGGTAGTTTTCAGCTATGTACCTCAAGATTATGTCTCTACTTTCTTTTTCAGTCTGGCTGTTCTTGTTTCCAATGCCTGGTATATTTTCTACCACCTCCGGAATGATATGCTGCTTCCATGTGGGTTTGCGTACAGTAGGTATGGGCTTTGGTGTTGGTATGGTGTTGGTATGGTGTTCATAGGGTCTTCGGTCATCTTTGCTTTGGCTATTTTTGCAAAGTTTCTCCGCTTTAGTTTCCCTTTTCCAAATCTATTTAGTCTCTGATGCATTGGATGGTCTGTCAGTCTTCTTAGTTTCTCTTCTTGCTGCTGGGCTCTGCAGTCTCTTCTGACGGTCATGGATTGCAGATTTGTAATCTTTTCAAGTTCTACAATTGGCGTTGACTTCATGCCTCCTGTTATAACTCTCATGGCTTGGTTTTGAAGTTTGCTAATTTTATCAAAGTTCTCCTTTGCTGCCGTTGCCCATGCGCAATGCCATACTCGAGAACTGGTCTCACTCATCCAGTGTACAGTTTCTTAAGTATTATTTCGTATGCTCCCCAGCTTGTGCCAGCAAGTTTCCTCATGATTGCCATTCTTTATCTGCCTCTCATTCCGTTTCATTTATATATATGATATATGAGTATATGGTATATTCTCTATGATGTTGTTTATATACACCAGAAAAAGTGTCGGTGACAGTACTTCTCCTTGGGGTACTCCTTGCTCCAGTGTCATCTTTTTGCTCATCTGCCCTTGTACTTGAACCCTGGCTGTTCTGTTTTCGAGATAGTGGCTGATCCATCTGTACATTTTTCCAGATACTTCATTTCTTCGTAGCTTGACTTTAAATCCCTCTTTCCACACCTTGTCAAATGCCTTCTCTAGATCCACCCAAACCGCTACTGTATGCTTTTTATCTTGGTAAGCATCCTCTATTTCCTGTGCTATGAGAGTGATCTGGTCCTCAGTGGATCTGTGTTGTCTAAATCCTGCTTGCTGGGGAATTAATATGTTTTTCTTCCAGGTGCCACATCAGTCTGGTGTTTATCATACGCTCCATCAGTTTACCTACACAGCTCAGTAGACTGATAGGCCTGTATCCATTTGGATCTGTTCTATCTTCGTCTTTCTTTGGTACGTGTATAAGTACAGCATCTTCCCATGCCTGCGGTACAATTCCCCTTTTCCAGCTTTGGTTCAGGACGGACAGTAACTTCCTCTTTGCTGTTTGTCCCAACCCCATCAGGATTTCATTTGTTACCCCATCTTTTCCGGGCGATTTCTTTTTCTTTAAAGTTCTCATGACCTCATTAATTTCATTCATAGGTTTTTCCGTATTCGATTTCTTACGTCATATATATTCAGAAATTGGTGGGCAAAATGCATTCTTCTTGTTCTTGTTCTTGTTCTTGTTCTTGTTCTTCTTCTTCTTCTTCTTCTTCTTCTTCTTCTTCTTCTTCTTCTTCTTCTTCTTCATTCGTTCTCAATCTCCCGCCCCCAAACCCTGAAAAGGCTTAAGTAGCAGAATGTAGTCCAGAGAGCGGAATGCGTTGTGTCGTAGTTTACAGATTGGCTGCGATATTTACACCTTTCGGTCCAACACATCCGACTTCAGCAAGCATTTTTTGAGTACGGGGTTAGCATTCCCTCTTCGATCCCTTCTCCTTAGCCAGTCTACCCTGCTGCAGCCTGTTATCCAGGATCACCGCGTGCAGGTGTAGAAGGGTCTTGGCAGCTCTGGTTCACTGGCCCTGACGCTAGCAGTCAGCTATGGGTCTCTGACCACTGCAGCTCATGCGCTGCTCAGCGTCTTGATCCCAAATGCATTCTATTTCTTCGTAATATCCTAATAATTAGAATTAACTTAACACGGGACTGACCACTCTTGTATCTTAGTGTTTTTGCTTTCTATCAAGTTTTGCCTTACAAGACTGTCCCCAGCATTCCTTCAAGGCTACATATGTATGTACCAATTTGCCTCACCCTATACAATTTGGAATGTCCGAATTGGATACCCTGCTTGCAACTTCGGCACTTCATACATTGACTGGCGGGATATAGAAACACACAATCTGCTCGAACACAACAAGATATAAAGAGGAAGGACATCTGGAAGAACAATGTATCTATATTTGTATATTCTTTGATGCGAGAATAATTATGACGATCATTTTAAATTTGAGGACGACATTTTCATGTCATTTCTGGAAACACAAAAATGCGGCAAATCTGACGTGGTCGTTAAAAGTTAATTGTGTTAAAGTACGTGGGATCTGAGTTTTTATTACTGGAAGGTAGTGTTTCATTTGTTGGAGATGTTTCATTTGATGGAGTCAGTGTTTCATTTGATGGAGTCAGTGTTTCGTTTGTTGGAGATATAACCTCATATAATGATGTCAGTGTTTCGTTGGTTGAAAATGGGGTCTCGTGTAATGAAATCAGTATTTCGTTTGTTGGAGATGTAATCTCATAATCAGTTTCATTGGGCTGGGAATACCTTGTTTTTAATTCAAAACGACGGCACTTCTGTCGAGAAAATAAAACAATAGAAAATGTCAATATAACCACGATAATAGCAGCCAAAACACCAACAATAGCAGTACACGGAAATGAGTCGTTATCCATTATCTTTAGGTCACACTTTGGTGCTTGATGTCCATTTTGACAACGATTTAAACACGTACCATCCGTGTGAGTACATAGACACACAGAGATGTTGGCAGTGGTACAAGACTGGTTACAGATAGAGCTACAACCTTGACCATACTTCCCAAGGTCACATGACTGATTACTGCCCCCACTATGGGAACCTTTAGCAGATAAATATAACGGACATCCTCCAGTACTCACAAAACATGACTCATTCTTGACAGCACAGTTACATGTGTGCTCACATTCACGTCCGTACATTGATGGCGGGCACACAGAGTCTCCGTATAGTTCTACCTCACACATAGTGAGAGTCTGATTAAAGGGCCTTGTGTTGACAGCCTGTATGATTACAAGAGAGACGGGTTCTGTCCCTGGTAAGTTTGTTATTCTGTATATAGAAGAATTTTGAGACGTGCTGTGGTTGAATACCATCACTCGATCATTTCTGAAACTTCTGAGAGTAAATTCTCGGAATCCGTGTGCATAATTATCTCTGGTATAAATAACGTAACGGTTTATCATCTGTGCTTGTGATAATGTCACAATCCATGTTGGATTACTATCTTCGCTATTTGTAGACATACAACCTTTAAAATGCCAGTTTCTGTTATTTTTACCGTCTACGGCCTTTTCAGCACTAGTCCCATTCGGGTAAAGCTCCTTATCAAAGAACATGCTGGTCTGGCTGGTATTTTGACGAAGAGCTACATTACGACCTCCACTGATGTAAAGAGAACAGAGAGACGAGACCCCTCGGCCCGTGAGACTGACATTCTTTACTGTGGTAACACCCAGGTCACAGTGGATGTCCAGTGTTCTTTCATTGACAGTGGCAGTTCTATTGTTCTCACACTCAATGCTGACACCTTTTCTGTCGTTTGAAAAAAATGTGACCTGAATGCCATGTAGTGATTGTGTGTCCTTGACCTGTAACCTGAGCCAGGTTATGGGAAAGTCTAAAGACAATTCTATTGGATCTAATGATTGGGCTGTATTACAGGTGCTCTCATTACCATCGGTTAGCCATGGTGGCGTTGATCTTGAAGTAAACGTATAAACTAGATCCACATACTGACAGCCTGGACCAAACCAGCCTGGTCTGCATCTACCATCAGGACACAATCCATCAGCATCACAATGTGTGGAACCATAACAGCGACATTTGTACTGACAGTTTGACCCAAACCATCCTTTATCACAAGTGTTCCAGGTCACACTCTGAGACCAGACCAGGGTACAGCACATCATCATGAGCAGATATTGTACCAGAGAGATATATTGTCGGGATCTCATAGCTGCTGCTGAGTTCTAAGAGGTTCAGTATCTCAACTTCTGTATAGATTTGTCCCTCTCAGTATGTCTTTATGTTGTAAATCTAATCTTATCTTTTCTACATCTTGCATATCCTGCGTGTCCTATTGTTTTAAATGTGTATCTCTAGATACAGAAGGAGAAAAGAAGTTAGCCGCCCTTGTATTCCTTGTGTCAAATAGTGTTTAGGATGACCTTTCTTTCTAACTAATATGGCACGCCCAGGACGGTGGAGTGCGAAGAACAAAGTGTTAGCAAGCCTGCTACTCTTCAGGGGTAGTCATCGCCTAACACTGCATACTTCAATAAACATCAATATAAAAGTCAGTAGTACCACATCGACTCTGTGTTTAATCACCACTGAATCTTGTAGCATTGATTTAAGACCCATATTTTTTGACAAATAATTGGTATTATTTCACTTTCAATTTCCAGGAAAACAAATGAATCTCATTTGTCATATTTGACGTGATCTGATCTTATCAGAACTTTCTCTCAGACCCAGGTCATCACTACATTGATTCTGCTTTTTGTTCTCGGTAAATTGGGAGTTGGGCAAACAAATGAGTTGGAGATCCTTCTACTAAATGGCTGCTTTTGACACATACGTTGAATTACATCTATTGCATGTGTATGTCCAGTTGGATCCTTCTGCTCTTGTCTTCAATCTAAAGAAACATGTAACATAATTATAGTATCACATACACTGACACACAATGTTGATGTTCATTATTTTAAGTTCTGATAGGAAATGCTTTGATGCAGCACGGCCATTATTCACCAGTGTGACTGGGTCAGAAACGGGAAGAAAAGAAAGTGTGTTAATGACCATGTTGGCAGAAGAGACTATTGAGGGTTGGTTATTAGGCCAGCTACCTTATCTTATGGAAACGATAAGCCACGAGGAAAATATCAGACGACATCTAACTTGCAATAAGAAACATGCGTCAGTTAACGATCATACCGTAAATAGCCAAGAAAAGTAATGTATCTAGACATTCAAGGCCTGTCTCACTGATTGTTCATTACCACGGCTGATGGCAGAGGTCCAGACAGCATAATGGGCAGATGGAGTAGAGGCGATATGTCAGCTTGTTGCACCGGAGCTCCAGGAACGGCCCAGTGCAGGATTCGGTCTTTTCTAGTGCTTGATTTCCAAGGAGATATATAGAAGCTGACGAACTGGGATAAACTGAGAGAGGCAGGTCATTTGGACGGAGAAAGACAGGCGGCGCCAATCCAGCTATGAGGTTATTCTCTAGAATTATGCCAGTCGGGGAATCTTGGTGTTGGTGACTAAGTCTTCCCAGCTCATTCCACAAATACGTTGCTCATGTGGATGTTCTCGAGCATTCTCTGATCTCTCTGTAAGATAGTCCAAGTTTCGGATCAGAACAAAAAGATTGCAATGATATATGATCTATAGAGGCGCAGCTTGGTTTTCAAGGAAAGCTTTTATTCGGCCTAGGTTATGTTCATAGTTCAAAATAATGTCTGGCTTATTGTATACATCAGGGCGGTCGGTCTAGTGTCTAGATAGATAAAGTCATTTGTGGAATTGACGTGATTACGGTTGGTAGTGATTCCCCTACCGAAGACGGATGTGTCGGACCGAAAGGTGCAAATATCGCAGTCAAACTGTAAACTAGAGACACAATGCATGCCGTTCTCTGGACTACATCCTGCTACTTGCAAAGTCCTGTTCATGGCTTAGTAGCTTGAGATTGAGAACGAACGCAGAAGAAGAAGAAGAAGGAGGTAGTGATTCCCGCCTAAATTGTTAAAACTTGGTCTTCTTCCCGGAATTAAAGGTTCGGGCGAGACGCTGCCGGTTCTTGGTACTTCTGGAGTTTGTCTTGGTCTGGAAGTCTGAACCAGATATGATGATGTTGTCTGAGTAATCAGGTCGGTCAAACGCTCGTGTATCACAGATACATCTGGGTTGTGCATTTTCTTATGTGCAAGGATTCAAATCACAGCTTGGCATAACACCGCTGGTGCGATGACATATCCTTTGCGGGCACCATAAGATGTTGTAAATTTGGCAGCAAGATCCAGCTTAAAGCAAACGCTTGTGCAGGTCTTGCGAAGGAGCTTCTCAGATAGCCTAATCGTGGTGAGGGTAACTCCTACATATTTCAAGGTCTTCCACAAAGCAGATCTACCCACATAATCAAAAGCGGTCCTGGAGTTTACATTAGCAACGTGGAGGGAGTGATTGAATTCACGGTGTATTACAGTGACCAAGCAAAGTGTGAGAGTTACATAAATAGTGGAGAGACAGGTGTTAAAACCTTAAACTCGTGGGCTTTGATTTCTCTTAATAATAGGTTTCAAGCTGTAGAGAAGTACGTGAGCCAAACCTTCCCGGGGACAGATAGCACGGTAATAGTCCTGTAGTTGCAGTATGAAGTTCTGGGTCTCTTCTAGTTGCCATCACCATATAGTATGTCCATTGCTGATCGTTGCTCTCATGACAGCCGATCTGTAAGACACTCGGTCTCTGATCAGCTTCTCCGCCTCTGCCACTGTCAATCTCAGAGCCTCTATAATAATTCATCTCCTTTTCGGTTTGCTTCTGCCGCTTTTGACGTGGTATTCTTTTGGCTTTCTATGGTAAGTATAATTTTGTGGTAAGTATGATTATGAGGTAAAAGTTTATTCGGCTTGCTTTTTTCTGCAGCTTTTGCAGCTTTATCTTGATGTCCACGGATAGCAGTTGGTGATCTACGTCACAGTCAGCACTTTGTAGTGTCTTCGAGAATGAGTCTCCTGACCTCCATCTTTTTTGCATCAGAGTGTAGTCTATTTGGTTCCTACAAATAGTTCACCTACTGAGGACATGCACGCGCAGAGTCGTAGGGTGTTGCTGGGAATTGTGTTTGTGATGGAGTGTTTGTTCTCTAGACAAAATTCCATTAATTTATCTTCACTTTCGTTTTTGTGTCAGAACCAAAAGCGTTTATGTACTCTTTCTTTCTCATTTGATTTGTCCATTCCTATTTTTGCGATGATATTTTATAATAAACGAAGCTACAGTATGTAGGAGTAGAAATACAAACCTACGATCTTATTTAACGATCTGTCCTTTGCAGGCGACATTGTTGACGTCTCGTATCTCACAGACACATACAGTAGAGGACGGACACACTAGACATAACTTGACAGAAAGTAGATTTAAAGATCCACCATAAAATACAACAGTTAGCAAATTAAACATCATCGAATTCACGAGAAATATTCCTAGCCTGTAATAGCTCTACAACGCTGCTAATGAACGCTTATGGGTGAGAACAAGACAATGTCAGGTGTAACAGAAAATCTTAGGGGAAATGCGACTTAAGATAAACCATACATTGCAAAACAAGTATAACCAGGTGATCTCTGTCTTGAAACCCCTTGAAAAAATTGGCAAAGGAATATCATAGAACACAGAGACGAGCCATATTTAGTTAGTTGTTCATCGCAGGGGAAGATGGCAACAACACAGAGGGCAATACAAGATAGCCACAAGGAGAAGATGAAAATAACTGAAAGAATTGTAGAGTAAAGGACTACTAGGACAGGAAATGTTGATGATATGTTCAGGTCAAGGTAATATTTGTGAAGAAGGAGAGGAAACTTCAGCCTTGATTATAGCATATCTAAGGTCAATTGTATATGCTACAACTGTCTACCTTTTTATTCTTTACAAATAATTACAATTTAGCGTCTTAGTCTTAGTTGACTTGTACTTCTAGAGGGGCATACGCCCATGAGCAGGTCCCATCTCTGATGTGAACATGCTGTTGCCAAGAGGAGGATTTCCTGCTTAGCGGGCTAGACTCGAGCAGCTTATTATTCTACTGTGCAGGGTGGTTAACTGATGTGCGAGTCCATCTTAATAGACGTAATAGACACTAGAGCAAAGTAGACCCACAGTCTTTTAGGCGCTAACTATGCTGCTCTTAGTAAACGACATAACCATGACCGGTGTTATGTTATGTCACACAGTTGGTCGCCTCTTACGACATGCTCTCTGTGGGGCAGTGGTGCTATTCTTGTCCTTGTCATGCACATAGACCCTGGCAAAACCACTCGGGTAATATAGCTACTAATGCTGCAATCAACAATCAATTAGATCCATTTTAGCTCACTATGGAGAACAGATCTTCAACAAATACACTCCTTCACTCGTAAGTCATTCGCTCTGTTTTCGATGATGGAGTTGTTCTTTACTTTTGATTGACATGTCCATTCTTGTTACAGTTTTTGTGGCATAAAATATATTCAGTATCAGATAGCCAGTCCCATGACCAACCCTACTTAGTCAACATTTACAACACGCATGACATGTTTAATGAGCTCTTATATGTTACCGTTTCGGGCCCCGATAAAAGCTCCAGGACTAGTAATATCTTTATGTTGAGTTTATTGAATGGCTCACACGACCTAATATTACCAAAAAAACAGCCGTGTGATAGAATGCTTACCCAAAGCTAACAATCTTCAAAGAACAACATCAACTATTTAGAAGGACGTATTCCCACATTCTACTAACCTTATTCCATTACGAGGCTTTCAACTTGAGCTGCCAGCCAATGGAGAATACGATGGTGTTGTGTAACCACGTTCTAAACATGTCTTGTTGCTGAATTAATGTAATTGGATACATGACTAAATCAGTCAGGAAGGAAATGGACGCGTTCATTTCCGTTTCGTGTTTTTGTTTTAAGTAGGAATGCTTTATCTGTGTTGTTCTTTTTGTTTTATTCAGTTTGTGTTTAATTATATGTATGCTATTCAGATAAAGCATCACAGCACATACGGCAAACCTATAGGTAACAAGTTTATTTTTATCCTTAATATTTTGTCGCTGTCAAGTAACTGCACTTTTCAATTGTGACATTCTAACATACAGCCTCGAAGACCACTACTTCAGTGACACGTCTGGCTCTGGACAGAAAATTACGGCTCCCTACATCGTCTCACGGCCCAATTGGATAAGACAAGACTCGCCTCGAGGATGTAGTATGAAACAGGATGATGATGGAAATTATAACCGGATTAACTATAAATGCAATCTAAGCATGTGAACCGACAGGTGTGATGTTATTAAAGAGAAAATTCATAAAGGCTTCGATGAAACGAAGAGTCCAAGCGAATGACAGCGGGCTATAGTAATACCCACATGAGTAATACCCACATGAGTAATACCCACATGAGTAATACCCACATGAGTTATACCCACATGAACAGGAAATGGCTTGGAGAAGAACTGTGATACTTATATGGTCATTTACCTGTCAAATCATATTTGGAAAAGAGAAATCGATTGATTGCTGGAATTCAGCTTAGCAATGTCCAGTTCGATTTCCTCAAAGGCAAGAACCACATCGATGCTTTATTCAACCTAATGAGAAATTTAAACAAATAAAAACCAAACTTTTAAACACGACCAGCATCTCAAATTAACATTTGTCAACCAAGAAAAATCGTCCGACATAGTTAACAGAAATTGGGAGGCAGCGACCATAGGCCAATAATGTTTACCATAGAGAGAACAAACTATACCCCAATGGGTAACTCAGTCCCAATATAGAACGATAGTAAAGGAAATTGAAGCCTATTTACATCGAAGACTGACAGCTTTCTATCCAAAACTTAAATCGGGCTAAAAATCATAAACTCTAAACTCCAAACCTTCAATAAGTGCGTTCTTGGCACTGCCAAGAAAAATATCACAAGAGGCTGCAGAAAAGACTACCAACCATTCTGGACCCAACAACTGGAAGAGAGCTGCAATGCGAAATTAGTACGTGGAGAGAAATCATGGAGACGAATCCAACAGACGAAAATACAATCTTGCACAACAAAGCAAAGGCAGCCTTCATAAAAGAGAAGAAGAAGAGTATGAGAGAACGCTAGCACAAATTAACCAGCTCTTTAGACCTGGAAAAAGATTTTTTTTTAAAGACGAATCTCACGAAAACCCTATTCGGCGACAAGACAGAGAGATCTAAAATAGTGTTACATACGACCGTAGGCAAGGCGGCAGCGACCTTATGGTCAGAACTTACCAGTCAGAAAGTAAGACGCAAGTTTCAAGCGATAGAGAAGTAAGAACACATATCACAGCTTTAAACAAAATCATAACACAGGCACTCCAACACAGTGCATGACAGTGAAGTTCGCCCTACATGAGCTAGAAGACGAAATTAAGAAAGTAAACGAGAGAAAAGCACCAGGGGCAGATGGTATCACAGATGAATTTCACAAACACCTCCTCCCCATAAGTTAAAGGTCCCTCTTTGGATTTTTTAACCAGAACTGACATGATGGTACTGTTTCGGCATTCCGGAAGGAGGCTTACATTCAACCTATTCCTAAACCAGGAAAAGACAAACAAGGTCATAAAAACTACAGGCCCATCAGTCTTCTTAGCTGATGGAAAAACCTGATAAAGAAGAGACTCACCTGGTATCTTGAGACCAACTCGCTACTGGCCTCAACTCAAACAGGGTACAGACAACAGAAAAACACAGAGGGCCAATTAACATACCTAACACAGGTCATATAAAATGCCTTTCAAGAGAAAAAGAAAGTGCTAGCCATCTTCTTTGATCTCTCCCGTGCCTTCGATACTGGAGAGAATGCTTGAAGCTGAAAATCCTCCAAGACGGAGTTACCAACAATGTATTCTCATGTATTAAAAGTTACCTCTTCCAAAAATCAAGACCTACCTCCACACAATGGGTCTCAGAGGCACTGCCACGTGCGATTGTGGAGCACCAAAGCAAACACCAGAACATATTCATCAGGACTGCCCTACCTATGCAGACCAAAGAGAGGCAGTCTGGGAAGAAACCATACTCGAAAATCTGTAGGGGACCGATGTTTACCTGAAACGCGAACCTCACCGGACTAGAATCTTAGCATCAGTTGATCAATGAAGAAGAAGAAGAAGAAGAAGAAAATAAAGAAGAAGAAGAAGAAGAAGAAGAAGAAGAAGAAGTCTACAGAAATAGACTCTGGACGGTACTTACTTACTTTACGTGTCCAAGCACAATGTTATACAGTATTCCTCCAGTATTCAGCGACATGGATTGCCTTAACAGTTGCCTCCAGCATGTCGCACCTATTGCATGTTTCTTGGAGGTTGGGGCAGGTCGTCAGGTGGTCTGGGTCCTGTATTGCGCCACATTCCCATATGTCAACATATGTGTATCCCCATAGTTTCATATTCCTTTTGCACCATGAAACACCAGGTCGGAGTGTGTTCAACGACTTCCATGTTGTGTATGGTAGATTATGTCTGGGAGCAGGCTCTTCCCGAAGTTCCATCTCTGAGGTCTGCACCACATCGTGCCATCTCTGAGGCCTGCTTAATACCGTGCCATCTCCGAGTCATGCATCAAACCGTGCCATCTCTGAGGTCTGCATCACACCGTGCCATCTGTGAGGCCTGCATCATATCGTGCCATCTCTGAGGTCTGCATCACATCGTGCCATCTCTGAGGTCTGCATCACATCGTGCCATCTCTGAGGTCTGCATCACATCGTGCCATCTCTGAGGCCTGCATCATATCGTGCCATCTCTGAGGTCTACATCATATCGTGCCATCTCTGAGGTCTGCATCACATCGTGCCATCTCTGAGGCCTGTATCATATGGTGCCATCTCTGAGGCCTGCATCACATCGTGCCATCTCTGAGGCCTGCATCATATCGTGCCATCTCTGAGGTCTACATCATATCGTGCCATCTCTGAGGTCTGCATCACATCGTGCCATCTCTGAGACCTGCATCATATGGCGCCATCTCTGAGGTCTGCATCACAACGTGCCATCTCTGAGGTCTGCATCATACCGTGCCATCTCTCGATTCGCAACTTTCAAAGTTTGTCTGTATATGCTGTATTGATTTTATGAAACTATGTCTTGATTTGAGTTTAGTGCTTTGTACCTGATGTCCAAACATTGGGTGACTTGGGTCGTTCTCCTGTTTTTCTCGTTCGATTTCTGCTGCGACACTTCTTCGAATCTCGGGTGATGCTATGCCAATTGTGAGGTATATTTCATCAAAGGGTGTTGATTTTAGGCCCCCTGAAACTACCGAACCCGACTCATTTATTGCTGTATTAACTAGTCCCGCATGGGCAGAGTTTTTTTTCAGACTGACGAAGCGTATTCAACTACGGAAAAACAAAATGCAAGTGCAGATGTCCGAAGGACTGATGGCTTTGCCGCTTCCCCCCCCCCCCCCCCCCCCACCCTTTCTGTTGTACCGATCAGATAATATTTCTTCGACAAGTAATTAAGCTGCCTAAAATAGATACGTTATTTTTAAAAAGCAGATCGTGCATTGGGCCAAAAAGAAGGAGCCCACAGACAACTGGATCAATAACTAACCAAATGCAAAGATCACGTTCGAGGATTTCCCTACTGATTTATTAAAAGTCCTTGTATGGGACATAGACGAAACAGGTCCAATGACACGCTGAGAACATTGAGCGAAATGCGACTAACAGTATAGTCTAACCCCTCTTTGTTAGAAAATTCCTAAAAACACATATTTTTTACACTTCGCCATTGATACAGGGTCAGAGGACTGCCGAATGTAAAATAAAGTTCCAGATTTCAAAGTTAACTTTACAAACAGTCCTACAATCCTAGGAAATGGATTCGTACGCTGCCTACAAGTGTACTCTAGTATATACTTCCTGGTTTGATGTGTGTGACCCGTGTAAATGTATTTAAATAATATATACAGGGTTTTGGACTCGATGAGAGGATTAGTATGCGAAAGAAGGAAGTATACACTACATTTGCTGAGAGGATGGAAAGTAGAACAGAGGTGGTTCCTCTCACA
This sequence comes from Ariolimax columbianus, assembly GCA_036924085.1. Lineage (NCBI taxonomy): Eukaryota > Metazoa > Mollusca > Gastropoda > Stylommatophora > Arionidae > Ariolimax > Ariolimax columbianus. The sequence continues at coordinate 110,626,685 of JAVGWX010000004.1, read as the reverse complement.
GTCTAGGCGAGTCCGTGTTTTCGTGGGTTTTCGTGACTTACAAACAAGAACTTCTTTGTTTATCTGATAATGATTCATGTTAAGAGAAAGATAATGGTGAAGATTAACATTTTTACTGTGAAAGAATGTTAGCAATCGTATAACAATCATGAGTCTAATGACGTACGCAGACCAAAAGGGATGAATTGCCCATGTACACGTGAACGTGCTCACAATCAGCAAAGACAGCTGAACATACGAGGCGTGTTCAAATGAAACCAGACCTAACTGTACAAAGTGAACATATGTACGATGAGCATGATGACGTCTTTTCTGGTGTATACATTACATACCAACCATCAAGTTTGCAAAATTTCATTATCCTCCTACTCATAGTGTCAGCAGACCGTTGAAAACACGGCGGGTGTGATACGGAATCCGTCCAGATTTGACCAGCGAGCGGTGATTTGGTTCCTAACAGCTTAAGGATGTCGACAGTTGACATTGATCGCAAAATGCACTCAGTGTATGGTGACAAAAGTGTGTCCAAGACAACAGTGAAGAACTGGACAACGATGTTTAAAATAGGACGTGATTTAACGAAAGATCTTCCGAGACCAGGTCAGGCGCAAATTGTTGCGTCAGAAGATGCTATCGCCAAAATTGGTGCAGCAATTCAGGTCACCATAAACTGCCTGAATTCTGCGATGAATGTCAATTGGCCGATATTCTTCAGCTCGCTGGTCAACTATGGATGGATAATGTGCTGTGTGCTGTAAGAGCTATTTTTCTTTCAATACGAGCTGTCTTTTCAGGGTGCATATCCACTTAGATTTATTTTCATAATGTCAGAAACATGTTCAGTGGCTTGGTATTCCCCTCACAAACATCTTTGAACTCCAACTATAGTCGGTTGATTGTACTTTGTGTACCATCCGACAATTGTTTATAGAGAAAATATTTTGGTACAACTGGCCTCCATATGAAGAACATGACCAAGTCATCTCAGTCTTCACTAACTAAGGAGAGTGTATGTACTTGGGAGACTGGTTCGAGAATGTACCTCTGCATGTGTCACTCTGTACCTCCACGTTATTTCAAGAAAGGATCGTAGGCGCCATAGATTTAAGGTGTCCTTGTTTGCCATAGGTTGCCTACGTTTCGCTACCATTTAGGCCCGTGTTGACGACAGGCTTATTATAAACCACGAAGTATTTTTAACTGTAAGTTCATAGTTTTTTCAGACACGCATTCTGAGACGAGCAAATGTGGCTGCTACTTTGTCAATGCGACTGATAATTTCTGGGTCTATAGACAGCTTGTCGTTGACGACGGACCTAAGGTTCGTGAATTGGTTGACAGCTACCAATTCTTAATTACTGACGAGTTTGTGTGGCCTCTACATCTTGTCCTAGCGATGATGTTCTCCCTGATCTTCGTTTTGACCTTGACCATTGCAAGATTAAACAGCCGACCGTCCCACGTAATGTGAAAGCAAATTCCTTCTTTAACGTTATCAAGTGCATGTTTCAGTTATAGATCAAAGGCGATTCGGAACATTGTCAGGTTCAGGATCCAGCCTTGTGTTACTCAACTGTGAATACTAAATGATTGTGATATACTGTCATCACAGTGAATTGCTCCTGTCGGGGCCTTATAGAACAATATCATAAGGTGCAGCGGTTTGCTTGAGAATGACATTGTACAAAGGTTTTTTAAGAGAATGCATTTGTCAGATCAAGGAAGGCGATAGAATCCATTCACATTAATGTTTTTCAGGTCAAGGAAGGCGATAGAATCCATTCCCATTAATGTTTGTTAGGTCAAGGAAGGCGATATTATTTCTATTTGTAACAGTTCCAGCCAGAGCATGAGCGTTTAGATCAGGGATGATGTGGTAGGCGACTCTGAGAACAAAGGCACCTGAATGTGTGCCAAGGTCATTATCCGTCTCGACACTACGTCAATGTCACTCACCACTGTCTTGATACTAAGTCAACAAAGGATAATAGGGGGTTGGGGGAAAGAATGTGTCTAGTGCAGGTATGGGCTAGGTGCTGACCGCTCTGGCGTTCCGATTTGGGTAGTGTTGGATTAGTGAAAGACAGAGGCCAGCAGAGCTTGCTGCAACATTTTGGGTGACAGGAATTCAGAGTGATTCGTTTCAATAACAACTAAATGGAGGTAGATCCAAGCTAGGTGATGGCTGGAGCAGAAATCCCCCAGATGTCGATTGGACAGCTCTGATACTGCTTGGGACTGTATAATACTAGACACAGTTTAACTCGGGCAGACTGGCCATGGAGAGAGAGAGTAAGAGAGAGAATTTAGTTAGAAGTCTGTTTAGCTCGCCGACTTTATATAAGAGAATTTGATAGGCTGTTTGACGAAAGTTAGTGAGATAGAATGGAATACAGGGTTGCTGAACCAGCATACGCCTTTGAGTCTTGGCCAGTCGCTCTATAATGTGTGTATTGGGCGCCCTATGTCTAGAAGACATCTGAATGTGTATTGTACGTGCACGACATCTTGTGAACGAGAGTACAGATCGACTAGGAGAGATCTAGGAGAGATCTGGATGTGTGTGAAGGACACCGAGGGAACGATGTATGTTCCAGAATGGGTGTATACGCAGATCGATTGAGAGTGTGATCACATGTGAGTATACGTTGAATAGATTGAATGGATTATGTCAAGATCACCAGCCTGAAGGGATCTGAGTGTGAGTGAATGCACAGAATACGATTGTGAGAACGAGTTTTTGAGAGTGTGTTGAGGGTGCAGATAAAGGGAGGGGAAATGTACGGCTAGAACTGGGTTGGGGTAGTCTGGAGCAACATTCAATAGCTTATGATTATAAACTGCACGTATCTATTTAGACAAGATGTATTTCTTGTGCTGTTTGTAATCTCATTGCACTCACTTTAATAAGTGTTGTATGAGTATGATGTAATAAATATGCCACCTGCTATGTTATTTTCTGTGTTTGGTCGTGAATGATGTGGATACATGTGGTAACCTTCTAAACAGAAAGACCCCAGTAAAAACACGGGCTCTGCTGCACATTCCCACTAATGTTTGTCAAGTCAAGGAAGGCGATAGAATCCATTCCCACTAATGTTTGTCAAGTCAAGGAAGGCGATAGAATCCATTCCCACTAATGTTTGTCAGATGAAGGAAGGCGAAACAAAAGCTCATACTGTGATAGTTTTTGACACCGCGAAGAGCTGTGAGTCACACGTGTTTAGGCCAGACTAATGTTTGACCCATCCGTGGGCTGGTGACATTCATAATTAACTAAAATATCAGAGCAATGTACACCCGCAGATGGTACGGCGCCGTCTTTGCTTCTCTCTATCCGTATATATTTATGGTGCTTGTTGTGGACTGGTAACTTTGATAGACCGACCGCCGGAAAAAAGCGTGCACTGCACCACAGCTCAAACACACGTACACACACACACACATACACTCACACACACACACACAAACACCCATCAAAACGATGATATAAACGTAATTATATGTCCATAGCACTTTCTCTCCGGCAATTCCATAGCACTTTGCTGTCTATTTTGCTTGAATGCACATTTACGAAGGTGGTTCAGAAAGTAATGCACTACGTAGTTTTTCTCAGCTAATAATGAAAACAGAAGCATGACATTTTTCACACTTTAAATATGGCATGTGTGGATTTTATGTACCAAATTGCATTGCAGTCGGCCAAGTTAATACGGCTGCACTAAAATGTTGAGATGAAGCAACTTGCTTTATAGGCAGCAATTGTGATAACATTTCTTGTCGCAGAGAAGGAAACGGCTGTGAACATTCACAAGCGTCTGTGATGTGTACGGAAGTTTTGTAGTCGACAGGAGTACAGTTAGTCGCTGGGTTATGAGAATCAAAGAATCAGGAAGTGTAGATACGAAGTTTGCTTGATCGGTCACGAAGTGGAGGTCCTGTCACAGCCACCAAACCAGTAATGTTGAAATGCGCTGACGGCATTATTCTACCTAATAGGCGAATCATTACTAACAACGGCCTTACAGCTGTCAATCAGCATTGGTAGTGCAAATGTAGTTATAGAAACTTTAAGATTTGCGTAAGATGGGTTTCTGGAAGTCTCAGAAATGACCTTCGATTGCAAAAAAAAAAAACACAACTAGTTCTCCTAAATTGTTGTAGCTCTCAATCCGATGTCCAACAAGTATTGAAGATCTATTTTCAGTTTTTATATTATTACATCTAGATCTATGTATGTGATTAGTGTCTCCATACAACCACTTGAAGGTGAGGTTGACTTATGTATTCAATTAATCGGCAGGCTACTAATTCCACTTTTCGCCCCACCGAAGAAGAACTAGCCGACCCCGACATCACGATGCCGAGCGCACCATTGTACGCCAACTTCGGGTACGGTACAATCTCGTCCTGCTTTGTGTCGCTATTTCCGAATCTCCCGATGTTTCTTTGCGTTAACTTCAATATTGCTGTCTTCCGTAAAAAGAGTCTGCGAAGTGATGCGCAGTCTGTTTGCATTTAAGGATGTTTCCATCTTTGTTTAGCGCAATCTTAAATTTCTCTCTGTCCTCTCATCATTTAGTTGTTTTACTAACTTCGACAGTTTCAAAAAATCACTTTCGAAATTTAAAGACTATTTTATCGCTCTAGCTTTTCCTTCTAGCATGCAACTTCATCAATTGACATTAACCCTTAGCATGTTGATAGTTTCGGTAGTGTTCTTGGCTTATAGCTTTTGAGATGTTTCCAAATCTACATGCTTTTGCTTTAATTCACTATTCCAAAGTGGCCCATATTACTTGCGAGTTCTTTTACGTATTGTTTCATGAGCAGCCTGCAGTAGTAAACATCTGTTGAACTCATAGACTACCTTATTTATGTCTTCATCTGTTATCAGATCTCTAGTCAGTACACTATTCTAATGCTAATGTTTTTACCAGCCTGCTTTCTTGTAATTCCACCTCGGAAGCGTGCTGCTCTTTGTGACATTAATTTTCAATAATTAGAAAGACCTACATGTGTCGTTACATACTATTTGTTTTCCAACAACACTTGTAATGCCCATGGTGAGTGAAATGCCAAATCTGGTGTATAAGTGAAGTATTATATGACCTAGAAGAAGGTCCGTGAGTCGGCTGAAAAATTGATCATGAAAAAGGCATTGTCATTCTGCCAGATTTCTAGCTCCTCACCCGTCCTAACAGTTTTATCATAGCCCCTGTTCTAAGAGTGGCAAGTTTTCACGCACAAACAGTCTCCATTTATTTATTTTTTGTGTGTGTTTATTTGGGGGGGGGGGGGGGGGGGGGGTCAGTGGTTATATCTAATGCAAGTGGACATCGTCATACTTCGGTTAATTTAGAGGGTTGAATTATATGCTTTCTGTCTTGAAATGTAGCATCTAATACTCCGCCTCTCTCTATATTTACTTCATGCCCAACATGCATTGATGTTATTTCTCACGAGTGTCAGTAATCAACCCTTTCATATGTCTTTTCGTTCAGTCTTATAGCACTGCTAGCCTCTAATTTTGAAGGCTACATTTATTTTGATATGTCTTTCTTGCAAGCAATATACATTTACTTGCTATAAATTCTAAATATTTTTAAGGTTCAGTTCAGTTCAGTTCAGTTCATCCCGTAACCCATCAGGTCGTTGGGGCACACATGAAGACAAGAAAATCCCACGCCAACCTTCTCTGACCCGGGCTGCGACCGATCCGGTATAATAGATTTCGATATTGTCCTCATGTGTGATTCTTAGGCTTGAAATCATCTGGCGGCGCCCATCTCCTTTCCAAGCTGCGGTGGGCCAATATCTGCAAGTAAGCTGAAAGAGTCCGCCCCCCCCCCCCAGGCGAGCCATTGTCTCGTTAGCCTAGAGCCTCATGGTTCTAGTTGCCCAGTGTGTACACTGAGGTGGTGAGGTTGGCTTGTGAGCTCACTTTAATCGGCAGGCTACTAATTTCACTTTTCACCCTTCCAGGGAAGAGCTAGCCAGCCTCAACGCCACTGGAATGCGGCGCCAAGCATGAGCACACCGTACACCTTCCGGTCATTGCACGCAATTTCCAAGCAGGTCGTGCACACCAATCAAAGACGGTGCGCAATCCGTAGTAACGTCCTATCCAACAACGCGGATTCTATTACACATGAAGAACAGATGGTGTATCTCCGAATTCCGATGTAATTCACACACTTAGGCTTCCTGTGAATAGCGTAGGAAGTGTTAGAAAATGATCGTCACACAACAATTTGTAAGGTACAATTTGTTTTATTGAAACCATCTCTTTCACTGTTAACTTCAGCACTTCAATACTAAAGGTCTTAATGGTCTTACGGTTGTTAAGTGTCTTTTGCTTTGTTTTTGGTTTTGTTTGGCCAGTTGCTCTATTCTCGTGTCACCTGGCACCAAGAGGGAGCTCCATTAAAGGTTTGGCCTCTTCGAGGCGGGGGACACAGCACTGTACCTGCCTGTTTGTCCATCACAAGCCGAGTGCCATACGGTTTGGTAGATGTACGCATACCTTCATATGACGTATTTGCGCAGTTTATTGATAGCTGCAGTACGTCTCTTGTCTGATTGCCTTCATCTACATCACATAATCTTCCTAGGGCAGACTTTGCTATTTCTCTGGGTGCCTTGCTTAACAATTGATTATCGCTGCGCGAGGTCTCTTTAGTTTATTCTATGTTGTAACAATGAGAATTGATCAATAACAATTTGTGACAGATTTAGTCTTTGCAGACGTGTCTCCATATTGACAGATTATTTTGTCTAGAATTACAAATTCAATAGAAATACCTAGCAACAATATGATGTGGTGACTGCAGGTAAACACAGCCATGTACATAACATGTGAACCTCACCAATTGGATAAACGCTGCAAGAGTTGTTTGTTTGTACCAGACAATCTTATGTCTTATTTTTATTCTCATTAACTTTATAATTATTCTTTTCCTACATTTTTCGGATGTCAACCTGGACACATAAATAAACCAGCTGGCAAACGATTTCAAGTTATTTACGAGGGTCGTTCAAGTCAAACCGGGACTTTTTTTGCAAGCCAAAAACATTTTTGTTAAGTTTCAAGATGCCATTTATTTTTCGATATTATCTCTTGCAACGTGTATGCACTTACTCCAGCGTTTATGTAATGCTTGAAAAGATTCAGCTTTCAAAGATGTATAAGTATGTCTGAACCAATCCAGGACAGCCTGTTTCACTTCGTTATCAGTGCTGAAATACTGACCTCCCAGGCGGTGACTGCGTATGGGTTCACTGCTTGGATGCTCGTTTAGATTCAAGCGTGTAATGATGCGCCAAGGTTTCGTCACATGTAATGAAGCGATCCAAAAAGTCATGATCCTCCTTGTCAAAACGTTTCTTCAATTCAGTGCAAGGCTTGAACTCTTCTCTGCCGGCCTAAAGCGGCAAGCTGTCTTGGTAGCCATTGTGCATTATCCTTCCGAAAATGCAAATGTTCATTAATAATAGTGTTCACCATAACCAAAGAAAGACTTGCCTTTAGTGCAATTTCACGACAAGTTAAGCGTCGATTTTCCAGGATAAGGCGTTCTACAATCTGGATATTCATTGAAATGACTGGTGGGCTTGAGACCCACCCCGCAGGATCATCACTCACGAATGTACGGTCTTCTCTAAAACCTTTACACCATTCAAATGTCTTACTGCAGCCGAGTGTCTCATCACCGTATTGTGATTGCAATCTTCTGTAAATTTCCGCAGATTCCACGCCTTCTTTTACAAGAAACTTAATCACAACACGCTGTTCTATGCAAGAACTATTAGTGTTGTCAGCCAATTTTATGTATCTGTCCCGTGACTGGCCCATGCCACGTGGGCCACCTAGCAGTAATAGGACACAAGTGCCCCTAACTAATGATAGTAGTTCCAGCAAACTATAACTCATTCAGTTAGAACTAGAACAAAAAGTCTTGGTTTGAATTGAACTATCTTCGTATGATATCCCCATAAAGAGAAAGCGCACTGCACTGATCCATTAGTCTTGCAGACTATTGAATATGATTTCAACAGTCATTTCTGTTAATTTTGATTTCGTAGCTTATGACTGTCCCAAGCCTGCCTACAAGGCAACACATTTGTGGGTCAATATGGATTATCTCTACCCTTGAGCATGTGCAAATTAGAAACCCTGCTGGTAGCTACGCTATCTCTTACATAGACCGTGGGTTTATAAGGTCCAAGAAGCTCCTTTACAGCAACATAGCAAAAATGATGGTTTTAAATTAGAGGTTAAAGTAGTTTCTGGTATATTCAGATATGTCCTTGGTGTGGTCGTTATAAAATAGCTGTGTTAGAGTATATGTGATCTGGAGTTTCATACACTGAGTTCAGTGTTTCGTTAGTTGGAGATAGTGTCTCATATAATGAAGAGTGTGTTTCGTTTCTTGTAGATGAGGTCCCATAATCAGATTCGTTGTTTTGGACATAATTTGTTTTTGTTTCTAATTCAAAACGACGACATTTTTGTCGATATAGTACAGCAATAAATAATGTCAATATGACTATGACAAGAGCTGACAAAGCACCAACAATAGCAGTACATGGGAACGAATCGTCATCCATTACCTTGAGGTCACATTTTGGTGCCCGGTATCCATTTATACAACTAGATAAGCATGTACCGTCCTTGTGGTGACATAAAGACTCGGAGCTGTTTGTCATGATGCAGAATTGACTGCAGTTAGACTTACAACATTGACCATATTTCTCAAGGTCACAGGGTTGGTCACATCTCTCACCATGGAAACCAGCAGCACATCCTGACGGACATCCTCCAGTGCTCACAAAACATGACTCACTCTTGACAGCACAGTTACACGTGTGCTCACATTCACGTCCGTACATTGATGGCGGGCACACAGAGTCTCCGAATAATTGCACTTCACACAAACTGAGAACACGATTCTTCAAGCTTCCTGCTTTATTAACCTGTATGCTTACTATAGAGACGGGTGATGTGCCTGGAACACTTGTTATTATGTATACATTACGAATGTGTTTATCATTGTCTGTGTGGTTGAATATCAGAACCCCATCTTTTTTGAAACTTCTGACAATGAATCCTTGAATTCGGTCTGCTCCACTATCTCTGTTATAAATGATATATCGGTGTATAGTATATTCATGTGGGAACACCACAATCCAATTTGGATTGACATCATCTCCTGCAAGTGTAGACATACAACTGTTGCTTGACCACGCTCTGTTGCTGTTACCGTCTACAACATAGTTAGCAATAGCACCGTGCGGGTAGTTCTCACCATAAAACGTGCTGGACTGCCAGGTAATCTGACGAAGTGCTACATTACGACCTCCACTGATGTAAAGAGAACAAAGAGACGAGACTCCTTTTCCTGTGAGTCTCACAAACCGAACTGTTAGGTTTAGGTCACAGTAGATGTCCAGTGTTCTTTCATTGACTGTGACGTGTTTCATGTTCTTACACCCAATGATGGTACCATTTCGTGTGGTTGAAAATGTCACCTGGATGGTATGTAGCAATAATGAGTCATTTACCTGTAACCGTAGCCAGGTGATGGGGAACTCAGAAGACAGATCTATATCTATTGGTTGCAATGTTTGGATAGTATTACATGTATTCTCATCACCATCACACAACCACCTAAGAGATGACGAAGCGTTCGTATAAACTAAATTCACATACTGACATCCTGGACCAAACCAGCCTTGTCCACAACCATCGACATCGCACTCACCATCATCATCACACGATATGCTGCGACAGCGACATTTGTACTGGCAGTATGACCCAAACCAACCTTTATCACAAGAGTGTCTTTTTATGATCTGAGAACAAACCAGGATAATGATCATAGACCATAGTAGGTATGGTAACAACGAAGTAGCCTGTGGGAATCCCATTGTTACAACTTTAGTTAGAGAACGGTCAGGGCAAATTTGGTTTAATATCGTATACCTCACTTTGCTTATGGTCTGGTATATAGTGCGTGCACAGACTCGTGGGACATTTTAGGGGTCACCATTTTCTTCGTTAGTAACCAAAGAGAAAACGAGTTTTTTTTTTATTGTTGCATTCAGTGTATCTTTAAGGAATTACAGAAATTCCCTTTATTATGAGTAAACTTGAATCAACAAAGATAGAAACTTCAGTTGCGGTATGCAATCTGTGTGTTTGAATATCACTATGTCCTGTACATATGATTTATCTGCGATCACTTTCGGCACATTATCATCTTTTTCCTCTTTCAGTTGTCAGTATAACCCTCTCATCTCTTTCCTGTAGCATATTTGACGGGTTATTTTAGTGCTGTCCGGTGAACCATGCCTGAATACTGATCACCCTGATTATCTCTATCAATTCTGAGATGTGAAATACAAGAAATGGAGAATACTTTAGTCTGGAACTGTTTTTGACACACAAAGAAGTTCAGCTATTTGTTCTTAATGTCTTGTTCCAGTTGAATGGTTCTACAATGTCTTCAATCTGAAGAAACATATAAGAGAATTACTGGTAGCACATACACTGACTTATTATGTAAACATCGAATAATGAAGTGTCATAAGACATGCGACCTCCATTGATGTGTTGCATTACATTCACTGATTATATTTTTACTTTAATATAATAAAACTGTATCTAGTTACATGACTTTTAACAAACGTCTGCCTCAATATTGATATTAGCTAGACTACAGTATAACAGGAGGTCAGTGGAAGTTGAGAAATACAAAGTAGAAATGAAGTTTTACAAAGGAAACACTATTAGAAAAATGTATTAAGTTACAATTCTATGAAACTTCTATCAAACATCTACTTACCTTACTCTTCTATATAAAGAGGTAAATGGGACAAGCTGTGTTCACGATTCGCTCCCGTGTTTGTATTTATTTAGTATGATATAGTTTTCTAATTCGATTTTGTTACAGCGGTCCTACAGTACGTGAATGTCGCCACATCCGGTCATCAGTAGTGTTTGACTTGCAAAGATACATGCGTTAGATACGAGACAATGTACTTAAGGGAATGTCCATCTCTTGTAAACGATGTCCGAGATGACAATAACGGGGGCGGAAAATATAACGATCAGCTGCCTGTGACAAGAAATAATAAACTTTGTGCCACACAAGACGTGTAGTAAAGTCCATTTCAGTCATGACTGACTATAGTAGCAGTAGCTTCTTTCAGTCATGAATGACTATAGTAGTATTAGTCCCTTTCAGTCATGAGTGACTTACACCATGATGCGATATTTGAGAAGAATCTCACTTTTTAAGTTTTTTATTTATTTTTTCCTTGCTGCGTTGTTTCACTTTATTGTGTTGTATGAGCTCATCTTCTGCCAGTCTAAGGTAGATTTTCAGCGTACATCGTCACCTGGATCGGTCTGCAGTCTCATCATCCCTGGATGTCCGACACATGCACCGCTTACATATGTCTCTGAACCTCAGTCAATCAGTTGGGGACGGCGTGGGCTAGTGGTTAAATGACACGGCTCACAACCAGAAGGTGTTGGGTTCGATCCCCATCACGGGCCGTTACCCCGGGGAAGCTAAACCCTTAGAAAATGCAGGAGGAAGCAGACCATTACATAAAAATGCATGCTGAAGTCAAATGCACTGGGTCGACAGGCGCAAAATAAAAACCACAGTACAACGCACATCACCTTCGGGAATTGAAGAAATAAGACGAACGAAACAAAATACATCAGTAATAACACATGTCTTCCTGACATCAGTTATATTTTGCAGGATATCGTACAGATCAGCCAGCATGGTAAAAACGTTCCAACAAACCAGTTTACTACTGCTTCACGTATTGTGTTGACAGAGCAGGGTCAAGCTGAAATGCCTCTCCAGGTCGTCCGTTTATGCATCTTTCTGTAGATGGAACGTTTTATTGATTTATGCAATATTTGTGTAGAAATAATTATATCGAAACCACAGTGGTTCTGATGGTTGAAAGTCGATAACAAACACCCATAGGTGCCGTACCAGGACAAAAACAAAACGACACTAACGTAATAGCAACTAGGTTTTCGTCAGGAAAAAATTAACGAAAACAACTGAAAAATCACGAAAGCAAAAACGAGACACTATGTAAAACGAGCAGTTTAAGTTTGCCGCCATTACGAAATGTTCCAGGAAAGTGTGAGAAACGGCATGCCAGTTATGAAATAGAGTAGAACAAACAAGAAATGGTCTATACGATTGCACACAGACAAAACGAGACAAAGTATGAACCAATCACATTTTAAAAAATAACCCGTAAAAAACATAACAGATTTCAAGAAATAGGTGCACAAGTTTATGAATAAATAAAAGAGAGATAGATATCAAGAAAGATAAATGAAAGAGAAAAGAAATCGGAATGAATAGAGAAGCCTATGAAAAGGTATGAAATGTATACAAACCATTAGGTATTACAAACCATTAAGGAGAGTAAAACGATTCTCAAGCTCAGACTGGTCTTGATCATCGGAGGAACATGAGACGATTCCCATTAACTAACTGAAAAGGTCACTGGGGTATTAATGGGAGTGGCCGTGGAGTCTCCTCGGTCTATTTCATGTTACAACAGTTGCAAATAGTCGTGTAGATTAGGTTACGAGACTTGCATGTTAATCACTCCTTAATCTAAAAAACTGACTGCAGGAAGAACCCAAAATTTGTCTGGATAACATAGAGACATATTGCGCACCTATGCCAGGCAAATGTGCCGCGGTGGTCTATAAGTTTGATGTTTTCAGTTGGCTACTAGCCAACAGTGCACGCGAGCGTCTATCACTTGTTTGTGTCAGTCTTATTTATATATGAAAAATGAAGCTTGAACTAATTCAACGAACTTTTACTCAGAGCCGTACATGTGGGGAGAGTTTCCTAGATCAACATCTCTCTTTCTTCATGTGTATCAACTTTATTTGAAATATCTGACAATTTAATGACACAAAAAAAGCAAACTAAAAATAATAGCATGCTATACATTCTCTGACCACTATTAAATCTTATGTGAGAGCCATGTGTATGGTGCCACTCTTACCCATGCTCGCGTTATAACAATACTATTTGATCTCGTTGAAGAACTTGTACCACATTTCTGCTTACCTTCTTTCTATAACAATAACCTATCTTGCTCTAGCGCTGAAGAGTACGATGGAGCTGTGCCACCAGTCCACGCACAGGATAGGTTGTTAATGAAGCATTGTTAATCTAGACAACATTTAAGCCGCCACTAACATTATGGAACAGAAACACTTTGTTACAAGATTCCACGTTTTGTATACGTATTGCTGCTGACCTCTGGTAGGTCTCTCATCTTATCAGATCTCATCTGAGAACGCAGTTTGTGAGTGGCTAGACACGTTTAAACAGTGATTCTGAAACTGCATTCGCTACCCCTATCATCATTGTCACCCATTGATGATTGTTCCACTAATTCTGTTCAAATATGTGATGTTTGCAAATTGAGCAAAAATGTAATATACTGATGGGGAGGATGAAGTACTAGAGGTTTCAGTGTAAAACGTCTCAACTTTAGCAATATTAGTTGACATGTTCTTTCTCTCTCTGTCTCTCTCTCTCTCTCTCTCTCTCTCTCTCTCTCTCTCGCTGCCTTACTTTAGTAGTTGTAACTTAGGTAGTTATATAATCTGGCCAGTCTCTGTAGGATAGGTAGGTAGATAGACCGCTTAGTCGGCAAGGGTCCGTCGCGCCAACAGTTCACGATCACGAGAGTGGCTAAGTTCCAGACTGTTTACAATTAGGATGCTGTCTTCCTGATTTTATCTAATCAGACATAATGTGACGTTATGGAGAGGGTAGCTTTCCCAGCATTGATGTCCATGTCATGTTTTAAGAGCCGGTGGGCTGGGACGTGATCTCACGGATTACACATGTCAGAGAAAACCTCCGATGGTTTCAGACTCCAGGCAGGGCATTCATTAAGGCGGCAGTCAGGCCGACTCGTCAAATGATGTCCAGGTGGCATTGTTCACCTGAGTTTTCCTTGTAGCCCAAGTAAATGAAATAATCAGTGGAGTTGAGATGTTTATCATTGAAGATAAATCCTCGGATACCGTTACTGTGAACTCCCATTCACTTTTATAAACGCGGCATAAAATTATCTAGTGCACTAGTTACAACATGGATACATCACTTTGAGAAACAGTTTAGTAATATGTTTCAAAAACATAACATGTAACTAAGAACTCACATCCAGATTGCAGATCTTCACCAAAAGATGTATCGCTGACATATGTTAAAGATGAAGGTCATGACTTATATCAAGTGTAGATCTGTTGCTATAAATACGACGTATAAAATGACCCCTCGGGATATAAGGCTGAGAGCACGAAAACACAGGTTAAGTGTGCAAGGTACATATATAATGGGATAAGTAATTAACCAATGGCTTTCTAGTTAGAATAACACCATAACTCCTGTTTTCTTTTCAGCAAAGTGCATCCGTCACCTACGGGTCCGTGCTGCAAAATCATGATTGCCTATTATCTCGTCTGGTGTATATTTTTCTGAGTGTTTATAATATATGTGTCTTATTGGTGGTTGTTGTTCATAATGTGTTACAGCATAATAAGCCAGATGATAGATTGGAGCCCAAAGGAACAGAGACGAGTGAAAGGTCAAAGAAGATCTGACGACTGGTAGATGAGGAAGGCCAGCAAAGACCAGACGAAGAACGGGAAGCCAATGAATGCCTAACGAAGAGCATGAGGCCTATGAAGGCCTATCGAAGAACAGGAAGCCAACGAAGGCCTAACGAGGAAAGGGAAGCCAATGAAGACCTAATGAAGAACGATTTAACAATAAAAAGGACAAAGACGACCTGGTCCAGAACTAGTTATGCCAAATCTAAAAACTTGACGAAAAACGATGAAGATGAGGCAAGACATGAGAAAGAACGGTACAAGATAAGGGAAGACGTGAAGAAGAACGGTAGAAGAAAGGAAGACATGAGGAAGAACGGTGGAAGATAAGAGAAGTCATAAGGAAGAACTATAGAAGATAAGGGAAGACATGAGGAAGAACGGTAGAAGATAAGGGAAGACGTTATGAGGAAGAATGGTAGAATAGGAGGAAGGTCAACGAATACGTGGTGATGATCAGTCCACAAGGGAAGGGGATCTGTTAAAGTCTCGAAGACGTAATAAAAAAAAGATGACCATGAAAATAAACAGATAAAGAGCATTAGTTGTACCCCTGTGTTCCACGAGGAACCAGATATATTAGTAAATGGATAAACATAAATGATAGCTGAAGCATGAGATGGAAAAGTTGAGTGATTGTAATTGATGCAGAAACATTTAGACCAGTGAATTCCAACCTGCAATCTGCGAACTTGGTCAGGTCAGGTCAGGTCATCCCGTACCGATGAGTTCGCTGGGGCACACATGAAGACATCCTCACAATCCCCTCTCCATCCTTCTCTGTCAGCAGCCGCTGAATGTGCCTCTTCTGGTCGGAGATTGGTCCATTCTTTTATGATGTCCTACCACCTCATTTTGGGACGCCTCTTCGTCGCCTGCCTTGCACCTTTCGGTGGAGAATCGTATTTGCAAGACCATTTGATCTCGATATGTGACCGTGCCAAGCGAGTTTCCTTCTATTGACAGTTGCCAAGAGGTCTTCAAAAGGCCCTATTGCTGTTGTAATTCTATCTCGTATTTATGACGTTTAAAAGTCTTCGGAAACATCTCATCTCCAAGGCCTCTATCCTTCGCTAAAGTTCAGCTGTAACTGTCCATGCCTCACAAGCATAGAGGAATATTGACAGTAGCAGTGTACGCATTAATCTAATTTTCGTGCATGGTGCTAACCGTTTATCTTGCCAGATTCTGTTAAGCCGTGCAAGCGCCACTATTGTATGTGCTATTCTGGCCAACACCTAACATATTTGATCCTTCATCCCTGACAATCGACCAGAGATATTTAAGACGGTCAAACCACTTCCAATTCTTGACCATTAGCTTTTATCGTGCTGTTGAGGCTTCAGCAACTTCAACTGCGAACTTGAGAAAGAAACGTATACCGACAAACATGAAACAAACGATAACACGTCAGTAGGCTATAAGAAAGTGAACCCAGCGATTTGCCGGGGACTGTGTGTATATCAAAGACAAGAATAGCACAACTACACCACTAAGCACAAATCGTAAGCGGCAACTAACTGTGTGAAATGGCATAATACCGGCCATAGTTAGGTGATTTGTTAAGAGCAGCATAGATGGCGTCTAACAGGCTGCGGGTCTAATTTGCTTTAGCGTTTGATACTATTAAGATGGACTCGCACATCGGTTAAACCACCCTTCGCGGCATTTTTCCAAACGCAGCTCAATAATAAGATGCCCGGGCCTAACTCGTTAAGCGGGAAAATCCTCTGCCCGACTGCATCCAGCTTACGTCAGAGCTGGTACCTACACAGAGGCCTCTGTCCCTGTAGAAGTACAGGTCAACTAAGGCTAAGATAATACAAATGAGTGTAGCTTACCTGGTTTTTCATAACTGTATTTTTTAATTCGTTGTGAAATCAAAGCTCGGTCTACATCAATCTTTTTGTTCCTCCTTTGTTCAACTGGATAATAAATTATTCTCTCTCTGTTTCTCACACAAAAGGCGTTTTGTCTTGTGTGACTGGTGATTTGTGCAAACATGATTTGGAGAGTATTCTACGATAAAGTGGTTAATATGTGTAGCATATTCACTACAAAGCGAAACTGTCACGTTGCCGGTATTGATGAAGTATTAGAAAATTCACCCTACCTGGTCTCAGCTTTTTTGTTAAGTAATATGGCGAGCTTCTATCCTTTTTGTTTTGCCTGCCCCTAACTTGAATAGCGAATGATACTGAGTAGACCAGACCGTGTTACAACAGAGAACTATAACCGGTTAGAGTTGCCTCGCTAGACAGTTGTATATCAGCTCTCCGGCATTCTGTCACAATTTCAATGTCAACTTCGTGAGTCACGTCGACTGACGAAGCTATCACAGATGTCCATCATTTTCAGTTCCGAACTAGGTGATCAATTATGCTGTTGTTTTTCTACCATTGCACGATGTTAAAACATCTCACATATTCTCTCTTTGTGGTTCTCTAACTCACTTCTCATTAATGATATATGTTCTGGTCGATTGTAAAATGTTGCTTTTAGTATAGTTTTTCCTCAGCTAGATTCTCATTATTGATCATTGTAGTTCTTGGGACTCATATCGTTCTTCTACATATCATTATTATATTTAATTGTGTGGATTCCGGAGACCTTTCGTTGGAAGGAAAGATTAGGCATGCCGAAAAATGCCATTATTACCATCGAGTCGACTGAGTAAGGCTGTGCACGAGACTCGCAACCTCATCATGTACAATAAGGTGCTCCATAAATCAAATCTAAAAAAATACATACACAGTTTGGCATATGCTTCCTGAAAATAGATCACGGCAGCGATGGTCCCAATAATTCTACTCGATTGAATAGATTGAAAAAGACGTTATTTTTTTAAGATATCGAATGTCTCTGCTTTTAGAGACCACTTGTGTACAAATTGGGTGGTCAGAGGGTTAATCGCTGCTTCTTCTTTGCGTTCAGGATATTTTGGTCATGCTGTATCTGCAGGCCAGTCGCCATGATGTAGTCTGTACCAATTCGGAGCGGCTGCCCCACAGCTTTTGTCTCCGCTCATCAGCGTCTGACCAGGTCTGGTGTCTCACATCCCTACCCTATAGATTGGGAATTTCTGTAGAATGTGTTCAGGATTCTGAACTCTGTTCCACATGGGCACTCATCAGTGTGTGAGATCTTCAGTCGGTATAGATGTTCAAGTAGTCTGCAGTGTCCAATTCTCAGACGAAATAAGGTAGTTTGCTGTTTTATTTTGAGTTGGTGAATTGGGTCTGGTGTCTGGTGTACTGCTTATGTTTCTGTATTCTCTCCATTGGTGCATTTACAGATTTCTTATAATATTTTTGATCTTTCTCTGTATGGTACTCGATGATTAAATTGTGTCTTTTTGCTGCGATCTTTTGCTAGAGCGTCAGCGCTCTCGTTTTCTGTGACCCCACAATGGAAGGCTAGCCACTCGTGCGCTATTGTTGAGGATCTCTGGAGTTTTCCTAGTTCTAGAACAGTGCTTTTTTTTTTTTTTTTTTTTTTTTTTTTTTTTTTTTTGTATTGCCTCTAACAGTACTCTGCAGTCTGTTAATGCAGAATAGCTGTTCATAGACGGGAATCGCTGGTACGGACTTCTGTTTCAAGGATGTCTATTGAAGCGTAAATGAATGAGACGTAAAATATGCCAGCGTTTGAAAAGTGGAATGTGAAGACACGAGAAATGATAAGATTATTATATTAAATATGTTTGCCCAGGGGATCAGAAACATATCATTTATCAACTAACAAAACCAAATGATAAATTTGCATGGTCCAGTGGGATTTACTTTCCCACATCTACGGGTAAAATTATATACATTCCCATGAAACCATATTGTAAACATACAGGTCAGGTTCGTGGATTGCAAGACGGATGAACGGAAAGGCTCTGTGTGGAACATTCATTCATTCATTCATTCAAATGCGTATCAGCCTTTGCAGACCATGCGCGTGAGTAGCCTAACAGGGCGAAAACCTGAGCGCAGAGTATGGAGACCCTGGGCTGCCCAAACTACCTTCAGGGTCCCCCTCTCTGCCTCGCTGGTGTAATCCAAAGAAATGCAAAGCATGGCAATTTGTCACCAGGAGCTGCCGGAATGAGTTCGCAGTTTTGAAACCATCCGCTTTACGTGCTACCACTCCGGATTTTCTGTCTGGATTTACCCCCGTAGCCCTACGCTCTCCTGAGGTTTCCACAATGCAGTAGAGTCATTGCCCGCAGATGCTAGTTTGGTATCCGATGATACTCTCCTCGTCCCAAGACTAGCCAGCACTCTCTGGGACTTGTGGGTTTAAAATCAGAATTCCTCCTCTTCTAGGCGATGAGACAGACACGATAATATAACAAATGCCAGGTTGAAAGCATCTAGTAAAAAATCACTAACAGTACAATCTAACCTCTCTATGGTAACAGACTCCCCAAGACCCACTGGTTTGTACTTTTCGTCATGCACACAGGCAGACTGCCATATAAGTTGCAGCCTTCTCAGTTTGAAAGACAGCTTTAGAAACAGTACATGGAAAGTGACATGAAAGTGAACATAGAGAAGACCAAGATAATGAGCATAGCCAAAGAACCAACCAGTGTAAGAATAACCATCAAAGGGAAAGAACTCGATCATGTATTCCAATTCCCATATCTTGGTCAAACCAGAACAGAAGATGGACGATGCTGTAGAGAAATACGATCTAGAAAGTGTTTAGAGAGAAACAAAGAATCCTTATATGCAATAACATTAGTATGTCTCTAAGGAAAAGAATCTTATACACATATGTTTGGACTGTGGCAATATATGGCTCTGAAACAGGGACTATAAATAAAAGAAGGGAAAAATACTTGGAGGCTTTTGAAATGTGGTGTTACCGAAAGATGGAAAGAGTGAGCTTGACCGAGAAGAAATCAAATGAAAAGGTACTGGCAGAGATGGGAGACGAGAGAACGTTGATACAGAAGATAAAAAGAAACCGACTTGGCTGGTTGGGACATAATCTACGGAGTGAGGGCCCAGTCAAAAAGATCTTGGATGACATTATGCAGGGAAGGAGAGAGACGGGAAGACCTAGAAATACCTTTTTGTCTCAGGCTTGCGGAGTTATGGCTGTGATGACGTATGCTGAACTGAAGACGGCGACAGAGGATAAGCAGAAATGGAAGGACAAAATCCACGAGCTTGTTGACCAGACCTAGGACTGAATAACCTCATGATGATGATGAAACGCCAGTGTGAGATCAGCTTTATTTTTGTATTGAAGTTTTCCAGGCCACCACACTTTTTTTTTTTAGAATTCCAAGTTAAGAACCATTGTACTAGCATATACTTTGCTATTTATAGAATATGTGTCTGTGTGTGTGTTTCTGCCTATATGGATTATATACATATTTTTCATATATATATATATATTAACGCAAAAAGTTACCTGTTTTTTTGTTTTTTTATTTGAAAATTGTAATGTAATTTTATACCGATGCCTTCTTGGCCATTACTTGCAACCGTATAATTGTCTTAGTACAGTTTGAGTACGAAATGACCCTATGCTGACCAACATAATCTGCAACAGCAAGACAATTTGATGTGTCAAGACAGACTGTTAGGATGTAGTCACATCGCTACCATACGACTGGGACTGCTTATAACCTGCCCCGCAGGGAAAGTCCTCAATTATCAACCAGACGACATGATCGTTACAACCATCTCGCACATCTGCGAAAACGATTTCAGGCAGCAAATGTAACTACTAGCACAATCTCTGGACTGAAAATAAGTTCAGCGACTGTCAGAAATGGTTTTCGCGAGCAATGCCTACATGCAAGACACTCTGCTGTTTGTTCAACTCTGCAGCCAGGGCGTGGAGGAGTGACAGAACAGTCCACGGGCCTTACTGGAGTGCTGCATTCGATCCACGAGGCGCAGATGTCAAGCCGTGATCAAACGCACGTGGTGGACACACGCGGTAATGTGTAACTTTAAAAATGACCCCCAAGCTCGGAGACACAGAAACAATCACACGTGACATGAAAGGGTTTTCTCATTTGTTTCCGTTTTAATCTATAGGGCAACGTTTCTTCTCCTCAAATGGCGTTGTTATTTTATAATAAAATCAAATCATATGATTAAAAACGTTACATGGTAAGTTACTTTTTTTCGTTGAGTATATATATATATATATATATTACGATACTGTTCGTGAAATAATAGGCGTGTCCTCGAAGTATAAAACACTCTAACATTCACGCTGAAAAAACCGGAAAATGGATGGGCATTTTTATGTCAACTAGTTATCATAGTCAGAAATGTTCATGACTTATGCACAATGATGTCCCTGTTTATTTATAAGTGGTTCAAGTTTCTTCAACTGATAGATCTATGATGGTGATAACAAACATGTTAAGTGTTAAAGGAAGTTGGCTAAGATATCACTAAGATATAAGTGTGTTTTAAAAAAAGCTTGAAATAATTGCAGATACATTTATTTAAATGAAACTTTTTTATTACTGGAAAACCCGGACGAACTAATTCTGAATTAATTTCCTGGCATCTACTGAACCATGGGAAGACGAGTTTTTTTTTTCTGTTAAACCATCTCTATTATAAATTGTACATGACTTGATAGTAGGATGGTGATGTAGTTAACAACGGCAAGACAATGGCCACTGCTTCATTTCGAGTAATGCCATTACTCAGGTCTAACAAAGTAGTGTAACTACTCTTGGCTCGTGGTTTCATACCTCACAATTCAGCTCAGATCACATCAGACCAGTAACTATCTGCAAATCAAATAAAATGTTTGCTGCTGTGAATCTCCAACATCTTCTACCACTTATCTTGATGTTACAAACTGGCAGTCTTCCCCATGTGCTTCTTTCTTATATTGTCCTCCCTCATATAGAGATATTTTGGTCTTGCACGTTTGTTATCTATTTTCATTATAATATGGCCTTCAGTAGAAGACCCACTACTCATATACATACCCACATTTCTAAAACGTCAATTCTGTTTCCCAACCAATTGTCCATCGTTTCTACACCAAACAACAATGAACAGTCTACATAACACTCGATTACTTTTGTCATCAATAGGTGACTTGTTTTGTTTTAAAGTCATCCTACTTATTGTTGGCATTCAACATCAACAACATCAACAGGAGTTAAAACAACTGGTGTCAGTCCTTATTTTTATTTTGCATCTTCCATTTATATATTTCCTTTACAGGATAAGTTTTTGTCTATTCTATTTTGACATCGTCAATTTTTTTTTTATTGCAGTGCTGATTTCTTGTCTACTTTGCTAATTATTCCAGTTTACATTTTCGCATTGCTAAATCCATTTTCTCGATTGTTGTTGTTTGTCTGGCAAATTAGTTTCTGCTTTGAGCTAGCGGAATTGTGCCAATTTTGATCCTATGGTTGTGTTTCCGACACTCCACTGAAGGGGATACTTTCGATTAAGCATTGTCTATAAGATTCGATTAGTTATGTCTATAAGATTCGATCAATCATGTTTATAAGATTCGATTAGTCATGTCTATAATTTTTAATCAATAATCTCTTTAAAATTCAATCAATCATATCCACATGTTTCAATCAATCATGTCTATAAAATTCGATTAATCATGTCTATAAGATTTATTCAATAATGTCTTTAAAATTCAATCAATCATGTCTATATGTTTTAATCAATGTCTATAAGATGCAATCAATAATGTCTATAAGATTTGATCAATCATGTCTATAAGAGTCGATCAATCATGTCTATACGATTCAATCGATCGTGTATATAAGATTCAATCGATCGTGTATATAAGATTCAATCGATCATGTCTATACGATTCAATCAATGGTGTCTATAAGATTCAATCAATCAATCAGTAATGAAAACATTTGAACTCCCCACAGGTCTTCAACAAAATGACGTCACTTTTACTAATCTCTTCGTAATTGCTCAAGCGCTGGTCAGGATATCTTTTCTTTCAAATTTGTCACACTCTCGCTGCTCCATATGTGCTTTGTTCTGACCCTACGTCTTGTGCATTGTGGATTCTAGAACATGGACTGTCGGGTAATACTATTAGGGGCTTCTTCAACGTGTGCCCGACCCAATACAAGTGCCTGCTTATCCTCACAACTGCTATGAAATTATCATACAATTAAAAACCTTCCATTCGGTGTATTCACTCATTGTAAGTCTGAACTATTCTAATAGAAGCATCTGCAACAGGATACAGAGGAATGATTTCACATCAGAGTCGAAGAATTGCAATATCTTTTAGGGCCACATTTAATTTGCTCTCCGTAAGTTCGAAAGTGCATCGAAATCACATTGTTGTGCCATTCGTATGCGTACTGTGATATCTTGATTGGTACCACCATGTGTGTCTAAATAACTACCAAAGTCTATGAAATAGTCCACAATCAGAAAGGAGAAGTTCCCAACATAATCGGGCTCGAATTGGGGATATTTATCCCATCCATTTTGTATTCATCATAACTTAACGTCTTTATACTGGTTTAGAAGACTCTACGGAGTCTGTATACAACAAGTTTCATCATGAGTCTTGCTGGTTAGCGTTGGCGATTATAAATTTCCACCTCCTTTTATCACGTGTGTCGTTTATCAGTTCCGCCGTTTATCGTCCCCATGCCATTTGTATCAATATGTCAAATGTTTTCTCTCTCTGCCTCCTTCTGTACCCTTCCCTCCGATTCACTATGTGGTATAACCCACTCTTCTCATGACACGCCCGCAAATAGATAACTGCCTTGTGCTAGCTATTGCCATACTTTAAGTACCACGTTATTTGTCTTCATAGTAGTTCATGGAATTCTCAACATTCTTCATTAAAACATCCTATTTGTTTCCTCAAATGATCCATGTGCTTGCCTTTGACTCGCTGTCGTACGTCAGCACTAGCTCGTATCACCCAATAACTTTCTTCCTTAATTCCTTTGATAAAGTTTGTTATGTAACATGTTCCTGTGGAGAAGAGGTATTGGGGTTAGTTATTTATTCTTGGAGAGCCGAAACTAGAAGCGACAGTAATAGATAATTTAAGCTCAGATAGGGGAAGTTCAAACTAAAGTCCCACACACAATGCATTCATCGAGAGAGCGGGCTTTTGACTTGCAACACGAGAGAGGAAGATAATGTTTACTCTGAGTTGGAGACTGTTATCAAAGATGTGGGTGGGGTCCAGCCCATTTCCTGTACTAACTAGTATCACAGACATAGAGGGTTGAGGTAGGAAACGACACTTAATTTGACAACAAAACTGGCCCTGACAGATTGACAGGTGTGACAAGAAAGACAACTAACGGAATAAGTCTGAGTGTTAGATGCACACCAGTGGGTCGGGTGTCTCACTGGGCAACAAGATAGGGGCAGTGGTACCTCACGCTTAGCGGCCAATGTGCTTTGTGGACGCATCTAGGGAACCAATAAGACAAGGAACAAGGGAGATTTCAGCAGAACGGGTTTAGAAGTATATCCCAGTATGCTTTAAGGGCCATTGCAAGTGTGTCTATTAGAGTGCATGGGGGCCTTTCTAATATCAACGAGACGAGAAAGAAATCTGATACCTTAATGTGAGAAATTGTTGTCTGTACGATAAAGGGTCTGTAGTACACTGAGATACCATCCCAATGTCTGTGTCTAAAAGAGTTTGGTGAACCCAGAGATGCTATTCCATTTGAAGTCGATAAGGGTCTGGCGAACCCAAAAGACGCAATCCCATTTGTCTGTCGATAAGGGTCTGGTGAACATAGAATACAATCCCATGTGTCTGTCGATAAGGTCTGGTGAATCCAGGTATACAATCCCATGTGTCTGTCGATAAGGGTCTGGTGAACCCAAAGATGCAATCCCATTTGTCTGTCGAAAAGAGTCTGGTGAATCCAGGGATACAATTCCATGTGTCTGTCAATTAGGGCCTGGTGAACCCAGGGATACAATCAAGAACTTCTGATCGAAAGTGAGGAGTACCCTAAAACTTCCCAGGTAGCACACGCTCAAACCTAATATAAGAGGCTTACATTCCACAGCGTAGTTCTGACAATATGAAGTGAGCAGACCGCCAGAGATCAACGTTATCACCAACCGCCGAAGGGCACCACGTGACCACAAATTAGATAGTAAGAAGCGCAGATGTGTATGGAATAAGAAGCGGGTAATTATATTCAGTCCCACCAAGATAGTGCTCATAAACTCTGTTTTAGAAAAAATTACTTATATTAAGTTTCGTCTTGATAATGTTGTATATGATTAGTTTTGTAATAAATAAAAGATTACGTGTTTATATTATTCACATACGCTTGAGTGTCATCTATGTTGGTGTGTAGAGGTTTTTGGTTGGTTTTTTCTACGTTCACCTTATTTATCTATTCCACAAAGCGGTGTTCGTTGCACTATGTTTTTATTTTCCACCTGTCGGCCCAGTGCATCCGACTTCGGTATGCATTTTATGCAAGGGTCTACTTACTCCTGCATTTTCTAAGGGTTTGCTTCTCCGGGGTAACTGCCGGTGCCGATGGGGAACAAACCCAGCAGCTTCGGGTTGTGAGCCGTGTCACTTAACCACTAGCCCTTAGCTTAAAGCGTGCTTTCTCCAATGTTCTGCATATGGAAAGTCCTGTAAGCATATACATATTTTCAATTTATTACAATGTTGGAACTCTGCTATTCTTCTTCTTCTTCTTCTTCTGCGTACACAGTCAGACAGTAACCATTATTTTCTCGGGAAAATCGGCGGTCATCCTGAGACTCTCGCCACTACCATAGAGCTTGTCTTGCAGTTCCACTGGCAATGGCCACATCTGCTCTCTCTGATCCTCGTATGTCGGGCAGTTCTGCAGCAGATGTTCAGTGGTCATTTTACCAGTACCGCACGGGCATTCGTCGGTACACCCTATCTTCAATTTGTTGAATAGGTGGTACCTCAGTCTATTGTGGCCAGTGCGAAGTCTGAAGACAACGACCTGCTCTCTTCGGTTCAACTGGTAATAGGCATCGTTTTTGGTGTAACCAGTAGAACTCTGCTATTCAAGTTATATGTTTTAGGACGTGGTAGTCTGGCTAATTTGATAAGTAACATCAAATTCGAGGTTTTTTGTCAGACCAAGTGCATATACGAGTATATATGTATCAAAACACATTTTTAACACCGACTTGACACTGGCGTTAAATATTATAATTGTGGTGTGAATCTTGATATCTTTGAATCTCCATATATTGTTTAGTGTCAGGAATGCGTCTCGTTTTGCCTTTGCAATTCTGATCCTTACATCTACATCTGTACCTCCTGATGTGTCTATTGTGATCCCTAAATAGGTAAAGGTATCCACTTCCTTCAACTGCTCTCCCTCCAGCATGATTGGTTCTTTGCTGTTAGTGTTGAAGGATGTTGGTTTTCTTCATGTTGATATTCAGTCCCAGTTTGGCCGATTGTTCTTTCACCCTATAAAATGTCTCTTGCAGTTGGCTATGACTGTGTGACAAAAGTACCAGATCATCTGCGTAGATCAGGTCCTCCAATTGTGACAACAGTGTCCGCTGAATACCAGTTTGTTTGCCTTCGATTGATGTCCTCATTATCTCATCTAAAGCCAACAAAAACAGGAAAGGTGAGAGCAGACATACCTGTCTCACTCCTGTTTGCACACTGAAGCAGTCACATTACTCCTTCATGTACCACTCTACTAACTGTGTCTTTGTAGATATTCTAGCAAAAATAATACACTGCATTCAATTATTGGTCCATAAAACACACTTCATTCTCAGTGCACATGTATAAATATCACACAGGCGACCTCAGTTATATCTATTCGAGAATTATAATTGCTTAGATGTGCCAGAAATAAAAGTAAACTCTTAATTAACTAAGATGATCCTGGATATATGGGCAGTCCAAACAAAATCACAAGTGCTCAACTTTTGAACATAATAGATATGTTTATTGTAAATTGTCAGTTATTCTTTGTCAGTTTGGGAGTTATCACAGTGGGAGTTTTCGGAGTGGGAGTTATCAGAGTGGGAGTTATTGGAGTGGGATTTATCGGAGTAGGAGATATCAGAGTGGAAGTTATCAGAGTGGAAGTTATCAGAGTGGGAGTTATCAGAGTGGGAGTTATTGGAGTGGGAGTTATCTGAGTGGGAGTTGTTGGAGTGGGAGTTATTGCAGTGGGAGTTATCAGAGTGGGAGTTATCGGAGTAGGATTTATCAGAGTGGGAGTTATCAGAGTAGGAGTTATCAGAAAAGGAGTTATCAGAGGGGGAGTTATTGGAGTGGGAGTTATCAGAATGGGAGTTATTGGAGTGGGAGTTATCGGAGTGGGAGTTATCGGAGTGGAAGTTATTGGAGTGGGAGTTATCGGAGTATCTCATTAGAAGTGTCCGACCACCTACCTCGTTGTTTCTGCTCATTGGAAATGATCTGTGCTCGGACACTTCTAAGGAAACACTCCGATAACTCCCAAACTGACAGAATCAGCTAGTGAGCCTATAAATGAAAATATAAATCTGCAAACAAAACAAGAGACCACAAAGGCTCTCAACCTACTGAAGAATTGGAAAGCTCCATTATCAGGTGGAACTCATGTCAATCCATCTCCCCCTCCACACTCCGAGAAACTACGATAGTAGACATTTCAACCACCACAGATACGGTACATCAGTTCTTCAAAAAATAATTTTTAAAAGAGGTCATTGTCTAATTATATATGACAGCAAATATATTATTGCTTTTTACAGCAATTGGAGAGAAATAATATTATCCGTAGTAAGCAAACAGTCATATGGAGAATAACTCTAGACTGTATAAAAGGGACTTCCTATTAACAACTGAGCCAAGATTAAGCAGGTGTCCTATCGGGAAGATCTTGTATAGATAAAATAACAACCTTCAGAATTATAATAGAGGAAACAAATGAATGGCAAAAATATGCATTTGTTTAATTTTTATTTTCTCGCAAGCTTATTTTCCTAAGTTAGACTATTGCGTAAAGTGTTTCGTGTGAAATGGCCCACTGCATCTGACCAGCGCAAATGTATAATGGGTCACTTGCATGAACAACCGTGCTGTATCCAGAGTGTGCTGTGAGCCGTATTACTAACCGCTTCCATTTGCCGTCCCTACATCTCTATACAGCTTATGGCAGCGTATGGCTGCGAATCATGGACGATTACTAAAATTTCCAGACAAAGAGTTGAATCTTTCGAGTCAAAATGTTACAGAAAGATCCTCAGAATACCCTGGACAGAGAATAAGACAAATGTAGACATTCGGCAAGAGTTGAGCATAGAGGAGAACTGGATTATCAATTCCATTTTGGCTAGAAAATGCAAATACTTTGGTCACATCAAGAGACACAACGGTCTCGAGTGAACAGTGATGGAAGGTATGGTGGCAGGCAAAAGAGGAAGGGGTAGACCCAGAAGACGATGGCACCAAGATATCCAGGAATGCCTAGGTATGACTGTGGCGGAGGCTGGAGTTTTGGCAAGGGAACGAGTTTCTTTCAGACAGACTGTGAACAGGATGATGACATCTCTATACAAAAACTTTACTGACTTACAAATGATGAAAAAAGATATGATTACTTTAGACACAAACTGTGTGGCGAGAAGAGAAACACGTTTAGTTAGTTGTCTATCACTAGAGATGATGGTGACATTATCAAATGTTTGTGTCTTGATAAAGTAACTTGGGCTGTATATATTATAGTGTGGAAGAAGCTGCGCTGGTTATCAGCCTCACTCTCTAGTCCAGAGCTACCCCGTATCAGAGGCAAGAGATAAGTTAAGCGACTAGAGGTAACTCAGGATGCAGGCCCTCTTGTCCCACATCCCTTGAGACAAGTGGTCGCTTTAAACTTGCGGGATTAGATCGCCCATCGTCTCTGTTTATCGCTTTGAGAGGCAAGAGCCTTATCTCTCGATCACAGCGTAATATAAGATTGGCAGACAGCAAAGTTTATAAAATTTTAAAAACTGCGATTATTTGATAGCGAACAAAGAAAATGACAGCACTTATGGATGTCTGTTAAACGAGTTGAGTACCGGTTGGCCATGTGTTTTCGAAGTCGATCTTCTAACCATGAGGACAGCCGTTTAAATTCTTTGGAAGGTAAATCTTTTTTAAAATTTTCAATGGTGAAATGGAAACATGCCCTATTACAAGAGCAAACATCATTTATTCCTCAGACATTTAAATCCTCTCACTGGATATCAACAATGGGAAAACAGCAGTGATAGAGAAACGATTAATTTTGTATGTGTATTATTTGTGAAAGAGTACACAGGATATCATTGAACAGTCAGATTATCCTCGGCGTCAACCCAGCAAATAGGCCGTATGCCAGGAAGTCAACAAGATTATGTATGTGTTAGGATCTTTCGCAGTGCTGAAACCAATGCTGACCAAGGTCTTTAGTCAGTCCATCTCGCCATCGCATAGATGGGCCGTCTGGTGGACGTGTACATGCGTATTACCACCATGCGTTCTTCTACGTGTCAAGACAAGCGATGTTTGCGTGATTTCGCTACTTCCACAACGTCCCTCAGCAAAGTTTGATATCGAATGTTTTCGTTTCTGTTCTGATCCCTTATCTCACTTTTTAGTACATGTTGTTCCATTGCTCTCTGAGTGACTCGAAGCTTCTTAGAATCCGTTTTGAGCAAATTCTACATTTAGCATCCTCAGTTCACTGTTCGAATTACTCTAGAATTTAAATTGTGTGCTCGTGTCGTTGGAGTATTGGCTTAATGGAGTTCAATGAATACCAATCAGCTTTTTCTCTTCAAAACATCTCGTGGGCAATTATGTGGTTGACATTTATCTCTTGGTCTAGGTAGGTGCAGGAGTTGACATCTTCGATGGTTTCTTCAATCAGTTTGATGTATTGCTTTGGGCAGTTGGGGTTGCTGAATGATTGTGTGTTACTTATATTTATATTCAGACCGGCAGCTCTGCTGGCCCCATTTATAGACTATAATTTACAAATGTGTTTATAGAATCAATTATGTATTTTGTTAATCTGTTTGTTATACACCGTTCTACTTTATGCCACTACGACTAACCATTTCGCTGAGAGGCTATATCTCAGCACTTGCTGTTTCGTTTTTATTAGATGTAGTTTTACATGTTGAGTTAGTATTATTGTTGTTGTTATTACGGATCAAGCAGCATCCGGCTCTCGCCTTTCGGCTCATTGCCATGTAATGGTATCTGCACGTGTTCAGCAGCTGTTGTCTAGTGCCATACAAAGTGGTTCATGTATCTGGCACGGCGGAAGAAGCATTTTCCTAAAATCGTTGAGCGCCGAGCACTCAAAGCGATAATGATCAACTGTTTCATATGGGTGTGTACACAGCTGGTACTCAGGAGTGTGTTGTGGTTTAATTCTGTTCAGGTGCTTGTTAAGTGGGATGTGTTGGGTCTCAGTCGGAAAATGGTGCTCTGATCCGTCCTTGAAAGTTGATACACATTATCATTTGGACTGGGGCTTGCCATATGTGTGGACCTCCTTCCCCGTGTTTCCCATGGTCCATATGTTCTGTCAAGTTTCTTTGTTTGCTGTTCTTATCAGCTGTTTTCCTGTTAGTAAAGTTGTTGCCGTGTGTGGCTGTTCTTGTCTTGATTCCTCCTTTGCTAGTCTGTCTGCCTTGTTATTGCCAGATGTGCTTGAGTGTCCAGGAATTCACTGCTAAACTATTTTGTAAAATGTTTCGTCATGTAGAGACTATAAGTCACACAAAATGCAGCAGGAACAGACATTAACTAAAGCATGTACCGACAGGTATAGTCAACAAGTACCGACAGGTCAACAGTAATAGCTACCGACAGGTCAACTAAAGCAGATATGTATAGGTCAATTAAAGCAGTTAAGGATAGGTCAACTAAATCAAGTATCAACAGGTCAATTAAAGTAGGTACCGACAGGTCTACTAAACAAGTATCGACAGGTCAACAATAATAGGTACCGACAGGTCTACTAAACAGTCGCAGGGTATAGTTATACCCAGCGCGCGCCTGAATCAGCCATTGAGCCAACTCGAGTCATCCGTTTTCGCAGGCAGAGAGCAGGTCAAAGTTGTTATCAGCGCGCACGTCGTCGGCCATCGCACACAATGTCTCTAACCCTATATTGACAGTCTGGATGTGGCCGCTCTCGAATGCCTCCTGTATAATATTGCCACTAAAAGATTCTGAAGATATACCCGTGAGAGTAAATAGCTCGACTCCACAGCTGCAGGCTTCACGTATGAGCTCGATAATGATGTCCATCAAGTCGACATATCCATGTCTGTCCTCAATAGACTTGTCATCGGACGACGGGCTATGTTTAATAAGTGCTTAGCAATGCTTAATAAGTGCTTAGCAATGCTTAGCTATATCTTAATACGTGTTAAGAATTGTTTACTCCGTGGTCACCAGTCTTCAAAATAATCGCGCGGCGAGGCACGTGCCGTCTTGCCGACTGCATATTCTATCGGTGGTCGAGTGACAAGCTCACCAACGCGTTCGCGTCGTATGTACCATACGGATCCCGCAAGCGCTAAGTCACCGTCGACGACCCATGGGGTCCAGTAAGGGGTTGTTACCTCATGTGGTACAACGGGCTGAGCAGCTGGTGTACCACCAGGCACGACGGTGGGACTGGGTGACGCAGGCATTTCGAGACTGGCAGTATGAACCTCATCTTTTGCAGCCCGAAGTTCGGCCTTGTGCTTAGCTTTTCGGGCTCCAGCACCAACCAAGCCTGCCTCCACTCTTCTAGGATCCTTTGTCCTCTGTGCGTCCTTCTCCGTCTTCTCGCAGGCCACTCTCTCCGGCGGCATTGCCTCTGAAATGGCCTCCTCCATTGTCTATACTGTGTGGACATATGTGTTCAAATCTGCAGTGCCTCATGATGGTAAGCGGAGCTAAGCACATTCCAAACTGATGGCAAGCCCTGCATGTGTCATAGCTAAGCGCATGACCGACACATGGGTCTGCCTCTAAGTCAGATTGTAAGCAGCTTAGCTGTCAATGGGTAGGTACCAGCTGGCTACCTCGGTAAGCAACTGCACTGCGGCTTTCCCCAACGTTTGCGTCATGTTCGTACCCAGTCTCATCACAGACCTCGCATAATACTTCTCAATTTCCTCTGGAGCCGTGAAGTCGATCTGCTCCACGGTGAGGACTCTCCCAAGATATTGTTTAGCCTGCCCCCCCCCCCCTCTCTGCGGCTATTGCGGGTACAACCGTTCTCCCTTCTTCTGCAGATCATCGCTAGTTTTCGTGACTGACACCGTTTGCCCTACGACCACTGTGGCTGCAGTCTGCACGACGGGTCCCTCTAGTAGCTGATCGATGATTACGTCAACGTCCATCTTCTTCCAACTCATCCACCTCCTAAGCAGACGGTTAACTCGAACATACTCCTACACAACAAATGTGCAAACACAAGCCTGCGTAGGCACGACAGCCATCCCAAGATATACCCACATATTTGTAGCACTATCTCAGCACTTGATAAGCTGTTGGTTGGTTAGTCTTCAGAATTAGCTTAGTCTGGGCCAACTGCTGGCGACCAGCCTCCCACTCCTCCCGTGTCGGAATAACATCGTTCTCTCGTAGTTACACCCCAACGCAGTCGCGATCCTTACAGTAGAACAGCGCCGTCCATTTGGTTTGTAGCCGAAAATACATCTCTTAATACCGAAGTGTAGGCCTGTAAGAGGACCCATATGGCTCTGCTTTAAATGTCTACCGTATTTAGCCAGCCGGGACAGCTGTGTTCTCTTGTTCATCATTGCGTCTTAATCAGTTATATCGTCAATGACATAGAGAGTTTGTTCACCCCGAAACATGCAAAGAAAGGCCTGCAGATAGTCAAGAAGCCGTTCGCAAGGGTCTGCTAAATACACCTCATCGTCCGACCAAAGCCATGGGCAATTCTGGTGTGTGCGGTTGTCTCTCACACTACTGCAGGGAAAAACAATGTGCTGGAAAAAGCCCCTGTATGGGCCTTCGAGTCTGTCAAGGACCGCATTCAGTCGGACGTACAATCATTGTCACATGGGGACGGCGTGGTAGAGCTATGCTGTACAACTGATTCGATGAATCAGCAGACAGCTGCTTTGTATCGGCCATCCTCGAGCTGTAACTGCGCATCCATTATCATGAATTATATATAAATTTAATGTGCGTGCTTCTTCTGCATCATTACTGATCTGAATGGTGACGCCTTCTGAAGCGTTCTCCTGCTGTCTGCCTGACCCGTGGAGCTGGTCGTCGTCGTTGGTCCTTCGGTCCAGACACAAGGCATTATTTTTGGTCAAATAGTCGGAGAGGGTGACGGCCGCCAGATTGAGGTCCCTATCAATTCAGGCTGTTTCAGTGTGCCGCCTGGTGCCACTTGCCGAGAAGAACCTCCGAACCTCCTCCCATTGTTGGTAAGGTCGTATGCTCTGGCTGTATAACTGATTGGGAGTCCCCTCAATGACGACTTCTACCCTTGTGATCTTCGGGTTATAAAACGCTTCCGAGCCTCGCTTGTAAGGGGCACCACTAGTGGTAGGGTCCTCGAAGATCATCAGGATACTTTTCATGCTCCGGGCTGGAACGTTGGGGTTTATGTTCCAAAGCGTGTCGCTCGTGTCCTTGGCTACCTTGCGATGGCGGAGGATACGGTCAAATAGGATGGCGAGGAGGCCGGCATATTGACCGCTGACCCTTCTTGCCAGTTCTTGTTGGGTAACCATGTCAAACTCAAGCACTATATTCTCGATCTTGTAGCTAGACGCCTGGATAACCCGGCTATAATCGTTAAAAGTCAGTTCATATTCTTCTCTGGTAGAACGGCATGTCGGTCCCCAACAGCTCAAAATCGAGGGGCACATGGAAACGATTACCGTAGGCATCCGAGATCGCTTTGTCTCCTGGTTTCGCGCTATCGCCATTGCCAGCACCCCCCCTCCCCCCTCCCCCCCCCCCCCCCCTGGACTAACCAAAGACAATCTTGCATCCCCAGAGGCCACTAGTCGTTTTGGCTAATCGGTGGCATAGAGGGATACAAGCTGACCTACAGTTCTGAGCATCTACTCGAGGGGGTTTGTGGGTTAGGTGGGGGAAACAATGGTTATTACTGACCTGGAAAAACAACCCTGGAAAGTTTCTTGCAGCATCAGGCTTCGAGAGGGGTTACGGTAAAGACGTTGCTAGAGCTCTGAAGGTTACTACCGAACGACAGGCGGGGGAGACCTAAGAACATAAAATTTAAGCCCTCGTTTACGAGCTCTTCATAAGACAGAAGTAAAGATCCTTTTTGATGAGCTACACCAGGCTGAGAACGCCCGTCCTCAGGACCTTTTACAAGTTGCCACACATGTAAGGGATGTATTGGACAACAGCATATCTGGGGTAGTTGTCTCGCCGCAGCGACTCAATTTCAACCAGTGTTCGTAAAGCGATCTCAGTCCCGCCAGGCGGAGCGATAGCGCGGGCTTGCGGAAAACGCTCGCCTGCCTTTCCCCGTAGAGCGAATTGGGTGCGGTTTGTTGTAGTGGCTCCTCCACCGAGGTGCGCTAGTCTGGTCCGTATCAGGAAACGTGGTCCGTCCGTGGTGATTTATCTAAGGCTTATAGCAGAGCTCGACAGTACGTCTCGCTGGTGGTCCGACTCTCGCAAAGAGCTTGTGACCGGCAAATGGAAAGCAGGAATCGTTGCCTCGAAGCCCTGCGTTCTCCCTACGGAGAAGGGCAGGCCGGCAGGCCAAATTGTCTCTAGTCCCAGTGAAATTCATCGCCGAGGTCGTTGGGATCCGTTCTGCACAGAGCGCTGCCATCCCTCCTCGAGCGAGCCCGGTCGGTCGGTCGTCTGGTGCGTGTGGGAGGCCCCTGTCAGCAGGCGGTCCTAGGTCGACGGAGTGAGGGACGGGTGGAACAAACCGTCCGTCCCGTCAGTCGGTCCCTGCGGCCGTCGTCCCAGCGAGGCTTTTTACACGTAACCCTTCCTCCGCCGACCGGTGTGTGCTGTACGTACGTCTCCGACAGATATCTGGTTGATCCTGCCAGTAGTCATATGCTTGTCTCAAAGATTAAGCCATGCATGTCTAAGTTCACACTGTCTCACGGTGAAACCGCGAATGGCTCATTAAATCAGTCGAGGTTCCTTAGATGACACGATCCTACTTGGATAACTGTGGCAATTCTAGAGCTAATACATGCTTACCAAGCTCCGACCCCCGCGGAAAGAGCGCTTTTATTAGTTCAAAACCAATCGTCGTTTCCCCTCGCGGGGTTGCGGCGTCCCCACTGGTGACTCTGGATAACTTTGTGCTGATCGCATGGCCTCATGTGCCGGCGACGCATCTTTCAAATGTCTGCCCTATCAAATGTCGATGGTACGTGACATGCCTACCATGTTTGTAACGGGTAACGGGGAATCAGGGTTCGATTCCGGAGAGGGAGCATGAGAAACGGCTACCACATCCAAGGAAGGCAGCAGGCGCGCAACTTACCCACTCCCGGCACGGGGAGGTAGTGACGAAAAATAACAATACGGGACTCTTTCGAGGCCCCGTAATTGGAATGAGTACACTTTAAACCCTTTAACGAGGATCTATTGGAGGGCAAGTCTGGTGCCAGCAGCCGCGGTAATTCCAGCTCCAATAGCGTATATTAAAGTTGTTGCAGTTAAAAAGCTCGTAGTTGGGTCTCAGGCGCAGGCGGGCGGTCCGGCTCACGCCGGTTCACTGCCCGTTGTCTCCTGCCCTACCGTCTGCCGGCTCTCTCCCACGGGTGCTCTTCGCTGAGCGTCCTGGGTGGCCGGCGCGTTTACTTTGAAAAAATTAGAGTGTTCAAAGCAGGCCTCGGCTGCCTGAATAATGGTGCATGGAATAATGGAATAGGACCTCGGTTCTATTTTGTTGGTTTTCGGAACTGGAGGTAATGATTAACAGGGACAAACTGGGGCATTCGTATTGCGGCGTTAGAGGTGAAATTCTTGGATCGCCGCAAGACGAGCTACTGCGAAAGCATTTGTCAAGAATGTTTTCATTAATCAAGAACGAAAGTCAGAGGCGCGAAGACGATCAGATACCGTCGTAGTTCTGACCATAAACGATGCCGACTAGCGATCCGCAGGAGTTGCTTCGATGACTCTGCGGGCAGCTTCCGGGAAACCAAAGTGTTTGGGTTCCGGGGGAAGTATGGTTGCAAAGCTGAAACTTAAAGGAATTGACGGAAGGGCACCACCAGGAGTGGAGCCTGCGGCTTAATTTGACTCAACACGGCGAACACTGAAATGATTGACATGCCGAGACCACTCTTCTGGGGTCTAATATGGAACTGGTGCTGGATTTAGACCCCCAGAAACCTGGGGTTATGCCCCCTGTGGCCCGGTTTGGTCTGCATCCAGTGTTCTGAAAAAGGAATTGACGGACGAGCACTATCAGGAGTGGAGCCTGAGACCTAAATTAACTTAACACGCCAATACTGCAGAATGACTATCAAAAAGTACACCTTCGAGGGGTCTAATAGAGAACATGTGCTGGAATTAGACCCTCGAAAATCTGGGGCTACCCTCTAAGAAACTTGATTGTCTCGCTAAGGGAATTGACGGAAGGGCACCACCAGGTGTGGAACCTGCGGCTTAATTTGACTGAACACGCCAATACTGTAGAACAACTGACAAATCGAGAGCACTGCCGTTAGGGTCTAATAATGAACGTACGCTGGTATTAGACTCACGGATGACAAGTCAGCTCTCAAACACTCAAACGAAAGAACGCTACGGAAATCGTGTTTAACTCCGCAGAAACCGCAGATTTCAAATACCTGGTCATTGACAAACAAAAGCCCTCTATAAATTCGTCTGACCAAATAGTGAACGGGTGCTGGAAATAGATCATCTTAAGACAGGTCAGTTTTACCCTACAAATGACAGGGCGTTGCTACGGAAAACCAGCTCAAATCGAGAGGAGCCGCAGACACTTTGGTTCACGTACCAGGCTGATAAGCCAAGGGCGCGAGGCTACCATGTGGGGGATTACGGCCGAACCCTTGTAAGCCGCAATCCCACCCAAAATCTCAGCACCACTGCAATGGGAGGCTCCTACATGCTCGGGACCTCGGGCTTGCGCCCCAGCCCTATCAGGTAGAGCCACAGAAAGAGGTCCTTGCCGTCCGCCAATCAAAGCGGGCGGACAACTGCTTGATACTCACCCTATACGGCGTTGGGGTGCGAAAACACCAACCAAAGACTTAGTACCTGGTCGGGGTGTCGAAAACAGTAGAGCAGCCACCTCACTGGGAACTGTCAAGACTCAACCACTGACCATGGGAGTTGTCCGCACATCAGGCGAACAACATCTCTGTGACATTACCAGGCTTGTCCTCTGGCTGAGTGCACTCCGGCTACGATATCTACCTCTGTACGTTATCAGCCATATAACTATCATGATGGACGCAGAAGAGATGCAGACCAGCGGACTTTGCACACCTGCCCCACTGTGTCAACACCCCAGGTGGCGGGGAATGCTAGGCGTACCATCCCTGCATAGAAGCCAAGAAAATAAAGGGAAAAAGAGATACCCCACTCACATGCAAATGCTACGTTCCTGGCAGGACGTGACGATCCTGGGATACAGACACACTGGACTGTCTCTCTTCTGGGTAAACCAGTCCATCTCATAAATCATCACATATCATCATTGCACCCTATAGACACGAGTAGTGAAGACTCGATAGTCTGGTAAGACAACTTCCATAAGAGAGAAAACTCTGATCGTAAACTGCTGCCTTGCAGATAGGCTGGGGACAGCCAAAGGCTAAGGAGGGCATCCCTACAGAAACGCCTGTTGAAATCGGATGCACGGGGCCGCAAGCCTAAAAAACAGTGCAACGAAAATCACAGTATGATGGCAGTACAACCTATTAGAAAAACGTATGGCGCTCATCCTGCGGAGTCCCGCCAGGCAGCGATAGTGCCGGGCCTCACGCCTCGAAGGGGCCCACCCTTGACTACTGGTGGTCACCCACCCATGTGTCGTGGAGTCAAGGCACATGGCTATGGGGCAACGTCTATTGGCCAAAACCTCAAGACCCTCAAAATACTTCAGTGGAATGCGGAGGGAGTCATTAACAAAAAACTTTCCCTAACACACCACCTGCATGAAGGTAAGATTGACGTGGCATGTATCCAGGAAACGCACCTCAACAATAACCATAAATTCTCAATCAGAGGATATCAGACCTTCCGTCTAGATAGAGAAGGCCACAAAGGAGGGGTCCTGATACTGACCAGAAACAGCATACCGAGTAGCGCGGTACCTGTCAATCACACCGGACAAGCAGAAATTGTAGGAGTTGACATAATGGCTCAAGAGACGAAGCTCCGCATTTTCAATCTGTACGGACCACCAAACAGAGACCTATCGCTCTCGAGTATGGAGGTCAGAGACTCCAACTGCATAGTAGTTGGAGATTTCAACAGCCACTCGGAGAGATGGTGATACTCTGACACAGACAGCAGAGGTGACGAAGTGGAAGATTGGGAGATAGATGCAAATCTCTCCCTAATCAATAGGCCGGAGGATAGCCCTAGCTTCTATTCAAGAACATGGCATACCACCTCGACTCCAGATTTGGCCTTCTCCACACAGGACATACACCATAAAATAGACCGCCAGGTGCTAAACCAACTGGCAGGTAGCGACCACAGGCCGATCAGGCTAACCATTGACATGGAAGTAGGCCCACAGGAAACAAAACCGCTCCCACGTTGGAATTACAAACGAGCCGACTGGGACAGATTTGCAATCCTGACAGATGGGCTGTGTGAAACCATCAACACACGAAACACCAAAATGAAGCCCATGGTAGAGAGCCTAAGCAAGGCAATAATGCAAGCCGCCACTGAAACCATCCCAAGAGGAGCTAGGAAAAACTATAAGCCCTACTGGAATGATGAGTTACAGAAAGTGGAAGATGCAGTAACAAATGCTAGGAACATGGCAGAACGAGAAAAATCCATGGAGGCAAACATCGCCCTCAAAGCCGCCGCGGCGAAGTACAAACACTCTCTCAAGCAAACAGCAAGAGAAAGCTGGAAAAATAAAACGGAAAGTCTAAACCTGGACAAAGAAGGGAACAAGCTATGGAAGCTAGTCAGAGCCATAAACGACGAAACCCCGTCAAATAAACAAATTACTATCAAGCAGGGCGAGAACTTGATCACAGGTAAGAAAGCCGCAAACGCCTTTGTCGATCACTATGCCAGAGCAAACCACATCGAGGTCCCTGCAGATAAGCATACATACATTAGCGAAGAGCTGAAGGGACACGAAAACATAAATACGGCTCCTGAAGAGCACATGATGGCCAAACTAACAATGCACGAAATGGAAGAGGCTATGAGAACACTAAAGAAAAGGAAATCTCCCGGAAAAGACGGGATAACAAACGAAATGCTGATGGGGCTGGGCCAAACAGCGAAGAAGAAACTGCTATCGGTCCTAAACCAAAGCTGGAAAAGGGGAATTGTACCACAGGCATGGAAAGATGCAATACTGGTACCAGTACCAAAAACAGGAAAGGACAAAACAGATCCAAATGGATACAGGCCCATAAGCCTACTGAGCTGTGTCGGCAAGCTGATGGAACGGATGATAAACACCAGACTGATGTGGCATCTGGAAGAAAAACGAATACTAATTCCACAGCAAGCCGGCTTTAGACAGCACAGATCCACTGAGGACCAGGTCATCCTCATAGCCCAGGAGATAGAAGATGCCTACCAGGCACAGAAACACACAGTAGCTGTTTGGGTGGATCTGGAAAAGGCATTTGACAAAGTCTGGAAGGATGGACTTAGAGTCAAACTAAGAAGAAGTGATGTCTGTGGGAAGATGTACAAGTGGATCAACCACTACCTCAAACAAAGAACGGCCAGAGTCCAAGTACAAGGGCAGAGGAGCAAAAAGGTGACACTCGAGCAGGGAGTACCCCAAGGGGGAGTATTGTCACCCACACTCTTCCTGGTATATATAAACGATATTACAGAGAATATACCAAGAAGAGTCCATAGCTCAATGTTTGCAGACGATCTGGCTATGTGGACCTCTGAAAAGCATCTCACCATAGCAAGAAATCGGATGCAGACGGCCCTAACATCGCTGGAAGAGTGGGCGAACTCATGGCTGGTCAAAATAAACGAGGAGAAAACCACATGCACAATATTCTCGCTTTCATTAAAACCCCAAAGTACCAAATTAAGTCTAAATGGCAAAATCCTGCAGCCAAA
Source organism: Ariolimax columbianus (assembly GCA_036924085.1). Classification (NCBI taxonomy): domain Eukaryota; kingdom Metazoa; phylum Mollusca; class Gastropoda; order Stylommatophora; family Arionidae; genus Ariolimax; species Ariolimax columbianus. Next base: position 110,586,724 of record JAVGWX010000004.1, on the reverse strand, counting down.
CGACAACCCAACCTATCTGGGAGTCACATTTGATCGGCGCATGACATGGAAAAGTCAGATTGAGAGAAACCGAATGAAAGCCAGAGAAAGAATGGCAATCATGAGGAAACTTGCTGGCACAAGCTGGGGAGCAGACGAAGGCATACTAAAGAAACTGTACACTGGAAGAGTGAGACCAGTTTTCGAGTATGGCATTGCGGCATGGACAACAGCAGCGAAGGCGAACTTCGATAAAGTTAACAAACTTCAAAACCAAGCCATGAGAATTATAACAGGTGGCATGAAGTCAACGCCAATTGTAGAACTTGAAAAGATTACAAAACTGCAATCCATGACCGATAGAAGAGACTGCAGAGCCCAGCTGCAGTCAGAGAAACTCCGAAGACTGACGGACCATCCAATGTACCAGAGACTAAACAATTTGGGAAATGGGAAACTAAAGCGGAGAAACTTTGCAGAAATAGCCAAAGCAAAGATGCACGAATATCCCATAAACGCACTAACAACACCAAAACCCATCACTACTGTACGAAAACCTACCTGGAGGCAGGATATATTTCCAGAGGTGGTAGAAAATATACCAGGTATTGCAAACAAAAACTGCCAGACTGAAAAAGAAAGGAGAGACACTACCCTAAGCTTCTTAACGAAAAGCTACCAAAGCATGGACTGGACCCATGCATACACCGACGGTTCTGTAACAAACACTACACAGAACGGAGGGGCAGGAGCATTCCTGAACCTACCAAATGGCAGAAAAATAACACTGTCATTCGCTACTGGTAAGTACACAAGCAACTTCAGAGCGGAGGCAGAGGCACTGAGGGCGGCAGTGGAAGAAATGGTGACACACAGTGAAAATGAGAGCCATATAGTCCTGCTGACAGATGCTCTCGCCGTAGTCACAGCGCTAAAAAGCCAGAAAAATACTGAGCTTAATGACTTAAGAGCAGCACTCTGCAAACTGTGCCAGCAGTCCGCACCAAAAAGGGTAGTGGTACAGTGGGTTCCGTCACACTGCAACATCCAAGGCAACGAGGAGGCAGACAGACTGGCAAAAGAAGGTGCAAGACTACCACAAACAGATACCAGTATGACGTACGAAGAGTCAAAACGGCTTATCAAAGCCAGATACATGACCAAATGGGAAACCGAACATACTGGTTACACCAAAAACGATGCCTATTACCAGTTGAACCGAAGAGAGCAGGTCGTTGTCTTCAGACTTCGCACTGGCCACAACAGACTGAGGTACCACCTATTCAACAAATTGAAGATAGGGTGTACCGACGAATGCTCGTGCGGTACTGGTAAAATGACCACTGAACATCTGCTGCAGAACTGCCCGACATACGAGGATCAGAGAGAGCAGATGTGGCCATTGCCAGTGGAACTGCAAGACAAGCTATATGGTAGTGGCGAGAGTCTCAGGATGACCGCCGCTTTTTTCGAAAAAATAATGGTTACTGTCTGACTGTGTACGCAGAAGAAGAAGAAGGACAACAGCATGACGAAGTTGGACGTTCAACGGGCTGTAGAGACACCATACACGACTCACCATTTCCTCTCAGTAAACTCAAGGTTCCCGACAAAGCCCTGCAGACATTGCAAGGTGCCTACGCTTATAATGTAGCTCAGCTTTCAGAGGTAGAAAAACAGATTCCAGATGGTCAAAAAACGGTAGAACGTCGAAGGCATGAAGTTGAGGAGTCAAGGGGTATGAGCCCAGAAGTACAGAGACTGGAAGTTGAAGAACTGCGAATGGCTGAAGTTAACGGCGGCGTTACACGATGAGACGGCGGCTCGTTTGGAGGCTGCATCTATTACCGAGAAGACCTTGCGCAGTGAGGTTAGCCGGATCCGTGACTCCTTCCAACGATTTCTCAATGAGGACTCTACACTAGGGGAGTGATTGCTGAATCTGTTACGAGAGCAGGGGATCACGATTGTGAGCATCGTGACAGCTCTTGGTATGATAATCTCCACCCTTGTCTTCGCCATTACTGGTACTGGCGACTCTCCTACGCCACCCCCACCGCCTCCTCCGTAGGATAAGCCTGGAGTTAAGGAGTGGCTGAAGCAGCGCCTGCGAGACTTAGGATCACTACTGGCTAAACTGGCCTGAAAGCCGCTGCCACGCTCCCAGAAATCATTGGCTGCGTTGTGTCCTGTCTCCTCAGTTTCTTGGGCAAAACGGTGGGATGGCTCGCAGAAAACCTTTGGGCCCTTCTAATTGCGATAGGTGGTTTGTTGCTGCTGGCCGCTCGGGAGTGACTAGCGCCTAACAGCGCGTAGTGCAAGCAAGAATAGACCAATCGCCACGGCCCACGATGAGCGCGGTCATTTCATTTTTGTGGCCTACAGCTGCTGTCCTGTCTGTGGCACTGACCGTGGGAGACGGCCCGGTCAGGATGTCGGTAAGTCTGGGCTCTGGTTCATAGTTTCGCCGATATGGGGCCTGACGGTACAGCATCACTTGCGCGCGATGGGGCCGACGTGCCGTTTACATGGGCGTTGGACTCTAGCTGCATGTCTCTTGTGGCGGTAACAACGAGATTGTTATACCCCTCGTGTACGCCAATACGGAGCTGCATGTCACTGGGCGCCATATATAAACCGTACCCATTCTCGACCTTCGTGATGGAGTACTAAAGCACATCCTGATGTCCAATTCTAAGGAGATTGCATCTTCAACATTGACCAAAACCGCTTCTGGGCGTCGAATGTGGTTCCAGTCCCCAGCCTGTTTGTTCTTGTTTCGGCCTGAGCGCCAAATAACACCCAAACATAAGTCCGATGTGGTTCCTGTCACCAGGCTCTTTGTTCTTGTCTCGGCCTGAGCGCCAAGTAACGCCCAAACATAAGCCCGAATGTGGTTCCTGTCACCAGGATGTTTGTTCTTGTCTCGACCTGAGCGCCAAGTAACGCCCAAACATAAGCCCGAATGCTGTCGTTCAGCCTCTTTACCCCCGCCCGCGTCAGGCTGCGTGATTCGTCGAGAACGAATGTGGTCTATTCTTGGTCGGCCTCTGGCCCCTGGGCGATATATGTGATGTGTAGAACAGGGTCCACACGATTCTTTAGAAAAGGGTTCGTGCTTGAACCATGCACAGTGGACCCCCATACGCTCTGAACTCCGCGCATCCAGGCATCACCTACAACACCTGTCTGACCCTTGTAGGATAAATATATAGACCCCAACGCCTCACCTACAACACCTGTCTGACCCCTGTAGGATAAATATATAGACCCCCAACCCATCACTTACAACACCTGTCTGACCCCTGCAGGATAAATATATAGACCCCAAACCATCACCTACAACACCTGTCTGACCCCTGTAGGATAAATATATAGACCCCAAACCATCACTTACAACACCTGTCTGACCCCTGCAGGATAAATATATAGACCCCAACCCGTCACCTACAACACCTGTCTGACCCCTGTAGGATAAATATATAGACCCCAACCCATCACCTACAACACCTGTCTGACCCCTGTAGGATAAATATATAGACCCCAACACATCACCTACATCACCTGTCTGACCCCTGTAGAATAAATATATAGACCCCAACCCATCACTCTTACTTTGTTTCTGCCGACAATCGGAGTTGGGGGGTTGCCCGATCGTAAGAATTCTTAAACGCGCCCCATGCTTGATGTTGAGGAAGGGATGCTTTAATTTCTTCTAGTATCCGGTGCGTTTGATGATAAACGTGGAAGAGGAATAAAGATCGGCTCACGGGCGCGACAATTGTCCCAGCCTGCAGGTGATCCTTGTGTCATATGCCGCAGCCCCCGGTGGCTTACCAGACGGCCAAGTTCAAGTGACTCTGCCGAAACTGCATTGGGCTGGAGCTCCATGCTTCCCCAATATCGTCACTCGTTTCTTGTGGTAGTTTGTACTTGATGAAGATGTCTGGAAACTTTCATGTGAACTTTGAAATGCCCGACACAAAAATGTCGAGAAAATCTACATTGAATTATTGACAACCGAGGGGAACTTTAAAATATCCCTGTCTGAGATTCTCTTCTATTCAGCATGGACGAATATGTATTCGGGAAATATGATCCATGGTATCGGAAATAACGTATTCTATGATGAAAGACCAGTCGTTGTCCCTGATGGGTACTATGACATATGCACGTTAGCTGAGCAAGTATATGATTCTTTAGGGCTCTCAATAACACTTAACCCGGCTACAGGATTGGAGTTGATAAGTGGGATTGTTGGGGAAAGCCGGAAACTGGGTTACTTGGGGTCAACCTTAGGATTTATAAGCCCTGTTGGAAGAGAGGTTGAGGCTGTTGGAGGCGTCGATACTGCAAATACATTCCCCAAGCTAGGCAAGGAACTTGTTTGTTCATCTCGACCAAAGCATATCGACATATGAGAACAGGCACAATGAATTCCTTTCAACCGTATTGCGCGCCGTTCCTGTAAAAAAAAGAGGATTACAACAGTGGCTTTGATGAGACGTTCTCAACACCACAGTTTCATTAAGCGACTCGCGGATGGGATTCTGTCTGGAATTAAACTTGCAGTTCGCGATGAGCACGGCAAACCGGTTAGGCTTTCATATTTGAGCTGTGTTTTGGAAGTTAGACAGCTTGCCGCATAGCTATAGCATAGCTTATAATGGACGCAGAATGCCCCGGAAAGCACAGACCAAGGGTCTGCGCTACGAGAAATAATCTTACCCATCTCAGCGATACTAGAGGCTTTAGAGAGCCAGGCCAGTTGGAGCAGCTGTATTGTTAGAGAGCCCGGCGAGTTGTAGCAGCTGTATGGTTAGAGAGCCCGGCCAGTTGGAGCAGCTGTATGGTTAGAGAGCCCGGCTAGTTAGAGCAGCTGCATTGTTAGAGAGCCCGGCGAGTTGTAGCAGCTGTATGGTTAGAGAGCCCGGCCAGTTGGAGCAGTTGTATGGTTAGAGAGCCCGGCCAGTTAGAGCAGCTGTATGGTTAGAGAGCCCGGCTAGTTAGAGCAGCTGTACGGCTAGAGAGCCCGGCCAGTTAGAGCAGCTGTATGGTTAGAGAGCCCGGTCAGTTGGAGCAGCTGTATGGTTAGAGAGCCCGGTCAGTTGGAGCAGCTGTATGGTTAGAGAGCCCGGCGAATTGTAGCCGCTGTACGGTTAGAGAGCTAGGCCAGTTGGAGCAGCTGTACGGTTAGAGAGCCCGGCCAGTTGGAGCAGCTGTACGGTTAGAGAGCCCGGCCAGTTAGAGCAGCTGTAGGGTTAGAGAGCCCGGCGAGTTGGAGCAGCTGTATGGTTAGAGAGCCCGGCCAGTTGGAGCAGCTGTACGGGTTCGTACTACCAGAAGGCTTCTTCAACCGAGCGCCTATTCAGACCAAGTCTGAGGAGCCAGATTGGGAGGTGAAAATCGAACTGCGTCCACAGTAAATCGATCTTGAGCATAAACCATCCGCTAAACCCGTCTTGCTGGCGCGCCAAATATCCTGCAAGAAGACTCGCAGAAACTGGTTAGGATTATGAACGCCGGGAAGATGCTTATGCCATATGTGACCATCGGTCCGACTGAACGCCTTGGGTATGTGAACTACGAAAGCTAAGGCGAGTGCCCACTTGAAATCGGTGACTTCGTTTACGAAGAACCAAGAGATCCTTAAAAAGTCGCGCCCCACCCCCACAAGGTCCACTGTGTATCTAGAGCTCATTCTTGGTTTGAATCTACCAACATAATGGATTGAGGTAAATCCCGGGCTGTCCATTACATGGAAAACATCGACAATTGTAAAATTTATCATTACGAATGTTGACAGCAAAGTAGTGGTGAACGCTACTATTCCCGGCGTGGAGATAAAAAAGACGAAAAAGAAAATTGATAAGGTGTCTCTCATTTCGCTGTATTGGGCTCACAACGTCCTCTTCGTCCGTCTATTATTCTCGCTATCTGCAGTCAGTGAAGCCAACAATCGAACATCTCACCGCTGACCTGGCTCGTCGCGAAGCCCTGTTGAAAACGTTGGCGTCTTAAACTCTAGTAATATGACCCCATATATGGTATTTAAATACTGTCGACACGATAATCATGATATTGTATCCCATCTTACAAGCCGCTAGCAAGTCAGTTTCACCTGTCACGTATTGGCGAGCACGGTGCCTTTCTGGCTAAGGATGTTAAAGACCGGCGCAAAATTACAAGGAAGTATCAACCAACCTACTGTCGACATCACCCAAGTCGTGGCCGCTGGGGTTGGAGTTATGGGCTTTGACCTGGAAACCGCTGGGGTTGGAGTTGTGGGTTTTGACCTGGAAACCGCTGGGGTTGGAGTTGTGGGTTTTGATCTGGAAACCGCTGGGGTTGGAGTTGTGGGTTTTGACCTGGAAACCGCTGGGGTTGGAGTTGTGGGTTTTGACCTGGAAACCGCTAGAATTGTGATGATAGTGACTGGTGTCGGAGCTCTTCCCGGTTTCGTTCTGTCCGCCTTGGGGGCAAGGACTTTTATTGTGGACACGGCCTGTGCTGCGATTGCCCGCAAGCTGACAGCTAAGATGATGAAGCAGGCAGGGGGGGGGGGGGGAGGGGAGGGAGGATCATGCAGGTGGCCAAAACGAAGCTCAACTCAATTCATCAGCACTTTTCAAAATCTATGATTGATTCGAAAATCTCAGATGAGGAATTCAAACATTTTGGTGACTGCGTCCGAGCGCTACAAAGTGATAATAGAGTATATCCGATCTAAGGCACTTGCAGCTTCGCCTGATGTGGATTTTAAAAAAGAGTTGATCGAGTGCGGGCGGGAGGAGGTAAGGGTCGAGTTTGCAAAATACATGGCCACTTTCACCTCAACTCAAACTGTGTGTGCTGTGACGCCCCTGAGGAGTCCCCACCCTCATATATGGGGGGGGGGGGCGACTGCTCCACTAATGGAGTAAAAGTGGGGACCCGAAAAAACCGGGGTCTTTGGCAATTGAATCATTCAAGCATTCAAACACAAACATGGTAACAGAACATACAAGTTTTTGTGTTACTCATTTTATTCAGCGACATACACAGACACTTATGAAAGCCGGACAGAACAGTTCCTGGTTGTATCTCTTGAAACATGCTCACTGAGTGAGACGCGCTGTTAATACGTGTCAGCATTAATTCTTTTATTTTCCCTCTCCAAGGATGAAAAAAAAATTTCAAATTCTGCATCTGTCCAGACATTGTTAACGCTTGTGACCAAATGTGTGACAACCGTGACATAACGTGTGACAACCGTGACAGTTTTCAAATTGTCACACATTATTATATACTCCGGAGCTACCGTCTCGTGATTTCTTCACTCCCCCACTAGTTTTTCGTGTTATTTTTAGATCCGGATTGTCCCAACGTGTGATCCAGTGGGATTCTAAATCACACCCAAGAGGGGCCAGATCCAATTGTTTTTGTCCTAAAACCATTGTAATATTATTGCTTCGCAATAGGCATACTGTAAGTATGTATATGACTAATAGTGTTTCTATCACAATATCGGTGTGCTCAAACCACTTGAACAAATATACAGTATATTAGCCCTTTATTGTTCGGCTGGGACCTTCATGTTCAGTCAACATTAATCCTGACCAGCCGGTTAAACTCGTGCATGGGGTCTTTCCTCCTCCGCTGTTCCAAACACAGTAGGGCCTGCCTTCGATTAAGCTGCGTCCTACTCAACCGTCTGATCTCGTCGTCGTATTCCTTAAATCCTTTGGCTTCATTCTCAAGGCGGAGGTCCAAGGTGCCCATGGCAATGTCCCAGAAGATCTCGTTTATATCTATGACTAAGTATGATGTTTTCATATACTCAACCACATTATCTTCCACTCCCTTAACATAAAATTGCACTTCAAGTCATTATTGAACTAAGCGCGTGCTAACTACATCGCGAACGGCCGGTGTAACATTATGTTACTGGTAGTAAACGCGCAGCGTGTGGTCTTGGTGCCCTGGGGGGTTTGGGGGGGGGGGGGGGGGGGGGGTCGTTTTCTCTCTGAGCTCTGCTAGATTTCTGAATATGTTCGGTATGTCGGGAGAGATATCAGGCTCTTTAGACCAGAAACCCTCTACGTGTAACCACGTAGCTTCACGGATATCTCTAGAAAGCGTGGGGCCTACCCGACCGTTGTGTTGATATAATAATCTAGAGAACGCCCTTTTGACCCTGTGTAGCGCAAGTGATTACCCGTGGCCGAAGCCAGTTTAAACCCCTGTTCTGCCTCCTCTGTGATCCTTGAGACAAAGCTCTCACGGTCCTTGGCGAACCTGTAGCCTGCCTGCGACGGGTGTAGTGGGGCAGCTTTGGCAGAGCATCGATGAAGATGAAGGCTTTATAGTCCTTTATAGTAAGAGGTTCCATGTCCCAGCCCGCACCAAAATAAACCAACGATAGTTTTGTCTTCATGGTTCGTCCTACAACTGTTTGAAACTGCCGGTATGCTATGGGTATATCTTTCTCTATTTGGGTGGTCATCCTCAGGCTTAAAGGTTGAGGCGGTGTGCCCCTTGAGAGAGATCGGGGAAGCCTCTCTCACAGAGGTGTAATGCTATGAAACCTTAGGTGGGGAGCGCCCTGGAGGTGGGGCACGCCTGAGCAAGGTCGAAGTAGGTTGCCGTGTTCAAAGTGGCGTCACACCCCTATTATGAATCTAATGAATGTTTTGTGTCAGTGAGTGTGTGCCTTCTGTCAGTGAGTGTGGTATTTGTATGTGTCAGTGAGTGTGTGTGGTAGTATTATGTGTCAGTGAGTGTGTGTGGTAGTATTATGTGTCGGTGAGTGTGTATGGAAGTATTATGTGTCGGTGAGTGTTATGTATCTGCGTGTGTTATGTGTCATTATATGTTTGTGTGTTTGTATTATTATATGTTTGTGTGTTTGTATTATTATGTGTGTGCGTTAGATGTCAGTATGTATGGGTGTCTTATGTGTCAGTGAAGATATGTGTGAGTGTTATGTGTCGTTATGCGTGTGAGTGTTATTTGTTATCATGGGTGTGTTAGGTGTCATTATGTGTGTGAGTGTATGTGTTATTATGTGTGTGAGTGTTGTGTGTAAGTACGAGTGTTCCTGTATCTTTTCAGTGAATATGGGTGTTATGTATCAGTGAGCGTTATGTGTCAGTAAGCCTGTGTGTAAGTGTATTGCGTCTGTGAGTGGTTTGTGTCAGTGAGTTTGTGTGTGAGTGGTATGTGTTAGTGAGTTTGTATGTGAGTGGTATGTGTTAGTGAGTTTGTGAGTGGTATGTGTCACTTCGCATGAGTGTGTGAGTGTTGTATGCTAGGGAGTGTGTATGAGTGTTATGTGTGAATGAGTATATGTGTGTTTTGTGTCAGTGAGAATGTGTCAGTCAGGATGGGTGGGAGTCTTATGTATCAGCGAGTGTGTGTGAGTGTGTTATGCTTCAGTGAGTGTGTGTGTGAATGTTGTGTGTCAGTAAGTGTTATGGGTGAGTGTTAAGAGTGACTGAGAAATGTGTGAGTGGGGGAATGGCATGTGTCAGTAAATGTGTGTGAATGTTATATGCCAATTAGTTGATGGTAAATGATCTGATTGTAATTGTGAATGTACTGATCCGCTAAGGACGAGATCTAAATGTTTGTGGTATGTGCAAGACACTATGGGAACGATGTGTGTTCTGATTTGATGTGTATGCACAGATCGACTGAGTATAGGACCACAAATGAGTACGTGATCGGACTATAAGCGAAGTGATCAAATTGCTATGAATGCACAGATCGATTGAGCATACGTGAACCGATTGTAGGTGGGTGTCTAGATCATCTGACTGAAGATGATCCGATTGCGTGGGCATGCACAGAACGACTGAGTACGTAATCCGATCGTGAGTACGAGTTGTTGATTTTATGTTTGGTGTGCAGATAAGGAAGAGTAGCGGTAAAAATCTGGGTTATGTAGTTTGGGGGAAACCATCAAAAGCTAGTGCATACAAACCTCCTCTGTAGTTCCATATATATATATATATATATATATATATATATATATATATATATATATATATATATATATATATAAATATTAATTATTTAGTTTATATATACTTTTTGTTAATGTTGTTTTGATTTAATGATATTCATGTTATAAAGTCATATCATTTTTGTTGGATAGTTTTTACTGTGTTATTTACTGCGTGAAGTCTCATCGGGGAGTGGATACATGTTATAAATCTTGAGATAAGTCACTACTCAGCTAAACCTAGACTCTGCCACATTAAACTGTCATAATCATTGATGAACTAACAATAGTCCCAGGTTTTATGCAATAACAATATGACCTTTCTGTTGTTATCGATGACCAGGTGTGTACCTCTTGGTCCTATCTAATATTGTCCCCTCCTAAATAACATAATCTCATTATTAACTAAGTTATGGCTTCTTGACCATGGTCTCCTATAATGTGTCTGTGATTACTGAGGTTATTGGTAGCTTTGCTCCTTTAAGTTCCGCTGAAGAAAAAAAAAGATTTCTAAAATCCGTCTTCACGAGCACTTTTCTCTCACAGTTCACATAGACGGCCCGCGAGTATTTTAATAAACACTTTTCTCTCACAGTTCACATAGACGGCCCGCGAGTATTTTAATAAACACTTTTCTCTCACAGTTCACATAGACGGCCCGCGAGTATTTTAATAAACACTTTTCTCTCACAGTTCACATAGACGGCCAGCGAGTATTTTAATAAACACTTTTCTCTCACAGTTCACATAGACGGCCCGCGAGTATTTTAATAAACACTTTTCTCTCACAGTTCACATAGACGGCCCGCGAGTATTTTAATAAACACTTTTCTCTCACAGTAAAAAACCTTTTAATGTTTTACCACAACTGTTCTCTTACAGTTCTCAGGAAAGGTCCACTAGTGTTTTAAAAGACACTTTCCTCTCACATGTATCAGGAAAGCAATCCCTAGTGTTTTAATAGACACTTTCCTCTCACATGTATCAGGAAAGCGATCCCTAGTGTTTTAATAGACACTTTCCTCTCACATGTATCAGGGAAGCGATCCCTAGTGTTTTAATAGATACTTTCCTCTCACATGTAACAGGGAAGCAATCCATAGTGTTTTAATAGACACTTTCCTCTCACATGTGTCAGGGAAGCAATCCCTAGTGTTTTAATAGACACTTTCCTCTCACAAGTATCAGGGAAGCGATCCCTAGTATTTTAAAAGACACTTTTCTCTCACGTGTATCAGGGAAGCAATCCCTAGTGTTTTAAAAGACACTTTCCTCTCACATGTATCAGGAAAGCAATCCCTAGTGTTTTAATAGACACTTTCCTCTCACATGTATCAGGAAAGTAATCCCTAGTGTTTTAAAGGACACTTTCCTCTCACATGTATCAGGAAAGCAATCCCTAGTGTTTTAATAGATACTTTCCTCTCACATGTATCAGGAAAGCAATCCCTAGTGTTTTAATAGACACTTTCGTCTCATATGTATCAGGAAAGCAATCCCTAGTGTTTTAATAGACACTTTCCTCTCACATGTATCAGGAAAGCGATCCCTAGTGTTTTAATAGACACTTTCCTCTCACATGTATCAGGAAAGCAATCCCTAGTGTTTTAATAGACACTTTCCTCTCACATGTATCAGGAAAGCGATCCCTAGTGTTTTAAAAGACACTTTCCTCTCACAAGTATCAGGAAAGCGATCCCGTGTTTTACTACACCTGTTATATTGCAATAATCAGTAACGCGGTCCTTAGTGTTTTACGAACAGAGGAGCAAGTGCGTGGCCGAATGATTTCGATGCCTGCCTGCCGACAAGGATGGTAGCGGTTCGAATCCCCCGTATGGCAAATGGTGTTTTTATGTTGGGGGTGAAATAAACTAACATAGCCAAGCGACACGACGCGGTGACAGCAGTGGCAAAGCTGTAGTTCTCAACCTTAAAACCCCTCGACTACCCCAGCAATGGGAAAAAGCCGAAGGACAGGATTTATTGATAATCAGGAAAGGATCCTTAGTGCTTTAACATCACTTTTCTGATCTGAGGCACTACGAGAGACGTCGTGACACACTGACTGTCGTTTAAATATTTACTAGAATCAGGCGAAAAGTGTCAGTTAGGGTTAACTGAGTGTAGACCTCAGCTCCATTTTTAACTTTGAGTCTGCGTTTACTGAGAATCTCTTAAACGTCATGATGCACTATGTGTATGCACTTCCAAAGATCCGCTTTCTCTTCTTGCTTGCTGAGGACAGAAAATCACGTGATTCTTTCTGTTAGGCATGTGACAAATGGCTCTCTGTTGTCACGGTTACATACCGGATGTCTCCCTTGTTTACGGTTCTTTCTTCCGCCCAAATCTCCCCTATTACCACTTCTTTAGACATCTCATTAATAGTGGGTGGGTTTCAGGATAATAGTCCCATGGAGCATGCTGTTGGATCCTGCCATTACAATTAACCCCCCTATGTATGTCCCCGCCCTAAACAACAATTGGTCAATCTTACGAATACCATGAGAGTCCAGAAGCACCAGCTGGATTTGGTTTCGCTTAAAAATTCCCCTATCTCCTTCAGGGAAAGGGTGGCCTTCAGAACAACTTTTCGCCAGGAGTCTTCTTCTTCTTCTTCTTCTTCTTCTTCTTCTTCTTCATCGTACGCTGTTTACAGCGATATTTACGTTGCACTGTTTTATTTTGTTAAGCCTGTGGCTCAGTGCATCCGATTTCAACAGGCGTTTCTGTAGGGTTGCCCTCCTTAGCCTTTGACTGTCCCCAGCCTAACTACAAGGCAGCAGTTCCGCCAAGAGTCTAACTTTGGAGACTTCCTAATTTTCCCGTAATAAACTTTACATAATAAAAATAGGTAATTAAAGACAATAATTCCTGTCAGTTACATATTTAACTTTCCCTTGACCTAGTTAACTTGGCTTGATTTTGTTATTCAAGTGTCTTCAACTAAACTTGATTTAAAATTACTAAATGCATCCAATGTATTTTAGAATGCATCAACTGACAATGCCCCCGCTATTTCGTACGACAATGCATTCCAATCATTCACGTTTCTCTGACTAAATAAATATTTCCTAATATCTAATCTGCTCCTTCCTTTAATTAATTCCTAGCCGCACCCACGTGTACTTATAGCCGACTGTATTTGTTACAACTTATTATAGTCTATTTTATCCTTTCCTGTGGTTATCTTAAAACGTATAAGAATAACCTCGAATTCTTCTCTTTTCTATCAATTATAGGCTGTTTTTTGTCTCTTTCATAATAATTATACTTCTGGAATCCCAGTACCAGTTTTTCGCTTTTCTTTGTATAATTTCTAGAATGTTTATTTCTCAAATACAATGACACAACGACTGAAAACAGTACTCCCATCTAGGTCTGTGCTTTATACAGTTTGACTACACCTTCTTGGTTCCTTTGATTAATGTTTTGAAAAGAAAATCAAATCTTACATTGCATTTGCCTTTTCCACTGCTACCTGGACTTGTTCAGTCACCTCACCTGTATGATATATTAGAACGACTAAGTCCTTTTCATTTTCTATTTTTGTAATATTGTTCTCTCCTATCGTGTAATTACATTTCATATTGGGTAAACCCATTTGAGTGACTGTACATTAATTTAAATTAAGCTCTATCGGCCAGCTGTCAGGCTCTTCTTGAATCTAACTCCGACCTAAGTATATCTATCTCACCTTTAGATACGATAACTTCTGAATAGTTCTGTGTCATTTTTCAATCATGTATCTGATAGAATTGTCAAAATTGTATATGTATATATATATATATATATATATATATATATATATATATATATATATATATATATATATTTACACACACACCCAAACACACGCACACACACCCGAACACACATACACACACACACCAAAACACACATACACCCACCCAAATACACACACATACGAGACATGTTCAAATGAAACCGGACGCAGTGGCTTTATTACAAACATATGAAAGCTAAAGCATCTGATCTGACATAATTAAATATAGCAATTTTTATGAAGCAAACATGCCGCGGAGTTAGTTAGAAGAAGTTGCCATATGTATTCAGACACACATTCCACTGCATGGGTAGACGGCGGATGCCGTCCAAAAAAAAATGACTTTGGTTGCTCTTTGAACCACTTGGTCACAGAGGCCATTACGTCTGCATCGTAGTCGCATCTTTGCCCCTTCAGAAATTTGTTTAAGGATCCGAACAAATGGAAGTCACAAGGGGACATATCGGGTCTATAGGATGGGTATGGCAGTACTTCCAACCTTTTCTGTGCTAACGCTTTCTGAACAATGTTCGTGACATGTGGACGCGCATTGTCGTGCAACAGAATTACACCACACGAAAGCATGATAAGTCGTTTATTCTTGATTTCTGTATGCAGATGGTCTAGTGTGTAGCCGATGGCATGTATGTTCACGCCAGGCTCTTTAAAGTCTACTAACAAAAGTTCCTCATGGTCAAAAAACGCTGTCAGCATGACCTTACTGGCTGAAATGTGTGACTTAATTTTTTTTAGTTTCGGTGATCCGGGATGTTTCCATTGCATGCTATCAGTTTTCCTGCTCGGCTCAAAGTGGTGGCACCTTCTTCCTTATGGTGGTTGGTGAGCAACCGAGGTACCCATTGTGAACACACATTCCGGCACTTCAGTTTCTTGCTAACCACCATTTGAACTGTCCCTAGCCACACAGAGAATTCCTCTGCTGGGGAAGGTAAGCTCCAGTGACGGTCCACCTGAATTGATGCATCAATTTTGGCGATGGCATCTTCTGAATATCAAGAATATGTGCCTGCCCTGGTCTCGGAAGATCTTTCGTTAACTCGCACCCTTCTTTAAACATTGTTGTAAAGTTCTTCACTGTTGTTCTCGACACACTTTTGTCACCATACATTGCTAACATTCTGCGATGAATGTCAACTGGTCGACATCCTTCAGCTGCTAATAACAAAATCACCGCTCGTTGATCAACTCTGGGTGCATTCCATATCACGCCGCCATCTTTTCAAGGGCCTGCTGAGAAAATTATGAGTCGGATGATAACGAACTTTTGCAATTTGACGGTTGGTATGTGCTGTATATACCAGAAGAGATGTCATCATGTGCATCGTACATATGTTCAAGTGTTGCATTTCACGCCTCATATATATATACATACATACATACAGAAAGACGACACACACACACACACACATTTATACATGCGCAGGCTCGTACGCACACACACACACACATTTATACATGCGCAGGCTCGTACGCACACACACACACACACACACATTTATACATGCGCAAGCTCGTACGCACACACACACACACACACATTTATACATGCGCAGGCTCGTACGCACACGCACACACATTTATACATGCGCAGGCTCGTACGCGCACACACACACACACATTTATACATGCGCAGGCTCGTACGCACACACACATTTATACATGCGCAGGCTCGTACGCACACACACACATTTATACATGCGCAGGCTCGTACGCACACACACACACACATTTATACATGCGCAGGCTCGTACGCACACACACACACACACATTTATACATGCGCAGGCTCGTACGCACACACACACACATTTATACATGCGCAGGCTCGTACACACACACACACACACATTTATACATGCGCAGGCTCGTACACACACACACACACACATTTATACATGCCCAGGCTCGTAGGCACACACACACACACACACATTTATACATGCGCAGGCTCGTACGCACACACACACACATTTATACATGCGCAGGCTCGTACACGTACACACACACACACATTTATACATGCGCAGGCTCGTACACACACACACACACACACACATTTATACATGCCCAGGCTCGTACGCACACACACACACACACATTTATACATGCGCAGGCTCGTACGCACACACACACACACACATTTATACATGCGCAGGCTCGTACGCACACACACACACATTTATACATGCGCAGGCTCGTACGCACACGCACACACACACACACACACATTTATACATGCGCAGGCTCGTACACGCACACACACACACACATTTATACATGCGCAGGCTCGTACGCACACGCACACACACACACACATTTATACATGCGCAGGCTCGTACACGCACACACACACACAGGTATAAAGTGTAAGCCAGTACAAAATGTGTACACGTTTTGAAAGCGAAACACTTGCCATTGTACAATAAACAAGACATCACGACTTCCAAACAAACTGACTCTTGACAAACCTCTAGAAAATAAGTTATTCTGTAAGTTTGGAGTGACATGTACATTATCTTTACAATGCGCATTCATAGTATATATAAAATAAATAATCATCATAGCATAAACCAGATTATTCAATAAAAATACAAGGTGTGTTCAAAAAGTATCCGACATTACTTTTTGTTTTCCTCTGCTAAAACAAATGAGGCATGTGTGAGGTATAGGGGACCGTCGTGTGCATGCGTGAATTTGTTCCCGCCCGCTAATTGCGTCAGTCGTTGGCAGTCAGCCTTTCTGTGTTGGGTGTAGTGACCACCTTTCGGTTTTCCATTCATCCCGAAATGACGGAAATAACTGAGCAGAGGTGTTGCATACAATTTTGCCAAACGCTAAGCGATATCCAAGTGGGACCATTTAGATGATTCAACAGTCTTTCGGTTACGATGCCACGAGCCACGAGCATCACACAAATTAAGGATCATTACATCACTTCAAAGATGGCCGCACATGGTGGAGAGCAGATCACGTTTTGGGGGTCTTCAACAAGACGAAATAATGAATGCATTGACCAAGCACGGACCTTGATCTTACAGAACCGTCGTGTCACTATCCAATAACCTCATAATGAGGTGGGGATAAGCTTTGGTTCCGTATACTCCATTTTGAGCGAGGATGTGGCGGAGAATTGTGCCGAAACTGTCAACGTTGGAGCAGAAACCACTCCGTCTGGAAGTCTCACAGGACATGCTGAACTATGCAAATGGCGACCAGACTCTCTGAACACTGCTTAATGGTGATGAGACCGGGTACGAACCTGAAGCCAAGCTGCAGTCGTCACAGAGGAGACATTAATCATTCCTAAGGACGAAAAAAGCGAGGTAGGTGCACAACATTGTCACAGTCATGTTGATCGTTCTCTTTCACTCCCGTGGGGTTGTGCATCTCGAGTACGCACCACAAAGTCAAAATATTACCAAAGAGTACTACCTGGAGGTCATCTGTCGCCTTCGTGATAATGTTCGACGCAAACGACCGGACCTGTTGACAACGGGAACTTGACATCTGCATCATGACTACGGGAACCTGACATCTCCATCATGACTACGGGAACTTGACATCTCCATCATGACTACGGGAACTTGGCATCTCCATCATGACTACGAGAACTTGACATCTCCAGCATGACAACGAGAGCTTGACATCTCCATCATGAGAACGGGAACTTGACATCTCCATCATGACTACAGGATCTTGACATCTCTATCATGACTACGGGAACTTGATATCTCCATCATGACAACGGGAGCTTGACATCTCCGTCATGACAACGGGAACTTGACATCTCCATAATGACTACGCGAACTTGATATATCACCAAGACAACGGGAACATTCCCATCATGATTACGAAAACTTGACATGTCCATCATGGCTACGAGAACTTGGCATCTCCATCGTGACAACGCACCCACCCATTCTTCGCAAATGATTAAGACGTTCTTGGCCAAACATAACATTTATTTCGTTCGCCAGGTTCCATATTCTCTCGACATTACGTCTTGCAATTTTTCGTTGTTCCCCAAGCTGAAAACTCTGCTGAAAGGGACTCAATCTGAGGCACGAGAAGACAGTATACCAATTGCTGTACTCCATTCCAAAAAAGCTTTAACTGAAATGCTTCCAACAATGGCGGAACAGCGTGGAAAAGTGTGTGGAGTTGTAAGGATAGTATTATAAAGGAGATTAGGGTTTCAAACCTCCATATGAGTAATTGTATTTTTTCGGACCAAAAGTCGGTTACTTTTTTAATACACGTTGTGTAATAGTAATGTAAAGTAGCGGGTGGATACACTATATGCTTCTGTTTTTGACACTTTCAGATGCACCGCCGAAGATTCAGTCCCCAAAATTGCTGTACACGTTGTTAGAATCATTGTACAGTTTGAGTACTTGGTATAGAAGAGCGTACTGCTGAACTGTGGGTATTACCTGGGGTCGTATAGCTTTGATAGCTCCAACAACAAGAGGTACAGTCAATCGGTGGTCGTTGTCCAGTCTGTCTAGTAGTAGGGACAGAACACACATAAGCCCGCTGTAATCTGCACCATTTCTACACATGTACACAGTTCTTCCACTACCAATAGGACTACACGAGCGTATCATCTTGACGAATGCCAACAAATTTGATGGGTTATTATTGCTAGCGGTTCTTTTGCATGACAAGTGTATTAACCGATGCTGTTTCTCAGAATTTCCTAGAACAGAATCTGTGTCCATATTGATGACAAGCCTTTGTTTATTCCACAAGACAGCTGAAGATATTTCCTGCGTTTTTATTTTACAATGTGGTGTAGAGATTTCTTCGTTCTCCATCAAAGGGAAGTAGTTACCAATGGAGGAGTCTTCTTTCATCATGTCCAGCTCAAATGCAACTACCAAAGTGACCATGCATTGTGTGACCATTCGCCAGAAGTCGGTGACAGTTGCAGGAAGTGGTATCTGTGTCAGGATTTGATGGTTCTTCTTGATGAAGCTTGGTAAGAAAACAGCATTGATGTAATCTCCCACGCCATCACCACCAGCATCCATCAACATGACTCTGTAGTCATCCTTGGCTAAAACGTTTTGAAACCTGTTCTTGAGTTTGTTTATAAGAGTTTGACTGTTCTCATTCGTGCTGTTGAAGTCGCCCATGTCCGGATCAACTCTGTGACTAGTGATATCATCACTTAAAGCGCATATTGCTCTATACTCTAGCTCTAGATTCGACTGGCCTGTTTTTGATGTACTTTCTAATGTTTTAAGTCTTTCTGCAATATTACTTGATGCTACTGTTGTTCCCATACAGGACACTGCCACCTGAGCTGACCTGTGGATGAACTCATACTGAGCAGGAGTCTGTACCATATAGACTCTGTCATGTCTAAGCTTTTGCACTGCAGTAAAGAAGTCCATGTGGCCAGTGGCCATGGCTTCCCTCAAGACGTTATGTAGAGCAATAAATGTCCCAGTACGACCAACCCCAGCGCTGCAATGAACCACAATTGGTTTGTCTGTAGAGATCGAGGCAACCCTCTGCTCAAAGTCAACGAGATTCCAGGCTGTAGTGGGGACATCTTTGTCAGGCCAGGAAGTGAAGTGAAACTGGATCAAGGTCTGTACAGGCCGGCCTTTTTGTAGAAGCTGCAGTCTCCTGATGGTGTAGTCTGCAAACACTTGGGTGGTTGTTAGCTTAACCTTGATGTGACCAGCTTGCATCTCATCATCTTCAGGCCAGTATCTTTCACATTTTGTCTTTCCATCTTCCATTAAATTTGTCAAGATCACGACTACCTCAACACCTTTCTCTGACAACATTCGAACAAAATCATTCAGACTAGTCTTTGTTGGACCTTGTGAAGCGATGAACTTCCCTTTTTCTTTGTAACCATCAACAAATGAAGCGTTGATATAATCGCCATGTTTCTTCTCTTGAGAGACCTTTAGCAGCACCCGCGAGTGGTCATATGCGGAGATGTTCTTATATCGATTCTTATGTTTGTTTTCCTCACTCATCCCTGAGGTTGTTGTCGCAGCAGCATTGTCAGGGATGTCATTAAACTGTTGTTGGAAGAAGGTTTTGTCATGTAAGGCCACGAAGCTCGTGAGGTCACCAGCAGCAATGGACGTAGTGCTCACTCCAGAAATAGTGTTGTAGTAAACTTTATCTTCTGAATACTTATCAGTTTTCTGATTTTGATTGGCTTCTTTTTGTGTCGTTGCATTCTCCACTGACTGTTTTGGTTTGTATTCACTTTCGTTGTCTGGGGTAGCTGACACTAGTTCTCTTAATGGAACCTGTTCATTATCATTTGAGTTATCATACTCAACACTGCCTTCTGTGACAGATATGTTTTTATTTCTTTTATGTTTGCTATTCCTCCAGAGAATGGTTCCAACTACTAATATTATGACCAAGCCAGCCAGGGCAGTTAAAGCACCGGCTACAGCAGCAACAGGGAACTGGTCTTCATTTACTCCTGTGTGCTCATATGTTGATGTCTGGATTCCATTTTGACAACGATTTAAACACGTACCATCCGCGTGGATACATAGACACACAGAGATGTTGGCAGTGGTACAAGACTGGTTACAGACAGAGTTACAACCTTGACCATACTTCCCAAGGTCACATGACTGATTACTGCCCCTAATTATGGAACCATTAGCAGATATATATAACGGACATCCTCCAGTACTCACAAAACATGACTCATTCTTGACAGCACAGTCACATGTGTGCTCACATTCACGTCCGTACATTGATGGCGGGCACACAGAGTCTCCGAATAGTTCTACCTCACACATAGTGAGAGTCTGATTAAAGGGTCTTGTGTTGACAGCCTGTATGATTACAAGAGAGACGGGTTCTGTCCCTGGTACGTTTGTTATTCTGTATATAGAAGAATTTTGAGACGTGCTGTGGTTGAATACCATCACTCGATCATTTCTGAAACTTATGAGAGTAAATTCTCGGAATCCGTGTGCATAATTATCTCTGGTATAAATAACATAACGGTTTATCATCTGTGCTTGTGATAATGTCACATTCCATGTTGGATTACTATCTTCGCTATTTGTAGACATACAACCCCTACCCTGCCAGTTTCTGTTTTTATTACCGTCTACGGCCTTTTCAGCACCAGTCCCATTCGGGTAAAACTCATCAAAGAACATGCTGGTCTGGCTTGGATTTTGACGAAGAGCTACATTACGACCTCCACTGATGTAAAGAGAACAGAGAGACGAGACCCCTTGGCCCGTGAGACTGACATTCTTTACTGTGGTGACACCCAGGTCACAGTGGATGTCCAGTGTTCTTTCATTGACTGTGGCAGTTAAATTGTTCTCACACTCAATGCTGACACCTTTTCTCTCGTTTGAAAAAAATGTGACCTGAATGCCATGTAGTGATTGTGTGTCCTTGACCTGTAACCTGAGCCAGGTTATGGGAAAGTCTAAAGACAATTCTATTGGATCTAATGATTGGTCTGTATTACAGGTGCTCTCATTACCATCGGTTAGCCATGGTGGCGTTGATGTTGAAGTAAACGTATAAACTAGATCCACATACTGACAGCCTGGACCAAACCAGCCTTGTCTGCATCTACCATCAGGACACGATCCATCAGCATCACAATGTGATGTGGTATTACAGCGACATTTGTACTGACAGTTTGACCCAAACCATTCTTTATCACAAGTGTTCCCGGTCACACTCTGAGACCAGACCATGGTAAAGCACATCATCCAGAACAGATATAGTATCAGAGAGGTAGCTTGTGGGAATCTCATAGTTACAACTTAGTTACAGGGTTACAGTATTTGAACTACGGCATGGAAGTGTCCTGCCTGCCTGTTCTAGAATGTCTTAATGTCGTAAATCTCATCTTACCCATGTTACTTCGTTATTATATTTTTTATATTTTTATCTTCAGAACCAGAAGGATAAAACACGTTACCTACTTTTCTAATTTCTGTGTCATATAGTGTCTACATAAATCTCTCTTTCTTAACAAGATGGTACGTCCATTCTCGACAGAGTCTGAAGAATAAAGTGCTGAAAAGCCTACCATGCTAGAGTGACAGCTATCAGCTAATTTTATAAAAATGCAATAGACACAAAATAGAATTGTCAATAGTGCCACACCCCCTCTGTGTTTGAACATCACGAAATCTTGTAACTATTATGTAAGTCTCATCATCTTTGAGAAATATTCACTTCTAATTTCTAGGAAAAAGAATGAATCTCGTATATAATATTTGACGTGTTCTTACTAGAACTTTCTCTTAGAGATGAGCCATTACTCCACATTTATCGTGTCTTTTTTTTCTCTGTAAATTGGAAGTTGTGCAAATAAATGAGTTGGAGATCCTTCTACTCTATGGTTGTTTTTGACACGTTGAACTATATCTATTGTATGTATATGCCCAGTTGGATCCTTTCTGCTCTTGTCTTCAATCTGAAGAAACATAAAACGTAATTATAGTATCACATATACTGACACACAACGCTGATGTTCATTATTTCAACATGATATTACACTTCAGACTTCTAATGTGTTGATGCAGTACAATCACTGTGTTACCGGAACGAAACGGGGAAAAAAATAGCCAACTGGACATGTTGAATACGAGACTAATGAGATTTGGTCATGGCGCCAGCTGCTAGATCTTATTGAAACTAAATGTCACAAGAAACGACAATAAGACATATAAATTGCAATGTAGAAAATGAGTTACTAAGAAACATATGTAAATTCACGATCATCCTCTAAGTAGCGAAGTAGTCCATCAAGACATTCAGGGGCCGTCGCAATGGTCGTCCATGAAAACAGGTGATGGTAGAGTCTCAGGCAATATACAGGACAGATTTGTCTCGGCTAGGTCTTTCACCTGTGGCCTCGGTAACTACTACATGAGGGATGTGGTCTTTTCCCACTTATGATTTCCAAAGATTGATGTAAAAGCTGGAGAGACAGGACTCACGAGAATAGCGGAACACTTGGCCGAACAAAAAGAAGCCGCGTCGATAAAGCGTTCAGGCAATGCTCTCCGTTTGTGTCCGCCAAGAGACCTCGATGTTGGTTACTAGAACAACTTGCCAATCCTTTGAATCCTGGTCTTTGCATTGGAAATGTGCAGGTTTTATGTGTGGGGCTGACTGTTCTAAATTCATTAAGGAAGTTGTCAAGATCTGAGATTGTGAACTTGGCATAAGGACTTCGTCTGCGCATTCGAGCTCGGTCAAACGCAGTTGCCCGACAGAAACATCCGTATTGTACTTGCAAAGATCCAATCCATAGCTCGACAGAACAGTGCTGAGGCGAGACCCATCCATGAAAGACGTCATAAGATGTTGGAAATTTGTTAGTAAGATCATGGCCGAAGCGAACCCTGGGCCGGTCTTGCGATGGAGCTCATCTATTAACCCCGTTGTTGTGTTGGCGACTCCCACATCTCAGGTCTTCCACAGAGCATATCTATCCGCACAATCAAAGGTGCCCCTCAAGTCAACATAAGCATCGTGAAATGAATGATTAAATTCAGGGTGTATGTTCGTGAGGAAGCGCAGTGCGAGGATGACTTCAATAATGGACGTACAGATGGTGAAACCTGACTGCTGTGGGCGCTGATTTGGCTTGATCATGGTCGCAAATTAGAGAGAAGCACATGCGCAAAAACCTTACTGCGCAGAGAACAAGGTACTAAGCCTGTAGCTATAGTATTCCGTTCATGGTCCCTTGTCTATGTACCATGTTTAAAACCAAAAAAACGTGCCTCAACTTCTGTGTAAATATTAATATGAATAAGGCCTGTCGTAAAACTGGAGAATATTGGTTGTTGAGAAGCACAAAATGTAGAAATACAGTTTACCAGAATAACAGAAGGATCCGATGATGGGTATGCCGATTAATATATTTATGAAGAGCTGAACGAATTGAAAACAGCACAGAAAATACTAGGTTATTAAGCTCAATCAATAGCAGATGTTGAACAACAAGGTAATCCACATTCAAGAAATTAATAAAAGTCTTAATTCAAACATGGGAAACTATTGTTATTCGGGCCACATAAAACATTTTCTCGCCATGTGATTGTCGTTACCATTAGCATTTGATAAATAAAATAATCGAAACTGATGGGTGGGGTGAGGTACACAAATAAATAATCCAAATATTAATTGGCAATAATTGGATATGATATAGACACTAGCTGAGGTAATCGGCGTAGACCGAAATAATTATGATAAAAGTTAATCGTTTATACGCTAGCACCTCGTCATATCCCCATTGCCCTCCCATTCTGCCCTTCTAGCCAACCATCTTTTCGCCCCTTACCCCACACAATTCACTGCCACATTTCTTAGCTCCTCAATCCGCCTCCCTCTTTCCCCATACCGCCAATCTTACCCCCCCCCCCCCAAATCTAACAGTTCATAGCCCCCCCCCCCCCAACCACCGCTAATGTCTTCCCCCTCAACGCGCCAATCTGGTGCTTGTCCTCAATCCGACAAACTCTTCCCCCTTAACTCACCAATCTGGTGCTTGTCCTCAATCCGACAAACTCTTCCCCCTCAACTCACCAATCTGGTGCTTGTCCTCAATCCGACAAACTCTTCCCCCTCAACTCACCAATCTGGATCTCATCCTCAACCCGCCAAACTCTTCCCCCTCAACTCACCAATCTGGTGCTTGTCTTTAACCGCCAAACTCTTCCCCCTCAATCTTTTCATCTCCATCTTTTAAGCTTCAATCTTCTCGACTTTCTTAGCCCTCCCATTTCTTTCTACGCTCAATCCTTCCATCTCACAACATCAGAAACGCCCATCCGTCCACCATTTCTTCCAGCAGTAAACCCTCCTATCCCCTAGGCCGATCTCCCCTTCCCTCTTCAACCCGCCAATTTCTTGCCCCCCCCCCCCCCCCTAACGAAACCGTCCACCTTACCTACAACCCAGTCTATCAAACCTCCAACCACTTGCACCATTAACCCGCCCACTCCCCTTATCGTATTCTTGCGCTGAAATTGTTCTTTTTAATACAAGCCTACAATGCTTCAAATTCCAATGTTGTCTTCAATAAACAATGAAAACCAATGTTTTAATATCTACGACATACCCGTTTACTAACTCTGAATTGACTTCCTAGTTCATGTGCATTTGACGTCCAGGCAAACAAATTGGACCATGGGGTCACAGCTCATTTCTCTATACTGCATTTGTAAATGTTTAAAAAAATTGGACACAATATATTTAGACCTAAATTCTAGAATGTAACAAGAGTCGTAAAAGGTAAATATGATAAATGTGGCTCATAACAACTCCTGACGCTGGCACCAGCCCATAGAAAAACTGAAAGATGGCAGAGCCGCGAGACCCGACAATATTCTGCCTGAGCTATTACAATACGCCTTGGAGAAAAAAAAGTAAGATGGCCGTGCATCAATGTCTGCGCTCTCGACTCGATCCGGTGTTTGTGTCGAGTTTTCTTATGTTTGGTGGTTCCTGTTCGGATTATAATTCACAACTCATTCACCAGCTGGTATCATGGACTTTGTTCTGTGTAATTGGTGTGCTTTCGATCGGTTGTCATGTTTGTTATGCTGCGTTTCGCTGCATTTCATTCCTGGTATGAACCGTGATGGAATTCGACGTTCCGCTTGGCTGCACATCAGAGTTTGGTCCATATTATCACTATTCAAGGACCTTCCTTCTCGACCTTCCTCTTGCCCACCCCAACCTTTACCGTAGGTTACACGATACTTCTCCCAATCTCGTATTCTCAGCACAGCAAGGGTCACGCTAACCAAAAGGTAGACACAATCTAGAGAACACGGCGACAGGATTAAGAAAAAAAAACACGGACATACACGGAAAGCCTGACACAAACATTGGTCTACTGCACTCCCTGCGGCCCTCATCCGAAGGCAGCGGAGTACTCAGCTCGACCGGGGGAGTCTGTAAGGATTCCGGTCGAAACGCTACGCATGAACACAGATTCAGCAGTTGAAAATGGTAGTGGTCGATTGACCACGCCTATGCGCGAACATTATTATTCGCCGATCGTCACCACCCTGCACAAACTCTTCGCAACGGTGTGGAACACTGGCCAAGTGCCAATGGCATGGCATAATAGTTTCCGTGTACAAGGGAAAGGTCTCTCGACTGGAATGCGGCAATTACAGGCCTATTACCCTACTGTCCGTCCCCAGCAAGGTCTTCACACATGTGTTCCTCTCCAGACTACAGCAACTGTTCATGAGGCATCGCCGCCCCTAACAGTCAGGGCTCACAGCTTCTCGCTCCATCATTGACGCCATTCTCGCTCTCCGCCTCCTCTCGGAGCTGCACCGCAAATTGAATGACCTTCTCCTAGGTTGATCTACAGGCTGCCTTCGTAGACAGACACGCTCTGTGGAAGGCCCTACAATGCGTGGGTACCCCAGGCACACTGCTGATCCTAACTGAGGAGCTCCACAGTCACACCATCGCCAAAATTTGGAATCGAGCGGGATATTACGGAGATGTTCTCTGCAACATCCGATGTCCGACAAGGCTGTGTCCTCTACCCTGCGCTTTTCTGCTCGCGATGGACTGGATCGTCACAGAATCTTCTGCACAAAACCCAGGGGTTCTTGTCGGCAAGTCCCGGGTAATCGATCTCGTCTACGCTGATGACGTCGTCATAGAGTCATTGGATCGAGCGTCCACTCACCTAAGCTTGAACATCTCCTGGACAAAGACGAAAATCCAAAACTGAGCATCACATTGAACGATAATCCTGTTGCAGCAGCCGAGGACTTCGTCTACCTCGGCAGCAGGCAGTCCTCTGACGCATGAAGCAGCCACGACATCACCCGTAGGATGGGCTTAGCGGCTTCATCAATGCACTCGCTCTGCAGAGTCTAGTCCTAGCGAAGACTCTCCCTGGAGACCACGCTTCGTATTTTCTCCTCCTGCACTGTCTCCACTCTCCTGTACGGTCCCGAGTCCTGGACACTACTACATCAGAACCAACATTTTCTTGAGGCCTTCCACATGCGCAACTAGAAGCGCATCCTCCGGATCGTCTGGAATGACATGATTTCCAACAGTGAAGTAGTTCGACGTACTCAACTTGCAGGCATTGTCTCAATGATTGATCGCCGTCGTCCCTCCCCCTTCAGTCACGTTGTTCGCCTTTCCCGTGAAGTCCCAGCCCACGAGAAGTTCCGTCAGGCTGTGAAGGCAAGTTACGGAAAGAAGCTATGCTCATCATGGGACCGTCTTCGGGGTCGCCCTCACAACACCTGGCTAAAACATATCGCTACCTCCCCAACAAAACTGCAGGCCGCCTGAAGCACGACAATCAGACGTGGTCAGGGACATGGTCATCCCATGTGACGGGCCTTGGTGACCTAAGGGTAGTATTAATTGAAACCACAAGGTTGAAGGCCCATACATAAGAGATGGTTTGAAAGGTTGTAAACCCCCACTTTCATGATTTTGTATTGGAAACATTTTTGTTACATTTAAAAACAGCAAGAATAGCAGTTAAAATAATTGAAACCCAATCGAAGGTGTGTTGAGTTTTGCGCGAGGAGCAGCTCACATAATCAATTAATATAGAATATGGGGTTCGTCACGTCTGTCCTTGATCACCTTTCCTGTTGATTGGATAGTGAAAGAATACCACAGTGTGTGGGAGTTATGACATCTAGTTGACCTTATTTAACGGCCTGGACTTTGTAGATGACATAGCCGCCATGCTCTACGTAAGTAAAGGGTGTACATGACCTAACTAGAGAGTCAGTAGTTGTAAAGATCCACTGAGAAAAGACAACAATTATTCAATTGAATCATCAACAATTCAATGACATCGTTTCATGGCTTGAAATTTTCTCTAAAACCTTACGAGTGAACACGTGGCCGAATGATTTCGATGTCTGCTCAAAGACAGGGAGGCAGCGGATTGAATCCCTTGGTACAGCATATGTAGTTTATTTGTGAGGGGTGGAATAAACAAACATCGCCACCATACCTCGTGGCGACAGCAGTGGTGACGCAACCTGTAGTCCTCGGCCTAAAAACCCCTTACTACATTAGCAATATCACAAACTTCCGATTTGCTGATGATATTGATGTATTGGCAGGCACAGAAAAGGAACTCCAGTTGATTGGTATATTGGATAGAGCGGCCCTGACTTTTGGTATGGAAATAAATGCAGATAAAACAAAGCTCATGACCAATAACATAGCAGGGTTTAAATCTGTAATAGAGGCAATGGGCAGGAACTCGAGGGGGTAAACATTTTCAAATATTTGGGATAATTGATCAGTGAAGAAGGATCGAAGTCAGAGGTAATTGCCAGAATAGCACAAATAATAGCGGCGCTGACTCGGCTGAAACCTATATGGCAAAACAAGCGGCTCGCACTCGGCATAAAAGTTAGACTGATGCGCTCTTTGGTGCTATCAATATTTCTGTATGCCTGCGGGACCTGGACCAATACAGCAGATATCCAGGGCAGAATACATGCAATGGAAATGAGGTGCTATAGACAACTGCTAAATGTTACATTTAAAGATCGTGTCACAAACGTAGAAATACGTCAGAGAGTTGAAGACGCTATTGGTCCTTTTGAAGATCTGTTCACAGCTATCAAAAGAAAAGACGAAAGATGGCCTGGTGCGGGCACGTCGCGAAGTCCAACGGAATTACGAACTCGATACTCTTTGGTTCCGTACCGAGACAGAGAGAGCGAGGACGTCCACGGAAGAGATGGGTGGACAACAGCACTGAGTGGTCATGCCTTCGTCCCGGTGAGATACGACAGGCGGCGACAGACAGAGAGGGATTGCGTGGGATTTTGGGGGTGTCTTCATGTGTTCCCCTACGACCTGATGGGTTAAGGGAGGAACTGAACTGAACTGAACACCAGCAATGGGAATAAAGCCGTACGACAGTTTTTATTGTTGGTTTTTTTTTTATTGGAGAGGACAGGGCAAAGCTAGATGTATCATGACATCTTAGGACTTTAGATAAACCACACATTAGTATCACTAGACGATCTTTGTCGTGAAACCCCAATGGAAAAGAGACAAAGACATATTATAGAACACACTGATAAGAGCCAAAGAGGCCGATACAAGAGAACCAAGAGTAAAAGCTTAAGCAAACTGGAGAAAATTACATAGGCCAGGACTGCTAGTGCAGGATATGTTGAGGTGAAAGCGTGAAGAAGGAGAGAAAACCCCCACTTGTATTATATTATATCTAGGGTAATTTTGAACGCTACAACTGTTTATGCTGAAAGGCGACAGAGATGCCCGTCAGGAAACTTGGAAAGGCATCTTAGACGCATCGATCAGGGAAGAACCTTATGTAGACCTTATCATCGAGGCAGATGTCGTAAATAGCCTACCTACCAGCAAAAACACTGCCCCAGGTCGTGATGGACTACAGTATTGCCACATCAAGCAGTTGTATGAGACGGAGATAATACATATGGTGAAAGAGTTCAACCACACTATAGAGAAGTCATTTGAGCCTGAAGACTGGATTCACAGCTCATGTGCCCACTGCCTAAACCTGGTAAGGACTCCACGCTTCTCAGCAGATATCCAAAAATCACCATTCAGAACGTATATGGCAAATTGCTCGAGAAGATAGTGGCCGGGAAAATAATGGCCTACCTTGAACGGGAGCAAATTCTACCCGATACGCTGGCCAGCTATATAACAGCAAAAGAAACTTGGGGTAACGCTGGAACTTTCGCGTATGATGTGTATGAGGATTTTAAGTAAAAGCAAGAAACAGTCGTGGTGGCACTCGACCTGGAAGACGTATACAACCGGGTCGATTTTTGGACTTTAATTACATGTCTGAAGCAGTGTGGTTTAAACATGTGGCTGGTTAGTTGGATATCAGCTGCCCTGACGGAAATAACAATTGTGCTACGCGTGGGATCGTGGACATCAGAACCGATGCGAATATGTCCAGGACTGCCTCAAGGTGTCTCCGCTCTCACCGGTGCTGTTCAACTTCTACACATTAAAAGTGGTCAATATTCAACCCACAGGGACAGGGCAAACGTTGACATTTACCGATGCCATCCTAACGTACAGGACTGGCTCAGACAGGCAAGAGTTGGTCAAAGACACCCAGGAAACCTTGCATGCAATCTCACAGCGGAGCGGCGACTCAAGCTCCAAGATCAATCCGAACAAGGTCTGCATGATGTGATGCTCTTTAAGTAATTCCATAATAAAGGCTGAACTCCCGGGCATCACTTTTGACAGGTAGAAATACCTCGGAGTGACATTTTATCGAAACGCATCCAGAATGAACGTATGCGACTGGTTCTGGACTGCACTAGAGATACCCTGATTGTGATGATGCGGTACATGTTGAGATTGTTATCGGTGACATCCAGACATAAACTGGCACAAGTCAAACCTATATGCGTGTCATTACAGACACACAGCACCCTCTGTACAGTAGTATCTCAGACATCAAGGAATCAAGAATCAAGAGAGAGACGTCATGGATGGCACAGGCAGAGACAACACTCGGACACGTCACTCCGGCTGAGACGATAGCCAAAGGGGAAGAATGGGTCCACACTAGTGATAGAATGATAGAGGATCAGAGAGTCATCATAACCTTAGACAAGCAATGCAGAGAACGAAGGAACTGGAGAGCAGAGCACGAGTTGAATCAGCTGATAACTGAGAACACCCAGGAGAGTGACGCTGTCATTTACACCAACGGATCAGCGCTCCGCAGTGGGACATCAGGCTATAGTTTCTCGGCTAGAGTGAGAGGACAGGTTGTTGCTGAGTGCAGTAGGGCATACATGTCAACAACCTCCAGTATGAGAATGGAGACGGAAGCAGTGACCTCAGCACTGAAATGGATATCTGATACTTCTATAACAAGGGCAGTCATCAGTACAGACGCGCAAGCCATATTTCAGAAGGTACAGAAGGGATGACTTAGGTACGAGTGGATAGCCGCTCTTGAGGCTTCAAATCTCCAGGAGTTGACATGGATCTACTGTCCTGGTCATGCTTGGGTTCAGGGCAATGAAAGAGCTGACATCATGGCTTCACAAGCTCCTATCATGGACATATTAGTGACGGATAGAAGTGACATTTTGAAATCAATCAATGACCGCCTGCTAGATGAGGACACCGCAATAGATGAAGCATCAATCCACAGACTGCAAAGTTTCGACATTTAACGAGGTTCGAGCAGAGTATGGCACATGAGAGGACGGAGCAGGAGAGTGTGCAACCAGCGAGCTACGGGGAACATCAGCATCTAGACCTTACGTCATTTGATGAGAAAGACTGTGCACCTATGGGAATGCCAGGTGTGCAGTGACATCGATTCTTAGAAATAGAAAAAGAAACTATATGCTTTTAAAAATAATAACAATTTAGCTACTAATACCTCAATCAACAATCAATCAAACCCTTTTGACCTCACTGTTGACCACATGTCTTCAACAAAAACATTCCAAGTCCTTAAATCTTGAGTCATTCAGTTTGTCTTGGATGGTTGAATGTTCTTTCTTCTCTGCTTTTTATTGACATGGCGTTGTTCAAGTTGATGTGGCTTATAGTTTATACATAGTGAGATGATCAGCTCCATGCCCAACCATATTTAATCGCTTCTGACAACTTCCTTGGCATGTTGGATGTCCTACTGTTCTTTTCTCTCCATCCGAGCCCCGGTAACACTCGAGAATACCTGGATATCGACTATATTTAGTAGCTAACACAATCTGATATTACAACAACAAAAACTGTGTAGTTGAATAGTACATACGTTAGCCAAAGCTAAGTTAATCCTCACATAACAAGAACAACGATTTGGAAGAACTTGTTCCCACATTCTACCTACCTTATTCCGTTACGAAGAATACAACTTGAGCTGCCAGCCCCTGCCAGAATACGATGGTGTTGTGTCACCACGTTCATAGCGTGTCCTATCTTTGAATCAGCACCCATTGGATACATGACTTAATCATTCAGGAACAATACTGGTCGCTATGTACGAGTTTATGTTTTGTGAAGCGTTCATATCCGTTTCATGATTTGTTTTAAGTAGAAATATTTTATTTGCGTATTAGTTTGTCGTTTTTCCAGTTCGTGTGATGTAATAAGTGTGCTAAGCAGAGACAATATCACAACACGCCTGGCAGACATGTAGGTGGTCAGTTTCACTATTTTCTTCATATTTGGTCGCTTTGTAGTAACTTCAATTTATTAATGCTAACATTCAAACCTTCATTCTCATTAATGTTGTATGGCACAGGATGATGTTGGCGATCCTCAGCGTCGACGACCGAAACATTTTATTTTTTTTATTTTTGTTTTTGTTTTTTGCGTTCGCCTTATTTCTCTGATCCCCAAGGCGGTCTGCGTTGCGCTGTGGTTTTTATTTTGCTCCTGTCGGCCCAGTGCATCCGACTTCAGCATGCATTTATGTAAGGGTCTGCTTCCTTCTACATTTTCTAAAGGTTTGCTTCCCCGGGGTAACGGTCGGTGCTGTGATGGGGATCGAACCCAGCACCTTCGGCTTGTGAGCCGTGCCACTTAACCACTAGGCCACGCCGTCCCCTTTTATATGGAATTGAAACTTGTGGGCAGACAGAAGTGATGGTACCAAGGAGAATATTTACAGCGTCGTGGAGGAAACGAACAGTCTCAGGCGACTTTCAGCGGACTAGAATAAAACACATGTGGATAAAAATGTCTCGTTGGGGAACTGTAACACATATAGGTGCATTTCGCTGTTAAGCCATGCAGGGAAGATGTATGAAAAACTTCTTGAAACGAGAATGCGACTTTTTGCTTGACCTTAGCTCAGGAAAGCCTAGTTCGGTTTCCGCATAGGCAAGGGTTAGACTTATTTACCCTATCACGGATCTGCGAGAAAACTACTGAATACATCAATCATCTCAACATTTCATTTATGAACCAAGAGACAGTTTTTGACAGGGTTAACAGAAATTACTCTGGATGATGATGGAT
Source organism: Ariolimax columbianus (assembly GCA_036924085.1). Lineage (NCBI taxonomy): Eukaryota > Metazoa > Mollusca > Gastropoda > Stylommatophora > Arionidae > Ariolimax > Ariolimax columbianus. The sequence continues at coordinate 110,553,941 of JAVGWX010000004.1, read as the reverse complement.
GTTTAGAGGATACGTGGCCAAATTACTTGACATTATCAGAGTTCTGTGCTGCAGAAACAAGAGCGTAGTGTGTACGTAGAACGGTCAAGAGACTTTTGGAATCACCAAGGTGTGCAGTTCCAACTACCTTTTAACATTTATGATGTCAAAATTGTGTCAGAAGCTTATCAGGCTGGGACACACGACCCAGATAATAATTCTATATGCGAACTCTTTTTCGCAGATAACAAGATCCAATAATGAGTAACGGCCAAGGCTTAAGAGAGCAACATCTCCACATTCCACATGTGAAATTGGTTGTTTACAATTGGTCGTTGAAATTTGGAGAACATTCACAAAAATGTCGGTTTCATCTGATGTGTCGAATACATGTCCAGACAGAAGGGTGCGATGGTTTGGTGATCTCACGTGAAAGCTTCCTGGTTAGCATCCCCTGTGACTTAACAGCGCCCGACGGACCTGCAAGAGGGCAAATAAGATGAAGGTGGATAGACGACGTGAAGAATGTTCTAGTGACATGAACTGACAACGTCAGACGCGGACATATCTATCCCACGAGTTTCCACGTTAGCTCCCCACATCGCACTTCAGGGTACATGTGGGCGGAAAACGAATTGAAACATAAACACATACCCATAAATTTCCAATATGACTAGACGCTGGACTCACCCCCATTGAGACCAGGAGATGATTAAGACTTATGGAATTCGACACCCTACCGTTTAGCGTTTCTGTTTCTTGAACGAATAACCAGTAACAAAATTTTGGAATTTAATAATATTTTATTTAATAAATGTTGATAAAATAAAGTATAAAAAGAGAATAAAATAAAATATTGATCAAAATATAGAGTGAAAACAGAATAAAATAAAATATTGATCAAAATATAGAGTGAAAACAGAATAAAATAAAATATTGATAACGCGAAGTTTCATATTACTTCGTTGGTTACATTTACAGCCCCGCTTCGATGTTTGCAGGGCGTGCTGAAGCTCTTCCGCTCACTTTAAATCTATCTTCCCGTAGTCACAATACACAAAAAATAGGTAGAGAAGTGGTCAATGAAGAAACTAGCTGGTGTGCTTAACCATGGCTTACTTCAGTGAGAGGACAGGTTATTGCTGAGCTAAGTGGAGTCATGCACGTCAATAACCTTCAGTTTGAGAATGGAGATGGAGGAAGTACCTCAGCGTTAAGGAGACTGTCTGAGATTCCTTTAACGGCGTAAGCCGTATTTCAGAAGATATAGCAAAGATGGCTAAGGTGCGAGTGGATAGCAGCTATTGAGGCCTCAAAACAGGGGTTGACATGGATCGACTGTCCTGGATATGCTGGAGTTCAGGGCAGCGAAAGAGCTGACATACTGGCTTTACAAGCTCCCATCGTGGACACGTTAGTGATGGATAGGAATGCCATTTTTAAATCAATCAACAACCGTCTGTTCGATGAGGACACTGTAAAAGATGAAACAACAATCCATATACTTAAAAATGTCGACACAAACGATGTTCGAGCGGAGTGGGGCGTATGAGAGGACAGAGCAGGAGAGTGTACAACCATCGAGCTGCAGGGACCAACAGCATCCACAGCCTGCACCATTTGCTGAGCAGGTGAGCACCTATGATATTCCCTGTATGCAGTGATCTCGATTTTTAGAAACAGAATCAGTAATCGTCGTGTAGGTCTTCATTTATTTGGAAAGTCCCTCTCACTTTCTGCATCTTTGACAGGACATCTTTTTATGAACTCACCATCGTACCTAAATTGCTGCATAAGGCGATAAATGAGTCCATGCGATGTAATGTGGTTTCTCCCAGTGTGATATGATCCTTGTCTGCTGCATTTGTTCTGGGAATCTTTGTTTCCTCTCTATGAATCCCCAAGCCGTTGACTTGTTTGCTGCTAATGGACGAAAAGTTTCAGGTAGTACTGAAATTATAATCCCACTGTCCAAAATCCTGAAAAAAATTTCCACGTAGGACCCACTTTGCCGCTTGGAGATGTTAAGCCGCTTCACAAGTTTTCGACCCTGGTAATGTCTCCTAGGCTCAATGTAGAAGTTAAAACTCTGATTTGATGTACGTAAGTCCTTTCCGTTCAACACTCGGCACTAACCATTTCCTTTGTCATTCACACATCTTGTCTGGTGATGACATAGACCAGAACGTATCACTGATTAGAGCCTGTCTGCATACTGAGATACAGCTAATCTATGCAATCAGTACTTTGGCACAGTCTACACAAAGAAGACTTCTCCAAAATCCCAGAGCCCATAGATATTTTTTCAAAAGGACATGGATACGGTGGGATTAAGATCAATCTGTATGGTTGAGTAAATTGTTTGTTTTTTTTAAATTGAAAGAAAGGGTTAAAAGTGGATAAATGTCCAGCTCAAGATAGTATTCATCAAAAATTGCTGTTTAAAATTAGAGACCTGCTAGAAAAATAGACCTAGTTTATAGAAAAGAGACGAATTCGAGGTGACTTAATACAGGTTTGTAAGGCAAATGCCGCCGTCCATCGTAGACGATGATGGCATAATTTATTTTGCTAGCGTTATTTTTAGTAAGAATTAACTGCGCTACTTTTTATCCTCACTCTCTCGTCTCGTGCCGCCCGACCCCAGTGGCAAGTCACCGGCAAGACGACTAGGGGGTGTCTACGAGATGCAGGAGACTCCGTATCAAGCACCCGTGAAAAAGACGGCGGAGTTCGGAGTCGAACCCACGCCACCTGTTCACGAGGCCGACAGATTAACCACTTCGCCAGGTTTGTAAGATAATCAACGGAAATGATAAATTATACTAAACCAATTTTTTTTTCTTCAAAATACAATCACTTACAAAAACAAAAGGACACAGCAACAAATTAATTAAAGAAAGGTCCACATTAGACATTAGGAATTTTAGTCAGAGAGTGATGAATGCTTGGAATGCGTTGCTACAGGCATTAGTTGAGGCAAGGTGAATTAGGGCTTTAAGAATATATTGTATGCGCATAGTTTTTAGATCAAGGAAATGTAAAAGAAACGTGTTGTATACAGACTCTACAGAGTCTTCTAAACCAGTAAGTTAAGACGTCAAGTTATGCCCTATTGTTGCAAATGAGCAGTAGTCGAAACATGGAGTTTGTTGGGGAGAGATCACAAACAGCACAGAGACAAGAGTAGAAGCCTATTTCTGCCTGCTAAATTTGCCAGTGGCATGTACCCACATGAACCCCTTGACTGATGACCACACGTATAGTACGCGTGATCAGACACTTGTGACCTGCCAATAGATGTGAATGCATGTCCATTACAAGGATGTCCATTAAATTGCAAATGAGACGTAAACTGTGGGATGTGGAGACAAGAGAAATACTGAGATTACAAATACTTGCACAGTGGTTCTCAACCTGTTACTGTGGGTCGATCGATATAACCCAATGATAAATCTACATGCACAAGGCCCTCTTTTAACTTTCCAAATCAGCTAAAATTGAAATGATAAAGCTTCACATAAAAACATAATTTTAAAATTCAGATTAGGCTCGTTGATGGCCTGACTGATTCATGGAAGTCCCTATATGTGACAGAGGCGAGAACAAGGCCAATGACAGAATGTAGTGAAAGGCATCTGTCAGTGCAGTTTCACTTTCTATGGTAGAAGACTCCCCAAAACACATTTATCTGCACACATCTCCATTCACACATGTAAAAAAATCTGCCAAATATTAAATAATCTTCTAGGTTTCAAAAAAAAGTTTCATAACTAGTAACCCATATACGCTACAAACAAGCAAGTGTGAGTAGCTATTGTTTTATTTGGGACACGAAAAAAAGGTTTTTAGACCCCACATGTGTCTTCTAGTACTCCCGGTTAAGAACCATTACGCCAGAATTTACTTCCATCATTTAATATGTCTGACTAAGAGGAATGTCTTGTATGTATCATGTATACATGTAATTAGACCCTTGACGAGCGTGTTAGAATGCGCATACAGGAAGTATAAACTACACTTGAATACAAGCTTGGAAACCAAGAAAGTGATGCGGATCTTGACAATTTATGGGGAATTTTCATGACATATACACTTGACGACTTTTTTTAATCTGTTAGTGGTTCCTGTTCATCAAACATCAAAGATAAATGATGGTGGGGATAAATACTTTGAAATATTGTGAACGACCCGATAATAATCTCACCATTTATACAAAATAATCTTGTCACCATCACCCATGTGAACGTGCAGACATTCAGTGCAGACAGATCGAACAAATGTTACAAAACTGTTACATGTACAGTCAATTGAGACGAAACTCCAAATAATGTTATTTTGGAGTCTTGGGGGACTCTCCACAACAGCAACCTTTATCCGGAGACCTTGGGTTCACGTGCAGACATAATTTTAAAAAAACTTGGCCAAGAAGTAGTACATCATGAATCTATTTGAACATGAGCTGCAGTGGTCAGCGACCCATAGCTGACTGCTAGCGTCAGGGCCAGCGAACCAGAGCTGCCAAAACCCATCTACACCTCCACGCGGTGATCCTGGATAACAGGCTGCAGCAGGGCAGACTGGCTAAGGAGAAGGAATTGAAGAGGGAATGCTAACCCGGTACTCAAAAAATGCTTGCTGAAGTCGGATGTGTTGGACCGAAAGGTGCAAATATCGCAGTTAAGCTGTAAAATACGACACAGCGTATTCCGTTCTCTGGACTACATTCTACAACTTAAGCCTTGTCAGGGCTTGATAGTGGGAGATTGAGAACGAACGAAGCCAAGCCAAGCCAATCTATTAGAAAGTGATTAAAAACGGACACGTATGTCGGTCACAAAGAAAGCTTAAAATAGATGAAAAAATGTGTTTACAAAATGTATTATTTGGAAACCAGAAGACGATATTTAAAATGTTTAATGTATCCTCTCTATCTACTCATCCCTGGGAGAACGAGATATTTGCTTCTTAATCATCTCTACCATGAAGTCTGAGCTGATTCGGAGAGCATGCTATGTTTGACATCAAGTAATGTCATTACTGGCGACTAACAATGTATTGTAACTATTCGGAAACATGGGCTGTTCTACAAGGCGACCAGAACTGCATTAAAGCATTCACCATTAGCAGCCACAGGCGTTCTGGCAATTTACTCGTATGACCGGTTGTTAGACGACGAAGTCACAAGATGTAAAGTCATTCCATGCACACTCACCGTGCTAAACCGTCGCTGTTTGATCATATTTGGACATGTGGCTCGTCTTGTCAAAGTCGTCCCCGCCCACTAGTTCTTAAAGCAGAGAATCTAAGTCAATAGTAGGAAATACACACTCTCCCTCATGGTCTGGCCACAGCGGCAGTTCATGAACCACCTGTTTAGGTCAAATCGTAAGCCCATTATTCTCATTGCATATAGCCTGGAACTCAGCCACTCTTTGTGTTCATGGACGGATGGAGTGACGTTGACTATCTTGGCTGAATAGTATCCTGGCTGAGGTTAGATTACATGGGGGTGGGAGTGTGGAGGGAGGGGATTTGATTTTTTGTTCAGTGTAAATGGCGACGATGAAGAACGTAAAATGAAATTATGTTTCTTCTTCTTCTTCTTCTTCTTCTTCTTCTTCTTCTTCTTCTTCTTCGTACGCTGTCAGACGTCAACTTGAATTTGTTCGAAGAAAGCAGCTGCCATAGAGCTTGTCTAGTGTTGCCACTGGTGATGACCACATGTGCTTTCTCTGGTCCTCGTATGTCGGGCAATTTTGCAGCAGTTGTTCAGATGTCATTTTCCTTGTGCCACAGGTGCATTCGTTAGTGCCACCTATCTTCAGTTTATTGAATAGATGGTACCTCAAGCTGTTGTGGCCTGTGCGGAGTCTGAAGACCACGACCTGCTCTCTTTTGTTCAGCTGGTAGTAGGCATCATTTTGTGTATAGCCAGTATGTTCTGTTTCCCTAATAAAACTTTTGGACTCTTCGTAGGTCACACTTAAATCTGGTTGGGGTAGTCTTGCACCTTCTTTTGCCAGTCTGTCTGCCTCCTCGTTGCCTTGGATGTTACAGTGGGATGGAACCCACTGTACCACTACTCTTTTTGGTGCGGACTGCTGGCATTAAGTTCAGTATTTTTCTGGCTTTTTAGTGCTGTAACCACGGCCAGGGCATCTGTAAACATAATTATCTGGCTTTCATTGCTTTCGCCTATCAGCATTGCTTTTACTGCAGCCTTCGGTGCCTCTGCCTCAGCTCTGAAATTGCTTGCGAATTTTCCAGTTGCTACTGACAGTGTTATTTTTCTACCATGTGTTAAGCTCAGGAATACCCCTTCACCTCCATTCTGTGTTGTTTTTGTTACAGAACCATCGGTGTATGCATGGGTCCAGTCCATGCTTGGGTAGTTTTCCGCTATGTACCTCAGGGTTATGTCTCTTCTTTCTTTTTCAGTCTGGCTGTTCTTGTTTCCAATACCTGGTATATTTTCTACAGAAAGATATGCTGCTTCCATGTGGGTTTGCGTACAGTAGAGATGGACTTTGGTGTTGTTATGTTGTTCATAGGGTCTTTGCTCATCTTTGCTTTGGCTATTTATGCAAAGTTTCTCCGCTTTAGTTTCCCTTTTCCAAATCTATTTAGTCTCTGATGCATTGGATGGTCTGTCAGTCTTCTTAGTTTCTCTTCTTGCTGCTGGGCTCTGCAGTCTCTTCTGACGGTCATGGATTGCAGATTTGTAATCTTTTCAAGTTCTACAATTGGCGTTGACTTCATGCCTCCTGTTATAACTCTCATGGCTTGGTTTTGAAGTTTGCTAATTTTATCAAAGTTCGCCTTTGCTGCTGTTGTCCATGCCGCAATGCCATACTCGAGAACTGGTCTCACTCTTCCAGTGTACAGTTTCTTAAGTATTCTTTCGTCTGCTCCCCAGCTTGTGCCAGCAAATTTCCTCATGATTGCCATTCTTTGTCTGGCTCTCATTCGGTTTCTCTCGATCTGACTTTTCCATGTCATGCGCCGATCAAATGTGAAAATTATGTTTCAATTTCTCCGTATACCGAGTGGAGTTATTAAATCAAATGTATAAGTACTCTTCGGAGAATGGCACAGAAAATACCCTTAATTATAAACAGTAGGAACGTACTACTCATGATCAAAGACAGATAGAGTGGCAATGTAAGAACTGGAAACAAAACACAGCAGAGGGACTTACCATCTGTTCTACAATCTGACGAATGGCTTGGCTTGGCTTCGTTCATTCTCAATCTCCCACTACCAAACACTGAAGGGCTTAAGTAGGAGAATGCAGTCCAGAGAATGGAATGCGTTGTGTCGTAGTTTACAGCTTGACTGCGATATTTGCACCATTTGGTCCAACACATCCGACTTCAGCAAGCATTTTATGAGTACCGGGTTAGCATTCCCTCTTCGATCCCTTCTCCTTAGCCAGTCTGCCCTCTGCAGCCTGTTATCCAGGATCACCGCGTGGAGGTGTGGAAGGGTCTTAGCAGCTCTGGTTCGCTGGCCCTGACGCTAGCAGTCAGCTATGGGTCGCTGACCACTGCAGCTCATGCGGTGATCCCAAATTGACAAATGAACACAGAGATATATGTGATAACAGGATGAACAAACAAACCGCATGGTGCAGTGGTTAGCGCACTGGCTTCGCATTTGAGTTCATTCCCCAGTTGATGCAGAAAAGATTTTCAGACCGCTATGGCTCCCGGGTCGACCCAGCCTTAAATGGGTACTTGTTCAGTCCGGGAAGTAAGGCGGCCGACGTAATGCTGACCACATCATCCACTAAGTGCCGTGGGTTACAAAATAATATGGGCCTAACACCATATTTTATGTGCGCCGCATGGCATGATGGGATCTTTACTTTTTACTCTTAAGACGATCAAATGAATCAACATACACAGAGATATATGTGATGAGAGGATGAACAAATGAATCAACATACACAGAGATATATCTGATGAGAGGACGAACAAATGAATCAACATACACATAGATATATGTGATGAGAGGACGAACAAATGAATCAACATTCACAGAGATATATCTGATGAGAGGACGAACAAATGAATCAACATACACAGATATATATCTGATGAGAGGACGAACAAATGAATCAACATACACATAGATACATGTGATGAGAGGACGAACAAATGAATCAACATACACAGAGATATATCTGATGAGAGAGGATGAACAAATGAATCAACATACATAGAGATGTATGCGATGGGAGGACGAACAAATGAATCAACATGTTCTCCAAGTTTGTCAATTTCACAAAAAGAGCACTTCTACAGAATTTGAGAGAAAGGATAAGTCAATCATCAATCACGATTGGCAGCTCCCTGTGGAGCATAGTCTTCAACAACTACATGCCAAGTCATCAAATGGTGACCTGACTATGCCTGTTTTTGAAGATTGTATGGCTGGATGTTTCTACAGGTTAGGATAGCCAAGTACGTGCCCAATTTCTTTTTAATCGCCTCTTACGACATGAAGGGCAGGCAGAAGGCAGGGTAAATGTTTCTATTCTTTATTCTTATGTTGGGCCCCGGTTGACAGGTACGTGAAATTATAAGACCTATATTACTCCTTAACGATAGCAAAGCAATTATAAACAACAAAAGAGAGTTGTAATTAGGGCTAGGAATCATATTTTTTTTTTAAAAACTGTTACAGAAACCAACACAGCAAGAACCTTTGAAAGTGTGCTGTAAGAAGGTGACCGTTCATGCCACCCTATGCTTCAATGTGTGCTGTAAGAAGGTTACCTTTCTTCCCACCCTATGCTTCAATGTGTGCTGTCAGAAGATCACCTTTCATGCCGTCCTATGCTTCAATGTGTGCTGTCCGAAGATCACCTTTCATGCCGTCCTATGCTTCAATGTCTGCTGTCAGAAGATGACCTTTCTTCCCACTCTACGCTTCAATGTGTGCTGTCAGAAGATCACCTTTCATGCCGTCCTATGCTTCAATGTGTGCTGTCAGAAGATCACCTTTCTTCCCACTCTATGCTTCTATGTGTGCTGTGCGAAGATCACCTTTCATGCCGTCCTATGCTTCAATGTGTGCTGTCCGAAGATACCTTTCATGCCGTACTATGCTTCAATGTGTGCTGTCAGAAGATCACCTTTCTTCCCACTCTACGCTTCAATGTGTGCTGTCAGAAGATCACCTTTCATGCCGTCCTATGCTTCAATGTGTGCTGTCAGAAGGTTACCTTTCATGCCGTACTATGCTTCAATGTCTGCTGTCAGAAGATCACCTTTCTTCCCACTCAACGCTTCAATGTGTGCTGTCAGAAGATCACCTTTCATGCCGTCCTATGCTTCAATGTGTGCTGTCAGAAGATCACCTTTCATGCCGTCCTATGCTTCAATGTGTGCTGTCAGAAGATCACCTTTCTTCCCACTCTACGCTTCAATGTGTGCTGTCAGAAGATCACCTTTCATGCCGTCCTATGCTTCAATGTGTGCTGTCCGAAGATCACCTTTCATGCCGTCCTATGCTTCAATGTCTGCTGTCAGAAGATCACCTTTCTTCCCACTCTACGCTTCAATGTGTGCTGTCAGAAGATCACCTTTCATGCCGTCCTATGCTTCAATGTGTGCTGTCAGAAGATCACCTTTCTTCCCACTCTATGCTTCTATGTGTGCTGTCCGAAGATCACCTTTCATGCCGTCCTATGCTTCAATGTGTGCTGTCCGAAGATACCTTTCATGCCGTACTATGCTTCAATGTGTGCTGTCAGAAGATCACCTTTCTTCCCACTCTACGCTTCAATGTGTGCTGTCAGAAGATCACCTTTCATGCCGTCCTATGCTTCAATGTGTGCTGTCAGAAGGTTACCTTTCATGCCGTACTATGCTTCAATGTCTGCTGTCAGAAGATCACCTTTCTTCCCACTCTACGCTTCAATGTGTGCTGTCAGAAGATCACCTTTCATGCCGTCCTATGCTTCAATGTGTGCTGTCCGAAGATACCTTTCATGCCGTACTATGCTTCAATGTGTGCTGTCAGAAGATCACCTTTCTTCCCACTCTACGCTTCAATGTGTGCTGTCAGAAGATCACCTTTCATGCCGTCCTATGCTTCAATGTGTGCTGTCAGAAGATCACCTTTCATGCCGTCCTATGCTTCAATGTGTGCTGTCAGAAGTTCACCTTTCTTCCCACTCTATGCTTCAATGTGTGCTGTCCGAAGATCACCTTTAATGCCGTCCTATGCTTCAATGTGTGCTGTCCGAAGATCACCATTCATGCCGTCCTATGCTTCAATGTGTGCTGTCAGAATATCACCTTTCTTCTTACTCTACGCTTCAATGTGTGCTGTCAGAAGATCACCTTTCATGCCGTCCTATGCTTCAATGTGTGCTGTCAGAAGGTTACCTTTCATGCCATACTATGCTTCAATGTCTGCTGTCAGAAGATCACCTTTCATGCCGTCCTATGCTTCAATGTCTGCTGTTCGAAGATCACCTTTCATGCCGTCCTATGCTTCAATGTGTGCTGTCCGAAGATCACCTTTCATGCCGTCCTATGCTTCAATGTGTGCTGTCAGAAGATCACCTTTCTTCCCACTCTACGCTTCAATGTGTGCTGTCAGAAGATCACCTTTCATGCCGTCCTATGCTTCAATGTGTGCTGTCAGAAGGTTACCTTTCATGCCGTACTATGCTTCAATGTCTGCTGTCAGAAGATCACCTTTCTTCCCACTCTACGCTTCAATGTTTGCTGTCAGAAGATCACCTTTCATGCCGTCCTATGCTTCAATGTGTGCTGTCAGAAGATCACCTTTCATGCCGTCCTATGCTTCAATGTCTGCTGTCAGAAGATCACCTTTCTTCCCACTCTACGCTTCAATGTGTGCTGTCAGAAGATCACCTTTCATGCCGTCCTATGCGTCAATGTTTGCTGTCAGAAGATCACCTTTCATGCCGTCCTATGCTTCAATGTGTGCTGTCAGAAGATCACCTTTCATGCCGTCCTATGCTTCAATGTCTGCTGTCAGAAGATCACCTTTCTTCCCACTCTACGCTTCAATGTGTGCTGTCAGAAGATCACATTTCATGCCGTCCTATGCTTCAATGTGTGCTGTCCGAAGATCACCTTTGATGCCGTCCTATGCTTCAATGTGTGCTGTCAGAAGATCACCTTTCTTCCCACTCTACGCTTCAATGTGTGCTGTCAGAAGATCACCTTTCATGCCGTCCTATGCTTCAATGTGTGCTGTCAGAAGGTTACCTTTCATGCCGTACTATGCTTCAATGTCTGCTGTCAGAAGGTTACCTTTCATGCCGTACTATGCTTCAATGTCTGCTGTCAGAAGATCACCTTTCTTCCCACTCTACGCTTCAATGTTTGCTGTCAGAAGATCACCTTTCATGCCGTCCTATGCTTCAATGTGTGCTGTCAGAAGATCACCTTTCATGCCGTCCTATGCTTCAATGTCTGCTGTCAGAAGATCACCTTTCTTCCCACTCTACGCTTCAATGTGTGCTGTCAGACGATCACCTTTCATGCCGTCCTATGCGTCAATGTTTGCTGTCAGAAGATCACCTTTCATGCCGTCCTATGCTTCAATGTGTGCTGTCAGAAGATCACCTTTCATGCCGTCCTATGCTTCAATGTCTGCTGTCAGAAGATCACCTTTCTTCCCACTCTACGCTTCAATGTGTGCTGTCAGAAGATCACCTTTCATGCCGTCCTATGCGTCAATGTCTGCTGTCAGAAGATCACCTTTCATGCCGTCCTATGCTTCAATGTGTGCTGACAGAAGATCACCTTTCTTCCCACTCTATGCTTCAATGTGTGCTGTCCGAAGATCACATTTCATGCCGTCCTATGCTTCAATGTGTGCTGTCCGAAGATCACCTTTGATGCCGTCCTATGCTTCAATGTGTGCTGTCAGAAGATCACCTTTCTTCCCACTCTACGCTTCAATGTGTGCTGTCAGAAGATCACCTTTCATGCCGTCCTATGCTTCAATGTGTGCTGTCAGAAGGTTACCTTTCATGCCGTACTATGCTTCAATGTCTGCTGTCAGAAGATCACCTTTCATGCCGTCCTATGCTTCAATGTCTGCTGTCAGAAAATCACCTTTCTTCCCACTCTACGCTTCAATGTGTGCTGTCCGAAGATCACCTTTCATGCCGTCCTATGCTTCAATGTCTGCTGTCAGAAGATGACCTTTCTTCCCACTCTACGCTTCAATGTGTGCTGTCAGAAGATCACCTTTCATGCCGTCCTATGCTTCAATGTGTGCTGTCAGAAGATCACCTTTCTTCCCACTCTATGCTTCTATGTGTGCTGTGCGAAGATCACCTTTCATGCCGTCCTATGCTTCAATGTGTGCTGTCCGAAGATACCTTTCATGCCGTACTATGCTTCAATGTGTGCTGTCAGAAGATCACCTTTCTTCCCACTCTACGCTTCAATGTGTGCTGTCAGAAGATCACCTTTCATGCCGTCCTATGCTTCAATGTGTGCTGTCAGAAGGTTACCTTTCATGCCGTACTATGCTTCAATGTCTGCTGTCAGAAGATCACCTTTCTTCCCACTCTACGCTTCAATGTGTGCTGTCAGAAGATCACCTTTCATGCCGTCCTATGCTTCAATGTGTGCTGTCAGAAGATCACCTTTCATGCCGTCCTATGCTTCAATGTGTGCTGTCAGAAGATCACCTTTCTTCCCACTCTACGCTTCAATGTGTGCTGTCAGAAGATCACCTTTCATGCCGTCCTATGCTTCAATGTGTGCTGTCCGAAGATCACCTTTCATGCCGTCCTATGCTTCAATGTCTGCTGTCAGAAGATCACCTTTCTTCCCACTCTACGCTTCAATGTGTGCTGTCAGAAGATCACCTTTCATGCCGTCCTATGCTTCAATGTGTGCTGTCAGAAGATCACCTTTCTTCCCACTCTATGCTTCTATGTGTGCTGTCCGAAGATCACCTTTCATGCCGTCCTATGCTTCAATGTGTGCTGTCCGAAGATACCTTTCATGCCGTACTATGCTTCAATGTGTGCTGTCAGAAGATCACCTTTCTTCCCACTCTACGCTTCAATGTGTGCTGTCAGAAGATCACCTTTCATGCCGTCCTATGCTTCAATGTGTGCTGTCAGAAGGTTACCTTTCATGCCGTACTATGCTTCAATGTCTGCTGTCAGAAGATCACCTTTCTTCCCACTCTACGCTTCAATGTGTGCTGTCAGAAGATCACCTTTCATGCCGTCCTATGCTTCAATGTGTGCTGTCCGAAGATACCTTTCATGCCGTACTATGCTTCAATGTGTGCTGTCAGAAGATCACCTTTCTTCCCACTCTACGCTTCAATGTGTGCTGTCAGAAGATCACCTTTCATGCCGTCCTATGCTTCAATGTGTGCTGTCAGAAGATCACCTTTCATGCCGTCCTATGCTTCAATGTGTGCTGTCAGAAGTTCACCTTTCTTCCCACTCTATGCTTCAATGTGTGCTGTCCGAAGATCACCTTTAATGCCGTCCTATGCTTCAATGTGTGCTGTCCGAAGATCACCATTCATGCCGTCCTATGCTTCAATGTGTGCTGTCAGAATATCACCTTTCTTCCCACTCTACGCTTCAATGTGTGCTGTCAGAAGATCACCTTTCATGCCGTCCTATGCTTCAATGTGTGCTGTCAGAAGGTTACCTTTCATGCCATACTATGCTTCAATGTCTGCTGTCAGAAGATCACCTTTCATGCCGTCCTATGCTTCAATGTCTGCTGTTCGAAGATCACCTTTCATGCCGTCCTATGCTTCAATGTGTGCTGTCCGAAGATCACCTTTCATGCCGTCCTATGCTTCAATGTGTGCTGTCAGAAGATCACCTTTCTTCCCACTCTACGCTTCAATGTGTGCTGTCAGAAGATCACCTTTCATGCCGTCCTATGCTTCAATGTGTGCTGTCAGAAGGTTACCTTTCATGCCGTACTATGCTTCAATGTCTGCTGTCAGAAGATCACCTTTCTTCCCACTCTACGCTTCAATGTTTGCTGTCAGAAGATCACCTTTCATGCCGTCCTATGCTTCAATGTGTGCTGTCAGAAGATCACCTTTCATGCCGTCCTATGCTTCAATGTCTGCTGTCAGAAGATCACCTTTCTTCCCACTCTACGCTTCAATGTGTGCTGTCAGAAGATCACCTTTCATGCCGTCCTATGCGTCAATGTTTGCTGTCAGAAGATCACCTTTCATGCCGTCCTATGCGTCAATGTCTGCTGTCAGAAGATCACCTTTCATGCCGTCCTATGCTTCAATGTGTGCTGTCAGAAGATCACCTTTCTTCCCACTCTATGCTTCAATGTGTGCTGTCCGAAGATCACATTTCATGCCGTCCTATGCTTCAATGTGTGCTGTCCGAAGATCACCTTTGATGCCGTCCTATGCTTCAATGTGTGCTGTCAGAAGATCACCTTTCTTCCCACTCTACGCTTCAATGTGTGCTGTCAGAAGATCACCTTTCATGCCGTCCTATGCTTCAATGTGTGCTGTCAGAAGGTTACCTTTCATGCCGTACTATGCTTCAATGTCTGCTGTCAGAAGATCACCTTTCATGCCGTCCTATGCTTCAATGTCTGCTGTCAGAAAATCACCTTTCTTCCCACTCTACGCTTCAATGTGTGCTGTCAGAAGATCACCTTTCATGCCGTCCTATGCTTCAATGTCTGCTGTCAGAAGATCACCTTTCATGCCGTCCTATGCTTCAATGTGTGCTGTCAGAAGATCACCTTTTTTCCCACTCTATGCTTCAATGTGTGCTGTCCGAAGATCACCTTTCATGCCGTCCTATGCTTCAATGTGTGCTGTCTGAAGATCACCTGTCATGCCGTCCTATGCTTCAATGTGTGCTGTCAGAAGATCACCTTTTATGTCGTCCTATGCTTCAATGTGTGCTGTCAGAAGATCACCATTCATGCCGTCCTATGCTTCAATGTGTGCTGTCAGAAGGTTACCTTTCATGCCGTCCTATGCTTCAATGTCTGCTGTCAGAAGATCACCTTTCATGCCGTCCTATGCTTCAATGTCTGCTGTCAGAAGATCACCTTTCATGCCGTCCTATGCTTCAATGTCTGCTGTCAGAAGATCACCTTTCATGCCGTCCTATGCATCAATGTCTGCTGTCAGAAGATCACCTTTCATGCCGTCCTATGCTTCAATGTCTGCTGTCAGAAGGTTACCTTTCATGCCGTCCTATGCTTCAATGTGTGCTGTCAGAAGATCACGTTTCTTCCCACTCTACGCTTCAATGTGTGCTGTCAGAAGATCACCATTCATGCCGTCCTATGCTTCAATGTCTGCTGTCAGAAGGTTACCTTTCATGCCGTACTATGCTTCAATGTCTGCTGTCAGAAGATCACCTTTCATGCCGTCTTATGCTTCAATGTCTGCTGTTCTTCTTCTTCTTCTTCTGCGTACACAGTCAGACAGTAACCATTATTTTCTCGAAAAAAGCGGCGGTCATCCTGAGACTCTCGCCACTACCATAGAGCTTGTCTTGCAGTTCCACTGGCAATGGCCACATCTGCTCTCTCTGATCCTCGTATGTCGGGCAGTTCTGCAGCAGATGTTCAGTGGTCATTTTACCAGTACCGCACGGGCATTCGTCGGTACACCCTATCTTCAATTTGTTGAATAGGTGGTACCTCAGTCTGTTGTGGCCAGTGCGAAGTCTGAAGACAACGACCTGCTCTCTTCGGTTCAACTGGTAATAGGCATCGTTTTTGGTGTAACCAGTATGTTCGGTTTCCCATTTGGTCATGTATCTGGCTTTGATAAGCCGTTTTGACTCTTCGTACGTCATATTGGTATCTGTTTGTGGTAGCCTTGCACCTTCTTTTGCCAGTCTGTCTGCCTCCTCGTTGCCTTGGATGTTGCAGTGTGACGGAACCCACTGTACCACTACCCTTTTTGGTGCGGACTGCTGGCACAGTTTGCAGAGTGCTGCTATTAAGTCATTAAGCTCAGTGTTTTTCTGGCTTTTTAGCGCTGTGACTACTTCGAGAGCATCTGTCAGCAGGACTATATGGCTCTCATTTTCACTGTGTGTTACCATTTCTTCCACTGCCGCCCTCAGTGCCTCTGCCTCCGCTCTGAAATTGCTTGTGTACTTACCAGTAGCGAATGACAGTGTTATTTTTCTGCCATTTGGTAGGTTCAGGAATGCTCCTGCCCCTCCGTTCTGTGTAGTGTTTGTTACAGAACCGTCGGTGTATGCATGGGTCCAGTCCATGCTTGGGTAGCTTTTCGTTATGAAGCTTAGGGTAGTGTCTCTCCTTTCTTTTTCACTCTGGCAGTTTTTGTTTGCAATACCTGGTATATTTTCTACCACCTCTGGAAATATATCCTGCCGCCAAGTAGGTTTTCGTACAGTAGTGATGGGTTTTGGTGTTGTTAGTGCGTTTATGGGATCTTCGTGCATCTTTGCTTTGGCTATTTCTGCAAAGTTTCTCCGCTTTAGTTTCCCATTTCCTAAATTGTTTAGTCTCTGGTACATTGGATGGTCCGTCAGTCTTCTGAGTTTCTCTGACTGCAGCTGGGCTCTGCAGTCTCTTCTATCGGTCATGGATTGCAATTTTGTAATCTTTTCGAGTTCTACAATTGGCGTTGACTTCATGCCACCTGTTATAATTCTCATGGCTTGGTTTTGAAGTTTGTTAACTTTATCGAAGTTCGCCTTCGCTGCGGTTGTCCATGCCGCGATGCCATACTCGAGAACTGGTCTCACTCTTCCAGTGTACAGTTTCTTTAGTATGCCTTCGTCTGCTCCCCAGCTTGTGCCAGCAAGTTTTCTCATGATCGCCATTCTTTCTCTGGCTTTCATTCGGTTTCTCTCAATCTGACTTTTCCACGTCATGCGCCGATCAAATGTGACTCCCAGATAGGTTGGGTTGTCGTTTGGCTGCAGGATTTTGCCATTCAGACTTAATTTGGTACTTTGGGGTTTTAATGAGAGCGAGAATATTGTGCACGTGGTTTTCTCCTCGTTTATTTTGACCAGCCATGAGTTTGCCCACTCTTCCAGCGATGTTAGGGCCGTCTGCATCCGATTTCTTGCTATGGTGAGATTCTTTTCAGAGGTCCACATAGCCAGATCGTCTGCAAACATTGAGCTATGGACTCTTCTTGGTATATTCTCTGTAATATCGTTTATATATACCAGGAAGAGTGTGGGTGACAATACCCCCCCTTGGGGTACTCCCTGCTCGAGTGTCACCTTTTTGCTCATCTGCCCTTGTATTTGGACTCTGGCCGTTCTTTGTTTGAGGTAGTGGTTGATCCACTTGTACATCTTCCCACAGACATCACTTCTTCTTAGCTTGACTCTAAGTCCATCCTTCCAGACTTTGTCAAATGGTCTGCTGTTCGAAGATCACCTTTCATGCCGTCCTATGCTTCAATGTGTGCTGTCCAAAGATCACCTTTCATGCCGTCCTATGCTTCAATGTGTGCTGTCAGAAGATCACCTTTCTTCCCACTCTACGCTTCAATGTGTGCTGTCAGAAGATCACCTTTCATGCCGTCCTATGCTTCAATGTGTGCTGTCAGAAGGTTACCTTTCATGCCGTACTATGCTTCAATGTCTGCTGTCAGAAGATCACCTTTCTTCCCACTCTACGCTTCAATGTGTGCTGTCAGAAGATCACCTTTCATGCCGTTATATGCTTCAATGTGTGCTGTCAGAAGATCACCTTTCATGCCGTCCTATGCTTCAATGTCTGCTGTCAGAAGATCACCTTTCTTCCCACTCTACGCTTCAATGTGTGCTGTCAGAAGATCACCTTTCATGCCGTCCTATGCGTCAATGTCTGCTGTCAGAAGATCACCTTTCATGCCGTCCTATGCTTCAATGTGTGCTGTCAGAAGATCACCTTTCTTCCCCCTCTATGCTTCAATGTGTGCTGTCCGAAGATCACCTTTCATGCCGTCCTATGCTTCAATGTGTGCTGTCCAAAGATCACCTTTCATGCCGTCCTATGCTTCAATGTGTGCTGTCAGAAGATCACCTTTCTTCCCACTCTACGCTTCAATGTGTGCTGTCAGAAGATCACCTTTCATGCCGTCCTATGCTTCAATGTGTGCTGTCAGAAGGTTACCTTTCATGCCGTACTATGCTTCAATGTCTGCTGTCAGAAGATCACCCTTCATGCCGTCCTATGCTTCAATGTGTGCTGTCAGAAGATCACCTTTCTTCCCACTCTACGCTTCAATGTGTGCTGTTAGAAGATCACCTTTCATGCCGTCCTATGCTTCAATGTCTGCTGTCAGAAGATCACCTTTCATGCCGTTTTATGCTTCAATGTGTGCTGTCAGAAGATCACCTTTTTCCCCACTCTATGCTTCAATGTGTTCTGTCCGAAGATCACCTTTCATGCCGTCCTATGCTTCAATGTGTGCTGTCCGAAGATCACCTTTCATGCCGTCCTATGCTTCAATGTGTGCTCTCAGAAGATCACCTTTCATGCCGTCCTATGCTTCAATGTGTGCTGTCAGAAGATCACCATTCATGCCGTCCTATGCTTCAATGTGTGCTGTCAGAAGGTTACCTTTCATGCCGTCCTATGCTTCAATGTCTGCTGTCAGAAGGTTACCTTTCATGCCGTCCTATGCTTCAATGTCTGCTGTCAGAAGATCACCTTTCATGCCGTCCTATGCTTCAATGTCTGCTGTCAGAAGATCACCATTCATGCCGTCCTATGCTTCAATGTGTGCTGTCAGAAGGTTACCTTTCATGCCATACTATGCTTCAATGTCTGCTGTCAGAAGATCACCTTTCATGCCGTCCTATGCTTCAATGTGTGCTGTCCGAAGATCACCTTTCATGCCGTCCTATGCTTCAATGTGTGCTGTCAGAAGATCACCTTTCTTCCCACTCTACGCTTCAATGTGTGCTGTCAGAAGATCACCTTTCATGCCGTCCTATGCTTCAATGTGTGCTGTCAGAAGGTTACCTTTCATGCCGTACTATGCTCCAATGTCTGCTGTCAGAAGATCACCTTTCTTCCCACTCTACGCTTCAATGTGTGCTGTCAGAAGATCACCTTTCATGCCGTCCTATGCTTCAATGTGTGCTGTCAGAAGATCACCTTTCATGCCGTCCTATGCTTCAATGTCTGCTGTCAGAAGATCACCTTTCTTCCCACTCTACGCTTCAATGTGTGCTGTCAGAAGATCACCTTTCATGCCGTCCTATGCGTCAATGTCTGCTGTCAGAAGATCACCTTTCATGCCGTCCTATGCTTCAATGTGTGCTGTCAGAAGATCACCTTTCTTCCCACTCTATGCTTCAATGTGTGCTGTCCGAAGATCACCTTTCATGCCGTCCTCTGCTTCAATGTGTGCTGTCCGAAGATCACCTTTGATGCCGTCCTATGCTTCAATGTGTGCTGTCAGAAGATCACCTTTCTTCCCACTCTACGCTTCAATGTGTGCTGTCAGAAGATCACCTTTCATGCCGTCCTATGCTTCAATGTGTGCTGTCAGAAGGTTACCTTTCATGCCGTACTATGCTTCAATGTCTGCTGTCAGAAGATCACCTTTCATGCCGTCCTATGCTTCAATGTCTGCTGTCAGAAAATCACCTTTCTTCCCACTCTACGCTTCAATGTGTGCTGTCAGAAGATCACCTTTCATGCCGTCCTATGCTTCAATGTCTGCTGTCAGAAGATCACCTTTCATGCCGTCCTATGCTTCAATGTGTGCTGTCAGAAGATCACCTTTTTTCCCACTCTATGCTTCAATGTGTGCTGTCCGAAGATCACCTTTCATGCCGTCCTATGCTTCAATGTGTGCTGTCTGAAGATCACCTGTCATGCCGTCCTATGCTTCAATGTGTGCTGTCAGAAGATCACCTTTTATGTCGTCCTATGCTTCAATGTGTGCTGTCAGAAGATCACCATTCATGCCGTCCTATGCTTCAATGTGTGCTGTCAGAAGGTTACCTTTCATGCCGTCCTATGCTTCGATGTGTGCTGTCAGAAGATCACCTTTCATGCCGTCCTATGCTTCAATGTCTGCTGTCAGAAGATCACCTTTCATGCCGTCCTATGCTTCAATGTCTGCTGTCAGAAGATCACCTTTCATGCCGTCCTATGCATCAATGTCTGCTGTCAGAAGATCACCTTTCATGCCGTCCTATGCTTCAATGTCTGCTGTCAGAAGGTTATCTTTCATGCCGTCCTATGCTTCAATGTGTGCTGTCAGAAGATCACGTTTCTTCCCACTCTACGCTTCAATGTGTGCTGTCAGAAGATCACCATTCATGCCGTCCTATGCTTCAATGTCTGCTGTCAGAAGGTTACCTTTCATGCCGTACTATGCTTCAATGTCTGCTGTCAGAAGATCACCTTTCATGCCGTCCTATGCTTCAATGTCTGCTGTTCGAAGATCACCTTTCATGCCGTCCTATGCTTCAATGTGTGCTGTCCGAAGATCACCTTTCATGCCGTCCTATGCTTCAATGTGTGCTGTCAGAAGATCACCTTTCTTCCCACTCTACGCTTCAATGTGTGCTGTCAGAAGATCACCTTTCATGCCGTCCTATGCTTCAATGTGTGCTGTCAGAAGGTTACCTTTCATGCCGTACTATGCTTCAATGTCTGCTGTCAGAAGATCACCTTTCTTCCCACTCTACGCTTCAATGTGTGCTGTCAGAAGATCACCTTTCATGCCGTCCTATGCTTCAATGTCTGCTGTCAGAAGATCACCTTTCTTCCCACTCTACGCTTCAATGTGTGCTGTCAGAAGATCACCTTTCATGCCGTCCTATGCTTCAATGTCTGCTGTCAGAAGATCACCTTTCATGCCGTCCTATGCTTCAATGTGTGCTGTCATAAGATCACCTTTCTTCCCACTCTATGCTTCAATGTGTGCTGTCCGAAGATCACCTTTCATGCCGTCCTATGCTTCAATGTGTGCTGTCCAAAGATCACCTTTCATGCCGTCCTATGCTTCAATGTGTGCTGTCAGAAGATTTCCTTTCTTCCCACTCTACGCTTCAATGTGTGCTGTCAGAAGATCACCTTTCATGCCGTCCTATGCTTTAATGTGTGCTGTCAGAAGGTTACCTTTCATGCCGTAATATGCTTCAATGTCTGCTGTCAGAAGATCACTTTTCATGCCGTCCTATGCTTCAATGTGTGCTGTCAGAAGATCACCTTTCTTCCCACTCTACGCTTCAATGTGTGCTGTCAGAAGATCACCTTTCATGCCGTCCTATGCTTCAATGTGTGCTGTCAGAAGATCACCTTTCATGCCGTCCTATGCTTCAATGTGTGCTGTCAGAAGATCACCTTTTTCCCCACTCTATGCTTCAATGTGTGCTGTCAGAAGATCACCTTTCATGCCGTCCTATTCTTCAATGTGTGCTGTCCGAAGATCACCTTTCATGCCGTCCTATGCTTCAATGTGTGCTGTCAGAAGATCACCTTTCATGCCGTCCTATGCTTCAATGTGTGCTGTCAGAAGATCACCATTCATGCCGTCCTATGCTTCAATGTGTGCTGTCAGAAGGTTACCTTTCATGCCGTCCTATGCTTCAATGTCTGCTGTCAGAAGGTTACCTTTCATGCCGTCCTATGCTTCAATGTCTGCTGTCAGAAGATCACCTTTCATGCCGTCCTATGCTTCAATGTCTGCTGCCAGAAGATCACCTTTCATGCCGTCCTATGCTTCAATGTCTGCTGTCAGAAGATCACCTTTCATGCCGTCCTATGCTTCAATGTCTGCTGTCAGAAGATCACCTTTCATGCCGTCCTATGCTTCAATGTCTGCTGTCAGAAGATCACCTTTTATGCCGTCCTATGCTTCAATGTGTGCTGTCAGAAGATCACCTTTCATGCCGTAGTATGCTTCAATGTGTGCTGTCAGAAGATCACCTTTCATGCCGTCCTATGCTTCAATGTGTGCTATCAGAAGATCACCTTTTATGCCGTCCTATTCTTCAATGTCTGCTGTCAGAAGATCACCTTTCATGCCGTACTATGCTTCAATGTCTGCTGTCAGAAGATCACCTTTCATGCCGTCCTATGCTTCAATGTCTGCTGTCAGAAGATCACCTTTCATGCCGTCCTATGCTTCAATGTCTGCTGTCAGAAGATCACCTTTTATGCCGTCCTATGCTTCAATGTCTGCTGTCAGAAGTTCACCTTTCATGCCGTCCTATGCTTCAATGTCTGCTGTCAGAAGATCACCTTTCATGCCGTCCTATGCTTCAATGTCTGCTGTCAGAAGATCACCTTTCATGCCGTCCTATGCTTCAGTGTGTGCTGTCAGAAGATCACCTTTCATGCCGTCTTATGCTTCAATGTGTGCTGTCAGAAGATCATCTTTCATGCCGTCCTATGCTTCAATGTGTGCTGTCAGAAGATCACCTTTCATGCCGTCCTATGCTTCAATGTCTGCTGTCAGAAGATCACCTTTCATGCCGTCCTACGCTTCAATGTCTGCTGTCAGAAGATCACCTTTCATGCCGTCCTATGCTTCAATGTCTGCTGTTAGAAGATCACCTTTCATGCCGTCCTATGCTTCAATGTCTGCTGTCAGAAGATCACCTTTCATGCCGTCCTATGCTTTAGTGTGTGCTGTCAGAAGATCACCTTTCATGCCGTCCTATGCTTCAATGTGTGCTGTCAGAAGATCATCTTTCATGCCGTCCTATGCTTCAATGTGTGCTGTCAGAAGATCATCTTTCATGCCGTCCTATGCTTCAATGTGTGCTGTCAGAAGATCACCTTTCATGCCGTCCTATGCTTCAATGTCTGCTGTCAGAAGATCACCTTTCATGCCGTCCTACGCTTCAATGTCTGCTGTCAGAAGATCACCTTTCATGCCGTCCTATGCTTCAATGTCTGCTGTCAGAAGATCACCTTTCATGCCGTCCTATGCTTCAATGTGTGCTGTGAGAAGATCACCTTTCTTCCCACTCTACGCTTCAATGTGTGCTGTCAGAAGATCACCTTTCATGCCGTCCTATGCTTCAATGTCTGCTGTCAGAAGATCACCTTTCATGCCGTCCTATGCTTCAATGTCTACTGTCAGAAGATCACCTTTCATGCCGTCCTATGCTTCAATGTCTGCTGTCAGAAGATCACCTTTTATGCCGTCCTATGCTTGAATGTCTGCTGTCAGAAGATCACCTTTCATGCCGTCCTATGCTTCAATGTCTGCTGTCAGAAGATCACCTTTCATGCCGTCCTACGCTTCAATGTCTGCTGTCAGAAGATCACCTTTCATGCCGTCCTACGCTTCAATGTCTGCTGTCAGAAGATCACCTTTCATGCCGTCCTATGCTTCAATGTCTGCTGTCAGAAGATCACCTTTCATGCCGTCCTATGCTTCAATGTCTGCTGTCAGAAGATCACCTTTCATGCCGTCCTATGCTTCAATGTCTGCTGTCAGAAGATCACCTTTCATGCCGTCCTATGCTTCAATGTGTGATGTCAGAAGATCACCTTTCATGCCGTAGTATGCTTCAATGTGTGCTGTCAGAAGATCACCTTTCATGCCGTCCTATGCTTCAATGTGTGCTGTGAGAAGATCACCTTTCATGCCGTCCTATGCTTCAATGTCTGCTGTCAGAAGATCACCTTTCATGCCGTCCTATGCTTCAATGTCTGCTGTCAGAAGATCACCTTTCATGCCGTCCTATGCTTCAATGTCTGCTGTCAGAAGATCACCTTTCATGCCGTCCTATGCTTCAATGTCTGCTGTCAGAAGATCACCTTTCATGCCGCCCTATGCTTCAATGTCTGCTGTCAGAAGATCACCTTTCATGCCGTCCTATGCTTCAATGTCTGCTGTCAGAAGATCACCTTTCATGCCGTCCTATGCTTCAATGTCTGCTGTCAGAAGATCACCTTTCATGCCGTCCTATGCTTCAATGTCTGCTGTCAGAAGATCACCTTTCATGCCGTCCTATGCTTCAATGTGTGATGTCAGAAGATCACCTTTCATGCCGTAGTATGCTTCAATGTGTGCTGTCAGAAGATCACCTTTCATGCCGTCCTATGCTTCAATGTGTGCTGTCAGAAGATCACCTTTCATGCCGTCCTATGCTTCAATGTCTGCTGTCAGAAGATCACCTTTCATGCCGTCCTATGCTTCAATGCCTGCTGTCAGAAGATCACCTTTCATGCCGTCCTATGCTTCAATGTCTGCTGTCAGAAGATCACCTTTCATGCCGTCCTATGCTTCAATGTCTGCTGTCAGAAGATCACCTTTCATGCCGCCCTATGCTTCAATGTCTGCTGTCAGAAGATCACCTTTCATGCCGTCCTATGCTTCAATGTCTGCTGTCAGAAGATCACCTTTCATGCCGTCCTATGCTTCAATGTCTGCTGTCAGAAGATCACCTTTCATGCCGTCCTTTGCTTCAATGAAAGAAAAATGGAGACAGAAAAACAAATGAGCAAATGTGACAAGAAGAATGAAGGAAGACATGCATTTATTGGATAATTGTTATGCTATATTTGGACATTGAGTAGCACAGTTGTAGAATGTTCACTTTTCACTGTGAAGACAGCGAGTTCAATCCCCATTATCAACTCAGCCGTACAAGGTTAAGTATTCTGGTTTACTTTTAAGGAAGGAAAGACAGTGAGAAAGGGAACCCCCTACCCCCACTGAATTAAAAAACAGCCTATGTCTAGTACGGTATAGCCCCTGATACTTAACCGCTCATAATAGTAGCTTGGAAGTCAGGAGTCATCGGGGTCTGGTGAAAGATTGATCAAGGTGGGAGAGAGGAGTAATCGGGGTCAGATGAAACATATTGATCAAGACTCTTGACATTGTTCGCGCTCCTTGAAACATTCCGAATCTGGCCAACAAGGTGGGGATCAACATTGTAATCAAAATAGTGGTGAGCTTACTCAAGAACTTCACATTGCACTACAGCCTGCAGACCCAGATTCACCTTCTCAAGCATACCTCCGGGTGCAAGAAAAGCCCTTGTAACCCGCTTACCAAAGAAACATCAAAAGTTAACACAGCACAAGCAACTTTAGACAACAGCGACACACGATTAATTACTGTTTCAGAAAAAAGGTTTTATACCCATCTTCTATTTCAATAAATTAACAACAACTCAGGACAATGGTTGAACAAGGCAGTGCTTCTCAATGTCAAAAATATATGGAAATAGGAAGCAAGTACCCTAGCCAAAGAGGGAGAAGGTAAACCCTAAACTGAAGACAAAGCAACATTTGGAAAAGTAAGGACAATCATAAGAAGCAGCACATGAGAAAAATGGCACAGAGAAGAGTCTAGGAAACAACATAAAAGCCGATAGAGACGCCCAAAACAAATGGTCTTGCAGAAGGTAGTGTACTGGCATTAATGTTATTCAACACATACAACAATGACCAACCGACGAATACAGGGACTATGCGGTTCATATATGCCGACGACACGACAGTCGCCGCACAAGGAACAAGTATCGAGGCGGTTGATTACAAGCTCACCAACTCCCTTGAAGAAGTAGGGAGGTTGTACCATGAAAACCTCCTTACACCAAACACAATAAAAAAACCAAGTAGGCGTCTTCCATCTGAGATCGAGAGAGGCCAACATGAAAATAACAATCCCATGGCAAGGACACCAGCTGGTATACTGCACAGCTCCCATCTACCTGGGTGTCAAGCTAGACCGCACATTGCCAAGAAACCAAAGGGAAAGTTTGTGCAAGGAATAATATCATCGGCACAATTTACCGGTACAACATGGGAAGCACAGTCATCTGCACATCGGCACTTGCCCTGTGTTTTTCCACAGCGGAATAGCGGCAGCAGTTTTGGAAGATCCCCACACGTGACAGCATGTCGGTACTGCCATCAACGCGACAGCCCGGATTGTGACTGCGTGCCTAAAACCGACAATTATTGAAACATATACCCCATACTTGGTATAGCACCCCATGGGGCAGAAGAAGCGTTGCAGCAGAAGTCGAGAGAGACAAACTATGGCCCTGGACAAAAAGACCAACGATCTAAGACACCAAATGTATGGGCACAAATTGCAGAATATGAGACTTAAATATAGACGGAGTTTCCTCCACAAAACACAACATCTCAAAGGAAGACATGGAAAGCGTCGCATTCAAAGATGGCGCGACAAACAACAGATCCCATTGTTAAAGCTGAAGGAGGAGGCTGCAACAGGAGCACACCTACCCTATCCAATATGGAGAACCTTAAATAGACTTCAGTCTGAGGTGACCCGATGCAGACAAAAACCTGATAAGATGGGGATACGGGGACAACGACACTTGCAAATGCGGTGCTGTAAAGGACTAAGAACACCCCAAATCTACGGCACGAATGTACGAGGGAAAGATCTGTTCGAGAGAAACGACATGGCAGTCAGAGTCGCTGAACGCTGGGCCTCTGCCATATGAGATGGTACAATGGACACGGAAAGTAAGTAGTAAGTACCAAGCGTCTAAGATAACAGACACTGACTACTTCTTCTAATGAACAAATAAAGTGATGATATTCAGACTGTAAATCAGCGGCAAAAATACAGATCAGTGAATGAGCTGAGTGCAGCCATGAACTCATAGCTGACTGCTTTCATCAGTGTTAGCTAATCAGAGCTGATCAAGACTCTATTCCGTCGACTCCATGATAGGATCAGTGTGACAACAGGGTTCTTTCCAATCCTGCTGTATGAAAAACAATCAGGAAGACTAAACAAAACATTACCACAAAGTTCTGTTTCACTTTTGCAATGGGTTTTTTTTCAGGTCATAGTGCATGATGACGAACGAATCCTGAGACAGACAGCAATGTTTATGAGGGAAATGAATGTGGTTATTTGAGAAGAACCAACAGAGAAGGAGACAATGAATGAGAAAAAGATATTTGTTTTAACAATAATAGTTAGTAAATGGCTATGAACACAGAACAATGACATATACATACTGATTATTTCACAGATGATGTTTGTTTCAAAATGTGACAATCATGAGGTGAGCGTAGATAATGATGATATAATCCCTTTAGCTGTGAGAAGATATTTCCTGACAGGTGAATGTCCCCAGACAACATCACATCTTCCTCAATTGTTATCTGTTGTGGTAGAGTCAAAATGATTACGAAAGGGGGAGGGAGAAAATGGATGCAATGCGGATAATTAATGTCTTATTTCACATCTCTTTAGCCTGATCCCACATAATATCAATGTCCATCTCTTCGTTTTCGCATATCTGTTGTAGCACTTGGTATCTCTTATTAAGTGTTATGCTAAATTATGTCTTATTCTCCGTCTGTTGTAAGAAGTATACGTTATGTCTTGTTCTCCGTCTGTTGTAAGAAGTATACGTTATGTCTTGTTCTCCGTCTGTTGTAAGAAGTATAATTATATCTTCTTCTCCGTCTGTTGTAAGAAGTATACGTTATGTCTTGTTCTCCGTCTGTTGTAAGAAGTATACGTTATGTCTTGTTCTCCGTCTGTTGTAAGAAGTTTACGTTATGTCTTGTTCTCCGTCTGTTGTAAGAAGTATAATTATATCTTC
Organism: Ariolimax columbianus; assembly: GCA_036924085.1. Lineage (NCBI taxonomy): Eukaryota > Metazoa > Mollusca > Gastropoda > Stylommatophora > Arionidae > Ariolimax > Ariolimax columbianus. The sequence goes on along the minus strand of JAVGWX010000004.1, from coordinate 110,526,418 downwards.
TTCTCCGTCTGTTGTAAGAAGTTTACGTTATGTCTTGTTCTCCGTCTGTTGTAAGAAGCATACGTTATGTCTTGTTCTCCTTGCGCCTTGTACTAGGTACCGTTTAGTTTGAGCTGCAAGATCCCTGGCAACATGTGGTGGTCTGACGCTGCTTTTGCGCCTTACTTTGCTCTTACATCTTGTAGTGTACTTCTGAGCGCTTGGCTGATACAGATGTGATCAATCCGATTTTCCGTCACGTGATCTGGAGATCTCCATGTGACCTTATGTACATTCTAGTGTTGAAACATGCTTCCTCCAATTATCATGTTGTGTAGCGTACAAAGATATGCAAACATTTCTCAATTTTGGTTCATTTATCCCATTCCTTGACTTCTCATAATCTGTTTGTAACCATTGAAGTCTGCCATTAATATTAAGAGATCTTTCTTTTTCTGCGCGTCAAGGACCTCTTCCAGTTCGTTGTAAAACGCTTGCTTCTTATCATCTTCCGCCTCGTCAGTTGGGGTATAGCACTGAATGATGTTGGTATTGGTGTTTTTGTTGCTAGTTCTAAAGTTTGTGCTCATGGTTCGATTGGTAATCGCCCTCTACTTTATGAGAGCCTGTTGTGCTTCTCTGGATAGCATCATTGACACTCCCTCTGTACATTGGGCATCAGTTCCATCGTTTCCAGAACACATGATCCTTTCCCCAGTAGTCAGTCTCATCTTTCCTGATTGTGTCGACCTTGTTTCGCACAGTCCTAGACCTGCCAGTTTGTAATTTCTCATCTCTTTAGCTATATGTGCTGTTTTACGTGCCTGTTACATTGTTTTAACATTCCATGTCGCTACAATGGTTTTCTTTAATGTATTTCTTTAAGGTATTCAGAAGGGCAGTCAACGGTGGAGCTTCCTTGCGGCTTTCACTTAATTATGTCATTCTTCACGTTTTCAAAAGTCCTACCTTCTCAAGGCCGTTTGCTTTTGTTTTATTGTCAATGTTGTCATTAGCGACTGTTTAAAAAAAAAAATATTTGAGTCGGCCTTAACCATACCTATTATACTCTAGGTAAGTTGTTCATGTTATATCTATTCCCTCCCCCATGGCCTATCCGACTTTTGTGACCCTTCTGGAAGCTTTCTTTTCCGCTGGCTGAGCTGCTAGAATCATTGAGACATACAAGCTCCCTTACAATTTCAAGGTAACGGACTCGAGGGAGTTACATATTGCAACATTAAGAATATGTTGACAGCAACAAAACAGATCATGTCTAACAGTCACACAAGGCACCAACTAAGACAAATGTTAGCCTAATGGCTACAGAGAATCCTTCTCAAGGCTACGCACCGTCCTTCTGAGTGTTAAATAGAGTCAGTATCATGGCTACATTAATCATTCTCTGAGCTAGCAGCAGTTCTTTGACATCAGTGCATACAGTCCTTCTTAATGTTAGTCATCAGGGTTTCATGCAACTTTTCTAATAGTCTATGTTAGCTCTCAGAGCTACATACATCCTTTTTAATCATTAGTTATCAGCTCTACGTACATAAGTTATAATCATTAGTTCTCAGCACTACAGACATCCGTTTTAATCATTAGTTCTCAGCACTACAGACATCTGTTTTAATCATTAATTCTCAGCACTACAGACAGCCATTTTAATCAGTAGTTCTCAGCGCTACGCACAGCAGTTTTAATCATTAGTTCTCAAGTGCTAGAGACAGCCCTTCTCAGAGTTCTCAGCACTAGAGACAGCCGTTACCTGTGTTAGTTCTTAGCACCAGAGACAGCCCTTTTCAGCATTAGTTTTCAGCACTACAGACAACCTTTCTCAGCATTAGTTCTCATCACTACAGACAGCCCTTCTCAGCCTTAGTTCTCATCACTACAGACAACCTTTCTCAACATTAGTTTTCAGCACTACAGACATCCCTTCTCAGCATTAGTTCTCATCACTACAGACATCCCTTCTCAGCATTAGTTCTCATCACTAGACAGCCCTTTTCGGCATTAGTTCTCAGCACTACAGACAACCATTTCCAATGTTAGTTCTCAGCACTAGACAGCCCTTCACACCATTAGTTCTTAGCATTTCAGGCAGCCCTTCTCAGCATTATTTCTTAGCATTGCAGACATCCCACCTGTGTTAGTTCCCAGCACTACAGACAGCCCTTCTTTGTGTTAGTTCTCAGCATAGCAGACATCTCTTCACAGCATTAGTTCTCAGCACTTCAGACATCCCTTCTCAGCATTAGTTCTCAGCACGTCAGACATCCCTTCTCAGCATTAGTTCTCAGCACATCAGGCAGCCCTTCTTAGCATTAGTTCTCAGAACTATAGACAACCCTTCTCAGAGCTACAGAGACTTTCTCAGACTAAAAGAAATTAATTCTCAGAACTACAAACACATCAGTGTCACAAACAGTACTTCTCGGGGCTACAAAACATCCCTTCTTAAGCTAAGAAGTCCTTAGGGTGAAAAACAAAGCTATAGTCGGCCAAATAACCCTTCTCAGGGCTATATACTTTCTGCTCATGACTACAAACCACCTTCAGAGCTAAAAACAGCCCAGCACAGGGTTATATACAACCCTTCTCTAGGTTAAAGAAGTGTGTGACGAACACAGCAAAACTCTATATAACAGCAGGTTCACATTACAAATACATTCACACACAACTCAATATAACCAGGTTTTTCTATCACAAAATGGTTCGGACACCTAACAATAATTCAACCAAAGTTACCAGCTGCTCGTATTTACAACACAGACATCAGGGTTACAGAGCAAGAGACAGACCACGAAAAAGATGTATAGCAGGTGTCAGTGAGACCACTGAAGAAACAGAATGACAACAAGGGAATTGAGTGGTCTCGAGGTAAGGTATCCGCCTTGGATATCAGAGGTCGCATGTTCAAATCACGGTTGAGAACAAGATTTTTGTCACGTGGATCTTCTAGTAAACATTCCCCTGATCTCTGGGTGGTGAGATCCGACTCCCGTGTTCAGTGTAGAGCATGCTAAAAATTTCTTGGCAGTTGGAAATCGGAAAGAGTAGGCTTAACGGCTGCTGCCTGAACCAAATTCAAAATCTACTAAAGTTATTTGTACCTTAGGTCTTAACAAACCCATTTGTACCCCAGGTGGTTTGTTAAGAGCTTCTATAGATGGCACCTAACTGGCTGTGGGTCTACTTAGCTCTAGTGTTTCAGTCTATTAAGATGTACTGGCATATTGTTAAAAACCACCCTCCAAGAAACTGGTTGTATACTGACTCTGTACAGCAATTTCAGAGCGGAAGCACTGAGGGTGGCAGTGGAAGAAATGGTGATAGGTAAAAGGAATGAAAGCCATATAGTCCTGCTTACAGATGCTGTGGCCGTAGTCAAAGCACTAAAAAGCCAGAAAAATACTGAACTTAATGATTTAAGAGCAGTACTATGTCAACTATGCCAGCAGTCCGCACCAAAAAGGGTAGTGGTGCAGTGGGTTCCATCCCACTGCAACATCCAAGGCAATGTGGAGGCAGACAGACTGGCAAAAGAAGGTGCAAAACTACCACAACCAGATACTAGTATGACATACGAAGAGTCAAAACGGCTTATTAGAGCTAGATACATGACCAAATGGGAAACCGAACATACTGGATACACAAAAAACGATGCCTATTACCAGTTGAACAGAAGAGAGCAGGTCGTGGTCTTCAGACTTCACACTGGCCACAATAGACTGAGGTACCACCTATTCAACAAATTGAAGATAGGTGGTACTGACGAATGCCCGTGTGGTAGCGGGAAAATGACCGTTGAGCATTTGCTGCAAAACTGCCCGACATACGAGGCTCAGAGAGAGCAGATGTGGCCATCACCAGTGGCAACACTAGACAAGCTCTATGGCAGTGTCGACAGCCTCAGGATGACATCTGCTTTTTTCTAAAAAATAATGGTTGCTGTCTGACTGCGTACGATGAAGAAGATTGTACAGTCTTCTAAACCAGTATAAAGTTGTTAAGTTAAGTAAGTTAAAGTTGGCACACAAGAGAAAAATGACACCTCACCACGTCATCTAACGACACAAGTGGATAGAAGATGATGATGATAATGAATGATTGACCTGGTCACCACCTCAGCAAAAGCAAACACATGAATTTCATACACATACTAAAAGAAACACTGATTTGAATATATGAAAAATCGCATTTCTTTATCAGGAGTTTTAATTGTCAAAGTTTCCCATTATAGGGTGAACAAACAACATACAGTGCTCAGATCCTATTGGCTACATGATTCTGAATAAATGGTAAACAAATTAACTATACATTATAAAAACTGTCACAGAAACATGAAGCCCTAATATGGATTGTTAAATCCGAAATAGCAGTGAATATTCTATTTTACATGTAATCTATTTGACTTATTGATTTGTGTATTGTATACTTGACTTATTTCTAATGGTCCCCTTTGGAACATAGGGCTACAGCAGATGCTTACAACTGGTACCTGAACATCTGAGTAGAGTATTGGTACAGCATCCACTTTTCATGGCATTGGGAACAGGGTTCAGTCCAGTTACCGACATGCTCCAATTGAACAGTTTTAAATATGTACCTGGCTTACTCTTAGCCAAGGAATGACAGCAGTGAGGAAGGAAACATTCAAACTATCCCCCACACAAAACAAATATGAGGTCTAGTGCAACAAAGTCTCTAACACTTCATCCCTGATAGTAGTGTCTGGACTACCTTTACACTTGACTCAATCACTACCCTCTCCTTGGAGTACAGTTGCAACAGATACTCTCCACCGATTCCTATTTTGGATCATCTTCGCCAGCTCTCACTATGAAACTACAGTTGCTGTAGCTTCCTATTTGGCTCTAATCCCCTGTGTATTCTTTATTTTTGGTTTCTCCCTACTGCTCTCTTCAGATATGGAAACTACCTTTCCTTTTAACAAAATGAGTAGCACATGTATGTAATACTTACCTACATAACTTTTCCGTCCACGTGTGCATTTCAGTGTCATCTTAGTCTTAGTCGACCTGGACTTCTACATGGGCAGATGCCCCTATGCAGGTCCCAGGTCTGGCATGAGCTGGATATAGTTGGAGGAGGATTTTCTGTTTAGAGGGCTAGGCTTGAGCAGCTTATTACTCTCCTTCAGAGGGTGGTTAACTGATGTGCAAGTCCATCTTAATAGACTTAAACACTAGAGCAAAGTAGACCTGCAGCCTGTTAAGCGCCATCTATGTTGCTCTTAACAAACCACCTAACCATGGCCGGTGTTATACAATGTCACACAGTTAATTGCCTCTTTAGACATGCTCTCTGTGGAGCAATTCTTGTCCTTGTTCCTACACAAAGACCGCAGCAGACCACTAAAGACCATTCAGTGTCATGGGAGCATAATTTAATGTTCTTAGACCAAGTGTGGGGCGGCGGTTGTTGCAAGTCTGTGTTGTAGAATTTCTCTTACGTCATCTACCCATTAGGCCTTGCAAGCGTGATATTCTTCCATTGTAAGCGCACATTAGCAGTTGATCACTTTGCATTCCTATGAAATGATCGACCATCATATTTTCTGACTGGATATATTCAGCACAAGCAATAGCTCTTGCCATATTTATAATGCAGGAAACAAAAAATCTTGGGTGTGAGGACGCCTAATATTTCAGGATTAGTGTCATATTTACTAGCACATTATCCTTCATCACTCCATATTTTACCTGGCTCTTATATCGTGAATAAAATTGTCACCCCCTGTTATAATCTCTAATGTCTGATTAGTGTAGTGGTAGAGACCTTGCTTTTCAAGGCAAAGAAACAGAGTTCAGCACTCTCTCTACCGAGGGTCATTTGTAAATGGGTACCCGACCTATAGTTATCCAAAGAAAGGCAGCATGAAAGGTACTGGGCACTCCACCTCCCACAAGCAGTGGCTTAGTGCAATGAAGTCTCTAACACTTCATCCTCGACGGCAGTTTCTACTGTGGAACTTGCTTTGGTTCTAAATGTCAACATTTCTTATTCGATCTCACCACTGCTGGCTTGTGCCTTCAATAAGGACTAACTTTGACACTGGTTGTACAAAGGTGGCATAAGATACTGTGAGTGGCACAGCAAGCAGTACACTATGAAAACACTAAAACAGGTAATTATGAGATTCAAAAGGGACAGCCATCATGGAGACTGAATCATATTTTGTTTATTCCCAGTTCTCATGAGCATGTACAATTGGTTTATGTATGAGGGAGTAGAGGGAGACCTCCGTGTGGTATGGAAATGAGAATATAAGACCACTACAACACTGAGAGCATGACATAAAAGGTGGCCGGCATTACGGTAGAATCTCTCTAGGGTTGAGGACTTTGGCCAATGTTCTAGAAAACCTTATCATATCCACTTACCAAAATCCTGCAAAGTGTGAAGTAGCCTACTTGGACTGAACTAACGCTCTAAATGAATGATAATGAGATTAAAAAGTGCATGTCTTGTTTTATATAGGATCAGAAGAAGAAATAAGACCTTCAATCAGATCTCCATAGAAAATGAAATTGACAGGCTTGTGGCCACAACAGAGTTAGTACAACTAATGAAAACTGTCTTTGATAAAGAACCATATCTTAAAACATGACCTTGTTGTCCTGTCTAGCACTGCAACAGATGGGACAGCTTCTGCTGCCTCAGACCCCAACTACTGAAAACACCTTTAATAGCCCACCTAGGGAATCAGGATGCTGAGCAGCGCATGAGCTGCAGTGGTCAGTGACCCATAGCTGACTGCTAGCATCAGGGCCAGCGAAACAGAGCTACCAAGACCCTTCTACACCTCCACGCGGTGATCCTGGATAACAGGCTGCAGCAGGACAGACTGGCTAAGGACAAGGGATCAAAGAAGGAATGCTAGCCTGGTACTAAAAAAATGCTTGCTGAAGTCAGATGTGTTGGACCGAAAGGTGCAAATATCGCAGCCAAGCTGTAAACTGCGACAACGCATTCCGTTCTTTGGACTACATTCTGCTACTTAAGCCCTTTTAGGGTTTGGTAGCGGAAGACAGAACAAACAAAGCCAAGCCAAGCAAATAGCACACCTGAACAACTGATTAGAACTGCAGTTTCCCAGTAAGGCATCAAAATCACTAAGTGTTACCACTCAGTGATAAATGGAGTAAATCAATTTATTAAGTAAACAAAATAACCAAATTGTTAAAAAAATGAATAAATTATGAAATTATAGATATAAGCATTTGCCAATAACTCATATAAAATGCACACATTCACATACTAAAGTTCATTCAAGTGGTACACTGGTTGAAAAGAATATGATTGATGTAACATTCCATGTATGTCACAAGAGGCAACTAAAGATGGCTGTGCAAGCTCATTGTATTAAACCATTACTATTAAATCATTACTAGTAATGATCGGATACAGGATAGTCAATCAATCATCCTACTGAAGTTCCATCAACTACTTAAATTGATTTATCTTTATTCTTTCTTGATTTCTTTCGTCGATGACTGAAAAAGTAGTCAATAACCATCACACCTGATGGTGTCTTTAATGACAGCAACAAACTCCCTTCACTTCGACCGGTTTGCGGTCATCTTTCATTGTGCACCAGCTTTGCTTCATGATGTTTATGTAGACTTCTATCGATATTTGACAAGAAGTTTTGGGTCAGCATGTCTGTATTCTTCCTTCTGGGTCCATAGCTTTGCAATGCTGATATCAGGGTCACATCCAAGTGCATGGCCTGTCTGAATCCATTGTCAACCAGTTATAATAGTTTGCATATTCTCCTAAGCTGTCCAAAATTAATTTTTGTTTTAAAACAACAAAATTGAGCCATAAAATATTTCATCATAAAAGTATTTGTATAGCAAACATGCCCGAATGAACAACATATTAAACAAATCCAGAAAACAATACCTATCATTTGGCTAGCAGCAATAAGGAATAAAATGTCCACATTTTTTTGTACCCAATTCATTTAGTCACTCCTCTACTGCCAAGGGTGTTGAGGTCTTTGTATATACTTGCAATCAAGTGTGCAAACAAGCAGATGATTGCCCTGTTGTGTCTATGCATGATGCAGGGGCTGCCACCTTTATGATCTTCTTGCAGGCCACTATTCTGTAAGAATTTAGTTACCTTTAGAATTTGTTCCTCGACAACGGCTAACAGCCTGCTCTTTTCAATTTTCACCTGTCAAAGGTTCTTTTACGTACACAGAGTCTACACAGGACCTCAGAGTTTATCATTCATCTCCAATAAGACTAGGCACCAGCTCACCTCTAAAAAAAAACCAGGAGAGGCTTGAAACGTGTGATTTTAACACACCATCAATTCATGCTTTCTGGTTGGTTTCTTAAGAGGCAATCACAGCAACTTTGCGTACTCTGGGAAAACGTATGCACAAAACAGCAGACAAAGAAGTGAAGCAATAAGCACTCAGAAATCAAACCTCAATACTTCAGGTAGTATAAGTACATCACAAGAAATTAGAACATTAAAAGATTCAACCAAAAAGGAACACCCCATAAATATCCTACTGCTGATCTAGCCTTTCTCATTCGCTACCTGAAACTTTGGATTTATAGGCCTAGTTCAATGCAGACTTGTGTTTAGACTATACAACTACCTAAACTTCCTATCTTGCAGCAAAGATCATATATGGGTTGTTATACTTGGTATTTTTTCGACAGTTGACTTGATAGGGAAAGTCAAGACTAGATAACAGAAATCATCTGCTTAGACTTATCATTTGTCGCCACTTCTTAAGCATCCGAACATCAACTGGCAACAAAGCAACAGTTGATACTTTCTGACTTTGTACTACCAGTACCAAGCTTGGTCCTTGTCCAAAGTACATGAAAGTAGAATTTCTACATGTGAAATGAAGTATTTGAGAACTGTCATTGGTGTCAGCAGAAAAAAATAAATTTCAGAATGAGAACATTCACAATATGGTTGGAACTACCTTTGTGCTGAGTACATTTCCAGACACAAGGTACAAAGGTTCGGTTATCTCATGTGAATGCACCTAGGTCAATTTCCACTGATGGATTCAATGCAAGGAAATCTGGCTAGAGGGCATAAAGGAGGCTGTGTGGCAGATGCATAGATGACATAAGAGCAACCCTGCATCGACACAGACTTATGGCGACCAACGTAGCACTCTTGACCCTGGGCAGGCGACTTAAGCTCCTCCTGACATTCAATGGCGTAAGTGGACATAACATTCAACTAAAAGCTAACACGTGTCAGTGATGAACACAAATAATGAACAATGGCAGTTTCAAATTAGGAAATGTGATAATTATGAAAATATGGAAACTCAAGGCCAGCAAGTTGTAAAGAAAATTAACAGACTCTTGCAGGAGATTTGTATCATCAACACAATTACATCAATTTGTATCATCAACACAATTACAGAGTCTGAGAAATATATATTTACATTAAAATAATAACATGACATATCATGAACTTTGGAACATATCATCAATAGATTTGTATCAATCACTTTATCTGTAACTTATTTACATTTCCTTTCCATTCTGAAGCCGTTCTTATCTTTCTATCTCTGTGGAAATGAGTTATCCACTCTTTTATTCCTATATAATTTATGGAGTATTGTTTCTAGAGGTTCTGGCAAACCTAGAAGACTACTTCACACTGAAGCATTTTGTCTGGTGTGAAGGAAGAAGTGGGCATAGCCATCAGTAGAAGAGTCTACAATCCTTGAGAGGTTAAACCTTAATGATAGCCACATCTTTGATTACAGATAAAACTAGGGATACTTATGGTTCACTCTCCAACTAATCTTTAACTGTCAAACTAATTATCACTAGACCCTATTATGTATGTCTGTTAGAGTCTTTCTGATTTAGAAATTCATCTTCAAGCTTCTAAATTTCTTTGTTTACCTGCACTCTCTAAAAGCAGTAGAGTGACAGAACAGTTCAAACTCTGGTGTCTCATGACAAAAGTAATGAGTTTGCTACTTGGCCTCAGGATGTTACAGTCTACTAAGCAGCAAATTAGTAACTGACTTAGAGAAGGTAGGGCAGCGGAGAAGGTATCTAGTTTCACCCCGAGACATATTCTTTATTCCTCCTTACATTTAAATCGTAAAATTACTTCCTGGTAATAATGAAATAAAATCATAATTCCTCTCACAGTGTATTGCACAGTTTAGATTTTTTCTATAGGTACCTATATTTCTTTGTACTATATATCTTCATCAACTAAGAAGAAAAAAAAATTAATTTAACTATTGATAATTTGTTAACAGTTACAACTATATGTTCATATGAAAATATATTCTCATAATATCACAAATGTGCATGTTGAGATATTTGATTAATTTTGTTGTTGTTTTGTATTAGCCTTGTTTTTCTATTCCCCAAGGTGCACAACTATGGTTTTTATTTTGCGCCTGTCGGCCGAGTGCAGATTTTATGTAAGGGTCTGCTTCCTCCTGCATTTTCTAAGGGTTTGCTTCTCCGGGGTAACGGCCAGTGCTGTGATGGGGATCGAATCCAGCACCTTTGGGTTGTGAGCCGTGTCACTTAACCACTAGCCCACGCTGTCCCCATTTGATTAATATGTCAATGTGTTTTCTGATGGGAATATATGTAAAGTCAATCCTTAAGAACAGAAAAGTACAGAGCATGCATGTTCTGTTCCATAAGAAATTGACATCATTACTCTCTGGGCAGACTCATGGGTGCTCAGTACCTCTCAGCAAATGACGAAGGGTGTGGGTATTGACGGAAATCACATGCTAGAATCACATGATTTCAAAACATTGCAATCTATGCACTGCTGATTCATCTAATTCAGTGTCGTAGCCCACTGATTGTATACATATATATTTATATGCGTGTATATGTATATACAGTGGCGGCCTACAAGGTGAATGCATGAATGTACTGTGCAGTTTCCAAGAAATAAAATTAAATATTTTTTCCATACTCTTTTTTTCTCTCTCCATTCATTATAATTTAACAAAAACAGTTCATTCTATTCTAGAGGTTGCTGTCATGTTTATTAAGCTCCACTCAGCAAATGTTCAAACCTCTCACTCTGATCACTACCCTGATTTTTCATCATGCAGTATAAATCTATCAGCATATACCACAGCATAATTATCCCCAGCATTATTACTTACAATAAAATTAATGTAAAATGTGCTTATGTTTGTAGTTTTATCTGTAAGAACCACTCAAACATATGGTATGTTATGTTCAGCAGAACCACCATCACAGACGCTAGGCAGACCAACAGGTACTCAGTTACACTGACTGTATGTCCCTTTGTACAGTGCAAAATCTCAATAGAAATGAATGACAATTGGGCATGCGGTCGGCTACACCATCCTGTTGAAACTAAAAGCCACACAATAAAGAAAAGACAACCTCTACACACCATGGTGGAAGAGGAGCGACTTTGTCACCTCATAGATAACAATAAAAGAGTACAAAAAGACGAAACAGCACTTAACATGTTCTCCCTGCTAGTTAACGGTAAAGAGAAAAGTCAGAGTGGTATTGAAATTGATGTCATATCTTACATGTGATATCTTTCGTGTGAGCTCGCCATTAAGGATACTGCCTTGATATGACTTCTTAAAACACGACAAGGGAAAATGTGTTAAAAATTAAGGTAAGTTGGAATCACATTGATAAGCTACTCTAATTGTGGAGGAATCAGAATTTTAAAATGCAAAAACAAGTTTTCAGACTCATGGTGGACTTTTCATTGTTGTATGAAAGGTCTTATATATCCTTTCCTCTTCAATTAATTGTCCACTTGATACTACACTTCAGGCATGCTCTAGGAACAAACAGGTATTACATGAAATTATTTCACTATCACATCAACAAATATTTCATTTCACTTATATCATAACAAGAAGGTGTTATGTATAATATAAAGAGTCCTTGATACAGTGGACTTGTTATCCATCGGTTTTCTATATGATTTAATACTGTTATTTCTAGTATCCATCACTGGTGTTCTCATTTCTGTTATGTATATCAAGCCTTATATCAAATAGGCCAGATAAAGACAAGGCATGTAAATGACAGCTTACAGGGACTTCAAAGAATTTATTTACTTTGATTTCTAAAGTCATTAGAATACTAGCGGAATTGAGCAGTGGTATCTAATGTTGCACTAGTCTATTTTTAATCTATGTCACTGCACTCCAGGAAGACCCGTATATGCTCAGGCTCTTTCAAATGGCAAAGGCTGTGGATACTGAAGGTTCATGTAAATCCCTGACTGTACAGATATATGTCACGTTAAATGCCCCTTTAAGCCGAACACCATGAATAATTAAACAATTTTGCAACTTGTGGATTGCCAATTCATCAATTGCAGTGTTATCATCCAAGAGGTGGTCATTGATCAACTTAAAAATATCACCCTTATCCATATACAATGCCCCTAACACAGGTACTTTCAATGCTACTAACCCGAGTATAATCAGGACAATATGACCACTAGCCTAATGGTTTGTGACTTCTATGTCCACTATCCACTCATGCCATAGCCATACATTTTGTCTCATTGGAAGCAATGTAAGAATCTGACATAATGATGACACCCCCAAAAATAAGACAGCCACCTGAAGCTATTGCTTCATCTCCAAGAGGGTAAATTAACCAGTCTTTATCTGCAAAATGAGTTTAGTGCTTAAGTACAAGACTTACATAAAACAAATTATTCACCTGTGTGATCACATTAAACAAAGAGTGTGTCAACTGTATCCTTCAAAGCAGCTAAGAAAGCTATGCATATCTAAAAATCTTATCATGTCGAATAAACTGCTTCAGAAAACACAAATGCAATACAGCTACTGGTACAGCTATTTTGCAGGAGGTCTGCTGCAGTAAGTTTGCTCCAAAAGGGACAATAAAGAAACAAGAAATAGGGACTAGAAACAGAAGAAAAGATTATCATTACAACAACTGAGCAAAACACTGTATCTCTTATTATTTTAACTACTATATTTTTCAAGAAGGAATTATCTGTAGATATTCATGGCCTATTGTAATACAACCAGATCACAAAGAGTTAACATTATTCTCCATTGACTAATCCATTGGAAGCTGTCATATCTTTGTTACGTGTCTTGTTTGAGTTCGGATCAACCTTCTCTGCCTCTGAAGTTTTGCGTGACTTCTGGTTGAGGTAGGCTTCAGCCTTGTACATTGCCTCTGGGATGCTGTTGGAAGATTTGGTGGTGTGGTGAAACAGATGTTCTGGGTCAGTGACAGACCCAGCTGCAATTGCAACTATCCTCTGCAACAGGTCGTAGGCAATGGAGTCAGAAACAACTGAATCTTTTTTATATTCTGCGTGATTCAAAACAAATTTGCGCATCCACTTTGAGCTGGTTTCCAAAACTCCTGTTGGATAAAGATGAAATAGATGTGCTGAACAGGATGACAAAAATGATAATATTAACAGTAAAAAATGTTAACTGTAAAAAAACTGTTCTATGACTTCATCCCTATTGCTGGTGTAGTTGAGAGGTATTAAAGACTGACGACTAAAGGCCGTTTCACCACTACTGTCTTAACTTAAATTGATCTAACTTAACACCTTTATACTGGTTTAGAAGACTGCATACAAAGTTTCTTTTACTTCATTTTATCTAAAAATAACTACGAGCGTCCAATTTATTTTTTAATATATTAATTTACCCTACCTCCACTATTTCCTATGGCAATGCATTCTAAGCATTCACCACTCTCTGTGAAAAAAATATATGTCGCCATGTCACGAGCTAGCTATACCGTGCAGGAAATCCAATCCGATGTTCTCCTTGTCAGCAAATGTTAACAATAAACAGCAAAAATTTTGACATTAGCAAAAGCGTTGACATTAACAGCAAATATGTAAACATTAACAGCAAAAATGCTAACAATTACAGCAAAAAATTTGAAGCATCTATAAAAATTCAAGAACAACAAACATTTTCTGCTTCATCGATGACTCTTTATTTTTAAAAAAAGGACCTATTAACATGTTAAAGGGGCATGTAGATTCAATTAATATAATCAATTCTACAATATGGCTCTCGATACATGGCATCTAAATAAGGGTACAATAATTCAGAAGAGTTTCACAAACATCTCTCTCCATTGTACACTTCTTATCTTCTTCTTCATCGTACGCTGTTTACAGCGATATTTACGTTGCACTGTTTTATTTTGTTAAGCCTGTGGCTCAGTACATCCGATTTCAACAGGCGTTTCTGTAGGGTTGCTGTCCCCAGCCTATCTGCAAGGCAGCAGTTGTTTTTGGTCAGAGTTGTCTCTCTTTGGGAAGTTGTCTTGCAGGACTATCGAGTCTTCCCCACTCGTGTCTATAGGGTTTGGCAGTGATATGATATGATGGACTATGTACTAGTTGTACACTTCTTACAAGATATCAAAGATGGTTCACTAGACGGGTACTAGTCACTCACATCAGGTGCAACATAATGACTAATACTCCCATCTCACGTTCGTGCCATGCACCTTGAAACAGGTTGTTACAGAAACCTGACCAATGAGGTGATGATTGACACTGATTCCCATGCCATTGAGTCTATTGAATAGTGGAATATACATGCATTACAATACAGCCTAGAGGTCCCTAACTCTGACAAGTTAGCCATTTACACCTAGGTGAACTGAGTGTCTCATGAATAAGAGAAAATGTCCTATTTTGTCATGAGGGACAAATGCTGTAGTAGCTCTGTATTAAGTGTCACTTAATCAATCAGTTCAGGTCATCCCATAACCCATCAGGTCATTAGGGCACACATGAAGACCTGAAAATCCCACGCCAGCTCTCTCTGTCTGTCGCCGCCTGACGTATCTCACCGTGACGAAGGCCTGACCACTCAGCGATGTTGTCCACCCATCTCTTACTGGGACGTCCTCGCCCTCTCTTTCCCGGTACGGATCCAAAGAGTATCGAGTTGGGAATTCCGTTGGACCTCGCGACGTGCCCGCACCAGGCCATCTTTCGTCTTTTGATAGTTGTGAACAGATCTTCAAAAGGACCAATAGCGTCTTCAACTTTCTGACGGATGTCTACATTCGTGACACGATCCTTATATGTAACATTTAGGAGTTTTCTATAGCACCGCATTTCCATTGCACGTATTCTGCCCTGGATATCCGCTGTAATGGTCCAGGTCTCGCAGGCATACAGAAATATTGACCGCACCAAAGAGCGCAGTAGTCTGACTTTTATGCCGAGGGTGAGGCGCTTGTCTCGCCAAATAGGTTGCAGCCTAGTCAGCGCCGCTATTGTTTGTGCTATTCTGGCAATTACCTCTGGCTTCGAACCCTCTTCGCTGATCAACGATCCAAGATATTTGAAACGTTTCACCACCTCAAGTACCTGCCCATTTGCCTCTATGACAGATTGAAACCATGCGACGTTATTGGTCATGAGTTTTGTTTTATCAGCATTTATTTCCATACCAAAACTCAGGGCCGTTATATCCAATCTACCAATCAAGAAATGGTTAATCAGTCTGTTACTAACCTGATGCCCTCTGTCCAATCAGCATTAGATACTGTGTGATCGTACATCTGGAATCAACATCTATCTCCATACTGTCCATGTACAAGTGGATTAATGGCAGGAGTCCAGGGAATTCCCCCTATTAGGAAAAACAAAATATGAGATTTACTTCAACATGCAAGTACAAAAATGCTAAACAGAAGAATATATCAAATCCAGTAATGAAATCAGAGTCCAAATTACACTGGAAACAAAGAAACACTCCACCCTCAGCAGAACTTTATTTACCTTACTATTCTGTTCTATTATTACCCTATTTGTTTACCTTACTGTTTTGTTCTATGTTGAATTACTTTTGAAGTTTTCTCAAAAATTATTAATTCAGTGCAGCTGGTTTTCTTCTGATTGTTTTTGTTCTGTTACAGCCACTGGAACAACAAAATAAGTGAAGAAAATAGGGCTGGATTGGACATATGCTGTGAAATGCTCTGTCCAACATAGCAAGACAGGCTCTTACTTGGAATTCTCAAGGAAAAAGAAAGAGAGACAAGATCAAAAAATACATGGAGAAGAGAATACGAGAAGAAATAATATTAAATAATTACATCTAGAGAGAGGCAGAAAGAGTAGCCAAGGACTGTGTATACTGGAGAAATGTTGGCAATGGCATTTGTCCCAAGAGGAGTGATGGGATCTGATTGATTGTTCTGTCTGGTCTTTGATGAAGACATTGTTTGGTCGAAATGTCCGTAAACATTCATTTGTAAAACTGCATTTTAACTTTTATTTCTTAATCCCAGAGAGAGGAATCTGACCTCTTACCAGGCACATCAGCAAGGTAGTAGATTGACGAATGGTCTCTTAATTTATAGGTTAGCTGTGAATATTGAATAAGCAGCCATGGACCAAAACAGATCAGCCTCAAGACCATAGTCCCTCCACCATGCAGGGACAACATACTAAACATCTGTTTGTCTTAAAACCAGTCACAAGTAATACAAATTCTCAGGTAGAATAGGAAATACTATGTAATTAAGTACAATTTCTCTAAATAATTGTCTAAAGCACAGAAATAGTTTGACTAATTAGAAGATGTTACAAACAATCTTGCAATGAGAAGGATCATACTGATGTTTAATAAAACACTGATTAAAGATACTACTCAAGAACAGTTTTTCAACCTTTTCATCATGGTGTCTAAGGGAACCCATGAATAAAATTTTTTCTGCAGCTCAAATTATGTCATGGGCAAAAGATGCAGCAGTGAATAAACTGACAGCAGCCAGCAACTCATAGCTGACTGTTTGCATCAGGATCAGCAACCAATAGCTAGCTGCTGGCATCAATTTCAGCAATCTATAGCTGACCAAGACTCTATTCTGCCTCCAAATGGCAGTCCTGAAAATAAGGCCGCAACCATAGAGCATGAATGAGAGAATAGGGAAAAGGGAAGGCCATCCCCAAAATACAAAGTCAAAACCACAAATTTGTGGCTGAAAGGCACATATATCACAGCTTCACAACATCTGTGATCAGACACAACATCCTTTTCAGGACAAATGCTGAAGAAGAAGAAATTACATTAACATTGTCTGTTTCTTTGACTGATTGATTTCATTTAAAACACAACATCATTTATTGGCAATGAAGAACAGTAAAGCTAACTAAAAATCAAAGGTAAACACAATTAGAAAAGAAAATCAATCATCAAAATCTTTTCAGCTCCCTGTGAAGCACAGGTCTTCAACAAATGCACGCCAGGTCATCAAATGTCTGCCCATATCTACTGAAGTTTTTGTGGCTTAAAGTTTCTATAGGATGTGGTAGCCAGCCACATTCCCAATCCTCCTTAGCTGCCTATTATGACATGACATGTGTTACTAGACTTAGCTGCTCTCTTTTTTAGTTCCATTAAGACAGAATAGAGATTTTTAAATGTTATTTGGACACTGCCCCCAACTGTGAGCATTTCTAAACTGCTTTTATTTCATTCAGTCAAGATTTCTTGCAAAACCATTACAGATCATTCACGAAACACTAGTTGAAATACCTTGTTTAGAATGTACAAGAAATATGAACATATTTTATCATTTTGTTTATCAGAGTGGATTTGGAGGACAGCCCTATTGTAAATGGTCATGAAAGACTTAAAAATCATGTAAATCAGTGCTATCAATGTGAGAGTACATGCAGGAAGCAATGGTGTTCCTTTACTTCTATGGAAGTGATAAAGGAAAGATGATGATGTGTATCTCCAGGCGCCATATTTAGTAGGAATGGAAAGGAGTTGGACACCTTATTAAATGTGAGATCTTAAAACAGTCATCTAATGTTAGGAGTTATAGAAATCACAACAACATGCCAAAACAAATAATCTGGTCCAGGCTTCCTGCAGGGACGCTTATCGTTTACCACGCGCAAGCCGAGTCTGGCCGACTTACGTCATGTGAATCGTGCAGCGGAAGCCAAGTCTTGCCAATGTGTGTTGCCGTTCCACAGTAATCGGCCGTTCTAATCAAACTTAAATGAACAGCTACGTAGTAATAGTCTGAACAATACTGTTCTTTAATTGTAGAGAGTTCCATGTAGAGAGTAATGTATGGTTGGTTACCATCAATGGCAATAGTGGAATTTGTTTTAGGCCTTAAATGATTTCTTATGTTTTTCGCTTGGATTTGAAGATTAACCAATTTTTGAGAATGGGTGCATCAAGTTCAAGCAACGGATTTTTCTGAGGTAGATCTATTTAGATTGGTTATTTAGATACAATAATTACATTTATAGTTGAAGTGGCAGACATAGACATTATGGCAAACATTGGTAATCCGCTGTCTGCGATTATTTTGATTTTTGTCAACTGATGTACACTGCAAGCAGGAGTCTAAGTGTGCCGTTTTTTCAACACTATCACAGTGATTTTATTTTTAAGTTCAGAAACTAACACACACAACAAAAACACCAACAAATTCTTTATTAATTTATTTCTCTACTCATAAACAAATCATATCAATAGCCCGTCAAATAAAAATGATACAGGCTCTCAAAGTAGCAACAATAGTTAAACGACGTGACGTCATGTAAAATGATGCTGCAGCATTGGAAATTGCGTGAATTTTGTATGTAGAGTGGTAAAGGTTAACAGAAGTTAGATTCTCATTCCCCAGGAGAAGATTACAGGGCAGGAAGAAATAGCATTTCAAACAGGTAGCCACTATTTACACTATCATGTAAGGTCAACTGTCATATGGACCCATGAAATTGGTTTTGGAACACTCACTATTTATACTATCATGCGAGGTCAAGTGTCATATGGACCCATGAAATTGGTTTTGAAACATTCACTATTTACACTATTATGTGAGGTCAACTGTAGTATTGACCCATGAAATTGGTTTTGAAACATTCACTATTTACACTATTATGTCAGGTCAACTGTAGTATTGACCCATGAAATTGGTTTAGGAACATTCACTATTTACACTATCATGTCAGATCAACTGTAGTATTGACCTATGAAATTGGTTTTGGAACATTCACTATTTACACTATCATGTCAGGTCAACTGTAGTATTGACCCATGAAATTGGTTTTGGAACATTCACTATTTACACTATCATGTCAGGTCAACTGTAGTATTGACCCATGAAATTGGTTTTGGAACATTCACTATTTACACTATCATGTGAGGTCAACTGTAGTATTGACCCATGAAATTGGTTTTGGAACATTCACTATTTACACTATCATGTGAGGTCAACTGTAGTATTGACCCATGAAATTGGTTTTGAAACATTCACTATTTACACTATCATGTGAGGTCAACTGTAGTATTGACCCATGAAATTGGTTTTGAAACATTCACTATTTACACTATTATGTCAGGTCAACTGTAGTATTGACCCATGAAATTGGTTTAGGAACATTCACTATTTACACTATCATGTCAGATCAACTGTAGTATTGACCTATGAAATTGGTTTTGGAACATTCACTATTTACACTATCATGTCAGGTCAACTGTAGTATTGACCCATGAAATTGGTTTTGGAACATTCACTATTTACACTATCATGTCAGGTCAACTGTAGTATTGACCCATGAAATTGGTTTTGGAACATTCACTATTTACACTATCATGTCAGGTCAACTGTAGTATTGACCCATGAAATTGGTTTTGGAACATTCACTATTTACACTATCAGGTGAGGTCAACTGTAGTATTGACCCATGAAATTGGTTTTTGAACATTCACTATTTACACTATCATGTGAGGTCAACTGTAGTATTGACCCATGAAATTGGTTTTGGAACATTCACTATTTACACTATCATGTGAGGTCAACTGTAGTATTGACCCATGAAATTGGTTTTGGAACATTCACTATTTACACTATCATGTGAGGTCAACTGTAGTATTGACCCATGAAATTGGTTTTGGAACATTCACTATTTACACTATCATGTGAGGTCAACTGTAGTATTGACCCATGAAATTGGTTTTGGAACATTCACTATTTACACTATCATGTCAGGTCAACTGTAGTATTGACCTATGAAATTGGTTTTGGAACATTCACTATTTACACTATCATGTCAGGTCAACTGTAGTATTGACCTATGAAATTGGTTTTGGAACATTCACTATTTACACTATCATGTGAGGTCAACTGTAGTATTGACCCATGAAATTGGTTTTGGAACATTCACTATTTACACTATCATGTGAGGTCAACTGTAGTATTGACCCATGAAATTGGTTTTGGAACATTCACTATTTACACTATCATGTCAGGTCAACTGTAGTATTGACCCATGAAATTGGTTTTGGAACATTCACTATTTACACTATCATGTGAGGTCAACTGTAGTATTGACCCATGAAATTGGTTTTGGAACATTCACTATTTACACTATCATGTGAGGTCAACTGTAGTATTGACCCATGAAATTGGTTTTGGAACAGTTGCAGTCATTACTTACACTATCATGTAAAGTTATCTGTACTATGGATGGTTCAGTTGGGTTGTGCATGAGGTTGGCACCATATCATATCAAACAAAGCGTCACAAAAACCACATCTGAAAGAGAACATAACCACTCTGATGCAGGATTTCTGCAAGGAGAACAAGGGTTGTGCTAGCCCCATGCTGTAACTGGAGAGAAAGAAGAACAGATGATAGTGCTATGATATATTGGTATTATGCTTTGCTCTTCAATACAAGACAATGGGACAGATATAGGTGAAGAACAAATGATAGTGCTATGATATATTGGTATTATGCTTTGCTCTTCAATTCAAGACAATGGGACAGATATAGGTGAAGAACAAATGATAGTGCTATGATATATTGGTATTATGCTTTGCTCTTCAATTCAAGACAATGGGACAGATATAGGTGAAGAACAAATGATAGTGCTATGATATATTGGTATTATGCTTTGCTCTTCAATACAAGACAATGGGACAGATATAGGTGAAGAACAAATGCAGCATGTTTGAGATGTATGAAAATAGTCCAGAAAAGCAGGCGTGTAAAGCAGCTACAGAGGTCTCAAACTTTCAGGGGCTGGTTTTGATCTACAGTCTGGGTTCCAGGCAATATGAGAACTAACATTCTAGCCATGCAAGAACATATTTTTTCACCTGTTGGATGACGACACTGCAATTGATGAATCAGGAATAGATGAATCAGCAATTCAAAGACCACAGAAATTGTTAATCAAATGAGGGTCAAGTTGAGTGGGGGCACATAAGAGGAGAGAGCAGGAATGTGTGTTCAATCAAGGAGATACAGGAATCATCAGTGTCCACACCCTTCACCATCTGCTCAGAGAGAGGAGTGAAGGAGAGAGAGGGAGGGAGAGAGGGGGAGGGAGAGAGAGGGAGGGAGAGAGAGACTGAGCACATATGTGTATAAAGAGTGCAGTCAAATCAATCTAAAGAACAGAACAGTCCAGAAATTAATAGCCCTATCACTTTTAGAGAAAAACCATTTTCATCTTAGTCGACCTGTAAGCAGGTCTCAGCTCTGGTATGAGCTGAATGTAGCCAGAATGAAGATTTCCTCCTTAGCAGGCTAGGTTCGAGCAGCTTATTACTCCGCCGCGTTGGAACAAATGCCTGGGAGGGTGGTTAACCGATGTGCGAATCCATCTTTATAGACTCAAACACTAGAGCAAAGTAGACCTGCAGCCTGTTAGGTGCCATCTATGCTGTTCTAAACAAACCACCTGTGGTATACCATGTTACACAGTTAGTCGCCTCTTATGACATGCTCTCTGTGGGGGCTAGTCTCGTCCTTGTCATACACAAAGACCCATGCAGACCACTCGGGATGAAACCATTTAGGCAGCACAAACTGACGCGAAGCAGCTTCATCAAAGTCTATTCTTACCTTTCCATAAAATATTTCTTTGATGGTCATGAGTTCATATTCTCCTTCAATATCACTACAGCCAGCTGTACCCCCACACTGCTGGGCACACTCTGGAGGTGTGGACTCTGAAAAGAAAACATTTCTTTTTAGCTGAAGATCTTCTTACTGAAATCCTGGTATTCAATCAAGCAGCTAAATTAATATCTGATGCTTGATAGCCAAAAACTATCCTTCTGTTCTGCAGTCCATCTGGTTGATTCTTCACTTCTTCAATAGTTTGCCGTTTGCACTTTCAATTGGTATTTTGTTGTATGTTTATGGCTGATTTTCTTCCTGCCGTCAACATTTTTAATTTCTCAATTGCTTGTCTTACCAGGGCTAGAAGAAATAATAAAGAATAGTAATACTGTACCATGTCTTCCATTTTTTAAAAGGCAACTAAGGATTGTAGGGCATTGTCTCAGCTGCCCCATTGTGTAGAAACTATAACCCACAAAATAAACAATAGAATCAGGCAGGGTATGACGAATCCTGGTTGACAGGAGCACAGAAATTGTAATGTTGGCACCTAACATTCCAGAATGTGCCATATTTACTTGCACAATTTCATCCATGGTATATATCCAGTATTATGCATGGTATTATCCTAGATTTTTTTACATGGCTTCTAGATCCTAAACAAATGTGTCTCTCTGGCTCTACACCATACAGTAGAAGAGGGGCAACTAAATGAAGTCAAGATCTTCTCAATTATTGTGAGTAATTCATATCCAGTTTTCTTCTACACTTCAGAAAATGTATAAAAACGTGAAAAGACATTTTTTAAATATGGCAATGGAACAGAAACAATAATGAAACCCATGCTACACCCAAAAAGATCATCAGGGACAACAAACAATACACATTTGAACAAACAATATTAAGGAAGAGATGAACACATCAAAAGAAATATGAACACATACAAAGAAATAAAAAGATACTTAGCTAAATGATATATGTTATACCAGTTATACATGTGTCGTGTTTCACGAGTTAGTTCTGCCGGTTCACCTTCACGAATATGGCATGTGGGAATTTTAGATGCTACTATGATGAGATGAATACAGCTGGGGAGAGATGCCAGACTCACTCACACGCTGAGTGTTGTCCATACAACCTCTTGTGGTTATCGAAAAGGCACGACAAACTGTGTTAGATGCCTTCCGACCTTTCTACCCTGCGGGTTACAATGTTACATGTTTACGGAAAGGCTTCGGTGGTAACCCTGAGACAAAATCTGCATCCTATGCTATCTCCAGTCGTCTCGATGAATGTCTTGCCACTGGCAAAAGGTAGCTTAGGCTCTGTGAGTGAGGTTGACAAAAGGCGCAGTTTCTTCCTCACTTTAATCCAAATCACCGCGCAAGTTACCCATTTCAGCGGACACAGCAAGAGATACGGCTGAACAAAGAGAGTGGTCTTCATCACTTGTGATGGACAACTATTATATGTGGACTTGTCAACTATTTTAAGCATTAAGTACAAAGCCTGGCCAGGAAAGTGTACACAGTGAGAACAGTTGAAAATATGAAAGGCCAGATAAACTGATAGAGGCAAAATTGGAAATGACCAGATGGTAATATATGTGCACATAAAACACTTAAATGTGAAAACAGGGAGAAGAAAGGCAAATGGAGGGAGGAAGGAAATGTTAGTGAAGATAAAATCTAGGTAATGGAATGTAAAATGGTGATACCTTGTGGCTTCAGAGACAAACTGCTCTATTTGCAAAATCTCAACACAATACAATATTCACAAGCCAGGCAAGGATAGCTTATATGTACCTGTTAGAACATCTTTCCTGAAGTAAAACTTGTCATTTATAACTGCATCCCTCTTGAATGCCGTTTTCATATTTTCGTCAACCTGCAACAATATAATAGTTAAGTCACTACTGTTATGAATACATTAACCTTTAGCACGCCATGGTCGAGTGCTAGCCGACTCACTAGGCCTACAAAAACGGTGTACGTAAAATTTTTTTTTTTTTTTATACGGAGTCACTCCCAACAGCCATTTTTTACTGCTGAATACATGCTCCATATATACACGATATTTTGCCGGTTAAAGTATCGTATGTGCGATTACAAATGGCTTTTGAACAGTTTTAATTTTGTATACGCCGTTTGGAGCAAGCCGACTTTTTGCGAAAGGGGAAGTAGGTTGTTGGGAAAGATCTTTATCGAGTAGATTTTTTAATTTTGTTTGTTTAAATGAAAGAACTACGTTTGAATTGGAAACTAACAGTTGTGTCGATATTGTAAACACAGTATCGATACGTTGTTATGGTTTCCATGGTTTTCTATCGAAGCGACTAGGCCTAGTGGTCGAGCCCAAATATTTTCTGAGATTTTCATAAATTTTCAACTTCATCTTTTTGTATCTCAAAAACTAACAAACACACAACAACAACAATAACACCCACATGTTTGTTATCCTATTGTGTGTCTACACGCCAGAAAATCATATTTATTGACAAACAAACATAAAAATTAAAAATTTTGAAAAACGACTACCACGGTGACTAATTAAGAAAATTAATTACGTCAAATATTTTTCAAAAAGAATCTGGCGTGCTAAAGGTTAATGTGGAGTTCCTACTAATGCGAATACATTAATGTGGAGTTCCTACTAGTGTGAATACATTAATGTGTTGTTCCTACTAGTGTAAATACACTAATCCAGAGTCACTACTGGTGTGAATACATTAATGTGGAGTTCCTACTAGTGTGAATACATTAATGTGGAGTTCCTACTAGTGTGAATACATTAATGTAGAGTTCCTACTAGTGTGAATACATTAATGTGGAGTTCCTACTAGTGCGAATACATTAATGTGGAGTTCCTACTAGTGTGAATACATTAATGTGGAGTTCCTACTATTGTGAATACATTAATGTAGAGTTCATACTAGTGTGAATACATTAATGTGGAGTTCCTACTAGTGTGAATACATTAATGTGGAGTTCCTACTAGTGTGAATACATTAATGTGGAGTTCCTACTAGTGTGAATACATTAATGTGGAGTTCCTACTAGTGTGAATACATTAATGTGGAGTTCCTACTAGTGTGAATACATTAATGTGGATTTCCTACTTGTGTGAATACACTAATCTAGAGTCACATGTGGTGTGAATACATTAATGTGGAGTTCCTACTAGTGTGAATACATTAATGTGGAGTTCCTACTAGTGTGAATACATTAATGTGAAATCACTACTGTTGTGAATACATTAATATGTAGCATGCAGTACCTCATTCCAAACTTAAATAAAGAGGTACTTATGGTAGTCTAAGTAACCAGCAGACAGGACAATATCCACAATCATTCACAGTATTAAGATCTTGAAATCCAGCCTCTTCAATCCCAAGTGAAGCTGTCTCACGATGGTTTGGTCATGTCTATATAATGAAAGAAAATTGGCTACATAACAATAACTGAAAGTGACAAGCTAGGGTTCCACACACCCAGAATGACCCAATGACTGATGTGATCCCAACTTAAGAGAGACAGAAGACTAGACTCGAACTAGGTCAGAAGGAAGATGGCTAATAAAAGTCTGGAGTTCATTTCTACTGTTATCTACACCCGAGATTAGAAAATTATCCACAAAGTAAGTAAGTAACAATGCCTAGTAGATGATGTACATACTACTGAATATGATGATGATGTTAGATAATTTGCCATTTTTGATGAGGTCTATTTAGTACAGTGGTAGATCACTTGCTTTTCACAGCAAAGGTACAGGGTTCAACTCCTGGGTACCTGACTTACAGTTAGGGAAGGAAAAGGCAGCAAGGAAGGGGACTGGTCACCCCACCTCACACAAGCTGTGGTTTAGTATACTGAAGTCTCTATCACTGAATTCCTGACCAGCTGTTGTCTGCTGAAGACACTCTTTACCTTATTTTATTTTTTGTTAAATATTTGTTTTTCTGCAAGCTATACCTTTTTAACCACAGATCAAGATCTTTTGGCTATTATATGTTGGTGTGTTTACTAACTTGCTCATGTGGCAGATGGCATGGGATTAACCCTAAGGCTGAGTTTTTTTGTATTATGGTGCACATGTCTGAACAAAAGTATTTTAAAAGTTGAATAAATGAAGTCTCTTACACTTCATCTCCCAAACATGAGACTCCTTTAATTTTATGAAGGATGTATGTTGTAATTAATCTTGATGAGAATGCTAATGTTTTACAAAGAACAGATCAAGTCTACAGTTCCTCTAGTTCATGAGTCTGACATGAGCAGGGAAAGACTACAGGAACCTTTAGCATCCATAGCCTTCGCCACTGCAAAGAGAGGTTAAGCACCTATGGGTGCTATAAATAACTATTTGTGTGATATGTCAAATAGCTGAAATTGAATGTGCCTGGCCAAAAAGCGCAGTTATAACAGCCTTGCTGTAAATTACAACATAATGTCCTTTTCAGGACACACGGAAAAGAAGAAAGATATCTTATTGGCACTTATCGAAGTTTATATTTTCTGTTTGTGAATACAGGATGCTTAACCTATCACTCATTCATTATTAAAACCTATTCAGCCCCACCAATAGAGCATAAATCTGAACAAAATAAAAATTATTTTGTGGTTTAAAGTTTCTACAGGATTGAGTAGCAAACCCTATGCCCAAACCTCCCTAGCTGTCTCATGCTATGTCTAGCAGGTCACAGTGTTACTATTCTATGCTCCTTATTCAGGCAACACATAACCTATTCCACAGAAAAAAATTAAAACAACAACATACAACCTAAAAGTAAGACTACCCACCTTGGAGATTGGTATGATTAGGTTCAACTTGTATGATAAAATAACTCGTGTGAGAAGTACAATGAACACAGTGAAGGCTGCATTCTCAAAGTCAGTTATCTGGGCCTAGATGGAACATACAAAAGAATGAATGGTCTAAGTATCTAGAAATACTTGTACTAATATTATATAATGTGCTCAAACTATTCTCATCTGTTTAGGAATAGAATACTATGAATAATATTTTATATGTACATTTATTGTAATGTGAATAAGAACTTAACATAGGACTAATGACTTATCATGTTTTAATTTGAAGTAATGTGTAACACTAGAAAAATGTGCAGTAGTTTGCATAGAAATTGAATACTAGGACTAATAATCTTGTAGTAATCTGTATAAAAACTGAATATTTGGACAGATACATTTGAAGTAATTTATATTGAAACTGAATATTTGGACAAATACTTTTGCCTTAAAATTGTCAGTAATTTGTATAAAAACTGAATATTTGGACATATACATTTGAAGTAATTTGTATTGAAACTGAATATTTGGACAAATACTTTTGCCTTAAAATTGTCAGTAATTTGTATAAAAACTGAATATTTGGACATTACATTTGAAGTAATTTGTATAGAAACTGAATATTTGAACAAATACTTTTGCAGTAATGTGTATATAATAATAACTAAATATTTGAATGGATACTTATGTGGATACTATCCAGAGTGGTTTGCCGGGGCCTATGTGTATGACAAAGACAAGAATAGCACCTTGTCCCATAGTGAGCATGTCGTAACAGAAGACTAAATTTGTGACATGGCATAACACCGGCCATGGTTAGGTGGTTTGTTAAGAGCAGCATAGATAGCGCCTAACAGGCTGCGAGTCTACTTTGCTCTAGTGTTTGAGGCTATTAAAATAGACTCGTACAGCACATCAGTTAACCACCCTCCATAGTGGAGTAATAAGCTGCTCGAGCCTAGCCCGCCAACCAGGAAATCCTTCTTCTGGCTACATCCAGCTCACATCAAAGATGGGACCTGCACATGCAAGCTTATGCTCCTGTAGATATACAGGTCGACTAAGAGACTTATGTGTTCATATTTGCAACATTTCATTTAAAAATGAAATCCTAAACTAATACTTTGTGTTTTTATTTGAAACAATTCATTTAGAAATTGGATACTAGAACTAATAATTTATATATTTATATTTGCAACAATCCATTTAGAAATTGAATACTAGAACTAATAATTTATATGTTTATATTTGCAACAATTCATTTAGAAATTGGATACTAGAACTAATAATTTATATGTTTATATTTGCAACAATTCATTTAGAAATTGGATACTAGAACTAATAATTTATATGTTTATATTTGCAACAATTCATTTAGAAATTGGATACTAGAACTAATAATTTATATGTTTATATTTGCAACAATTCATTTAGAAACTGAATACTAGAACTAGTACTTTATGTGTTTATATTTGCAACAATCCATTTAGAAACTGAATACTAGAACTAATAATTTATGTGTTTATATTTGCAACAATCCATTTAGAAATTAAATACTAGAACTAATAATTTATATGTTTATATTTGCAACAATTCATTTTGAAACTGAATACTAGAACTAATACTTTATGTGTTTATATTTGCAACAATCCATTTAGAAATTGATTACTAGAACTTATAATTTATGTTTATATTTGCAACAATTCATTTAGAAACTGAATACTAGAATTAATACTTTATGTGTTTATATGTTCTTTAATTTGTATATGAACAGAATATTATATATATTTTATAATGTGTAAATTTGCTGTAATTTGTATAAGGACCAAATACAGAGAACAATATTTTATAATGTGTACATCTGTAATTTATATAGTGATTTATATACAGTGGTCGCTGTAGTCAAGAGGTTATGGCACTCGCCTCTCATAATGATGAATGGAAATGGTGGGCGATCAAATCCCGCAAGTTTCAAGTGACCCCTGGTCTCACGGGAGGTAAGACCAGAGTGCCTGAATCCCAAGTTACCTCCAGTACTCTCGACCAAAAGTCTTGCCACTGATCCAAGGTAACTCGGGACAAGAATGAGATTGATGACCAGCGCATTCTCTTCCTCACTATAATCTAAATACAGTGCACATCATATTATTAAGACAAAACCGTCCGATGTTGTGACCATCATCGCTTGCGATGGGCAATAAAAAAAAAAAATATAGTGATCGAAAACTATAACCAATATTTTATAACGTCTACATTTGCCATAATGTGTACAGTGATCAAATGCAAGGAGCAATATTTTATAATGTGTACATTTGCAGTAATTTATATAGGAACAGATTACCAGGAACAATATTTTATAATGTGTACATTTTCAGTAATTTATATAGGAACAGATTACCAGGAACAATATTTTATAATATGTACATTTTCAGTAATTTATATAGGAACAGATTACCAGGAACAATATTTTATAATGTGTACATTTTCAGTAATTTATATAGGAACAGATTACCAGGAACAATATTTTACAGCATGTACATTTGCTGTAATTTGTATAGGAAAGGAATATTTTGTATGTCCATCTATTGCTTTAGAAAACATGTTCATCAACATGTATGTTCTTCACAATCCGCTGAAAGTGATTGAAAACCTATGGGTCTGCTCAGAGTGCAGTGATGCTAATTTCTTATGATAAAACTTAACATAACACCATGAGGAAGTTAGTCAGAGTGAAAAGATTGATATGCTTTCCAAGTTTACCTCCATTGGTCTGAACTCCACCCTCCAACCAATGTTAGAATTCGGAGGAGGTGGTTTGAACCTCATGGTCTGCCAGTTGGTTGATTGGATGTTCTGTTGAAAGTGGATGTTCATCAATATTAGTTCAAACAGTTTCTTAATATTTAGGTCAAACACAAGATTAGTATCATATTTGCCTAAATAAAAATGCAAATTTGAATTTTCTAAATACACACCTCCAAAAACCACTCTTACAATAAGCACAGTCAAATGTTGTTTCACAGAATATATGGAGAAACAATAATAATTTGATAAATAAAAAAACAATAAACTCAAAAATCAAATGCCAGAGAACAGAGACTGAGATAAGGCTAGATTGTGCTAGAATGGCAGGTCTGTCACAAGGCTAAAAATTGTTTCCTAAATATTCATTCCCGTGAGGCTGGCTCAGTCATTTAATTTTGAGAACTTGCAACACAGAACAAACTAATTGTCATATTTAGACAGGAGAGCAGGGATATTATTATGACTAAGTCTAAATGCCATTTATTCAATTAGCATTGTGTACTTAACTGTTCTAGATAATTGTTTACTGTGAGTACACAAATTAGCCAAGATTAGGCCTTAGGAAAATGGTGAAGTGATTTACTCCTTTTATTTATTCTTCCTCAATTTACAGTGGATTTAAAAACAACTGAGTTAAAAAAAAAATATGTCGGTTATCTCATTTTGGTAACAAAACGATTGCCCTGGTTATTTTGACAAAAAGTGTGTATATAATGACTGCTCTAAACCATTCCATAGAATGCATGTGTCTATATGGCTGTGTTCTTCAAAGAAAAACCTACAAAATGAAGCTGAATTTTAAAACAGCTTTCAATTTAGCAGTTCTTATGGCATTTTATTACGCACTTAACTTTAATGAGGGCTGCTATAGCAGAGATAAAATGCTTGGCTTTCAAGAAGTGAATGAAAGCAAAAAAACATGGGTATTGAAACCTACAAGTTTAAAACTAGTTCTGGTCTCAAGGGAGGCGAGATCAAGCGCCTAGTCATATCAAAAATGGATGATAGACTAAGGTCTTATATACATGCAGTACATAAAATGGATGATAGACTCTAAGGTGTCATTAACATGCAGAGGGGACGGCGTGGCCTAGAGGTTAAGTGGCACAGCTCACGACCTGAAGGTGGTGGGTTCGATCCCCATCACAGCACCGACCGTTCCCCCGGGGAAGCAAACCCTTAGAAAATGCAAGAGGAAGCAGACCCTTACATAAAACGAGTGCTGAAGTCAGATGCACTAAGCCGACAGGCGCAAAATAAAAACCACAGTGCAACGCACACCGCCTTGGGGGAATTGAGAAATAAGGCGAACGCAAAAAAAAAAAAATATACATGCAGTACATAAAATGGATGATAGACTCTAAGGTCTCATATACATGCAGTACATACAATGGATGATAGACTCTAAGGTCTCATATACATGCAGTACATAAAAAAAGATACCTTGGCAGTTGAAAGTAAAAAATAGTAAGCTGTTATACAGTGCTCATAAAACCTATTTTTATTTAAATAATGGAACTCTTACTCAAAACCTACCTTTCCCCAAGTTTAGTGAGCCACAGAAAGGAAAATTGTATAAAGAATCTACATCAGCTATCCGTCAGCTACCAGACAGCCGGAAAATATGTCCTTGTTCTAACACCAGGAGTTCAAGCAAGCTATGCAACTTTAATTGGCAATATCTCGGTTTGTACAGAGGTTTTGCCTTTGCATGATGGAAAGCCTCCTTTTGGCTTTCTGTGGATAAGAATTTAGCTACCTTCAGTATTTTTGCCGGATAACAACTAACAGACTGCTCTTTTCTATTTTCTATTAAGAGTTCTATCGCAGCACGTAAACACAGAATCACCGTGTTTATCGTCCATCACTGATAGAACTAGACACGGATCTCACCTTTCTTGAGATCAGTGGATGCTTGAAGCTTGCAAGATTAGAATCATTACCCCCCCCCCCCCCCCCCCCCCCCCCCCCCCCCCAATTATTCATAACACCATTTTCTGCAGGTTATATCCTTTCAAGAATCTAAACCATTAATTATGTAAATTAGTTTTATTTGCATATTTTCCATCATTCCTTTTTTAAAGAATTATATCACTCATTTCTTCTAAAGTAATCAATAAATTTGGTCAAAACTACACAATCTATTTGCTATAACTTAAACTTAACTTAACATCTTTATACTGGTTTAGAAGACTGTATACAACCAGTTTCATTTACATTACCTTGCTCTAAAAGCTATGCACATCCAATTTATTCTTAAATGCATTAACTGTCCCTGCCTCCACTACCTTCCGTGGCAATGCATTCCAAGCATTCACCCTCTCTCGACGAAAAAAATGTTTTCTAATATCTAATCTGGACCTTTCTTTAGTTAATTTGTAGCTATGCCCTCTTGTTCGTGTGGGTGGCTGTATTTTAAAAAACTTGTTATAGTCTAATTTATCCATTCCTCTGATCATCTTATAAACCTGTATTAAGTCACCTCGAATTCTTCTTAGTTTTCATCTTTTTCACCACTGTTTTATTATGTCTACATGGGAAGTCCAGCACCCTGAATAAAGGTTACTTTGATGGAAAGTTCTTCAATGCACTCTAACAGCTTTGTGTGAAGATTATTTGTTATAGTAATTGAAAATAAAATAACCCTGGCGATCATTTTGCTACCAAAATTATGTAACCAACAGATTATTTTACCTCAAATATTTTAAAATCCACCGTAAATTGATGAAGTATAAAGAAATGTGTATGATCTATGGTTAGAATTATAGTTTCGTGATATTTATGTAATGTTCTGAACATTTGTTCCCATACATAAAGACAATCCACATTTACATGTGTGCATTTTTTATTATTCTGCTGTTTATTTCCTAGTAAGGATTTATGAGTATCAAAGTAGTAGAGAGGTTTTAGTGCTTCTCTGTGACAGAAACAAAACCGAGTTCAAGCCCCTGTTGTGACATGATCCAATTTACTCAGCTGTAAATGGGTACCAGACCTAAAGTTATGGACAAAAAAGGTAGCGAGTAAGTGAACAAGTCACCTATCTTGCACTCTGAAGCAAATACTTCTTGCATTGTAAGCACACAGTAGAAGTTGATGTGTTTGCATGAGATAACTGAATGACCACAATTTCTGCCTAGAAATGTAGTCAGCACAAGATATTCTCCTGGTGATACCAAGAGCTGTATACATTTCATTTCACATGTAGAAATTTTCCACTTCTAGGCTTTGAGTAACGACAATGCCTGACGCTGTTAGCAGAGTGGGTATAAAATATACTGTTTATTAGTTGTTACTTTGAAGTCAAGCTAATGCTCAGAAGTTTAAGCAGGGATGACAATTGATAAGTCACACAGAAGGCCTTCTCTCACCTATTGTCAGTTCATCTATCAAGCTTCCTAACATCTGTAACAATACATCCCATGTATTATTAGTAGTTGTTAATTCATTAAGCAATTTCTATTTTTAAATTTAAAATTTTATTAAAAAATAATCCACTTTAATGGAGAACATCCATTATTCCTACCTCAAAATGATCTGTATCATTTTCATCATCCTGGTTTGTTATCTTCTCTTCAAAAAGTGAGACTGGATCCCTGATAAACAAGTGTGCAATATGTCGAGCCAGTAATTCATCAACTCCTGTTTGAATGGACAGAAAAATGTGTGAGTTATATCACTTCCTTTAGTCCATTATCTTGAAGTGGTGAGGTAGCTTGCTAGTCTCAATTACCACAGGAGATAACCAGAAGTGTCACCCAGGCTGGAAGGGGAATGGGGGTAACAATAGACTAAAAACTCACCTAGAGTTTAGTAGGCAAGATGTATTTACCTATTTGGACTGCACAGGCGACACATCAGTGGATACAGATGCAGATATAAAAACCAGAATTAGAAAGGCAAAAATAGCATTCCTGATACTAAACAACATATGGAGATCCAAAGAAATCACGATTCAATGTCAGTGTCAAGTCAGTGCTGTCATATGGAGAGGAAACATGGAAAATGACCAAGGTGATACAACAAAGACTCCAGTCCTTCGTTAACAGATACACTTACCTACTTACTTTCCATGTCTTGATCAAAATGTCAGACATGTTTCCAATGTTTAGCCACATGGATTGACTTGTCATTCCACATCAACATGTCATCCATACTGTATGTATCCAGTAGAATTTTGGTAGATCATCAAGTGGTCTGAGTCTTGTGTTGAGAGTCCTTTGATATTGATTTAAATCATCAGGAGGGCTGCTTTATGATCCAGGATGTTTCGATAGTGCTTAGGTAATTAAAGGATTGCTGACTGACAAGTCTTTCTAGGTGATACTCAACTGCTGTGTTAATTACAATTTACTTGGAGAATTCTTTCATGTTTCCCCAGATAACAGATACCTAAGAAGGACAATGGGTATAAAGTGGCAGGACATGGTGAGCAATGAAGACCTAAGCCAAAGTGAGCCAAAAACAGCCACTGGAACAAACAACTTAAGATACAAAAATGGGGATGGATAGGACATACACTGAGGTTGGCACCATCCAGCATAGTGAGACAGGCTCTCGCAAGGGAAGACAAGGAGAGATAGATCTACAAATAACTGGAGAAGAGAATGTGAGAGAGACCTACAATTAAATGGTTACATCTGGAGAGAAGCAGAAAGAGTAGCACAGAACCCTGTATGCTGGCAAAATGTTATCAATGGCCTACACAGTGAGAGGATCGATGGGTTATGATTGATTGATATAAATAACTGAAACCTGACAAATTTGCAACTAACATTCTGTAATTCAAATGTATTTATTTATTTATGTTATTTTTGCTATTGTGTTCATTTATATGCAATCTATCTACATCTTTCTTTAATGACCAAAAAGTATTGTTCCCTGATTATTCACCACACACTTTTCTTTTGAGTGATGCTTGTTTCAAACCGCTCAGCTTGGCACACTGGCATCA
Source organism: Ariolimax columbianus (assembly GCA_036924085.1). Taxonomy (NCBI): domain Eukaryota; kingdom Metazoa; phylum Mollusca; class Gastropoda; order Stylommatophora; family Arionidae; genus Ariolimax; species Ariolimax columbianus. Next base: position 110,491,940 of record JAVGWX010000004.1, on the reverse strand, counting down.
CAACTGGTGCTCACATTGCCATGTAGAAAATCATTAGTGTGGCACCAACAAAAAAAGTGAGCTGTCCAAAAGGCCAGACAGACCAATTACCAGCATAAAGTTTGTCATGCACAGGTTTGACAGTACAGTCATATGCAGTCACATCTGAATGCACATATCTGATGCTGTCACCATCTTCACTTGCAATGGGCAACTCACTACTCCCTTTTATGTATATAAAACCAATTCCCCATAAAGTTCTAAGGCCCTTCTTTCCTCATTTTTTAACAACCTTCTTCACTTGATTAATTGGAAAATATTGTGTGGAATAGATCAATTTGAAGACAGACAAGAAATCTATATCTGGAAAGGCATGACAAACTGCGTAGGAAAATAAAGGTCATCTAGGGTGATGAAATGATCCAAGGAAAGATTGCTGTTAAAAAGTATTAGATGGGCACAAGCTACCACTTCTCTTCTGGACAGAGTGATCCATTTTTTTCCAAAATGCCAATCATTATATTACTTAGAGAATTTCATCCTGTCTCTCGAGAATATTCTTCTTCTTCATTTGGAAGAGGATAAAAAATATACAAGGATCAGTCTCAAACATTAACAATCTAACAGCATCTCTTTCACCTTCTATCACCCAGGGGTGCATAGGCCATCAACCAACCCTCGCCAAACAGCTCTGTCCAGTGCAGTCTTTTCAAATTCCTTCCAGCTTTTTCCTATTTTCTTTACTTCTGCCTCCAGATCTCGTCTCCATGTATTCCTTGGTCTGCCTATGCCTCTCCTTCCCTGGGGGTTCCATGACAGGGATTGCCTGGTGATACTGGAGCTTTCTTAATGTATGACTCATCCATCTCCACTTTCTTTCTAAGATTTGCTGTTCCATTTACCTTGTCCCACTCCCTCCCACAGTCTGTCGTTTGTAACTTTGTCAAACCATTTTATACCAAGAATTTTTCTCAGGCATCTGTTGACAAAACCCTGCAGTCTCCTATCATTGCCTTTAGTCATTCTCCAGGTTTACGCTCGATACAGCACGACTGGTTTCACATTTGAATTGAAAATCCTTATTGTTGTCTTCCTTCTTATTTCCTTGTTGTTCCATCTTGGTTTCAACATTCCGAATGCAACTCTTGCTTTTTGTATCCCTGTTTTTTATATCCTCGTCTGTCCCTCCTTCCTTGTTGATGATACTTCTTAGATATGAAAATACCTCTACCTCTTCCAATAGAGTTCCTCTTAGCCAAATTAGTTCTGTGTTTGCTGCATTGACACTAACTATTTTTGTCTTTTCCTCATGGATCTTCAAACCGACTTGTTTAGGAGTATAATCCAGTCTATCCAGTTTCCTTTGCATTTGGCTTTGGGACAGAAGGGCTATATCATCAGCAAAATCCAGATCCTCCAGCTGTTTATTCAAGGTCCACTGGATTCCATTTCTCTCATTTGTTGTTACTTTCATAATCCAGTCCACTATCAGGATGAACAGGGTAGGCAACCCTGTCGTACCCCTGATTTAATTTTGAATAGCTCTGTGAGTTGTCCTTCGTGTATAACTTTACATTGCACACTAACATACGTCTGTCTAATTATGTTTGTGAGCTTTTCAGGAATTCCATAGTGCCTCAATAGTTTTCAGAGTATATCTCTGCCCAAGCTGTCAAAAGCATTTTCATAATCAACTAAATTGATGTACAAACACGAATTCCATTACAATCATTGTTCCACAATTATCGACAATGTGACTATCTGGTCAATGCATGATCTATTCTGTCTGAAGCCCGCCTGCTCATCACTTATCTTGTTATCCACTGCCCTTTTTTTACTTGTATTACTCCAACACCTGTCCTGGCACTGATAATAACATTATTCCTCTATGGTTTTTGCATTCCTGTAAATCTCCCTTCTTATGCCATTTCATTAGGTAGCCCCTCTCTCCAATCTTTTGGTAAGCTGTCTTGCTCTCAGATGGCGCCTATCAAGTTGTGGAGCATGTTTCAACATCTGCTTTTATGGCTTCTGGTGGTATCCCATCAAGTCCTGCTGCTTTTTCGCTTCTTAGAAATTCTATTGCCCTTCTAATCTCTTCTTTACTTGGATTATCACAGTTGATTGACAGGTCCTCCTCTTCAAGGTTAGTTTTCTTTTTCCCCAAGTTCATTTTTGATTGGTCTACCTTGTTGTTGATACTTTCCCGATAGTTTCTTGTTAGCCTCATAGAGACCTTTCATATTTCCCTTTCCTGTAGACTCTTCCACTTACTCAGCCAGACCATCAATGTAACGTATTTTGTCCACCTTGGTGCTCTTTTTAACCGCCTTGTTGCTCTTAACATACTCTTTCCTGTGCTGTGCTTTTTGCGGCTCTCGTTTTACTATTTAGTAAGGTCGTTTTCTTATTTTGCCTCTTCTCGATTTTAGTGATTGTTTCTGCTGTTATCCATTCTTTATGCTGCCGTTTCTTCATTCCTAGCACTTCCTCACATGCAGTTTTCCATGTACTTTGTATTTGTTCCCATTTATCTCCAATGCTGGCCCCTTCATCTAGCTGCTCCAGTGCTTGATGTTTATTCCTGAGTGTTATACAGAACTCGTTTTTCTTATCTTTTTTCAGGTATTGTGCGCAGTACCGTGGCCTGCTGACTTGCATCGTTTTGTTTATCCTTAACTTCAGCTGTACCTTCACAATCACTGAAAAGTGGTCTGAGGCCCCATCTGCCCCCCTGCAGACCCTGACATCTAATAATGATCGCCAAATTTGGAGTTTACGGAGATGTGATCATTTTGATTCTTCGTTTTCTGGTCTGGGGATATCCATGTTGCCTTATGAATGGTTCTGTGTGCAAACATACGTCCTCCTATGACCAATGTGTTTCCTGCACAAAAATCTGCAAACCGCTCTCCGTTTTTGTATAGGACTCCTAATCAATCCTTTTATATCCTCATATTCTATGTTGTCATGTCCTATTTTTGCGTTGAATTTTCCCATTAGTATGGTAATGTCACTCCTCCCTGTCTCCTCCACTAGTTGCTGTAATCTGCTGCAGAAAACTTCTTTAACTGTTTCTTTTTTTTCATTTGTTGGGGCATATCACTGAATTATATTTAGTTTACCTTCTTATTCTTTGTTCGAAATGTAGCCATCAACAGTCATGATCCGGCTGCTCTCCACTATTTGAGCGCACTATGGGCATCCACTGAGTGCATTAGGGCCACTCCCTCTGTGTGTGGTGCATTTTTCTCTTCCTCATGTCCTGAGTATATCGCAGTCTTCCCTTTTGCCAATAGTACATTTCCTGACTGAGTCCATCTAGTCTCACTCAGCCCAAGGATACTAATGCCATATCACTCCCTCTTTTTACAATCTGCGCTGTCTGTCCCTCCTCCCACACTGTTCTAACATTCCAGGTGCCGAGTCTAGAAGGCGTCCTTGTCAAAAGAAAGGTAGTCGGCAGTCCAGCTTCCTTTCGGGTTTGGCTGAGCTGCGTCATAGGATCTGCTGAGGGGACCTTTCCCTTCAAGGACGGCTTTTTGGTTTGTTTTGGTTGTTGTTTTTGCAGCAATTGTTTTTATTTGACGAGGTGGGGTAGCTGGCCCCACGCTCAACCTTCCTCCTTTCTCATCCGGGCTTAGGACCAGCCATGACGGAGATAACAGCATACCACAACATTTAAAGATGTATTAAAAGTTGTAAAGACATGCTAACTGTATGTGTAGTCATGCTGGTTAGTTAAAATGGGTTGAAATGAGAAAATCAGGAAGGACAAATAACATTCAGAAATTGACAGGGAAACCATTGAAACAATGCGATAATAACTGGTCATAGACTAAAATGGAAAAAGACAATTTTTAATAATAGGGAGGGGTTTTCTAGATACTGCATTAAAACACTGGCAAATGAATGTGAGAGAATCTTGACATATTACACAGAACCAATACTGGTTTATGAATACGAGTTATTGGGATCAAGATGCTGAGCAGCGCATGAGCTGCAGCAGTCAGCGACCCATAGCTGACTGCTAGTGTCAGAGCCTGCCAGAGCTGCCAAGATCCTTCTACACTTCCACACATTGATCCTGGATAATAGGCTGCAATAGAAAAGACTTGCTAAATAGAAGGGCTGGAAGAGGGAAGGCAACCCGGTACTCAAAAATGCCTGCTGAAGTTGGATGTGACAGACCAAAAGGTTTAAATATCACAGTAGAGCTGTAAACCACAACAAAACGCATTCCCTTCCTTGGACAACATCCAGCTACTTGCAAAGCCCTTTTCAGGGCTTGGTGATGGGAGATTGAGAATGAACAAAGAAGATGAAGATATAAGTTATTGACATGAACAGATACAGATACAGAAATAACGTGGTTCCTTTCATTAATGTTACTAACACAATCAATAGCTAGGACAACCAACAAAGACATTTTTTTTTAAAAAAAGCATATAGTAACGCATATAGCCATCACTATTGATGACATCCCTTATAAGGGAGCATTCTACCTCGATGAAGTGCAGTCCTACCTCCATCTATAAGCTCCTTACACAAATCATCATCCAGAGTTAGATCAATGTCATTGTAACACCGACCTAAAGGTGATATATAGCTGTCTATGGAATCATAGCGTGACTTGGTTATCCTAAATCGATCCTCCTTCAGAGGCTGTGGGAGAACAAATAATATTTATTATTGCAAATAATCAATGTTGGGAATTTTCATTTGAAAAAAATTAGGTCATGGGACAGCCTTGCCGAGGATGTCCCCACCCACAAGCTCTTAAAGCAGGCCATGGACATCAAAACGACTTTCTCTTTCATGGTTCCACTGCACAGCTGTCCATGCACCACCTAGTTTGATCAAATAAAAAAAACATATCTTGATTGCGCACAGCTGTGGATGGTTGGCGCGATGGACCCGTGTCGTCTAAGCAGCCTACCTACCTGCCGTAATGTTCGGCCCAATAGGATTGAACACACAGCAGTATAATGAAGTTGCACATGAGAACAGTAATAGATAAGTACAGACATGTCAACCTAAACAGGTCAAAAAGGATATCTCAAAATAGCCTACCATAAAATAGTATTGGTGTATACAGCAGTCCTTTGTCAGGTCAGGCCCGTGGAGGATTGTGTTTGCAAGACCATTAGATCTCGATATGTGACCGTACCAAGTGAGTTTCCTTCTTTTGACAGTTGCCAAGAGATCTTCGAAAGGCCCTATTGCCGTTGTAATTCTATTTCGGATTTCCTCGTTTGTAACACGATCTTTGTACGTGACGTTTAAAAGTTTTCGGAAACATCTCATCTCCAAGGCCTGTATCCTTTGTTGAAGGTCAGTTGTAACTGTCCATGTCTCACACGCATAGAGAAATATTGACAAGACCAGTGTACGCATTAATCTGAATTTTGTGCGTAGTGCTAACCGTTTATCTTGCCAGATTTTGTTAAGCCGTGCAAGCGCCGCTATTGTCTGTGCTATTCTGTCTAGCCTTTGTACATATATATAAAGTGAAAAGCCAGGCAAATAAATAACAAAATATGGTCTGGCATTTTGATGTGATTAGATAAGGCCCCAATGTCCCCAATGAGTAGGTTTACTCTTATGTGCCCCCTGAAATGGACATCAAGTGTCGGGTTGCAGCTGCTTTCCTAACATCCAGAACGTGCTGATGAAGGTGGAGCCTCCAGGCGCTTGTGCTATGCTTGGCTTCATCTGCGTGTCGCTCACTACTACCGGGATAACGTCAATCCCTCACCTTGTCAGCCAGGCTGCCATGAAAAGAGCCGTTTCCAGAAAGGGCTAAAGGAAGTCAAGGTGAGGGTCTCGACCAGTATATTTTGCCTGACCCTGACTAACATGTCTGATCAGGTTATATTTTGCCTGACCAGACATTAGTTTTCCTGCCCTGCTGTAATGATCAAATAAATCAATCAATTGAAAAACAGCCTTTTCAGCTCATTGTTGATCATAGGTCTTCATAAATACACGCCAGTCATAAAGTTATGTGCACCTTCCCCAGGCAGAGTAAGCTTAAAATACCTACTACGGATAGCCAATAGCCTTTAACTACCTGGCAACATATATTAACACGCTTGTTTGAATACCAGGATTCCAAGTTCCAAGTCATAAAATGTTGATCTGCCCATATCTATTGACATTTTAGTGGCTTGAGATTTCTACATGATGGGGTGGCCAGTTCCACACCCAACCTTCATAAGTTGCATCTTAAGACATGACTGGCAGGTTACAGTGTTACTATTCTTCGCTCGCCTTTCCGATTCTGGTATCATTCGGGTGGACATGTTCTAGGCATGATATTAAAGGTGAAAAGACAGCTGTGCTAGCAGCCTCATTAGATCTATCAAGAGAGACACCCCCCCTATTATGTCCATGTGTGGCTCACAGGAAACAGGTTGCATCACAGCAGTCTGGCCAACGATGTGGGGATCATGTAATCCCTATACCGGTGAGCGTACTGCGGGAGCCTCATATTGAACTACAGCCAGGATGACCCTGGTTCACCTTCTCCCATGCGCTTTGGGATGTACAAAGAGCCTGTAACCTACTACAGAAGTAATGTCAAGAGTTATCTCAGCATGAGTAGCTTTGAACAACAACAGCAACCTCATCATGTAGAAAACAGTGCAACATAATAATAATAATAATGTTCATGTAGGCATCAGTGGCCTGTTGCATCGATCGACCACTGCCATGGTCACATCCTGCAGCAAAAAAATAACACTAAATTACAATTCTCATTGAACTTTTAATATCCAAGGAGGAAGTTTCTTGTGGTTTTATGGTGAGTGTGTCGACCGAGGTCCCTGCGAACTCCTTGAGGGGAGACAAGTACTCTGCTACCTAGGGATGGGGGCTGCGAAGATTAAAGGTATCACTCAGCTTATGAGCGATGTGTCTTCGGCATGTTGCTAATTGGGCATGGCCAAATCTCTCCAGGACGATGTGTTTGACCATTATTGGCCTATGTGTCGTCAGCAAACAGGCGAAGGGCGCCAATCTCGTGAAGTTCAGCCATGTGCACTGAAAGTGGAAACATGACAAAGGGCAGCCGAAATACTGTTTAAAATAGTCGATGAATTGTTCAGGATAATTGGAGGGGTCCATCTGTCTATCTTCAGTCCACTGATGTCGTTAGACGTTGTATGGAGGTGTGACCCCCTTTGTTTCATATTTTTTGGCAGATGAAAATGCACTGGTGACTTCCCAGCATCTGTTAGGCCCTGGGTTATACGATATCGCCTATTTATGAGACTGGTGGTGGAAGCGTGAATTAGAGCAAGGTCGACCCGCAATCTATCAGGCGCCTTCTAAGCCACTCCTCTAACCACATAACCAAGACCTGAAGTTATAGCCCAACGGTCCCCTTTTTGCGACATATTCTCTGTTGGGGAATATTTTTAGAATAATTTTAGTAGATTTTTAACTTGAATTTTACCCGAGCAGTGGCCGTTAGGCCTACTCTTTTAGATTTCCAACTGCTAAGGTATTTTTAACGTGCGCGCCACTGCACACGGGTGTCTGTTTTCACCACTCAGAGATCAGGGTAAATATTTACCGGACGATCCTCGTGAAAAAAATCACGGTCTCCACCGTGATTTGAACCTGTGACCTCCAGCACCCGAGGCGAACACCTTGCCTCGAGACCACTGGGTCCCTCCATCATCATGTAGCATGTCCTTTGTAGAATGTCGCTCCCATCACAGTCTGTCTGAAAGAAACTCATTCCCTTGCCAAAACACCAGCTTCCGCCATTGTCATACTCAGGCACTCCTGGATATCTTGGTGCCATCGTCTTCTTGATCTACCCCTTCCTCTTTTGCCTGGCACCATACCTTCCATCACCGTCCTCTCAAGACCGTTGTGTCTCTTGATGTGACCAAAGTATTTGCATTCTCTAGCCAAAATGGAATTGACAAACCAGCTCTCCCCTATGCTCAACTCCCGCAGAATGTCTACATCCGTTCCCTTCTCTGTCCAGGGCACTCAGAGGACCCTTCTGCAACATCCTGACTTGAAGGATTCGATTCCCTGTCCAGAAGCCTTGGCAATCGTCCACGCCCCACAGCCAGAAGCTGCCACAGGAAAAACACAGGCTCTCAAGACCTCTACTTCTATCACTCTGCCAGCGCCCTGCCACAATTTCCCCGAGCTGCCCAGTCTCTGCACCGCCACAGCCAGTCTTCTTCCAATTTCCCTCGAGCAGTCACCACCCCTGTCGACTCCGGAGCCCAGACACTCAAAATTTACCCCAATAGGAGGGGTAAACACCACAAAATAATGAATCCAAATAGAAAACTGCAACATGTTATGTGAACACAAGTGTAAGTTGTCAACTGGTATGAATCCCAGTAAAATCTTGCTGCTTTGATATAATCTTCCTGTAAGAAGACAGCTGCAGTGGTAGTCTTATATATCTTCTTCTTCTTCTTCGTACGCAGTCAGACAGTAACCATTATTTTTTTGAAAAAAGCGGCGGTCATCCTGAGGCTGTCGCCACAGCCATAGAGCTTGTCTTGCAGTTCCACTGGTGATGGCCACATCTGCTCTCTCTGATCCTCGTATGTCGGGCAGTTCTGCAGCAGATGTTCAGCGGTCATTTTACCAGTACCGCACGGGCATTCGTCGGTACACCTTATCTTCAATTTGTTGAATAGGTGGTACCTCAGTCTATTGTGGCCAGTGCGAAGTCTGAAGACAACGACCTGCTCTCTTCGGTTCAACTGGTAATAGGCATCGTTTTTGGTGTAACCAGTATGTTCGGTTTCCCATTTGGTCATGTATCTGGCTTTGATAAGCCGTTTTGACTCTTTGTACGTCATACTAGTATCTGTTTGTGGTAGTCTTGCACCTTCTTTTGCCAGTCTGTCTGCCTCCTCGTTGCCTTGGATGTTGCAGTGTGATGGGACCCACTGTACCACTACCCTTTTTGGTGCGGACTGCTGGCACAGTTTGCAGAGTGCTGCTCTTAAGTCATTAAGCTCAGTATTTTTCTGGCTTTTTAGCGCTGTGACTACGGCGAGAGCATCTGTCAGCAGGACTATATGGCTTTCATTTTCACTGTGTGTCACCATTTCTTCCACTGCCGCCCTCAGCGCCTCTGCCTCCGCTCTGAAATTGCTTGTGTACTTACCAGTAGCGAATGACAGTGTTATTTTTCTGCCATTTGGTAGGTTCAGGAATGCTCCTGCCCCTCCGTTCTGTGTAGTATTTGTTACAGAACCATCGGTGTATGCATGGGTCCAGTCCATGCTTGGGTAGCTTTTCGTTATGAAGCTTAGGGTAGTATCTCTCCTTTCTTTTTCAGTCTGGCAGTTTTTGTTTGCAATACCTGGTATATTTTCTACCACCTCTGGAAATATATCCTGCCTCCAGGTAGGTTTTCGTACAGTAGTGATGGGTTTTGGTGTTGTTAGTGCGTTTATGGGATCTTCGTGCATCTTTGCTTTGGCTATTTCTGCAAAGTTTCTCCGCTTTAGTTTCCCATTTCCCAAATTGTTTAGTCTCTGGTGCATTGGATGGTCGGTCAGTCTTCAGAGTTTCTCTGACTGCAGCTGGGCTCTGCAGTCTCTTCTATCGGTCATGGATTGCAGTTTTGTAATCTTTTCAAGTTCTACAATTGGCGTTGACCTTATGCCACCTGTTATAATTCTCATGGCTTGGTTTTGAAGTTTGCTAACTTTATCGAAGTTCGCCTTCGCTGCTGTTGTCCATGCCGCAATGCCATACTCGAGAACTGGTCTCACTCTTCCAGTGTACAGTTTCTTTAGTATGCCTTCGTCTGCTCCCCAGCTTGTGCCAGCAAGTTTCCTCATGATTGCCATTCTTTCTCTGGCTTTCATTCGGTTTCTCTCAATCTGACTTTTCCATGTCATGCGCCGATCAAATGTGGTAGTCTTATATATAATATAGAGACAAAATGAAAATACCAGACAACAAGACTTCTCTGTATCTCACTGACCTTCAAGCCTCTCTCCTCTTCTGTCCTATCATCCACTGAAGCAGAAATCACAGGCCACCTGGTGTCTATGTCTGAGAGATATCCTCTGTAAATTGGAGAACTTGCACTCAGAGCCAACTATAAGAGAATAAATATCTTAAGAATTACCATTTCTTAAATTTTTTTTTTTTTTAAAACACACACTAAAGTCCTTTATATGTGCAGTACCAACTATCTACAAGGACTATTTGTTCAGAAATATGTTAAATATATCACACACTAACAATCTCCTCTACAATCTAAAGCAGGTGTGAGGAAGCCACGGCCTAGTAGGCCAATAAGTGCGGCCTTATGAATTAATCCAAATTTTGCAGAAGAAACCCTTTTCATTTAATTAATGTTTTGTTCGCCTTTTATTATTTGTATTTTAATCAACAAAATCATTAAATGGTAAATTAACTTTAAAACGAACAAAATGTTTCTACTATACATTTTTGTAACGTCAAAATAAATTATAAAAAATAAATCTCCAAAATGTAGGCAATAGAAATAATTTGTGTATTTATTAGACCCAAATCCAATTATATCCCATTAACAATTTTTCGATTATATAAAGTTTGTACATAGAAGTTGATTTGTACAAAATAATGTCTATTTTTAATTGTATCTTATTGAAGTTTCTTGAATGTGGCTTTGTTAGATTTACAGCTCACAATGCAATCTTCCAACATGAAGAGGTTTGCTGCACCTAGTTTGAAGTACTAAGTGTAGTTATAGGTAGTTCATCACCCTAGTGATTTCCGAGGTTAAAAACGTAGAACCACCATTTTCTTCCTTGCATATTTCTGCTAAGACAGGCCTCCACCCAATTTCAGAAACACTGGACCACCAGCGTCTTCTTTTTTCGGTCATGTCATATGGCTGGATTCGGAAATTCCAGACCACAAAATATTTCACAGATTGCTCCTCAGCGCCAAAGGGGTTTCCCCCAACTGGGTGGAGGCACAGAAGAGTCCATCCCAGAACAATATGGCTTCAGCAGATAAAGCCTCCCCTTCCACTCTGGACGAGGCCTGGAGTCGTACCGCAGCAGTGGGCATAGATGTGGCCAATCGATGCAATGAGTCTTATACGCCTAAGCAAACTTATTATTATGTCTTAAGTGGTTACTAAAGAGGTATGTGCATGGGGTTGGCAACCTCAATATGTAATAATCATTGCTATGAAACAGCAATACAATTGATAGGAAGTAGGTTTTCCTAAAAGCTTGTAAGCATAAATCAAATAATGTTGGACCTATAATCCACCAAATGGGGCAACATGAAAAGGAAGAAGAAATAAATAAATAGGTAGCCCATAGCAATCTTCTTCTTCTTCGTACGCTGTCAGACGTCAACCTGTACCCCATAGCAATCAATGCCATGGGAGAATAAGTGTTAGATGCTTCATTTTAAGAGATCTTCACTTTATTTTTAGGTGAGGTGATTCATTTCCTTCTCTAAATAGAAGTTTGGAATTTATTTATTGCATGCAAACCCAGTACATTTGATGTAAGAAGCAAGCACTTTAACCAATCAGTTCTTGAAAGAAGACATTACAAAGCTGAAAGTAGCTTTCACAAATGTGAATACTTGAGTTAAAACATTAAAAATTGCTTTTGAAAAATTGAAAGTAGCCTTTAAATAATTGAAAATAACTTACAATTTTGAAAATTTGAAAGTAACTTTCTAAAAAAACAATCACCACTGTGTTTATTTCCATTGCTGAGGTCTACCAGAAGGATTTACAAGGCCCAGGAATAAAGGCTGCTTGCTCATACAGTTACCACACACTGTAGAGACTAGGTTTTTATTTTACCAAAGATATAAAAATACACATGCCATACTGAGGATTTAACACATGTCCTTATGGTCAAAAAATGACACCGAAACTGCTTGACTAGCCATTCCTCAGGTAGCCTTCAAGTATTTAAAGCTTGTGAGCAGCATTTGACAAATAGCAACATTTAATTGTGCAAACAAAACCATCTTACCATGATGGGGCACATGCCAGCCAGCTGATCGTACAAGGTCTTGGCTTCATCAATGTTACAAGCCTGGAAAGTGACCTGCAGGCAGCAATTACCCATCCCAAAGCCCATACAATCCATGTAGATATGATCAGGCTTAGCTGCCCTAGCACTGGATCCATCATCATTCAACTGTGAGAAATCTTCAATGAAGGGCGACGGTGTGTTGATGTCTTTGTAAACTGTCAAGAGAAATCTTAATGAATGTAAATTACAGATGGCAAAAACCACAAATTGTAAGAATCTCTAGAAACTATAATAGAATAATATTTATTATATTGTCATGCATGTTCATTTATATGGACAAAAAAATAATAATTGAGATCCTCTACCAAGTGTAGCATTGCTTAAGTATGGTGGAAGTCTTTGATTCTAATTTAAAAAGAAATGTTCAAATTGTGAACTTTTCACACAATGTCAAGAGACGATTCATAGAATTTTCTGGCAGAACATTGCCACCAACCAAGATCTACTTACCCAGGGCAACTACATAATATGCACATACCGTAACTGACCAATGCTGCAATTTGATTAGTTATGTCCTAAGTAGAGTGCTTGATATTTTAATCAGAATTGCAGTGCAATGGATCAGATGGAAAATGAAAGAGAGGTTGGCTTAAGACAAAGAATCAAAGAAACCTAAATTGACTATATGATACAGAGGTGGAGTAATTTTTGAAAAATGGCCACAGACCAGGTGAAGTGGAGGAAGCTTGATGCTGACTTAAAGGATGCCATCACTTGTGATGGTCACTGATGGATTTGCTAGTCATTGATCAAGGATCTAAGAAGAGAAGAAGAAAGTGTAACAGACAAGTCAAAATAGTAAAAATCATATAAATCTTGGTCATGTCAACTTGCATAGGCTACTCATACATTTTTCAGTATCATTTTACATTTCCTTCAGTGTACATCAATATGTAATTGTGTACATGGTTGTCACATTAAGTGTTTTCTCATTTAATATAATATAAATTTATTTTGTTTTTAATATTCAAAGTGTTTCTGTGTAATTCTTAAGCAAATCAAGAATTCAGTGATTTGGATCTTCTAAATCAAACAATGGAAGATCACGGTAAAACAATCGCTTCTCAAGAAATGAATAAAAGCGCAAAAGAATGGGTTGTCAAATCATGTAAGTTTCAAATGTTCCCTGGTCTCTACGGAGGTGAGATTGTGCCTAGTACTAGTGTAGATGAACAATAAACTTGGAGGTCATGTGTACATACTGTGCACATAAAAGAATCCCTGCCAGCTGAAAATCTAAACAAGAAGGTTATTAGCCACAGAACAAAAATTATAAAAATAACACCATCATGCAAAGACACAATCGACCAATCACCCATTTGTTTGCACATATTATTGCAAGTAATATAAAACACTTCTACACTCCCACAGGGGTAGAAGAGGAGTGACTTAGTGAGAATAAAACACTTCTACACCCCCACAGGGGTAGAAGAGGAGTGACTTAGTGAGAATAAAACACTTCTACACCCCTACAGTGGTAGAAGAGGAGTGACTAATAAAATGTGCTTCTGCACTCCCACAGGGGTAGAAGAGGAGTGACTTAGTGAGAATAAAACTAGCAATCCAATGTGCATCCTGGCAATCTATTTCTTCCATTGACTTAAGATAGTCCTTCGAATCCCACTATGTCCAGTTTTTTCTTGATGTGTACCCTCCTCCACGTACAGAAAGCAATGGCAAACTACTGTACAGCACACCTGCCAAGAAGCTTATACCTGCCAAATAGGTTGGCGGTTGTAAGATATGACATTCTGCAAAGGACATGCTATGTACTTTTACATTTTTTACCATATCTGTACCACTATGACATGTGAACCCATTATAAAAAGTGAATGCTGAATGTCAGATGCACTATGCCGTTATGTGCAAAACATAGTAAAAAGTACTTTGCCGTAGGAAAAGCAGGGATTTGGAAGAAAAATAATGTGTATAATAAAAAAATAATCTTATCAGTTATTTTGCTATACAAAAATAAAATAACCTGCAGTTTTTAAATCATCTCTGGGTTGAAAAAAATCATATTTTAATAATTGCTATTTCAATCATTTGCTTTTTGTTGCATGTGAAGCATAGAGAGTCCGCTGCAGCTGATCTCCTTACAATAAGCATGTACCAAAGCACTTACATGTGCTCTTGCTGTGATAGTTTCTACAGCAATTCAATTTGCATGTTGGCTAATCCAATGACCAACCATTGATGACTGCCTTTTTTTACATGCTAAGAAGATTACAGTGGTCTTTCTTCTTCTTCTGAGTTTCTTCTCAATCTCCCGCTACCAAGCCCTGAACGGGGCTTTGCAAGTAGCAGGGTGTAGTCCGGAGAACTGATTACGTTGTGTCACTAGTTTACAGCTTGACTGCGATATTTGCACCTTTAGGTCTTCGGCAGACAGTGGTCTTATTCTTACTTCTTTAGGTGGGAAGAGGAGACTAACATCTGGTCAGACAAAATATACTATTCGGACAATGTTAGTTATGGTCCGCAAAATGTACTGACAAAGACCCACACCTCACTTGCACTCAGTTCTCCCCTTGGAAACAGATTGTTTCATGGCAGTCTGGCTAATTAGATGGGGGATCGGCGTGATCCCTGTAGTAGTGAGCAACATGCAGATGAAGCCAAGCATAGCACAACCACCTGGATGACCCTGGTTCACCTTCATCGGCATGCTCGTGATCTAAGGAAAGCTACTGCTACCCACTACCCTTTCTAGGTCAGAAAGAGTAATCATACTCATTGTGGGCATTCAACAACTGTACTACTCTGGTGTCTAAAAGAGGAGAGGATACATTAATGTCCCACATACAGCCTTAGGTTATGAACTAACAAGATCTAATGCCCTATAGGGACTATGTGACCTTGTAACCCTTTTCGTTACTATTTGACCTTGTAACACTTTTTGTTACTATTATCCCTTGATGCCCCAGATTTTCTGAGCTTCTCTCACAACAGCTGCCATTATGGAAACCCAAGTAAAGTGTTATCATAACGAGTTGGAAATTTGAGATGTATCAGAACAAGATTCCTCAGGATGCATCACACGAATTAGTCATCTTTATCGTGTCTTTTTTTATGTCTTGGGACTTACATAAATTAATCCTTCTTTGGAACATATAGCTGAAACAGATGGACTCTTTTTTAATTTTGCTCATTAGACTTCAGCTGACCTGACCTTTTCCTTCAGTCTATGCTATGAATGATCAATTCCCTTCACAATCATCTGAACTGTGTTTTGAGAATTTCAGTACTTATTTTATGCTTTCCCAGCCAACTTGACCACATAAAAAAAACAATTTTATGATTCTCTTCTGCCAGTCTCATTTAATATTATTTTCTTTTACAAATGATGATATATATGCTGTGCATCCCCTTATCTGAAAACCTAAGATCTTAAACTCTTCGCTACATAATCTCACAAACGGAAAATCCAGAAGGTCTCTATGCAATCAGACAGTAATGTTATATGACCTCATAGACATAGGATTAGAACCCTGATGCTATGTTGGCACCAGTTTGTTACCAAAAGTTGTCCCTGCCAGACATATGCTATTACTAACAGTGATTAAGACCAAAATAACTTGTTAACATGGTAAATGACATTTGAAGATATGTTAAAAAGATATATTGCACAGTGGTTCCTCATCCATAGAGATCTACTTCCTGGTACCTCAACCAATTCTGTATACCCTCACTCTCACGTTTCTCAGACCAGATGCTGTTTTGGTATTTGTAGTGTTTCTCAAGTGACCTCAATTTAAATCAACTACCATCTGTGCATTTATTTCCAATGCTGGGTCAATATAGCATTTTCAAACTGAGGTATTAGGACCAGTTCCCCATGCAATGAAAATGCAGATTAAGCACTTATTTCACCCCTGAAAGATAAAACTTATGCCGCACATAGTTTGTCATAAGAGGAGGCTAAAGAGGAGTGAGCATAGGGCTTGCTATGCCATCCTGTAGAACCTATAAGTCATAAGTAAAAGAAAACCTCTATATATCAAGGTAGAAGAGGAGTGATTAAGTTAGCAAGTATAGGAATACCATTACAGTTATTTCCCATACAAAGCATTTATTTTATTTTGTAGATGTAGTCCTCCGTGGCGCTTCATTTTACATGGCAATAAAACAATTATTTAATTTCCGGGGATCACTATAGCAGAGAGATAAGGTATTCAACTCTCAAGAAATTAATGAAAACCCGAAGCAGTGGGTGTTCAACACCCGCAAGTTTCAAGCAACCCCTGGTCTCAAGAGAGATGAGATCTCGTGTCTAATCAAATTAGAGATGGACGATAACCTCAGAGGTACTGCATATACGCTGCACACATAAAATGAACCCTTGCCAACTGAAAACTTAAAAGAGCAGGCTTTTAGCCGCTATCCGGGCAAAACGATGAAAAAAATAATGAAATTCCAACACAATAAGTAAGTCAGGCATAGTAAGTCACAGGAAGTAAATATCGCAAAAATATCTATGGATAGCTATATAGATTTTTCCATTGGATTGTCTACGCAGCCAGATGACGACTTAATTTCGCCTCATCTACCATTGGGTGTATACATATTTTCCTTTTCTTGTGGTTTAAAGTTTGTACAGGAAGAGAAAGCCAGCCCAATCATAGTCACCTCTTACAAAATGTCTGGCAGGTTACAGTGTTACTTATCTTGAACCAGCTAACACATGGGCGACAGAAAATGTAATATCCACACTTCTTGACAGCCTACAGAGAAGAGCGACTAACTGACTTACTCAAGGATAGTAATCATTTCAGACACTTACTTGGGATATTAATAGCTACTTTTTCTCCTCTTCTGCTCCTTATGTTTCTTGTCAGAGTTCTATTGGAAGACATATAAAAAACAAATATGCTTTATACAATTCATAAACAAAATATTTAAAACATTCCACCTGCTTTAACTTTCAAAGATCTTATCAGTTTTTTGCCAGCAACACAGATGCATAACCTAACCTGGAATACTTAAAACTATTTCTGCACACCATTACTGAAAGTAAACATAATATTTAGACATCTCCAGTTTCCTAAATTACTGTTAATTACCTTACATCTCACAATGAACCTGTTACATTTTTTATTATCACCTGATATCTTTCATTATTTACATCAACCTCACATTAATCACCTCATATCTTCCTTTATTCACATTCCTGTATCACTGTACATATCATATTAATCACCCTCACACTTACCATTAATCACCTCACACCTTTATTAAACACTTCACACCTCTCATTAATCCCTACCCCTCAATGTTTAACCACCCTCACACAGCTCATTAATCACATCACATTTTCCATTAATCAATTAGAAGACCTCCAGGTTTAGCTGCCTTGCTGAATGCCTGTTCATGGAAGAGGTTTGGTAGTAAATCTTACTGTAAAATCTGTACCCTGTGTTATCACTAGTCATATTGACTACATCTAGCCACTGGACTGACAGCTCAGGACAAGAGAGAGAGACTGACAACAACACAAATCGTCCTTCCTTAAATCTATTTAAGCACAGGTCATAGCATTAGACATACCAAATGATCACTGTAGCACAGAAAAAAACAAGCTGCACAAAAGTACCGTATGCAAGATGGACCAATAACTGATGTTGTCTATATGTGCCCCACATGAGGTAGAGATTGCCACATCTGTACATGGGAAAGATGCTGAAGGAAATCTTGAGGTAAAATCTGCATCCTGTGCTATCTTTAGTCATCTTGACTACATCTAGCCACTGGACCTAGGTATCTCAGGACGAGATAATGAGATGACAACACAATTCTTCTTTCCTAAAACCTATTTAAGCCCAAGTCATAGTGTCAGGCATACCAGATGATCACTGCCATGCAGAAAAAATGAGTTGCACAAAAGGACAGTATGCAAGATGTGTGTCCCACATGTGGTAATATTTTCCCGCACTTGGATCAGGCTGTATAGTCATATTCGTCACAACTTAAGGGGCTTTATATCTACAAAAATCGAAGGAAGACAGAAGGAAACCATTTATGTACTCATGCAGTAGTGCTTTTTACAGCGTTAAATTTTACATGATGAGGTTACCAGTCACCATGCACAATCCTCCTTAGTCATCCTTTATGACATGAATAGTAAGAATTAGTGGCCCTTCCTTTCTACACTAACACCCCCCCCCCCCCCCCCCCCTCCCCACACACAGATATATGTCATAACAGAACTAAATGTCAGTGTCACATTTCAACTCACACAAAACATCATAAGTTTTGTTTTTTCCTGAGACTGGTAATTGCATTCCTGAACACTGCAACAACTGATATATTACCTTACATGTGCCACGAGTTCAACTGGAATTAATGGATTTTGGGTCACAGAGTTCGGGTTATGAGATCTGAATGTTGTTCAACATGTGGCCTCATTACTGGTCAGATGATGACACTAAATCTACTGTCCTGGTCTTGCTGGGGTTTATGGCAATAAAAGAGCTGACATTCTGGTATAAAAAAAACTTCCAGTGGGGAAATTAGATATGGATAAAAAAAGATATACTGAAATCAGTTCTGCTGGCCAAAATCGAACAAGAACTACAGTAATTGGTGATTCAAGTAAAGAACAAAAGTTAGGTGTACAGATTGGACATTAACACTGAGGAAATTAAAACTATGATAATTAGCAAAGTGGAATAGAAATCTATTCCAAAGGTAAACAGTCCGATATTGAAACACATCAAGAATTACTCCTATCTTTGAAATATTATAACATAAAATCTGAGATATTGAAACACATCAAGAATTACTCCTATCTTTGAAATATAACATAAAATCGGAGACACAAAATTTAAACAGGAAGAGAATAGGGATAGCCAAATCTATTTTCACCAACAAGAGTCATGTACTGGTATGGTATCTGGTGTTATGTGTAGTTGTCTTTAACCTTTGTCATAGAAAAATGGACAATGAAAAAATGATTGGAAAATAGAATTCATGCCTTTGAAATGTGGATATATTAGAGAATGGAGTGCATCTCCTGGAAAGAAAAGAAAAGAAATATGGAAGTTTTGTAGATATTAGTCGCAGTTTAAATAATTTAGTCACATTAAAAAAGACGTAAATCCTTGTTGAAAACAATACTAAAAGGAAAGGTGGAAGACAAATGTGACAGAGGTTATGGTGACTAACTTAAACCGCTCATGTTACATTCTGTCATCTTGTTTTTTTGTTGTGATTTGTTAGCTGTTTTCATAAATTTTTGATCCCTGATGAAGGCCTTGTGATCGTAACATATGTTTTTGTTTTGTTTTTGTCCTGATGCGTTAACTGATACATTACCTATATATATTTTTATCAACTTTTAACTTTCAGTACCACTGCAGCTTTGATCAATTTTCTGAAAGAGTGAATGCTGAACATCTGCTGCAAAGGTACAGAGTATTTAAGGAATATAGAGAAAATATACATGGCCATCACCAGTACCAATCCTATGGAGATACAAATAACCTGAAGATGGCCATTGCTTTTCCTTGAACTATTCAAGGTGATGTCTGAAAGAGCATACATAAGAAGATGACATTATATGGGGGTTTTTTTCTAAGCTTTAATGATAAACAGAAAACACTGACAATTTATGAGAATAATTAGAATTTCTATATATCTCACTTGAATCTAATGTGTCCCTGGTTAATTGCTTCGTCAGGAAAAAACAAAGACTTGGATACACCATTGACAGGATCAGGTAGTGCAGGAGGGTATGTGAACACTCCACTTCCCAACCTGTAAAACAGTAATAATAACTGATGAATGTGTATGTTTCACATAAATGTGAAATAATAACAGAAAAAATATGAAACTTTTAGATAGTCACAAATACATTTAGAAAACACTATGTATGGATGCATTTTGGATCTTATTACATGAGTTTTGTTACATAAGAAAGAAAGGTTTCTAAAAATCAATAAATTATTTTAAAAGCTTCCCAAATATTTCTAATAGATGTAGATTATTTAAAAAACATTTCTAGGCAATAAAAATTATCACTAATGATACTAAATGTTTTACAGTAAGAAAACTATTAGAAAAGATATCCAAATGTTTCTAAAATATGAAAATTGTTACAAAGTAGACTGGATTTTGCAAAACACTTAAATTATTACAAAAGAGAACAAATGCTTTTAAAATACATAGATTAATATAAAAATAACCAAATGTTTGTAAAACAAGCAGATTATTATTTAAAAAAAGACCAAGTGTTCTTAACCATGACATTATCAAAAAAGAGACCAACTGTTTCTAAAACAGGTAATAAAGAAAAAGATAAGAGGCTGTCACAAAGAAGACAAGCAGTATAGACTTTATTGTATTAGCTATCTCTGAGGCTGTGTGACTTGTTCACTTATTTGTTCAAAAAGGACACACCATACTTGTAGACAATAGAGACATAAGAGTGGCAGAAAAGGACAATGATGGTGAAGATGCAGTGAATGAGGTGACTGCAGTCAGTTACTCATAGCTGACTTTTCATCAGGGTCAGCGAACCAGAGCTGTTCAAGACATGATTTACGCTCTATGCGATGGCTCTGGAAACAGGCTGCATTGTAGTCTGGTTGAGAGAACAGGATTTGAAGAGAACAGACAAACACGATCACAAAAACAAGCTTGCTGGAACCAGATGTGTCAGGCTGCAAGGCACAGATATTGCAGCCTTGTTGTAAACTATGAGACAACATAACAAAATGTCCTTTTCAGGAAAATTAACAACAAAGACAATAATTCCAACTGCAAGCGACACCTAATTAATGTCTTACACTTTTCTTACCTAGGGAATGCTGTCAGCGATATTAATGTCTTACATTTTTCTTACCTAGGGAATGCTGTCAGTGATATTAATGTCTTACACTTTTCTTACCTAGGGAATGCTGTCAGCGAAATTAATGTCTTTCACTTTTCTTACCTAGGGAATGCTGTCAGCGATATTAATGTCTTACACTTTTCTTACCTAGGGAATGCTGTCAGCGATATTAATGTCTTACACTTTTCTTATCTAGGGAATGCTGTCAGCGATATTAATGTCTTACACTTTTCTTACCTAGGGAATGCTGTCAGCGATATTAATGTCTTACACTTTTCTTACCTAGGGAATGCTGTCAGCGATAATGGCGCTTCATCTTCTTTTAGTTCAGCCTGAATTTCTTGACGTCTGTTGATGGCAAATAATTTGTGTTTAAAGTAACAAATATGAACCTGTATTAGCTGGATGAAACAGAATGTATAATGGCTGCAAACTACTGCAAAAATGGTAACATTTAAGATAAAGTGGTAATGAGTATTATAAAAAACAAATGCCATGTTCACTGGCTTTGCTGTAGCAAAGATTGAAGATTTGAAAATAAAATAAACAGGCCTAGTAAGCCACAGGAGGTTTAAAATACCTACTACGGACAGCCTTCTGCTACATGGCAACAGACATTAACAACATGCTTGTTTGAATAGCAGGATTCCAAGATATGGCTCAATTACCACATAGGAGCCAGAAACAAAATGAAACCTCTTTCTAGCAAACGCCTCTCAGCAGATCTGTAATCTGTGGCAAGTCTGTGTTAAAATGTTGCTGTTGTGATTCATTAAATGTTTTCTTTTGGGATGTTCTTTGTCCCTGACATAGGTCATGTGGTTGTAACGTAGGTTCAGTTTGGTTTTTGTCACTGTGCCTAACCAATTTATATTATCAATTTTTGACCTTCAGTACTGCAAGCAGCTTTCATTTATTTGTAAAAATGTAAGATTACCTTCAGTTATATTCTACTTCTTGTTCCTTTGAAAGCTGTTCTCTATGAAGTTTCTAAACTTGTCTTGTGAAGCGGGATGACAAGTTCCCCTTAATAATTTGTTAATTGAAACCTTACTGACAAGTGTGTTTATGTGGTCCTTTGGCTGTCAAAAGTGTATTCATGTGGCTTTTTGGCTGTCAAAAGTGTATTCATGTGGCTTTTTGGCTGTCAAAAGTGTATTCATGTGGCTTTTTGGCTGTCAAAAGTGTATTCATGTGACTTTTTGGCTGTCAAAAGTGTATTTATGTGGTCCTCTGGCTATCAAAAGTGTATTCATAAAGCATTTGATATGTTAAAACTACTTCTATACAGCCCTTGAACCATCAAAATAATCTTTATACTGCCCTTGGGCTTTCAAAATTATCTTTAGATAACCATTGAGCTATAAAAATTATCTATATTCAGTCCTTAAGAGTAGCAAAGATGGCGCCATAACTGGCTGCAAGTCTACATTGCTCTTCTGTTTTAGTTCATTATAGAAGCTGTCAGACCATGGATTTGCCAGGAATTCACACTAATCGATGGCTTACCCTTTTGTGTTCACTGAAATGTGTTATTTTCTATTTGGACTGGTTAATTCGTTCGTTTTGTGTGTTTTCGTTCGTTTTGTGTGTTTTCTTCCGTCCGATTATCCTGGAATGGACATTGGCTTTATGAATAGCACTACGCTTAAACATGTGTCATATTGCATGGTCTAGTTCACACGACTGAACTTCACGAGATTAGCGCCCTTCACCCTAGGTGAAGACCGTGTCAGCTTTGTTGTATAAAATTTAGACAACTATAATGAACTGCCAGCTGAAGAGAGATAGGCTCCGTCAGGTGTGTAGCGGCCCAAGACACACCATTGTTGTAAGGCAAGAGCTGGTACTACAAACTGCAATGCAAAGGCCGCCGTCCATCGTAGACAATGATGGCATAATTAATTTTGCTAGCGCTATTTTTAGTAAGGATTAACTGCGCTACTCTTTATCCTCACTCTCTCGTCTCGAGCCGCCCGACCCCAGTGGCAAGTCAAGGACAAGACGACTAGGGGGTGACTACAAGTTGCAGGGGACTCTGCATCAAGCACCCGTGAAAAAGACGGCGGAGTCCAGAGTCGAACCCACACCACCTGATCACGCGGCCGACGGCTTAACCACTTCGCCACGGAATAATAACGTCGGTGCCTTAACGACCTTCGAGGTTATGGAACTGATGTTGATGATACAGCCCTTGGGCTTTCAAAATGATCTTTATACAGACTTGTACTATTAAAATTATCTTTATAGAGCCCTCTGGCTATCAAAATTATCTTTATACAAATCTAGGGCTAGCAAGATTATCTTTATTCAGCTATTGGACTACTAAAATTACCTTTATACGGTTCTTGCGATATCTATATTATTTGTTTCTGGTCCTTGTGCTATTAATACAAACTTCATTCGGCCCTTAGCTAGGTGTCATTTTGAGATCCCTGCTCTAATTTTCATCCCCTTTTGTTTAGATTTTACCAGTAGCTATGCTAACAACATTGCAATCTGTCAAGACACGTGCATGAGTATTACTAAACCAGCCCACTTAATTACCCTAATTAATCTCTACAGTTGTTAACAAGATCCAAGTGGATTTACAACAAACTGTAACAATTGCTGAACAATCTCATTGATAAATTCTTGTTCGTCAGATGCTCTACTAGCTAGTGTTAGTGGCTATGTCTCTCCACAACTTCTTGATCACTTACACTAACTGCCAATTCCATATGTGGGACCCAGGGACCCTTACTGGGAAGAAAAGAAGAGGACCGCAACCAGTGACTTCGTTGGGTAGTGAATGTTAATTTCAAGGTCAGGTGAAACATACTGATTAAGACCTCGCCTCTTATCAGTGCAGGTTAGTTACTGCATTAAAAAATAGATTGGATGTACTTAGTTATTTTTAGATCAAACTGAGTAAATTGAGTAGAAAAAAACGGACTCAGCAGAACCTTCTAAACCAGCATAGAGAGGTCAAGTTGACCCAATAATAATTCACCATGACTCTCCAACTCTCCCCCACCACATAAGGCAAAATTAAAAACCAACGCTCATATTACATTTATACAATTTGTACATAACCTATTTAATAATCATGTACTAAATGAGTAAAACATGGATGCAAATAATTACTATATTAAGTGGAACCAAAAAATGATTAAATCTAGATTTTCTTCTTGGACTGGACCAATTGTGGACCTGAGGAATCTGCAAACACCTGGTTGAGAACCACATCAATAGCAAGATACCCTTCATTTGAAATTATGTGTAAAACTTTATTATACAAGGTTCCGGCTTCTGTGAAGTAGGATGACCTGTTTCCATCCTATTTCATTCTGAACCTGAATAGTCAGTTATCAATTTACAGCTTGGTAAACTGCAACTTGACATAGTTAGACTTACTTGTACAATCAGTTTTGTTATTGGAAGTCAACACTCTAATAACCTTCCACATTACGTAGTTAAAAAGTCGGTCAATAATTGTGCAATAAACTAGAAAACCCAGGCCTACTTTTGTCTTAAATCTCAAAAAAAGTATATTTGCATGCACTAAATTTACATTAACAAGTTTGGATATCTTTATCTTCTCTCTTCGTGATCTACTACTTCTGTCTTCACATGCTAAGTAGATGTTTTGTTACATAAATCTGATCATTTATCCAGTGTTATTATGTCATATTTGCCATATAAAGAGTTTTGAACACTTCATCCTCAACATTATCTGCTATATGCCTACCGTTAATTTTACCCAGTGCAGAAATATTTAAAAAGTACAGTACTAGAAGTTAGGTAAAATAAATTAATGGTTGTTTCATAGCTAACAAAGATATGTAGGCATGTCTCAGTGACAGCACTGGGACAGAAACATAAAGAAACCCACACTATGGTCACAAAACCTTCTTCGGGAACAAAGAAAACATCTAGCATATTACAACATCAAAAATGAGAATTGATCGGACAATGAATACAATATATGAGGCAGCAGTCATTAACCAAAAATATGTCAATCACAGTATGTCACTTAGGAAAGAGAAGGCCAAATAAATTATGAAGAATACACAAAAACACAAATATAAAATGTGCCCAAATAAATATGTTTTCATATATATGCACAAATACAAATATGTACATTACATGATACAATGAGTATACACACAGACAAATATCACTTCACACATATATATATATATATATATATATATATATATATATATATATATATATATATATATATATATATTTATATATATATACACAAAGATAAAGAAATTAATGAATAAACATAATAAATGAGAGAGAGAGAGAAAAAAAAATAAAGAGAGGTGGAAAAGAAAATGTGGGAAGAGAGAGAGAGAGAGTAAGTAATGTACAAGGAAGTCTACATAAAGGTATGGATTATGTTCAAACCATCTAATGCACTATATAAGGACATTAAAATTATTCTTGAGTTCAAATCAATCTCGAAAATCAGTAGAGAAGGAGATGATTTTAGTGACTCTGATATCAACTTTACTCTGGTGTCCAAGACTATACAAGCAGTTAAGTAAAAGAAAGTAATGGTAGTCAATTTTAAAGTCATTATGGATGGAGTGGTGGTTTTGTTGCTATGTAAGTATCTCCTCATTTTGGTAAGGTATGTTCTTTCAACCTTTTGGTTATATCAAGACGTGTTTATTATCTTGATGATGTGGCAGCTGGTCTGGTGCAAGATTCATATAAATGTGGTCAGTTGTTGCAGTATCCTTATGCTTAGTTAGCGGCAAACAGTTATCTTATGTTATATAGGACAGATATTACTGAACTTTGAACTACTAAACTATGGTGCGGGCACGTCGCGAGGTCCAACGGAATTACCGACTCGGTACTCTTTGGTTCCGTACCGGGACAGAGAGTGTGAGGACGTCCAAGGAAGAGATGGGTGGACAACATCACTGAGTGGTCAGGCTTTCGTCCTGGTGAGATACGACAGGCGGCGACAGACAGAGGGATGGCGTGGGATTTTGGGAGTGTCTTCATGTGTGCCCCAATGACCTGATGGGTTACAGGATGATCTGAACTGAAATATGAACAACACCATAAAGTGCATTGTGTCAGTCGTCATGACCCCTTAGCCCTGAATGATCACCATAACGTCATTTATCCCCCCCCCCCCCCCCCCCCACCCCCTGCCTCCCTCTTGCCCTGAAGTCAGATCTACCAGCATTGTAAGCCACCAGTGGAAGTTGATCAGGGTGAATTCTCACAAGATGACCAAACCATTGTATATTTTGTCTGGAAATGTACTCAGCACAAAGCGCTGTGCCAACCATATCTCGAATGTCGCATAGTTCCAACCATATCTCAAATGTCACGTAGTTCCAACCATATCTTGAATGTCACGTAGTTCCAACCATATCTTGAATGTCATGTAGTGCCAATCATACCTTGAATGTCTCTCCTGACGACAGAAATGACCTTTTCCAAATTCCCTATTCACACGTACAAAGTTTACACCACCTCACCTTTGACAAGGAGCATGTTTGTCAATGGTAGCACAGAACCAACATAAAATATACTAGTTATTCAGAATTTTTGCCTCATGAAGTAATTCATGATTTTATTATGCTTGTTCCTGTTTCCACCGCCCCCCTTTCTGTAACAATGCAGAATCAGGTAGGTTAGAATATGAAGAGAGCTTACCTGAGTGACATATTGGCTTCCACGACATTGAAATGAGCAAAAGTACCACCATAAGGTATCCCTGGTGTGCCCTCCACCATGTATTCTGCATACTCTGGGTGCCATGAAGTTTTAGCTGAAGTGCTGCCAGATAGAAGTAAAATAAAACAAAACAATTGGAACACATTAGATTAGGGGCAACATAAAAGTTATGTACTGACTACTCATAGAAATAGAGGCAAACAGAAAAGAGATTTAGCAACAGCTCATAAGAACATGTACAACAGAAAAAAATATGCCCAAATTGCTAATTAAAACAGCAGAAAATACAATTTAGGCTTCATGACAACAGAGGCAACATAAAGAGATAATACATACTACTCATAGTAGCAAAAGAAAAAATCTGTTCTTAAAAAAAAGGGAAAAAACTATAGATGTAGGGACAGAAGCAACAGGGAAAAAAGATGTACAAACTGTTCATTAAAACAGCAGCAAAAGAAAGAAGTAGACAGCTCATGATAGAGAGGCAAAAGAGATGTTTATACTACTCATAGCAGCAGTAGCAACAGAAGAGAGATGTAAAGACAGCTCACAAAACAGAGACAACAAAAAAGAGCTTTAAAGGCAGCTCATAAAACAGAGCAAACAGAAAAGAGCTTTAAAGGCAGGTCATAAAACAGAGCAAACAGCAGAAAAGACCTGTAAAAACAGCTCATAGGCAGAGCCAGCAGAAATGAGCTGTAAAGACAGTTCATAAAACAGAGCCAACAGAAAAGAGCTGTAAAGGCAGCTTATAATACAGTGGACACAGAAAAAAGCCACAAAGACAGCTCATAAAACAGAGCCAACAGAAATGAGCTGTAAAGGCAGATTATAATACCTTGGACACAGAAAAAAGCCACAAAGACAGCTCATAAAACAGAGCCAACAGAAAAGAGCTGTAAAGGCAGCTTATAATACAGTGGACACAGAAAAAAGCCACAAAGACAGCTCATAAAACAGAGCCAACAGAAATGAGCTGTAAAGGCAGATTATAATACCTTGGACACAGAAAAAAGCCACAAAGACAGCTCATAAAACAGAGCCAACAGAAATGTGCTGTAAAGGCAGCTTATAATACCGTAGACACAGAAAAGATGTAAAGACAGCTACTAGACAGGATTATAATACAGGATTTGATAAATGAGAAATTCAATAATGGTGTCAAAATGACAAAATCTTATCCAAGTGCAGACAAATTCTGATCACAGTCCTGTTGTGATTAAAATAGCATTGTGAATGAAAAACGCAGAAAGATATGACGTGGATTCTCTAGTAGTATCAACACTAAAGCAGTTAGACATTAAACAAAAATATCTTGTGGATATAAAAACAAATTTGATATACTACTATCAGAATGCATAGAACAATACAAAAGAGAAAGCCGAGAAAAGATGGTTAACAGTAAGTGGCAGTGTATAAAAACTAGCACACAAACAAACCTCTTCCATGATATGTACTTTGTGTCAACATGTAAAAGAACAGTGAATAGAATAAGATTGAAGACAAATAAAGATAATGGAAATATGCACAGTACAAGAGCTATGCCTGCAGAAATAAAGCAACTTTCAAACACAATAAGGCTAACTCAAGGAGGAGGATGCATTAAGAACAAATTAGAGACCTTTTGCTTGATGAGCAAGATATATCAAATAGATGGGAAGAATGTATGTGAACTGTTTGACGACAACAGAAGAAACAAAAATTTGCTAATGACTCAAGCATTCTCAGATCAGAAACAGATATAGCTATAAAAGATATGAGAATGGAGAAAGCAATAGAAATGGATACAATAAATATAGAATTGATACAGGATTTCAGTGCAGATAAAATCATTGAACTGTGCAATGACATGCACAATACAAATTACATCAGATTAACACTGCATAAGAAATCTCATGCAACCGAATGCTCAGATTTTTAGAACAATCAGTATGATAAGCCAAACAATTGTGTTGCTGCTCACAATTTTATAGGAGTGAATTTGGTGTAGAGTACAGGAAGTAGCTGGTGAACAATTGGGATTTAGACAGAACAATTAAACAAGAGAAGCAACACAGCATGGAGGCGCAGGGGTATTCCTGAGCCTACCAAATGGTAGAAAAACAACACTGTCAGTGGCAACTGGAAAACTCTCAAGCTATTTCAGAGCGGAGGCAGAGGCACTGAAGGCCGCAGTAGAAGCAATGCTCACAGGCGAAAGCAATGAAAGCCAGATAGTCCTGTTTACAGATGCCCTGGCCATAGTCACAGCACTAAAAAGCCAGAAAAATACCGAACTTAATGATTTAAGAACAGAACTCTGTCAACTATGCCAGCAGTCCGCACCAAAAAGAGTAGTGGTACAGTGGGTTCCATCACACTGTAACATCCAAGGCAACAAGGAGGCAGACAGACTGGCAAAAGAAGGTGCAAGAATACCACAACCAGATTCTAGTGCGACCTATGAAGAGTCCAAAAGGCTTATTAGGGCCAGATACATGGCCAAATGGGAAATAGAACACACTGGCTACACAAAAAATGATACCTACTACCAGCTAAACAGAAGAGAGCAGGTCGTGGTCTTCAGACTCCGCACAGGCCACAACAGACTGAGGTACCATCTATTCAATAAATTGAAGATAGGTGGTACTGACGAATGCTCGTGTGGCACAGGAAAAATTACAGCTAAACATCTGCTGCAAAATTGCCCGACGTACGAGGACCAGACAAAGCACATGTGGCCATCACCAGTGGCAACACTAGACAAGCTCTATGGCAGTGTTGAGAGCCTCAGGATGACTGCTGCTTTCTTTGAACAAATACAAGTTGACGTCTGACAGCGTGGCCAAACCAATTGATTCACAATTTATCAACATATTCAGGTCAAGGTCTTGCTTCAACTATTCTTCTCACATCTTCATTGCGCATTCTGTCTCTCCTAGTTTAGTTGATTGTTCCCCGGAGGCATCTAATCTCACATGTCGTGATCTTTCTCGCTAGAGTTTTTGTTAAAGTCCAAGTTTGGCACTGGTAACAGAGAGTTGGAATGAATATACTGTTGATTAGCATTCTTTTTGTGGACATGTTTACGTTAGCGTGTTTCAATAATGGTGACAGCTGGTATGCAATTGTATTTGCTATTTGGCAACTGGTCTCAATCTCTGTATCTAAACCTCCATCCTGTGTGAAAACACTGCCCAAGTACTTGAACTCCTGCACTTTTTTTTATCGTGGTCCCGTTTACCATAATGTTCATGTTTTCAGGCGATCTGCTTATCTGTATAGTTTCTGTTTTGGATGTGTTAATTCTCTTACTGCATCTTTCACTTACAGAGTTGAGCGCAGTCAGATGTTGCTGCAGATCATCTTCACTCTCGCAAAGTACATTGATCATCTGCAAAAAGGAGTTCCATTTAACCGATCAGCTTCTGTCCTCTCTTGGCAGATTCTCCAATTTGGCTTCCAGAGTTATTCTGTCCATATATGTGTTGAAGAGTAGTGGTGACAACACACACTTATCTCACCCCAGTTTGTTATCTCCATTGGTTCAGTCAGACCATCTGTTGTTCTTACTCTACTTTGACACCCTTGGTACAGTGCTCTAGTATTTTCCAATAGCTGCCCCTGTACTCCGTAGTCGTCTAGGATGGGCCATAGTTTATTTCTGTCTACTCTACCGAAAGCCTTTTCTTGATCTATGAAAGGCACGTTGAGTTTCCGATTGTATTCAACGTTTATTTTGCTTAGTTGTCTCAGGGTGAATAGATCGTCTGTGCAGCTCCTACCTCGTCGCAAACCAAATTGAGCCCCACTCAACTGTGGTTCTAGGATAGGTCGAATTCTCTGTTATAGGATTTCCGCGTAGTTTTCCTGTGTGGCTTAGAAGCGATATTCCCCAGCAGGTATCGCACTCTTTTTTGTTGCCTTTGTTTTTCCAGATTGGCACAATGATAGCTGTTTGCGAGTATTCAGGGACTCTACTTTGCTCCCAAGAATATTCTATGTAACCATTTTGCTCCTAGGTATCCACAAGCTTAAATTGTCTCGCAGGTTATTCAGTCTGCACCTGCAGCTTTACGATGTGGACTTTTTGTAAGGACTTCCTCGATCTCCTGGATTAATATTTTGGGCTCTGTTTTTCCTGTATGAGTGGAGTGCTTCCGTATATCATTTGGGTTTAGGAGTTCTAGGAAATACTCTCTCCATCGTGCTTTCCTTTTTTCTGGATCGCAAATCGGCGCTCCCGTGTTTGTCGTTTATTAATTGTGGTGGGGTTACACATCACAAAGTGCTGATGAAGGTTACCCGGGGTCCTCCTGGCGGTTGTGTTATGCTTGGCTTCATTTGCTTGCATGGAGAACTGCATGGAAGTGGGGTGAGGATCTTGGTCAGTATATTTCGCCTGACCCTGACTAACATTGTTCGATCAGTATGTTTTGCCTGACCAGATGTTAGTTTATTAAGAACAAGTTTCATTGTGCTTGCCACACCAAGCCGCATAATGCAACACATACCAAATTACAGGACAAAAGTAATTTTGAGTGTAAAATATGTAAATATATCTGATTTTTTTTACAATCTCTTAATATTACTATTGTGCATTTCAAAAACATGTTCTTGTCAGATTGACTTGTTTCTTTCTAAAGTTTTTTTGTACATTTCGTTTTGTCTCAGGAAGTTGATAGGTATAAGAGTTGTAAACATTTAGATTATTTAAGGGTAGAAGTGATTATAAAAAGAGTTAAGAATAACTGCTAAATATATCCTCTTCTAACATTACATTCATCAAATAAATACATTATATAAGTTTAAGTACCAGCCTGTTAGACATTCCAGGAAGCAGTTTGTCATGGTAGCAAGAAATGGAGCCCTGAAACTTAAAGCTATAAGAGGCATAATAGAGGTTTTATTTTTACAGCTTCTAAATTGTTGGGTTGGGTGTTACAATTGAACGATTTCTAAATTCCATTTGTGAAGCATTTTATCTTTTTTTTCATCATTCGTCCTCAAAAGAATATTTTGTTGCGTGGTATCATAGTTTACAGTGAGACGATGTCTTTTGGTCCAATAGTTTTCAACATGGCAAATTTTAGGGGCCAGTTTTGCATTCCCTCTTTGAAATCTATTCCTATTTTCGAGGCCGTCACTTCAAGACAAAATAAGGTCTTGGACAGGTCTGGTTCACTGACCCTGACACAAGCAGCCATCTATGAGTTACTGATTGCTATCAGCTCATTCACCATGTCTTTGGTCCCATGGTGAATTTAATTTAAAGAACATTTCTACACCTCTCTTTGAATGTGTTTCCCACAATGAACATTTAACACCCCTGTTGTAGCTTATTACCTCAAGAAAAACATTTCTACTTCTCTGCTGTAGCATATTTCAATCAAACAACAATTCTAGACATCTGTCTAGCGTATTTCAATGAATAAACACTTAAAAATGATTTCTGAAACTCTTGTTCCACTGGTTTTTCTTACATTTATTTATTCATTCTGGATCCCCTGGGATCAAAGAACTGCAACAGTTATACTCCATTGATTTTTTTCCCCCTGCAGTTTCCTTTAGACCAGCCTTTGCGATGATTTGCTACCTTAACGCTCTGAATCATTAGTACCATACAAATGATTGCTGTAAACTAAGAGAAAAAGAGGAAGTGTGCTGTTGCCCTGAAAAAGGTCGTTATGCCTGACGGTTACTGACTACTTCGTCAGTCAGAAGTCAAGTATCAAAGAAGATTTTAAAATAAAATAAAATCATGATTATAACTTAATCTCTCTGGTTCCATAAGGAATATTTGGCCGAAAACATATGCTCTCTACAAATTACTATTTTAGAGTGTTTTCTTGAGCTCTGTTCTTGAGACTATTTGCTCTGGCTCCATTTTTTTTGTTCTTCCTGAAAAGGACATTTTTTTAAGGTTGTGTCAGAGTTTACAGCAAGGTTGTGATACTTGTGCTATTTGGGCTGACATATCTGGTTTCAGTTCAGTACATGTTTGAGATTGGGTTTATTTCCTTCTTCAATCGCTATTCTCTCAGTCAGGATGTGTGGATGTAACATGATCCTGGGCCACCACTAGGAGGCAGAATAGGGTCTTGGACATCTCTGGTCTGCTGACCATGACGCAAGTAGTTAGCTATGAGTCCCTGACGTCTATATGACAGTCAAAAGGGTACGCCCACACCATCATGCAAAGACACAATAAGCCAATCACCTGTTTTTCTGCACACTCAATTGCAAGTACGTACTAAAAAAACAGGACTTCCACATTCCCAGCAGTTAAAGAGGAGTGACTAAGAAAGATGATAATACCAATGCAATAGGTGAAATCAGCAATCCATAGACTGCAGAAGTTTTAAATCAAACGAGGACCAAGCAGGGCAAGAAGAAAGAGGATAGAGCAGGAGTAAGTATGAGGTGTCATGAGGATAGAGCAGTAGTGAGTATGAGGAGTCAGAGGATAAAGCAGCAGCAAGTATGAAGTCAGAGGATAGAGAAGCAGTAAATATAACTGGTGATCCACAACAACCACCATCATAAATACCTTTAGTGACTATGCAATTAGAGGTCTGCCTGGACTGCAGTGATGTTGGCTCTGCTTAATAACATTACAGAGGTTTCTTAGAACAAAATTTGGGAAAGAATGAAATATATTTTCTCTCTCTTTCTCTACTGGTACTTACTCTGGCTTCTGTGCGATCTTAGCTTCTAGCCCTGCTAAAACCTCCTGAGCTCGAAGCGCCACACAGACTTTCCTATTTGCATGGTCAAACTTAATAAGCTGGTATTCAACCTGTTGAAGAAGAGTATTGCAAAACTTTTTGTCAGCAAAAAGAACTAATAAAAAAGCAACGGTAGTCCAAAACCAGACATTGTCCTCATGAATTAAGTGTAAGAGATTTATTTTAGCCATTTCTTCACTCATTCTTGATGTGGAATGACCAGTTCTCTTGCAACAGCCTTTGACATGATTAATTGTTCATATCAGGTAACCATTTACAGCTTAGTAGAAGAAAACATGATCAAACCTGAAAGCTATCTCACTTTGCTGTAAGAGACAAGCAATCAAGCCAGTTCTATATTTCAAATTGCTCTCCTCTGTTATCATTAAACTTTACTTATTCTGTTAGTGCAAATAATTTTGCAATTACCACTTAAACAAATGTCATCAACAAAAGGTTGCAAAGTCATAAATACGCAGAACCAAACACTTATTACAACAAATAGCATCAATAAAGAGAACAAAGAAGTATATAGAATCAATCATTTAACACAGGGAAATAAATAGCATCAACAAAAGGTAAGAAATATAAGAAAACGATCATATATCACATGAAAGAAACCAATAGCCTCAACAAAAAGGTAAGAAAGATAAATAAACAATCATTTATCACATCAAAGAAACCAATAGTATCAACAACATGGAAGAAAGATAAGGAAACTATTATATATCACATCAAAGAAACCAATAGCATCAACAAAATGGAATAAAGTCAGAAAGATTTAAAAAAACAATCATATTTCACATTAAACAAACACAAGACATCAACAAAACGTAACAAAAGTCAGAAGAATAAGGAAACAATCATATATCACAACAAAAAAACTAATAAAATTAATAAAGGGTAACAATAAACAACTGACCTCATCTCCCCAGTACAAAACATCTTTCTTCCTGGACTGTAGTTTATGGTACTGTGAAAGAAACTGTGCTATTCCATGCTTCCTCACATGATCTGCATATTTCTTCGTCTCAGACCATGACAATGCAGTTCCTTGAGACAGAAGACCCATTGCTACTACTATAGTCTCTCACTTTAAATTAACAATGTCTACCTTTGTTGTTCTGAGAAAATAAAAATTAGTAGACTAGCTAACTTTCAAACAAAACTGATCTGACACATTAAGTTTTGTAAGCAACACAAGCCCGAACTTCTGATATCTTACACCAGCCCTTATCAACCTTGCTAAAACTTGGAAAAACCGTTTAAATAATTTGGAGGTTTCGGAGAAGTCCAGCATATAAATTATTATATCTTCTGCTCACAATGTATAGGTTAAAAATAATAAGTATAATGTTTTTTTTATTAGCCATTTTTATACTATACAACATAAAAATGTATAAATATATGTGTTGAATAGTAAAGATATTGAACATAATCAATCAAATTTTTTGTGGGTATCAAGACGCTGAGCAGTGCATGAGCTGCAGCGGTCAGCGGACCATAGCTTACTGCTAGCGTCAGGGCCAGCGAACCATATCTGCCAAGACCCTTCTACACCTCCATGCGGTGATCCTGGATAACAGGCTGCAACAGAGTAGACTGGCTAAGGAGAAGGGATCGAAGAGTTAAGGCTAACCCGGTACTCAAAAAATGCCTGCTGAAGTCGAATGTGTCGGACCGAAAGGTGCAAATATCACAGTCAAGCTGCAAACTATGACACATCGCAATCCATTCTGTGTACTATATTCTGCTACTTAAAGCCGTTTCCGGACTTGGTAACAGGAGAGTAAGAACGAACGAAGCCAACGGTTTTTTTTCATCCTGAAAAGGACATTTATGATGTGTCACAATTTACAGCGAGGCTATGAGGCTCAATACACCCAATTTCAGAGTGTATTTTGGGAATTAGCTTTCCTTCCCTCTTTCATCTCTAATCCTTAAGCCAGACTGCATCGTTGCAGTCTGTTTCCAGGACTGCCACTTGTATGAAGAATAGTGCCTTGCTTAGTTGTGGGTCTCTGACCTTGATACAAGTAACCACCTATGAGTTGCTGGCTGCTGTCAGTTCCCTGCCGCATATTTGGCCTTAAATGCCTTTGAGCTCCCAGATCTTTAATAAATGAACATCAAGTCCTCCTGAAGGGCCACTGGTTCCAGCTCTGTTCACATCTTCTTGGTTTCATTATGTTTGTCTAGAGCTCTCTTATCTATATAACTTAACTTGATTTATTTATACTGGTTTAGAAGACTGTGTTTTAGTCTATGACTACATTTTTTACCTTGGGGATTCCAGAACAAAAACGTTTATAACGTTATCAGCTGGCTTTAATAATGTGTGTCCATTATGTGTAATAAAAGTTTTATCACAAATTGATATATTGATGAATTACGTGTGAAATAATAGTAAAATAGGCCTACTGGACATATCATACAAAAGTATAAAAGTTAAAGGTTTGTTTTACACTAGTGCTGGGATTAAAGTTGTTAGGCTTCTGTATAGTAAGCCAAGACTTGTATGAGGTAGGTTGGCCAGTTCCTTTCCTGGCTTCCTTTTACATTCCTAGTCATATGCCAGGTACCCATTTGCAGCTGAGTCAACTGGAGAGTAACATGGTGGTTGTGAGAGTTGAACCCTGCACCTTTACCCATGAAAAGCGAGTTCTCTACTATTACGCTAATCAGACACTATACACTTTATACAAAATTAATAGTTAAATAGTGTCAAACAATTATATCATGCGATAAATGTTAATTAACTGTGTCATATAAATTAGTATAAAGTATATAGGTACCACGTCGATAAATCATACAAAGATGCAAATGAGGGATGGGATTACTCAAGACAATGGCAGCTGCAACCTTGGGACAGCAATTGTTTTTCATCCTCTATCATGTTAGTTTTGTTAGTTGTTGATTAGGACTAGTTAGGCATCCTGACACAATGAAGAGGAGGTTGAATGGCTGGAATCCATCTAGAATGAAGGAATGTGACTAGTTCTGACTTGAGGTACATGTTAGGACTTCTGTCTGTGACATGCAGACATAAATTGGCTTAGGTCTAGGGTTGCACCAATTTATCAATTTTGATAATTGGTCATTGTTTTTTTAATTATTATTGCTAGGCACAAATGCTGTGGCAAGAACACCATGATTGACAGAGAAATTTGGAAAACGTATTGAGTTCAACACGCAAAAATACATAAGAAACAAATATTATTTCCTAGAAAACACAATCTAAGTCCACCAGTTTGATCTAACACAATTCCCAGTGTTCGAACGCACTGATCTGCGCAACTGGAAATTATTTGAGACTATCCCGGGGGTGTAACTACCTGTAGGTTACTGTTGTTGAATGCTCACAAAATTGGTGTTAAGTGGTAGGTTAAAGTAGCTTTCCTTACATCCTGATCATGCTGATGAAGGGTCCTCAAATCGGTTGTGCTATGCTGACTTTATCTGCGTGTCTCTCACTACTACATGGAGCATGTTGATTCCCTAACCTCGTTATCCAGTCTGTTTCCAGGGAGAACTGCGATGAAGTAAGGTGGGGGGTCTTGGTCAGTATATATTGCCTGACCCTGACTAACATGCCTGATCAGTATGTTATGCCTGACCATATGTTAGTCTGCTCTACCTAACTCCTCATAGATAAAAATGTGTCAAAGTGGAGGAATAACCTTCCTATCCTATGTGTTTAAAAAGAAATTTTTATTTTTATTTTAAAGATTTCAATTACTTGTTTAATTAAAGTATTCAAAAAGTTTCCATTAATAATGATTCCTGTTATCTTAACCTTTTCAAACAAATACAATTTCTTCACTTAGCTCACTTGTTTTACAATATATAAGAAAATCTTGTTTATATCAATGGATTAAGAGTTACTGTACAGCTAAACACAAATTATTTAAGTAAAATTCAGAGAATAACATTTAATGTACAATTTATACCCATTTTAACTTATTACCGATAGTAGCTCCATAATTGTGATTAATTATGAAATATTATAATAAATTACTCACAACTAATTACAATACGCATTTCATATTATAATACATAACTAAATTATAAATAATCGGCAGCTGATTAATCAGTATTGGCATGCAAGGTAAAGCCGATTAACCAGTAATCTGCCAATTTTCTTATCGGTGCAACTCAGCTAAAGACAGTCTATATGTGAGATCCGACAGACAAGGAGTATCTACTGTATAATCACTCTTAAGACATCAAAGGGACAACAAAGAAGAGAGGGATGTCATGGATGGTACAGGCAGAGAGAACGTTTGGATAGCTGACTACAGTTGAGGCAATAGCCATTGTATTAGAATGGGTTCACACTGGTGACAGAATGACAGATTACCAAAACCCTAGACAGGGAATGCAAAGAGTGATGCAATCATATATGCTGATGGATCAATTGTATGTAATTGGAAATCAGGTTGGGATTTCTGTGCTAGAGTAAGAGGTCAGGTTTTTGCTAAGCTCTGGGATGTATATCTGAAACATCTTTAACAAGAGCAGTCATGTCAGTAGCTAGGGCAGAAATGTCAGACTCCCAATCCTTACTTTGGAAGGTACAGAAGGGCTGGCTAATGCATGAGTTGATTGCAGCTGTAGAGACCTCAAACCTCTAGGGGCTTGTGTGGATCTACATAACTAGTCATGTTGAGGCTCTGGGCAATGAAAGAGATGGCATCTTGGCCACGCAAGCATCCATTATGGGTGCATAGTACTCTGCTAGAGGTGACTCATTAAGGACATTTGCGGCGAACAAACTTCTTGATTCATCTCCCTAACTGCAATAAAACCACTTGGATGCATCCACGGCTATGGCACTGGCACCTGATTGATTATGTCATTGTTCAGACGGGATCGTCAGGATGTACATGTAACGAAGGCTGAGTGTGGAGCAGAATGATAGACGGACCACAGACTGGTGATTTTCAAAATGAACTTTGGTGTCAAATCTCCTAGACATCCAAAAAGCACTATAACTTCAAAGCGCCTCAACACCACCAGATTCAGAGATAACTGCATACGAAAATCATTTGTTCAGACTAGCTGATCAGTTGAAGATAATTTATAATGATCTTTCATGACGTAGAATCAAGTTGGGCTGCTTTTATCAAAACCGTTCACTCTACTGCCGTTGATGCTCTCGTTACCTGCACACACAAACATCAGGAATGGTTTAATGAAAACTCTAGTGATCCAGCCCCTGCTAGATGAGAAGCATCAAACCCACCATGCAGAAACAAACGATCCTCAATCTGTGACAAAAAAGAATGCCTTCACAAGCGCTCGAGTGACTGTTTAGCAAGAGCTTGTTGCTATGCAAGACACGTGGCTCAGTTGGAAGATTGAAGAAATTCAGACTTTTCCTGACATGCATGATATGAGGAATCTTTACAGTGTTATGTAGGTTGTTTATGGTCCATATAGATCAGATCTGGCTTTGCTCTTAAGTGAAGATGGCAGGTCTGTAATCACTGAGAAAGATAAGCTACTGGAAAGATGAGCAGAACATTTTGCTACGGTCCTTAATAGACCAGACCCTCTACTGTTAATGAAGAGGCAACCGATCATCTAAAGCGATTAGAAATGAATGAGAGCAGACAATTCTCCGACCAAGCAAGAAACAAGGGCCATGACTGACCTTCTCTCAACGACAGCAGTGAGAACTGACGCCATCACAGTGGAGCTCTACAAAGCTGGCAGACAAAAGATGGGTGAGAAGCTTACTCAGCTGTTTGACAAAATATGAAAGAAAACAAGAATCTTCCCCTGAAGGGGTACTGCAGGGGCAGGGGTACTGCCAGAGACTCAATGTGGCTTTAGAAAGAACTGTGGGACTATTGATACGATTTTT
Organism: Ariolimax columbianus; assembly: GCA_036924085.1. NCBI lineage: Eukaryota > Metazoa > Mollusca > Gastropoda > Stylommatophora > Arionidae > Ariolimax > Ariolimax columbianus. Next base: position 110,452,805 of record JAVGWX010000004.1, on the reverse strand, counting down.
ACTGCAAGGCAGATCCAAGAGAAATGCCAGAACTGAATGTTTCCCTCTATACGATTTTTGTAGACCTCACCATGGCCTATGATACAGTCAATCATATGGTTTGTGAAGTTATGGTCAAGTTTGGATGCCCAGCACCAATTTGTAGTAATGGTGCAGCAGTTTCATGATGGTATGTGTGCCCGAGTTATTGATCAGGGAAACTATTCTGCTCCCTTTACTGCTACTAATGTAAGAATTGGTTCGACATCGCCTGCAAAAACTTTAGCCTCACCCTCTCTATCACAAAAACAGAGGTTCTACATCAACTACTTCAGATATAGCTTATTCAATCATGGTACACGACTACTGTTTAAAAAATGTTCACAGATTTACATACCTTGTCAGTATTCGTCTCACGTTATTCACATAGATGATGAGGTGAATATGAGAATAACTAGAGCAAGTGCGACATTTGGTAAGACCTTGTAGTTAGGTGTGGAATAGGTGAGAGTTGAGGACTCAATACAAAAATGAAGGTCTATGCTGCAATTGTTCCGTCTACTGTGTTATATATGCAAGCGAGACCTAGACCGTCTATGGTTGTCATGTTGAGAAATGAAACCACTTCCACATGTGCTGCATGCGACAACCACTGCAAATTAGATGTTTGGAAATTGTGCCAAATACAGATGTGTTAGCACAATCGGACATGACAAGTATGCACTCCATGATATGCGTAGGACAGCTGAGATGAGCTAGTACTCATGTTGGATCTACATCTACCAAAAGAGTTGCTCTATGGTAAACTGCAAAATGGCAAAAGAACAAACTGTGAACAGAGGATAAGGTACAAAGACACACTTAGATCACTGATCCAGTCCAGTATTAAGATGATTGGGAAAGAAACGCTACCAATTGCTCAAACTGGCCCAGCACTATTGCAGAGTGTGTTCAGAAAGAAGAGGTATCAAGTCAGCTTACAGCAACACATCCTGCACCACGGTGGAAGGGGGTGTCCTTTTTTCTTGTAATAAGTGCGGCAGACAATTCAAGGCTCGGATTGGCTTATTCAGCCATCTTTGAACGCATGCAAACAGTGAATGTTGACGAAGTAGTAGTCATCGATTGCAATGGATGAATAACAGAGATGACATTTTGAAATCTATCAACAATGACTGCTTGTTGGAGGGCAACAATGAAATAGATGAATCAGCAATACACAGACTAAAGAACTTTTTAATGAGACAAGAGTCAACTGGAGTCGGGAGCATGAGGACAGAGCAGGAATGTATTTAACCAACGAGTTGCAGGTACCATAATTATCCACACTCTTTGCAATTTACTGAGAGAGACTGAGCTAAATCTATGAGTTTGCCCAAATTTCTGTAAAGTTGATACTTAACAAAACAGTATAAATTAATATAGCAGAGCCTTCTACACTATTAGTCGCCTACAGCACTGGAAATAAATTGCTTTTTTTAAAATATCTACATAAAAATAAAAATGTATAATTAACATTCCATGTGAATTCCATGGACAACAGACTTTAATATATAAAATTAATAAATTGACTTGAGAATCTATATACACAACTCTATGTCTATATAATCACTAGTCGCAACAGTATCTGTTATAAATAACAAACAAAATTATAAATTTACCAAAACTTTTTCAACCAAACTTAAAAAAGGTAGCAAAAATGACATTGTAGTACATTGATATTATTGTTTATGTTTTCTCTATGTTTTTTGCAGAATTTACTACACATAAATTTAAAAACTTGTAACAGACACGAATGTCATTTAACTACCCCACAGCAATCCAGCTGTGGTAATTCTGATGTTTAGACACTATTTTGAACATTTTTCAAAAAATGCATGTAGTATTATTACAGAGTATGTAAATATAGTTCATTTGTAATTTTGTTAGTCTATAGAAGACTACTCAAACTGTGAGAAAAGACACCACATTAATGTTGTCTGTTACTACTTACTTCTACTCTTAGTTACTACAGTCTACTAGTTTAAATTAGTATTACTTGTAGTTGTACTACACTGTAGTCTACAGACACAGGTCACAAAACAAGCGTTAATGAGTCTCACGTTCGGTCAATAGGCGATGGCTGAAGCTAAGACTAAAATAAGGCAAAGCAATTGGTAATGAATTAATGTATGGCTTTTTCTGTCCTCCCAAGTTCCACTGCCTGTTCGACCCACGTTTAAGCAATAGTCCGTATATCCCAAAATGAAAATAGTTAGTCTACCTAATCTAAATCTTGAATTGAACTATGGCCTAGCTCTGGCTGAATAGTATAGACTATAGTAAATTGTTTTTCTTGTACTTTCGTTTCAGAACTAATATAATAATCAGTTCCCTGATAAGGCATCTACCGAAAACACTGCGCTAATATAGTATATGCACTTAATAAAATATATAATCAGACTCGGCAAGAACACATTCATCGAAGCTCTAAACCTATTCTTGTTTGTTTAGACGTTTTACGTCTTTGACTAAGGCCCATTTTATTAGTAATAATAGTACTATTAGACTTTAGTTTTGTTCTAAATCTCGACCTACTTTTGATCTAGACGAGGGATTCACACGCCAACTTGAAATGAAAACTGATCACGAATGTCTGCAAAACAGTCTCAGATTGTAAATATTAAACCTCCAAATGAGCCTGGAATATTCCAACTAGAAGCTTCAGATTGAAGTTAAAACTGCCACTGCATGATTAGCTGAAGATTTATAAGACAGACGACGTGTACCGTTCTTATATATTTGAGGTGGATAAAGTAAATGAGCATGCGCAGTCACAGGCTATGACTATGCAGTTCTTTCTCAAATGGAGTCTGCATTTTACTTAAGTCTTAAGAAATCTCCAGAAGGGGTATCAAATACGATCTACCATAGGGGCAGCATGAAGGCAAGCCCCTTAGCCAAAGAGCCACATAAAGGCAAGTTGGATAACCCAAACTGGAACGGTATAGCGAAGTTGTTAGTGACACGGCTAACAATCCTTAACTTATAAATGTGTCCGGATTCATGTAAGCAAGGTAGTATCCGTGGAATAAAAAACTTTTTTTTGAAAAAGTCGAATGCACTGGTCCATAAGGCGCAAAACACAGGAAATAAGAAGAACGAATATAATCCACTCCACGTGAAGAAGTCAAATAATGATAGAGCAATGACATTAAGCAAGACAGCCAACAGACTAAATACAAGTCGAATACTTCATAGACTACAAGTGCCAGAGTCGAATGGCCACAGGAAGTTACGTTAAATAGTCGAAGGGCATAGTCCAAGGGATATATGACAACAAGATCCGTAGCCTAAAGGTAGTTTAAAGACGGGCTATTGTTCAACAGTGGTATTAAAAATGCATGTATCCAAGGACACTGAGCGGACAAGTACCAAAACATTTAAGAGCCGTTTGAAGACAAATATCATTGCCTACAGATTATTTTACTGCTTGGAAGTACAGCCTAGCCGTCGAAAACAGATTTGCATACTAATTCGTGTATATAATCAAGTTAAACGACGGATACACTATATATATATATATATATATATATATATATATATATATATATATATATATCCCAATGAGGATATATTGCGCCAACCATCTTTTGGATCTTCTTCTCCATGCTCCCATCCTACGCTTATGACACATATATGAACTGTTTATCTGTATACCAGGTCAGGTGTGCGTCTGTTTAACCTCTGCCGATTGCATGCGAGGACCAAGGTGAGAACGATGCTCAATAGGGAGATGTTATTTGCGGATGATGTGGTTCTAGTGACCAATAGAAAGGAGGCCCTCCACAGATTGGGAGACATTTTCATCGTGGGATGCAAGCTGTTTAGTCTGACCATAAGCCTGGAAAAGACACAGGTCTGCTCACAGGGTATTAACACTGCCCCTTCCACAAAGATTGACGAAGTCACTCTGGATGTTGTCAACAGCTTTACTTATCTGGAGTCTGCCATCAGCAACACTCTCGAGATGGAGACCTTATCTGGAGTCTGCCATCAGCAACACTCTCGAGATGGAGACCTTATCTGGAGTCTGCCATCAGCAACACTCTCGAGATGGAGACCTTATCTGGAGTCTGCCATCAGCAACACTCTCGAGATGGAGACCTTATCTGGAGTCTGCCATCAGCAACACTCTCGAGATGGAGACCTTATCTGGAGTCTGCCATCAGCAACACTCTCGAGATGGAGACCTTATCTGGAGTCTGCCATCAGCAACACTCTCGAGATGGAGATAGGCAGTAGGATTGATAGGGCTAGCACCGTCATGGTCTATCTGACGAAGAAAGTCTGGAAGAACAATGCGCTGTCTCACTACACCAAGGTCCAAGTCTATCAGACCTGCGTTCAATCCATTTGGCAACTTTCCCACCTATTCCATGTGATTTGAACTTTCTAAATAGTCTTTGATCAGGTACTCTATCAAAGGCCTTTGTAAAATCTAGATAAATAACATCTACTGGCTCCCCTTTATCTATAATTTTAGTAACTTCCTCCGTGAATTCTAATAGATTTGTTAAGCACCATCTCCCTCTAGTAAATCCGCGCTGACTATCTCTGATTTGATTAAACTTGTACAAATGCATTACCATGTTTTCTTTGATTATTGACTTTTAACAATTTACAGACTATGCTCGTTAAACTCACCGGTCTATAATTTGCTGGATCTGATTTTTTGAATAAGGGGATCAGTTCTGCATCTTTCTAATCCCGTGGAACAATTACTTTTACAAGTGATTGAGGATATAATATAGACAATGGTTTTGCTAGTTGGTCTCTAATTTCAAACAGCAATTTTGGATGAATATCATCTTGACCTGGACATTTATCCACTTTCAACCCCTCCAATTAAAAAAAAAAACTTTTTCTCTGTAATACAGATTAATCTTAATCCCGCTGTATCCATGCCTCTTTGAAAAAATATCTATAGGTTCTGGGTTCTTGGAGCAGTTTTCTTTTGTGTAGACTTTGCCAAAGTACTGATTGAGTAGATTAGCTGCCTCCCTATTCTCACGTATTATTTGTCCTGTGCTGTCTATGAGAGGTCCTACTTTTTCTTTCGTTCTTAGTTTATTTCTATCATAAGAAAAGAAGCTTTTACTATCAGTCTTGATCCTCCAAGCAAGTTAAGTTTTTTTTCTTCAAAATCACAGGCAGAGAAAACAGACATATCACCCCAGTTAAGGCGATAGTCTAGAAAAATGGGTTCACACTGGTGATAGAATGAATACCAGAAAATCATCACAACTTTAGGTAAGGAATGCAGAGAATGGGGCAACGGGAGATCAGAGCTCAGTGATGCCGTTATATACACCGACAGATCAGTGCTACGCAGTGAGACATCAGGCTGGGACTTCTCGGCTGGAATGAGAGGACAGGTCGTTGCCGAGCACAGTAGAGCATACATGTCAACAATCTCCAGTTTGAGAATGGAAATGAAAGCATTGACCTCAACGCCGAGATCGATATCTGAGACTTCTTTAACAAGGGCGGTCATCGTGACAGACGCGCAAGCCGTACTTCTGATGGTACAGAAGGGATGGTTTAGGTAAGAGTGGATAGCAGCTGTTGATACCTCAAGCCTCCAGGGGTTAACATGAATCTACTTTCCTGGTCATGCTTGGGTTCAGAGCAACGAAAGAGTTGATATCTTAGCTTCAGAAGCTCCCATTATGGGCATGATAGTGATTGATAAAAATGACATTTTGAAATAAATCAATGACCGCCTATTAGATCAGGACACCGTAATAGATGAAGCAGCAATCCACGGAGAGCAAAGTTTCGACATTAAACGAGGTTCAAGTGGAGGCAACAGACTGAGGTACCATCTATTCAATAAACTGAAGATAGGTGGCACTGACGAATGCACCTGTGGTACAGGGAAAATGACCGCTGAACATCTGCTGCAAAATTGCCCGACAGAGAAAGCACATGTGGCCATCACGAGTGCCAACACTAGACAAGCTCTATGGCACTGTCGACAGCCTCAGGATGACAGCTGCTTTCTTCGAACAAATTCGAGTTGACGTCTGACAGCGTACGAAGAAGAAGAAGAAGAAGAAGTGGAGTAGGGCACATGGGAGAACGGAGCAAGTGAGTGTACAGCCAGCGAACTACAGGGACCATCAGCAACCCTACTCTCCGCCATTTGCTGAGAGAGACTGATTACCTATGGGTATGCTCATAGTGCAGTGACGTCGATTCTTAGAAACAGAAATATAAACTATGTTCTATAACAGATTTGGTTTCTGATTTGTCTTTCCTATCATCTGGAGGTTAGTCCCACGAAAGGTCACATTGACGTATTCGTTTCTTCCCAGGATCTATATGGATGAACTTAAGGCTTCACTGTGTCTAAATGGGACTCCCATTGTAAGCTTTTTACAGCTTGCAGAGAAAGTCAATCCCGGTTACAACATGTTGTCTTGAATCTCTGAAAATTAAAAATACACACACCACAAATGTAGGTCTCATTATCTCCATGTGAGCGTATGTGTTGCAGAATGGTACCACTCGTATATCACGCCAAAGGTATTGGTTTCTAACCCATTGCTGGGGAAGCCAAGGAAATTTTAGTCTGAGGACTATAGGCCGCTTCGCCACTGATGTCTCCACGTCGTGTGCTGACTATGTTTGTTTATTTCACCCTCGATAGAAAAACAACACGCGTCTTACTGGAAATTCGATCCGCTGCCCTACTTGTCGGCATACTGGCATCGAAATCATTCGGCCACACGCCTCCGCAGTTAACGAATATGTAAATCGGGGTAAATGGCTTAGAAGTAATTAAAAAGACATATAGTATGGGAGCTGGTCGCGACACCGCCTATAACAAGCTGAGGCCTTGTATAATAAAGTTTCTAACACTTCATCCCTGACAGCAGTGTCTGTTTTGCGACTACCTTTGCCTATCTCGAGGTAGCAGACATGGCCCGTTAACAGCTACTCAACGTAGGTGTGTGTGAACAGAACAACTGTTGGCGTGTCGCTATCGCTTTGTCGTGCAGTTCTAAACGCAAATTACTTCTTTAAAAGAAAAACAATACATTTGCGTTTAAAAAATTGCATTCCATTCTTTTTTTTTAAACAGACGTGCAAGGACAAATAACAAAAGGTAAGAGAAATAATACAATTTAACTATTCGTAATTGTCGATATCTGGTGCAAGATAATCAATGTAAATCACAGATAGAATTAACATTTGTTCAACACATCAATCATTTAGCATATAGGCGTGTGCCCGCGTGATGAGCAAAAACAGACAGTAGAACATACTCTCCAAAGAAAGAGAGCAACGTAAAAAATGGCATTCTTGTAAAATAGACCGGAGTTACTAGCAGAGACAATGTGAGGAACGAGAAAATCAGACAGAAAGTAAAAACAAAGCCATACATTGTATATTTTGTGGAAAGAAAATCACAAGGTTTAAACATGAACAGAACACATCTCAACCTACATTTCACGAGACCATATCATACGAGACAGCAGAACACCTAGCAAGAGAAGGACCGGGGACCTACAACGTATATGGATTGGCGTGTTTAAGAAAACTACAGATACAAAGATTTTAAAAAATAGCAACGGACGCTAACGTGAAATGAGAAAGAAGATTATGCCTTCAAGAGGCGCGTAGTAACATAAGTGAATAGTTGAAATTAAAGCACATTACCTACATGCTTGACGTCATTAAGGAATAATACACCTCTGTTATATCAGAGTATGTGTTCTCTGTTTTTTTTAAAAACATGATTGCTTTTATTTCTCCGTCTTTTGTATTTTTGTTATGTTGTTAGTTTGAGTAGTGTACCCATCACTTTGTTTAGTCTGAATTCCACCTTCTTCTCCTGCATCAGTTTGTGAACAAGGATCTGCTCTGATAAGTTTAAAGTATTTTATTTTGATGGAATGCCGAATTTCTTGATTCTGCAAGGAATACTCACTTGTTTCTGACATGGTCTTTGTTTAACTTACTGCGATGTTCCCAAAAGTGATGGTCCGCATTCCTTTATGGCTCGTAAGTCCCCAGTCGGCGACTCGCAAAGGGTATACCCAAACCTGGACAATAACATCACTAATCGAAGTCTAATTAACATTAACTTTTAAAAAATATTATTTATAATTAAAACTGCAATTACATAATGATGTTTCTAAAGAAATATATCTGCTGCTTCACCTAAAGCTATTAACAGGACGCACACAAGAGTCAACGTACTCATTCTGGGCACTCAATAACAACAAATGCAACTATAATTTTCTATTAACTTCCAAGGTTTGTTTTTTATTCTCGTTGATGAAGAGTCTCATTAAATGTGTTTTTATTAAGTAACACAACTATTACAATTAACAAAACGCGATTATAACTGCTACATTAAAAGGTAGAATTAACCCTCCATGCATTTAAACAAATTGTAACGCACATTTAACTTGATCTAAAAGGAACAATAATCAATCAATTCAGCACCTGTTCTTGTCCTTCTGCACTATTTTGTGTGCTGTTTTTGCCTATTCATTTGCTGATAAATACATATATAAGTTCACAAATAGGTGGGTAAAATTACTGATCTCAAATATGCGAGTCTCAATGTTGATCATTATGAAGCTAGATACACCACTGCAGGTGGCCATTTATTGGCAAATTATATATAAGCTCTTGTAGTGATAGGTTTCTGTAGCAGTTGGTTTTCCTTTATTTTCTTGCCTGTGCATATATTATATGAAGATTAGCACACCAAAGAATGAAACTTTACAAGTCATCAAATCAAATCAAGAAACTTTGCAAGTCATCACATCAAAGAATGAAACTTTGCAAGTCATCACGTGAAAGATTTAAACTGTTATGGTTAGCACATCAAAGAATGAAACTTTGCAAGTCATCACATCAAAGAATGAAACTTTGCAAGTCATCACATCAAAGAATGAAACTGTTAGGGTTAGCGTATCAATGAATGAAACTTTGCAAGTCTTCACATCAAAGAATGAAACTTTGCATGTCATCACATCAAAGAATGAAACTTTGCAAGTCATCACATCAAAGAATGAAACTCTGCAAGTCATCTCATGAAAGATTTAAACTGTTAAGGTTGGAACTTCAAAGAATGAAACTTTGCAAGTAATCACATCAAAGAATGAAACTGTTAAGGTTAGAACATCAATGAATGAAACTTTGCAAGTCATCACATGAAAGAATGAAAATATACAAGTCCTAACATCAAAGAATTAAACTGTTAACGTTAGCACATCAAAGAATGAAACTGTTAATGTTAGCACATCAAAAAATGAAATTACGAAGATTATGAAGACACCAAGTTCACTTTTTTCAGGCATGCAAACAATTTTAAACTTAGCAGACCTAAGAGTTCAAGTACTTTGACAGTATGTTTTACAGAAGATGGAAGGCTAGGTATAGAATTTAAAACTTTATGTAAAAAAGCCTCCGTTGTGACTTATCATCTGTCAAGTATGCTTAAAACACCAGAGCACCAGTTTAGCAACAAAGCAGCAACAGATAAAACAATACACGTATGCCAACTCTCTCCTACCAATGTCAAACTTGATTCTTATCCAATGCACATAAAAGGTAAATCATTTGTGGAATTAATTGTTTAAGGAAAAATTGTTGGTGTCACCAGGGAAAATTATATAATAAACATTCGAAATATTTTGAGAACTACCTTGTACACTGAATGCATATCAAGACAAAAATCACGATGGTTCGGTCATCTCTCATTCTGGACCCGATAAAGGCGTTGTTGCCGTAACGTTTTTGTTCTGGTATACTCACTGATCATTAACTTAACGTCTTTATACTGGTTTAGAAGACTCTTCACAATATTTATACAACCAGTTCCTTTTACATTCACATGATCTAAACAAACAAAAAAACTATGCTCACTTAATCTATTCTTGAATGTATAAATTGACTATGCCTCCACCACTTCCCGTGTCAATACATTTCAAGCATTCGCCACTCTCTGATTAAAAAAATATTTTATAATATCTAATCTGAACCTTTCTTTAATTAATTTGTAGCTGTGCTCACTTGTTCTTGTAGACGACTGTGTTTTGAAGAAAATTAATTCGTTACCGGTATAGTCTAATTTATCCTTTACTTTGATTATCTTATAAACATGTACTAAATCACCTAAAATTCTTCTCTTTTCTAGACACTGCAGGCCGGTTTTTCTGAGTCATTCCTCATAACTATAATTCTGGAATCCCACTATCAGTTTTGTTGCTCTTCTTGTTATCCTTTCCACCGTGTTTATATCCGTTGCTACACGACCAAATGGGAAACAGAACATACTGGCCACACAAAAAACGATGCCTATTACCAGTTGAACAGAATAGAGCAGGTCGTGGTCTTCAGACTGCGCACAGGCCACAAAAGACTGAGGTACCACCTATTCAATAAATTGAAGATAGGTGGCACTGACGAATGCTCATGTGGTACCGGGAAAATGATCGCTGAACATTTACTGCAAAACTGCCCGACATACGAGAATCAGAGAAAGCAGTTGTGGCCATCACCAGTGGCAACACTAGACAAGCTCTATGGCAGTGTCGACAGCCTCAGGATGACCGCTGCTTTTTTCGAAAAAATACAGGTTGACGTCTGACAGCGTACGAAGAAGAAGAAGAAGAAGAAGAAGAAGAAGAAGATATCCGTTGCCTATACATGTATGTTTTTATCGACTTTTGACCTTCAGTACCACGGTAACTTCAATTTATTTATTCGGTCATCTCGTTAAAATGCAACCTGATCAAATACTACTGCACGCTTACAACACAGTCTGTTGTATACATACTCTGCGGAGCCTTGTAAGCCAGTATAAATAAGTTAAGTTAATAGAAGAAGATCTGCTGACACCCCACAAGGAAGTTCACGTGACAGATAACATAAGAGAAATCATACAACTCGGGATTACTTAAAATTGGCCATAGAAAAGAATCAAATGTTGAACCACAAAGGTGGATATGAAAGTAAATAAGCAAGCTATCCTCATGTAGAACCGTCATTAGTCGCCTATTACGGTAAATTTGGAAGATTATAGAAGTCTAATTCGGTTCAAATATAAAACAACATTTTAATTTTCTTGTTTTTCATTCATTCTCAGACAATATATTTTCATACAGACAGCTGAATGAATAAATAATGTGTAACACTCTTGAAAGGTGACACTTCAAACACCATACAATACATGACATGACAATTGCTCTCCGAACTATGACCCCACTTTGCAATCGGTAAATATGGCACCAGGCATACTCGGCATCAGTGCTTCCCAAACCTTTGTGTGTGACGGACTGGTTGGGATTTATCCTCTGTATGTGACGGACTGACTGGGATTTAGTCTCTGTGTGTGACGGACTGGCTGGAATTTAACCTCTGTATGTGACGGACTGGCTGGGATTTAATCTCTGTATGTGACGGACTGGTTGAGATTTTTCCTCTGTATGTGACGGACTGCCTGGGATTTAATCTCTGTGTGCGACTGACTGACAGGAATTTATCCCGTGTGAATGATGGACTGGGAGAGATTTATCCTTTGTGTGTGTGACGAACTGGCAAAGATGTATCTTTGTGTACGACTGACTGGCAGGGATTTATCTTTATGTTCGACGGACTGGCAGGGATTTGTCCTTCGTGTGGGACGGACTGGCAGGGATTTATCCTTTGTTTGTTACGGACTGACTGGGATTTATCCTCTATGTGTGACGGAATGGCTGGCATTTATCCTGTGTGTGTGACAGACTGTCTGGGATTTATCCTCTGTGTGTGACGGATTGGCATGTATTTATCTTTGAGTGCGATGGACTGGCAGGGATTTATCTTTGTGTACGACGGACTGGCTGGGATTTATCCTCTCTGTGTGACGGACTGGCAGGTATTTATCTTTGAGTACGATGGACTGGCAGGGATTTATCTTTGTGTTCGACTGACTGGCAGGAATGTATCCTTTATGTGTTTCAGACTGGTAGGGATTTATCCTGTGTAAGTAATGGACTGGGAGAGATTTGTCCTTTGTGCGTGATGAACTGGCAAAGATTTATCTCTGTGTGCGACGGACTGGCAGGGATTTATCTTTATGTTCGACGGACTGGCAGGGATTTATCTTTATGTTCGACGGACTGGCAGGGATTTATCTTTATGTTCGACGGACTGGCAGGGATTTATCTTTTGAAGCTGCAGCAACTAGGGCTGAACTGATTGATAATTGTTGTTTTTCGATGATCTAAAATGTGCATGCAAATTTGGATAAATGCATTATTAGCTTATTCTATCTTCGTTACCTTTGCTAATCAGCTAAGTTATAAGCAAATGTAAAAACAATAATCATTCACTAAAATCTCACAAGACTCGCGATTTGAAATGTAATCATTTATATATCGATAGAGCTCAATACATATGTATGTGAAATATATGGTGGATATCATGTATTGATTGACAGAGAATCATGTTTATTGAAAACCTCTACATTTGTTGTCGAGTTTCTTGACGTCCTTTGCGACCCCTCGAATGATGCTTCTTGGACCGGCTTCGGCCCAAGGACCACCACTCTGGGGATCACTTCTCTCCACAAAAACTGTGAGCTGTCACCTACAGCTTACATAATTTTCTTACTTATATGTCAGTGCCTATATCATCAGCATGTGTCAAGCCTCGTTGTGGTAAGACCAATTTCATCCCCAATCATCTACCATTACGGCATTCCAGATTATATTTTCCTTTTATTTCCACGCGATCCCAAATCGTTGTACTCGTTCGTTCTCTGTTTAACGTGCCCTAGATTTTCCTCGTTGTCACAAGCACCTTTTTTCCCTATTAATGTGACGACTTAAAGGATGTAACTATTAAGCTGATTTAACTTCAGAGGCACACGATACAGAGAACATGTATGATCTGGTTTACCTCAGAGACACAGGACATGCATTGTCTGATTTACTTCAGAGACACAGAACATTTATGATGGGATTTACTTCAGAGACATGGAACATTTATGATCGGATTTACTTCAGAGACACAGAACATTTATGATCGGATTTACTTCAGAGACATAGCACATTTATGATCGGATTTACTTCAGAGACATAGAACATTTATGATGGGATTTACTTCAGAGACACAGAACATTTATGATGGGATTTACTTCAGAGACACAGAACATTTATGATCGGATTTACAACAGAGACACAGAACATACATGGTCTGATTTACAACAGAGACAGATAACATACATTCTGGACACGACTAAGGTACTTTTAAATCCCACAAACAATGACCTGCATAATAAAGCAGACGTGTAAAGACTTACAGTGTAGAGTGTTAGTTGAGAGACAGCTCCAATATGCATCGCTAATTGAATCTGAGGTTCGCAGGGATGTCTTCCATAACCATTCTTGTTCCTTCTGGCAGATAATTAAAGTATGACAGAAACCACAACAATTGAGAGGAATGGGATCCAACTGACTGTATGTAAACAGTCAGCTAAAAGACACGGACTGTACAAACAACATAATCTCCTATTTCAGAGATAACTCTACAAGCAGAAGAAGACTTCCAAAATAAACAAAACGTCTCAACACATACTTTTGATGATCATCGAAGAAATTGAAAACATTGAAAGCTACTGCCATTCGACATGGATTCTATCAGACTGGCAGAAATACGATTAGGTAAGATAGATCTCTTCACGTTCCTAGATGGTATCATATATTAGACCGGAGAGCAGAACATGACGTAAATCACGTGACTATAAACAGCAAGCGTTGGAAAACTACACGGAAGTTTAAAATTACATTTTAAAATGCATATCAAGCCTACGATTTTCAACTACAACGTGAAGTCGGTTATTTTGTATGAGTCTGAAACATGGCGGGCGATCAAACCCAATATTTAGATTGCACGGTTTCATCAACAGATCTCGGAGAACAAACTTTGCAAATGATCTGGGTCGACAAGGTTGCATAGGAAAGTTTACATGAGAAAATAGGACAAAGTTACGTGAAACAAGAAATCTTAGGAAGATGGTAGTCCTGGAAAGGACACATCTATAAAAGCTCTAAGCCAGTATCGCAAAGCATTCTTTGTCGCCGCGGTAACATGAAAACAAAAGAAGCAAGAACAGATCAATAACACACACAGAAGAGATATGACACTAGTAAAACAAAGGAACTAGTTGGAAAGAAATGGAGAAAATTGCGCAAGGTGGAGTCATCTGGGAGTATCGGTTGATGACGATCTGCATACAGAAACGATAAAGGCGAAAAAGAAATAGATAATGATGATGATGAACACTTAATAAAAACATTACAAATAATGTAATGACAAAGAGTCTTCACAATGACCACCTTACGTTCCTCCTCAGCTAAACTGGAACCACTATACATTCCTTTCGATTTGTGACCATCCACAGCGTATAATCCACTACGCTATGCCCAGCTTACCCGAGTGATACCTGAGTTGACAAGAACAAAACCACCGTAAACTTCCAAGTATGCCGCAAAACGCGATTAAAAGAAGGTTGTGCGCAGGGCTAGCAACCTCATTATTTAAAACCATTTCTACAAAGCCGTCACTGCCAGTCTCCGAATACAGGCTTCCTGAACGGGTCAGCTGTAGTGGTGGCCATATTCTTCACTTGGAGCGAGAACGCAAGTCATCAGCTATTCTCTGTAACCAGGAATAACTTTGGGTTATCCCAGCCTAAATAATGACTCAGCAAAATTATTATTAGCGGTTACGGTTGGCTAGAATGTTTTAGTGTCTCAGACATGCATTAACTTTCATTCTCCTCCTCTCGCTATTCCTCTCTCCTCCCCTCTCTATGTCTCTTTATTTCTATCGTTGGTCTACATGTCTCGGTCTCTCTCTCTCCAACCTCACCCACAAAATGTCCTACCTCTGACAAGAAGCTAATTCTACTCAGTGGATATCAACATTTCAAATGTTTTACGCTTTCACGATGACTTGCGTATATTTTTGCCAGTTACCTCCCTTCCAGTGTTATATAATTGTTGTTGTGTAATGCCCACAATGAGTAAGTTGATCCTTTTGTGCGCCCTGAAAAGGACGTTAAGTGGCGGTTTGTAGTAGCTTTCCTCACATCCTGAGCATGCTTATGAAGGTGGACGACAGTCCTCCAGGCGCTTGTGCTATGCTTGGCTTCATCTGAGTGGCGGTCACTACTACGGGAATCACATCGATCCACATCTCGTCAGCCAAACTGCCTTGAAAACAGCCGGTTTCCAGGAAAAGCTACGTGGAAGAGAGATTGTGGTCGTGTTCAGTGTATTGGCCCTGACGCGGCGTCCTGGTCAGCATTTTGTGCCTGAGTGGACTATAGCGTCTCAGTACCCCCGTGTTATGTAATAGATTGGTTTCTTCTTCTTCTTCTGCGTACGCAGTCAGACAGTAACCATTATTTTTTCGAAAAAAGCGGCGGTCATCCTGAGGCTCTCGCCACTGCCATAGAGCTTGTCTTGCAGTTCCACTGGTAATGGCCACATCTGCTCTCTCTGATCCTCATATGTCGGGCAGTTCTGCAGCAGATGTTCAGCGGTCATTTTACCAGTACCGCACGGGCATTCGTCGGTACACCCTATCTTCAATTTGTTGAATAGGTGGTACCTCAGTCTGTTGTGGCCAGTGCGAAGTCTGAAGACAACGACCTGCTCTCTTCGGTTCAACTGGTAATAGGCATCGTTTTTGGATAGATTGGTTTCAAAGTCATCAATATCTTCATGTCTTCAATTCGCTTCCTGTAAAATGTAGAGCTACCATCACACCTAGTCTTCTTACGGAAGGCATTATCAAAGCAAGCACGTGCGCTGTTAGACTGATTGTTTCGGTAAAACTCGCTTTACTTGTTGATGTTAGAAGACCCATACACAATTGTTGATGTATTTCTTAGAAGGGTTAACAAAATTTAGCAAGCGTCTGAGTTAAAGCGAAGGCTTCTCGTTGAAAATGTACCGGGCTAGATCGTCGTTATGGACACGTTCCTGTCAACCCAGCTGTAAATGACAACACGACTTACTGTTAAAAGAAGGAAATGGCCACTTAGTTCGGCCAGTTCTTTGTCAAGGGGTGGTCATCATTGAGCGGGTCCCAACTCAGGATCCAGTCGTATCTGTCGCGGGCGCGTGTCGTCCAGTGTGATAGTAGTCTGTCTGTGTGGTCGTGAATGTTGTATTTTTCTAGTGAATCTCGCCAGCGAGTTGGGGGCCGTCCCCGAGGTCTCTTTTTGTCGCGCGAGTACCACATGGTGGTTATGGTACTCCAGCTTTCATTTTATCTTCTTGATATTTGACCAGCCCAGCGGTGTTTCCAATGATTGACGTACTGTAGGACATCCTTGATGTGTGACATTCTCCGGATATTGCTATTTTGTAGTTCGCGTTGCCGCTGTTGTCTGAGAGTTATGTCCACGAGGCGTCTTTCAAGAGATGCCTGTGCTATTCTCAGTTGGTTCTCTGCTGCTTTGGTTAGAGACCAGTTTCACTTTTGTGGCGTCTCTTGCTGTCATGATGGAGTTGAAGGTTGCCCAGCCCGTCCGTTTCCGTCTGATGATCTCAGGTTTTATGTTGTTCTCCATGTTGAGGAGCCTTCCCAGAGAAAGATTTTCGTCAGAGTCCTGTATGGGCGTTCCACTCAATAGTATCAGGTCGGGCTCTGCGAAACGGTTGCGTATAGCTCTGATTTTCCATAGGTTAATAGCTAGACCTGCTTTTCTGCCTTCTGTGTCTAGTCAGGCAGCATCTCTGTCGCTTCCAGAGGTGTCTCTGTGATGAGGACTACGTCGTCTGCGAATCTGAGGTGGTTAAGACGTCTTCCGTCGATTTTGATGCCGTAGTTGTCCCACTCGCAGTGCCTCATCGTCGACTCTAGGCATGCCGAGAATATGTTCGGGGAGATGGGGTCTCCTTGCCGTACTCCCTTCTCGGTCGCGATAGTGATGGGTTGAGTGAATGGCGGATAACGGTGGTGCATCCATCGTAGCGTTTTTTCAGTATTTCGATGTAGTGGAGATCTACTCATTGCTCGCCCAGCGCTCCCTTTACACGAATTCTTTTTCAAGCGAGTCAAATGCCTTTTTGTAGTCGATGAATGTGAGTATTAGCGGTGTTTGGTGCCCTTTCGATCAGATTGCAGAAGGTTGTTATGTGATCTAGTGTACTGAATGTTTGTCTGAATCCAGCTTGTGATCTAGTGTACTGTATGTTTGTCTGAATCCAGCTTGTGATCTAGTGTACTGTATGTTTGTCTGAATCCAGCTTGTGATCTAGTGTACTGTATGTCTGTCTGAATCTAGCTTCTGATCTAGTGTAATGTATGTTTGTCTGAATCCAGCTTGTGATCTAGTGTACTGTATGTTTGTCTGAATCCAGCTTGTGATCTAGTGTACTGTATGTTTGTCTGAATCCAGCTTGTGATCTAGTGTACTGTATGTTTGTCTGAATCCAGCTTGTGATCTAGTGTACTGTATGTTTGTCTGAATCCAGCTTGTGATCTAGTGTACTGTATGTTTGCCTGAATCCAGCATGTTCGGTTGGTTGTACTTCCTCGAGGGTCTTGCGAATCCCTGCTGTGAGGCATTTGGTAAAAAAATATGTACGGTAACAGAAGGATGGTGATTTGGCGGTAGTTGCACAGGTCTTCTTTATCTCCTTTGTTGTAGATTAGTACGATCTGTGACTCGCGCCAGGTAGACGGAATTTCTATTGTCTCTAAGTATCGAGAGAATCTGTTGGCTTGGGCCGTGTAGAGTGAGTGACTGCATGCTTTCATCATCTCAGCTGGCATTGTATCTCTGTCTGGGAATTTTCATGTGGCCGTGTGTCTACAATGCTTCAAATTTCAGAGGTCAGGAAGGTGGGGGTGGGGAGTCGCAAAGAACTAGACTAGACTAAAGTTTGATCTGGACAAACTAAAAGACCCAACAATCATCGAAGTGTTCCAATCAAGAGTAGGAGGGAGATTTGCTCCACTGTTGGCTCTCAGAGAGGGACTGGATACCGATACAGTAACAGAGTATCTTAACTCAGCACTCATTGATACAGCAACAGAGATCCTGGGATGCCACCAAACAAAAAAGAAGCCATAAGTGACCAAAGAAATTCTAGACCTTTGTAAAAAGGTCACTGAAAAACTAAAATCATCCACCTGTAGTTGTCGGCAGATATAAAGAGGTCAAGAAAGCGATACACCAAAAGATGAAAGAGGCGAGAGACGCGTGGATATGTGAGCAATGTACAAACATGGAAGAGAAATTAAACAGAAATTACGCTAAATGAGCATACAAGGTGGCCAAAGAACTGGTAACACCAAGACAAGGCAGGAACTTTATGATCCAGGATAAAAGCGGCAAGTGCCTTATTGAGGACAATGACGTGCTGTTACGATGGACAGAGTACAATTCCGAGTTATACAACTACGAGGGACGGAACGATCCTGAGAAAACAATCCCTCCAACACCAACAACTATAGAGGATAACCAACCGATAACGAAGAAAGAGGTAGCTGCAGCGGTATAGACATTAAGAAGAGGGAAGGCGGCCGGCGTGGACAATATACCAGCAGAGCTCTTATAGACAGGTAGGGAGGTAGTGGTGGAAGGCCTGACACACTTCTGCAACAAAATATGGGCGATAAGAAACTGGCCGGACTTATGGACAAAATCAAAGGTTATACCGTTACATAAGTCTGGAAACCTAAAGCTGTGCCAAAATTACAGAACAATAAGACTCATCGGCCACCCTAAGAAAGTCATGCTTAAATTAATCCTCGACCGATTGAAACCCTAAACAGAGAACATCATTGCTGAGGAGCAAGCAGGGTTCAGACAGGGAAGTAGCACTACAGAATATATATTTAATTTAAGGCTGCTGAGACTTGCATATTAAAAAACAGTATACGAAGAGTATATTCATTAACAGAAACATGAAAATTATAATTCTTGAAGAAAAAAAAAACATTTCAACATATAAATGATAATTAATAGTTTGAATTAATGAATTATTTATTGTTAGTGAACATAAATCTTTGTGAAATTGCTTTGTTGAAAATTGTTTCATAACTTGCTTGAAATCAATGGCCTTCCGGATGTTATTTTCCATGCTGCACGACTGTACTGAGAAACTGATGATTCTTTATCAGTTGGTCATCATCGTGTACGTGATCAATGTGAGAGCGATTTCACTATTTGAAATCACTATCCCTTTTTACAATTATTTTATGAGCGAATTCAAAATGGTAATTAACATTAATCAATTAGTTATAAATTCATTACTGGCTCTCTCTAATGATATTTTTCTCGTCTGTCATACAGAGAGATTCTTGTATTCTGTAATGGTTAGATCACCCACTCAGTGTGCTAGTAATACTATTCTCGTCTATGTGATACAGAGAGATTCTTGTATTATGTAATGGTTAGATCGCCCAGTTAGTCGCACTCAGTGTGCTAGTAATACTTCTTCTTCTTCTTCTTCTTCTTCTTCTTCTTCTTCTTCTTCTTCTTCGTACGCTGTCAGACGTCAACATTATTTTTTTCGAAAAAAGTAGCGGTCATCCTGAGGCTGTCGACACTGCCATAGAGCTTGTCTAGTGTTGCCACTGGTGATGGCCACATCTGCTTTCTCTGATCCTCGTATGTCGGGCAGTTTTGCAACAGATGTTCAGCGGTCATTTTCCCAGTACCGCATGTGCATTCGTCAGTGCCACCTATCTTCAATTTATTGAATAGGTGGTACCTCAGTCTATTGTGGCCAGTGCGAAGTCTGAAGACCACGACCTGCTCTCTTCTGTTCAACTGGTAATAGGCATCGTTTTTTGTGTAGCCAGTATGTTCTGTTTCCCATTTGGTCGTGTATCTAGCTCTAATAAGCCTTTTTGACTCTTCGTATGTTACACTAGTATCTGGTTGTGGTAGTCTTGCACCTTCTTTTGCCAGTCTGTCTGCCTCCTCGTTGCCTTGGATGTTACAGTGGGATGGAACCCACTGTACCACTACTCTTTTTGGTGCGGACTGCTGGCATAGTTGAGAGAGTACTGCTCTTAAATCATTAAGTTCAGTATTTTTCTGGCTTTTTAGTGCTGTGACTAAGGCCAGGGCATCTGTACACAGGATTATATGGCTTTCATTTCTTGCTAGTAATACAATTCTTGTCTATGTGATACAGAGATATTTTTCTACTGTTGGATGGCTAGACCAAACTGTTAGTCCCCCACAATGTGGCAATGCTAATATCATTGTCTCGGACACAGATACATTTTTGTACTTTGGAATATCCTCTTGAGTATGTTTCTGTTTCATTTTCATCCTTAACTTTCATCAATATTGATTCTCTTTACCTTTCAGTAAAAACAAGTAAGTATCGTTCTCTGATATACTATCCTCGGTTTACCATAGACTTCAACAGTCATACGTTTATTATTCTTGTTATCCTTAGATTGTCTCGATGGCAGGGTCGGAAAGCTCTCACTTCTCTGTTCAAAGGAAACAAAAATCGATCAGTTATCATCATAAATTAGTACTGCCAGCGAAAGAATTAGGCAGGAAGTTGTGTTGCCAGCCCACCTCATGAAAAGCTTAGGCCTAGTACAGACAAGTCTGCACATAGCATCGTAGGCATATAAATCGATAAGCTGCGTAGCTTATCATTTGAGGGCTAAATTCATGAATTTTCTTGTAGAAAATCAAAAGAGAAAATGTTCTAAAACATATGCGATATCATTTTTCTGATTACACAAACAATATCATTATCACTAATCCTGAATACGTATTTTGAAATGTCAACATTGTCTGTGTAGTGTGTGTGTATATATATATATACGTACAGGGCTTGAAAATTGTTAGGGGTGACTCACCAGTTTGTCAAAATGGTCGGACTACAGTAATAACATTTATGATAACAAATTTAAACTAGGCACACATTCACTTTTATTTCTATATAAAAATGCGTACCAAACCAAAATATATTGTATTACTTACACAGTATTAGTCTTTTTCTTCTTAAGAAAAAAATGCACTGCTGTCAGAGGCCTGGCGTTTGTGTCCTTGAACATGCTTTTAGCAACCGCTCTAACGTTACGTTCTATGTTCTCTATATTTATGATCTGTTGTTTTACAATGAGTATCATTGAAATTTGTGTTGTATCTTTGTTTCCTAGTATCTTGCCATGCCTTTATGGAAACCAGATTTTCATCACCTACTTATTGCAAGGACTAGTTTTTCCATCAAGTTAGTTCAAATATGCAATCCATTAATTATTTGTAAGGCTATGGTATCAGTTGTTCATACAAGAACTTCAAAGCGATGTATGTAAGTGATGTGATATATATCGCATATTTGTATAAAATCAAAGTAAACTGTCTAAAAGATGGAAATGGTTTTTCCAATTCTAATGATGACGATGATGTTTATTCCAATTATAATAATGATGATGATGTTTATTCCAATTCTAATGATGATGATGATGTTTATTCCAATTCTAATGATGATGATGATGTTTATTCCAATTCTAATGAGGATGATGATGTTTATTCCAATTCTAATGATGATGATGATGATGAAAGGCCGCGATGAGTAAGATTACTCTTTTATGCGTCACGAAAAGGGTTTTAAACGGCGGGTTCCAGTAGCTATCCTAACATCCCAAATATGTTGGTGAAGGTGGACCGAGGTCCTCCATGTGGTTGTGCAATGCTTGGCTTCATCTGCGTGTCCCTCACTACTAAGGGTATCGCGCCGATTCCCCACTTCGTTAGCCAGGCTGCCATGAAAACAGCCCGCTTTTATGGACAACCGAGGAATTCGATGTGGTGGTCTTGACCGTAATATTTTGACTGAACCTGACAAAAATGTCTGACCAGTATGTTTTTCCTGACCAGACGTTACTTCTCACCTCTAATTCAAATTGTTGTTTAAAAAGTGAAAGATATCGAATTAGCAAACAAGGAAAGGGACACAACAAAATTAATTACTAAATAGAAAATGAGAGTTATCTCCTCACAGGCTATAAATGTGAGGTATTCAAATTGTAATATTTTCTGCTGCATATTTGCAATATGCATAGAAGGAGTGAGGTAGGACCTTGCAGCAGAACCACATGAGCGTACACATTGCGATAAGTGTGCTGATGACATACGGTATTAATTTTGTTCATCTGAGCGAACTCTTTACATTCATTTTCGTTCTCATTACTTGACGAATGTGGAGGACCCAGCTCTGATACCACATTTGTGGCGCAGAGAACCGATATACTGCGCTTAGCTTACGCTAGTAATGTTACAGTTTGCATACATGCTACAATATTTGAAAGTACGCACTTTTCACGTTACCTCGATTTGCATATAGCATTCAAAATTAGTTTTAATAATTTACGCAAAATGCCAAAACATGTTTAAACTCATCTCAAAGTAGATTTCGTTTAATGAATTGAAAGATTTCATTATAAAACAGATGTATACTCGCATACCAAATATATGAGTAACAATAAACCGTACATTTCGCATTATTAATATGAACTGAACAACGAATTTTGTTGGAAAATGTGGGAAATCGTGTTTGGGTTAAACGTTCCGAAGGTGGAAAAGTGCTGCATGTCTACGTGTCCAGATTTTGAATCTTTATTTTGATAATAATATAAGTTTTTGTTTTAGCATGTTATGTGGAGTGCTTGGTGGTCTGTCAGTCTGGATGATATCTATGTGCAATAGATATCGGGAAGTTAATGGGAAGGCCCGGATAATGTATGTTATAATGCGTTCAGAAATAGGTGCCTTTTTAATTCATATTTTCTCTCAGAAATTAATTAACAAATGAGCTTTATTTTTTGCATGCACACATATAATTTAATTGCAACGTTAATGTGTTATGCAAACAAATTATGGAGACTACATAGATTTTTCAAAACACACGGAATCTTTGTTATTTTATTAGGTCCATAGTTTATACATTGTTTATACACAAAATACCTTTTACAGTACTTCTGTTAATTGATAGTATATTACGAACCGCAGTCGTATCTTCGTTTAATCATATATATATATATATATATATATATATAAGTAGATGTATACACCCTGTTCAGGTTAAGATAACTCAAGAAGTTGACGACTGTTGTCAACTGAATGAATCGCAAACCATCCTTCTATCAAAATACGTTTTACTCTTTCCTTACGTGATCCTCACATTCAATCCAGAATTGTTTGCCAATATCTGAAGGGCAGCATTTGCAATTATCTTTACATTTCATAGCTTGAAGGTTTTTGTTGTCACTTGCCACCTATATCCAAACTAATTGTATAGGATGTATGTGTGAATGGTATGGTAGCAATCTTAAACACGTATGACCATGCTCCTGGATTACTTTCTCAATGGGAAACGTCTTTATCCAGTGTGTATTCTTTACAGGCAGCACAAATTCAAATGTAATGTACATGCACATAGTGCATTGTAGCCCATTTACTGAACAAATTCGGATTACACTACAGCTAGGAGTACAGAAGTCCGCTTTTTAAAGTACGCCTCTAGATGTAAGAGTAGCCACTGTAATCCGCTTCTAAAGAGACGTCAGAGTGGATTGCCCGAGTAGATTGAAGAACAATAGCGAGTTTACCATTACAGGATGTTTTACAGAGCTTGAGATCTACGGTCTTCAGGCTTTAAACAGATTGGATAAACAGACTGATATGTCTAAATAAATGCTTCTCATTAGTCTCCCAGAGGTATACAAAAAACATATATATGACTTCAACAAGCAAAACATTGTTAGAAGCCATTGGTCTTAGAAATCAAAGCGAAGGTGGACGAAAGAACACATATATGACTATACAACAAGCAAAACATTGGGAAACTTGGAAGAGAAAATTGAAATGGATAGGCAGCGTTAGGTTAATTGAACCTCGTGTCATAAGCACGGCTAAAGCGACGGTGACCCTACTCCTTCAACTATTGCTTCCATTCACAACCCATGTGTTACTAGGAAAGTGGCAATCAATTAATCAATCAAAGCCCGTCGCTCCTCCCGGTGCATAGGCGATCGACAACATCTCGCCAGCGAACACGGTCCTGGATTGCTTTTTCTACCTCTCTAAAGATGTAATTATTTAATTTTCCCTTCTTCTCTCAATCTCTACACCACGTATTAGGGGGAGGGGGAGTGGGGGTGGGAGGTCTACCCTCTCTCTTTTCCCCTGAGGATTCCATGTAAGAGCCTGTCTGACTATGTTAGACTATGACTTCCGCAGCGTATGTGCTATCCAGCTCTATTTTCTTCGCGTAATTTCAAAGTGGTGAGCTTCTACCAAAACACAGTACAGTTGATTATGACACGCTGCTACCAAAAACACGGTACAGTTTCAAGGGATACGCTACTTCCAAAACACAGTACAGTTGAAAAGGATACTCCATTACCAAAACAACGTATAGTTGAAAGGGATACCCAACTACCAAAAACACGATACAGTTGAAAGGGATACCCCACTATCCAAACAGAGTGCAATTGGCAGGGATACGCTGCCACCCAAACCCAGTACAGTTGACAAGGACAAGCTTACAAAGACCCAGTACAATTGACATGAACACCTACTATCGATTCAACTTACAATAGACAGGGATAATCTGCTCCACAAACACGATGAGGTTGGCAGTGACAAGACCAAGTAGCTACTATTGAAACGTTTTACAGTTGACAGAAACAAGTTACTATACTAACAAGTACAATTCGCTTGGACAAGGTACTACCCACAAACAGTACACATGTCAGAGAAAAGACCAAGGAACTATTCCCCAAACAAAGTACACAAGTCAGGGAAAAGACCAAGGAACTATTCCCCAAACACAGTACACAAGTCAGAGACAAGACCAAAGAACTATTCCCCAAACAAAGTACACAAGTCAGGGAAAAGACCAAGGAACTATTCCCCAAACAAAGTACACAAGTCAGAGAAAAGACCAAGGAACTATTCCCCAAACAAAGTACACAAGTCAGGGAAAAGACCAAGGAACTATTCCCCAAACACAGTACACAAGTCAGAGACAAGACCAAGGAACTATTCCCCAAACAAAGTACACAAGTCAGGGAAAAGACCAAGGAACTATTCCCCAAACACAGTTCACAAGTCAGAGACAAGACTAAGGAACTATTCCCCAAACACAGTACACAAGACAGAGACAAGACTAAGGAACTATTCCCCAAACACAGTACACAAGTCAGAGACAAGACTAAGGAACTATTCCCCAAACACAGTACACAAGTCAGGGACAAGACTAAGGAACTACTACCCAAACACAGTACACAAGTCAGAGGCAAGACTAAGGAACTTTTCCCCAAACACAGTACACAAGTCAGAAACAAGACTAAGGAACTATTACCCAAACACAGTACACATGTCAGAGACGAGACTAAGGAGCTACTACCCAAACACAGTACACATGTCAGGGACGAGACCAAATAGACAAACGCCAGATGAATTTATAAGTGTCGCTGAAATGTCTTGGCTCTGGAGACTTGGAACTACTAAGTTCAAGTTGACAATAGATCATTATTTGTGTAGTCTTGTCTAAAGAGCATCACATCCCCAATCGACCTTAATGTCCTGGACTCGTTCGTGCCCATGATGGTAGGATAACTTTTTATTATTTAAAGCTGTGTAAACTTTTAATTGTGTAAACAATTTGTATTTATTATTTGTTGTGGTCGCTTGGTGCCCCTTTTGTATTTGTGCCTCAAGTAAGTTTGTTTTTTTAAAGGATTTACCCAGTCATGTGGATAGGACACTTTATCATAATAAAAAGTCCGGTAACTTTACATAAGCTAAATTGGAACCCACAGACAGGGAAAAAGAAAATGAGAACGCCAAGTAACACCTGGAGAGACTCGAACAGTGAAAGAGAGGGACAGATCAATTGGAGATTCGTGTGCGGAACTCAAGACGGCGGCCCAGAATAGGAACAGATGAATAGAATCCATTGAGGTTCTATTACGAATGAAAATAATTTCAGGGGGACACAAATCTAATTAATAGAAGGTTAGGAAGGATTAAACTCCCTTAATTTTCCCTCGCAGAGACTTAAAAAATGGTACTATATCGCGACGCAGGATATTCATTTTAGTGAAGATATTGAATAATTTGTTGTCGAGTGGTCAGGATACTTGTCCCTTGTCAGGATGAATCGCTCTGTGTATGGTACTGTTTTCTACATCCTTGAGAAAGTATAGGCAAAAGAAAAAGAAAACGATTTTTAAACGTCATAGTAGAATAGAAACGATTACGTCGTCATATATATTTATATATATATATATATATATATATATATATATATATATATATATATATATACACACACACAAGCACATATTTATATATATATATATATATATATATATATATATATATATATATATATATATATATATATATATATATATAATATTATAACGGTCCTTGAACACCTGTATAACAAGGCGTCTAGTGCAGTTCTTGTGAATGGGAGACGAGGAGACTGGTTTCGCACATCAGTTGGTGTGAGACAGGGGTGTACACTCTCTCCAACTCTTTTCAATATATTCCTTGAAGGAATTATGAGTGAGGCACTTGGAGGTCACGATGGTACTGTCAAGACCATCGTTTTGCAGATGATATTGACGGGTTGGCGGGTTCAGAAGCAGAACTCCAGGAATGGGTCAGAAGGCTCGATGAAACAGCTCTTGACTATGGTATGGAGATAAACGCTGGAAAGACAAAACTAATGACAAACAACGCTATGGGCTTCAACAGCAAGATAAAAGCTAACGGTCAAGAACTCGAAGTAGTTGACCGTTTGAAATATCTTGGGTCGATTGTCAGTGATGAAGAATCAAAATGTGAAGTATTGGACGGAATAGCACAGACAATAGCGGCGCTTGCACGGCTTAACAAAATCTGGCAAGATAAACGGTTAGCACTACGCACGAAAAACAGATTAATGCGTACACTGGTCCTGTCAATATTTCTCTATGCGTGTGAGACATGGACAGTTACAGCTGACCTTCAACAAAGGATACAGGCCTTGGAGATGAGATGTTTCCGAAAACTTTTAAACGTCACGTACAAAGATCGAGTTACAAACGAGGAAATCCGAAATAGAATTACAACGGCAATAGGGCCTTTCGAAGATCTCTTGGCAACTGTCAAAAGAAGGAAACTCACTTGGTACGGTCACATATCGAGATCAAATGGTCTTGCAAACACAATCCTCCACGGGAAGGTGCATGGCAGACGACGAAGAGGCCGGCCCAAAAAGAGATGGGAGGACAACATAAAAGAATGGACCAGTCTCCGACCAGAAGAGTCACAGGCAGCGGCATTTGACAGAGATGGATGGCGTGGAGTTGTGAGGATGTCTTCATGTGTGCCCCAACGACCTCACCGGTTACGGGATGACCTGACCTGACCTGACACATAGGCACAGATATGCATAACATACGTTATATGATTTGGCATTCTGCGGTCGCCATGTCATATAATGTACTTAGCACAGTTATGTGGGATACTTTAGTGCGCCTGTATTGAGGAAATAGCCAAATAACAGTGCACTTACAGTACTGTGTTTCAAACGAAGGAATAAATGAGCTTGTATTCGGGCTAATGTACTGTATCTAGTTCATTGAGTACTGTGACATTACTAGTTCATTAATTACAGTGCCATTACTAGTTCATTAAGTACAGTGGCATTACTAGTTCACCGATTACAATAACATTACTAGTTCATTAATTATAGTGACAGTACTAGTTCATTGATTAAGTGACATTACTAGTTCATTAATTAAGTAACATTATTAGTTAACTGTACTAGTAACATAACTAGCGAAGTTATTGAAAATATGGGGACGGCGTGGCCTAGTGGTTAAGTGGCACGGCTCACAACGAGAAGGTGCTGGGTTCGATCCCCATCACAGCACCGGCCGTTACCCCGGGAAAGCAAACCATTAGAAAATGCAGGAGGAAGCAGACCCTTACATAAAATGCATGCTGAAGTCGGATGCACTGGGCCGACAGGCGCAAAATAAATACCACAGTGTAACGCACACACGCCTTGGGGAACAGATAAATAAGACGAACGCAAAAAAAATAAAAATAAATAAATAAATAAATAATTGAAAATATGTTCTGTACTACAATGTTAATGATCGACGCAACTGCACTACGGGCACGTCCACATAGGCTCCATTTCTTTACATAAAATAACGAATAGTTTGGATAATATTGGCACCTGCAACTCGCTGTTTGTACACACTACAGTCGCATCCTGTGGGACGATTATATCTGGTGGACTTATTTTACTATTCTGCAGCCTGTGGATTGCTGGTTCATAGATTGCAGTGTTATCATCAAAGAGTAAGCCACAAGATGACACGGATATTAGATCCAGAGAAGGGGATCAAGATGCTGAGCAGCGCATGAGCTGCAGTGGTCAGCGACCCATAGCTGACTGCTAGCGTCAGGGCCAGCCAACCAGAGCTGCCAAGACCCTTCTACACCTCCACGCGGTGATCCTGGATAACAGGCTGTAGCAAGGAGAAGGAGAAGGGATCGAAGAGGAAATGCTAACCCGGTACTAAACAAATGCTTGCTGAAGTCGGATGTGTTGGACCGAAAGGTGCAAATATCGCAGTCAAGCTGTAAACTACGACACTACGCATTCCGTTCTCTGGACTACATTCTGCTACTTAAGCCCTTTCAGGGTTTGGTAGCGGGAGATTGAGAACGAACGCAGAAGAAGAAGAAGTAGAAGATCCAGAGAAGCACTTGTAGGTTTGAAATCTTTGCGCCCATACTCATTCTATAACCAGTCACGTTGTACCTTCTGGAAAAACGACTGAGAGTCCGATGCGATGACCACCCTTAACAAAGAGGTCTCAGATAGCAACCTTAGAGCTAAAGTCTACCCAGCTGTAAATGAGTTTCCAGTCTGACACCTTACATGTTGCTTTTGTCCGGTTGATGTATGATTCCATCTGCTTCCATCGCCTGATGTGGATCATATTGCTATATCTATGACAAGCCGCCTATGGTGGATTATATCTGGATAGGTTTTGTACACCATATTTTTCATTGTGCTGTGTTTTTCACTTTCATGAAAGCAAATAGATATTTTACCTAATGGTATCAGAAACAGCCAACGCAGTCATTGAAGTCAATATCGTTCTTTTATCCTATTTTCAACTCTCAAGCGGGTTCGCACAATATGTTATGTCATAACGTCAATAAATATCAATTTTTGAAATGTAATCGAACATCGGAATCCTCCATTGTGTTCATTATTCAGTATGATATTTATTTCGTACGTTACTTTTATTCCTGCTCATGGCCAATTGTAATAGAATAGACCGTGTTCCTGCTCAACGTCCCACGTCATCCATTCGGGCCAGTTTTTGTTGTCTACGTCATTGACTGTTATAGGCCACTAAGACCTAGTCATGTCGTCTTGTCGTCAATAATTTCTCTATACAGCCCATTCTCATGAAGATATCATGAGAGAATTCTATTAAATCTATGAAAATCATCCAGCATCCTCAATAACACACACCTCAAGGGGCAGCTAATTTCCAACTAAACAACATAGGGTAGAGACAGACGGAGTGCTATGCAGCCGGGCGAAACTAGTGTAGCCATCGTCCCTGATCAGTACTGGCCGTCTGATCAGGAAAGAGCTGGTTAATGACAACCACAGATCCATCAGTCCAGATCCCTACAGCGCTAGTATGACCACGTGGGGGTGACTCAGGGGGGGGGGGGGGAGGAAGGAGGGAGAGGAAGTAACTTAACTTAAAGTCTTTATACTGGTTTAGAAGACTCAACAGTCTGTATGTAACCAGTTTCCAGTTTCGTTTACATTACCTTGCTCTAAAAGATATGCGCGTCCCATCTATTCTTAAATTTATTAATTGTCCCTGCCTCCACTACCTCTTGTGGCAATGCATTCCAAGTATTCACCACTCTCTGACTATCAAATATTTCCTAATATATAATCTGGACCTCTCTTTAGTTAATTTGTAACTATGCCCGCTTGTTCTTGTGGGTGGTTGTATTTTGAAAAAGGAAAAAAAAACCTGTTATAGTCGAATTTATCTGTTTCCCTTATCAGCTTATAAACCTGTATTGTCACCTCGAATTCCTCTCTTTTCTAGACACTGTAGGCCGGATTTTCTGAGTCTTTCCTCATAACTGTAATTCTGGAATCCCACTATCAGCTTTGTCGCTCTTTTTTGTATTCTTTCCAGTATGTTTATATCCCGTCTATGATAAGGACTCCACACTTGTAAGTAGGGGGGGGGGGGGAAGCTGCGACCAGAGTCCCTGCATCCTGAGCTGGTTCCAGTCGTTTTCATTAACGTCTTGTCCTTGGTTCTAGGTAGCTCGGGACCAGAGAGTGAGGTCGATGACAAGCGCAATTGCTACCTCACTGTAATCCAAACACAGCGCAAGTTACATCATCAAGACCAAAGTCTGTTGATAGGGTCGTCATCGCTTGCGATGGGTAACTAATACAAAGATGATTACATAACATAACAAACAGGAAGGGAAAAGATGTGGTCTAGTGCAATTTAGTATGTAACACTTTATCCTCTACTGCAGTCTACGCTATAACACTGTCTTCCAACAATCTAAATATGTCAGTTCTCTTTGAAGCAGAAGTGTTGAAAATACACAGACCAAGAAGAGATCTTGTCCTGGACCATCCACTCCAGCTCCCACCCCCCCCCCCCCCCGCCCCACCTCACCTTCCGTTACAATCGCCTTTATCCTGTGTCCAGCACTCCTTTCCATCTGTATCCAAGTTTGCCTCCAACACACTTGACCTGTGCACCCCCAAAAAGAGACTGCGATTGATATAAACCATGAATGTCCGTACTTTCTACTTGCGGCTGTTGTTGTTCCCTTGTTTTAGAGCTTAACAATAGAATAGACCTGACACTGACGTTGAATATTTTTATTTTATGATGTACTTAATTTCATCCGATTTCCATAAGTTACCATTGTGTTCCTACTTGTATATATATATATCTGCATCAACAACTCTATCTACTCAGACAACAGGACACATGAATGTCTTCACTTCCTGTAAAAGTGTCCATTCCAACACAATACGACCATCGTTATTGATGTCCATAATCTATGTTTCCTATCTGTGCACTCTAGTAAGTGTCGATCATATTTGTCTTTTATATTCTTGCAGTCGAGTGTACTGACAAACAGGACATTGGTTTGTAGTGTTGTTTCGTGGTAGAGAGGACGCCTCTTTTTAATTGTAATGCAGGTCAGTATTGGATAAGAATTTCATTACCTTTATCATCTATGCCCAGACAGTGGCTAACTGTCTGTTCTTTTTTTTATTTTGAGCTGCAAACGGTACTTTTACGTGCATGGCGTGTGCACGGGTCCTCCGAGTTTATCGACAATCTCTGATAGAACCAAGCACTGAGCTCGCCTCTCTTAAGACACTCACTGTTTCGCGATTTCGCTTAAGAGATGTTGTTGCTGGTGTTGTTTAATGCCCACAATGAGTAAGTGTACACTTTCGTGCACGCTGAAAATAACGTTCAATTGCGGGTTGTAGCTGCTTTCCTCACATTCAGAGCATGCTGATAAAGGTAGAACGCGGGAACTCAAGCGGTTGTGCTATCCGTGGCTTCATCGTTGTGACGCTCACTACTACGGGGATCCACATCTCGTCAGCCAGACTGCATTGAAAAGAGACTGTTTCTAGAGAACGCTACATGGAAGGGGGTTGGGGTCTTTGTCAGTATATTGTACCTAACGCTGACACGACATCCTGGTCAACATATTGTGTCTGACCAGACTAGCGTCTCAGTTCCCCCTAGTAAGAGATAATGTCCAGGATGTTCATACTGTTATATATTCCGATGAATCTATGCTGTGCAGTTAGAAATCCGGTTGGAGTGTCTCTGGGGAATTCGCTGTGTCGCTATGGACAATTCAATTGATGGTTAGCAAGAAACTGAAGTATGGAAGGTGTTCACAATGGGTACCGATACTTCAGTTTCTTGCTAATCACCATTTGAACTGTCTTTAACGACACAGCGAATTCATCTACTAGCGAACGTGAGCACAGGCGACAGTCCACCCGAATCGCTGCATCCATTTTGGCGATGGCATCTTCTGACGCAACAATATGCCCCTGACCTGGTCCCGGAAGATCTTTCGTTATCTCATGTCCTTCTTTAAACATCGTTTTCCAGTTCTTCACACTTTTGTTACCATACACTGCCTAGATTCCTCGATGAATGTCAACTGGTCGACATCCTTCAGCTGTTTGAAACCGAATCACCGCTCGCTGATCAACCCTGGAAGGATTCCGTCTGGTGAAGAAAATATGAGTTGGAGGATAATGAAATTTTGCAAACTTGACTGTTGGCATGTGCTATTTACATCAGAAGTTACGTCATCATGCGCATCGTAGGTATGTTCACTTGGTGCAGTTAGGTCCTGTTTTATTTGAACACGCCTCGTACATAATCATGAAATGAAAATACAAAGGTTCAACCAAATATCTTCTTCTTGAGATACCATGCCGACCGACATATACAATGTGTTCCCATCGTTGTCTGCCTTTAATTTGGTCCACTAATGTTGCACACTGTTACTAAAAACATTTCAAGAGAAGTTGATTGCACTTTTTTCTAATGACGTGCATTTTTGTGTGCATTATCTCAGCTTAGCATATTGCTGTACTTTACTGTTAATAGAATTCTCAACATTCTTCTGGGAAATTACATTTCTGGTGACTTTCAGTGATCTTCTTATGATTTTTACAGACTTTACTGTAATACTGTACTGTAATACTGTACTGTAACACTGTACTGTATACCTGCTGTAACCCTCGAAACCGCTGAGTCCCGTAAAAGCATCAAACGGGCGACTTGGGGTATTAGAGAACACAAACACGCAATTCCCTGCCTGAAAACTGCAGACGAAACGTCACGACAGAAAATTGAGAACGCTATTAAAATCTTCTACACCGACCTATTCCGATCCTCAGTCCCTGCTCACCACCCTACCCAAACAAAAACCACATTACCCCCACCCCCACCTTCCTGACCTCTGAAATTCGAAGTGCTATAGAAAACACGCCCACAGGAAAATCACCACGCAGAGATAAAATGACAGCTGAGATGATGAAAGCATGCGGTCACCCACTCTACACGGCCCTAGCCAGTAGAATCTCTCGATACTTAGAGACAACAGAGATCCCGTCTACACGGCCCTAGCCAGCAGAATCTCTCGATACTTAGAGACAACAGAGATCCCGTCTACACTGCCCTAGCCAGTAGAATCTCTCGATACTTAGAGACAACAGAGATCCCGTCTACACGGCCCTAGCCAGTAGAATCTCTCGATACTTAGAGACAACAGAGATCCCGTCTACACGGCCCTAGACAGTAGAATCTCTCGATACTTAGAGACAACAGAGATCCCGTCTACACGGCCCTAGCCAGCAGAATCTCTCGATACTTAGAGACAACAGAGATCCCGTCTACACGGCCCTAGCCAGCAGAATCTCTCGATACTTAGAGACAACAGAGATCCCGTCTACACGGCCATAGCCAGCAGAATCTCTCGATACTTAGAGACAACAGAGATCCCGTCTACACGGCCCTAGCCAGCAGAATCTCTCGATACTTAGAGACAACAGAGATCCCGTCTACACGGCCCTAGCCAGCAGAATCTCTCGATACTTAGAGACAACAGAGATCCCGTCTACACGGCCCTAGCCAGCAGAATCTCTCGATACTTAGAGACAACAGAGATCCCGTCTACACGGCCCTAGCCAGCAGAATCTCTCGATACTTAGAGACAACAGAGATCCCGTCTACACGGCCCTAGCCAGCAGAATCTCTCGATACTTAGAGACAACAGAGATCCCGTCTACACGGCCCTAGCCAGCAGAATCTCTCGATACTTAGAGACAACAGAGATCCCGTCTACACGGCCCTAGCCAGCAGAATCTCTCGATACTTAGAGACAACAGAGATCCCGTCTACACGGCCCTAGCCAGCAGAATCTCTCGATACTTAGAGACAACAGAGATCCCGTCTACACGGCCCTAGCCAGCAGAATCTCTCGATACTTAGAGACAACAGAGATCCCGTCTACACGGCCCTAGCCAGCAGAATCTCTCGATACTTAGAGACAACAGAGATCCCGTCTACACGGCCCTAGCCAGCAGAATCTCTCGATACTTAGAGACAACAGAGATCCCGTCTACACGGCCCTAGCCAGCAGAATCTCTCGATACTTAGAGACAACAGAGATCCCGTCTACACGGCCCTAGCCAGCAGAATCTCTCGATACTTAGAGACAACAGAGATCCCGTCTACACGGCCCTAGCCAGCAGAATCTCTCGATACTTAGAGACAACAGAGATCCCGTCTACACGGCCCTAGCCAGCAGAATCTCTCGATACTTAGAGACAACAGAGATCCCGTCTACACGGCCCTAGCCAGCAGAATCTCTCGATACTTAGAGACAACAGAGATCCCGTCTACACGGCCCTAGCCAGCAGAATCTCTCGATACTTAGAGACAACAGTGATCCCGTCTACACGGCCCTAGCCAGCAGAATCTCTCGATACTTAGAGACAACAGTGATCCCGTCTACACGGCCCTAGCCAGCAGAATCTCTCGATACTTAGAGACAACAGTGATCCCGTCTACACGGCCCTAGCCAGCAGAATCTCTCGATACTTAGAGACAACAGAGATCCCGTCTACACGGCCCTAGCCAGCAGAATCTCTCGATACTTAGAGACAACAGTGATCCCGTCTACCTGGGGCGAGTCACAGACCGTCCTAATCTACAAAAAAAAGAACATAAAGAAGACCTGTCCAACTACCGCCCATTTATTGAAACAGAATTCGCGTGGAAAGCTCTGGGCGAGCAAGGAGTAGATCTCCACTACATCGACATACTCAAGAAATGCTACGAAGGATGCACCATCGTCCTCCGCCCATTTACTCAACCCATCACTATCGCGACCGAGAAGGGAGTACGGCAAGGAGACCCATCTCGCCGATCCTATTCTCTGCATGCCTAGAGTCGACGATGAGGCACTGCCACTGGGATAACTACGGCATCAAATATCGACGTAAGACATCTTAACCACCTCAGATTCGCAGATGACATCGTCCTCATCACAGAAACACCCCTGGAAGGGACAGAGATGCTGCGGTCACTAGACACGGAAGGCAGAAAAGCAGGTCTAGCTATGAATCTAGGGAAAACCACAGCTATACGCAACCGTTTCGCAGAGCCCAACACAATACTCGTCAGTGGGCTCCTCAACATGGACAACAACGTAAAACCAGAGATCGCCGGATGTAAACGGGCGAGCTGGGCAACCTTCAACTTAATCGTGACAGCAACAGACGCCACAAAGGACACCAGATTACGTTCTGACATCTTTGACTAGGTAGTCCTGCCAGCGCTCTGCTAAGGTAGCGAAACCTGGTCTCTAACCAAAGCAGCAGTGAACCAACTGAGAACAGCACACACATCTTTTGAAAGATGCCTCGTCGACATAGCTCTCAGACACCAGCGGCAAAGCGAACTACACAATAGCGACATCCGGAGAATGTCACACATCAAGGATGTCCTACAGCATGTCAACCATTCGAAACACCGCTGGGCTGGTTCAATATCCAGAAAACAAGAGTAAAGATGGAGTACCATAACCACCTTGTGGTACCCGTGCGACAAAAAGAAACCTCGTGATCGGCCCCAATTCGCTGGCGAGATTCACTAGAAAAATACAACATTTACGACCCCACAGCAGACAGACTACTATCACACTAGACGACACGCGCTCGCGATAGAAACGACTGGATCCTGAGTTGAGACCCGCCCAAGAGTGACCACCTCTTGGCGAAGAACAAGTCGAACTCAGAATCCTGGTGTTCATTCAGGCATGGTATGTGCCCTGTGCCATGTAGCCAAATGTCGTTTAAACTCATCTGTTTTTTGCCTTAAAGTATCAAGCGAACCAAGGTTTTGTCGCACGCCATCTCACCATCTCATTGGTGGACGTCCAAGGCAACCATTAAAGGTTTGGGGCCACTATCACGTCACTTTACGCGGCCTCCTATTGTCAGGCATGCGTACCACGCGCCCTGCCTACATGTACTTTCTTAGCAGCCCCGTATCTACGACGATATTGAAGCAGGTTTGACTCCTGATGGCAGCGTTGCGGATGCGGTCTGGTAGTGAAAGTGACAGTGTTCTAAGCTCCATCGCTCGGTGAGTAGCTTGGGGCTGCGCCACGTCACTTTTACGTAGGTTCCTCACCTCGCAACCAATACACCATGGCTGGAATGACCTCACTGTTAAAGGTGTGAGCTCCAGCGTTGTTGTTTTTCATCTGTTGAAGTACTGTCGTCATGCGGTTGAAGCTGAACCACCCGCTGCTATCCTTCGTGAGACCTACTTATGCATTTTGTGGGAGTCCGTAATCTCTTGAACCAACTAAATGTACGAATTCACGGTTTTGACGGAATCAGTTCCAAGCTTCATTTCCTCGCAGGAACAGAAACTGTTCAGCATGCATTGAGTCTTTAGTCTATTTATTTTTAGACCAACTGCCTCTCTTGCATTGTTGAGCTCATTTAGGCATTTCTCAGCTTTCTTGATGCTGTGGCTGATGATGACTATGAATACAGGAACGTATGACGAGCCTGTTAGCCTGTGCTCGCGATTCGCTCTTGTGTTTGTGTTGTTACGGATGTTCTTGAAGTCGCTGACTGTACATGATTCATTTCCAAATGGCACGATTAGATCTCTTATCCGTTAGATAATGTTAGATAACGCTGAAGAACGATCGTTATCTCTTTTCATTGTGTTTCCATTCCGTCACTGTAGTGGTTGTTGGGTGAATCTATGACCCCCAGAGCTTGAGAGCGAAGAGTAAAAACATGGTCTGGAGAATCATACCCATTTAGATCTCATTTCTTTTCCACGTCTCGCTCCTAGAAGTTAGCTGTGTCACAGCAGTCACGCCAGGGAGGTGGAGCCACACTGCGATCCCGTTACTGATGAACTTATTGAGGAGCCTCGCATTGCGCTATAATCAGCAGGACCACGGTTAATCTTCTAGGGTACACCTTGGGATGTAAGAAGAGTGACTATAATCTGCCACCAAAGATACACCGTTCAGACCTATTTGAAATCAGCACGACTATCTTCCATCGTCGAGTCCTGTATGAACGCAGCACGACTATCTTACCTCGCTAAGACCTATATGAACTCAGCACGACTATCTTCCATCGTCGAGACCTATATGAACTCAGCACGACTATCTTCCAAAAGCAACAATAAGCTTTATAGCACTGCCAGTGGCAGCACTGTATACCTAGTAGGTTTTTTTGAAGAATAAAGAGCAGATTAAAGGAGACTCAAATCGGTTGCCCCACAAGAAGGTTAGCGACAGTCATTGACTACACTAGACAAAGGTGACAGAGCGGCTGTTGTAGGTGACAGTCAATGACTACACTAGACAAAGGTGACAGGGTGGCTGTTGTAGGTGACAGTCATTGACTACACAAGACAACGGTGGTAGGGCAGCTGTTGTAAGCGACAGGCATTGACTACACAACACAACGGTGGTAGGACGCCTGTTGTAGGCGACAGTCATTGACTACACTAGACAAAGGTGACAGAGCAGCTGCTGTAGGTGACAGTCATTGACTACACAAGACAAAGGTGACAGACCGGCTGCTGTAGGTGACAGTCATTGACTACACAAGACAAAGGTGACAGAGCGGCTGCTGTAGGTGACAGTCATTGACTACACTAGACAAAGGTAACAGGATGGCTCCCGTAGGTGACTGTCAATGACTACACTAGACTAAGGTGACAGGGCAGCCGCGGTAGGTGACAGTCAATGACTACACAAGACTAAGGTGACAGGGCGGCTGCTGTCGGTGACAGTCAATGACTACACAAGACTAAGGTGATAGGGTTGCTGCAGCAGTCGGCTTAACTGAACAGCAGTCCTAACGGGGCACTGCAGCATACATTTCGCTAGATGAAGAAAAGCCGTTTGGAAAAAAAGCAAAAGAGTAAAACGCAGAAGAAGAAGAACAGAAGAATGAAGAAAACAAAAAGAAAAAGAAGAATAAGCGAAGAAAAAGAAAAAGAGGAAGAAAAAATAGAACATGTAGAAGAAGAAGACAAGAAGAAAAAGAATGAAGACGACGAAGAAGCAGATAAAGAAAAATAAGAAATAAAAAAGAAGTAGACTTGAAAAAAGTAGGAAGACAGAAAAAAAAATAAGATGAAAATACGAAGAAAAAGGAAAGAAGAAGAGGAATAAGAAAAAGAAGAGGAAGAAGAAGGAAGGAATAAAAGGACGATGGAGGGGACAAGTAGAAGAAGAAAAAGAAGAAGAAAAGACGAAGAAGAATAAGAACAACAAGTAAAGAGTTAGAAGAACTGGTAGAAGAAGACGAAGAAAAATTAGAAGAACAACAAGGATAGAATTAGAATAAGAAGAAGAATAACAACAACAACAAGGAAAGAAGAAGAAAAGGGAAGTAGAACAAGAAGAAGAAGAAGATAAAGAAGAAGTACAAAATACGAAGAAGAAAATGAGAAGAAGAAGGACAACAAAAAGAAGTAGTAGTCGAAAAAGAAGATGAAGAAAAAGAAGTAAAGAATACGAAGAAGAAAAAAAGAAGACGAAGAAGAAGAAAAGAAGACGAAGAAGTAGAAGAAGAAGAAGACACATTTAAAAAACGAAGAAGATGAGAAGAAGGACAACAAAAAAGAAGTAGAAGAAGAAGAAAAGAAGAAGAGAAAACGAAGGAGAAGTAGAAGAAGAAGATGAAGAGGAAGAAGAAGAAGGAGAAGAAGAAGAAGAAATGCGTTTCTAATATCTGTTGAAGAAAACATTTGCGGAATGGAAGACATTTTATTACTCGGGTATCTATTTTTACCTTGGCTGTTCAATTCTACCTATGAACCAATTCAAGTCTATCGCTACTGGATATTTCGTCCACAATTCCAAATAGCTTCCGTGTTGTTTACGATAGCACACGGGATCCTGTCTCAAAACTGGCATGAAGTTACAACGTATTCACGATTAAAGAAGGTAAGAAACTATTTTATCTTTTGTTATCGCATTTAAAGATAAAGGTATTCGTATTACAAACACTGCTGTTAAGGACAGAGTGTTAGAAACGTCATTGTATTACACCTAATTTTGTTTATGAAATTGGTTGGCCATATCTTTTCTTAGTTGACCGCTTCATTAACCGTAAAACAGGGACCCATTTGCCGCTGAACCAATTGAAATTGTCGATAATGGAGATCGAATTCAGTACTTTTGTTGTAAGAAACATGCGCTCATCCACTTTGCTACTGTGCAGCTTCTCTTATCGTTTAGAGTATGTTAAATTATTATTGTTGTATATCAGAATGTTTTTGGTGCCCTATCGTGCTTTCAAATACAGTTTTAGTAATATGAGGTCACTTTTCTAAGTTAGTTATCTAAGACTTCTTTGTCAAGGACAGTCGTTGTATAGGACTTCCAATACTAGCTTCGGTGGTTAAGAAGTGTTGTCTACCACAAAACTGGATAGCAGATATACATTCAACAAGCCTTCGAGGACCCGGGACAATCTTTTGTTCTGGTCATACTGGGGTTTATGTCAACGGACGAGCGGACATCGTGGCAGCCAAATCGTACTTACCTTTAGATATAGTATGTGTAACATTCTAAAAGACTTATGATTTTCAGTGTAATAGCACTCGCTTTTCTCTACAATGGCACTGCGTTCGCTCCAGTATACGAAACTGTAAATGGATACCTGGCTTACTGTTAGGGAAAGAAATGCAGCGAGGAAGGGAAGTAACCACTCGAACCTGATAAACATGATTTGGTCTCCTACAATGAAGGAGAAGAGCAAGAACGGGAACTGGCAACACCACTTCATAAAAATTGAGACAGTACAATGAAGTCTCAAATACTTCATCCACATCAGCAGTGTAAACTGAGACAGAACAATGAAGTCTCAAATACTTCATCCACATCAGCAGTGTAAACTGAGACAGAACAATGAAGTCTCAAATACTTCATCCACATCAGCAGTGTAAACTGAGAAGGTACAATGAAGTTTCAAATACTTCATCCACATCAGCAGTGTTTGCCATGTGACTATATTTAAAATTAGGTCTTTGAGAAAAAAAAACAGATGAAGCTGTTAGGGATGGAGTGTCCCGTGTTTCATTGCTAGAGTTCTCAGCTATTGTGACGTAAATAGATGTTTTCTTCCACTCTGTTTTTCTCCCTAGCTCGGTAGAAATAATTAGATCAGTTTTCTTCCACTCTGTCTTTCCTAGCTTGGTAGAAATAATTAGATCAGTTTTCTTCCACTCTGTCTTTACTAGCTTGGTAGAAATAATTAGATCAGTTTTCTTCCACTCTCTTTCCTATCTCCGTAGTATAAATAACTAGATCGAAGATCCAGCGCTACTGTAGGTCAAAAGTCAATTTAAAAAATATATTTAGATAACAGAACATTGGCTGCTCAGGACAAAAAGAAAACAACTTTTTCGTTAAAAAACTTTCGCCAGGGACAAGGTACTAACAATACACCTAACGCATTACCCAAAAATAAAATTTTTAAATACTATAGCGACTAACATTTACAAAGATACTTTGTAGAAAAAAACACAATACATTCATACTTGTTAGTTGTCCATCACAAGCAATGAGGGTGACACCACACGGCGGTCTTTTCTTGATGATATAATTTACGCTGTATTTGGATTATAGAAAGGAGTAAGCTGCGCTGGTCATCAACCTCATTCTCTGGTCACAAGCTGCCTTGGGGATAATTTAGGATGCAGGCCCTCTGGTACCACCTCGTTAAGGATCAGGGGTTGCTTGAAACCTAAGGGATTCGAAACCACACTGTTTCCGTTCATCGCTTTGAGAGGCGAGCGCCTTACCTCTCGACTATAGCGACCCACATACATACATACATACACACACACACGCTCGCACACACACATACTCACACATACACACACATACATACATACATACATACATACATACATACATACATACATACATATACATACACACACCTAACCACCCAACCACCCATCCACCCACCCAGCCACACACATACACACACACTCAGACACACATACACATACAAACAGACACACATGCACACATACATACACTGTGTGTTGAAAAACATTCCGACTTTTGGGCTAGAAAAATAGCATTACTCACCTGGAGGTTTGAAAAACATTCCGACTTTTGGGCTGGAAAAATATCATTACTCACCTGGAGGTTTGAAACCCTAATCACCTTAAACGTATCCTCCTTAGGACTCACACCTCTCCCAACGATCCCGCCATTGTTGAAAACATTGCAGGACGGCCTTTAGGGGGATGGAGTACAACAAGGTTGTATTCCGAACAATGTCTTCTGATGACTCAAATCTGTTCCATTCCTGCATTTTCAGCTTGGGGAACAGTAAAAAATCACAAGGAGCCATGTGAGGAGGAATCCCAGGGAACCAAAGGAATGTTGTGTTTGGCCACCGTGATGCTGTGCAACACAAACTACAGGAGTTGTGGACAACGGGAACTTAGCAGCTTCATCGTGACAACGCACCAGCCCATTCTTCGTACCTGATTCAGACTTTCTTGGCCAACCATAACGTTTCTAAAATGTGTCCTTCTTATGCGAGAAGAGATCATAAAACTGTCGGTTGAAGCTACGGATTGTATTGTGGATAATAAAGTAAGGGAAGAAGCCATGTCTAGTAAGAAAATGCAAACGATCCAAGAGTAGGGTTTGTTGAGAACTCAGATTAACCAAAATACATGTATCACTGTGACACGACGCAAACCAGAAAACAAGCAGACTACCAATGCGTTGAAGATGGCACCGTTCGCTAAGTTGAATTGCTTACGGTGTTTCATACGTTCATGGTGGGTCCAGGAATGGCAGCGATCTTAAACTGCCCATTCTATATCATATCTTGTTGTTTGTTGTGATGTATTGTTTTCGTTTGTGCTGTGTCCTTGACGAAGGCCTTATGAACGTAATACGTAGGTTGTTTTTGTCATTTTGTGATCAGTGAGCCATTACCTACATCCGTTTGTATCGTCTTTGCTAGATCAATGGGAGAAGGAGTGGTAACGATAGTTTCTTTCATTTACCTTCGTTGTGTGTGTGTGAATTTGTGTACGTGTGTGTACATGATGTTGCTAACTTTATGATATGCGCTCAGTAAACGAGATGACACCTTCTGCTACTCACAGCTGCATGAATGCATCAGTATCAGTAAACCGGATCTTTTTCTGCATTCAAGTGCTGACCCTGGAAATAAGCTGCTTCGTACAGGCTGATTGAGAGAACAGGAATCAAAGAACAAAGGCAATCAGTGTCCAAGAAATGTGCCTTGCTGAAACCGGTTCTGTCTAGCGGAATGGTGCAGATATTGTAGAATGGTTGTAAACTACGATAGAACTTAACAAAGCGTTCTTTTCAGGACAATCGACGATGAAGAAAAACAATAACAATGAGAATAAGTAACTCAAATACACTGGCCTTGCCTTAGTTGACCGTCCTCTATCACGAGATAAGGAGGTCCTATTTTCTAGTGCCTTATCGTTTCAAGAGAATGGGGCAGCTGGTCCCATGTTTTACCCTAACGGCAAAATATTCGCCAGCGTCACAATTAATGTATGTCGTAATACTAGTATATAATAAACATTGCATACGCCTTTTCGCTCCAAGTGAAGCATGGGACAACAACTGTTGTTAGTCTCTTTACTCGAGATGTGTGACCAAGCATTTGCGTTGACGGTGTCTTCTTTCATCCTCTTTGGCGTTAATTCAGAAAAAGACACTGTGACGTAGTTTACACAGAAACTGCGATACCTGCGCTATTCGGCCAGGTACATCCGATTTCTGCTCCCTTTTTGGGGCACAGGATTTGCCTTGCCATCATGATCATGATTCTTTTAGCCAGGCTACTGCAGCCTGTTTCCAAGGGTCGCAGATTGATTGCAGAATAATGCCCTTGTCATCCTAGTGTAGCAGATCCTCTATTTCTTTGCCCTGGCCGTGATCTAACTTAGAACATTCTCACACTCATCCACATCATCATGACCATACTCAGTAAATGACATCTCAAACAGCAGGTGGCATATTTATTATATCATACTCATATCATAGAATGAGTAGAGAAATTACAAACACAATATAATACATATCTTAACTAAACATTCTACTAAAACGGGAATTGTAAGCATT
Source organism: Ariolimax columbianus (assembly GCA_036924085.1). Classification (NCBI taxonomy): domain Eukaryota; kingdom Metazoa; phylum Mollusca; class Gastropoda; order Stylommatophora; family Arionidae; genus Ariolimax; species Ariolimax columbianus. Next base: position 110,409,445 of record JAVGWX010000004.1, on the reverse strand, counting down.
AGCTATTGATGGAATTCCCAACTAACTAAAAACCCAGTTCTATTGCCTTGCAATTACATCACACACACATCGCCTTAACTGCGTCTTCAACACACCTTATCAAATACTCTTCCTCACTGAAATCCCCTCAGGCGGGCGATCTCGACATAACTCGTTCACAATGTGTCCTTGCTTACAAACACACTTTCAGATTATCCATTAATGCAAAACTCACACACCTATTTGAGCGATCCTGTTCTATCACTAAACATTCGTCCAACCGTCTATCAATCGCTCCTCTATCTAAAGTCGGTGAGTTAAACACACTATCTACATTCAGTCTCTCTCTCTCCCATACAGCCTCTCTCTATCTAGCCTCTCCATCTCTCATCCAGCCTCTCGAGCTAAACTTTGTCTCGAGTTATATATCCTCAAGCAAGACCAGAGCTTGACCAATCGATCTCAGGTATGGTCATCTTCAATTCCAATTGGAACGAAACACTTTGCACACATGTCACTCATTCTCTCGCAGCAAGCCCCGTTGCCAATTTCGTATGTCAATCAATCTCCCCCTACCAAAATCGGAAGGCCAGTGGTCAGTTTCTACCTGTCCACATTCCTTAACCCAACTCTGTTCTCCTTTGCTGAGACAGTGAGTGACCTTGACATGCATTCATGTAGCTTTAAGCTTTAACATGTTCAGGCATCCTAAACTCCCCTTGCTCCGGCGGGAACTGTTACATTACCTCCCTAAACTACAGACCGAAACATGGATGGTCATTTTTTTCATCTGGCAAATGACCACCATTTTCGTCTCTACTATCCAAAATGTAAACACTACTCCTGTTTACAACTTCACTCACATCGTACATGCATAAAAAGACATGTCATTTGATACATATAAACTTTTTGTAATACATACACAATCAATACAAGCAGAAGAAAAACACTGTGGCTGGGCGTTTTTACAACACAAACCACCACTTTTACATCGTTTTGCAGTCAAATACACCAAAGTCTGTCCCTGCGGGACCTTGAACTCATCAAAACAGAAACACCTTAAGGAATTCTCCTTACTCATTTGAGGTCAACATACCTCGCCCTGTTTCCCGTGCCTTCCTCTAAGGACACGAACCTTCATTGTTACACTCGACCAGTTCAGGTCAATTTTCTCAGGCGGTCTCATTACACGCCTGGCCGACGATTCACTTCATACTAACTCCTGTGAGGCCACGAATTTACGTGGATTATCCTCAGGCTAGTTATCATTGTCTTTCTTGACAGCTATCCCCTCTCAAAGAAAACAGCAAAATTCTTTATGTTTCCCACAAAAACGATATTTGACAACATATGTCATAGTCAATATTAAAACTTCTGATCAATGTAGTCTTCTCTGCAAAGACTCCACATACATGTGATTCTGGAACTCGTGGTGACTTGTGCTTGCGGAGGCCTACAGTCTGGATGAGATATACTGCTCTGTAGATCACCTAAATAACCTGTATCAAATACCTGTAAACATGATGATTCAACAACAACAAAAAAACAACAACAAAATAAAGAAAAATTCAATGCATACTATATCGACCATACAACCCACTAAAAATGCAAGTAATACCATTAGTCAAAACCCAAACACTAAATAACCTGTATCAAATACCTGTAAACATGATGATTCAACAACAACAAAAAAAACAACAACAAAATAAAGAAAAATTCAATGCATACTATATCGACCATACAACCCACTAAAAATACAAGTAATACCATTAGTCAAAACCCAAACACCAAATGCAAATGTCAAAATATTTGCACACAAAAACATGATCAAATGCCATCAACCTTCACTCCTGCTCGTGCCCCACAGATGAGCACCTGTTAATGCCCCCTTCAAAAGATACTAAACTAATGACTAAGTTCTAAACTATGTCACTAAACTATGACTAAGTTGTAACTTAATCAGATACTAAACTATGTCACTAAACTATGACTAAGTTCTAACTTAATCAGATACTAAACTATGTCTGAGTCAAAAGTCAAAAACCGAATCGTCCACCTGTCGAATTACGTCATGCTGTAACCCTACTAGTCCGGGTGCAGTCTTTGTCCCGAGGAATCAAAACCGAGTGTTGTGATCTCACTAATTCACCGCTATTTCCCCAAATTCTCCGCATCAAAGCTACCTGGTCAGATATTAACCGAAACATCACGTCCACATGTTACCCTGCGTCGCGTAATCATTACCTGGCGCATCCAGCTATCCTGCGTCTCTTGTCCGTTTCTCTGTTCGGAAATGTCTCTGTGATCTCGTCAGTCTAGCTTCAGACTGGCCGTCCGTTTCTCTGGTCGGAAATGTCCCTTTGATCTCGGTCAGTCTAGCTTCAGACTGACCGTCCGTGGTACGCTCATTGTCTGGCGTTTACTTGAGACAACGAATTCAAAGGAATTTTTTAACATCTGGTCATTCCTCCTTCTCTATACCCTACCCCCTAATTATCCAAATCTCCGTTTCCCAAGGATAACGGTAGATGAAACAAATTGTATGCAAATGCATACATCAACTGGAGTTTCACATGATAGCCCATGTGTGTAAGTACTCCACACGACTTTACCTAATTCCATTTCTGATTTCCATGTTTTTGGCTAGCGTCAGTAAACATTGCATCAACCGTTCCTTATCACTACTGCTTATTTTAACCAGACTATGCGCTGCCCCATCAGCTGTCTCTGATTGCTGCGCGATTTCCTCCTGTAAAACGCCCATCGTCTGGTCTGTTTGTTTCACAGCTGTTTGGTTCGTACCCACCGGTTCTCTGGTAGTGTTACGTACACTTACATCGTCCGCTACTTCAGCCTTCCGTCCATCTGTATTCACTATTTGTGGGAAAGACTTTTCACACTGTTCGTTTGACTGTTGGCTTATCTCGAACTGAGATCTTTTCATCTTTGCTTCGATGACTGGTTCGCTGTCCTGGCTGTGGTTAACCTGTCTTTCCCTTTTCTTCGTTTTCCTTAGAAACTCTGTTCCTCTTTTGTTGGCTGCTGTTGGTGCGTCCGTTTCGCATTCCAACTGTGCGTCATTCCCACTTCCTTCCTCGGTGGCCGAAGGGTTGTCCCTTCTTTCGGTCTGTTCAACAACTTCTCCCACATGGCTAGGCCCTGCCACCATTCCTCCCCCTCTCATTTCCTCTTTATCTGACAAATCTCCGACTATTTCCTTGTTCGATTCTTCGTCGACTTCAACTAATGTTCTACCAGGCTTGACCACAAGTTCCTGGTAAACTTGGCTCCTTTCAGCACGCCCGACCATGTTAATCGACGTAATACCCTCTTCCTGAATTCTCGGCCTACACTGTCCGATGCGGTAACATTTTATCTGGACCTCTGAGCGAACGTTTGTCTCGTTTGCATTGCGTAACCTGCCCTCCGTCCCTAACTTTTCTGGATACACAAAACCTGTATCTCTTTCTTTCTGTCCATCCGCCTCGTGCTTAAAGTCTCTTTGATAGCTCCTGTCCTGCCTCTCCATCTGTAACCGCGCAAAAGGCCTCTTCTGGGCTAAGAATCTGCCCGATTCAAACTTCTGCCCAACCATTCCTCCTCCTCTCCTTTGACTTGGCCTCTGCACCTGGGTCAAACTCCTACGCTTTTCGACACCTCTTTCCAGTCGTCCACACACGTCCGTCCTGAGATTTCCACCTCTGTCCCTCCACGGATCGGAATGTGGAAGTTGGATGGGTTTCCTACTCACTTTCCTACCACTCTGTCCCCTTCCAAAATACTGGGCCGTGTTTACACTTGTGATTTCTTTATTTCGTCTCTCCTTCCTAGCTGGTGTGAAAGCTTCGTTTTCAAACTGTTGCAACAGCTGTCGCAGCTTCCATTGGAGATCTTTTTCCTGTCTTTCCAGCCGAATGACTCTGCTTGTTAGTTCTCTTAGCTGGTTTTGTAGTTGACTTTTGTCCTCCCACTTATCGCTGACTGTAGCTCGTGCCATGAAAGGCTTGTTTTTGACAAACAGTCCTCTTCTCCAGATAACGTTTGTGTTCCGAATTATATTTGGGCATCCTATAGACAAATGTCCAAAAGTTAGACAATGATAACATTGTTTAACATTGTCCAACCTCGACATATTGAATAAACCCGTCTGGCCCACCAAAAAATTTTATAAGACTGTCAAGTACGCACAAAGTCTTGTCAATAATACAACAATGGGTGGAAGAAAAATGTCACACTTACCAGTCAGATGATTGGAAAAGCTGTCTATGGTTCTAACACTCTAACCACTAGCTACTCCTCTATTCCTAACTACACACACAAGTTATATATAACTGCGACACTTGTGTTAAACATGCGAATCAAGATCTATAGCTGCACACGCACTATATTTATAAATCTACCACGACTATCCGTGGTCAACAGGCACCAAAATAATAATAACGTGTAGCAGATCCTCTATTTCTTTGCCCTGGCCGTGATCTAACTTAGAACATTCTCACACTCATCCACATCATCATGACCATACTCAGTAAATGACATCTCAAACAGCAGGTGGCATATTTATTATATCATACTCATATCATAGAATGAGTAGAGAAATTACAAACACAATATAATACATATCTTAACTAAACATTCTACTAAAACGGGAATTGTAAGCATTAGCTATTGATGGAATTCCCAACTAACTAAAAACCCAGTTCTATTGCCTTGCAATTACATCACACACACATCGCCTTAACTGCGTCTTCAACACACCTTATCAAATACTCTTCCTCACTGAAATCCCCTCAGGCGGGCGATCTCGACATAACTCGTTCACAATGTGTCCTTGCTTACAAACACACTTTCAGATTATCCATTAATGCAAAACTCACACACCTATTTGAGCGATCCTGTTCTATCACTAAACATTCGTCCAACCGTCTATCAATCGCTCCTCTATCTAAAGTCGGTGAGTTAAACACACTATCTACATTCAGTCTCTCTCTCTCCCATACAGCCTCTCTCTATCTAGCCTCTCCATCTCTCATCCAGCCTCTCGAGCTAAACTTTGTCTCGAGTTATATATCCTCAAGCAAGACCAGAGCTTGACCAATCGATCTCAGGTATGGTCATCTTCAATTCCAATTGGAACGAAACACTTTGCACACATGTCACTCATTCTCTCGCAGCAAGCCCCGTTGCCAATTTCGTATGTCAATCAATCTCCCCCTACCAAAATCGGAAGGCCAGTGGTCAGTTTCTACCTGTCCACATTCCTTAACCCAACTCTGTTCTCCTTTGCTGAGACAGTGAGTGACCTTGACATGCATTCATGTAGCTTTAAGCTTTAACATGTTCAGGCATCCTAAACTCCCCTTGCTCCGGCGGGAACTGTTACACTAGGTTTGCTGACTCTGATGCAAGCCTCCAGTTATGAGTCACTGACTCCAGCTATGAGTCACTGACTGCTGCCATCTCTTTCACTGTGCTGCTTCTCCAGCCCTTTGGTGACGGTTTCGAAAGTAATGGCTGTATCTCGTGTTTTGGGGCTAAGATGCAGCAGCGCATGAGCTAACAGCAGCCAGCGACTCATAGATGACTGCTTGCATCAGAGTCAGCGAATCATAGATGACTGCTTGCATCAGAGTCAGCGACTCATAGCTGACGAAGACCCTATTCCGCCTCCACGCGGCGAAATAGGCTGCATTAGTCAATATTGTCGTCTGGTCAAGTGAAAGGGGACGCAGTGGGAAGGTAAACCATGTACTAAAAAAAGTCAGCTGAAATCGGATGTGTCGGGCCGAAAAGAGCGGATACGACAGCCTCGCTGTAAATTACGACACACCGTGCTTTTCAGGACGAATGCCGAAAAAGAAAAAAAAATATTGATTTTGGGGATCGAAGTGTAACATCACGATCAGGTGAAACGGACTGACCAAGCCCTTACACGACATGCTCGCCTGGCTCCTGTGAGACAGCATGTATCACAGCATTCTGACCAACGAGATGAGGATCGACACTCTAATCCCAATAGATGTTTGCTTACCGTGAAGCCCCACATTGCACTGCCTGGCCCTCGTTCACTTGTTCATGTACACTACTGCAAACTGCCACACAAGATACGTTAGGAGTTGAATTAAAACATTTGCTCAACTTTAGTCGCATTTTGCTACATAATTGGCAACTACGGCGCCACTCGGGTGAGCTGGATAATGCTACTTCCCATCTGACATTATTAATGATATTGTCTGTCCAATGTAAAATAGAGCTACTTGTTCAGTGGACAATTCGGAAACAAGTGTTTAAAAACTTCATTTTACTTTTCGAAAGCCATTAGTGATCAATTTTAGACTTCTTGTCCTGGCTTTCTAAAACCATAAACAGGCACTGAGGTGCTGAATCCGATATAGAGATTTGAACTGGGTTTCGTTGTTACGACAGACAAGTACTCGACCACTCTGTCATCTGGACACTAAAAACCAAAAAACAGCTGTCGTACGACTTTCTTCCCATTTCTAGGCTGACAGGATTTTAGGCTGAGGACGAAAGGCTGCTGCGCCAATGGCGTCATATTCAATTCGTGCGTTGACTAAGTTTCTTCATTTCACCCCCAACAGACAAACACAACATATGCCATACCGGGGATTCGCTCCGCTGCCCTTCTTGTCAGCAGGCGACATTAAAACCATTCGCTCCTCTCTAAATGCATAATTACAATAAATGTCACACCCCATAAAGCACCCCGGTATACTAGAATCGTGTATGAACGCACCTGTTACACTCTTGCAGTAGTTAGGTTTGCTGCTATTTTTTTTTTACACGATGCTTCTGCTAGCCTTTTTCACAACCGTCTTTGGTTGCATTCTGTGTAAAATCTTGTGGGTGCAGTAGACATATCCCTTCTTCCTCGGTAATGAGTCCGGAGTTTGTAATGTGTGTGTGTGTGTGTGTGTGTGTGTGTTTGTGTGTGCGTGCGTGCATGCGTGCGTGCGTGCGTGTGCTATTTACCATACCTGTGGTTAGTGTTAAGGTCAATAGCCCTTGTGGAATTTCTTTCCTTACTGGTCGCACAGTAAAATTACTTTGTCATGATTTGGGGTTTAGGTCTGGGGAATCCCATCATTAAACAGTTCCGGGTCATTGAAATTATCTCAATCATTAAACATATGAGACCATAGTACTTGGCATCAACAATGTTTCTCGGTATGCTCTGGCGAAAAGTAGATGTCTTCATGTGGATGAATTCGTTTTGAATAGTATCAGACGTGGGTCTGAAAGGACTTTGCACATGAGTGATGGGATCTTTCATGACAAAGTCAAAGATGTTCAGTAGTAGACCAAAGTAACGTAATTATCTAACTCTGATTTCGGTCATTAATTCCCTATTCACCCCCCGACTTTTTCAATATCTCCAAATTTGTTTTCTTTTCTTTCCAAGAAATGCTACCCAATCTTCTATATACCCACATTTAGAATGCTTCAATACTCTTTACCAACTTGTTGTTCATTGCCCATGTTCTGGCGCCATAAAGTAGTGACGAATATACCTGACAATTCTCACGTCCAATTTGTGGTTTATGTGCTTGGATGTCAGAATGTGTCGTATATTGCATCATTTTGGCCATACCAATTCTCTTTGTGATTTTTTGTTCGCAGATATGACATAGATATGAGAAACTCAGTATCTGTTTCAGTGACTGATCGTTAATTTTTATCTGCATACATGGTTTCTGTCACTGTTCCTAAATATCAGAGTCTTTGTTTTTTAAATGTTTATATCTAATCTAAACTCTTGAATTATTTTGTATGTTGTTGTACCAATCTCCTGCAATTCTAACTCACTTTTTGCGATCAAAACTGTATCATCCACATATCTAAGATTATTCATTGCCACTCCTCCAATGACAAGCCCTGCCATCCATTCTGTTTTAATATTTGTTCTGTGTATATATTAAAAGGACAAAGGGATAATAAACTTCCCTGTCTCACTTTTCTTACATCTATACTTGGAGAGCATAATTTTCCAGATTTTACTGTAGCAGTTTGTTCCCAGTACAGATTACTGAGCAGTCTTATGGCTTTACCAACTTGACCAGTGTTTTGAAAACTGGGCGCCATCGTCCACTAGTTGGCGATCTTAGCTTTCAGGTGGGTAGTAGCAGAATCATTACATGCTGCAGTAAAACATCAAAAATATACAGATTTTGAGGACCAGCTCGGAATATTCTTCAATTTAGATTTTAAGGGGCGGTAAGGAAAATGTACCGTCACGTAAGTTATGAAAGTGGGCGGTAAGGAAAATGTACCGTCACGTAAGTTATGAAAGTGGGCGGTAAGGAAAATGTACTGTCACGTAAGTTATGAAAGTGGGCGGTAAGGAAAATGTACCGTCACGTAAGTTATGAAAATCGGCGGTAAGGAAAATGTACCGTCACGTAAGTTATGAAAGTGGGCGGTAAGGAAAATGTACCCTCACGTAAGTTATGAAAATCGGCGGTAAGGAAAATGTACCGTCACGTAAGTTATGAAAGTGGGCGGTAAGGAAAATGTACCGTCACGTAAGTTATGAAAGTGGGCGGTAAGGAAAATGTACCGTCACGTAAGTTATGAAAGTGGGCGGTAAGGAAAATGTACCGTCACGTAAGATATGAAAGTGGGCGGTGAGGAAAATGTACCGTCACGTAAGTTATGAAAGTGGGCGGTAAAGGAAAATGTACCGTCACGTAAGTTATGAAAGTGGACGGTAAGGAAAATGTACCGTCACGTACGTTATGAAAGTGGGCGGTAAGGAAAATGTACCGTCACGTAAGTGGGCGGTAAGGAAAATGTACTGTCACGTAAGTTATGAAAGTGGGCGGTAAGGAAAATGTACTGTCACGTAAGTTATGAAAGTGGGCGGTAAGGAAAATGTACCGTCACGTAAGTTATGAAAATCGGCGGTAAGGAAAATGTACCGTCACGTAAGTTATGAAAGTGGGCGGTAAGGAAAATGTACCCTCACGTAAGTTATGAAAATTGGCGGTAAGGAAAATGTACCGTCACGTAAGTTATGAAAGTGGGCGATAAGGAAAATGTACCCTCACGTAAGTTATGAAAGTGGGCGGTAAGGAAAATGTACCGTCACGTAAGTTATGAAAGTGGGCGGTAAGGAAAATGTACCGTCACGTAAGTTATGAAAGTGGGCGGTAAGGAAAATGTACCGTCACGTAAGTTATGAAAGTGGGCGGTAAGGAAAATGTACCGTAACGTAAGATATGAAAGTGGGCGGTGAGGAAAATGTACCGTCACGTAAGTTATGAAAGTGGGCGGTAAAGGAAAATGTACCGTCACGTAAGTTATGAAAATGTACCGTCACGTACGTTATGAAAGTGGGCGGTAAGGAAAATGTACCGTCACGTAAGTGGGCGGTAAGGAAAATGTACTGTCACGTAAGTTATGAAAGTGGGCGGTAAGGAAAATGTACCGTCACGTAAGTTATGAAAGTGGGCGGTAAGGAAAATGTACCGTCACGTAAGTTATGAAAGTGTCCGTCAAGTATAAGAAGGTTGAAGAATACTGATCTAGAACCATTTCTTGACGACATTTAATTAATTTTCTTTCATCAGGCGTCGGACAGGGTTGTGTTCTCTCATCACTCCTCTCTGTCACTTATATAAATAAAATCACATTGGAGGCAAATACAGAACAGGAAAGTACCAACGAATTGCTCTTTGCAGACGACCAATGTCTGATCCATTCCAATAAACTAAACCTACAAAGTCATATTAACTCACTCTACGTGAATTGTCAAAAGTACAATATGAATATAAATGCATCAAAAACAGAGGCAATGAATATAGGTAGAAAGCACACCACACTTGATATTCATGTGAATGAAACAAAAAAAAGGCAGGTGCAAGAATTTAGCTATTTGGGAACTGTTTATACTGAGGATGGCAGACTCGACAAAGAGATAGAGACGAGAGCTCAGAGGGCAAACGCTGTCACATACCATATGTCTCCACTGTTAAGACACACCAAGATTTCCCTCCAAGCAAAAAAAAACCCAGTATAAATAGTATCTTCATCCCAACCTTGTGCTACGAGTGCCTGACATGAGCATTGAATAAGGCCCAGGAGCGAGAGTTGACCACATGCGAAATTCGGTGCCTATGAAAGGTCACTAACAATACCAGAAGAGACAGAATCACTAATATGAGTATTCGGGAGATGGTTGGAACAATTCCCTGCCTACAGTACACAAAGGACCAGATAATGAATTGGTTTGACCGCATTGTAAGAATGCAACCAGACCACATTGTTCATGCAGCCTTCTACAGGAGAACATCAGGAAGAATGGCTAGAGGTAGACCGAGGAAAAGATTGATAGACACAACGTAAAAGAGACCTGCCGTAAAATGGAGAGAAATATTACTCGGGCCACGGGAAAAGCGAAAGACAAATACATACCACGACACTGGGCTACAACCTGGTAGAATGGATACATACCACGACACTGGGCTACAACCTGGTAGAATGAATGCATACCACGACACATGGCTACAACCTGGTAGAATGGATACATACCACGACACTGGGCTACAACCTGGTAGAATGGATACATACCACGACACTGGGCTACAACCTGGTAGAATGGGAGACGACACTGGGCTACAACCTGGTAGAATGGGAGACGACACTGGGCTACAACCTGGTAGAATGGATACATACCACGACACTGGGCTACAACCTGGTAGAATGGGAGACGACACTGGGCTACAACCTGGTAGAATGGGAGACGACACTGGGCTACAACCTGGTCGAATGGGAGACGACACTGGGCTACAACCTGGTAGAATGGGAGAAGACACTGGGCTACAACCTGGTAGAATGGATACATACCACGACACTGGGCTACAACCTGGTAGAATGGGAGACGACACTGGGCTACAACCTGGTAGAATGGGAGACGACACTGGGCTACAACCTGGTAGAATGGGAGACGACACTGGGCTACAACCTGGTAGAATGGGAGACGACACTGGGCTACAACCTGGTAGAATGGGAGACGACAAAAGAAAAAGTAGAAGATTTAATGAATTTCCCATATTGGACTCTGTCAAAAGCCTTCTGAAAGTCTATGAAGCAAATATAAATGGCATTATGAATTTCTAAATATTTCTGTTATTGCATTATACTTTCGTAACTCAAATTGCTCTTATGAAACTTCCTTTACCTCTTATTCTCTCTTGTATGATCTGTAGTAGTTTTTTACTTGTGTGGCTCACCACTTTTGATTGTTTTAAAGTCTGAACATGCTGTTGCATGAGTTTATCTTTTAGTATTGTTATAAATGTTGATGTTTTCGGCTCAGTTGGTATGCATCCAGTATTGTGTATGTCTTTACACAGATCAGTGAGTATGTCTATACCAAAGTCTTCCAGGGCCTCTTTCACTTCTATGTTTATGTAGTCCCTCTTCTCATACTTTTCCCATCTGTTAGATATGTCATTCTCATCTATCAAAACGACACTATTTTATCTCGGATGCAACGCCTACCCTGGGCCACCTGTGTCCTGTTGTTGTTTTCTTTATTTCCATATGAATTTCTATTGTATTGTGATTCTGTCTCACATCTTCTATTACCTTGCATTTTACTCCCAACCACTGTTCTTTGGCAAGTCTGCAGAGTGTACGCATCTCTTTGTCTATTGATCAATATGACGGAGTATTTCTCGCTTTTTTTCTATCTGCCATTTTAGTTAAGATACCACCTGTCAATCATTCTTGGTTTGTCCTATGTTCTTTATCTGGCAATGGTTTGCTATTTGCATACTGGTTTGTAGACGTCCGCGTCTGGATGCAAGAAGAGCTGCTGTAACCGGCGATCAAAGAAAAATTGTCAAGAGTTAACTCAGCACGAGTAGCTTCGAAAACAGCAGGAACATAGCTAGGAAACCCGAAATATTTCGAAAGATATTATCGTGACTGGCAAGTTGTTCTTCCCAAGTGTAGATCGAGTGTTATATCCGGGAACGGGCCTTTGTTCGTGGTCACGTTTAACACGTGCTGCACGCGAGAATACAAAATCAATGTTTCCGTGAAACCTCTTTACACACTTGCGGGTTATCGCACGGAAACTCTGCTCTGTCTGTCTGTCTCTCTCTTTCACTCTCTCCCCCTGTCTCTCTCTCACCCTCTCTCTCTCTTTTTTATTTTAATTTTATTTTACGTGTTTGCTTCACTAGTTTCTACTGGCGTAGTCGCGCCTATTCCGCCCCAGACCGTAGTCAATTGAGCGAATTTAAGACACATAAACCAGTGCTTGGATCTATGTGTGCGTCTGTATGTACCTATTCTAGGTTTGTGAGTTCTCAGAAGCCAGCCCAACCAAAGTGCAATGGAAAGGCCTCACCCTGAAGGCGCGTGTGCAAGTTGCGCAAGAGTGTGATTGTTGGACAGAGTAAAACGAAACAAGAGTGTGTGGACAGAAGAAGAGGCACATAGTTATTCCCAAGAGTTACCGGTGCTCATATATATATTGTACATCTCAAACACCCCAATATTCCTATCTTTTTCCTTCACTTTTTCTGTCTCCGTCTCTTTCCGGCATATTGTTTTCTCATTCCGTCTTTATCTTTTGCATTGTGTTTCATTCTCTCTCTCCCTCTCTCTCTCTCTCTCTCTCTCTGTGTGTTTGTGTATGTTTTTGTCTGTCTGTTTCTTACTTTTCCTCCATTCCAATCTTTTTCTCTTTTAATCTCTAGATTTATTTCCTTTTCTTCATCTTTATTTTTTATCTCGTTTTCCCTCTCTTTACTCTCTACTTCTCTTTTTCTCAGTGTCTCTATCTCCCACACTTTCTAACTATTATTTTATCTTTCTCTCTTTCTCTCTCTCCCTCTCTCTCTCTCTCTCTCTCTCTCTCTCTCTCCCTCGTCGCACTAGACTATAATAATATGCAGACAACAACGGACAGGGTCAATGCGATGCTAACCACACTGCCATGAAACAGCCTGTTTCAACTCTATTTCGGCCCCTGGTCTCATGATCTTTACAGATTTGTCTTGCACCAAACTGGAAACAGCTTTTAATAGCTTGCAAAACGGCATTGAAAGATGTGTAGTATCTGACCACGGCTATCGGTGCTGTATCAAATGTCTTTCCTCAAGATGAATCTGTCAGGATTGCTGAATGAATGTCATGATGTACCTACTAGACAATAGTGGAAAAGGCTACTAAAGAGAGGTCTGCGTGGAGCTAGCAACCTCCTCATGTAAAACAAATTACTACAGAAACCGCTACTGCAAAAACACGCGAAGCAAATTGGTGCAGGCTTCCTAAAGGAGAACAGCTGTAGTGACGACTCTATACTTCGGCTAATGTAAATAAGGCACAATAAGAATATAGTAAAGCCTAACTCTAGGGGCAGATCTTCTTCTTCTTCTTCTTTCGGTCGCTTTAAAATATTGTCTATATCTGCAATGTTGTCTCTTGTATAAACTTCACTGTCTTTTGGAGTTCACATACAGGTCCATAAAGTTTCTTTTCCAGTGTTGTTTCTATGGGCCAGTGAGATTTTCTCTGTATATCATATTCTGGGCAGTTTTGTAGTATGTGCTCTGCTGTCTGGGGCACCTGTCCGCATGTACACATGGCTGAGTTGGCAATCTTCATTTTTGTGTACATGTCGCTGCGGAGTCGGTTGTATCCTGTTCCAAGGCGCAACACAACAGTTTGCTCTTGTCTGTTCATGTTATGGTAATCGCCTGGTATTACGGTTGGTGGCTTTCTGATTGATTTGATCATTCTTATCTTCTGTTGGTATGTAACTGGCACATCTGGTTGCTCGTCTGCAGCACCCTCCTTTGCCAGTTTATCTGCTTTCTCGTTTTCTGCATGACAATCTTGCGCTGGTTACTCAGTTCAGACAGTAGTGCCTGTAGATCTGGCAGTTTCTCAAATGTAAGTGCGTGGAGTGCTGATTGTGCATCTGTCAGAAATACTACAGGTTGTGAACTGATATTGGTGTTCAACAGTTTCTCAGTTGCCACCATGATTGTCCGTATTTCTGCATCATGTGTATCAGGGGCAGATGAAACAAATTGATTCAAAACCCCACCTCCAGTCTAGGTTGTGTTTCTGTGTCCCGCCATTCTGGACAATGACGTTGGGGTCGACCACAGTAGGGTTACCATAGTACGTCACAAGCCATTCGATTTCGGGTTAAGGGGTGAATAGGTCGATACAATTTTATTTTAAATAAATAAGTACAGGCATATAAAAATAGAAGTTTAGAAAAAATGGTTATATTAAGTTTTTCGAGGAGTTACGGTTACGGTTAGTTATTGTTATGGTTAGGTTTAGGGTTAAGGTTAGGGTTAGTTTAGGATATGGTTAGGATTAGTGTTATGGTTTACGGTTAGGATTAGGGCTGTGGTTTGGATTAAGGTTGGGGTTATGACTAGGGTTAGGGTTAGATAACAATGTTGGTATTATAAAGTCTGACAGCGTCGATAATGCTATGCTGCTGTAGAAGTTGGATGCTACTCTCCTTATCATGGATCAACGCTGACGGATTCAAGAAATTCATTGCTAAGACGGCAAGAATAAGCGGAAGTAGAAGCAGAAACTCTCGTCTATTATCGCAGAATATTTGAAATCAACAACAGTTAAAAAGTTGACTATTCTGTGACCCCCCCCCTACCTGAAATTCGGTGCTAAAAATTTGTATTTATTTTGTTTGGGGTTAATTATGACGCAAGTTCTCCACTGTAACCCGCTACTGAAGAAACATTGCCAAGAGTTAACTCTTAGTATACGGACACTAAAACCATGTTTTCACACCGTCTGCTTCATTTATATTTTTAGGTTAATTTTACATACATATTTTATCATAATTCTCTTATTTTAAACATTACATCAATTTATCTCATATACAGATGTGAAGAATGTAATAGGCTATCAAACAGAACTATTTTGTGTCTTTATGTTTAAAAAATTAGATAAATAGTAGTTTACGTTTAATGTAAACATTTAAAAGTTTGAACTTTGTGCATGTCTGAAGCTCCCAACATTAGCCATCACTGATAGAATATACATTCATACGCAACATATACAAGTTGTATACTTTTCTGTCAGTAAATAAAGATTTAGTGTGTATTAGTATCTTTGAAATGACATTGGGAAAAAAAGTCTGCAAGGAAAACTATATAAGTTGAGGTTATGTCACCCTACTATATATTTTAACATAATTTTCTTATTTTACCATTTTGTTAATGTATTTCATGTACAAAATTGAATAGGCTATCAAATAGAACCAATTTGTCTTCACATAAAGAAAAATAGATAAATAGTAGTCCACATATATTGGAAATACATTTAAAACAAAATATTCTTTTCAATGTTTGAACTGACCATGATATATCATAATATATTTGTGCAGGTCTGAAGCTCCAAACACTAATCCTCACTAACAATATCAATTTATACACAGCATATGTCAGTTTATCATTTTCCATGAATAGATAAGCTTAACTTAACTTAACTTAAAGTCTTTATACTGGTTTAGAAGACCCTGCAGAGTTTGAAAATTAAACCAGTTTCATTTACATCACCTTGCTCTAAAAGCTATGCGCATCCAATTTATTCTTAAATGCATTAATTGTCCCTACCTCCTGTAGCAATGCATTCCAAGCATTCACCACTCTCTAATTAAAAAGATATTTCCTAATATCTAATCTGGACCTCTCTTTAGTCAACTTGTAGCTATGCCCTCTCGTTATTGTTATTTGGGCTGTATTTAAAAGAACTTGTTTTTGTCTAAATTATCCATTCCTCTGATCATCTTATAAACCTGTATAGACACTGTAAGCCGATTTTTCCGAGTCTTTCCTGATAACTGTAATTCTGGAATCCCACTATCAACTTTGTCGCTTTTTTTTTGGGTATTCTTTCTAGCATGTTTATATCCCCTCTATAATAAGGACTCCACACCTGTACACATAACTCCAATCTAGGTCTAACTAATGCTTTATACAGTTTGACTATCACTTCCTTGCTCCTATGTTTAATATTTCTTTTTATCATACCTAACATTGAATTTGCCTTTTTCACTGCTACCTGAACTTGCTCACTCACCTCACCTGTATGATCTATTATAACCCCTAGGTCCCTTTCCTTATCTATCTTTCTAATTTTGTTCTCGCCCATTCTGTAATTATGTTTATAGCCAATATCCACTTCTGCTTTAGATGAGACACTACTGCATAATTTTGTGTTATCGGCAAATTTTGCAATTATGGTTCCCATATCAATGTCCAAATCGTTTACATATATCAAGAACAAAATTGGTCCTAACACCGAGCCCTGTGGCACTCCACTTTTTACTTCACACCACTCAGGACTACTCCTTATTTATGCCCACTCTCAGCCTCCTTCCCAATATCTAATTTTCAATCCATTTGGCAACTTCCCCACCTATTCCATGTGATTTTAACTTTCGAAATAATCTTTGATGAGGTACCATATCAAAGGTCTTTGCAAAATCTAGATAAATAACATCCACTGGCTCCCTTTTATCTATCATTATCTATCAACTATTTATCATTTATCTATCAAATACCAAAGCATCATGGATCAAAAAGTAGTCCTCCTGATGATTTCAATCAACATTGAAGGACTCTCAACCCAAGACCCAGACCACCAGATGATTTACCCAAACCCTCAGGAAACATGCAAAATAGATGTACATGTTGAGGGGGAAACGACACGGTGATCTACATGGCGCCAAGGACACGGATATAAAGTATGTACTGTTACGTAAGGAAAAGCAGCAAAGAAAACAGCTGACCACTCAACTTCAACACACGACGAAGTATAACAATAGTTTCCTTCACTTCATCCCGAAATAGCAGTGTCTGCGATCTGACTATCTGTATTAAAAAGACAGCAACAACAATATTGGTTATGTTCTAACAGTTAACTGTGCTGCATTCTATAATCGGCACAGTTTTTAAAACAACGCCCATGCTATGGGTCTTCTGTTACACTGAAGAGTTTATCAAACTCAAAATGCACTCTTACAAAAAGCCATGGCGAGAAGCGACCATTACAAAGCCACTAATTGGCGGAACAAGAACATGAAACCAGTCTAGTGTTTCTACAGACACGCGTGTAATAAGGAATGGTTCGTTATAGAATGTGTGCAGTGCACAATGTGCATGCACTTTTTAAAGACACTACATTGTGTGCACATTCTTTTTCAGATCCAGGCGTTATCATTGTAAGTATCACATTATGTTTTGTAATGTTCGGTCGTTGTCGGTTGCACCGTTTAAATTCTCTTTATGGTCTTCATTAATTTACTTTATTCTAGTTTCCATTTAGTTTGCACTTATTTTAAATTATCTACCTTAACATTTGTAGGTAAGAACTCTGATCTCACGGCAAAGGTACCAGACTTAATTCCTGATCTTATAACGCTCAAGTATACCTGAGTGTAAGTGAGTATCTAACTTAATCATGATTATAAATCTATTTTGTTTAAGATTAATTAATTATATTTTCAAGGGAAAAAGCTACGACATACGGAGTTGCAGCCTTGTCCTTTTACCACCAAAAGACAGAAATCCACGGACTTCGGGGACTGAAAAGGGTTAAGGCTAATGTATTTAGATAACTGTAAAGGGTTAACGATAGGGTACTCGAAAACTGTAAAGAGTTTACTGAAGGGTATTCAAAAAACTGTATAGGGTTTACTTTAGGGTATTCAGAGAACTGTATAGGGTTTACGTTAGGGTATTCAGAGAACTGTAAAGGGTTTACTGTTTGGTATTCAGAGAACTGTAAAGGGTTTACTGTAGGGTATTTAGATAACTGTAACGGTTTTACGGTAGGGTATTCAGAGAACTGTAACGGTTTTACGGTAGGGTATTCCGATAACTGTAATGATTTTACCTTAGGAAATAGGATAACTGTAAATGGAATACAGTTAGGAAAATCAACTAGTCACAGACCATACAAAAGCTGATGTTTAGTACAGGGAAGTCTAACACTTCCCAAACGACGACACATGCGTCCTATATGACAACATCCGTTTCACCTTAAAGATATTATTGATTCAGAGATTTACCTTTCAGCGTATGAAAGTGTTTATTAGGAATTTCTAGAAAAGATTGACGTAAGTGCAAAAAATAGATTTCCTCGTGCGTCACTGAGGTGAAGAAGATTAACAAAACAGAAAGCGCAGAGAAGCCACATAATAACCACACAATATAAGAAGGATTTAAATTGAGATGGGTTGGACTGGTCGAAATACGGATATTTAGTCAATGCATCTGACAATGGGAATATACACAGAAGATATGGCTATGCCAGAATTGCTTACACAAATATGACTGCCGTTGTTGGTGCGAGATTTTCAGCCCCAGATTGTCGCATTTAGTAATCGTCCTGGGTGCTAGTGTACCAAAGTTGTTATTGGTAATTCACTGAATTTTATGACAGAAATAAGAATATGCCCACTTCTACGTTAAGAGATTTTTGTCAAATGCCACTAACAGAAGGGTATGTACAGTTATGCTTAGGAGACTGCAAATCGTGGCATTGCAAACCCGGCATTCACACTTGCAGTAAACCTGCAGATTGTGCTGTATTTAGTTCGTCTTGTTTCCTCAAGGCAGAGTACGTTGTAATGTGGTTTGCGCCTTATGGCCCAGTGGATCCGATTTCAGCATGCATTAAAAAAATGGATTTAATTATCATAGAAGCACTACTTTCTAGATCAGAATAGATGAAAGCTTGGGCTGTGGGCTGTGTCACTAACCACTTGTTTATTCCCCGTCTTCTTGGTTTGAATGAAAGCTTCACAATTAGTACCACGTATGGGATACAGAAATACACCGGTGAACCACTCGGTTTCGCTAAGATCGCATAAAGATGGTGAAGTAATATGGTGTTTTCAAGTCAGCAAACTATTGAACTTTCTCTTCCATAAATTGGAAGGGGGCTGTGGGGAAATCTGTACATGGTCCTGATCGATCGATAAATAGTGTTGCTCACTGTCAAAGAACACTCAATCAATCAATCAATCAATCAATCAAACCTCTGTTCAGCTTCCAGTGGAGCATATGTCTTCAACAGCTACATGTCAAATGACCGAGCATTGATTTGGCTATTGCCGTTTTTTTTTTTTGGGCTAAAAGTTTCTACAGGGTGAGGTACCCCGCCCTATGCCCAACCCTGCTTTGTCGCCTCTTACGACATGCCAAGAAACTTACAATGTTACTATTATTTGCTCTCCTCTCGGGCTCAGGTAAAACTCAGGTAACCGCCAAATACATGTATGTACAGATAAATACAGTAAAGTTCTAGATGTACACAGATTGTGGCACTACCAACAGTATGGTTATGTGTGATCATAATTATAAGGTGGACTGAACTTAACATCTTTATACCGGTTTAGAAGATCTTGCAGAGTTTATTTTACATTTCCTTGATCTAAAAACAATGCGCATCCAATATATTCTTGAATGCGTAAATTGACCCTGTCTCAATTATGTCCTGTGACAATGCATTCCAAGCAATTACCACTCTCAGACTACAAAACAATATTTTTAAATATCCAATCTGGACCTTTCTTTAATTAATGTGTATCTGTACCCTCTTGTTCTTGTAGGAGGTTATATTTTGAAAAAAAACTTGTTATAGTCTATTTTTTTTCTGTTGATTATCCTATAAACATGTCTTAAGTCGCCTCGAATTATTCTCTTTTCTAGACATGTAGACCAATTTTTCTTATTCTTTCTTCACAACTGCAATTCTAGAATCCCACTATCAGTTGTGTAGCTCTTCTTTGCATCCTTTCCAGTATATTCATATCCCCTTTATGATAAGGACTCTTCACATGTTCACAATACTCCAATCCGGGTCTCACTAATGCTTTATACACTATCAATTCCTTGCTTCAATGTTTAATGTTTCGTTTTATCGTGCCGAACATTTAATTTGCCTTATTCACTGCTACCTGGACTTGCTCACTCCCTTTACCTGTATGATCTTGTATAACCCCTAGGTCCTTTCCTTATCTATCTTCCTAATATTTTTCATTCCCATTCTGCAATTATGTTCCAAATTGGATCTATCTATGTGGATGACTGTACATTTATCTACATTAAACTCCATTTGCCAGCTTACAGATCCTTCCCCAATGTTATTTAAATCCAACCTCAATATATCCATTTCTGCTTTAGATGAGACATTTCTGCATAGTTTTGTGCCATCCGTGAATTTTACCATATTCGGTTCGATATCAATGTCCAAATCATTAATATAAATCAAGAACAAAATCGGCCTGAATACCGAGCCCTGTGGCACTCCACTATTTATTTCACACCACTCATAGTACTCCTTATTTATGCCCACTCTCTACCTTCTTCCGTTAACGCCTTTGCCAAATCTAGATAAATAACATCCACTGGCTCACCTCCAACTATGATTGGGGGCTTGGGCCATGACGGAGAGAATCACTTTCCATACTTGGTGACCATTGCCTCCATTAAAAGCTGGTGGTCGTGCACATCCTTGCAAGGATTATGTTAAAATAAGAGAAAACAACGACGGTTTAGCATGTTGAGTACTCTCGAGGTCTGTCGTCGGGTGATTTCCTCGTTTGAGACCCGCTTATATCAGTGGATTAAAAAAATTCGCCTCAGGTTGCGCTTGCGGAAGGCTTCAGATAGCCTTGCATTATAGTCGAGGTTATGTAACAATACAGTAGAATGAGGATGACACATGTTGTGTAAATTCGTAGCTGCTATTAACTGACGCCGATTAACAAAGTAGCTATTAGTAGCTTCCATTACGTCATCTAAAGGTGCGTAGAAAGAACCTACAGATATTATTAGAGTATATCAGATTTTTACTTCTGATAAATCTGAAATGGTTACTGCATGGATACAATTGTATGACGTTTTTAAAAATACTGCATTACGGTAAAAAAGGTCTACATAATATTCTACATACCGCTGCCCGAGTCTCTTTCTCATTTCAACTTGCCCCAGTCATGGTCATCTGTTTGAGTTAAATACAAATATGTTATAATCGTTGAACTTTTGTATCTAATGCGTAATTCTGTCTTTGCTTCTATTATAACAGGTTGATTTGGTAAACGGAAGAGCTGCTTTCTATGTATAATCCTCATCCTCATTCTTGGAGCCATGTCTGCAATTGACGAAACCAATTACACATGCATTACATGCACATGCATCAACGTTCCAGAGGAACATTCTTTCACCAACAGAGATTTCCAAATATGGCAGCAGACGAGAGTCATTGATCTGTATCCTGTAATTGTTTTGGATATTCTATACATGTTGTTCGGCGTTGTTGGAAACTCCATAGTCTGTTACATCTGCATGTTTCGAATGGATCGAACTGTTATTAATAACTATGTGTTGTCATTAGGGATACTGGAACTGCTTGGTTGCATTTTCATGATTCCGGTGGACATTACAGAGATCTTAAACGCGTACGTTTTGGATTTTCCGGTCTTGTGCAAGTCGGAGAAATACTTTAGAACGTTTGTAATATTCTCCACAACATGCATCCTTGTAGCCATAGCAACGGAACGGTACCAACGTATTGTAAAGCCTCATGGTCGCCACATGACTTTGTGCCAGTTTCGATTTTCAATAACTTCAGCGATAGTCATTTCTGCAGTACTGGCCATACCAGAAGCAGTTTTAGCCGGAAGTGAGACAGTCCAAACATCTTTTGGTGTAGGAGTGGTTTGTTCAGCTTATAATTCAGACAAGTATCGATGCTCAATTTTACCAAAACTCTGGGGCTTATTTGTAATTGTTGTTTATCTTTTATCTATCGCTTCGATTACTGCAATTTATTTCATGATCGCTTCAAAAATTTGGAAGAAAGGTAAAGCTCACACTGATAGGAGATCGACGCACAATACACCAAACTCGACACTACATAGGCGCGTTCGATGTAGCTCTTTTCACCAGAGCAAACAAGGAGAGCCACAATTAGGCGCCATAGAGCGTTTTTCCATGAACTTTTCCGAACGGTTACACTCAGCATTCGCTACTAGTGACAGAATTAGTAGCTCTTCATATACATCATTGGCAGGAATGAACGACATTGACATCCCACGGAAGACTTCACGGGTTAAGGAATATGAACATGTCGATCAAGAGCACTGTAATGAAAATGACAATAGTACCTTCCGATTAAAAGTAAACGAGAAAAGCAATAAAAGCAATACCATTCAAACAAAAAGCGAGCCTGATCTCTTGAGACATGTGCCAAACGACAATACTGGTGTACATCTTCAAATGTATCATCAGCAGTGCGACAATAAAAACGACACGAGTTCTCAGTGTCACCGTCTTATTTGTAACCGTAGTAGTCACACTTGTTCAACGAATTGCCACACTCTTACTACACACAACAGCCAGAACAAGATCCACCAAGAAGATTTACAACAGCCGGCTGTGTTCTTCAACGCTTTCATTAAACAATTCAATCAGCGAGCATACGGCGAGAATATACAAAGGCGCCATCGTTACATTCAAGAAAATCCGCAAACATTTCTTCGTCCAATACCGCACATAGCAACCCTTCGCCGTAAGTCCGGGTATTCGAGAAAAAGAACAACATTCATTATGTTTGTTATCACACTGACAACAGTTTTCAGCCACCTGCCACATATTGTTGTCATGTTATACTCCCTGATCCACCCAGGTGTAAAAGAACACCTGACGGCTGACGAAAGCGTCGTTTTCAGCATCGCGTGGAATTCGTTTTTCATCAGCTTGGCTACTCATCCATTTATGTACGGTTTCTGGAATGGTCGCTTTAAGAGCGTCTTGTTCATTTTGTTTAAAAGGTTTAAGCGTACAAAGGATAAAGAAGAACGACCGAGCAACAGCTCTGGGAGACTTAGTTTAACGGAAAGACAGAATTGTACTGTGGAGTAATTATCAACTGTGTAGTTATATTGGAGATAGATAATCTGGGAGACAATGCGTGAAGAAAACTGAACGTAATGCTCTCATGTGTATCCCGGCAGCTCTTACAGGGGAGGATAGAATAGGCTAACTACAATTACAATTATTTCATAAAATCAACTAAAGATGGTTATTCATGGGGTTAGGAACATCATCATGTAAAATAAACAGCAATAGAAGCTATTCGTGCAGGAGCAAAGCACTTTTGCGTAGAGTTCCTGTAAGGAGGCATTTTCAGTTGAACTCTCCAGGCGAGATGAGGGGGGTCATCTTATTGCTACCAACAGGACATAACTGAATGAGGTGTCTTCGTTACAATAAACTCAAGACTGGCACTACGGAACTGTGTAACTGTGTCGCGGATGTCACGGCAGAGAAACACATATTGCAGTCCTGCTAAACATTCACTAGGGCAGGTAGTCTCACTTGGCAGCAACCGATATCCTTCCATGAAAAAATGTACGGAAGTTGACAGCTGCATTTGTTAGAGTTATTGAAGTCGAAGTCTGAAGACGAACGAACGAAGAAATAGAAAATAATTGCAATTATCTTCAGTCGTAGCCCTATACTTCACGTATATGTCTTTCCTTCTACAACGCTGTGTAGATGTTTTCCCTTCTACCACAGGGTGTAGATGTTTTCCCTTCTACCACGGGGTGTAGATTTCTTCGCTTCAACCACAGGGCGCAGATGTCTATCTTTTTATTACGATACGTAGATGGCTTTCCTTCTATCACGGGGTGTAGATGTCTCCCCTTCTTCCACGGACGGAATGTAGATGTTTCCGCTATTATTGCGGGGTGTAAATGCCATATCTTATGTTTGTGACTCAAAGATTTTACAGGTTGAGGTAGCAAACCTTATGTCTAATTACCCTTAGTTGCCTTTTACGACATACCTAGAAAGTTGTGGCGTATCTAATCTTTCTTGCCCTTTCAGACTTCAGTGAGCCACGTGGTCCTGCAGCCCATATTATTCCAGCAGATGGGGGTCGGTGTGGAAAGATTAAGCCCACTGCAATTTGTCGTTTATGTCACAAGAGGCAGCTACGGAGTCTGTGCGTTAGGATACCAACATATCATGTAAACCATTGCTATACAAGGGCTTTCTATGAGGGGCTGCCTGGTTAGCAAAGTGGTAGAATACTTCCTTTTTTGTTGTCGGTTCGCTTTAGACTAGCTGCAATTGGGTACGTAACTTTCTGTTAAGTAAGAAAAGCCAGCGAGGAAAAAAAGCCAGTGTTCATGGCAACCTGGCTAACGGGGTGAGAGATCGACGTGATCCCCGTAGCAGTGAGTGACACGTAGATGAAGCTAAGCATACCACAACCGCCTGGGTCCTGGTCCACCTTCATCAGCATGCTCCGGATGTGAGGAAAGCTACTGCAACCTGCCACTAAACGTACTTTTCAGGGAGCACAAAAGAGTAACCTACTCATTGTGGGCATTCGCAAACAACAACTATGACTAAATTCTCTTATCTGTGACTTTCAGTAATTAACTCGATGGTATCTACGAAAATAAACCCAGCTCGTTTCAAAGTCCAAGATTTTTTCCATATTCTTCCTAACACTGGCAACTAAATACCAATTAATACATTGGGTCTTGTGGCCCTCGTCTTGGGTGGTGTGACCGGCCTCAGACAAACTGGCAGCTTCTGTCCGGCTAGTCTCTCATGTGGAACCATAGATATCTCAGTTGTGTTTTGGAAAACTGTTCCCTGGGAAATTTAGCCTACATCCCTAGTATTCTTGAGGCGTGATGCCTGGTGTCTCTCTTACACTTTAGTTTCTGTCACAGCGTTATGGTCGACTCGTCTGACTAATCTGATACGGACAGCTTTTCGGGACAGTCTACGAGACAGTTCTTTAGGTGTCTTGGCTTACACCTTAGGTACTTCTGGGATGTGATCCCTGGTGTATCTCTTACATCTTAGTGACACGTGACATGGGATTGGATCCATGGTGTATATCTTACACATTAGTGGCACGTGCCATACGATGGGATCTCAGGTGTTTCTCTTACATCTTAGTGACACGTGACATGATATGGAATCCCTGGTGTATATCTTAAACCTTAGTGGCACGTGACATAAGATGGGATCCCTGGTGTTTCTCTTACATCTTAGTATCGTGTGACATGAGATGGGATCCCTTATGTATCTCTTACATCTTAGTGGCATGTGACATGGGATTGGATCTTTGGTGTACCTCTTACATCTTAGTGACACGTGACATGAGATGGGTTCCCTTGTATTTCTCTTACATTTTACTCTCATTTTCAGCAGGCGAGAGCAATTCCTATGAAATCCACAGTCTACTTTTCGCCTATTTTTCTCTTTTGAGCTGTCATCAGTTTATTTGTCATTTTCAGCAGGCAATATATATATAGTCTATGAAATTAACAGTTCAATCTCCCGGCCAGCTCTGTCTGGAATGCCTTGTGCTTCATATTTTATCGGTCCCCTATGCTCCATAAACCCCAACCTTAAGCCCCGCCCACAGAACATGACCGCCAGCCACGTGGCACTCTGTTGACCAGCTCGCGTCCTCGTTTGACTGGCTCTGTTTGCTAGTACAACAATTTCCCAATTCTAGACGTTCTTATTCTTCAAAGATGTACTCCATCACTTTATCCCGGGACATCTTGCCACTACATGATGGGCAGATCTAACCCCTACCAACGTTCATGTGACACCTAAATACTACAGCATTGGCGTTTTTGCAAACTCTCCCATCATTTCTTCTGAATCATGATTTCCTCTTACCATTGTAAGCAACCGTCTTTAGAGCTATCGTACTAAACTGTGTATAATAACTTCCTTGATAGTTAGTTTTCTTTTCACTTATGCCGTTGAACGCCGTGGTGAGCTCAAGTCGTCTATCCTGCGCCAAGTGCGTTGCGTCAGTCAATGTGAGCCCTTGTCGCTGCACAATCACTCTAATGGCATCTATCCATCAACCTCACGGCCGCCCCCTTGCACTGTAGCCAGATATATCAGCGTTTAAGCCATCAGTGGAAGTTGATGAGGATGCATTTTCATGAGATAACCAAACCAACTTATTTTCTGCCTGGAAATGAATTCAACACAAGACATAGTGGCGACCATACTTCGAATGTCGTCGTTCCGCATTCTGTGTCTTCTGGTAACGCCGATGACCTTCCTCAAACACTTCATTTCAAAAGTCGAAATACTGCTCTCACGCGTTATGGACAGAGGCCATGTTTGGCACTGGTAGCACAGAGTCGGCATAAATATAATGTTTATCAAATGTTGCTTTGTTGCCAAACTAATGCTCTGGTGTTTAAGCAGTGGGGGGACAGATTATAAGTCACCGCAAATGCTTTCTGTCATCCAGTCTGATTTTCCCTGTCGATCCTACCGTCTGCCGAATAAATACTGCCCAAATACTTGAACTCATGGGTCTGTTGAAGAGCAATATCATCTACACTTCTCTTGAGTGGCCCATGTATTCTACTGATCATCATAGTTTCTGATTTGTTTTCTCTAATTCGCATATTGTATTTAGCACAGGTAGTCACAAGCGCGTTCATGTGATTTTGCAGTTTATTTTCATCGTCGTGCAGCAAGCGCTGATAATCTGCAACGAGTAATTCGTGTATTGAGTTAGTTCTGCTTCAGATGTCTCAATTTAACCAGTCTCTGGTGGGATTTTGTCCATGTAGATGTTAAACAACAGAGGAGAAAGCACACCCCATTGTCTCACGCCGGTAGTGCGTCTGTGACACCAAAAGCATCTGTGACACCCACCATCAGTCGTTCTGGCGACGTTTGTACTTGAACGATACAGTGCTCTGACATTATCAAGAATACACCATTCATAATCTTTCTTGATAATAACGAAAATAATTCTGAACTTCTAATTTTCCAATGTCTCGGTTTTCAGACAATGAAAATTAAGACCGGCTCTGTCAGAATTGGCCGATGTCCCTAAACCTCTGTCTGAACCTTACCTACGTAGTGTCTTTCTTTCTCTACCTCCGCCATCCCTCCTCTCTGCCCCCTCTCCCCCAAACCTCCTTCCCCCACCACCATCCCCGACTTCTCCCCTCCCCACCGCTCCCCTCAACCCGCTTGCTTTGTACCAAACTACAAATGAGTTCAAATGTATAAGTTACGGGAAGCCTTCAGTGACCAAGTTGTCAGTGATGTCTCATGACTTCATATTTATCTCTCGTGCTTAATATCTGACACTGTCACATGGGACTGCCCTTACCCTAACCTAGAAAGGGACAAGTTGTAGGAAGCCACTATATTAGAGATAAAAGTCGCTTGTCTCTCCCGAAACGGAAGAAAGCACGAAACAGCCTGCGTTCAAAGGATGCAAGTGATCCCTAGTCTCAAGACAGGTGAGATCTAGTGCCTACTCCTATCGGAGACGGACGATAAACTTATCAGTCCCGTTTGCACGTTGGGCAAGTGAAAGCATCCATACCAGTTGCAAATAGAACATAGAAAGTTGATTGTCGCTATCCAGGCTAAATATTGCGATAGATAATGAAATTACTACCCTATAAGCCACATTTCTTCCGTCAAGTCTTTTAAGTCCACGGCAGAACAATTGTAAACATAATCTACTACTGATAGCCTTCAGGAAACTGGCAGCAGGCATACGCCTGCCAAAATAAGATTTCTTTATTCTCGTAATATAGGAAACATGTTTTTAAGCATGCATCTCATTCATCACATCCTCAATAGTCTTATTTGCTGTCTGTGGAATTTTTAACTTTCTTCTATAAAACAAGATCTCAGTGGCTTCCAACGGCCTTCTTGGTGGTTTTTGTGGAATGTCCGTGATTTAAATCCATATGATTTGATTGGTTCTAAAGAACAACAAATACGTATTTCCATTGACACATATTAGTTGCATATAACGCAGTTCATGTTTTGAAAAGGTGTTTTTTGCATGGGCTTTTCAATTCTTTATTTTGAGGTTTAGTCTTCCATCCGATTTTATTAAAATATTAAGATATTTCATAGTAATGTCTTGTTTATAATATCTCATGTACTGTGATGCTTTCCAAGTGTTATCGGAGTCAGAAAGAAGAGGAAATAGTAGTTGACATGTCAGCTGTCATTTATGTCATAAGTGACGTCTTACAGAGCACAAGGTCCAGATTGGATTAACCATTCAGCAAAATAAGCACGTGGGTGGAACACCAACGGAGCATATGGTCCAGATTGGATTAGTCATTCAGCAGAATAAGCACGTGGGTGGAACACCAAGAGAAAAGTCATAGCAAGAAAATTTAACAATAATGATAATATGAACTGCTAACAAAGTAACAAGTCTACACATGATCACACATGTTTTAAACGTTACATCTTACCAAGATGGGTCAAAGTCCAGGATCTAGAAATTTATTGCTCTATGTGGAGGTCTTTTGATTTACAAACCTATACAAATAATGATTTGTATTCTGAGGAGGGCGTTAGCTCAGTTCATAGCGAGCAATTCGCTATTATCTGTGGAAACAGCGAGCTTCTGTTCGAATCGCGTACTGAGACTAAAAAAGAATCCGGGTCGTGATTTTAATCGGGGACAGCTTCTCCAGTCAACCCAGTTGTAAATGGGTACCTGAGGCATGAGTTAGGGAAAGTGAAAACAGCAAGGAAGGGCACTGGCCATCCCGCCTCTCACAGGCTGCGGCTTAGTCCAATAGTCTTTAAAAAACCACCGGTTAATTCTGCTGAATTTCCACTTTACTTGAGTTCAAATGACACCGGATCCGGTGGCTTTATTACAAACATATGAAAGTTGCATCATCTGGTGTGACATAATTACAAATAGCAATTGTTATGAAGCAAACATGCCACAGGGTTAGTTAGAAAAAGTTGGCATATGCATTCGTGTTCGCAACACGCGCATGGTCATGCAACAGAATCACACCACGCGAAAACATGACGGGTCATTTATTTTTTATCGCTGTATGCAGCTTGTCTAGTGTGTCATTGTAGCAGACGGCATTGATGTTAACGCCAGGCTCTTTAAAGTCTACCAAAAAAAAAAAGTCTGTCATGGTATTAAAAAAAGCTGTCAACGAAACCTTATCAGCGGAAATGTGTGACTTGAATTTTTGGGATTTCTGTGAACCGAGATGTTTCCATTGCATGCTCGCAGCTTTGCTGCTCGGCTCAAAGTGGTGGCACCACGATTTATCACCTGCCACTATGCGCAAAAGAAACGAATCATCATTATCTTCGTATCGTAGCAAGGGGTTCAAACTCCATCCCATGCGTTCTTCCTTATGGTGGTTGGTCAGCAACCGCAGTACCCATTGTAAACACACCTTCAGTTTCTTGCTAACCACCATTTGAACTGTGCCTAGCGACACAGCGAATTCTACTGCTAGCGAACGTAAGCACCGGCGATGGTCCATCCGAATTGCTGCATCAATTCTGGCGATGACATCTTCTGACGCAGCAATATGCGCCTGACCTGGTCTTGGAAGACCTTTCGTTAACTATCGTCCCATCGTTGTCCAGTTCTTCATTGTTGTCTTGGACACACCTTTGTCACCATACACTGCCTGCATTCTGCGATGATTGTCAACTGGTCGACATCCTTCAGCTGTTAGAAACCGAATCACCGTTCGCTGATCAACTCTGGACGGATTCCGAATCACACCCGTGATGTTTTCAACGGACTGATTAGGAAACTATGTGTCAGAGGATAATGAAATTTGGCAAACTTAACGGTTGGTATGTGCTGCATACACTAGAAGTGATGTCATCATGCGCATCGTACGTCTGTTCACTTGGTGCAGCTCGGTCCGGTTTCATTTGAACACATCTGTTGTGTTTGGATGTCACATTGCCACTTTGCGAGTAAAACCTGGGTAGTGAATAGGGGTGTGGAGGTTACAGGTGAAGATGGGGGGGGGGGGGGGGGGGGGGGTGCACAATTGCTTGGCAGGATTAGGGCTTCAGGTGGAATTATTCAGCCCCGAAATTGATACCAGCTACTTCACCATACCAGAATCCTGAAATCCGGGTAGGAAACATATTTTGTTCTTTGCGGGACATTCATCTGGACGGCCCGTAGAGAATATTGTGCCTTCTCTTGTTTGGCTTCCAGACTCACATTTGGCTATTAGTAGTACATTTGTGGGTGGTGTCCTTCTTCTGGCTCACTAGGTTGTGGGGAAAGGGGGGGGGGGGGGGTGGAGAGATCATAGCTTTTGATGTTCAGCCTCCAGGATTGTCCATGTTGACATTTATTCTACCCCTTCAGCATGGAACCGGTATGCGACGACGAGGTATGTGAATATCCTGTAAGAACTACAAGACATAAATAAGAATACTTCCCCTCGGGGTAGAAGCGGAGCGGCTAATAAAGTAAGTAGATACATTCATACTGCATTGTTGGAAAAAACTATGTTTCCTGTTGTTATAATGGGAAGATAGAACAAATCTGAAGTTGACTCAAAGCAGTTTTTACCGCTACGTTATTGTTGTTGTTGTCCGAAGCTACTACTTCTAAATTGAGTTGAGTTAACTCGTTGACGTTTCTTTGGTAGCGGCTCACAGTTGCCCCTGGGGAGGAAGTTAACGTCTGGTCAGGCAAAATAAACCGATCAGACATGTTAGTCAGGATCAGGCAAAACATACTGGCCAAGACTCTCACCTCGGCTTCATAGTAAACGCGCTGTTTTCGTGGCAGCCTGGCTAACTAGGTGAGGGATCGACGTGATTCCTGTAGTAGTGACTGATATGCATATGAAGTCAAGCATAGCACAACCGTCTAGAGGACCCTGGTCCACCTTCATCAGCACGCTCGGGATGTGAGGAAAGCTACTGCAATCCACAACTTAACGTCCTTTTCATGCGCACTAAAGAGTAACCTACTCATTGTTAGCATTCGCAAACAAGAGTGGCCCCTCTTACATTCCAAGGCATACTCGTCAAAGTGGACCGGGGCTTCCTGTCCGTAGACCAGTACAACGCCAATCCCCTCTTCTTTGGCCAAACGTATGTGACACATCCTGTTTCCAGGACCACGAGCGAGGACGTTAGATGGGGATCTCGATCATTATACCTTACCTAACCGTAAGTCAAAAGAAATTAAAACTGCCACCAAAATAAAACATCTTCAACCCCAACGTAACATACTTTCTATTATATGGTCCTGAAACATGGAGGACAACACAGATACTTATGAAAAAGGTACAGACTTTCATCAATGGTTGCCCGCACAAAATACAAGGATGTAAATGGTAGGACAAGATCTCCAACGTGGAACTGATGCCAAAAAGCGGGGAAAATATCAGAGGAGCATGGGATACGGAGGAGGTGATAGATAGGCCACACATTACTGAAACCAGTTATAACACTACCAGACTAGCTCTGTTCTGGAATCCACAGGGCAAGAAAAGTAGAGGCAGACCGAGACATTCATGGAAGAGGGAATTGATAGCAGATATAAAAGCGTCAAACAGGACGTGGACGAAATTGGCTCAGATGGCTCATGATAGGAAGTCTTGGTGAGTATTTGTTGAGGATCTATGCTCCACAGGGAGCTGACAGATTTTTGATTGATTGATTGAACCGTGATTACCCTTCGCTCCCATAAACTTCTTTGATCAAGGCACGAATATTCATGTCTTCAATTCCTTATTCAGATACCAATTTTTTTGCAGAGTAAACTTGTGCATGACGTGAAATGATAAGTGAAAAATATGCTCATAAACATATTTAACAACTGATTTACAAACAGAAATATCCTCCGATAGAATCAGATACGAGTAGGCTCGATAGAAACAGATACGAGTAGGCTCGATAGAAACAGATACGAGTAGGTTCGATAGAAACATATACGAGTAGGCTCGATAGAAACAGATACGAGTAGGCTCGATAGAAACAGATACGAGTAGGTTCGATAGATACAGGTACGAGTAGGCTCAATAGACACAGATACGAGTAGACTCGATAGACACAGATTCGAGTAGATAGACACAGATTCTAGTAGACCCGACAGAAACAGACACAGATACGATATACTCGACATACACATGCACGAGTAGATTCGATAGTCACAGACACGAGTAGACTGGATTGATACAGACACGAGTAGACTCAATAGACACATTCGAGTAGACTCGACAGACACAGACACGAGTAGACTTGATAGACACAGTTACGAGTAGACTCGATAGACACAGATACGAGTAGACTCACTCTACAGACACAGACACGAGTAGACTTGATAGACACATATAATAGAAGCTTCCACAACTACTACGACAACAGTGTGAGGGAAACAAGTGTAATGTCCATCTATTTGTAAACGTTTGGTTAGCACTGTGGGGAGCATTATCTTCACTGTAAAGATATCGTTCAGCACACCTTACCTGTATGCTCCAGACGGTCCAGTTGTAAACCTGGCGCGTTGTTATGGCTTGGTTTGGCTTCGTTCGCTCTCAATCTCCCGCTATCAAACACTGACACGGACCTAAGTAGCATAATGTAGTCCAGAGAACGGAATGCGTAGTGTCGTAGTTTACAGCTTGACTGCGATATTTGCACATTTCGGTCCAACACATCCGACTTCAGCAAGCATTTTGTTAGTACCGGGTTACCATTTCCTCGTCCATCCCTTCTCCTTAGCCAGTCTGCCCTGCTGCAGTCTGTTATCCAGGATCACCGCGTGGAGGTATAGAAGGGACTTGGCAGCCCTAGTTCGCTGGCCCTGACCCTAGCAGTCAGCTATGGGTCCCTGACCGCTGTAGCTCATGCGTTGTTCAGCTTCTTGATCCCGCACGTTGTTATGACAGGAAAGGATGCGATAATGGGAACTGGCTATTCCACGTCATAAACATGCTGTAATCTCATATAATGAAGTATCAAAACCTTCATCCCAGACACCAGTGTCTGCTTTGCAGAAGTTACCGACAATATAACAAGGGAGATAATACCGGAAATACAGCTCATCAGAAAGTTCGATATTACCTTCCATTGTTTCAAATTTAAAATTTTGATCACAAATAATTGCGGTTTGTATGTGTGAAAGTATTTTTTTTTTATGGTCTGGGGAGAGAATAGACATCTTTGCATTCCAGACAAACCTGTTGGTTCTCAGTTCCCTTCAATAGCTGGTGAAGAATATGGATACTGAAGGCTCCTTAAACTTAGAGGTTGTACACATTTCTGATTCGTCCTCTCTCGCGCCCCTCTTTGTTCCACGTACTACAGTCTCTTTGAATTGTCATTTCAAAACATTGAGATCATCTAACAGTAACAAGAAAAAAACATCATAGGTATGGTCAGATATGGGCATTGGATGATTTTAGTATGTTTCTTCCTAAACACCGTAAATGTCTGCACAATTGGTACTTTTTAAGACATGATCTCAGCTCGTCCATTAGATTGTACCGATTTGATGAGGTACGAATGCTATCGCAAAATCAGCGGGCCATACAATAGCAAATATTGAGCCTAATACATGAAGCAGGAAAGGTGGACCTACAGGCCATTGTGATTAAAATACAGAAAAAGCTCACAAATAACAAAGAGACCCCCATAACGATTAATCGGAAGTTAGTTAGTTTTCTTTCCCCTTGTGCCGTTTAGCGTCGTGGGGAGCTTGAGTCGTCTATCCTGCGCCAAGTGCGTTCCGTCGGTCAATGTGAGCTCTTGTCGTTGCACAATCACTCTAATGTCATGTATCCACCTACCTCGCGGGCGCCCCCTTGCCCTGTGGCCAGATCTACCAGCATTGAAAGCCATCAGTGGAAGATGATGAGGGTGCATTCTCACGAGATGACCAAACCAACTTATTTTGTGCCTGGAAATGTATTCGGCACAAGACGTAGTGCCGACCATACTTCGAATGTCGTCGTTCCGCATTCTGTCTCTTCTGGTAACACCGATGACTTTCCTCAAACACTTCATTTCACGTCGAAATCCTGCTCTCGCACGCCATTGACAGATGCCATGTTTGGCACGGTAGCACAAAATCGGCATAAATATAATTGTTTACCAGCTGTTGCTTTGTTGCCAAACTAATGCTCAGGTGTCTAAGCAATTTGTGACAGCTGATAAGTCATCGCAGATGCTTTCTGACACCTTGTCTTGATTTCCCTGTCGATCCTACCATCTGCCGAAAAAATACTGCCCAAATACTTGAACTCATGGACCTGTTGAAGAGCAATATCATTTAGACTTATCTTGAAGGGCCCAGGAGTTCTACTGATCATCATAGTTTCTGTTTTGTTCTCGTTTTGTTCTCGCAAGCGCGTTCATGTGGTTTTGCAGTTTGTTTTCATCGTCGTAATGGGGAGTAACAATGATAAAGACGGATGAACAAACCAGGATTTTACCGCCAGAATTAACAAGACTAGATTTGCCTTCAACTCTCTTCGCCCAATATGGAACTCAGCAGCATCCCCCATAGAGAATGAGATAAAGCTGTTCAAGGCAAACGCAAAGTCAAATCTGCTGTATGGTCCGAAAAGACGACATGTGACTAAGTGTATCACATCAAGATGGCAGACCTTCATCAAAAACTGTCTTCTGCCTTGTTTCGCGCTAGATGGTCAGATGTAATGTTAACAGTAGATCTGTGAGGGAAAACAGGGTAACAACTAGTGCAACATAAAATTGAGGAGCGTAAGTAGGGATGGATAGGACACACTATCAGAGAGAAGTCGGACAGTATAACGAGACATTCCCTTAATTGGAATCCACTGGAAAAGAGATGTGTAGGAAGGCCAAGCGAATTACTGGCGAAGAGGAAGCCAGTCAGTTCAATCATTGTCTAGGGGGTGGAACTCTAAAGGACGTTACCGATAAGGAACAGGTGGGGAGCATTTGTTACGGCCCATGTCCCAAAGTGAACCAGACGGATAAATAATGATCATTACTTTAAATTCCAGCATGGCCGGGGCAGTTGATGGGCACATGTCGTTGATGGTGTGCAGCATCTATTTATTAAATCCACTCAGTGACACGGCCATTCTCTCTGTACTTTCACATCACAGTTTAAGAATCTGACACGAAGCGTCATGTTTTTGATAATGGACGTTGTTGTCATGCACGCGCCGCTGTGCTCTGTAACGACTTAGCCTCTTATCGAGTATTTCCATCCTGAATTCTCACTATGTATCACAGACACGTCTGTCAATCTGACACGGTATTTGGAAAGGGGGGACAATTACCGAGATTAAAAAGTTATAAATCTTGCTATACAAAAGATTATGTGACAGAGTTTCAAATGAATAACATAAATCTTCATGATGTCATAGTTGTGATTTAGAGATGGTCGCACATCTAGTGACGTACATCAAAGAGAAGTAGCGCTCTGTTAAACGTTTCTAACTAAGTGAAGACCTAAAACTGATCGAAATTTGTCGGTGAATGAAGGTTCGGGAGGGTAATGCATGCCTTTCTCAAGTGTGCAAGAGGAGTAGGAAGTTATGAAACGGCGTGCAATCTATCATATATTGTTTTCAACCGGATCAGACGCAACGAGAAGTGACAGCAAAGTCGACTGCAGTCTAACAACGCATTATGATGACTAATCTTCGAGTGACGGTGAAAGAAATGTCGCACTTCGGCACACCAGGATAGGTTCTGCACACTACAGCATCCATGATATACTCCAGTTCCACAAAGTGTCTGCAAGGTGGATGCTATGGCGATTGGTTGACCTTTGAAATGAAGCAACAAGTGTCTTTACAAGTGACTAAAATACTTTCTTTTCTTGAGAAAGTCATGGCTGTTGTATATAGATGTTATATTGAAAAACATTACAATTCTGTGTCACTTTTTCTAAATAAATTCTGAAGAGACAAACAATTTTACGTGATTATTTGGAGCACCCTGTTACAAAATTAGTTTATTCCCTATATTCAGACATTCTGAGTTTAATTCTAATCACTGATTCATTTTTCCAGTTGACTGATGTTGCTGAGTGTGGCAGAGAGAACTGAAGCTTTCTCTCTAGAGCCAAGTCTGTTGCTTTGGCTGTTGTATGTCAGTGCTGTCGCAACAGTATTCTTTTTTGTCACCTACCTTGTGGTCTTCTTTATACCATGTCACACAATCTTATTTTGTTATAGGCGTACAGTAGTGTCTAATCCAGGCCTAATCTGTTGGTCAAACTTTTTTAGTTTTTCAATGTAATCGGCGCCATAAGTAGTCAGCTTAATAGTCAATAAACAGACCCTTCGATACCAGTTTTGACAAGTACCCTGCATCTATGAGTCTGCCGCTGTCCTGTGATGGTTATTCTCTATAACGTAAAATGCATTTCTACAATTAGACATATTTTCTATGAAACAATAATATGACATTTACGTTGAGAAAGTGAGAAAATATTTTATTTTTACGGTTACAGCCTTGTCTAGCTCTGCAATATTATTGGTTGTTATTGTATAACATTGTGCCAGAGCTCGTAAACCAAAGATCAACCGACAAGTCTAGGTCCATTTCAAACTTTACATCTTTTTCTTCGGTAACTGTTTGACTTGTCGTAATCCTTATGGCTCATCTAGGAACAAAGAGCTGTACCAGGTGATCTCCGCGGTCTTCTGATTTAGGCCGCCTTCATATGGCTTCCTCCATGAAACTGAAGCTGCCCCAGACACTTCATTCATCCTTGATATTTATCTTTAGAAGATGTGTCATCGTCCTGTTCTTCAAAGATTATCATTATTTTGCAAAATACGTCTATTTCAGTCACAGACGCAGTTATATCAGCAGTGTTGCTGTTGTTCGTTAATGCCCAAAATGAGTTCGTTTACTCTTTTGTGCGCCCCGAAAAAGGCGTTAAGTAGTTCCTCAGATCCCCAACGTGTTGATGAAGGTGAATCACGGTCTTCCAGGCTGTTGTGCTATGCTTAGCTTTATCTGCATGACGCTTTCTACTACGGGTTCACGTCGAACCACATCTTGTCAGCCACATGGGAAAACCACAGAGAAAGCTACATGGAAGAGAGATAGTGGTATTGGTCAGTATATTTGGTGCCTGACCCTGTCGCGACGCCTTGGTCAGTATGTTGTGCTTGACCGCACTAGTGTCAGTTCCTTATATCAGCCTTAAATGTTGCCCCTGCGAAACAAGGAGAGTGTACAGCTTACACGTCTGACAGCTAAATCGTTTAGTTATGATCTCTCTCCGCAGGCTTCTCAGCTTAGCCCCCGGTGACACTGAGTCTGCAATGCCAGTTTTGGACTTTCACATGAGACCAAAGTCAGATACTTGCGACAGACACCTATTATGTCAGCCATAAAACCAATAGTTGTTACTCAAGCCCGAACTCATGATCAGAACTTTAAAGCACATCGTCCTATTAAGACATGCGCCCTCCGGCCATTTGACTTTCCTGAAATGGTCTTGACTAGTTAGTATCAAGATTCTCGGTTATAGTATAAGAGATCTCCGAGATGAGACCATCTGCCCACGTCGTTCAACGATTCAAATCTACAGACCAGGTAAGATCATCTGACTACATCGATAAACGATACGTTTACAGTCGAGGTGAGATAATTAGCTTACATTGCCCAATGATACAAGTTACGGGCAATGCAAGACCATCAAAGATAAAAGTTTTTATGTGAAATTTTTTTATTTTGAAATGTCCATTTTAATTTATTGCAGCACATTTCAGTTCCTTATTTATGCATTTACTAACCCAACCTTCACCTTATCTTATTTTCTGTCGTGTTGTATCACTTCCTCTTTCCGACATCTATACTTACGTCATCAGTGCAGAACGTGAGATTGGACGTTTGCTTAATCAATCCATCTCAACGATCGTTGGGCATCTGGCCCTAATTAGAAAATGCACTTAACTGCATCTTGTGATCACATATAGCTAACTGACAGTGGCGTACCTTCGTCCCCCCCCCCGGAAGGAAAGGGGGTGGGTGGGGGAGGGGAAGGAGGGCATCAGTAAAGGTGTCCATTTGAGACTAATGATTGGAGGACGATTAGTTTTGTTTTAAGCAATGCTAGTTTCAATATGTTACATTTTCTTTATTTATCTTATTTACCTATCCAAAGGCATATTCAGTAAATTCGTATTACGAAGAAATTTTGCTCAAATATTAACAATCTGACAAGGGAATTGTAGGGCTTAGGAACAATGACAGAATGTCACAACAATGTACATGCTGTGTTTTTTTATCCACCTATAAAACAACAAAATCATTTACAGGGCTTTCCATCCAAGTGGTTTCCAGGGCAACCAGAGAAGGGCAATTATTTACTTTCATGTCATTCAGAAAAGACAAAAAACATTACTGTACTACAGATATACCTATAGGTGCTCCATTTACTTAAGTAAATGGGGAATGGTATAATTCTTGCGTTCCTGCAAGTCCCTGGTTACACACACTATTGGTCATCATCGAACACAGTTTTTAACTTGGGAATAGAGGTATTGGAACACAACAATCAACGTATGAGTTTATATATGTGAACATCTGAGTATTTGTGAAGCAAAATCTGGCGAGGGAAAATTGGTGAGTTGAAAATCCATGGTGTATAAATTTGTGAGGTAAACACTTTTGGGGTGAAAACGGGTGGGAGTGAAAATTAGTGAGGAAAAATGTGTGTGGTAAAACTGATGAGGTACAAATTATTGGGAAACAAATTTGTGAAATACAAATTAGTAGGTAAAAATTGTTGGGATAAAAATTGGTTAGGTATAAATTTGGGTGATAAAAGTTGGTGATGTAAATATTGGTACGGTAAAGCGAGCTATTCTTTCTTGTTCTCTACACCATACTATTTGGGTTACTGTCACTAGATTCGTAATTTAAACCGATAATTCTCGCTCAAAATCAGTATTATGTAACCTTCTATCCTAAACGAAATTGTACAGCCTCTTCTCACAGACATGCACTATTCTGAACACAATTAGCAAGTCAATAGTCTGGTGCTCTTTAGCCTCTTTCCTGTTGTTGCTATTGTTCTAGTCGATATTACAAATTATAAATAATGGCCCAGTAAACACACCAAGAAAGAAACAAAATGAAACTCACGTTACGGCCACAATGTCTTCTTCTGGAACAAAGAACACGGAAAACAACTAACGAATCACAACCGAAACAAAGACAATATAACAACAACGATACAATACGGATCTAGTTCGCAGTCATCACCCAAATGCAGCAAAGAAAGCATGAATCCACGGTAGGTCAGTTATAAAAAGAGAGGGAAAATCAAGAAATGATCATTATGATCACGCGTAAAACTAATACATTTTCAAAAAGTGCACACGCAGATACACACGAATCAACAAAAATATATAGAATACATGAAATAGTGACTATTTAATCTAAGACACACAAGTACACGTACACATTTAAAGACGTATACGAGGACAAGTCAGCAAAAAGGTCCCAGCTATTACAAAAAATATTTAAAAATAAGAAACAAACTTAAAAAACATTTATTATTTCGCTTCCGTTGTCCCTTATTTTTGAAGATAATTTTCATCAGCATGAATTTATTTATTTAATCGTTTTATCAGTGCACCAAAACTTGCGGTAGTCTGCTCTCTCGGCCTCATTTAGAATCCACGTTCAAACGCTTCATCCTTTCGCCAAGATGGGCTTTTAGTTCCCCAAGCAGGTGAAAATCGCTAGAGGCTAAGTCGAAGCTGTAAGGCAGATGTTCAAGAAGTTGTCACTCAAATTTGTCAATTTTAACCTGGGTTAATCGACCCGAATGTGGACTGACATTGTCATGATAGAACAGTACTCCACTAATCAACAGGCCTGGACCTTTTCTTCGAAACGCACCCGGAAGTGTTAACAGAACTACTGTTCAATACAGCATTCGCATTGCCATCTTTCGTCTAGAAATTGGTTAACATCACTACGTAAGAGCTTCTAAACACTGTACACATAGTCTTTCCTGCCTGCTGATGTCGAAACCTTGAATTTCTTGACACAATGTGAAGAAGAATGTTTCTATTGTACTGAAGCATGCTTTGGTTTGGCTTGGTAGTGATGATCCCATTGTTCGTCCCCAGTAACAATCTTTAACTTAACGTCTTTATATTGGTTTAGAAGACCCTACATGGTCTATATACAGCCAGTTTCTTGAAGCGTGGTTTGAACAATATGCAGGTGCATCTTAATAGACACAAACACTAATGCTAAGTAGACCCACAGCCAGTTAGACGCCATTTATAGCTGCTCTTAACCTGGATAAGGGAAAAATAATTTGGGTAGAATTCTAACTTGAATTTTGTCCGGGCAGCGGCCGTTAAGCATACTTTTTTCGATTTTATATAACTACCAATGATTTTTTTACGGGCTCAACTCTCTACCCAGAGATCACAATTTTTACCAGAAGATTCACGTGAAAAAAAAATCCCGGTCCCCACCGTGATTCGAACCCGCTATCTCCGCAGACACCTTACATCCAGACTACTGAGTCCCTCCCATCCTTCGTTTGCATACCGACAGAGATGTCGGCAGGTTCATTCGGTTCATTTTGTGTTCTTCAGTGAGCTGTCTGCATTCCGACCGTGAGCACACTTTCTGGAATTTCAGTCAATAATGTATTATGTTGTAGGCTAAACCACGTACAAACCCTGTTGCAGCTGCTACAATGTATACTACAATGTACAATGTACACAGTACACTGCTACGCGTATGCCAGCTCAAATTGACTTCTGCGAAAAAAAACTTGCTCATAGGATCAAAACTGATAGTAAAAACTTCTTTTCTTATGTTAGAAATAAACAAAGAACGAAAGACAAAGTAGGCATTACCATAGATAGCAACTAATCTACCCAATCAGTACTTTAGCACAGTATACACAATAGAAGACTGCTCCAAGATCCCAGAGCCTATATATATTTTTCAAATTGACATGGATGCAGGGGGATTGAGATCATTCTGTATTACAGAGGAAATGGGTTTTTTTTTAAATTGGAGTGGTTAAAAGTGGAGAAATGTCCAGGGCAAGATGGTATTCATCCAAAATTGCTGTTTGAAATTAGAGACCAACTATCTAAACTATTGGCTATATTATTTTCTCAATCACTTGCAAAAGGGATTGTTCCAGGGGATTGGAAAGATGCAGAAGTGATACCGTTATTAAAAAATTGCAAACAATCAGATTCTGCAAATTATAGATTGGTGTTTAATTAGCATAGTCTGTAAATTATTAGAGTCAATAATCAAAGAAAACATTGTAATGTATTTAGACGAGTTTAATCTAATCAGAAATAGTCTGCATGGGTTTACTAGAGTGAGATCATGCTTAAGTAACAAATCTGTAAGAATCCATGTAGGAGGTTACTAAAATGATAGATAATATGGAGCCAGTTGATGTTATTTATCTTAAGTTTCCTAAGGCCTTTGATAGAGTAACTCATCAAAGATTATTTAGAAAGTTAAAATCACATGGAATAGGCAAGGAAGTT
Organism: Ariolimax columbianus; assembly: GCA_036924085.1. NCBI lineage: Eukaryota > Metazoa > Mollusca > Gastropoda > Stylommatophora > Arionidae > Ariolimax > Ariolimax columbianus. Next base: position 110,368,071 of record JAVGWX010000004.1, on the reverse strand, counting down.
GCCAAATGGATTGAAAATTTGTTAACGAGAAGGAGGCAGAGATTGGGCATAAATAAGGAGTACTCTGAGTGGTGTGAGGTAAAAAGTGGAGTGCCACAGGGTTCGGTTTTTGGGCCAATTTTTTGCTTGATATATATAAACGATTTAGACATTGATGTCGGATCCATGATTGCAACATATGCTGATGGCACAAAACTATGTAGGAGTGTCTCATCTAACGCAGAATTGGATTCATTGAGGTCGGATTTAGATACATTTCGAGAATGGTCTGCAAACTGGCAATTGAAGTTTAATGTAGATACATGTGCAGTTATTCACGTGGTTAGATCAAATATGGAACATAATTATAGAATGGGCGAGAACAATAGAATGATAGAACAGGAAAGGGACCTGCAGGTTATAATAGATCATACAGGTAATATGAGTGAGCGAGTCCAGGTAGCAGTGAAAAAGTCAAATGCGAGGTTAGTTATGATTAAAAAGAAATACTAAACATAGGAGCAAGGAAGTGATAGTCAATCTGTATAAAACATTAGTTAGACCAAGATTGGAGTACTGTGTACAGGTGTTGAGTTCTTATCGTAGAGAAGGTATAAACATGCTGGAAAGGATACACAAAATTGCGAAAAAGCTGATAATGGGATCCCAGAATTACAGTTACGAGAAAAAACTCAGAAAAATATTCCCACAGTATACAGAAAAGAGAAGAATTCGAGGTGACTTAATATAGGTTTATAAGATAATAAAAGAAACTGATAAATTAGGCTGTAATTAGTTTTGTTTCCAAATACAACCACCTACAAGAACAAGAGGGCATAGCTACAAATTAACTAAAAAAGTTCCAGATTAGATAATAGGAAATATTTATTTAATCAGAGAATGGTGAATGCTTGAAATGCATTGCCACAGGAAGTAGTGAAGGCAGGGACAATTAATGCATTTAAGAATAGATTGGATGCACATACCTTTTAGAAAAAGGAAATGTAAAAGAAACTGGTATAAAAACGTTAAGTTAAATTAAGTAGGACGACCAGATCATGCTACATCAGCAATTTTCGAGCGTCCTTGAGAAAATTGATAGACCCAGTTATGCACCTCTGTACACGAGAAACGCTTCTGACCGTAACCAAGAAGCAATTTCTATTGAATCAGATATGAAGAAAGTGTGTTTGCCCCACTCCCTCTCTTCCCCTCTCAAACCCGGAAAAGGTGCACTGTTCTTTGATTGAAGACTCAGTCAGCAGGGACGCTTTTTGTATCTAAGTGCGCACGTGCATACGAATCCCAGCGGCTTCTATATACACTAATCACAAAATTGGATGTTGCTGCCACCTAACGACAGCTTTAGAAACTACCAACTATATTCTTCTGTAATACGATATCAGTGTGTGACCCAATTACTGGTTTATCCTTCTACCTGAATTTAAATTCACGTTGAGACACATAAACAGAAAGAAAGACGTGAATAATCATAATAATAGAGATAGATAGAAACAGATATGAAAGAAAAAGGTGGAAGGAGAGACCGAAAGCAACAAATGTACAAGGGAGCCTAGTAACAGTATGAACCTGTATGTCGCGAGGATATAGCGACAGTCCGGCGTTCGCATTTGGCCCAGTCAAATGTGATGGAAATGTGCATGTGTTTGTTAGTGTTTGTTTAGTTTCATACTTCTTATACGAATACTGAACATTTAAACTTGGACACCTGATGTTTCAATCAATTCTGCTATCTTTTTCAGGGTCTCAATACCGCCGTACAGTTTCTCTTCGGGCGGGACTCAATGGATCACATCCTTCTCATCAGATCTGTGTGCCAGGGTCAGTCCTGAGGTACATCTACTGCTGTCATGTTTGTCAGGTCGGAGAAACATAAGCTGGTGGTCAATCAATCAAAGCCCATCGCTCCTCTCAGTGCACAGGCCATTGACAACATCCTGCATGGTAGTTTGATTGTTGATCATCGATCTACATATTTAACCTTCTAATTAGCCACACAGGTAACTGTTTATCAATGTATCTAATAAGAACTAATGCGAAAAGGCAGCAATAGTGCGCACAACCAGCGTGCTACAGTAACCACAAATATCCATGTACTTAGTCTTGTAATGAAGGGGAAGGAATACCTGTTGGTCTACCTAACATACAATGTCTGTTCTACATAACATAACTTCTATAATACAATGTCTGTTCTACATAACATAACTTCTCTAATACAATGTCTGTTCTACATAACATAACTTCTCTAATACAATGTCTGTTCTACATAACATAACTTCTCTAATACAATGTCTGTTCTACATAACATAACTTCTTTAATACAATGTCTGTTCTACATAACATAACTTCTCTAATACAATGTCTGTTCTACATAACATAACTTCTCTAATACAATGTCTGTTCTACATAACATAACTTCTCTAATACAATGTCTGTTCTACATAACATAACTTCTCTAATACAATGTCTGTTCTACATAACATAACTTCTCTAATACAATGTCTGTTCTACATAACATAACTTCTCTAATACAATGTCTGTTCTACATAACATAACTTCTCTAATACAATGTCTGTTCTACATAACATAACTTCTCTAATACAATGTCTGTTCTACATAACATAACTTCTCTAATACAATGTCTGTTCTACATAACATAACTTCTCTAATACAATAATCAACATACATAGCCAATGGGCCATAATATGCAGGAACGTTTGTCCGTCGATCTGCTAAACAAAAACGAAATGTCGGCCCTAGTACCATATATTGGATATAGTGACAACAATGTCTCATTGCATTGTAAAACATCATTTAGTAATAAATCCTGGAGCACAGGAACGACCGACCCCAACCAGGCGCATCCACATGTGACGGATAGTGGAACGACCTCCAGATATGGAGCGTCAGCTGCGATATAAGCCAGGTATAAAAACTGGACGATTAAGCAGTCGTGGACCAACCGGCGGTATATTTCAGCAGGATGGGGTGGGACAACAGGTGGCACTGCTTTCCGCACTGAAATACCCCATGTGTCCTATGTCGGGTACACCAAGCGGGCAAGAGCCGCTATATGCTCTAGCCACGGGAAGGAAACCACGGTAGACAAACCAACCTACTGCCTTGCAGGTACCATCGGGAGATGGAAAGGCTATGGGAGACAATCCAAAACAGAAAACTCAACCCGACCTGCCGAAGACGGAGTGTGTCAGCTACGGCGCAGGAACAGGGAAAAATCAGGGCACACACGCATCAACAGGATATGGTCATGCGACAGTCTACCCTATCGTCATGGTGTCGCTCCTACAAGTTACAACCGGGGAGGAGCGGTGCCGGGCCCCCAGCCTCGAGGGGACCCACCCAAGCAACCGGTGCCTCTGCTAACCCAGTGGTCAAGGAGAGGCAGAGTAGTGCGACTGATCAACAAACAAGGAACCTAAAAGTGGTACAATGGAATGCAGAGGGCGTGAGAAACAAGAAATCCGAACTGCGAGAATTTCTCAAGGAAAACGAAATAGACACGCCGAAAAAAAACTCAAAAATTTTCCATCAGAGGATATGAAATGTTTCCGCCATGATAGGGAAAAAAGATCCAAAGGAGGAATAATAACACTAGTAACAAATTCTATACCAGCAGTAGAAACAAATAGACCTGGACCAGATGAATTATAAAACATCACAGTAAAGATAATCCTACCCAGTGGAGACTCAATGATAACAAACTTCTATAGTCCACCAGCCACAGCTCTGGCAATACACAAAGTCAAAATAGAAGAATCGAGACACCTCATAGTGGGAGATTTTAACAGTCACTCCCCAAGCTGGGGCTACGAAACAATGGACCAGAGAGGCGAGGAGGTAGAAGATTGGATGATAGAAAACAAACTCATCCTAATAAATAGGCCATACGATAGGCACACATATTACTCTAAAATATGGAGAGAAAAAAATGAGTACTCCAGACCTTGCGATGGCAACGGACGACCTTCACCGACTAATAGTAAGAACAGTCAACAGCCAACAGCCAACTGGGTGGGAGCGACCATGTCCCAATAACTTTAGAAACATGCAACATGGGACAAACAAAAATAACAGATATGCATCCAAGTTGAAATTTTAAAAGAGCAAACTTGACCCTATTTAGAGAAAATCTAAATAAACTCTGTCACGATATATCCGATGCCAAAAATTTAAATAAAAATGTTACCATCATGACGGAGGCTATCATATTCAGGCAGCAAAAAAATCAATTCCACGTAGAAAACGTAAAAATTATAAACCCTATTGGAGCAATAAACCAGGAAAAATGCACAAGGAACTAAGTGAGGTAAGAGATACCATGGAAAAAAATCCTTCCCCAGAAAACATAGGGAAACACAGCAAAATTAAAAACACATTCATAGAGCAAAAGAAGGAGGAGATCCAACGAAGTTGGCATGAAAAGACTGAAAGCCTCAACATGGACAGGGACACAAGTAAACTCTGGAACCTGACAAGAGCCTTAAATGAGGAAACCAGATGGAGCCATGGGAAGACGGTCATTAAGGAAAATGAGAAACATCATACAGGGAAAATGGCAGCAAACATCCTAGCTGAATTTTTCAGAGATGAGAGTACCACAGCATTGACACGAAAACGAAAACTAGAAGTAAAAAAATAGATAAAAGAGAACCTGAAGACACAGAATGCGGATCCCTTCATGAAGTCATCATTCAAAATGATAGAGTTAAACACTGCTACTAGCTTCTATTCAAGAACATGGCATACAACCTCGACTCCAGATTTGGCCTTCTCCACACAGGACATACACTATAAAATAGACCGCCAGGTGCTAAACCAACTGGCAGGTAGCGACCACAGGCCGATCAGGCTAACCATTGACATGGAAGTAGGCCCACAGGAAACAAAACCGCTCCCACGTTGGAATTACAAACGAGCCGACTGGGACGGTTTTGCAATCCTGACAGATGGGCTGTGCGAAACCATCAACACACGAAACACCAAAATGAAGCCCATGGTAGAGAGCCTAAGCAAGGCAATAATGCAAGCCGCCACTGAAACCATCCCAAGAGGAGCTAGGAAAAACTATAAGCCCTACTGGAATGATGAGTTGCAGAAAGTGGAAGATGCGGTTACAAATGCTAGGAACATGGCAGAGCGAGAAAAATCCATGGAGGCAAACATCGCCCTCAAAGCCGCCACGGCGAAGTACAAACACACTCTCAAGCAAACAGCAAGAGAAAGTTGGAAAAATAAAACGGAAAGTTTAAACCTGGACAAAGAAGGGAACAAGCTATGGAAGCTAGTCAGAGCCATGAACGACGAAACCCCGTCAAATAAACAAATTACTATCAAGCAGGGCGAAAACTTGATCACAGGTAAGAAAGCCGCAAACGCCTTTGTCGATCACTATGCCAGAGCAAACCACATCGAGGTCCCTGCAGAAAAGCATACAGACATTAGCGAAGAGCTAAAGGGACACGAAAACATAAATACGGCTCCTGAAGAGCACATGATGGCCAAACTAACAATGCGCGAAATGGAAGAGGCCATGAGAACACTTAAGAAAAGGAAATCTCCCGGAAAAGACGGGATAACAAACGAAATGCTGATGGGGCTGGGCCAAACAGCGAAGAAAAAACTACTATCAGTCCTGAACCAAAGCTGGAAAAGGGGTATTGTACCCCAGGCATGGAAAGATGCAATACTGGTACCAGTACCAAAAACAGGAAAGGACAAAACAGATCCGAATGGATACAGGCCCATAAGCCTACTGAGCTGTGTCGGCAAGCTGATGGAACGGATGATAAACACCAGACTGATGTGGCATCTGGAAGAAAAACGAATACTAATTCCACAGCAAGCCGGCTTTAGACAGCACAGATCCACTGAGGACCAGGTCATCCTCATAGCCCAGGAGATAGAAGATGCCTACCAGGCACAGAAACACACAGTAGCTGTTTGGGTGGATCTGGAAAAGGCATTTGACAAAGTCTGGAAGGATGGACTTAGAGTCAAGCTAAGAAGAAGTGATGTTTGTGGGAGAATGTACAAGTGGATCAACCACTACCTCAAACAAAGAACGGCCAGAGTCCAAGTACAAGGGCAGATGAGCAAAAAGGTGACACTCGAGCAGGGAGTACCCCAAGGGGGAGTACTGTCACCCACACTCTTCCTGGTATATATAAACGACATTACAGAGAATATACCAAGAAGAGTCCATAGCTCAATGTTTGCAGACGATCTGGCTATGTGGACCTCTGAAAAGAATCTCACCATAGCAAGAAATCGGATGCAAACGGCCCTAACATCGCTGGAAGAGTGGGCGAACTCATGGCTGGTCAAAATAAACGAGGAGAAAACCACGTGCACAATATTCTCGCTCTCATTAAAACCCCAAAGTACCAAATTAAGCCTAAATGGCAAAATCCTGCAGCCAAACGACAACCCAACCTATCTGGGAGTCACATTTGATCGGCGCATGACATGGAAAAATCAGATTGAGAGAAACCGAATGAAAGCCAGAGAAAGAATGGCGATCATGAGGAAACTTGCTGGCACAAGCTGGGGAGCAGACGAAGGCATACTAAAGAAACTGTACACTGGAAGAGTGAGACCAGTTCTCGAGTATGGCATCGCGGCATGGACAACCGCAGCGAAGGCGAACTTCGATAAAGTTAACAAACTTCAAAACCAAGCCATGAGAATTATAACAGGTGGCATGAAGTCAACGCCAATTGTAGAACTTGAAAAAATTACAAAACTGCAATCCATGACCGATAGAAGAGACTGCAGAGCCCAGCTGCAGTCAGAGAAACTCCGAAGACTGACGGACCATCCAATGTACCAGAGGCTAAACAATTTGGGAACTGGGAAACTAAAGCGGAGAAACTTTGCAGAAATAGCGAAAGCAAAGATGCACGAAGATCCCATAAACGCACTAACAACACCAAAACCCATCACTACTGTACGAAAACCTACTTGGAGGCAGGATATATTTCCAGAGGTGGTAGAAAATATACCAGGTATTGCAAACAAAAACTGCCAGAGTGAAAAAGAAAGGAGAGACACTACCCTAAGCTTCATAACGAAAAGCTACCCAAGCATGGACTGGACCCATGCATACACCGACGGTTCTGTAACAAACACTACACAGAACGGAGGGGCAGGAGCATTCCTGAACCTACCAAATGGCAGAAAAATAACACTGTCATTCGCTACTGGTAAGTACACGAGCAATTTCAGAGCAGAGGCAGAGGCACTGAGGGCGGCAGTGGAAGAAATGGTAACACACAGTGAAAATGAGAGCCATATAGTCCTGCTGACAGATGCTCTCGAAGTAGTCACAGCGCTAAAAAGCCAGAAAAACACTGAGCTTAATGACTTAAGAGCAGCACTCTGCAAACTGTGCCAACAGTCCGCACCAAAAAGGGTAGTGGTACAGTGGGTTCCGTCACACTGCAACATCCAAGGCAACGAGGAGGCAGACAGACTGGCAAAAGAAGGTGCAAGGCTACCACAAATAGATACCAGTATGACGTACGAAGAGTCAAAACGGCTTATCAAAGCCAGGTACATGTCCAAATGGGAAACCGAACATACTGGTTACACCAAAAACGATGCCTATTACCAGTTGAACCGAAGAGAGCAGGTCGTTGTCTTCAGACTTCGCACTGGCCACAACAGACTGAGGTACCACCTCTTCAACAAATTGAAGATAGGGTGTACCGACGAATGCCCGTGCGGTACTGGTAAAATGACCACTGAACATCTGCTGCAGAACTGCCCGACATACGAGGATCAGAGAGAGCAGCTGTGGCCATTGCCAGTGGAACTGCAAGACAAGCTCTATGGTAGTGGCGAGAGTCTCAGGATGACCGCCGCTTTTTTCGAGAAAATAATGGTTACTGTCTGACTGTGTACGCAGAAGAAGAAGAAGAAACACTGCTATTCAGAAACTGAAAAACAAGACCAACTAGTGTACCTAACCCAAGAAATAGAAAATGTATTCCAAGGTAAGGAAAAAGTACTTGAGGTCTTTGTGGAAATGGCAAAAGCTTTTGACAATGTATGGAGAGAAGGACTCCTCCTAAAACTATTAAACAACAAAATAGAAGGGAGAATGTACAGCTGGATACAAGACTTCCTCCGATACAGAGCAGCAAGAGTCAAATTAGATGGATCACTGAGCCATAGAATAACTCTCCAACAAGGCGTACACCAGGGAGGAGTCATCTCTCCTACCCTCTTTATCCTGTTCATAAACGACATAGCGAGAAAACTCCCAAAGAAAGTATCCAGTGCCCTACACGCTGACGACTTCGCAATGTGGAGTGCTGCAGAAAAACTACCAACAGCTGAAAATAGAATGCAGACAGCACTGGACACTGTTGGAAAATGGGTTACAGATTGGGGATTGCAGATTAACATCTCAAAGACAGTTACAACTTGCTTCTCACTGTCCAACACCAAGGAGGTAACAAAACTTATTCTAAATAGCAAAGAGCTTGTACAAGAAAATACCCCTGTGTATCTCGGAGTTAAAATGGACAAGAGACTCACATGGAGGGAACACATACAGTATAAAGAACAAAAAAGCAACCAGAAAACTATCCCTCATGAAGAAGCTGGCCGGAACAAGCTGGGGTGCAAATAGCAACATCCTCAAAAATGTATGCACTGGCACAGTCAAGCAAGTACTTGAATACGGCATGACAGCCTGGACCACAGCATCAAAAACAAACACGGTACGCCTAACCAAAATTCAGGCTTAATGATAATAACAGGAGGAATGAAGACTACACCAATCCAGAAAAAAATGGAAACATATACAAATATAAGACCCCTAAATACTAGACGGGAGGAAAGAGTGCTGACAAATAGTGAAAAGATGCTACGCATGCCTGATCATCCCATACATATCAAACTGAAACACCCAGTTTAAAATAGGCTCAATAGAACCAGCTTCATCGATATATCAAACCACATACACCAACAATATGGTGAACTAATTCCCAACCAACCTACAGAAATAGAAATGCTTATTTACTATGAAGAGCCAAGCTGCAACATAAACAACATCGAAATAAGTACAGAGATCCCAGGAATAAGAAGAAAAAACCAACACAGTGTCCACGAGCTGAACATTTTAGCACAAACAATGATTGAGGAGAAATATAATACCAAGGAATGGACACAGGTGTACACATATGGTTCAGCAGAGGAGGCAGGCTGAAACGGGGGAGGAGGCATATTCATAAGACACAAAAAAAGAAATATAACAGAAGAGGCCCTCCCAACAGGAAAGTTGTCCACAAACCTTAGAGCAGAATCGATGGCCCTACTGCGAGCACTGAATATACTTCAAACCGAAAGGCAAGCTACAACAAAAATAGCTGTATTCACGGACTGCAGAGAACTATTAGAGACAATACAAAAAACAAACAACGAACCACTGTTATCAGAGATCAGAGCAGAACTGGGAAAACTCCAGAGATCCTCAACAATAGCGCTCCAGTGGCTACCCTCCCATTGCAGAATCACGGGAAACGAGAGAGCTGATGCTCTGACAAAAGAGGGCAACAAAAAGGCACAATTTAATCATCGAGTACCATACAGAGAAATCAAGAACATCATCAGAAATCAGTATATACACCAATGGAGAGAAGACAGAAACATAAGCAGTACGCCAGACCCAATTCACCAACTCAAAAGAAATCAACAAACTACCTTATTTCGCCTGAGAACTGGACACTGCAGACTACTAGAACATCTTTGCCGACTGAAGATCTCACACACCGATGAATGCCCAAGTGGAACAGAATGCCAGAACCCTGAGCATATTCTACAGGAATGCCCAATCTATAGGGAAATGAGATGCCAGACCTGGCCAGAGCTGAGACAAAAGCTGTGGATCAGCCGCTCTGACCTGGTGAAGACTACAGACTTCATCATGGCGACTGGCCTGCAGATATAACATGACCAGAAGATCCTGAATGCAAAGAAGAAGAGTAATAAATAAAAATGGGCTTTAAATTTGACTTTAAACATATTTTTTAAAGGTGCCAAAGTTTGACGTCTCTCCACAACAAATCAAGCTTGCACATTCCTTCCCACAAACCAGCTGAGATAGTATGCGAAATGCTACATTCGACGTCACGAAAATCATCATACTTTCACCAAAAATATTTTCTCAGGCCGTATGACAAAAAACATTTTCAATTTTAACAAATTAATTTTTTTTTACATCTACAAATGTCCTTCACTATTGGTGGGTTATTGCTGGTGTGTTATAAAATGTTAGCGAAGTGTGTTTGTCTTGGAAAGTGTCTTGTTCTATAACTACTATTAACTTGTATGACATCTGGCAACGAAGCAAAATATATCTTTCACGACGTTATTAAAAGTTGTTTACTATGATCCAATAACTATTGTTAGAGCAAAGAATATGTTTTCTTCTCGTGCATATGATTGAATTGTTATGTGGATGTAAGTATTGTGAATAATTGGAAGCCAAAGTGTTACAGAAGCTCAATAACATGCTTAGCAGAACAAAATAATCTTCCACATACGGGAAATAACACCAAAATGCTCAATCTTTTACACAGGAGAAGAGTTAAACCACCTACAGCAAGAACCCTACTTTTGGAAAGTACAATAACAAGAGAAATCAACTCAATAATACCAAAGACACAAATCTTTGAAACAATGGACAGCTAACTTAATACGATGACACATGCATATACAGACGGTTCTGCTTTTAGAGCCACTATAATTGTCGGGAGCCATAATAAAGTACCCAAATGGCGATACATTCGAATTATATGAACCATGTGGAGAATAATGTAATAAACACTAAGCAGAAAATCACAGCAATACACACCACCATCCAGACAATACTCAAGAAGTTTCAGAAAGGAAAGCAAAAACCGTCTGATACTGTAGTTTTCACTGATTCGCGAATAATGCTGCAAGCACTAGAGACATGGCTACAAGCTAACAACAAAGACGTTGCAACACTGGCTGAGACTATTGATAATAATCAAACAACACACAACATTATAGTCACCCTCCAGCGGATACCATGATATATAGACATATTAAATATTGAGAAAGCAGACAGACTAGCAAAACTAGGAGCAAGCATGGTTCAAATAAACACACCAACCAACTTACAGACAGCAAAGCAGATGCTTCAATATAACTTCAAAGAGGAATGGCTGATGAACGAAAGTGTCTACCGGGCGAGCCATGTATAAAGAAATGACACATCCAAACAAATAAGACAGCATCAACAAACTTTAAGGCAGGAAGCAGAGCATAATCTCCCAACTTAGGCCAGAACACATCGGACTTAACAAATACTTCAACAAGTTGGACCCTACACACAAACCTAACAGTCGCAACTGCACCCACCCAAACGAGACAGTGCAACATGTTTTACTCGCTTGCCCCGGACTCAGCACAGACAGAAACAAGTTATTGCCCGGCACCCTAACACCTTATACAGCTCAACTTACCAGCTACAAAACATTTGCAAATTCGCCAACGGCATTGACTGCGAAACTTCGAACAGCTCGGTAGACCTAGTTTAACCAACAACAGCAGCCCAACAGACGGAGTACAGGACAATAACGTTATAGTCTGCCAGACATGCTGTAAAAGCCGATTAGAGGTATGAGGGCATGGCGCCAGCTACTTTATTTTGTAGAGACTAAGCAAAATGAAAAAGAAAAGTGGACCGCCACACGTCTCGGTAGAGTAAATACGACTATTTGGAAGTACTTTACATTATGTCTTAAATAAAAGTTCTACAGTACACCAAACCAACAGGTGATCATTACACCAGCAAGCAACGCTCAGACAATGCGTTGGAACATAAATCAAACTTAACGTTACGACCTAAAATAGCAAAGAACAGCAGAAATAAAAACAACTAGGAAATAATAATAACAACCATAAATACAGATTGGAGAAGCACTTTTCTGATCGATGTTCAGCGTAGGTCAAAGAGGTCTACCTATTTGTCTTCTACATCATCCCATGATGAAGACATGTTGATAAAAAGTAGGTTTTGTTTATGTGTCAATATGTCATTACGATTGTGTGCATTCTATCCAGCATTCTGCAGGTACCCAAGTTTCTGCAGGTACCCAAGTTTAATATTACACATTCTTCAGTCATTGTGCCTCTTTGTTTGCGCAGTAATTTGACCTTCTGTCGTTTACTACTTAGAAACACACCAGACTAGGTCAAACAAGTCGGCCCCTTTGCATTATGTTAAACACCCACGCAGTCCAGCATGTAAAACTTGTTCGACTGGGGACTCAAAACCGTTGTTAGTTAAGGTTAAGCAACTGTAACACACTTTCAGTCCCAGCCAACGTCATTTTGGTTAAATAAGAACGTATAGATCATAAACACATAATAGGCGTCGACGAATGAGCTCTTGAGCCGCGGATAAATACACTCACATCAAAGTGATACGTTTGAGAATATAGTTCAAGCAATGACAGCCATTTCAGCTACCTGTTTCATGTTTCAGCTACCTGTTTCATGTTTCAGCCACTGTTTCAGCTACCTGTTTCATGTTTCAGCTATCTGTTTGTTCAGCTACCTGTTTCATGTTTCAGATACCTGTTTCATGTTTCAGCTACCTGTTTCATATTTCAGCTACATGTTTCAGCTACCTCTTTCATGTTTGAACTACCTGTTTCATGTTTCAGCTACATGTTTCATCTTTCAACTACCTGTTTCAGCTACCTGTTTCAGCTACATATTTCATTTTTTAGCTACCTGTTTCAGCTTCCTGTTTTATGTTTCAGCTACCTGTTTCATGTTTCAGCTACCTGTTTCATGATTCAGCTACCTGTTTCAGCTACCTGTTTCATGTTTCAGCTACCTGTTTAATGTTTCAGCTACCTGTTTCAACTACCTGTTTCATATTTCGGCTACATGTTTCAGCTACCTGTTTCATGTTTCAGCTACCTGTTTCATGTTTCAACTACCTGTTTCAGCTACCTGTTTCAGCTACCTGTTTCAGCTACATATTTCCTTTTTAGTTACCTGTTTCAGCTACCTGTTTCATGTTTCAGCTACCTGTTTCAGCTACATGTTTCAGCTACCTGTTTCATGTTTCAGCTACCTGTTTCAGCTACATGTTTCAGCTACCTGTATCATGTTTCAGCTACCTGTTTCATGTTTCAGCTACCTGTTTCAGTTACATGTTTCAGCTACCTGTTTCAGCTACCTGTTTCATGTTTCAGCTACCTGTTTCATGTTTCAGCTACCTGTTTCAGTTACATGTTTCAGCTACCTGTTTCACGTTTCCGCTACCTGTTTCAGCTACATGTTTCAGCTACCTGTATCATGTTTCAGCTACCTGTTTCATGTTTCAGCTACCTGTTTCAGCTACATGTTTCAGCTACCTGTTTCAGCTACCTGTTTCATGTTTCAGCTACCTGTTTCAGCTACATGTTCCAGCTACCTGTTTCATGTTTCAGCTACCTGTTTCAACTACATGTTTCAGCTACCTTTTTCATGTTTCAGCTACCTGTTTCGTGTATTTGTAAAATAATTTCCACGCCATTATTTGTTGACTCGTCCTTATCTGTGTACGTTTCGTGTAGCTTAAAGTTTCAACAGGATGGGGTAGCCGGCCCTATGCCAGCCCTCTTTATTCGTTACGACATGCCTGAAAGGGTGGCACTGTAACCTGTTTCCCAACCGCGATTTCCTGTCAGTTCGCGGAAAAATGATTGCGGCTTAAGCTACAAACTGCAGAGATCGACTTGATGTGATCTAAGCTATGACTGGCTTATGTTTAAATTCAAATGTCGTCAGCGGGGACGGCGTGGCCTAGTGGTTAAGTGCCACGACTGACAAGCCGAAGGTGCTGGGTTCGATTCCCATCACAGCACCGGCCGTTACCCCGAGGAAGCAAACCCTTAGAAAATGCAGGAGGAGGCAGACCCTTACATAAAATGCATGCTGAAGTCGGTTGCACTGGGCCGACAGGCGCAAAATAAAAACACAGTTCAACGCACACCGCCTTGGGGATTAGAAAAATAAGGCGAACGAAAAAAAAATGTCGTCAGCTACAACAGTAAAAACCAATAACCGGTCACATGGCCTGGACAGGACAGCTAGGCAGGCTTAAAAAAACGTATCCTAAAAACTGTTCACCCACTACCTTGTGGGATACCTGGCAACTCTATTCTGGCAACTCCTGCGACGTCGCTTATTCCAGGATGTATCGGCTGACGCTGGTCTCCTGGATCAATTAGTTACGTAGAGAAAAGGGACTTGCTGCACGGGTAACAGCTTGATCTCCATAGAAAGATGTCCAAGCTTATGACCTGGAGACGCCTTCCAGTTTCACCCTGTGGTGTCGACACAACAAGGGCATACTGAGTTAAACTGGGATGTTGGAGTGTCGGTACCATGCTGACTGGGCTGCTGCCCGTACCATGCTGACTAAACTGTCCGTACCATGCTGACTGGGCTACCCTTACCATGCTGACTGGGCTACCCGTAACATGCTGACTGGGCTACCCGTATCATGCTCACTGGGCTGCCCGTACCATCCTGACTGGGCTGCTGTCAGTACGCTGCTGACTGGGCTGCCCGTACCCTGCTGACTGGGCTGCTGTCCGTACCCTGCTGACTGGGCTGCCCGTACCATGCTCACTGGGCTGCCCGTACCATCCTGACTTTGCTGCTGACCGTACCCTGCTGACTGGGTTGCTGTCCGTATCATGCTGACTGGGCTATCCGTACCATGCTGACTGGGCTGCCCGTACCATGCTGAGGAGGAACTCTGATTTTAAACCCTTGGGAATGCTGGCTAGTTTTAGGAGAGTATCATCGGATGTCTCAAGTAACTAGCATCTGCAGACAACGACTCTACTGCCTTGTGTAAATCTCGGGAGGGGTAGGGCTACGGGAGTAAACCCAGACAGAAAATCTGGAGTGGTAGCGCCTAAGGCGGATGGTTTCAAATTTGCTAACTCATTCCGACAGCTCCTGCAGCTGAGCTGGTGCCAAATTGTCATGCTTTGCATTCCTTTGGATTACATCAGCGAGGCCGAGACTGAGATCCTACTGTTTGGGCAGCCCAGGGTCTCCATATTCTGCGCCCAGGCTTGCGCCCTGAGAGGCTACTGCATGGTCTGCAAAGATTGAGACTCCCATGAATGAATGAATCATGGAAATCTAATCATATGCAATGAATTGCTACGGAAACCAACACTACCAAAGAGCACTTCACACAAGACGTGGCATAGTACAATGAAGTCTCTGACCGTTCATCCCTGACGGCAATTTATAATATGGGACTTATTTTTAGTAAATTTGCTGCCTACTATGTTTGTGCGAGTTGAGGCTCTAGGGCATCCAGCCTTCATGGTTTATCATTGTTGACATTTAGTCTACTTTACGTATGTTAGCAACACTCTGCCGCTAGGCTGTCATTGCACGAGGTCGTGATATAAGACGTTTCTCATCACCGCCTCTCATCATTCATCATCATCCTCATCATCATCATCATCATCATGTACCATGTCATTTGCAGAACGTCGCTCTCACAACAGCCGACCTGTGAGACTCGATCTCTAGCCAGAACTACTGTCTAGGATATGCAGATGCGCATAGACCTCTGTCTGTTGCTGTCATCTTTAAGACCTCCTTGATGGCCTGTAACTATCTTCTACTTGGTCTGGCTCTGTCCCGCTTTCCAGGTACCCTACCCTCCAATATTGTTCTCTCCAGGCCATAATGGCGTTTGGTGTTGCCAACATAATTTAGCTCTCTCTGAACAAGATATTGTTTACTAACAAATTTTCCTCGATATCCAATTCTTTAAGGATATTTGCATTTTCCCTTTTCGCTATCCATGGTATTTTGTGCGCCATTCTGTAGGATTTTAGTTCAAAAGATTCAATCCTTTTTTTTATAAGTGTTTGTGTGTTGGTACACTTTTCACATCCATACGTTGCCACCGGAAAAATGCAAGTTGCCGGATTATTATGTTCGTCATTTTATTAGAGTTCTGCCATAAGTTTCTTATTTGATTCAACCTCTGCATTGCCATAGCCATTCTGCGTCTGACTTCCTTCATGCAATCTCTATTATTGCTTTTAGCTGAGCCGAGGTGCTCAAAACTTGTGACTTTCTCAATCTCCTGTTGTTCTAGAATAACTTTAGGTTTGGCCTCTGTCTTGTCTGTGCTGCTTATCTTGGTTTTACTTATATTCAGGTATGGATTTTGGACTTAGCTGTGTTGCTTTACCGACATGATCATACGTTCCAGCCCTGGAGCGCTCTTTGAGAGAACAACTGTGCCATCGGCATATTTGAGCTCTGGTATCTCGTTCCCACCGATTGTTAATGGCTCTAACTTGTCATAATTTCCATCGTTTTTTGTTGTTGTCGTTCCTCATTATGGGAGCCTCGTAGCGCAGTGGTTAGCGCGCTGGCTTCGCATTTGAGTGGTCCTGGTTTCATTCCCCAGTTGAGGTGGTAGGGTTTTTTTCAGACCGCAATGGCTCCCTGGTCGACCCAGCCTTAAATGGGTACCGGTTCAGTCCGGGAAGTAAAAGCGGCGATGGAGAGGAGATTGCTACCGCCTTCATTTAGCCGAGCCTTTGAAATGTGAGAACGCTTACACCTCACACCCATACGGCAGTAATGCTATGGGTTACTTTACTTTTTACATTATGGATTACGTATATATATTAAATAGATAATGGGAGAGTATGAATCCCTGTCTTACGACCTTTGAACTTCGAACGTCTGACGCTTCGCCGGCTATTCTGACCGCTGCTTGTTGTTCTTGGTAATGTGATTCGATCAGTGGAATCAAGTGCGTTGGGGACCCCATGTCTCTCATTATGTTCCACAACTCTTGGTGTTGCAAACAGTCAAACGCTTTCGTGTAATCTATAAAGCAAGTGTGTTCGTCCATATTGTTCTCTCTGGATTTTTCTCAAATATTTCTTACGTTGAGGAAGTGATACTCCGTGCCTCTACTTTGTCTAAAACCTGTCTGTACTTCATGGATCTCCTGAGCTGGTTTTCTATCCTTTTCAGAGGGAAGCGAATTTTGCTGGCAGGACTTATTGATGGTTCGATAATTAGTACATTTCTTCCAATCGTCTTCCTTGAGGAGAAGCGTATACACTATCATCTTGCACATGCTCTGGACCTGTGCCAGACCTTTCTACATAGTACGTTCTAGACGCTGACCACTGGCTTCCCCTCTTGCTTGAATAAATTCAATGGGTATATCATCGCATCCTGGTGATTTCCCTTTCTTCAAACCTTGGATTGCTGAACGTCTCTACAAGATAATTAACATCTATGATACATTTGTCATTGAAACTTGCAAATCTGACAGACTTTCCGAAAAGGTGATGGCAGTTTCATATGGCAAACTCACTCGAACAGTGGCCGGGGCTGAATTAAAAGGGCCAATGTTGCGTTTCAAATACGTTGTATAAGCCGATAAAGAAGGTCGTGTATAGAGCTAGTAACCTCATTATATAATCTCTATCGAAACTACCACTGCAAGTGGTCGGACATGGAAGTAACTGTAAATTCACCCTGTGCTTGACATAGTACGAAAGTGTAAAATCTATAGTAGACTCCACTCTATGGTGAAATGTTAGAGGCTTCGCTATGCGAAGTCTTGGGTTTTGGTAGTGTGGGATGATCAGGTCCAATCCCTGCTGATTAATCTTCCCTAACTCAACATGTTAATCCTATCCTTGTTTTTATTGTAGTTGTTGTGTAACCCACTAGTACTAAGTTCATTTAACTCCTCACATCTCGTTGGTAGCGGATCTGCTAACATTCTCATACATAAATGAGGAGGTGGACTGACATCCCTTGGGCTGTAGTGCAATGCAAGGCTCCTTAATAAGCTCACCTTTATAAGAATGATTGTGTTGATTTCAATCATGGTCAGACTACCCAGAAATAGTATGTTTCCAGGAGACACGACGACGATGAGGGGAGCTAGAGTATTGATCATTACATTTCACCTGTCTGACACTATTATTGATCATTACCTTTCACCTGAGTGACGCTATTATTGATCATTACATTTGACCTGACTGACGATTTTCTTGATCAGTACATTTCACCTGAATGACGATATTATTGATATTTACATTTCACCTGAATGACGATATTATTGATATTTACATTTCACCTGAATGACGATATTATTGATATTTACATTTCACCTGAATGACGATATTATTGATATTTACATTTCACCTGAATGACGATATTATTGATATTTACATTTCACCTGAATGACGATATTATTGATATTTACATTTCACCTGAATGACGATATTATTGATATTTACATTTCACCTGAATGACGATATTATTGATATTTACATTTCACCTGAATGACGATATTATTGATATTTACATTTCACCTGAGTGACGCTATTATTGATATTTACATTTCACCTGAATGACGATATTATTGATATTTACATTTCACCTGAATGACGATATTATTGATATTTACATTTCACCTGAGTGACGCTATTATTGATATTTACATTTCACCTGAATGACGATATTATTGATATTTACATTTCACCTGAATGACGATATTATTGATATTTACATTTCACCTGAATGACGATATTATTGATATTTACATTTCACCTGAATGACGATATTATTGATATTTACATTTCACCTGAATGACGATATTATTGATATTTACATTTCACCTGAATGACGCTAGTCTTGATCAATATATGTCACATGACTCTAACGCTAGTCTTGGCTCCAAGTTGGGGTGATCAGGTCCACTCCACGATGACTAATCTTCTCAAACTCAAAGGATATAGGAAGACTTATAGCAGACATTGCAATCTGATATGACGTGTCAGAGGTGTTACTGCTCAGCCTGCGACGACCTAGGTAGTCAGACCTGGCCTACGGGTACAGAGCTGATGCAGATACTGCGATGCTATCACCTAGATCAGAATGAGACTACAGACTTCGTTCTATTTTGTTTTTTGTCGTTAAAGGTTTGCCTCTGTATTGTACTGGCGCAGGCCCGGCTCTTTCCACCCTGGACCGTAGTCTTTTATGCGATATCAGGGCCTATTAACCTGTGTTTGGGTCCGTGTGTGCGTCTGTGTGTGTACCAATACTAGTGTTTCAGTGATCCAAGATGTTTCTGTGCCAAGTGGACTGCAGCTCTAGCAAAACCAATAGGCGCGAATGGTGAAGAATACATAAAACAGATTCACACGCCACGAAAACAAGAGCGTACATGAATGCTTTGACTCAGAGTTCTTTTGATGGGACACAGTTGTGATGGTACACCGTTTATCATGTGAAGCGAACAATATGAACATCACTCTCTGACTTCCCTTCCTTAACAGTCTAGTACCCAATTTGAGATAATTACACCAATAATGATAATAGCTTCTTATACTTGAGTGTGCAGTCGCTGGAACACATACACTGTTAATTACATACGAGATTATATGTTCTAAGAGCTCTGTTACCCGGACGCTCCTACACTGTGACAGTGTGTGCAGGGCGGGCTACCGTAGTTTCAATAACGTGTTCTAGTCGCTTGCGGTTTGAAAAACGAAGGCAGTGTTTGTATAAGGAAGGAGGCCCTGTAAGTAGGCTTCATGCTTACAATCCTTAGTGGCGTAGCTCGAGCTGGGATGTCATAATTAAATTCAGTAGGATAAACAAGAAGGTGAGTTATATTTTATCCTTCACCTTTTTGTTCAACGACGAACATATAGTTTATTCTTACCAACTCTTTGTTTACCAATGTCAGGCAACACCAATATCAAAACAACAGTATATTTTACTATTTCTTAGTGTACTACTGTAATATATTATCCTTATCCGCAGAATGGTCAATTTTTATCAGCTCTCCTGTACTAGACCTAATCATCCACGGAAAAGAATTTTTACCAACTTTTTTGTTTTGTTCACACTTTTTTCACATGTACTGTATTTAATGAACATTATATTCGTAACATCTCTATGTTTACCAGTGTCTAACATGGTCCCTAATCCACAGAACTGTATATTCTTACCATCACTCTGTTACCAGTGTCTAACATGATCCTTATCCCCAATAACATTTATTCATACCAGCTTTCTGTTACAAATGACAGACATTGGCATTATCCATAGCACCGAATACCCTTACCATGTCTGTTTTTTCCAGTGTCAAACAGAAAAGTATTTTTTTTTAACCAATCCTCTATTTACCAGTGACGGACGTGGTCCCTATAAATGAGAACAATATATTTTTCACAAACCCACTGTTTACCAGTGGCAGACATGATCCGTCTCTAAATAATAGTAACTGTATCCAGCTCTGTAAGTACCAATGGCAGATACGGTCATAATAACAAATTAGCATATAGTACGAATGACGTTCAAATCAAACCTGGACTTTTTGATCTAGTTCTACATGAATGGTTTCTAGCGTGCTGGCACTACTATCATTTGTTAGGTGCACGTGTGTCCTATAACTGCTTGGGGGTTCACTTGCCATGGGCCAGTCACGTGACAGATACATACAAATGGCGGACAATACAGTTGGTGCTTGCATGGAACAGCGTGTTGTGATGAAGTTTCTTGTGAAAGAAAGGGTGAAACCTGCGAAAATATACAGAAGACTGCACTCAAGAAATGGTTATGAGACTATCAGCCGCAGTAAGACATTTAAACCGTGTAAACACTTTAGAGAAAGCCGTACTTTCGCGTGTAATGATCCCAGCGGTGGTGGCTCTCAACCCACCACAGTCATTTCTTTGAAAATCCAGAATGTGGAACACCTTATCCTAGAAAATCGACACATAACCTGTCACAAAATTGCAGAAGAGGCAAGTCTTTCTCTGGGTACGGTGAACACTATTATTCATGAGCATTTGCATTGAAGGAAGGTTAGTGCACGTCGGTGCCAAAACAGCTTTCCGCTTTTGACCGGCAGAGAAGAGTTCAACCATACACTGAATTTAAGGAACGTTTTGACATATAAAGGCATGGCTTTTTGGATCGCTTTATTAAATGTGACGAAACATGGGTGCATCATTATACTCCTGAATCGAAAAGATCATCCAAGCAATGGAAGCATACGCAGTCAGTACAACCCAACAAATTTTGATCAAAATCGTCTGCAGGTAAAATGATGGCGAAATGTTTTTCTGTGACAAACTTTGCATAATTCATATTGATTTTCTATCCCGTATTGTGACTATCAATAGAAAACAGTAAAAACACGTTTTGAGTGATGTGCATAACCGTCTGCAGAAAAAAAACGGCCTAGTTTGATCACAAAGGGCGTCCTGCTTCTGCAAGACAGAGCACTATGTGCCATCTATAGCAACCCGTTTGGGAGGTTTTGCCACATCCACCTTACAGCCCAGACCACTCTCCAAGCGATTTTCACCTGTTTGGACCCCTACAAAAATTCCCGGGAGGTCAGCATTTCAGCACTTATGACGAAGTGAAACAGGCTGTTCTAGATTGGCTCAGACATACTGACAAATCAATCTGCTCTGAAGCTTTTCAGGAACTATTTGAACGCTGTGATAGGTGCACAAATATTTCAGGAGATTATTTCCAAAAATAAATGACATTTTGATTACTTGAATAGAAAAATGTTCCTTGCTAAAAAGTCCCGGTTCTACGTGAACGCCCCCAGTACTACCAATATCCTGTTGACCAGTGTGTTGCATAGTTGCTGTTGAAATAAAAACCAGTATGGTCTTACATTTCTGTTACCAGTGCCAATTATAGACAAAACAAAGTCAAAGAAGCGGAAAAGTGTGTGTTAAATTGATTGTTTGAGAAAGGTTTTCAATGTCACAAGAAGAAACAAAACAAGAAATAATTACATCAAAATACAGTGACGATAAGCAAGTATGTTAGGTGTTAGGTCATCTAACGAGAACTGAACCAATTAACCACCATCGATTATCTGTACTAAAGAAGGTATACTTATATGGTGCAAGAACCATGCGAGATAGATGGATATAATATTTAACAAAAATCCCGCAATAAAACGGGTTGATAACAATCAAAGCAAAACAGGAAGTTTCAGACCGGAAACTCACCATCTGTTCAAAGCGGGCCCAACTGCATACAGTCAAATTATCATCCTTGAAAGATTTGTTCTCAGATGATATTCTTTCACTTCATGTCATCATCATCATCATCGTCATCATCATGTAGCATGTCCATTGCAGAACGTCGCTCTCATGACAGTCTGTCTGTAGGAAACTCTATCTTTCGCCAGTCTTCCGTCCTGCTTCAAGGTCAAACCCAGCGTCTCCTTGATGTCTTGTTCAGTATTGATTCCAGATATTCAAAATGAGCAACATTTTAAATCTCTTCGCCAGTTATCTCGATTTTAGGTTGGAGTTTTGTCTTTTCAGTTGTCATTATCTTTGTTTTCTTTGTATTCAAGTAAAGATTCTGGGCTTCACTATGTTTCTGGACTGATGTAATTATTTGTTCTAGACCCTTGGCACTGTTCGAAAGCAAAACGGTGTCGTCGGCATATCGTATTTCCGGTATCTCCTTTCCTCCCATTGTGAAAGGATCGAAGTCTGTAGAAATTGGATCTGCCTTTCAATTCCTGATAATGTTTTCTGCATATATTGAACAGGTATGGGGAAAGAATGCAGCCGTGTCTAACCCCCTTGTGTATCTCAAACTAATCTGAGGTTTTACAATGCATTCTGATGTCTGCTTGCTGCCCCTGTAGAGCGTTTCTATTAGTTGAACCAGATGTGTTGGGAAGCCCATATCTTTCATAATGTTCCACATTTGCTGATGTTTTCCGCAGTCAAAGGCCTTGGTGTAATCTATAAAACCGGTATACAGGGCCGTATTGAATTCTCTGCTTTTCACGCTGACGTTTCTCATGTTGAAGATATGTTCTCTCATGCCTCTTCCTGGCTTGAACCCTGCTTGCGTTTCATAGTCCAACTTTCTTTCTATTCTTGTCAAGGCGATAGTGCGATAGTTTGTGCATAACTTTAGATTCCCTTTCTTAGTATGGGGATGTACACAGATCGTTTCCATGCTTTGGGCCATTCTGTGTTGCGCCAGATCTTATTACAGACCGCCATGGTATATGCGGAGCTTGCCTCTCCTCCCGCTTGTATCAGTTCAGCGGGTACATCATCGCAGCTTGGGGTTTTCCCTTTTTTCAGCGCATTAATAGCTGCTCGAGCTTCGCTTAATTTGGGTTCTAGTTCTTCCTCTTCGTTGTTTGTTAGCATGTCTTCTTTGTGTGTGTTGTCCCCGTACATCTCTCTGCAGTATCTCACCAATCTTTCTAGAATGGCTTTGCCTTCTGTCATAGTTGATCCGTTTCTGTCATTTATTGCCTGTAGAGATGACCGGAATTCTCCAGTCAAGAGATCTAATCTCCTTGAATGCTTCACGTTCCTTCCCCTGCCCCTGGAGTTCCTCTATTTTGTTACATGTTTCTATTATGTGCTGTTTCCTATCTTGCCTAATCTTTCTTCTGATTTCTCTTGTGCAATTTTTGCATTTGTCGGTGTTTCGTTCTGTTCCTGCCTGTCTGTTTCCTTCTTGCCTCTACGAGCCGCAGTGTTTCCGCCGTAATATAGTTCTGTTTCTTACGCACTTTCTTAGGAATAATGTCCTGTGCTGTTGAGATGAGTGCTTCTGTCACATCTGACACCAATTCTTCAGTAGACATGTTTTCTTGCATTGCCATTAGTGCCTCAAACTTGTTTTGTATTTGTTATATTGATATGATATTGCTTGCACATCGAAACGTATTGGTCGTGCACCTGTGTTCACCCTTCGTAGTCTTATCGCAAGTACAGCAATTCATATGTGCTGTACTAAGATGTAATCGATCTAATCTCTGTGATTGCCGTCTGGGGAGGTCCATGTGTATAATCACCTCGTATAATGCTTAAATAGAGTGTTGACATGTACACTATAACAAAAAAAAGAAAGTAGATTCAACACAAAAATCAAAAACTTTCACTGGTGTATATTTTATTCTGTTGTATGATTCTGAAACAAAAAATAACAACCAAAAGCTTTAATGAATCGGTACCTTCGCAGAATATATGGTTTGGAACGATATGAGTATATCACTAATGGGTAACTGTTGGAAAGAACCAGACATATAACAATGGAACATGCGGAGTAGAGAGAACGCTTGCGGTGGATAGGACACACAATAGGGAAACAGTCTGACAGCATTACAAGACAGTCTTTGTACTAGAGTCCACAGGGCCAGAGTGGTAGACGTAGACCAAAACACATACAGAGAAGAGAGGTTGAGACACACATTAAGGAATCAAGGAAGACATGGGCAGAACTGGAACGGATGACTCAGTGCAGCAGGACTCCAGTGTATTTTTTGACTAATGTCAAGGTAATAGTATCACGAAAGCATAAATAATTTGTATTTCAATTTAAGATTCACCTTCTGTAACCAAGCTGTGTACTCAGCATTGTACGTTACTTCATGGAGAAACCACGTGGGCCTTCGTCATAGCACTAATGTTTCCCTGTTCGGATACATTAGAAGGACACAGTACAGTTTGTAATGTATCAAAGACTTCCTTATTGTTTTCTTTTCTTTCTTACAGATGAGCCCAATTCTGCTATTAATCCACATTTCTTCTTCTTCTTTTTCTTCGTACGCAGTCAGACAGTAACCATTATTTTTTCGAAAAAAAGCGGCGGTCATCCTGAGGCTGTCGACACTGACATAGAGCTTGTCTAGTGTTGCCACTGGTGATGGCCACATCTGCTCTCTCTGGTCCTCGTATGTCGGGCAGTTCTGCAGCAGATGTTCAGCGGTCATTTTACCAGTACCGCACGGGCATTCGTCGGTACCACCTATCTTCAATTTGTTGAATAGGTGGTACCTCAGTCTATTGTGGCCAGTGCGAAGTCTGAAGACAACGACCTGCTCTCTTCGGTTCAACTGGTAATAGGCATCGTTTTTGGTGTAACCAGTATGTTCGGTTTTCCATTTGGTCATGTATCTGGCTTTGATAAGCCGTTTTGACTCTTCGTACGTCATACTAGTATCTGTTTGTGGTAGTCTTGCACCTTCTTTTGCCAGTCTGTCTGCCTCCTCGTTGCCTTGGATGTTGCAGTGTGATGGGACCCACTGTACCACTACCCTTTTTGGTGCGGACTGCTGGCACAGTTTGCAGAGTGCTGCTCTTAAGTCATTAAGCTCAGTGTTTTTCTGGCTTTGTAGCGCTGTGACTACGGCGAGAGCATCTGTAAGCAGGACTATATGGCTTTCATTTTCTTTGTGTGTCACCATTTCTTCCACTGCCGTCCACATTTCAAAGGCATCCCTTCCTTTGTTAATTGTCCACGTTTCTACGATGTACAGAAAATACGAGCATACATAACACGGGACTACTTTCATTTGTAATTTGTAAGTGACATGTTTGGATGTCAATATATGACTCATGTTGGTGAAAATAGATTTGGCCATTCATTTTCTCTTCCTGATTTCAATTTCGCATCTTTCATTTCCTGTGATGTTTCAATTGGAAGAGAAGCTCTTGACCTTTTTTCAGTAATTTGTTATCAAAGTTTAACTGTAGAGTAGATTTAGAGTTTACTTTGATAACTATTATATTCTTCATTTTTCTCAGTGTTAATATCCAATACATAACCTGAATTGTCTTTTTTACTTGATTTGGGGAAAAGCCAGTGGGGGGAGGGGTCTCGAGGTACGATGTTCGTCTGGGGTGATGGCTGTCTCGGGTTCAAATCACGGCGGATACCAGGATTTTTTCACGTGGATCATCCAATAAATGTTTCCCCTGATCTCTGAGTAGTGAGATCAGACACTCGTGTCCAGCAGCGCGCACGCCTTACCTTAGCAGTTGGAAATCGAAAAGAGTAGGACTAACAACCGCTGCTCGTGCAAAATTCAAGTTAGAAATGTACTCAAATTATTTTAGGGATTCTCGCTCCACAGAGAATATGTAGCAAAAAGGGACTGGGTGGCTAAAACTTCAGGTCTTGGTTATGTGGTTAGAGGAGCGTCTTAGATGGCGCCTGACAGGCTCCGGGTCTACCCTGCTCAAATTTACGCTTCCACGTCTACCAGTCTCAAAAATAGGCGATCGTATATTCCATTGGCTAACAGATGCAAGTCACTAGTGGATTCTCACCTGCCAAAAACTATTAAGCAAAGGAGGTCACACCTCCCCACGACGTCTAACGACACAAGTGAAGATAGATAGATTGACTTGATTCACCGACTCCTGTAGTTCTTGTTTCCTTTCCGCCATCAGAACTGGTGCCATTTCTGAGATTATTTATTGATATTCCACTGAAACTGAGTCTTGGAATATCATCTATAGATCAAAGAATATGTTCTATGTAAATGTTCAACCGACAAGAGAACAGAACGAATCATTATCGCACTCATGTTTTTGCATCTTTACATGGCGCGTAAAGCTTGACAGATCTGGCAGTGGCATTTAAGACGGGACTTTTGCTGCGGAAGGACACGACAGTTCTAGTTGAACAACAACAAAAACAACAACATCTGCATCAACAACATCTGCATCAACAACTAAAATAGCTTCAATAATACCACCCTTGCAGTGATTGTTTCTGTGGAATTTTTACATTTCAAAGTAGCCACCCCATATGACTTTCAGTACTGTCATAACCTGACTATATTATTTCCATTTTAAGTCAGTGCTTTTGTATGGCTCTGAAGCATGGAAGAACAACAAAAACAACAACAAAAAGGCACATTGACCTTACATCACACTCCAGCAGAGTAAGCTCATCAAATGTTTCCCACCATGATATACATGTCTATCAGTATATGTATAGCTTTGTCTTCCCGTGCATACTTGGTTTTGCCCAAGACTCCACTAAACTACATGCGCCAGCTTTGCCTGCCCGTGCATATATGGCTTTCTCCAAGACTAGGTTAAACGATATTCAACAGTCTTGCCTCCTAATACATACATAATTTTTTAGGATACTCCACTATAGAAAGTACCAACAATAGTCGCGAAGCCAAGTTTGATGTAGGGACTCACCAACAACCATACACCGAACAGCAGTTAATGAAGTGTATGAACATTTGAGGTGGCAATTTCCTAGCAATATTACAAGACGATGTTGCTAGCTTAATGCGCAACCTCTATAGTCGCTTTTTACGACATGCTTTAAAGGGTCCTAGTGCTGCTAGCACTACAGCCGAGTTATCTCTCTGGTGTAAGATGTCATGGCATAACCGGATGAGCTAATCAATTCATGGGGCAAACATAATAGGACCACTGTTTCCTTCCCTGAACGTCTTTAGGAACGACGAAAGAAAGTTGTTAATGGGATGGGATACAACACCATGTAAAAACTATTGCTATCAAATTGCACGGCAAATAAGTGGAATTAGACTTCCCTCATAAAAGCTATTTACGAGAGAAAAATGCAGCGTTAAACCAATGCATCAACAAGCTAATAGTGCGTAGAATTTAAGCTAAACAATTTACAGTTTCTGAACGGCCATTTTAAACAGGTAAGAATGTTTTTTCTTTTTGGATTATCCTATTAATTTCTGTGATATGCCTACTGAGTCACATTTTCTCTTGTGGTGGGTTTGTAGTGGCGCATCTTACATCCCGGGGCGTACTGAAGAAGTTGGACTTTGGACCACCTTTGCTATGTTGTAATACACATCTTCTCAACAAGCTCACCAAACAGGATGCTCTGACACAGTCTGTTTCCAAATTTGAAGTGTGTTTTGGTCAGTGTATTTCACCTGGTCGTAACGCCAACCTGTGTTGTCCTATTATGGTTAGTTGCATTAAAATATATATTTATGCACTTTATCAACACAACCTAATTAACAATTGACATTAACAATGAATGACCAGTCTAAGTTTATGCAAGCGCGTTTAACTAACATGAACTAACTACATTCAGTCCTTCGACTCACTGAGAACGTATTAAAATTATTATTTACGTATAGTAAATGTATGTAAAGAAAATTATAAGTTATTCAAAAGGAACCTCTTCTAACCTCACCCCTTCCCTCTTTTTTGTCTCCAACGTCCCCTTCTCCACCCCCACCCACCATTAATTAAGCACCAATCACATGTTTGGTATGCACGTTAGAGTTAATATTCCTATTTACTATTACTGGCAAGCTCAGTTAGTACACCGTCGTATTCTGTTCTAGCAAATACCGTCTTTTTATACGCTAACAATTGTCAATGGGGATATATATATATATATATATATATATATATATATATATATATATATATATATATATATATAGGCAGAGGCGTCGCTATAGCTGAGAAGTAAGGCGCTCTGCTCTCAAGAAACGACGAACGAAAGTGTGGAGCAGTCGGTGTTCCGATTCTGGAAGTGTCAAGCGTCCTCCGGTGTCAATGGTGGTGAGATCGGCGCCTAATCCTCTGGCAGATGCGCGTTAAACTCGAAAGTTCCGTGTACATGCTCTGGGTGTACAAGAACCAATGAAATTTCAACATCGAAATGAACAGGATTTTAGACGATGACCTGCCAAAAATGATAAAATCAACACAATTATTACGCAATAGGGGCCTTAGCAAAGGTAAAAATAAAGAGGCGCCCTCCATCATGCAAAGACACAGCAAATAGAAGTGGATCTAGAAAGAGAGAAGGAGAGAGAAGGGAGAGAAAGAAGGAGGGTCGACATAGAGGGAGGGAGACACATGTGCTAGATAAATAGGTGGACAGGCAGACGGGGGTACTGAGGAGTCGGTTTGATCCGAAGTATCGATAATCTCCAGTCGAGACAGGTGTATGTGGGTACCAGGCTAACTGTTAGGGAAGGGCAAGCAACGGGAAAGGGAACAGGCCAGTCCACCTTATAAAACAGCTAAGATCTAGTACAATGAAATCTCGGACACATTATTTCTAACTGTATGTTATGGGACCACCGTCATAACATTACATAGGTTAGGACCTGAGTACATCTAAGTTCAACACTTTTTCTGTCTCAGTTCTATTCTTCGGTTAACACTGTCCTAATCACATCTTAAATAGTTAATAATAATCCATTCATGTATTCATCCATCTCACCGTCAATCCATCTATTTATTCATGTATCCACTGTATCCGTCCACCCATCTAACTACTCGTTAACCCATCCATCCACTCGTCAATCCAGTCATCCATTTACAATCCATTCTGTTCATCAATATATTCATCCACTCGATAGTTCATACCCACATTCATGAATCTCCTAGCCCGTCATGTCCAAATATATCTTTCTCTATCTATCTGTGGAGCCGCGTAGCGCAGTGGTTAGCGCGCTGGCTTCGCATCTGAGTGATGTTTTTTTTCAGACCGCAATGGTTCCCGGGTCGACCCAGCCTTAAATGGGTACCGGTTCAATCCGAGAAGTAAAAGCGGCGAGGGAGAGGAGATGGCTACCGCCCTCATATAGCAGAGCCTTTGAAATGTGAGATCGCTAACACCTCACACCCCTACGGCAGTAATGCTATGGGATACTTTACTTTACTATCTATCTATCTATCTATCTATCTATCTATCTATCTATCTATCTATCTATCTATCTATATCTATCTATCTATCTATCTATCTATTGACCGATCGGTCTGTCTGTCTGTCTCTGTATGTCTGTCTGTCTTTCTGCCTGCCTGCGCCTACCTGCCTTTCCGCTCGTCCGTTCGTGTGTGTGTGTGTCTGAGTGCGTGCGCGCGCGTCTGCATGCATGCATGCCTGTCCATCTGCCTGTCTGTCTGCCTGTCTTGTCTGTCTATCTGTCGACATATATGCCTACTTCAGTTGCTTCTCACTTCATCTCTATGTCTCTTACTCTCTTAATTTCGCCCTACCTATCTATTCTTCTTTCAATCAGTCTCACTATTTTTCTCCCTTCATCTGCCTATGTCTAACGCTCATCTCTTAATCCACCTGCCCTCCTTGATATAAGTGTATCCATTTCATTTCTATCTCTCCCCACCATATCCCAACCTCATGCTAGTATTTCAATCAATGTACAGTGTAGCGCAGTGGTTAGCGCGCTGGCTTCGCATCCGAGTGGTCCTGGGTTCATTCCCCAGTTGAGGCGGTAATGTTTTTTTCAGACCGCAATGGCTCCCGGGTCGACCCAGCCTTAAATGGGTACCGGTTCAGTCCGGGAAGTAAAACCGGCGATAGAGAGGAGATGGCTACCGCCCTCATATAGCCGAGCCTTTGAAATGTGAGATCGCTAACACCTCACACCCCTACGGCAGTATTGCTATGGGATAACTTTACTTTACTTTTACAGTCACTTCTAACAGCTCCGAACAAATTTGTTTTATCTTGAATATCCACAAAACATTCGCTTAGTGGCAAACTCAACAGGAAATTGACCCTTTAAACAGCTATGACTCACAATAGAGACATGATACGTGGCTTGACGTGATCACTGGGAGAAGCACTTCATCTTCATCCTTGTTCACTATCAGTCATCCACATCAATGACTTCATCGTCATATATGTGACTGCCTTTTTGAAGCGGGTTGCGTTGCTTTGTTTTATGTGCCCGGTGTATTAGTTGTTTCCTAGAAAAACAACCTTACCAGGAAATCGAGTCCGGGCTATTCAAGATGGATACAGCGTCATTTGTCCATACAGTCGAAACTGGCCGGGGGATGGTCGTTACTGTAGTAGCTTCAGTGAGTTATACGCTGGTCTTGACTCCCTTAAAGTGGACGGCGGGTTTGAGTCACTGACACAAGTATAACAGTCATAATGCTCATCGCATAGCGATGTTCACCCTTCGCCAGTCTATTTTCTCTGAGATCTGAGATAGATAATGTCAAGTGTGGGGAGCACCAAGATCTGTTAGCTAGTTCCACCCGTCGCCAGTCCATATTCCCTGGGACAAGTTCTACCAATGTAAGAATTGCATCTGGACCTGTTTCTGTTAGCTAGTTCCACCCGTTGCCAGTCCATATTCCCTGGGACAAGTTCTACCAATGTAAGAATTGCATCTGGACCTGTTTCTGTTAGCTAGTTCCACCCGTTGCCAGTCCATATTCCCTGGGACAAGTTCTACCAATGTAAAAATTGCATCTGGACCTGTTTCTGTTAGCTAGTTCCACCCGTTGCCAGTCCATATTCCCTGGGACAAGTTCTACCAATGTAAGAATTGCATCTAGACCTGTTTCTGTTAGCTTTTAGGTTGACAAATGCAGGACTCGTAAATAGATTACAATCGCTGCAGTTAAGCATTCTACGCTGTATATGGGTACCTGACAAAGCTTTTAAGGTTGGGACAAATCCGTTACATTCCCTATGGAGTACAGGTCCTTAACAAATGTACTCAAAGTTCACATACGTCACTTGTTCTAGCTCGGTCCACGTTTTCTCCGTTTTATTTATGTTTGTCTCAACTCCTCTCTCCATATTTGTTTTAGTATGTCTCTACTTCTCCTGTCCTGAGGATTCCAGAACAAAGCCTTTCTTGTAATGTTATTAGTCGGTTTCTTCAGTGTGAGTCCTGTCCTTCGCCAGCGTCTTTAAAAAAAATATGTATGGCAACATTTCCACAATTGTGATCTTATTATACCATTTCAATCTATCTGTTCTGCCCAGACACACGTAAATTGGTGTTTATTATTTTCAATTGTTGTCCATGTTTCAGCGCTATAAAATAACATGGACTTTACTTTGGAGCTGGATATTTATTTTGTTATTTTGAACTTAATTTTTGGTTGTCCATTTCTCTTCAGCAGAGGTTGCAACCTGGAGAGAAGTACATTGGCAAAAACCTTGCCGAGTTATGGAAATGAAAAATCACTGGAGAAAACTAAAAATGAAATGTCAACAATAACATTAATAATAATGATGTAGTCCAATATTACAGAATCTACTCATTCTTCCCTCATTCTCACTCCACGTTCTTGACGTTTTTCTCTCCAATCCCAAACTTTTGTTACATAATGTCGCTTCTAAAATAAAGGCCTCATGGCAAAGGAGTGGGGGAGGGGAGGGGGTGGATCATTATACCAGATCAGAGCTTTTGTGGGATGGTAGAACGATATCTTGCTGTGTTTCGTTGTATTTCCAAACCTAACTATAAATCGGGTATAATTTTGTTTGCTGTGTGAACTAAATGAGAAATAACATAAGTAGTAGACAGTTTACATAAGGCACATATACCAAACAAGTTAACAGTGTACAGTCATCTGATAGCCTTTATCATGGCCACAGGAAACCAACAGTGAAGAGATGACACACAAGACGAACATCAAAACGGATTATATTGTTACCTGTACATTATATCGATTCTGATGTTAGACAGGACACACATCAAGGAAACCAGATACTAGAATTACAAGGCAGTCTTTGTTCTGAAATTTACAGGGCAAATGAAGTAGAGACATACCAATGCACACACTTTTAAGTGAAGTGAATGCATACATAAAGGAAAACGTGAAGAGATCTGGAACAAATTGTTGAGGGCAGGGAGATCTGGCGGGAATATGTCGAAAACCTGTGCTCTGCCCGGAACTGAAAGGACTGTAATGATGTTGAAGCAGATTACAGTGTTATGTGAATAAAGGACACCGGAAATAGAGACTGTGTGTGTCTTAGAGAAGACATAGAACTTAGGAAGAGAATATGCCAGCGCAGGTAATACATCAAACGATTTAAGACAATGAGGTCGCCAGCTCTACTCGCAACCCTCCTCAGTCTGTTCTTATGTCATTGTGCAATAGGGTGTTGATGATATTTTCTTTTTATATAAACTTTCATTACGGCGTTCTTACCATTTCTGAGGTCCACCTGGATGGTTTATAGGACAGATAAATAAAGGCAGCTTGACCTTGCAGTCGTCACGTTCTGCACATGCTAGATTGCTCGTTTACTTCCGATTGAAAAAAGACAACCAATACCTTACCAATTTTATTAACGCATGTTTTCTTGGTCAAGAGAGAGACATCCAAACCACTTGGCCAGTCACTCCACTTTATCCCCGACTGCAATATATACAAGGCACCGACCTTTACATTTACAGTAAATTGATTCCGTACTTTGATTGCAAGAGAAGGATAATTGCGTGCCAGATTTACAATCGCAGATTTACACATAGCGAGGTCCTAAGATATGTAAAGCTTGGAGGCCATTGAAAAATTCGACAGAAAGTCTCAGAAAACTTGAAAACATGCTGGTATATCTTTTAACGTTTTAATTATACGAAATTTAACTCATTCACTCTGGACTACGTTATGCCTCGAGACACGTTACATTCTGAAATGTGATATTAAAGGCAGGAATTCCATGCTCATGTATAATAATTCGTCCATCGTCGTAGATGAGGACCGTCAACATCATCCCAAACTATACTGCATCCTTGAGTATATGAGTGCGCTTGTGACTGATCAACCTAATACAAGTACGGACAGTTCTATGACACGACTGGCAAACATAGTCTGCAGCTGGCTCAGGTATTGTCTCTGCTCTAGACTTGATGATTGCGCGTCTATCCTAGGCGCTGCCTGCGCACACATTTCCCTGATTTCAACGCCGTTTGGGACCATACACTTCTACTTCCAGTTTGAACGATTTTGAGCAAGATTTTCCCAGGTGTTAATGTCTATTTTGACAGCACTTAAGGAACTCCTTCAGTCCGTCTTTGAAATGCTTTTTTTGGACGTATCGGTATCGTTCTCCTTCACTCAGTTTACTATAAAAAGGCCTCTTTTGAATCCTTTTGCTTGACATTTGAACAAAATGGTCAGCCCATTTCAGCTAGTTATCGGGGGCTAAAGTGCTACCTGGCATGTTGGCTCTGAAGAGCAATTTCATTATCTGTGAAACGGTTTTGTCAGCGAATTATGCACATGTGTACATTGAAGAAAACTACATATCAGTAAACATGTATGCTTATGTTTGACAATTGTTGAAGCCAATATATCAGCATAGTGGCGTTGTACGACATTTTGTGAGCCTATATATCAGCTTTATGGAGTGAATCAGCTGAAGTGAGAAAATACATTTATTTTCAAAGAAATGTAAGAGGCTTGTTCAAATAAAACCGAATCAAACTGCAACAAGTGAACATACGTACGATGCTTATGATGACGTCACTTCTGGCGTAAACAGCACATACCAGCCACACTTTTGTCGCCATACACTGCCTGCATTCTGCGCTGAATGTCAACTGGTCGACATCCTTCAGCTGTTAGAAAACAGAATCACCACTCGCTGATCAACTCTGGAAGGATTCTGTATTACACCCACCATGTGTTCAATGATCTGCCGAGGAAACTATGAGTCGGAGGATAATGAAATTTTGCAAACTTGACGGCTGGTATGTGTTGTTTACACCTGAAGGGACGTCATCATAAGCATCGTACGTATGTTCACTTGTTGCAGTTTGGTCCTGTGTCATTTGAACACGCCTCGTATTTAGTAATCACATATGGATCAGTAGATTGAATTTGTTGAGGTCCATCCGGATTGTGAGGGACTACGTTGAAGCTAATTAAAATAGGCCTTCTTCCGGCACTGCAAATGTGCACCCCTGCGCACAGACCAGATTCTGTCTAACAAACTGGTCGCTTTTGTAACATCCCCGTACCACGCCCCAGTGTATTTATAGACCCACAGTAAACATTGCTGTCATGGATGTAGTGTTATAGATTTAATTGTATTAGGATCTTAATGCAGCATTTTTTGGGCCTTACATTAAGCCGGGTCCTATGTACAAATTATATATTGAAATAAACACCAAGCAGATAAAGGTACGGAAATTGATGAATAAACAATATCACACACACCTCAACTTGCAAGTATGGCGGCTCACTTCAACAACTCATTTTACATCATGTTTTGTTTTATGTTGTGATTTGCTAGCTATTTTATCTCGATATTTGTCCTAGACCAGTGATCTTCAACATCGGCGCTTTCGTCGACTATTGTGCGATTTAACTTTCAGGTGAACGGTAGCAGAATAATATTACATGCTGTATTAAAAACTTCTAAAATACAGATTCAGTGAACGATCGGGGAATTTTCTTCAATTTAAATTCTAGTGGGCGCTAAGGAAAATTTACTCTCACGAAAGTTATAAAAGTTGGCGCCAGGTACAACAAGTTTGAAGAGCACTGTCCTTGACGAAAGTCGTGTTGTCGAAACGTAGGTGTCGTAATGATTTGGCGTTGGTTCGGTCACCGAGCCATCACCTATATGTGTTGGTATCGACTTGTGGGCTAAAGCACCGTCGCTGCTTTAACATATTGATTTCTGTTACCAGGGTTTGAAAAGAGATCAATGAACATTAACATTGTAACCCGACAGGTTTGCAAAAGGCGTCTATGGAGGGTTTTATTAACACTTAATTGGCTACTCACTTGCTGTTGAAACTGTAAGCCAAATGAAGAAGGAAAAGATAACCTATACAGCATTTGGAAGAATAGGGGCGACTAAGTCGAGTAAAGGGACGCTCTTTCTTCTATCTTAAATTGTCTCTATCTTTTTATTCCTCATCTATTGTTCATTAT
This sequence comes from Ariolimax columbianus, assembly GCA_036924085.1. Taxonomy (NCBI): domain Eukaryota; kingdom Metazoa; phylum Mollusca; class Gastropoda; order Stylommatophora; family Arionidae; genus Ariolimax; species Ariolimax columbianus. Next base: position 110,332,492 of record JAVGWX010000004.1, on the reverse strand, counting down.
ACGATTTGAGGCGTCAACTTGCGTATCTATAAAGAAAGCAGTGGCAAGTTTTAGTTTCTCCATAAAGCTGGTGCGGTAATAGTACATGTGATGAACGTATTCGCCTTGACTATTCCCCGTGTGTTGGTCTATTCTTCTCACCTTGTGCTATTAGAAGTAATCTCAAATATATCTCAAGGAAGCAGTGGCCATTTGAAGATACTTTGAATTATTTGTAAACAAAACATTGGCTTTTCTGAGGTTATGTTAGCATCTCCAAGTACCTGGCCCTATATTATATTGATGATGGTCACGTGTGTTTTTGTTACTACTCAAATGGTGAGGTATTTAACATGACTTTTAGACGTCAACTTGAATGTCTCTACAGAAAAGCATTGGTCTGTCCAAGATTATTAATAACTTCGTGAAGATTGTCCAGTCATTGCACTGATGGATGGTCAAATCGAAACACATATTTAGCGCTACTTAAAACATAGATGAGATATTTCAACATAAGCTTCTTGTGTATAGCTGAGACTGGATGGAAAGTAGCAGGAGACGAAATAAAGAGTGCATGTGAATACATACTACGTTAAGGAAAATGAAGAAGTCTATGCTGACACACAGATGATGTTGATAAATGTATGATATACAGGAAGCAAAGAAGTTTCTTACTTGATGGAAATTCATATTATCCAAACGTACAGCCTTATAGAACTAAGAGGAACACATCAAAACTGAAGACCATTACCAACAGAAGGATCCGTTGAGTTCTTCGCATTAGTCGAGAGGCCAACAATTGGGAGAGACTAACAAAATGGTAGACGGCTGTCGATGCTGTCCTATGGTCCAAGCGGGCCATATTGGTTAAGTCAAAAAAGTATACATAGATTCCAAGTGGACCAGGTAGGTTAAGTCAAGAAAGTATACATTATATAGATTCCAAGAAATCTCCCCTACCCCCTACCCCCAAGTATTTGTCTCTATAATTGCTATTGCATATTTTCTTGTCAGTTTTTTGCTTCAGTTGGAGTATAAGGTCACCAACGAAATTATCTTCATTTAGCAAGCTTCCACCAAATTACGTTGCATGCTTTTTGTAGTGGTGAATTCTGCAGCACATGTATTGAGATGCAGTGGATCTGTTCATTTTTCCCCAATATTTTTCCCAGTATCCGCTCTAATGATTTCTCTACGATTATTATTAAGATATTATTTGCTTCTATCGATTTTGTTTTAACAATTTGTATCATACCCTATTCACAGATCTTGGGAGGCCCAAACGAGTCAGCCAGGCCAAAGATTCCGGGCTCAGACGAGGTATATAACAAATACAAGACAAAGCTTGAAACCATGGACTACAGACATTTAGGTCAATTTGGACCTATCACTAACGCATCGATAAACACTTCTCATTGGAACATTACTGTTCTCGAAAATTCTACAATACCTTCATCAAAATGGAACAAAAGCTTTCTCGAAAATTCATCTAACCCTTACTCAAATTGGAACATTAGCGTTCTTGAAAATTTCACAATATCTAATTCAAATTGGAACATCAGCTTTCTCGAAAATTCGACGAAATCTAACTCAAATTGGAACAATAGCTTTCTCGAAAATTATACATTACCCTTATCCAAGTGGGACATTGATTTACTGAAAGCGTTGAATGACGACATGTTCCGGAAACTGGCACCAGTTGTGACTATTCTTATCGCTGTCATGTTAGTGGGTACTGTAGGAAACATGCTTATATGTTACATTTTCATTATAAGACTACGAAGCAGTAGTCAGAACTGCTTACTATTGTGCCTCGGTTTGTTTGACCTCCTTAGCTGCTGTGTTGGAGTACCGTCGGAGATTTTCGATGTTAGACACTATTACATCAACGAGTCTCTGTACGCCTGTAAAGCTATGAGGTGAGTGTTAATGTTAACTATAATTGCAATCACAGTAAATGTTACACGTTTTTATTAGTTAACGTATTTTATGACATCATCATCATCGTCATCATCATCAGTATCATCAATGCCGCATGGAGTTGACGATGAATTTCTGCCATACCCATCTGTCTATTGAGCAAAGAAACATTTTGGACGCTATGTTCTCCAGTCATTTAGTCATGCCATCCCATATCTTCCCTCTATGACTGCCTTTTCTTCTCCTACCCCCGAACCTTCTTTTTGTCCCAATATTTTATATTTCCTCCGTTTAGAGAATGTGTCCACTGAAACATGTCTGTCTTCTTTAGATTCCAGCTAGCACAGATTTTTAAATATTGTTTTAAAAATATTTATCTTCAATGGATTTCTATGCTGTGCAGAGTATATATAGCATTCTTCTACTGAACTTCACTTCTGTTGCTGCCAGTAATACTTGAGTGTATTTATTCACTGTCGAGAACTAACATCGATAAAGCCAGATTAGTTATACAAAACACTGAAAGACCCGTATTTCAACTTAAGGACCTGTTTGCCAGTGTATTTCTTGTCTTCTAGAAATCCGGATTTAGCTAGTGCTATTCTGCTTTGTATTTCTGGTAAAAGTATTCTGTCATCTATTATGATGGTGCCGAGGTACCTGGATTCTGTGGGAGCGAAGAATAATCAGGTTAAGGTGAAACCTACCGATCAGAGTGGTAGTGAAGAGTAATCAGGTTCAAGTGAATCCTGTGAATCAAGTGAATTCAGGTGATCAAGGTGAGGGTGAAGACTTAACATTTTCAGATTCAAATGAATCCTACTGATCAAGGTTGGAGTGAAGACTAATCAGATTCACGTGAAACCTACTGATCAAGATGGGAGTTAAGACATCAGATTCAGGTGACACCTACTGATCAATGGGACAGTGTGAAAACATATCAGATTCAAGTGAATCCTACTGATCAAGGTGGGAGTGGAGACGTATCAGATTCAAGTGAATCATACTGATCAAGGTCGGAGTGAAGTTTAATCAGATTCTTCTTCTTCTTCTTCTTCGTACGCTGTCAGACGTCAAATGTATTTGTTCGAAGAAAGCAGCGGTCATACTGAGGCTGTCGACACTGCCATAAAGCGTGTCTAGTGTTGCCACTGGTGATGGCCACATGTGCTTTCTCTGGTCCTCGTGTATCGGGCAGTTTTGCAGCAAAGGTTCAGTGGTCATTTTCCCTGTGCCACAAGTGCATTCGTCAGTGCCACCTATCTCCAGTTTATTGAATAGGTGGTACTTCAGTCTGTTGTGGCCTATGCGGAGTCTGAAGACCACGACCTGCTCTCTTCTGTTCAACTGGTAGTAGGCATTATTTTGTGAGTAGCCAGTATGATCTGTTTCCCATTTGGCCAAGTATCTGGCCCCAATGAGCCTTTTGGACTCTTCGTAGGTCACACTAGAATCTGGTTATGGTAGTCTTGCACCTTCTTTTGCCAGTCTGTCTGCCTCCTCGTTGTCTTGGATGTTACAGTGGGATGGAACCCACTGTACCACTACTCTTTTTGGTGCGGCCTGCTGGCATAGTTGACAGAGTACTGCTCTTAGATCATTAAGTTCAGTATATTTCTGGCTTTTTAGTGCTGTAACTACGACCAGGGCATCTGTGATGTTGTTTATATACACCAGGAAAAGTGTAGGTGACAGTACCCCCCCCCCCCCCCCCCTCTTGGGGTACTCCTTGCTCCAGTGTCACCTTTTTGCTCATCTGCTTTTGTACTTGAACTCTGGCTGTTCTGTTTTCGAGGTAGTGGCTGATCCATCTGTAAATTTTTCCACATACTTCACTTCTTCGTAGCTTGACTTTGACTTATCAGATTCAAGTTAATCCTACTGATCAAGGTGAGAGTGACGACTTATCAGATTCAAGTTAATCCTACTGCTCAAGGTGGGAGTGAAGACTTATCAGAGTCAAGTTAATCCTACTGATCAAGGTGGGAGTGAAGACTAATCAGATTCAAGTTAATCCTACTGATCAAGGTGAGAGTGACGACTTAACAGATTCAAGTTAATCCTACTGATCAAGGTGAGAGTGACGACTTATCAGATTCAAGTTAATCCTACTGATCAAGGTGAGAGTGACGACTTATCAGATTCAAGTTAATCCTACTGATCAAGGTGAGAGTGAAGACTTATCAGATTCTAGTGAATCCTATAGATCAAATTCCCAACTTCACGTCATCCCTTGTGGAAACAAGCTGTGCCACAGCAGTCTGGCCAGCGAGGTGGGGATAGTTTTAGTGTGTATAGTTGCGCGTTAACTAAGGAACCTCGAATTGCACTTCTGCTAGGAGGACCCACGTCCACCCTCTCTTCTGGTGTAAGAAGAGCCACTGTAACCAACTACCAAAGCCGTTATCAAGAGTTGACTCAACACGATTAACTTGGAAAAGCAAGAACAGTTTAAATGTTGTAGTTTGCTACAAAATCCTTCACTCTAACTTAAACTTTTCTCTACATTTTCCCTTTACCATAAACTTCATCTAAACTTAAACTAACTTCAACCGTGAACTTCCCTCACTCTTAAACTTCTCTCTACCTTAGAATTTCCTCTACCATAAACTTCACCCAACCATAAACTTTGCTTAACCTTAGACTTCCCTCTACCTTCAACTGCTCTCTTTCTTAGACTTCTCTCTACCTTAAACTTCTGTCTACCTTAAACCTATCTGTATCTGAACCCGATCTCTACCTTAAACTTCCCTCTAACTTAAACTTCACCCTACCTTAAACTTCCCCCCACCTTAAACTTACCTCTACCTTAAACTTACATCTACCTTAAACTTCCCTTTGCCTTAAACTTCTCTTTACATTAAACTAACCTTCAACCATGAACTTCTCTCGTCCTTAAACTTCTCTCTACCTTAAAGTTTCCTCTATCTCAAACTTCCCCCAACCATAAACTTTTCACTACCTTAGACTTCTCTCTACCGTAAACGTATCTCTACCTTAAAATTCCCTCTACCTTAAACTTCACCTTACCTTAAACTTTCCTCTACCTTAAACTTGACACTACCTTAAACCTTACTTTACATTAAACTTCATCCTACCTTAAACTTCGCCCTACTTTAAACTTCACCCTACCTTAACCTTCTCTTTACATTAAGCTTTTCTACCTTAGACTTTCCTCTGCCTTACACTTCCCTCTACCTTAAACCTTTCTACATTAGACTCCCCTCTGCCTTAAACTTCACCTTATCTTAAACTTCATGCTACTTTAAACTTCCCTCTACCTTAAACTTCACCCTACCTTGAACTTTGCCCTACCTTAAACTTCCCTCTACCTTAAACTCTCCTCTACCTTAAACTTCACCCTAAATTAAACTTCCTTCTTATTTAAACCTCTCTACCTTAGAGTCCTGTCAATATTCCTCTATACTTGTGAGGCATGGACTGTTACAGCTGACCTTCAGCGAAGGATACATGTCTTGGAGATGAGATGTGTCCGAAGACTTTTAAACGTCACATACAAGGATCGAGTTACAAATGAGGAATTACGAGATAGAATTACAACAGCAATAGGGCCTTTTGAAGACCTCTTGGCAACTGTCAAAAAGAAGGAAACTCACTTGGTACGGTCACATATCGAGATCAAATGGTCTTGCAAATACGATCCTCCACGGAAAGGTGCAAGGCAGACGACGAAGAGGCCGTCCCAAAAAGAAGTGGGAGGACAACATACAAGAATGGACCAATCTCCGACCAGAAGAAGCACAGGCAGCGGCCGTTGACAGAGAAGGGTGGCGGGGTGTTGTTAGGATGTCTTCATTAGTGCCCCAACGACCTCACCGGTTACGGGATGACCTGACCTTAGACTTTCCTCTACCTTAAACTTCTCTCTACTTTAAACTTCTATCTACCATAAAATGAGCGATGTCCTTGATCTCACGATCTTGTTTGTTTCCGCATGACTATCAAGACCGACGCTGGTGATTGTTGTTGTTGTCCGATTAGCGCAGCTGTAGAGCACTCGCTTATCACTGCAAAGTAGGAGTTTGAACTTCCATTACCGACACTATCCAGTCGATCCAGCCGTTAATGACAACATGACATGCTTTCAGAGAAAAAAAGACAGCGAAGAAAGGGAGTGTATGTTTCACCTGACCATGTCCCAACGATTATGTATTCAACTACATCTCAAAATTAGTGCCAGCTAAAGTCAGGTAAGTGGATTCCACCAGAAAAACAGAGAAAGGATTTGGAAATTCAGATTAATTGGCAGGGACATCATCTTGAACATAATGATACACCTTCATAACTATGAATTACAATGGAGCGGACATTGTCCTACACGGAGTAGTGCAAGTTGGTGAAATAAAAAGTAAGCGCAAGAAATAGCATTCCGTGTCTTGCGGGTCATCGGTCGTCGCACTGTGCATCTCTGCAGCATGATACGCTGCGTCAGTGAAGTTCGTCCATCACCTGTGATGATGATCACTCTCTTTATGTTCAGCTGTGTGGACAATCAACTCCTCTTGATCTTGTCCGCTGAAATGGGTGACTTGCGCGGTGATTTGGATTAAAGTGAGAAAGGGTTGCGCAATATGTCAACTTCACTCTCTCGGCTTTGGCTACTTTATTTTTTCCAGTGGCAAGACATTATCGAGACAACTGGAGATTGCACATGATTCAGTTTTTTCCTCAGGGTTTACTCCCAAAACCTTTCTCGTAAACAGGTATACCGCAAGACAACGGAAGTGAGTGGGGCATCTAATAGGTTGGGAATGTAGGATGACCAGGACCAAATCTCTATGTTCACAACAAATGGCACCGGATCATGCATGCACCAAATATTGTTGCAGGTATTTACAAAGTGTTGTCACAGAGTGAAAGTCAAAGCCACCCACATAGCGACAGACGCCATCTGATTGCCTGAAACCTACAGGCTGAGGAAGTAATCCAGCTAAATTCTGATGATGTGAGCGAACCAAAGTTAAAAGTCACACAAATGTCACCAACGGCAATTAAAACTGTATAAGCTAGTCGATCGTCACTAGTAATTCATTTTCACCATCTTCACTATGAAATGCCACACGATATAACGATGACAAGTATCACAGACAAGGTAATCAGCGTCACATTAGACAACCGTCAAATTCACACAATGGATTTGATATGTTCATATCAAATGTCACAGGAAAATAATGATAAATGCATTAATCCGACTTGCCTCTAAATGTCGAAATGTACAGCAACTGGTAATCAAATGCCAATATAGAACCGAGTCAGTACGCACAAGATACGTCGATGTGAAAAAAATGAGGCACATAAATAAAGACTGAGAATACACAGAGAAGAAACAACACATGAGAATAAATGCAACTAATGGTTCTGCAAAATGTTAAATCATTCATACATCTTAGAAGAAAAATAGACAAAGGAGGAGTTACGGATACAGATATCCACACCTACCTCCTACCAGGCGCGTCAGCAGGGTTGCGGATTTCTGAAAGGCCTCCTAATTTGGAGGTTAGCTGCGAATAAATAAGCAGCCGTGGACAAAAACGGGTCGGCAGGCATGGAGGCTGTAATGAGGCAGCCCCTCCACCATGCAAAGACACAATAGGCTAATCACCTGTTTGTCTTAAAACAACGATTACAAGTAAAAAACATAGAGAAAACCGGACTGACCTCAACGGCGACGAACAGGCGAGAAATAAAGACCACAATATACGGAACATGGAATGTACGAAGTATAAACGGAAAAGAACAAGAACTAATAGAGGAGATGAAGAGAGCAAAATTGACAGTCCTGGCACTTACAGAAACAAAGAAAAAGGGACAGGGCGTTCTGGACCATGATGGCAACATGCTATACTACAGCGGAGTTCCCATGAGTGAACGAGCCAGGGCAGGGGTTGGTTGTATAGTGAATGGTAACAGCAAAGCAAACATTAAAGGATGGAAGTTCATTTCAGAACGACTGATGGTTCTAAGTCTACAAGAGGAGGATAGTCAAATGGATATCGTCACTGTGTATGCACAAAACGAAGATGAGAGCACTGACATAAAAGATGCATTTTATGAGCTCCTTCAAAGAACCATTGACGATTGCCATAATGAAATACTTCTCCTTGGAGACTTCAACACAAAGAGTTGGAAACGACTATTCTAGATGGGATGGAGTGATCGGTAGGTATGGAGAAGATGTCTTAAATGACAATGGAAAACGACTGCTCATATTCTGCAGAGAACAAAACCTTGTTATTACAAATACAAGGTTTCCACACAAGCGTATCCATGCCTATACAAGATGTGAGCCGGCAAGAAATGAAAGATCCATAATTGACTATGCAATAGTGAGGAAAACTGATTTCAAGTATGTAAAGGATGCTAAAGTGTTCAGAGGACCAGAGATAGGAAGCGACCACTACCTAGTTAAAATAAAGAGAGAAATTGAAAAACACTATCCAGCTAGGCAACACCCATCAGCAAGCATGAAACATAATACACGAGGAGAAAATAAAATTAAGGCTTACAAACTACGAGAACCAGATGTTAAGAGGAGATACCAAGGGCTGATAACAACAGCAATAGAAAGGATAGAGGAATCTGAAGAAGATTTGGAAATGCTTTGGGTAAAATTCAAAGACATCCTCAAAGAGGCTGCAGCAGAGGCATGCGGTCAAACCAAAGAAGGGTGGAAGAGAAAGAGTACACCATGGTGGACAGAAGAAATGAAAACAATAATACGAGAGAAGAAAAAAGCATGGAAGCAATACCTAGGGGCTAGGAATACAGAAGAACAAACAAAGAAATATAAAGAATATGTAAATTTTAGAACAGAAGCAAAGAAGACTGTGCTCAAGTCCAAATAGAAATCCTGGGAAGAATTTGGAGAGAAACTGGAAAATAATGCTGGAGAAAACCAGAAACTGTTCTACAAGACCTTAAAGAACGCAAGGAAGGAAAAGGAATGCCCCCTAAAATTTGTTAAAGATAAACAAGGTGAGCTGCTGACCGCCCCAGAAGAGGTAATGAACAGATGGAAAGAATATTTCTCAGATCTTCTTGGAGTGGAGGAAAACCAAGCTCTGGAAGTAACAGTCCCAATTCAAGAAGAGGGAGCCATGGAGGGAAACGATAATATCACAATGGAAGAACTAAAGGTAGCGTTGGAGAAAATTAAGATTGGTAAAGCAGCAGGACATGATGGTATAACACCAGAAATTGTTAAATACATGGGAGCGGCAGGAGAGATGCTATTCGTGAGGATTCTCAAGGCAGCGTGGCGCCACAAGAAGATACCAAGAGACTGGGAGGTTGCAATAATAATACCAATATTTAAAATTGGTGGCAATTGACAATGTGAAAATCACAGAGGTATTTCCCTTCTCAGTGTCCCCGGGAAAGTCTACTCTAGGATTCTAGCACGGCGATTAAGAGGTCTAGCAGAGCCAAACATGGATGAAACTCAATGTGGGTTTAGGGCAAACAGAAGTACTCAAGACCTTATCTTTACACTCAGACAGCTAAGTAAAATGGCTCTTGAATATAATAAAGAGATGCATCTCTGCTTTTTGGATTTGGAGAAAGCATTTGATAAAGTTCCTTGGGACAAACTCTGGGAGTGCCTGACAAGGAAGAACATCACAGGACCCCTGATTTCTGCCATACAGAGTTTCTATAAAACATGCAGAAATTATGTGCGGACATCAAATCAAAAGTCAGGGGAGTTCAAGTATCACCGCAGGGGAGTATCACCGTACCTTTTCATACTCCTCATGGATGAAGTCATCAAATCCTGCAATGAACGGACAAAAAAGTATGAAGTAGGGTACTAGAAGATGAGACCAAGTTACATATCGGAACTAGCATTTGCAGATGATGTGGCCCTGATCACGAAAACCGAAGCACATCTCCAGATCAACTTGGAGGTCTGGGAAGAAGAGTTGAAGAAGAGAGGAATTCACATCAGCAACTCCAAAACAAAAACCATGGTGATCGCCAGAGATGAAAAGAGACATCAGATAACCACGGGAACACGAGCACTAGAGCAGGTCAGCAACTTTAAATATCTAGGAGTGGTAATAGACAATAGGGGAGAAATCAAAGAGGAGTTAACTGCACGAAGGGCAGCAGCAGGTAGACTGTTCCATGCAATAAACAGAGGTTTCCTCAGTAGAAGAGAAATAAGCAGGAAAACAAAGGTGGATGTATACTGCTCGACCTATGTGCCTGTCCTGACATATGGATGTGAGTCATGGGCAATGACTACAGCCCAAGAAAGGCAATTACAAACTTCACAAATGAGGTACCTAAGAAAGGCGGTTCAGGTGACGAAAAGGGACAAGATCCGTAACCAGACAATACGTAACAATCTTGAAGTTCAACCCCTGCAGACACGAGTGGAGCAGTCCCAACTACAGTGGTTTGGCCATGTCTGTAGAATGGAAGAAGATCGGATACCAAAGCGGTCATGGGAGATCAAAAGTCAAGGACGCAGACCCCGAGGACGTCCCAAAGTACGTTGGGAAGACAACATACGAAGAGGGCTAGATTGGAAAGAGGCCAGGAAAAAGACGGCGGATAGAGCAGTGTGGCGTTCTCTTTGGCAAACCTCTACACGTAACGGTAGAAGTGGAGCTACTAAGTAAGTAAAATAAAGACTGAGAATACACAGAGAAGAAACAACACATGAGAATAAATACAACTAATGGTTCTGCAAAATGTTAAATCATTCATAAATCTTAGTAGAAAAATAGACAAAGGAGGAGTTACGGATACAGATATCCACACACAAATTTCATTACATTGGAAAACTTATTAAAATAAAAAGAAATGAATTCCAACACAAAAATAGAAATGGTCACCTCCAATATTGAGACCGTTCTATTGTATAATTTTAGATCATGGACAAAAAAAACAGCAACAAAAATAACAACTTTCACACTCAATGTAAAGTCAGTTTCATTGTATGGGTTTGGAACATGGACAACCACAAAAACGACATCAAAAAGGATCAAATTTTCATACAGAGAGAGGAATTGTGGTGGTAAAATAAGACCACTAATGTGCCTTAGTCTTAGTCGACCTGTACTTCTCTTAGTCGACCTGTACTTCTCTTAGTCGACCTGTACTTCTCTTAGTCGACCTGTACTTCTCTTAGTCGACCTGTACTTCTCTTAGTCGACCTGTACTTCTCTTAGTCGACCTGTACTTCTCTTAGTCGACCTGTACTTCTCTTAGTCGACCTGCAGTTCTCTTTGTCGACCTGTACTTCTCTTAGTCGACCTGTACTTCTCTTAGTCGACCTGTACTTCTCTTAGTCGACCTGTACTTCTCTTAGTCGACCTGTACTTCTCTTAGTCGACCTGCAGTTCTCTTTGTCGACCTGTACTTCTCTTAGTCGACCTGTACTTCTCTTAGTCGACCTGTACTTCTCTTAGTCAACCTGTACTTCTCTTAGTCCACCTGTACTTCTCTTAGTCGACCTGTACTTCTCCTAGTCGACCTGTACTTCTCTTAGTCGACCTGTACTTCTACAGGACTAGGCCCCTATGCAGACACAGCTCTGGTGTGAGCTGGATGAAGCCGGGAGGGAGATTTTCTGCTTAGCGGGCTAGACTCGAACAGCATATTGCTACGCTGTTTTGGAAAAAGTGCCACGAACGGTGGTTAACCAATGTGCGAGTCCATCTTAATAGACCCATACACTAGAGCAAAGTAGACCTGTTATGCGCCATCTATGTTGCTCAACAAACCACCTAACCATGCCTGGTGTTGTGCCATGTCACACATTTAGTCACATCTTTCGACATGCTCTTTGTGGAGCAGTGGTATTATTCTTGTCCTTGTCATCCATAAAGAGCCCGGTGTGCCACTACTAATGTGTAGCTGCTGGAGAGAAGAAACATATATTTCAGCAATGGAACATGGCGTGAGAAGGAGCTGATGTTTGAAAGGACACACCTCAAGGACACCAGCTGATAGTATTACAAGACAGTCTCTGCTTTGGAATCACCAAAGCAAGAGAAAAAGCGGCAGACCAAAACAAACACGTAGAAGAGAGCTCGATACAAAATAAAGATAATAAAGGAAACATGAACAGACCTGGAGTAGATGTCCCAGGACAGGACTTGGCGCGAATTTGTTAAAGACCTGTGCTTCACAGCAAACGTACACACACACTCTCTCTCACACACACAGACACACACACAAACGCGCTACATATTTATAAGTAAGTTATTTTTCTGCATAACTGAACAATGGATCTTTTTTATTCCAGGTTTCTAACCACATTCCCTTCAATTGCGTCCATCTTGGTTCTGCTGGTGATCGCCGCTGACAGGTTCCGTATGATTTGCAAGCCACTTCACCACCAAATAAGTCTGTTCCACGTCAGGATCGCGCTGATGATTATCATCGCAGTAGCGATAGTTCTCTCCCTTCCAGCGTTATATATCTACGGACACAGGACTCTACCTACACCAATACCAGACAAATTCGGCTACGACTGCTCGATAGACGATACTTATCAAGACAGTCAGCTTCCAATTTACTATGAAGGGTCGCTTCTTGCAGCTTTCGTAGTTTGTACTGTTGCTCTAGTGATTATCTATGGTAGAATTTGGTTGGAAACAAGAAGGCATTTAAAATACATGGAAACTCATGCTATATTTGGTTCGATATTGTTGGATGACGTCCCAACTACGTCATCTACAACTTACGAGGAACCCCAAGACGGAAACAAGATGGGGGGCGCAAATGGAGGTTTCGGCAAGTCATCAGCAGACAGAAAGCGTCTCTATAAAAAAGTATTTAAAAAAAATAGAAGAACATCTGAAGCAATTTCTAATGTTGAAGAAAAATCAGGGTGGAACATTAATTCTGGAGCCATTTACACTAGAACAGCAACAGAGAAGAATGAAGAGACGAGCTCTGAATTTTGTCACCGTTTGTTGCAGATTGAGGACACTTCGCATAATGAAGTTAACAATGTTATTGACAGTTTAGACCGAGTGGCTGAATTAAGGATTTTGAAAACACAAACTGAAGTAGCTGAACCCTCGACACTTACCTTGCTTCCAAGAACAGCTGACCCTGCAGATGAGTTCGTTGACTTTTGCGTCAATATTTACACACCTGGCGAGACTAATACAGATGAAATGCTTAATATGGATGGTGCGACTAATACAGATGGTGCGACTAATACAGATGGTGCGACTAATACAGATGGTGCACCTGATACAGATGGTGCGACTAATACAGATGGTGTGGGTAATACAGATGGTGCGACTAATACAGATGGTGTGGGTAATACAGATGGTGCGACTAATACAGATGGTGTGGGTAATAAAGATGGTGTGGATAATACAGATGGTGCGACTAATACATATGGTGCGACTAATACAGATGGTGTGGCTAATACAGATGGTGCGACTAATACAGATGGTGCGACTAATACAGATGGTGCGACTAATACAGATGGTGCGACTGATACAGATGGTGTGGCTAATACAGATGTTGCGACTAATACATATAGTGTGGCTAATTCAGAGGGTGCGACTAATACATATGATGTGACTAATACAGATGGTGTGGCTAATACAGATGGTGTTGCTAATTCACATGGTATGATTTTCAAAACTGAGACAACTGGTAGATCAGATGCAGTATTTATACTTGGAGATATTGTAAAAAGTGACAACTCTATCGATACTACAGATCTCCGATACCGAAGAATTGCCAAGGGTAAACAGGTCTCAGAGTTGCATCGGCCTATCTCCTTAAAGACTTCTCCTAATAGACAAAGCACCGAGATGCCAGCATACTCCCGTGACCTAGAAAACAACCTCAGACATCTGCACTCTGTGTGTAAACTAGCAAACGAACGTGATTTGACATCCATATCCGACAATAACAGATGTACAGAACCAAAATATTACAATGGCGTCTCCGATTCAGTGGACAAGCCGGCGGTATCTGTATCCTCGAATAAGGATATTCAACACTCACTAGAAGACATTCAGATGATTGATTCATTGAATATCTTACCACACCAAATTTTACAGAAGTCAGACACCCTTACTGAATGTACATGCGACTCGACTGATAGTCTCTACTCTCTGGAAGACATACAGGGAATACATTCTCTGAAAGCATTTCCACAAGATGTTTCTCGGAAATCAAACAAACCTACAACAAATCTATGCCAATCAACCGATATTAACTACTCCTCGGTAGAAGTACGTCCTATAGATTCTTGCGAGAACTTTCAACAATATTTAATACAGAAATCAAACAGCACCACTCAAAATCGATGCGAAAAGAATGTAAATATCTTTGATACCATTTACAGTACAAACAACCCTAAAGATGTAGTGAATTCTGACGAGAAATTGCACCAACAAGCTGAGGAAATAAATATAAATAAATCAAACAAGCAAACACTTGCACACGACAAATCCAAACAAGAAAACGAGCACAGACGGTTTTCTGACATCAATGAAAACCAACAGGAAAGCTCTGAATATGAAGACGACATAAACAATCAATCACAAAATATGAGGTCTAACCGTGTTTCATTTGCCTCTGAACTGAATGCATTTGAAGACGTTAGAAACATGACAGAATCAGAAGATTGGCGCTTTTTATCAGACAAGGACCCACGGTACAATCATCCAAACAGACATCTTTATAAAAGCAAATCTACGCAATCACTGCTCACCGTAAAACGCACGAAAAAGGCCCTTCGAGCCACTCGCGCAACTGTCATTGCGTTTGTTATCACCATAGGTTTCATCATAAGTTTCCTTCCTCATTTGATTCTAGTTATCCTTCGATCTGTAAGGACTAACTTTGAGCACCGTCTCGATGATGCTTCTCTCATTACATACAATATCTTCCTTCGGTCATATTTCGCGAACAACGTGATAAATGTTTTTGTTTATGGGTGTATGCATTTGGAATTCAGAGCTCATATGACGGATGTGTGGAGAAAGATCTGGAAGAGAAAGAATAATGAGATAGAAAACTGATATTATATGACACAGACTCGAGACAGTTTTGGCACAGTGGATAGCACCACATGTCAGCATCTTCTCTGAAAGGAGACTGGAAGTTAGCCAAAGGAAAATGGCAAGTTATCTCAACCTGATACAAGTATTCTTCTTTACTTTTTTATTGAGGGATTGGGAGGGCGGGGGGGGGGGGGGGGAACTTATGAGATACGATGTTAAATCCAACTGGGCTGTGATATATGCGTCTGTCAACCAAGCACACCTGTCAAGTTTACAACCATAAGTCCTTGCGATGTGCCTTTCAGAAGTATAGTACGCTGCACAAGTATGAAACGAGTCTGCACACACGCAATACGTCGATGTTGTAGTAAATGAGGCGTTCCGATAGTGTGCATTAAATTGACGACAAAGGAAAGGGTTTACGCTATCATTGCAAATGCCACACCGTGCATTGGAAGGTGCGTCCGTCTGCAAACTGTGTAGCCCTTGCAACAGAATCCTGAGAGAAACCCTGCAGACGAGTGGCGTCACTGGTATGGTGCACAATGAGTGGAGGCTAAAGAAGAACTTGCCACAGAGCATAATATGTCCTACACTATGTGGATATCTAGAAGGTGATGGTGTTCCCGGTGTTCGGGATTTCCGGGTCTCGCGTCTGCTCTGGGCTTTCACAACACGGTCGTCTTCGCCGATAGCTACACCCGATTTGACTGCGCTTCTCCAGTCAGATCTGTTTTGCGCAAGACATTCCCAGGAGACCCGGAAATCCCGAACAGCGGGAACACCATCACCTTCTTCAAACCTCGTGTGCCCGATATGTAGCATATGTTTTCGTGCCCGCATTGGCCTGTTCAGCCACATGCGCACCCACATGCGCACCCACACCCAACAGGGTAATCTGTGACAAGGATGATGTCGGCGGTCCTCATCGACAACGATGGACAGCTATTATTATGTGGATATCTGTAAAAATATTAAGAATCGGTGGCGTCCATGTATATGGAACCTCAAACAAATGGGGATCTGTGGACGACAATGTCTGCGAAGATTAATATGCATAATATTTTTACAAAATCTAACGATTAGAAATCTAACGATAAATGTAAATGTGACACACAATAACTGATAGTAATCTGTAGCAAACGTGTCCAACAAGTGAGTAATAGAGAAGAGCGCAATTGTCCATCATACGTATCATCATATGTACCATTTCTGGACAATCTCTATGGGGATAGCGATAACATCAGTCCAACCACTGATTCCCTCAGAAATGCATGTATTCCACAGGATGTTTGAGAGAGTGTCAAGAAGATTATAATGAGATTGGCGTGTTAGTTTTTGTTAACGAAATCCGCTGCTATATAGTTATTTTTAACCTGGCAGCCAATCAGAAAGTAGATATCATAGACTCGCGTGACCTTATGGAAATTTATATTGAACTATTTTGAGCTACTGTTTCTTATGGTTTCCCTTTCAGATTGTTGATTGGTTACTATAATGTGACTATATTTGGACCGATTTCATTCCTTGACCAGATAGGTCTTCATATTTGTAAAAATAAAGAGTAATCTACTTCTTCTTTCCCGTACCTTAAGAAGTCTTTTGGGCTTCACATTTCACTGAATTCTACATTGCATTTTTCACGAATACCTGTCGATCGTCAGTGTTGATGTTGTTCTGTCGCCTGTAATGTTGTTTATCTAATGCATGTGTTATTGTCTCTTCTATTATCTCCATCCATTTGTAAACATTGCTTTTATAGCTCATTTTCTTTTTTTTTCGTTCGACTGCACCTTTAAGTTTAATGTTGGACAGCTCATTCGTCCCTGGCACATGATAGTACATTGGAATATTCGTGATTTTACAACTAATTTGTCTAAATCAGTTTAGACATTCTGTTGGACTGTATTTCGTATGTTGCAATATGGTTTTGGAAATCTGGTTCTTGCATATTTATTTCAGAAACCTGTTTAAATCATCACATCTCAATTGCTTGCATTTTCTAACTCTAATTCAGCATGTAATGCCTATGATGTATATAGAGAGAATTAACGTCTGTATTCATATGATTTGTGTTCGTATCTTTTTATATTTGTCTCGTTGTGAAAATTTCAGTTATTTGTTCGTCCTTGCTCTACGTTCTGATTTTGTAACGCCTTCTGAAATTATAGATCCTAGATACTTACAATGTTTTCATGCTACAATGTATGCCCATTTACACTCCAAAGAGGAATATATGCCAGAGATTATAACACGTGATATGTCCTGGGGATGGGGTAACTTGAGGAATTGATTAGGGGCATAGTACACAGCTCAACTCAGCGTGTTTATGTTAGGATTTAAAAATCCCTTGTGTTTTTCCCTAACAGTAAGCAAAGTATCAATTTGCAGGTGGGTCGACTGAAGCACTTTGATAAGACGTAATTGCATGTACAGTATTTGAACGTAAATGTTACTAATGATAGTGTTGTCCTTGTAGAAACTACTCGTACCTTGTTTATTACTACTGACGGGCGTTACTCTGATTGCAGGTTATAATGACTCAAGCTCTGGGGACTCAGGCTATAATGACTCAGGCTAAAGTGACTCAGGCTATAGTGGCTCAGGCTATAGTGACAGGCTATAGTGACTCATGCTATAGTGACAGCTATAGGGACTCTTCTTATATTCCGAAGACCACTGAAGAGTGTGGGTCTGGGCCTTCATGGCTGTAGAGCAATGCTAGGTTTCTCTGTATAGTTCCCGATTTAGTGATCATTGTGTCAATCCCCACCTTGATGATTAGGATGTTATAAAATCCATTTTTCTAGATCTACTGTGTGAGCGAAAGGTGATGTTTTGGTCAGTATGTTGTACCTTGTCCTGTCGCTAGAGACGTGGCACCTTCATTATTTAGATAGAATGAGAGAAAGTGGAGACATTCTTAGTTTTTTGTCGACCTGTACTTCTACAGGGGCAGATGCCCCTTTTGCAGGTCCCAACTCTGGTATGAGCTGGATAAAGCGGGGAGAAGGATTTCCTGCTCAGCGGACTAGGCTTGAGCAGCTTAATTCTTCGCTGTGTTATGTGGTAAACCGATGTGATAGACTCAAACACCAGAACAAAGCATACCCGCAGCCTGTTATGCGCCATTTGTTCTGCTCGAAACAAACCACCTAACCATGGCCGGTGTTATGCCATGTCACACAGTTAGTCGCCTCTTACAACATGCTCTCTGTGAGGCAGTGGTGCTATTCTTGTCCTTGTCCTACACAAATACCCCGGCAGACCACTCGGTGGAGACATTAGACATAGCAAATCCTTAGGTAC
This sequence comes from Ariolimax columbianus, assembly GCA_036924085.1. NCBI lineage: Eukaryota > Metazoa > Mollusca > Gastropoda > Stylommatophora > Arionidae > Ariolimax > Ariolimax columbianus. The sequence goes on along the minus strand of JAVGWX010000004.1, from coordinate 110,314,274 downwards.
TAACCTGACAATATAAACATACACATGATGACTTGACATCTAAACGAAAGAGAACAGCAGAGCAGTGACGGAGCGCAGTATATGAGGAGGTCAGAACTTCAGAGGAAGAAGAATATCATTCTTCTATTTCATGCTTTGTCCTGAGAAGGACGTTTGGTTACGTTGTGGCGTAGTTTACACTGAGGCTGTGATATCTGAGCCTCTCCTCCCGACACATCTGCTTTTAGCTTGGCACATTTTTAGAATCTTGTTAGTCTTTCCTCATCGATCACTATCTTCTCTGCCATGCTGCATATATTCTTATTTCCATGCGCAATAGCGACTTAGGCAGCTTAGCTGACCCTCAGGCAAGCAGTCAGATATGAGTCGCTGACTGCTATCATCACGTTCACTGGGTCTTCGGCTTTAAAGAAGAATATGGCCATTGTTATCTTTAGGCAGACCATAACAGACAATTATACATAATTATTCACGGACGCATCCACTTAAAGAGATGGTCAGTACTTTTGTTCTGTAAGAGAACCAGAAGAAGTGCCCTGTGCTTAATTTTTTAACGAAAAGGCGGTAAGAAAATGAACATATGAGCATCTGAAACCCCGTATATATATATATATATATATATATATATATATATATATATATATATATATATATAGAGAGAGAGAGAGAGAGAGAGAGAGAGAAGTGGATAGATTATGGTTCAAAAACGAAATCGACCGAGAGGGGTATTTGCAACCTTATCCTCCAAACTGGGCTAAAAATGAAACGTCACTTAATTTAGATTCAAGCAAATAAGCTGCCGAATATGACATAACCTGCAACCAATAATGTTATTTTCAGTATCCAAGTTATCATTAGTGAATTGCTCCAGTGACTAAGAGGACAATTGTCGTTCTAGTACATCACTCGTCACAGTATTCATGTCGTTTTATTTCTTTGCTTATTTCCCTTGACATTGTATTTTCATGGACATTTGCAACTTTATCAAGAACGAGGACTAGATTGCAAAATTTAAATACATCTGCAGGCCATTCCATATGTTGTTATTTGCAAATGTAATTGTATTGGTATTTAAAAACAAAACTGTTTAGTTTTTGTAAATTTTTGTTTGTTTGAATATAGCTATGTCATAAGTATCGGAAAAAAGTACGAGTAGACTAACAGTAAAATATACATTTCAAGAGTTCGATTCAATTTTGTAATTATTTCATGTTTATATTTATTTAATTTAAAGTTCAGTTTACAAATAAACTAGTTGACGTTAAGACAGGTGAGATGCATTCAATGGGGCTTTCGGGACTTTGTTTCACTCATGGCGGTCAATGTTCGGGGAAATAATTGAAGCCCATCACGCAAGCTGTTTTCCCACACGTGAATCAGTTAGTATCGTTCTCGTTTCAGATGTAAAAAAAACTTCTTTCTAGAACAAACAAACAAAACAGCTGTTCGCTTCCAAATGGCGTTATTCTCTTTCCGACATAATCTGTGAGTTTCGTATACTTGACTCGGGGAAATTTTTATGATAAAAGTCAGTGAAACATCCTTGATTTTTGTGTTCAGATCTGGGTTCCTTCCTGCTCCATTAGTCCTATTTGCAGAGAAGGTAGACATTGTTTCACATCAACATCAAATGGAGAATAGAAGATTTTTTATTTTGCTTCCTGTACTTCACAATCACGAAACCAGATACTGAAATCTAAACTCAAAGACTTCAACTCCTCCACAAATGAATTACAATTAAAATGATTGATGGCACGTGGACGCACGACTTGGTGGTGACACTGAATGCAAATATTTAATTATTAAAAAAAACAAAAAAAAACGATGTTTTCAAGAAAAGAAAATTTATTTCACCTGTACATGAACATTTTCCTGATGACAGCACAGCAACAATTAAAGTACAACTAAGACAAAGGCTAAACAAATTAAGCCAGTTTGAGGGAGTGAACGAAAATAAAACCAAAAAAACACACCATATATGGCACGTGTTTGATTGAACGTACTTGTTAATTGAGAAAAAAAAACCCATCATTTTCTGACTGTACTGTTCAGCTAATTCCTTCATGGCTTTCAGACCAGTAATTTATCAACGCTGTTTTTCCTCGAAATCCCATCTTCTGGGTTTGATTTACCGCAACCTACATCTGGTGTCTATGAAATATAGCATTCCCCGCCATCTTTGATGCTCCTATTATTTCGTCCCCGCCATTGCTCATAGCAGTTGTTAGATCTTCCCTACTTGTGGTGTCTTGGAAACATGGTATGGAATCCCTGTAAATGTTTAATTTACAACTAACGTCTCCCACCTTTCATAATTTATGTTATAATTGTCTTCTGCATTTGGGTTGGAGAAACATGACCTGGCCCACTTTAAGACGAGGTTATTATACTTCTATGACCCTAAACACTTGATTTAGGTATTGTTTTGCATCCTCGCTGTTACATGTTATATATTGTGGGCATCTTCTTTTAAGTCTGATTGGCTCAGGTTGCCCACCACTGTTTATCGTAGCAGTTGTCATTTACATTTGGTTCCTAAGAAATATGATGTGGCCAAATCTTGGAGCAGGGATACCCAACCTTATCCATTTCGAGGCACACTTGGTTGAAGCTCGATTCTACCACTGTAAGCCTGGCCGATAATATCATATAAGAACATAATAAATATTCTATTATAATGGGGTAGTTATTGAAATAACCTATCGATCGATTAGTGCAGTGATAACGGTTTTCGCGGCAAAGGTAATAATATTCCAGTTGAAAAATCTGTGAAGGGGTCATTTCTAAGATGGTACCTGACCTACGGTTAGGGAATCAAAGACAGCTAGGAAGTGAACTGACCACACCACCGTGTGCAATATGGGGCTTAGCACAATGAAGTCTCCAACACTTAATCCCCAACAGCTATTGGACTTTTTACAAAATTAGAAATAAGCAACATCACAAAACATTGTTAATATTGTTTTCTGACAGGGGCGTGTGCGCTGTGAACAATGGGTTGAGTACTGTTCCCGCCAGCCACACAAATTGTATTAGTTTGCGCGCGCATTTATAACACATCCAATATCGCGGTTCACTATTTGAGAAAACCCGTGTTAAATGTGTTTTATTGACATACATATATGGATCTCTCAAGTCATAATGGTGGCCAGGTCGCCTTATAATGCTGGCTCTTAACATTTGCTGTGCGTGCTTGTGTTAACGGGACTGAAAGGGAAGCAGTGAATAGTAACATGTCAGGCATTTGGTAAGACACGATTTTGGATGTCAGGGCATAGTAAACATTCTATTAACCACTACTCTTTCAGTAAACATTCTCCTATAACCTAGTAGACATTAGTAAACCTTCCTTGACGACCGAGGTAAACCTTCTCCTACCACCTAGACATCAGTAAACCTTCTCCTACCACCTAGACATCAGTAAACATTCTCCTACCACCTAAACATTCTCCTACCACCTAAACATCACTAAACTTCTACCACCTAGACATCAGTAAACATTCTCCTACCACCTAAACATCACTAAACATTCTCCTACCACCTAGACATCAGTAAACATTCTACCATCTAGACAGTAAACCTTTCTTGACCACCGAGGTAAACATTCTCCTACCACTTAGACATCAGTAAACATTCTCCTACCACCTAGAGATCAGTAAACATTCTCCTACCACCTAGACGTCAGTAAACATTCTCCTACCACCTAGACATCAGTAAACATTTTCCTACCACCTAGACATCAGTAAACATTCTCCTACCACCTAAACATCACTAAACATTCTACCACCTAGACATTAGTAAACCTTCCTTGACCACCGAGGTAAACATTCTCCTACCACTGAGACATTAGTAAACTAGCCCCGACCACTGAGACTTTTGTGTGTGCCCATCAGGTTTCAGTCAACCCTCCTATACCCGTTGATTTTCAGTGATCCTTTATGTACGCCATAAGCTTTTAGTATTAAACTTTCAATACGAAATGAAATATATGTTTACTAAGCATATACACGAGGTGGGCAGGCTCGCTATGCTGTGGAAAACGTATGCCATAAACAACTTAACAAATATTGGCAGGTGAAGACTTGACATGAATTTGTCGAAGTCATATGCTCCAAAGGAAGCTCATAAGGTTTTGATTGATTAATTGATATGTAAATAGGTAAAAATAAATTATAAGTACTATGAATCTACCATGAAACAACGTTATTTTATACAGACCAACAGCAAGGCTTCTCAATCGTTTACATTTACTAAGGTTAATGTTAAGTTACTATCGATGTATACATCTATTATTGTAACTGATCCTTCTTATTTGGATTCTGTGCCAAATTGTATCATGTACTTTTGCAGATATGGTTTCTCTACCACTTTGATTTACATGATGAAATTGCTAGCCTTACGATACAGCCAATTACGTTAACAATTGATGACCGGCGACGGCGATTTTGGCTAATGGTGGTAAATATACATGAAATTATTTCTAGCAGGACGATGCTGTTGTTTTATGCTTGGAGTTGTTAACTTTTTCGCGCTTCTTTCCACAATGCTTTTAGTAAAACTGTAATGTATTCTCTTGTCTTTTAGTAAAACTGTAATGCATTCTCTTGTCTTTTAGTAAAACTGTAATGTATTCTCTTGCATTTTAGTAAAACTGTAATGTTTTCTCTTGTCTTTTAGTAAAACTGTAATGTATTCTTTTGTCTTTTAGTAAAACTATGTATTCTCTTGTTTTTTAGTACAGCTGTAATATATTCTTTTTTTCTTTTAGTAAAACTGTCCATATCTTCGCAAACCAAAACAGCAGTTTATTATATTCCAATTTTTATTTAAACTTAAATTTGAAAAGCAATGTTTTTACGATGACGGAGAAGCGGGTAACATGCCGGTTTGAATTTTGGACTCCTGACAATGGCGGCACGGGTTTAAAACACCAAACGGCTTACATTTTAAAATAAGGGTTATTGGAGACTGGATAAAAACCTAGCATGTGCATTACGTGTTGACTTCAGGGGAAATGGCCTTTATTCCCGAGTCGCATACGCCCTCCTAATGCATCGCAGCAACTGGAATCAACCACGAAACGATCATTTAACAAACAATAGTTAAACAACTAGGCCAGTAAGGATACACCCCTGGGATTTTGTCAAGGGCGTAGGGGAGTGGGGGCATGTGGTTTAGCAGATGAGATTCTTGTCTATAAAGGGTGGGCTATTTGTGATATGATGAACAGTTACCATTCATAGTTTGACTGAATCCATGTTGTCTATCTTATTTTTAAATGAAAAGATTCAATTTACACGACATGCAACATTTTGGGAATATGGTATTAGGCCTATATTTTCTTGACCATACTAAAGGTGTTGTGGTCAGCATCACCCCGACAACCTTTACGTCCCAGACGTGTTCTGATACCAAATTCTTTTATGCTGAGTCGACCCTAAATCCATTTGCGATCGAAAAAATATTCTGCACTAATTGACAGTTGAACCAAGATTGCTTCCGAATGGACAACCATTGCACTAACCATATGGCTAACTGCACCTGGCCATGTTGTAGATGGTAAATGGTAATCATGTCAAGATTCTCGTATTTCCTGTAATTGACGCATACCTTCTGTGCTTACACGCATACCGTCTGTGCTTAGACGTAGCCCATGGACAGAACTATTGTTTCGGCGGTTGCGAACGTACATCAGTCTAGCATTCTCTTATGTTTTTAACTAGGGCAGCCTGTGGTCAAGGAGTTGTTAGCTTGGCATAGAAACCAAACGTATCAGGCTCTCGCTAGGTTATCTGTGAAAACTGGGCCTTTCATGGTATGACAGCTTCTCCCAGTGGATCCAGAAAAATTGGTACTTGGAGGAGTCGGGGAATTCAGAACTCCTTGTGGTAGCTACATAATTCGTGCTCTGGCGTAAAAGGAACTGAGTACATATGCGGCGACCGGGTGCAGTGAAATCGGTTCTATCAGCCCATTTGGGGCGACGGGGTGCAGTGAAGCCGGTTCTATCAGTCGATATGAGGCGACCGGGTGCAGTGAAGTCTGTTCCATCAGCCCATTTGGGGCGACCGGGTGCAGTGAAGTCTTATGTCAGCCCAGATGGGTCGACGGTTGCAAAGAAGCCGGTTCTATTAGGCCATATGGGTCGACCGGGTACATTGAAGTCTGTTCTATCAATAATTTTTCATTTATATTAACCAATTTTCCTACATGGCTCAGTTAACTAATATGCCAGTAGCCATTTGAATTTGTTTTATAATTTAACCTACATGGGAATTAGTATAAATGTTAATACCTGTGGCAAACTATTCTTTTCCATCTACAGTTTAAGACCTGTGTTGAGCTTATTTTTCTCGCCTTGTTAGCATAGATAGCTGACCAGGAATATTTGGAATCCTGGTATTCAAACAGACAGGTATATGCCTGCTGCCAGGCAGCGGAAGCTATCCGTAGTGGGTTATATTTGCGATTGAATTTCCTGTGGCGTGCTAGACCTAGGGGAATGTAGGTGACATATTGAGCAGCAATATAATTATCGTTATGTATGACTTATTTCCCAGACAACGATTAACATCCTGACTATGTTTCAATTTTCGAGTGTCAATGCTTTTTTACGCGCACAACGTGTACACGGGACCTTCAGGTATTTGTGAATCTTCGATATGACTAGAGGATGGTCACACTCTTCTTGGAAACAGGGGACGCTTGAAACTGGACGGATTTTCGAAACTTTACCATTTTGCGCTTTCGTTTGTTGTTTTTTTGTTTTTTTTGAGAGACGAGCTTCAACCTGTGTGCTATGGCAAATCACAAGAGAGATGTCATCCTTTTACATAATTATCATACCCCTGTGAGGAAAGGGGGAGAGGGAATCTCTTTTCTAGATGGTAACTGATATTCTTCTGCAGATTCTCGTAGCATCATTCATCTCCCTCCAATGAGAAGCATAGGCCATCACTGCATCTGATCCTTTTAAAGGAAGCTTTTTATCCAAGAATTTGCAATTCTTCCCCTATTGGCCCCAATGTGATGCATAGGTCACCACTGCAACTGACCCTTCTAATGAGACCTTGTTTCCCAGAATTTGCCATCATTCACCTATTGGCTCCAATGAGAAGCACTTGTTTTAACTGCAGAAGGTCACTTTACAGGAGGTTTGTATCTTAGCGTTCACAGTCGCTGATTATAATGGTTTTACATGGTGAGATTGCCAAATCTAAGTACAACTCTCTTTAGTCGCCTAAACGACATCCCTGAAAGGTGACAGTGGACATATTCTTTTCACATGGGGTATGACTCGGGTTTTTTTGTAAATCTTGGGGTATAGATATGCCATGTTGAGAACACATGTTTTGCATATAGGTTGCTGTCCTTTCACGCACGTCTTATACCCCGTATGCGTTCACACACACAAACACACACATTTTAATGCGCAGTACCTCTATTGTAAAGGATAAATGATACTATAAATGATATACATTACTGTTATGTATATTTTCGTACTCCTGGAAGTGCAGGGATCCCATGATGATAAATCGTGTTTTGTGTAGTGTATGCAATCCACTAAGTAGCTTATCGTGTCCCCATGTCCAGACCTGTTGTTCTCTATAGATGTTTTAAAAAAACAACACCGAAGTAATTAAGCACATGATCTGAATAAAGCAAAATTATTGATCAGAATCATACACTGAATGTTTGTGTTGCCTGATATCCTTCAAAAGTCATCAAAATACAAACACACAACATTATAATATTTTGTAACTGCCGTAGAACATAACATAATTAATTCAAAGCTGCTTCTTCGGCTGCTTATATTAAATACATAATCAACAGTGCAAACACAAAAGAAATCAGCTACAGAAACGCAAAACAAAATAACAGAATTAATAGTGCAAATATTGTTCAATTCAATTATGCGAATGAGCGTGGGGAAACGTATGATTTCACAGTTTTCATAAAACAAATATGGATTCAGGACGGTTGGTAATCAGGAGTCGGGCATCTCCCTGATGGACACTAAGTTTATGAGGTAGATTATATCATAGTTTCGATCCCCGACTCCTCAATCGCCACATAAATATGAAAGGGAGGAAGTATCAAGAATGAAATGTTTATAGCGAATCGAAAACAAACTGTTTCACAATCAGGGGACATGTTCCTTTGGCATGTTTCATTGACAATGAAGGGCCTGGGTATGCACAGGCGTAACGCGAAGCAAAATAATAAACAAGGAACACAGATAGTCTTTACGAGGGTAAGTAAATGCATGAACAGAACTATACAAAGAATACACAAGAAATGATCGCTTATGCTATATACAACTGTAGCGATAAACATAAAATACCAACAAAATAAAAATGTGAAATATAGAAGGAAAAAAACCATACAGGAAAGTGCACACATAAAATTATTATTAAATATAATTGAAACACATTGGATGAAAGATGAATTATAATTTGAATATGAAAGATAAGTTGACAATAAAGCAACAATTGAAATCATAAGAAATGGAGACAGATTAATCTGCTAAGGTTTTTGGTTAAAAAATAATTAAGACGCTATATTGCTGGGGTACACACTGAGGCGGTTATGGCACACCCTGCAGAGGACGGAGTTAATAGGATTGATGAATAGAGGTGGTTACCCTGGAAGTCACTGCAAAACCGTTCAGGCTGTGTTTTTATTTCACTTGATGCTAATTTTAAAAGCAGCTTCCGGACTAGAACCCTGTCTCCAGAGTAATAGACATGTTCCCCAACCGCTCGGCCATCCGATTCTCAGAGATGTTACTACTTTGACATTATAGTTCACTCCCTTCTTCCCAAAACTAATATCATTTGGATGTTCCTAAAGGATAACAAAATAATAATTTGCGAACCATTGAATGTCCTAATGGCTTATTTCTATCTGTTTTCTCATAAGTGTTTTCAAAACTTCATGACGCATGAGCCTGTATTGCCAGGCATCCGGGTGCGAAAGATGAAGTAGACACGAAACAGTGTTTAACCGCTACCTTTAACTCGCAGATCTATTTATAGCTGTGTCAACTGACCTGTTACATGTAGCCGTGAACAGTTGTGCATATGTCATGGCGTTATCCAAATCATTCATAGATACTATCTTACTTCTATATATTCATATTGCCAATTTGCGGGCGCGTTGAAATTGTTGACAATGTATATCACTGCAAAGCTCCAGTCTACCGCGATGTGTATTGAACATATGACTTACATTTCGAGACAGAAGAGAACTTGTTAGGCCCTATCACAAAAAAAAGCATAGGTCTAATTCAATGAAGCCTCTATAACTCCCATCCTAGACGGCAGAGCTCGGTATGTAACTACTATTATGTTTATCTTGTGTTGGACGTATTCTTGACAAAATAGAGTTTTCTTGCCTAAATGAAGGTTGTGATACTAGAGTCGAATTTGGTTGCTTGTCTGTCGTATTTGGCACATTTAACGTTAGTTTAGAAAATCGAATAATGATGTATATCTGCCGGAGATAATACCAATGTTAAATTATCTTGTCCAATTGTCAGGCTCGCTGATAAAGTTGAATATTTTGTTGGAATTTTGTTTTGTCTGACTGTCGTTTTGAAATTTAAAAAAAATAAATAATGCTATAATTTTGCATTTGCTTTATCGAACTTTGTTTACTACTTGTCAATGCTGATAAAGTCGATTTATATTGCCAGTGACCTAATGTGTTTCAATTGTCGCTTCCCCTGTATAATGGACATAATCCAGGTAACCAAGTAAGAATTAGCGGGTAACTGAAGATAATTCAAACGCTTCTACACTTCAGTTTTTTGAATGGTTACCGGACAGGTCCTGTGTCTTACAGATTCGAGAATATGGCAACTGTTACACTAAAACATATCGTATAAACCGACTAACAGTATGGTCTTACCCTTATGTGGCAGAACATTCGACACCATTCACATTCGTCTGCTGAATGTGGAGCACTCTTCTGAGTTGAAAATCAAGCTCTAGAAACAATATCCTATACGCGATTCAATAACAAACAAGTGAATAACCTATTTTTCTGAGAACCGGGAAAATGAAGGAGATGCAGAATAGGAGAAAGCCGTGACAGACTTGGAAATCAAAGCGTCATAAATTTAGACATTCAAGATTATGCAAACTTCGATGTGAAGACAGTTAAAACTATCTATGAAAGACTGAAGATAGGACACATTGAAATAAACAGTTTATTTCTTTTTTTTTTCTCCCTGATTGTCGATCAGACGTCACGTGGAATGTAATCATAGACTAAGACTTTCCCGGACAAATAAACAGATCCGTTATTTTATAAGTTAGATACGTTTTAGCCACGTCTGTGTTTTCTGACTAATTCTGAGGTCAGTCGTTGAGGTACACAAGTAGGCCAATGCTTCCATCCTACCCATGCCCATCGTCAGGCCATGTCCATTCAACGTCCATCACCTCTCCTAGTCAAAGTTAGGTCATCTTTATACAACGTCAATAGCTCATATAGTCAGTCTCAGATCATGTTTCGACAACGTTTGTTAGTTCTTAATTTTCGTTCTGATGGAGCAGAAGTTTTTGTGCTAGACGGATGTGATGGTAGATGAAGGGATGTGGTAGTAGCTGAAGGGATGTGATGGTAGCTGAAGGGATGTGGTAGTAGCTGAAGGGATGGGATGGTAGCTGAAGGGATATAGTAGTAGCTGAAGGGATGTGGTAGTAGCTGAAGGGATGTGATGGTAGCTAAAGAGATGTAATATTAGCTAAAGAGATGTGGTAATAGCTGAAGGGATGTGATGGAACTGAAGTGATGTGATGGTAGCTAAAGAGATGTAACATTAGCTGAAGAGATGTGGTAATAGCTGAAGGGATGTGATGGAACTGAAGTGATGTGATGGTAGCTAAAGAGATGTAACATTAGCTGAAGAGATGTGGTAATAGCTGAAGGGATGTGATGGTAGCTAAAAGGATGTGACATTAACTGAAGAGATGTGCTGGCGCTGAATGTATGTGATGGAGATGAAGGGATGTGGTAATAGCTGAAGGAATGTGATGGAGCTGAAGAGATGTGGTAATAGATGAAGGGATGTTATGGAGTTGAAGGGATGTGATTGAGCTGAAGGGATGTGGTAATAGCTGAAGGGATGTTATGGAGTTGAAGGGATGTGATTGAGCTGAAGGGATGTGGTAATAGCTGAAGGATGTGATTGTGCTGAAGGGATGTGGTAGTTCTAAGGGACGTGATGGTGCTGAAGGGATGTGATTGCGCTGAAGGGATGTGATTGTGCTGAAGGGATGTGATGAAGCTGAAGGGATGTGAGGGAGCTGAAGGGATGTGATATTAGCTGAAGAGATGTGGTAATAGCTGAAGGGATGTGATGGAACTGGTGATGTGATGGTAGCTAAAGAGATGTGGTAATAGCTGAAGGGATGTGATGGAACTGCAGGGATGTGATGGTAGCTGAAGGGATGTGATAGTAGCTAAAAGGATGTGACATTAACTGAAGAGATGTGCTGGCGCTGAAGGTATGTGGTAATAGCTGAAAGGATATGATTGAGCTGAAGGGATGTGCTGGAGCTGAAGGGATGTGGTAATAGCTGAAGGGATGTGATTGAGCTGAAGGGATGTGGTAATAGCTGAAGGGATGTGATTGAGCTGAAGGGATGTGGTAATAGCTGAAGGGATGTGATGGAGCTGAAGGGATGTGGTAATAGCTGAAGGGATATGATTGAGCTGAAGGGATGTGGTAATAGCTGAAGGGATGTGATGGAGCTGAGGGATGTGGTAATAGCTGAAGGGATATGATTGAGCTGAAGGGATGTGGTAATATCTGAAGGGATGTGGTAATAGCTGAAGGGATGTGATGGAGCTGAAGGGATGTGGTAAAAGCTGAAGGGATATGATTGAGCTGAAGGGATGTGGTAATAGCTGAAGGGATGTGATGGAGCTGAGGGATGTGGTAATAGCTGAAGGGATATGATTGAGCTGAAGGGATGTGGTAATATCTGAAGGGATGTGGTAATAGCTGAAGGGATATGGTAATAGCTGAAGGGGTATGATTGAGCTGAAGGGATGTGGTAATAGCTGAAGGGATGTGATTGAGCTGAAGGGATGTGGTAATAGCTGAAGGGATGTGGTAATAGCTGAAGGGATATGATTGAGTTGAAGGGATGTGGTAATAGCTGAAGGGATGTGATTGAGCTGAAGGGATGTGGTAATAGCTGAAGGGATGTGATTGTGCTGAAGGGATGTGATGAAGCTGAAGGGATGTGGTAATAGCTGAAGGGATGTGATGAAGCTGAGGGTGTGTGATGGGGGTTAAATGGAGTGGGGGGGGGGGTGAATGGATGTGGTAATTGCTGAAGGGATGTGATGGAATGTAATGGGAGGTGAAGGAATGTGATGGGGTGTGAAGGAATGTGATGGGGTGTGATGGTAGCTGAGAGGATGTAATGGGAGGTGAAGGAATGTGATGGGGTGTGAAGGAATGTGATGGGGTATGATGGTAGCTGAGAGGATGTAATGGGAGGTGAAGGAATGTGATGGGGTGTGAAGGAATGTGATGGGAGGTGAAGGAATGTGATGGGGTGTGATGGTAGCTGAGAGGATGTAATGTGAGGTGAAGGAATGTGATGGGAGGTAAATGGAGTGGGAGGTGAATGGGTGTAATGGCGCTGAAGATGCTCTAACATACAACTGTTCAGTATATTTATGTTCGTATGTTAACCTATATAAAACAGCTGTTGAGGATGGAAGACTTGAGGCTTCATTTTTCTAGAACTCTGGGTACTTTTGTGAGGTTGCGTGACCAGTTCTCGAGCTCCCTTATTTCCCAAACATGTCAGTGTCCGGTACCAGTTTATAGTTTGGTAGAATGCACCGTAATGCTCCTAAGTTAGTACAAGTGATCATGAGAGGCTATATATTTCATCGCTCTAACATTTGGACATACAATCTGAAGTTATCCGGGCTTGATGACAGGAATAGCACAGAAGTTGCCAAGTGAGACGTTACGGTAGGGAACAACATAACTACATATATTCTGGAATTCAAGTCACATTATCAAAGAAACAGCCTGACACGGTACTAATGAACATAACACCACCTAGATAATAATATAACGAGGGGGTCAATTTTATGTCTAGACATAGGTCGGTAATTACACGCTATAATTGAACCAAGAAAACTACAACCAAAGAGCTATTTAAAAATAAAACGATGCTTCAATGTAAAACCCTAACAAACAACAAATACCTAACAACATCAATTTCAATTGGTCATGCCATATTCATGTCGTCATTTCCCTAATGTGTTTTTATGTTGACATTAGCAACCTATTGGTGAGCATAACATCTCGTTCACTACAAACGAATAGCTTTACCAGTGGTACAGATAGCCAAGGTTCATCAAGTTATTAAGGAGTTCGTTTTCCTCACCCCTTCGTATGACAATACATTATCATTTTAATTGAAAACTGTGTTTTGAGTTGTCATAAAGTTTGCTTACTTTGTCTTTATTTTGATATAAAATGGCACGAGCATAACCTTGAAAGGGACTGACCTCTGTCCGTTGCAAGCGCAACTGAACTGTTAGGTCTGAACTCCTAAGTAGCGATTTCGTCAGTTATTCCAGAGAAAAACTCATTCTCTGGTATTTGCATAATGCCACTGTTAAGTTTTATCTTTTGTCAAGTGTTTGGCGTCAGACCAGAGTAGAACCAATTCTCTGGTATATGTATCCTTTGACGTTATGTCTGTTCTCCTGTGAAGTATTTGGCATCAGTTAGATCATAAAAGAACCCATTCTCTGGTTTATGTATCCTCTGATGACAAGTCTGATCTCATGTGAAGTTCTTCACGTCAGTTAGACCAGAGTAGAACCCATTCTCTGGTTTATGTATTCTCTAATGTCAAGTCTGATCTCTTGTGAAGTTGTTGGCGTCAGTTAGACCAGAGTAGAACTCATTCTCTGGTTTATGTATCCTCTGATGTTAAGTCTGATCTCCTGTGAAGTTCTTCGTGTCAGTTAGACCAGAGTAGAACCCATTCTCTGGTTTATGTATCCTCTGATGTTAAGTCTGATCTCCTGTGAAGTTCTTCGCGTCAGTTAGACCAGAGTAGAACCCATTCTCTGGTTTATGTATCCTCTGATGTTAAGTCGGATCTCCTGTAAAGTTGTTGGCATCAGTTAGTCCAGAGAGAGATTAATTCTCTGGTATGTGTAAGTTAGCGTACAGAAACTTCCCACAAGCACAGATGGACGGAACAATAAAGTAAGTAATGAAAGTAGCAGTACTTTACTAATCATCGACCAATGATTCATGAAGAGACAGAAGAAGCTGGAACACAAAGGCATCCGTAAATGATGTCTGGAACTTTCTAGAGGGACATACACCGAAACCCTAAGATTTGTCAAGGATCTTTACTACCATGCATCATGTTAAGTGCACCACCAGTTTCAATGAGGACTTTGTGTGTGACACTGACAAGAGCAGGTCGACTGCTACACTGACAGCATTTTATAGGAGACGACTAACAATGTATTATCCTTCTACAGAGTAGACGACTCTCCAACGTATAGGTTATGTTACCCAGGCATTCACGTGGGTAAAGCCCTTGAGTATGGAGTAGTCTTCTGGGTTTGAAAGAAAGCGCTAGGAACAACATCTGGGAATGAAAGTGGAGTGACCTGCCAAATGTAGGCAAAATAACATAAAACAAACAAGTGAATTATGCATGGGGCTAGCAACCTCATGTAAACTATTTCTACAGAAGCCATCAATACAAAAGCACCCACTTCGCTTTGGAGTGCGCTTACTAATGGATGGCAACTATAGTGGTGGCCATATACTTTGGCTGGATTGAAAAAAAGAACAACCAGAAGAAACAAACAAGAGACCAACTCGCTTTCCCAAGAATCGTTAATAGGACATAATGTCTTGTAACGTTTTCCTGAAGAACGCAATGCATTGCAACGTTTTCCTGAGAATCATAAGTAGGACGAAAAGCCTTGCAACGTTTTCCTGAGAATCATAAGTAGGACGCAATGCATTGCAACGTTTTCCTGAGAATCATAAGTAGGACGAAAAGCCTTGCAACATTTTCCTGAGAATCATAAGTAGGACGCAATGCATTGCAACGTTTTCCTGAGAATCATAAGTAGGACGCAATGCATTGCAACATTTTCCTGAGAATCATAAGTAGGACGCAATGCATTGCAACGTTTTCCTGAGAATCATAAGTAGGACGAAAAGCCTTGCAACGTTTTCCTGAGAATCATAAGTAGGACGCCATGCATTGCAACGTTTTCCTGAAAATCATAGGTAAGACGTAATGCCTTGCAAGGTTTTCCTGAGGATATTTAGTAGGACAAAACATTATCCATCTGTCTTATAGGCATGTCAGTGCTTGACACAAATGTTGTTTTCCCAACCGCCCTGTTCTTCTACTTCAGACCTTCCCTTCTTGTCGTCCCCTACTTCTTTCGGTCCTCAATGTTTCCTGCTGTTATATGGTATTTTCAGATATTCTTTTACAATTATTTTACAGGTAAATTTTATTAGTATTCCTAATCATCATTAGCTGATCTTATTAATATTCATCCCCGTTATGATTAGTTATTTTCAATAGTTTTGTTAGTGTCCTTGATGGAGACCTTTTAGTCGTAACATAAATTTATGTTCCTACACAGTTATTTTAGACATACATATTTGTGTGATTATTAAGTGTATCACTATTCAATGAGCAATCTCTTAATACTGTTCAATTGTGATATACCAGCCTTTCATTTTCAAAGATGTCAAAGTAAAGCACAGCATTCCACACAGGAACGAGAATTCTAGTGCTCAAAGCGATTTGTTTAATGTCTAGTTCATAGTTATTTACTCAAATAGGTACAACAGTGCTGCTTTTACTGACCACTTCCAGCCTCTTTTAAAAAGCTCATATGAAACTGAGGAATAAATGCCGCTTGTGGCAACAGTTGCCAGACTGTGTGAAGGCAGTACTTCTTAATACCCCCACCATCCGCCTCACATAACCAATACCCTTTTCTTTATTGAGACTTCCCCTCCCCCACTTGTTTTCAAAGGCAGAATGCATTGTTCTGTGATTTTCTCTGAATTTAGCACACATTACAAAAAAATTAGTTTACTTTCCCATGAAGGAAATACCTTGCTGAATCCAAACATACATGTTCGGGTTGAGATCCCTGCCACTAACCACTTCACATCCAAATGATTTATTGATTTCGTGTCTCTGAACTACTCAGAGTAATACATACAATTCATTGCTCATATTGTTTAAACTCCTCCTTAGCCACACCTCAACTGGTTTTACCGCTGTCAGTCATTAAAATAATGTATTCAATTATTTAAATAGTTGTGCTGTTATTTGTTATTTAATTGTCTATTTTTCACATCTAACTCTCAGTAGAGATTCTCATTTGCCCTAAGTAAAATGTGTGTCTGGGGCCAGAAAGAGGAGCAAAGCATAGTATTACTGCAACCTGCCAGGCATGTCGTAAGATGCGACTAAGAAGAACTGGACATTGGGCTGGCTACAACTTCCTGTATAAACTGTAAACCATGAGTAAATAAAATAAATTCTATACTCCAGTGTAGATGAGGACAGGTCAAAACTATATGTAAGAATACTGAGTGGCCTGCCAGGGTATTTGTGTATGACAAAGACAAGAATAGCACCATTGCCCCACAAAGAGCATGTCGTTAGAGGCGACTAACTGTGACATGGCATAACACTGGCCATTGCTAGTTGGTTTGTTAAAGAGCAGCATAGGTGCCCCTAACGGACTACGGGTTTACTTTGCTCTATTGTTTGAGTCTATTGAAATGGACTCCCACATCAGTTGACCATTCTTCAATAAACGGGTTGTATACAGACACTGTAAAGTCTTCTAAACCAGTATAAAGACGTTACGTCAAGTCAAGTAAAGTTATTACCTTATGCATAACTCAGGATGGATATATCAAAGATCATACCCTCAGAATGGAGCAATATAATGACATGCAATGATTTGGAACCCAATGGCAATGACTGGATAGGGCAAATAACAGACAGACGGAAGAATAAGTTAGGGCAGCTGTAGTCTTCTGGACTGAACTCAAGAAAACGGGTCAAATTGGAATAGATGGAGAGTGCAGCCCGGCTACAAATAGAACCAGATTAATACAGTCACTTTTATGAGGTAACAAGGCCTATACACATCGGAGTTGCACCTGGGATGACAAGAATAGAGCCAATGTCAACAGCCAAGCATGTCGCAAAACTTGACAAAAGAGGACTGTGCTTGGGGCAGGCTACCTCATCATTTAAAAGAACAAAACCATTACCATTATAATCAGCCACTGGGAAAAAAAACACTAGGATACAAGCTTCCTGTAAAAAGGCCAGCTGCAGTTAAAACCTATGTTCCACATAGAATATATCAAAGATTGCAGATGTTTGCAAGCAGGCTTTTTATAACTGGGGCCAGCTGCAGTGGTGGTCTATACTCCACACTGACACAAAAAGGTGAATGATTGCTTGTATGCTACCACTACTATGTAGATATATAACTCATGATGCAGAACTTCCAAATAGCTACATAACTTTATAAGTGCAACAGACTCCACTATAGGAAAATAGATTTGATAATACCCACAGTTACTTCTTCATAGCTCTCAACGGCTCTGTCCAATCTGGTTCATGTGTACTATTTAGGTGCATCACATGCTAATCAACGTTGTAGCCTGTGTAATTTTCCATGAAGACCAACTTATTCTAACAATTTATATAATAATGTAGACTGATCTCTCTGATATAATCTCATTAAAAACTGTCCGAGTGGTTTGTAGGAAACTGTGTGACAGGGATGAGAGTAGAAACACTGACACACAGAGAGTGCGCAAGTAAGAGACACCTAACAGAGCATTTGATCTATTCAAGTATAGAATATGCTCGTTTATGACAGTGATGAGAAGAGAGCCACTGATATGCTCTGATATGTCATGAGAGGCGATGAACAACCCTATAGAGTAGAAGTCTCTCCAACTCATTGCACTGACAACCCACTATTTGCCCATGTCAAAAGTCTGCGGAGTGTGGAAAACCCTTCTATATTTGACAAAAATGATTTATAAACAATGCAGCATTTGTAAAACAGAAATAAAAGTGAATAAGCAGTTTGAAGAACAAGGAGAAACTCATGAAAAACTGCATTTTCTCCTATCTGGAGTCAATTGGGCAGATTTATAGGGTCAAAGAGTAAATGCTGCTTGTCCTTACTGTCACTATACAGTGCACTGGCTAGGTGTCTATTTTACTCCTGATATAAAAAAAACTATGCTTTACTAAGGTTTTAAGCCAGTGTCTACTTGGTCAGAAGTCCTGTCTTCAAAGCATTCGACCAACTGCTCATCAAGTTTCTTGTTGCTTATTTATAATGAGAATGTAATAAAAAAGCTGTTACGGTTGTTTTATTTCATTCCTCTTGTTTCAAAAGGTCGAATGGATTATACTATGCTTTCCATCTTATGGCTCAGTACATTCAACTTCAGCTGTAATTTTGTTATTGTTTTACCATCCCATACGGGGAACGACTTTGCCAATTCATAAATCCAGATATACACTTAGTTATACTACCAACCGTACGTCCATTTAACCCATGGGTCTCAAAGTCAAGTCATACTGTGGACCACACAAAAACAAGCTGAACAGTTCCAGAGCTACACAGAGGACCTGGGAACAAAGGAGTGGATTTTGCCATCCTCTGGTAGAAGTGAAGAGACAGTGGACAACTCACATCTCAGGGGTTCAGAAAAAGAAATCATGAAATACTTAAAACCCCTACCAAAATCTGGAAATCAAAACACACAGTACATGAAAAACAAAACATGAAAAAAATCATGAATTACAAGATGGACACGAAAAGTGTGAAGGAACTTTCATTTATGATAAATGGATGAATATGAAAAAAAAGGTACATGTAAGAAAAATAGTTGAATAACATAGTGCAACACCTGAGTTTGTAGTATTAATTAACACCTGTATCATATGAAATGTATAATTTAAGATACTCCTGAGATGCACAATACAAGCTGATGTCATATGAGACAATACATCAAATGTTCCAAGCTATTATAGAACAAAGACATGTTCTAACCTACCTTGCCGACGAGAAAGTGAAACTGATGTTAAGGCTACATGTTGACTTTAAAAAAAAGTGAGGTAGATGGATGTTTAAACACACCAATGAAAATGAAAAGCCGATTTCACAACCTGGCAAATTACCAGATTGACTGTAATAAATGTTTTATAATTCCGAATAAAAGCAATTTCTCATTAAAATGATCAATGTTTCTTTACATGGGAGAAAAAAAACAGAGCAAACGGTAATACATGTTTTATTATTCTGAGTGAAAGCACATTGTCGCTGAATTTATTTATGTTTTTATTCCCCTTATCTGAGAGGAAAGGAGTACAACATTTGTGACATACTACTCATGTATGTCATACAAGGTGACTACAGAGAGTTGTGCATGAGTATGGCAACACTAATTTGTAATACACATAGATACAGAATTAACCATTGAAGCAGCAAATACAGTCTTCTGCTGGTTTCTTTCAAGGAAGGCCAACTACAGTGGGGTCTTCATGCTCCTAAGTTGAAAAAAGATGATGTTGCATCATTCACATCATGAGCGATTTTGACAATTACCTCTCAAAGTACAACTGCTATTGTATGTAGCCTAGCCATGGCATGCTCCAACTTACTCGGCTATAAATGTAAATCTGTTTGTTACTACAGATAGAGAAGGCAAGACAAGGCAGAAAAGACCGGTACTGGCCAGCCCACCTCACAAAAACTGAGACTCTTGTACATTTAATGTCTCAATTACTCTATCCCTAATGGCAGTGCTTGTTATGTGACTACTACAGGAGACAAATGGTAACATATTAACTTCTACTTGGGTGAATAAAAGACAAAATTAAAATTACCATCGTCTTCTACTTCTGATCCTTGGGTAAACAAATTATTCACGTCTGTATTCATGTATCATTTTATATACACACACACAGATATTATATATATATATATATATATATATATATATACACATACATATATATATATATAAACCATAACATGAGGCATTGCTTCTCTAGAGTTTTCTCTTCTACCCAAAAGGCTGCTTCTCATATAGCAGCCTTTAAGCCTGTGTGAATAGCAGGATGTGTAATGCTACTCTAGAGAGATTGAATCTTTCTGTTGACTCATATTTGACATACTAACTGTGAGACAGGGATCCTATTTTAGTCTCTGTCACACACAAATAACCATCCTGAAAAGTACCAAAGGACCTGTTGTATTTCTCAATTTTCAAGAATATCTTATATTTTCACTTAGTGATTGTATACATGCATACTATTAATAAAATGTTATTTCTTCCAGAATTTGCATGACTCATATAATTGAATGTTGACATTACACCTAATATCCATACAAAACCAGCAGAAACACAGAAATATGTATCATCTCAATGAAACAAATCATTGATTAAAACAAAAATGGAACTATTGTGATCCTTTCACAGTATAAATCAGTCCTATACGTTCAGTAATAAATCAGTTTTACATGTGAACAACTACTACTAAATAGGTACCACTAAGTCAGTCTCATATATGAATAAGTTTATATATGACTCAGTGAATAAGTTCCCATATATGAAGAAGTCTATGTATGACTCAGTGAATCGGCCCTCATATACAAACAAGTCTATATACGACTCAGTGAATTAGAATTATGTACGAACACGTCTATCTATTACTCTGTGAATCAGCATCATATATGAACAAGTCTATATTTGGCGTGGTGAACCAGCTTCATATATGAACAAGTCTATATATGACTCAGTGAATTAGTCTCTTATACACACAAGTCTATATATGACTTGATGAATCAGACTCATATACAAACAAGTCTATATATGACTTGGTGAACCAGCCCTCATACAAACAAGTCTATATTTGATGATGAATCAGCCTCATATACAAACAAGTCAATATATGACTTGGTGAACCAGTCCTCATACAAACAAGTCTATATATGACTTGATGAATCAGCCTCATATACAAACAAGTCTATATATGACTTGGTGAACCAGCCATCATATATGAACATGACTTAGTGAACCAGCCTAATATACCAAAAAACCAGTTCCATACATGCTCTTCAAAAACACCACCTCTAGACATGCACAAATGTGCAGAATCAGCTGGTTGTTTTTCTTAAATGAGGCCACAGCTTGCACTCAACAAGGACAAGTCCACCATAAGTTCAAAGACTGGTTTTTATTCTCAATATTCCTACAGCTAAAATTCACCTCTATTATAATTGCTTATTGCTTTGAAGCTAGCTGATACTCACTGTTTTAAATTTAAGAACGGTACAGCCCTTGTCCTGTTTTAATGAGCTCATATCAAATTTAAAAAGGCAATATCTGTCATAGCTAGCTCACCTTTTTGTGGAATGCCTAATTATATAGTCATGTGCTCATTTCTGAGCCACTACAGCAAATCCTAAGTTCATACCAATCTTATGACATGCTACCATCAGATATACATGCCATAAATTGATGTTTAAATTCAATAACATTCTCATCATGTGTTGTTTCAAAAACAACACACAAACAACAAACATTATAACAAAAACATAATCAATATTTTTCATCAAAATTTAATAAAAGCTGTATATTTAAAAGACCATTACTTATATATGCTAGCTTTTCAACAAAAAGTCTACGCTAATGAGAAAAATTAATTAGGTTTCTTGTATCTGCTTATTTGTTTTTCTAAAATCAATATAAATATACACGATTGTTTGAAGATTTATATGGCTGGCATTTTCAAATTTACTTTAATAAATATCTATCCATATAATTATGTTAACAAAAATAGAAGTGAAACCAGTCCCCATAGTAGATATTGTGGTCAATGATACGTGTCACAGTCTTCACATTAGAAAGATTCAGCTTTGAATGTAAGGTCAACAACCAATTTTCATCCCCGCTGCAATGCCTTCACTAACTACATCAGGCATCAATTTATAGATAGAACGAAGCCTGATATGACTAGGAAATGAACCACATCTATTTTTCTGTAAAAGGGAAGTGTTCTACCCATTCAGAAGCCCAATTTAATAATATAGATTCATGCTTATTAACATTTAGACTGCTAACACGGAGAACTACTTCAGCAAAAACAATATATTTCTTCTTGATTCCTTTGTTCAAATTGAACCCCTGATTTACAAAAGCACAGCAGTATGGTAAAATCTCTTTATGATGTGACCACAATACAATAAGGTGGCCTTACAATGAAGCCAGAATACAATAAAATGTATTAATGAAAGGACCAAAATATGATCAAACTACTCTACATTTGACCACAATCTGATCAAACCTTTGGTGATGGTCTCTCTATGATCCCTAAGTTTCACTTTATGATGAAATACACACTTTACATTTCCTGTAATTACCAAACAAACAATATATTATTAGATTCACATTACAGTATTTCCAAAATAAAATTTCTAGAACAGACTGCTGTTGTAAAGCGGAGCAACCACTATGTACTGATTTGTTAACACACCAGCCATCTATAATATCCTGACATCTATAGTTTCTATATGATCAGATAATACAGCTTTCACTTCATATAATGCACAATAAGTGTATGTTGTTGAATTATAAAATGAACCTTCTTGTTGGTAAACATATGTCCTTTTCTACCACAGATAGTCTTTCAACCATAAAGTCCTTTTGGTCACATCATGGCGTATAAGTCATGTAAAAATCTTAATCGGTGCTGATTGTTTGTTGTGTTGTAAATTGTAACCATTCTTTGTTGAAAGGTATGCTTCTCTCAACCACAGCCAGTCTTTTTTGGTAATATCAGGGCCACTTAATCATGCTGTACTCTGAACAACATCCACAGGAACTGTTGAGAGCTACTGTATGAAGTACTTCAGATATTGGAGTACTATAGTGTATGGAACACGGCAAGAGACACACTTTATGAAATTGACCTTGTTACTGGTACCTTTAAAATGTCACTGAACAATACAAGATGTGAGTTATAAACACATTGTGCTCACAACTTTCGTTTAAATACATGAAATCATTTGACAAAATGTGTAGGCTGCACATAGAGATATACATATAGGGACATACATTATATTGATCATAATAAAGAACACAAATTTTATGCAATCAATGTTTCTCCTGAGTTATAGTAATTTGAAAGAGGTGAGGGGACAAATATTCGACTGAATGACTGAGGGAAAAAACTCAAAGCTGTTTGTAGGTATGTATGTATATGTTTATATATAAAGACATACATATACATACGTACTACGGTCGTGCAAGGCACTCCAAGCGCACAACAGAAATAAGAAAATATATACGTGTAATATGTACAGAATCATGTTTACAGAAAAGGTCATATGTCAGTGAGTACAACAACTTGACTGATTATTTAAAGAACAGATGGCCAAGTCTGTGGCGTAGGTAAGCATCTTGAAACAATATTTATAAACATACATGAGCAAAACATCACTTTATACACAGCATTTGAATCTAGGTCAGCGACTATCAGTTTCAGGAATTTGGATGTGGATAAACAACTACTTTAAACTGGTTTGAGTTCCAAGAATTTGTATATAGGTAATGACTATTAAATTTCAATGCATTCCAACGATTCCCATCTTGGCCAGTGATGATAAAATTGGATTAAGTTACATGAATTTGAAACAAAGTCAAACTGGCTTAGGTTTCTGGAATTTGAATCTATATAAGAGACTATTCAATTGGGCCAAGTAAAACAAATGTAATCTAGGTCAGTGACTGTAAAAATATGTTGAGTTCCTAAAATTTGAATCAAAGTCAAGGTCAGCCCCTATAAAAATTAGTTGACTTCTGAGAATCTGAATCTAGGTCTGTAGCTATGAAAATAAGTTGACTTCCTGAAGTTTGAATGTAATCTGCAACAATCAATCTGGGTTCAGTTCCTGAAAACTGTAATTACAAACTACACCAACACATTTAATTTAATAAACATTTACCTGGTACTAATAATCCTATAGTAATGAAAGTGTTAGGAACGTGCCAATACTTCGTAATTTACACAATGTCATCATTATTCCATGGGCTTTTTTTAATACATTAAATGTGGAACTTTTTAGACATATTTTAAACAAAGTTAAAATACAAAAGACACCAAGGAACATCGGTACAAACGTAATGCTATGGCACTAGATTGCAAAACAGAGGTAGCTTTTAACACTTGAGTTAGGTCCCTGTTTTTAAATACCTGGATCAATTGTTTTATTAAACACCTCTAAAATTAAAAAGTAATGGGTGAAGCATTTTTTCTCCGATATTTTGCATATTGTGAAATTTATTAAATTGTAAATACTAAATATACAGAGAAACATGAGAGATGGGGAGAGAATGTAGAATTTATCTGGTGAATATACAGGCAGTTGTTAAACAGTGGCATAGCTACAATGTATTGGGCATGAATTACATGGGCACAGCTTAGATAACAGACTGAAGTATGTCAAAATATATAAATACTTCTGGTATTCTGACCACTGTACTTCGAGGTCCACTCTCTTCTGGCATTCCTGTGTAGGTGCCACCAAATATGCATGAAACAGGGAAAGCATTAATGGTCATTGCCGATACCATTCATGGACAAACTCTGTGCAGATACAAAAAATCTCTGGCTGACCATTATTTTCTTTAGATAAATTCACGTTGATGTCTAAAGGCGTATGAATAAGAAAGAATCCAACATACAAGAAACTGAGAAAGCACACATGATCATGATTTTTACCATTGAAGCTGTACAGAGATACAAAAACACCTCTGGCTGACCAGTGCTTACTTTAGACATAATAAATTTAACCTCTAAATGCTTATCCAGAAGAAGAAGACAATTCTAGATTTGCAACTATATTAAAATGGATTGAGTTTTTTATGAAAATATACATATGCTAGTAACTATAGAATTGATTTCAGTTCCAGGAATTTGAATCTAGGTTAACAACAATGAGTTCCAGTCCTCTGAGGGTAGTTACGCCACTGAGGTCGTATCATCACAAGTATTCGAGTCACAATGATAAGTCAAACCGTGATAAATTTATCAATCACATAGCAATTAAAAACCTGATTGGAGGAGAGGAAAAAATTTGTTAAAAAGCAAGGCGCAGTCATGAACATTTAACAGTGTCCAGATTATTATACATGTTAAAAATCACTTGAAGAATATCTCCCTGATGATGATAGTAACAGCCGGTACATTTTATAAATGTTTACAGTACAATGTAATACAAGCATATGATATAGTTGTCAGAGGTAAGAAGGGTAATTTCTATAAATAGCAGTGCAAGTTCATTGAAACTTGCACACACTGTGACAGTAAGCAAAACAATACAAATATGGTCTTTCATTTAATGAAGAAAATATGTCATATTCCAATATGAAATATTATTTTTCCAAAATGAAATCTGTTTATGATAATTTGTTTGTATGTGCCAAATATTGAATATTATATATAAATTTACAGCTAAGTTTATCCAAGGTTTTCCTTCATCCAAAACATCTTCTAGGCATACATATATTAATACATTCCCACATTTACAAATTAATATAGTAGGCCCTTGATATCCACCTATTCCATATTCATCCTTGTGATTCTGATATCTATTGTCACATATATCAAAACTGATCTCCTCTCATCACAAAAGATGAGACCTCGTGCAAAAAATGATCCAATACTGCATATCCAATGACAGGGTTGATAATGCGAATGCCTTTACATCTTGTCTCTGGTGTTTAATTACCCCATTTAAGCAAATTTTATGTATTTGAAATACATCTATTACAGTGCCAGAATTGTTAAAATAATTATTACACCAAAAATAACAACTTTAATGCTTAAGTACAGTCGGGTCTCGTTTTACAGTACGGTTATGTTCCTCAAAATTTAAACAAGGCGAATTACCCAAAAATGATAAAGAAATAGTTGACTGGTTTTCTCCATATTTTTATTTTAATTCGACATAGCTCTGTATCATTCATTTCCTTAACTGATGCAACCCTTTATGGAGTTCAATACCAATGGATACCAAGGGCCAACTGTGTTTAAAATACAGTCATTTCTTTATGACACACCTTTATCCTAAACGCCATAGAAAACAACAACAATATAACCACACCCAAAAAAATAGCAACAATATAACCAGATACAAAGAGTGCAGCAGATTCTCAACAACAGCACACTTCTGTGATGAATATGCATTCCATTTATGTTTCTTAAATCAGTGCAAAGACACAAGGCATACAGCATAAATAGTTTTCAACTAACATAGATGTTTAAATATATATATATATATATATATATATATATATATATATATATATATATATATATAAAGCAGGAGGACATACAAATGGCATGATATCCAGAGAGATTAGTTATTATTACATATACAACTAAACCATCAACAATCAGGAAAAGAAAACAAACTTCTACCATTGTGTAATAACAAAGAAATGTAGCTCAATAAGTCATGTTGTTGTTTCCCTCAGTAATAACAAGTGTTGTTGCTGTTAATAACAAAAACAAACAAGAAAAGCACACACAAGCCTGTCATAAAATCTTCAAACTTTTATAAAAAAAAAAAATTCATGGCACAATTTCAACTGCAACAAGTAACAATACCAGTATAATGTTTTTTCTTCTAACAGCAAAGAAGACCACAAACAAAAAACCACTTCCAATATGTTGTAGTTCTTTATAGCAGTACCTGTGCATTGTCATCGTGCACCAAGTAATTACAGACGAGTCTGTGGATTTCTTAACCAATCTGTGACATTTAGTCTCTTTCTTAAACAAAAAGAGGCCCATCCATACTCTTTGTTCTACTATGCCAAGTATTGAGAACCTACAGTTCTTAGATATTCTCTATATTGTCTTGCTATTACTAGGAGGGTTCAAATTAACACTGTCTTTATCCCTGAATAAGTAACATATATGTTTTCTCTAACAAATAAGTTTACTCCTCAAACAGGTAACTATGTAAACATCTCCACAAGACAAGACTCCAAATAATGACATTGCACACCTCATTCACACTGCCCAACACCTATTGAGCGACCCAACACCTGTTGAGCGACCCAACACCTGTTGAGCGACCCAACACCTATTGAGCGACTCAACACCTATTGAGCGATCCCACACCTGTTGAGCGACTCAACACCTATTGAGCGACCCAACACCTATTGAGCGACCCAACACCTATTGAGCGATCCAACACCTGTTGAGCGACCCAACACCTGTTGAGCGACTCAACACCTGTGGTAAAAAATCTAATGTTACAAAAATGGCAAAAACAATTGACAAATGTAGCTGAAAATAAAAGTAGTTTTGCTAAATGAATTAAAACTTGTCTGAAAAAATCCAGAAGTGAGAGTCAACAAAGGGACTAGCTGGAGTATTCCTATGCTAATGGCATATTCTTGTCATAAGCGAAAAGACATTTGGAAGAGTTGAATGAATGAGTATGAGAAAGAAAGAGAGAGAGGACTGACATGGTATGAGTTGATGTAAAGTAGAACAAAGGTCACACAAATATCCCTTGTGATAATTTCAAAGTCAAAAATGTCCTTATTAACGTCTAATTTAGAGAAAAGTTCAACAGTATTTAATGAACCTGAACCAAGGCAAAACAGATTGGATGGTTATGTTGAGATATATTTTTAGAATTTAAAATCATGTATTAACCTCAAATCATGTTCTTTATTGTGAACTAAGATAATACAATCTTCCATGACTACAGCACTAGACTACAAAATTCATTATTTTTGAGAATTTAAAAATTTTTTGTTTATTTTTGTTCGCCTTATTTCTCTAATCCCCAGTGCATCTGACTTCAGCATGCATTTTATGTAAGGGTCTGCTTCCTAATGCATTTTCTAAGGGTTTGCTTCCCCGTGGTAACGGCCGGTGCTGTGATGGGGATCAAATCCAGCACCTTCGGATTGTGAGCCGTGCCGCTTAACTACTAGGCCACGCTGTCTCCTGTTTTAGAGAATTGACTAAGACATGGATCTGAAACTAATTCACATTAAAGACCACACAGAGTCAAATTAATTGACTGAAGGTCATACGGAAATAAGATGATGCAGATGGGCTAAGAGCCAAAATGTAAGAGAACATGGACTGACAAGCAAAGAAGATGAAGTGCTCTGTACCAGCTTAAAAACCAAAAAAAAAGAATAAACATTGATAAACAGTTCCAGAAAATATTTAGCATAAAATAGCATTTACTATTGTTTACATATTTTAAGGCATCAGAGCAAATGCCCCATTTCTAATCATATTTTTAGCAGGTCTATACTTTTGTATAGATGTTTAACTTCCATAAGAGAGACAACTCTGATCATAAACAACTGCTGCCTTGCAGATAGGCTAGGGACAGCAAAAGGCTAAGGAGGGCATCCCTACAGAAACGCCTGTTGAAATCGGATGCACGGGGCCGCAAGCCTAACAAAACAGTGCAACGTAAATCGCAGCATGATGACAGTACAACCGATTCGAAAAACGCATGGCGCTCATCCTGCGGAGTCCCGCCAGGCAGCGATAGTGCCGGGCCTCACGCCTCGAAGGGGCCCACCCTTGACTACTGGTGGTCACCCACCCATGTGTCGTGGAGTCAAGGCACATGGCTATGGGGCAACTTTTATTGACCAAAAACTCAAGACCCTCAAAATACTACAGTGGAATGCGGAGGGAGTCATTAACAAAAAACTTTCCCTAACACATCACCTGCATGAAGGTAAGATTGACGTGGCATGTATCCAGGAAACGCACCTCAACAATAATCATAAATTCTCAATCAGAGGATACCAGACCTTCCGTCTCGATAGAGAAGGCCACAAAGGAGGGGTCCTGATACTGACCAGAAACTGCATACCGAGTAGCGCGGTACCTGTCAGTCACACCGGACAAGCAGAAATTGTAGGAGTTGACATAATGGCTCAAGAGACGAAGCTCCGCATTTTCAATCTGTACGGACCACCAAATAGACACCTATCGCTCTCGAGTATGGAGGTCAGAGACTCCAACTGCATAGTAGTTGGAGATTTCAACAGTCACTCGGAGAGATGGGGATACTCTGACACAGACAGCAGAGGTGACGAAGTGGAAAATTGGGAGATAGATACAAATCTCTCCCTAATCAATAGGCCGTAGGATAGCCCTAGCTTCTATTCAAGAACATGGCATACCACCTCGACTCCAGATTTGGCCTTCTCCACACAGGACATACACCATAAAATAGACCGCCAGGTGCTAAACCAACTGGCAGGTAGCGACCACAGGCCGATCAGGCTAATCATTGACATGGAAGTAGGCCCACAGGAAACAAAACCGCTCCCACGTTGGAATTACAAACGAGCCGACTGGGACAGATTTGCAACCCTGACAGATGGGCTGTGTGAAACCATCAACACACGAAACAACAAAATGAAGCCCATGGTGGAAAGCCTAAGCAAGGCAATAATGCAAGCCGCCACTGAAACCATCCCAAGAGGCGCTAGGAAAAACTATAAGCCCTACTGGAATGATGAGTTGCAGAAAGCGGAAGATGCAGTAACAAATGCTAGGAACATGGCAGAGCGAGAACAATCTATGGAGGTAAACATCGCCCTCAAAGCCGCCACGGCGAAATACAAATACACTCTCAAGCAAACAGCAAGAGAAAGCTGGAAAAACAAAACGGAAAGCCTAAACCTGGACAAAGACGGGAACAAGCTATGGAAGCTAGTCAGAGCCATGAACGACGAAACCCCGTCAAACAAACAAATTACTATCAAGCAGGGCGAAAACTTGCTCACAGGTAAGAAAGCCGCAAACGCTTTTGTCGATCACTATGCCAGAGCAAACCACATCGAGGTCCCTGCAGATAAGCATACAGACATTAGCGAAGAGCTAAAGGGGCACGACAACATCAATACAGCACCTGAAGAGCACATGATGGCCAAATTAACAATGAGCGAAATGGAAGAGGCTATGAGAACATTAAAGAAAAGGAAATCTCCCGGAAAAGACGGGATAACAAACGAAATGCTGATGGGGCTGGGCCAAACAGCGAAGAGGAAACTGCTATCGGTCCTGAACCAAAGCTGGAAAAGGGGAATTGTACCCAGGCATGGAAAGACGCAATACTGGTACCAGTACCAAAAACAGGAAAGGACAAAACAGATCCAAATGGATACAGGCCCATCAGCCTACTGAGCTGTGTCAGCAAGCTGATGGAATGTATGATAAACACCAGACTGATGTGGCATCTGGAAGAAAAACGAATACTAATTCCACAGCAAGCCGGCTTTAGACAGCACAGATCCACTGAGGACCAGGTCACCCTCATAGCCCAGGAAATAGAAGATGCCTACCAGGCACAGAAACACACAGTAGCTGTTTGGGTGGATCTGGAAAAGGCATTTGACACAGTCTGGAAAGACGGACTTAGAGCCAAGCTAAGAAGAAGTGATGTTTGTGGGAAAATGTACAAGTGGATCAACCACTACCTCAAACAAAGAACGGCCAGAGTCCAAGTACAAGGGCAGATGAGCAAAAAGGTGACACTCGAGCAGGGAGTACCCCAAGGGGGAGCACTGTCACCCACACTCTTCCTGGTATATATAAACGACATTACAGAGAATATACCAAGGAGAGTCCATAGCTCAATGTTTGCAGACGATCTGGCTATGTGGACCTCTGAAAAGAATCTCACCATAGCAAGAAATCTGATGCAGCAGGCCCTAACATTGGTGGAAAAGTGGGCGAACTCATGGCTGGTCAAAATAAACGAGGAGAAAACCACATGCACAATATTCTCGCTTTCAATCAAACCCCAAAATACCAAATTAAGCTTAAATGGCAAATTCCTGCAGCCAAACGACAACCCAACCTATCTGGGAGTCACATTTGATCGGCGCATGACATGGAAAAGTCAGATCGAGAGAAACCGAATGAGAGCCAGAGAAAGAATGGCAATCATGAGGAAACTTGCTGGCACAAGCTGGGGAGCAGACGAAGGCATACTAAAGAAACTGTACACTGGAAGAGTGAGACCAGTTCTCGAGTATGGCATTGCAGCATGGACAACAGCAGCAAAGGCGAACTTCGATAAAGTTAGCAAACTTCAAAACCAAGCCATGAGAGTTATAACAGGAGGCATGAAGTCAACGCCAATTGTAGAACTTGAAAAGATTACAAAACTGCAATCCATGACCGATAGAAGAGACTGCAGAGCCCAGCTGCAGTCAGAGAAACTCCGAAGACTGACTGACCATCCAATGCACCAGAGACTAAACAATTTGGGAAATGGGAAACTAAAGCGGAGAAACTTTGCAGAAATAGCCAAAGCAAAGATGCACGAAGATCCCATAAATGCACTAACAACACCAAAACCCATCACTACTGTACGAAAACCTACCTGGAGGCAGGATATATTTCCAGAGGTGGTAGAAAATATACCAGGTATTGGAAACAAAAACTGCCAGACTGAAAAAGAAAGGAGAGATACTATCCTAAGCTTCACATCGAAAAGCTACCCAAGCATGGACTGGACCCATGCATACACCGACGGTTCTGTAACAAACAATACACAGAACGGAGGGAAAGGAGCATTCCTGAACCTACCAAATGGCAAACAAATAACACTGTCATTCGCTACTGGTAAGTACACAAGCAATTTCAGAGCGGAGGCAGAGGCACTGAGGGCGGCAGTGGAAGAAATGGTGACACACAATGAAAATGAAAGCCATATAGTCCTGCTTACAGATGCTCTCGCCGTAGTCACAGCGCTAAAAAGCCAGAAAAACACTGAGCTTAATGACTTAAGAGCAGCACTCTGCAAATTGTGCCCGCAGTCTGCGCCAAAAAGGGTAATGGTACAGTGGGTCCCATCACACTGCAACATCCAAGGCAACGAGGAGGCAGACAGACTGGCAAAAGAAGGTGCAAGACTACCACAAACAGATACTAGTATGACGTACGAAGAGTCAAAACGGCTTTTCAAAGCCAGATACATGACCAAATGGGAAACCGAACATACTGGTTACACCAAAAACGATGCCTATTACGAGTTGAACCGAAGAGAGCAGGTCGTTGTCTTCAGACTTCGCACTGGCCACAATAGACTGAGGTACCACCTATTCAACAAATTGAAGATAGGTGGTACCGACGAATGCCAGTGCGGTACTGGTAAAATGACCGCTGAACATCTGCTGCAGAACTGCCTGACATACGAGGATCAGAGAGAGCAGATGTGGCCATCACCAGTGGAACTGTAAGACAACCTCTGTGGCAGGGGCGACAGCCTCAGGATGACCGCCGCTTTTTTCGAAAAAATAATGGTTACTGTCTGACTGCGTACAAAGAAGAAGAAGAACTATAGATGTTTGCTTTGTACCAACACTAACATTGCAAACTGCCATTTGATGCAGGTTTTTGTAATGTCTACATGTTCCTAACCCATAATTTCCTACATTGCCTGTCTGTAAATTGTTATGTCACTCTACATATTGTTAGTTTCCTATGGAATAAACAGCTTTATACTTTTGTCTACTAACAAGAACAACAAATAACAACAATAGGAGTCTTCCTTTTGGCACATAAGCATTCTTCCTTTACATAAAAGGAAAATAATGACAAAACTTGGAGCACATTCTTCCTCACCACAAACATTCATACTACATGTTATGTAATGATCCCTAGTGTTAATTATTGAACATAATTTCTTGGCATTATCTACGGACACAGATAGATAAACAAAACTCAAGGCTAAATCCCAATGGTGACAGCGGTATTATTTCGCTAACAGCAATGACATGCAGTTAAAAACCTGGCCAAACAGAAGAGATAGTGCCGAACTTCACTTAACCAAATGACATCTATCCTTTACACAGTCAATGCAATTTCACTTTTAAAAGTGTAAATTTACTATTTAATAATAATCTATATAGTTACATGACTTGTACCCCAACAACATTGAGCAGACATAAAAGCATATGAAAAACAAAGAATAGAAATTGAAATTTAAAAAAACAAAAACCTAGTTTACATACGACTTGTCAGGGAACAAACCATTAAAAAAAAATATTTGCATACTATGAGGTAGTGATGTAGTAAAATTAATTTGCTATTTGAACAAAAATTGTTTTAAAAACAGAGCAAATGGGAGAGACTGAAAAATTACTGGAATTATTAGACAGGAAAGTGTCTTTAAATATTATCCACAGTTGTAAAATAAGCTTTCAATATACACTCTCAAATTAACAAATAATATTATGCAAAATATAGTACTATTCTAATACACACCCAAAAAAAATTGCTGCAAAATATAAAAAGCTGGTAAAATTAAAGCAATTTTCTTAAAACCACACCAGAAATACAAAGAAATTTTATACTTTTTTCTGGAAAGAGCCTCATATTTTATTTTATGTACAGACAACTGTTTTTCCCCTTTTGTTTTATAAGCCCTAAAACTTAATATATTTGAGAAAAGAGAACCTCCACAAGATTCAATTTAAAAATATCAGTGTTCTAAACACAATGTAGAAATATTATACACATGAAACTGAGATGTCATTATTTTTTAAATATTTATTTTTTCCGAGAAAGTGCAACCCTGAAGTTCTAGTCTTCAGAAAACTGAAATCGAGGTAGGTTCAATAGAAAAATATTATATAATACCACATCAAAGAATAAATATCAAGATTAGATGCACTTTTATATATAAACTTTAAGCATGAACATCAAGATTAGATATTTCATATTGTTATATAAATCAGGGTCCCAAACCGCGGGAATTAATGGAGGGGCCTTACATTAAAAACAAAACTAATTCTGAGGTATGTATGGAAAAATTATGGTATGGATAAATGTTATCACCACAGCATATAATATATAGCACACATGAAGATTAAATGCACTTTTTCACAAACACATTTTGAGCTTTCCTGAATTTGGCATCCTGATATCAACTGATAATGAGGTAAATATTTTGCAATGCAGGATACACATAAATAATTAGATGTTTAAATATGAAAACAAGATTTAAACAGTGGCATAATTACTGCCCTGGGGGACCTGGCATATTCTGGCAGCGGCCAGCACTGAATGGTTCATGAAAATAGTAGCTGGAATATCAGAAGTAAATACATTTTTAAAAGTACTTGAGAGAATGTGTTTTCACTTGCTGTCAGAAATTTCTCTGTTAGTAATAGGTAGTTATGAATGCAGGCTTATTATATCCATTACAATTATTGAGTCCTTTATGTTAAGAGTTATCAAAGCTGTAGTTATGCTACTGACTTCCAGTTTCTTAGTAGCAAACTAATCTTTGATAGTCTCTGCAAAACTAATACTGAGGTAGGACCGTTGTTTTTTTTTAAAAATTGACACTTTGGCAACAATATATTAATATTTGTTATTTACTTGCTAGATTTAAGTCTGTTTATTTGTTTTCAATAAAGAGTGAAAAGTTTCTTAAATTACAACCCTATGTGCTCATTGCGAAGGATGAAAACAGCAAAGTAGGAAATTGCTGGAATGGATAAGATATGGTGTGACTTTATGTCACAGTACAGCTATGGTAGTCATCAAAGTCATCCTGGATCCCCTTGAAAAGCTGGCAGAAAAATATCTGGTATGAAGCTGGAAGTAGTCAAACACGCTGCCAGCAAATTATCAAATTGCATGGAGCAAAAGAGCAAGAATATCTTTAAATTTAATTAGTAGATAAATTTGTTTCACTCAAATTCTGAGAGAAGAAAGAAAACTGTTAGTATAAAAGTTGTCAACAAATTAGAAAATATTATCCATGAGAGACAACTGAAAACATTGCTATCTTCACAATTTATTTTGCACATTTGAAATCTATTTTCAATTTAAAGTATTTATTTTCAGGCATAGATGAGTTAAATTTGTAAATTGAGGTATACGTGTTATATATACTGCACTTTTATAATAACTATCTTTATCATCTACAAGCTCAAATTCTGCAGCTTTCTTTGGTGGAAATAATATGGTACTAAAGCCAGATGGAAAAAACAAATTCAATTTAGGTAGGTAGTCTAGGTAACAAAGTAAAGAGGTTCTAAACCAGCCCCTCCAGGTCTGAGTTGAACAGTCTCCTCTGTAATGATTTGGTTACATCTGCAGAATGAGAGAAATCCATCCACCACTGTAAGCATGGAAAGTAAATAGCCAGGTTTCCAGGACGACCTACACAATATTAGACAATCTTTTAATGGCCGAAAACTTGACTGGAATCATGCCAAATGGAAAACAACTGAAAGGATAACATGAACTTCTCTCTGGCCATCTTCTACATCCAAGGGAAAAAAAAGTTGACAAGATAGCATTATACTCTGTCCATTTATCTACACCATAAGTTAGAAGAGAGTCAGTAGATTAGCATTGTATTCTTCAGGCCATCTTCTACATCTCAGGTTAGAAGACAGGATAACATTATGCTCTATCTATCTTTCTATACCCTAAGGTAGAAGACAGTGAATAGAATAGCATGAAGTTATCTTTGGTCTACCTCCATACCCCAGGCTAGAAAAAAACTTAACTAAATCAAGGAAAAGATTAAATTAAAAGTCAAATTACTCTCTTAAAACATGTTCAATGAATTCCAAAAGAATGTGTCAAAAAACAATGGGTCATGAACAATAAGTGTGAGAAATTGGTCTTTTGTTCACATATGGACAGAATGATGGCTAAACATAAATGCTGGTACATGTATGTGAATAAGGTATACTGAGCTATGGAATGAGGTAATTTCAGTAAAACTGTGTAACAATGGTATAATTATTTTAAAATTGTTTTACTGCCCTGAGGAAAGCCTAATTGGCCAACACATTGTATACAGTGTTCTTGTCATTTTATGAAACTTTTAAATAAATATTTTGTGCGTGAAAGCACATGCTAAATTCTAAGATTTTGTCGAACCATGGAATGATAAACCCACAGTAAAACTTTATAAAATTGCAATCATATTTATTTTAACCTGGCTACCAAATGCAATGAATTCTTGTGTTTTTATCAAACTTTCAACTTTGCATCATTTAATTTGTTACTTTTAAATTTTATATTCTAGGAATGTACTGAATGAGGTAACTGCATGAAAACTTCATAAAAGTAGTGTTTGTATTTCTATTGACTTGTTAATCTGTTGGAAGTGAAAACACTGGGATCTGTCTTGCTGGATGGCCCATTCTTCAGCGGCGGTTACACCACTGCGAGTCCCAACTTCTCTTCCAGCAGCCTCTGTCTTAAGTCATGGCAGACCAGTGGATAATGAGTTGCCCATCTTTGGCATCGTGAATGTTGTTGGGGAATGCAAGTGAGTCAGACCAAAATATTGGTGGTCGTTTCTTGTCTCTGGGGTACCATATTGCGGTCGCTGTGCTCCATCGATTGTCCGTTATTTGCAGTAAGTGCTTCCCCCCCCCCCCCTCCCCCACAATGCTTCATATTGTCTGCATAAATAACTGCATCTTCGACCAGGGATCTGCCTTTTAATTTTTTATTAAATTACTTCACTCAATTATGCTATGAAATTAGGTAACTGAAATAAACATTTTGGAACAATATTATAATTAAGTACTTGTTTTTTTTTCCATAAGGAAAATCTAACTAGACAATATATTGGATAGCACTGTACTTGTAGTTCTGTAACACTGTCTTATATATATATTTTTTTCTAAATATTAAAATGCAGAGTATTTGACATTACTTGGTGGGGGGTGGGGGAGGGGAGAGAAGAGATTGATAGGACTGAGGAATGCCACTTAGTCCCAGCAGTCCCCACAGAAGTGTGCAGGCTAAGGTTATTTCACTTTCATTGTTGATAAAGAAAAAAATTTTTCCTGGTGGTGTTCTAACTTATATTCTTCTGACAAGAAGATCAAGATCAGT
Source organism: Ariolimax columbianus (assembly GCA_036924085.1). Lineage (NCBI taxonomy): Eukaryota > Metazoa > Mollusca > Gastropoda > Stylommatophora > Arionidae > Ariolimax > Ariolimax columbianus. The sequence continues at coordinate 110,277,222 of JAVGWX010000004.1, read as the reverse complement.
ATCTAACTCTGTCAGCCACCAGATTAACTGTAAATTAACTGTATATTATTTCTTGCCAAAATTTAATAATCTACTAAACTATGAAATATGTTACCATCTATGAAATTATTTAACAGTAAAAGTATCCAAATAAGTGTTTGTATCATCATGAAAAAGATATTTGGCTTAAACATTGGATGAACACATCCCAAATATTCAGCACAACTGTATATCATATTATTTCCTGTTGAAGCATACAACTTTACTGGAACAAGAAGTAACACTAGCTTCAGGTGAAATATACAGATTAAGACCCCACTCACTTCATCATAGGTCTCATGGAGCCAGGCTGTATTACAGCAATCTGGTCATCCATCGAAGTGTGAATCAACACTATAATCTCCTTAGTGGTAAGCTCACTGAGGAGCCTTGCATTGCACTACAGTCAGGATGGCTCCTGTTCCATCTTCTTAAGCAATCTTCAAGATGTAAGACAGGCTACTGTAATCCACCACCAAAAAAACATAATCAAAATTTTAATTAATTCAGTGTGAGTGGCTTCAAACAACAAAAACAACTATGCTATAGAATTGAGTTACACCAGTTATATTCCCTGGGGTCAACTCGTTTAGAAAAGTAACATTTCTTTTTTCATTACTACCTTTTTCATTAAAATTGTCAAATTTTTTTTTCATAGTTATTTTATGACTGTTAACTTTACATTTATTGTTGCCATGCTGCTATTGTCTTTGTACTTACATAGAAATGTCATTCTGTTTTTTTCGCTGGAAGAAGATCTGTCAGATACAATGTATTCACTGTTCTCAGAATTCTGTGGTTGCTTTATTATTTCTTTGTAAATTGTAAGAATCCTCTAAACTACGGAATGAGATGATTTCAGTAAAAATTGTGTCACATTGATGTAAATATTTAAATAAATGCTTGTTTATCCAAGGAAGACCTAAATGACCAATACACTGGATGAACAAGTTCTTGGGATTCTATGGAACTATTTGATTGTACTCTTGTTAAATTCTACTATGCACTGACCTGACCTATGGAATGAAGTAATGCAATGAAAATTGTGTTAAAATTGTTTACATATTTACTTTGCCCATAGGAAGCCTAACTGGCTAATACATTAAATGTAATACTCATGTGATTCTATGAAACTATGTGGGTGGCTTTGACTTTCACTCTGACACAACACTTTGTGAATATCTGAAACATTATTTGGTGCTTACTGGTTCTTATGCCATTTGTTATGAACATAGAGATTAAGCCCTGGTCATCCTACATTTCCAAGCTATAGGTTGTCACACCCGCACTGCTTGTGAGATACCTGTTTATGGGAAAGGCTTTGGGAATAAACCAGTAGGATAAAACTGCATCCTGTGTTATCTTCAGCCATCGACTTATGGCTTGCCCCCTGGTCCAAGCTAGCTAGGGACCAGAGAGTGAGGTTGGTAACTATCACGATTTCTTCCTCACTATACTCCAAATACAGTGCGTTACATCATCAGCTACTTTATAGGTGTTTGTTTTGACCTGAGAAAATCCTCACAGACAATACATTGATCGCTACAACAATTACACTATTTTACAAAACTAAGTAAAAATATCTCTTGTTAAAAGTCTTGTATCTGTCTATTATAGGTCTTACAACTTTAATGTTCAATATTTAATATTTGCTAGTTAAATATGTTACAATGCTCAGTCTTATTTTGTTCTAGTTAAATGTCTTATACTTCCATACAAGAACCTGGTATTTTCTAGTTGCCTCTTGTCATATTCTAGTTAAATGTCTTTTACTTCCATACAAGAACCTGGTATTTTCTAGTTGTCTCTTGTCATGTTCTAGTTAAATGGCTTATACTTCCATACAAGAACCTGGTATTTTCTAGTTGTCTCTTGTCATGTTCTAGTTAAATGGCTTATACTTCCATACAAGAACCTGGTATTTTCTAGTTGTCGCTTGTCATGTTCTAGTTAAATGTCTTATATTTCCATACAAGAACCTGGTATTTTCTAGTTGTCTCTTGTCACGTTCTAGTTAAATGTCTAATTATTCATTTTTAGTAAAATAATCTACTGGCATATTAACCCTTAGATGATTGAAGTATGCAACACAGCATCTATAATTTTTAGTAACTGACTTTAGTTTTGGTTAGTTGAACTACAGAGTTTAGAGACTTAGATTTTGTCATTTGTAAAGTTATTTTATTATGCTAGGTCAGAAATTCATTTTTTTTCTTCCTTCAAATTACATAAATTAGGCAAACAAGTTCATGCCCCTCATGGCTTGCAAAACAGGGCAATTAATTTGTCTAATTTTGTGTACTTTTCTAGACAATGTGAATTATTTCTTCACTTGACAAATAGATGATTTTTAAACATTTATGAACTGTGCCCAATTTTGTTTTCCCTATTGTGAAACATATATTATAATTACATAAAATAATGTTTGTTTCAATTATTAGTATGAATGTTGATATTGACAAAAAATTTAGTTGAAAAGACAAAATCTAGCAATTTATAAATGCACAGTTAGAGCTATACTGATTAGGACATTAAGGATACATTTTAAAAGAAATTACACATGTCTAAGGGTTAAAATGGAAACTGTACAAATGAGAGTAATGTAGAAGAACAAAATAAAAAACCCCAAAATATGACATTGTATTAAAATTAAAAAAATTGAATGAAATATACTTTACAAAACAAAACAAAAAAGCATATTTTAAAAATCATATTACACAATAATACATTATAATTAGGCGATAACAGTCAAACTAATAAATACAATAGCAGTCCTATTAAAACTAAGATCCTGCGTTTCTGCAGCTGCCTTGCAGATGAAAATGGGACAATTTCTCATCATTAGTTTGTAAACATGGGTTTTGTCATCCTCATCGCTTCACATCACCTGATAACATAGACGCAAATGACTCTAAGACAATGGCAACGTAAGCAGTCTGGAAGATGCCTTAAAATAATACATACTGTGTATGAAATATAATTAGAAATAGAAGAAACAGAAAAAGACACATACATATACACAAACAATGTAGATGTTTTTATTCCATGTCAAAATATTGAATAAAGAAATTAAAATTTGTAATGCTCCCTGTGAAACTGATGCCAGGTTTTGAAGTAACTATTTTGGCAAGATGTCAAGGGGAGACAAGTCCCTGTTCCCTTGTTTATGGAAACCTCATCATCACATTGAGAGACAAAACTGAAAAATAAAATAGAGTGACATTAGTTTTGTGACATGCAGAATGATAATAATAATATGGTCTGCAGACTAAGGAAAGTAATGACAATTTTTCTGCTGCATGTCTGCTCCCCTCCACCTTCTCCAACACATGAGTTGAAAAAAACAACAAACTCGGAAGTTTCTATGTGCATTTTGCTATATCTATCCATTGGTTAGCTCAGTGTCCAAGAATATTAAAAACACATGACTGAGGAAAAAAATATTTACACACTGAACAATAATTTGAATTTTAAAAAACATTCTGTGGCATAATTAATTGTTACTTAACTTTGTGTTCTCACCTTTGTCAAAGTAGTGTGTTTATAAATTAAGATTAGGTATATTAAAATTGGTGCTGTGGTAGAGCACTCGTTTTTCATGAGAAAGTTGTGGGGTATGAATCCTGCTATTGGTATGCTCCAGTTGACCCAGCTGTGAATTGGTACAAGCCATTCTACTAGAGAAGTAAAAGGCAGCAGGGAAAGAAACTGGTCACCCAATCTCTGCAAGCTGTGGCTTAGTTTAGTATGATGATGTCTTTATAACGTCATTGTCTGGCAGTAGTATAACTACGATGGAACAGATCTTAACTTTTAAAATAAAAATATTTGACAGCATCAGAAAGTATTTCAATCAATTTTAATTTAAGTTTTATCATTTCTATAGTCTTGGTGCTGGAAGTGGCTCTGTGTCCCAGTGGATAAACTTCCTTAGTGCTGGGAGTGGCTTTGTGTCACAGTGGATAAACTTCTCTGATGCTGGAAGTGGCTCTGTGTCCCAGTGGATAAACTTCCTTGGTGCTGGGAGCAGCTCTGTGCCACAGTGGATAAACTTTCTTGGTGCTGGAAGTGGCTATGTGTCCCAGTGGATAAACTTCCTTAGTGCTGGGAGTGGCTTTGTGTCACAGTGGATAAACTTCTCTGATGCTGGAAGTGGCTCTGTGTCCCAGTGGATAAACTTCCTTGGTGCTGGGAGCAGCTGTGCCATAGTGGATAAACTTCCTTGGTGCTGGGAGTGGTTCTGTGTCACAGTGGATAAACTTTCCTGATGCTGGGAGTGGCTTTGTGCCACAGTGGATAAACTTTCCTGATGCTGGGAGTGGCTTTGTGCAACAGTGGATGCACTTTCCTGATGCTGGGAGTGGCTTTGTGCCACAGTGGATAAACTTTCCTGATGCTGGGAGTGGCTTTGCGCCACAGTGGATACATTTTCTTTATGCTGCGATTTGTTCTGTGCAACAGTGGATAAATTTGCCTCATGTTGTGATAGGTCTGTGCTAGAGTAGATAAACTTCTCTGAATCTGTGTTCGGATCATAATAGTTAATGTAGAAAGCAAATTTTAAATAGGAAATACTTGGTTATTATTTAGTATTTAAAACAAAAAAACCAATAAAACATTTATAAACTAAAATTTGTTTCTCTGACCCCCAAAAGGTTTCTTGATAGACCTGAAGGGCTACTTAGACCTCTGGTTGTGAATTACTAACCTACTGGATTTGAAAGAAAGCTCTACAAATAAATCCCTATATGTTATATGATAAATGGAATAGAAGAGCAAATAATTTGGTTCAGTCTGAAGAAGAATACAAAATAAAATGAAAAAGAGGATTAGAGAAATCTTGGAACTTAATTTAAAAAATGTTGAAGAAGGTGAAGTTTCATAAATGTAATAACCCCTAATCATGTGGTTTTTGCTGTGAGCTCTCTATGTAACACAACTTTCATCCTGCTTTTGGTTTATGTGAATAACAGAATTTGCAATGCAATAAATATGTGTAGTGTTCGGCCTGTGAGCCAAAGGCCAGCTCCCACCTTGGTTATATCCAGTCTGTGAAGACTTACAAATTTCACAGAATCTAACCTGACAGACCTTGAGTGGGAGATGCTAAATTGGATATCTGTGGATGCATTCCAGGCGTTCTAGCAATGATTGAGCCATGCATCAGTGCAGAAAAGGTACGTGCTTCACTGGATATGACACCAATAAATCTTGTATGCAAAATCAATCAAATTCACCCGGTAGCTTCCTGCACAAATTTCTTTAAGTTGAGAACACTAAACCAATACCAGTTTTAAGAATTTGTGAAAGACGTTTAATAATCTGAGCTTGAAAACCTCATCCCTTACTGTGTTGGCTAAGTAAGGGGAATATGCTGAAGATCTTTTATGATTTGAATGATGAGGTGTCTGTTTGCAAGGACCTAATAGGGAAACATCTGCGAAAGTTGAAAATAAAAGTTGGCTATATAATCTGGAATTTCTTGTAGATGTTACAATTCATCTTAATGAAATAAATGCTATGTTAAAAACTCAAGGGTGGTTGGTTCACTAGAAGTATGAAAACATTAATTCATTTCTGGATAAACTTTGTTTCTGTGAAAGTCAACTAAGGATAGACAATACTGAATATATTCTTTACCCACACTTGCGAAGCACAATAATCATTTTGATTGCGATTCATTTGCTGATGAGTTGAACTCTTAAATTAAAGAATTCAGCACTAGGTTCTGTGATTTCTTTAGCACAAGAAGCAAATACAAAAATCTTCTTTTCTCCATTTGAAGTTAGCATGGAGCAAGCTCCACCTTCATAGCAAATGAAACAATTTAACCTGCAAGAGAACTCAGATCTGAAGATAAAAATCAAGAATGTTTCACAGACTTTTATAAGAAATATTTATGTACCTGAAAGTTACAACTTTTAATTGGACAAGAATAATGCCATTTGGAAGCACTTAGACAAAGTGTGAATGAGGAATAATGAATTCACATCTAGAAAACAAACACTTTACATGTAACTTTTATTATCGCCCCAAACATTGGCCATCTTGTGAGTGGCATGAAGTCCCCCTGAAAGCATATGATCTATCTTAAGCTAACTTAATTTTATTTGATTAGTGAACTTTAACAAATTATACTAATTAAAATAAACAAATAATAAATTGATGAACAATGCTCTCATGAAATATTTTTTTTATACTAATGGCATAATTTAATATGACATAAAAAAACACAAATCACAAAACCTTAAAATTGTTTGTCAAATAAATACCAATATGTTTAAATTTTATACTAACATCATATGGTATGACCCACAGACATATTTAAAATGTACTATCCGACCAGTTTTCTCGATGAAGTTACACATGTCTGGGTTAGACAATACTGTCAGTCAAATTTTATAACATTCTCTCTGTGTGATATTGGTCATAATCTCATCTAAGTAGCTTTTTGCAGGTTAGCAAGAAAGTTCTAGAAACAATTTCTCAAATGGGGGTGTTGCAGCCTAGTGGTTTTTGGCACAGCTCACAAATGAAATTTGACTCCAAAACACTGCACAATGGACTCCACCTTATGGAAGAAGTGATCAACACAAACAAATTTCAAATTTAAATTAAATTAGATTAAAATATCCTAAATATGAAGCAGGAATAAATGAGCACTTAACTTGTTTTCCTCCAGTAATTAGAAGAAAGAGAAATATTATTTCAATATGTTTTTAGAACTAGTTGAAATGTAGGTAATCTATTGTTGACCTATTGGAACACAGTCTGTGCAATGTGTTACATAAATTGAGGGTCCTTATCGGGGAGGAAAGAACAGGGCCACTACTTCTCACTATGCCAGATCAAATAAATAAAAGAGACATGAGATTCACTACAACTTCTATTCTTCAACTCTACACCCCACTTGGGTAATATTTTTATTTCATTTGTCTATAATTAAGACCTTGGTAAAACATGATATTCCAATACAGAAGACTGAAATGAGTTTAAAGATTTCAAATGTCTTCAGAGATGACTTCAACCGGTTTTGTGCTTGAGCAACACAATAGTTAGAGTGGTCACTTCATACTGATACAGTATCAGACTAGATTTCTACCCAGCTGTAAATAGGCACCTGATTTAATGTTAAGGAGGAGCACAAGGCAATGAGGAATGGAACTGGCTATCCAACCTCACAAACATTTAGGCTTAGAACAAATGAAATCTCTAATGCCTCATTCCCAAGAGCAGTATTTGCTAAGAGACTACCTTTATCATCTTTTTTAACAAGGGCTTGAACATGTGGCGGGCAGCAATGTTATGTAAAATAAAGTGCTGCAAAGACCACCACTGCAGGATCATGTCATTTACAGGCTTTGTATAAGAGGACAACTATAGTGGTTGTACCGTGCTTCTATGGAATCAAAAAAGACAAAGATAACAATGATGATAATTGGCAGTTACTGATGTCTTTACAGAGGTAATGGTGGTCCCACAGAAGATAGATCGACAATACCATATTTAGGTATGGTTTCATTTCCGCACTGGCACAGAAGTAAAATGAAACCCACTTTACTGCCACAAGGACTGATAGGATTTTCGTTTGTTCTTTGTCCCTGCTGATAGCCTTGCGTCCGTTATGTGGGCTTCATTTTGTTTCTGTTCAGGTGCAGTTGCTGAGCAATATCTGCATTTGTTTTGCTTAACCTTTGTCTTGCACTACTGCCACAGCTTGACTTTATTTTCACCTGGTAAATTTTACAGCTGGTACTTTTTCTTTTTCTGCATTCGTTCTCAATCTCCCGCTACCAAGTCCTGAACAGGGCTTTGCAAGTAGCAGGATGTAGTCCGGAGAATGGAATGCGTTGTGTCGATAGTTTACAGTTTGACTGCGATATTTGCACCTTTCGGTCCGACACATCCGTCTTCAGCAGCGACAGCTGGTACTATTTATTGCATTGTTACTTCCACATCATTTTGTTCCCTCCTTAATTGTGATTTGTTAGGTGTATCTTTTGTTCTCTGTCCTTGATGAAGGCTTTGCGGTGGTAACCAGGATTTTGTTTTATTTCTGTCCAGGTGTAATCTATCTATGACCTTCCATACTGGTGCAGCTTCATAATATTTTTTTCCATAGCGGACACTGTTGTTGAAGATGAAGTGTTAGATACTTCACTTTAAAAGATCTCAGATTTGTTAGAAGTGTGACTAGTATCTTTAATTTTTGCCCTTCCTACCTTAACAGTAAGTCGGTATTCATTTACGAGGCGTGTTCAAATGAAACCGGATCTAATCGCACCAAGTGAAGATACGTACGATGACGTCACTTCTGATGTAAACAGCACATACCAAACATCAAGTTTGCAAAATTTCCTTTTTCCTCAGACTTATAGTTTCCTCAGCAGACCGTTGAAAACATGGCGGATGTGATATGGAATCCGTCCAGAGTTTATCAGCGAGCGGTGATTCGGTTTCTAACAGCTGAAGAATGTCGACCAGTTGACATTCATTGCAGAATGCAGGCAGTGCATGGTGACAAACGTGTGTCGAAGACAACATTGAAGAACTGGACAACTATATTTAAAGAAGGATGCGAGTTAACGAAAGATCTTCTGAGACCAGGTCATGCGCATATTGTTGCGTCAGAAAATGCCATCGCCAAAATTGATGCAGCAATTAAGGTGTACAGGCGCAGGAGCTTACTTTTGCCACACTAGTGTCACCCTACACTGTCTGCATTCTGCGATGAATGTCAACTGGTCGACATCCTTCAGCTTTTAGAAACTGAATCACTGTTTAAATCAGAAGTAACGTCATCATGCGCATCGTACATATGTTCACTTGGAGTAATTAGGTCCAGTTTAATTTGAACACGCCTCGTACATCTGGGTTTAGTGGAGGTTGTCAACACTACGGATTCAATCCAGTACCTTTGCAAATTCAAGCAATGAGATGCAAATTCTTGTAAATAGGCCTAAAGGCCTGGCAAAGACGGATGTGTCGAAGCGAAAGGTGCAAATATCGTAGTCAATCTGTAAACTAGCGACACAACGCATTCTGTTCTCCTAACAACATTCTGCTGCTTGCAAAGCTCGTTCAGGGCATGGTAGCTGGAGATTGAGAAGGAACAAGGAGGAAGAAGTAGGCCTAAAGGTGGAAGATGATAAAGAACAGAAACAAATCACAAGGCAGCATTAATGTGATGCAGAAATGCCTATAAAGGTCTGAAGTAGCTCTAGGAACAAAATGTAGACTGATAGTAGACACTGTTATAGGAGATGAAGTGATAGAAACTGATGGAATGTTGTCTTTGCTTTTGTGAAGTGGAGTAAGCAGTTTTGTACTGATTGCCTTCTACTAGGTACATTGAGGAGTGTTGAGATCACAACATGTACCCGGTCAATTTTGAAGTGAAAAGCAAATGCTCCAACAATCTGCCCCTCAGCTCATCGCATCATCATCATCAAAGCCTTTATCTTTATTTTCACCTCCTACTTTACGTTGCTTCAAAGATTTTTGAATGTTAGGCAGGTTAAATTTCCTAGTGCTTTGAGTTAAGAAAGGAATGGAGTTTAAAAAAAGACATAAAATAGCTCACACAAAACAATGACTATTTATATAACAAATTGAAATTGACTGTTTGTTTGTCAATTAGTTCATTGTTTTCATTCTGTTATTGTCATTTGTCCAGCAGTTGATTAATATTCAATTGTCAGCGCATTGCAAATATCTGCTACTGTTCTCCTGTAGAACTGAATTTTGGCTTTGCTTATATTTCAACCATTATTAATAATTAGTTTGACTGTAGTCCCATATACTAACAGGGATCAAGATGCTGAGTAGTGAAAGAGCTGTAGCTGTCAGTGACCCAAAGCTTACTGCTAGCATCAGGGCTATCGACCGATAACTGTCAAGACCCTTCTCCACCTCCATGTAATGATCCTGGATAACAGGCTGAAACAGAGCAGACTGGCTAAGGAAAAGGAATAAAAAAGGGAAGGCTAACCCGGTACTGAAAAATGTCCTGCTGAAGTCAGATGTGTCTGACCGAAATATCGCAGTCAAGCTGTAAACTACGACACATATGCATTCTGTTCTGCAGACTACATATGCTACTTTCAAAGCCCTTTTCAGGGCTTGGTAGTAAGAGTTTGAGAATAAATGACATAGAAGATGAAGAAAATATATTCACAAACATAAACAATCCTATTTAACAGGGGTTCTCAAGTGACATTTTAATGTCTATCAATGATTGCCTGTTAGATGACATTACAATGATTGCCTGTTAGATGACATTACAATAGATGAATAGCAGAGCTTTGAAATCAATTGGATTAGAAGCTTAATTGGACTCATGTGAGGACAGAGTAAGAAAGTGCACAACCAGCAAGCCACAGGAATCATTAGTATCCAAACACTTTGCCATTTTCAGAGAGAGACTGTGCACATAGAGTGCAGTGAAGTTGATACTTATAAATAGGTTTATAAGAACAGACCAGAACAGAACAAGTCAGAAAAGACCAAAACAGAACAGAACAGAACAGACCAAAACAGAACAAAACAGGCCAGAGAAGACCAGACCAAAACAGAACAGAACAGACCAAAACAGAACAAAACAGGCCAGAGAAGACCAGACCAAAACAGAACAGAACAGACAAAACCAGAACAGAACAGACTTAATTCATGTATAAAAATGTAATCCCACAGAAGACAGGGCTTTAACAGCTGAAATGTTAGAGACTCAATTAGATCTCAGCTTTATCAGAGTGAAATGCCATCTAGAAGGCCTGTATCACAAGTTCATTGTTTACTTTACAACCCAAGCCATTTATTCTAACTTATCTTTATACATGTCACTTTCATTTAAAATTATAAACTTTTATTCACTGTTATCACATTGTTAATATATATAATTAAAATGCATATGCAGTGCTATGCATATATATTTCAGTATTTCATCAATAGTGAAGTTTTTGTTAGTGATTTAAGTACAGATAAAGATAGTTCCATTAGAGATAAAGTTTTAATAACGTAATTAGATTATGTGAAGTCTTCAGTAATATGTGGTGAAATAATCAGTCCCCTTCTTGCCATCCTTAACTCAAAGCAATTTAAACATTCATTTCATATTATATTTCATTGGTAAACTGGAATGTTCCCAGAATGGATTATGAGACCCCTTACTTTAGAGGGAAAAAAAGGACAAACTCGTTTCTCAATGAATATCATTAAAGGTGACTGAAGAGAGCTGTATATAGGATTTGCAACCTCATCATGCAAAACAAATTGCTACAGATACCACCACTACAAAAGCACATAAAGTGCTTTTATGCAGGCTTCCTGGCAGAAATGCAACAAGGAAATATAAAAAACGATTTTTGATACATGCGTTAATTTATACCACGACAGGTTTTTTTAAATTTGTGGGACTACAGGGGTGTTGTTGTTGTGAATGCCCACAAAGTGTAGACTCTTCCGTATGACCTGAAAAGGACATTTAGTGGTGGTTTGCAGCAGCTTTCCTTACATCTCAAACATGCCACTAAAGGTGAATAGGGGACCTCCAGGCGGGTGTGCTTTGTTTGGCTTCATCTACATATCGGGTCACTAATTCAGGGATTACGTCAATACCCCACCTTGTTAGTCAGACTGCCAAGAAGAACAATTTCCAGGAAGGACTATGTGGAAGTTGAGGTATGGGTCTTGGTCAGTATATTTTGCCTGACCCTGACTAACATGTCTGATCAGTATGTTGTGCCTGGCCAAACATTAGTCTTCCTCTACAGATGTGAAATTTTAAATATGGTGCTTCTTTGGTCAATTAGTATTTTAAAATTATTTATTTTTTGCATTCAAGGATCTGTCACAATTGTATAGATTATCTCATATACTCCCACATATTTTGGACCTCTGGAGGCAATTGTTTTCTTATGTAAAACTCAAACACAGCATCACTTAGTTGTGATCTATTTATCTTCAATAGAAGTTCCCTGCAATAACACATATTATTTACCAAACTGTTCACAATTGCAGCCAAAATTCAATGCAAATACACATAATTTACAATTGGAGGTGAATATTTGTGTATGAGGAATTATAGTTGCATAATTATTTTTAATTTTTTTAAATGAGAGAAAAAATGTCCCCTCATCAACACATTATTCAGTTCTAAACCAATACATGAATAACGTAATGACTTTCTATTGGCGGTAATCCACAAGGGAAGATGTTCTGCAAGTTACACCTAATTTGGTGCTGTTGTTTTTACAGTATTCATATTTTACTGAAGCAAGTGAAGTTGAATACACGCTTAAAAATAAAAGCACCAATCAACATCAGCATGAGTGTTTACAATTTACGTACACCCAGAAAGAATGTTCCTGCAATATTCAATATATATGTACACACAGATTTATATTGTACACGCTAGCATGACTGTGCAGGAACTTGAATCTTTACTGAATTGTTGAACTGTTACTACCATTGCTTGAGACAAAATAGGGCACCGTCCCCTCGTAAGTAGATTTAATTTCACTTTCATAGCTTGACTTAGAACTAAGACTAGATAAAGAAATTGAAATAGCCCTATCAGAATGATCAATATCTTCATTATCCTTACCTTTAGCAATATTATAATCTATTACTGAGTTTGCACTTTAAAAACTCTATTTGGTCTCACTGAAGGGGTATGGGCTAGATTCAAGGATGCCCTCCAAAAACAGAATTTGGTTTCCAAGTAAATAAAAATTTGTTCAATGAAACACACCAGAAATAAGAAGTTCAAAATCTGGACTCCCGCCAAGAACGAAAATAAAACATTTAGGAAAACTTGAAATGGGAAAATATGTGAATTTTGTGAAGACAGTCGCAAAAGATATATCGGATCCTGTGTTTTCTGGAAAAATTCAGAAGCCGATGTATTTGCTCGTGGGAGTGTATGAGTTAACAGTTTGCACTAGTATAGGCTGAAGTTCTCTAGGTATGGGGAAGTTGGTTTAAATAGGAGATATAGTAGTTTACTCAAATGGACAATGCCCATGTCAAGAAGTCCATGCATACAAACAATGGTCTTAAATAAAAGCTTATAAAAATGGACAACAGTAACAAACTGGAATGTGCAACAAGTGGGCAATAAGCCTTGTCTTTTGGCTATGAGAGACAGCAGATCTAACCACTCTACCAACAGTTTGCTTTCATGCTTATATTCTTCTATTAGTCTAAGTTTCATTACATTCAATGGATAGAGTCGCCACCGCAGCTGGTCACTTTATCAGAAGCCTTTATCAGAGCATCAATGTGTACTCTTCACTAGTCCTTTTTAAAGCAATATATTTTACATCGTGAGGTTGCTAGGATCATGAACAACCCTCTTTGGTTGCCTTTTACAACATACTTGAAGCACTTTTCATCATCATCATCATAATCATTCATCCATCTAGTCCCCTTAGAATATGGACCACAACAGATGCTCTCCATCTGTTTCTACTCTGTGCCGTCTTGTTAAGTTCCATAGATGAGGCTGCGATTGAACTGACATACTCCTTAACTGTTCGTCATCAGGTGTTTCTTGGTCTTCTCGCTCAACTCTTTCCCTGGAGGGTTACAGCAGCTCTATCCTTTTTGCCTGGTTACAATTTGAGCAAAGATAAAGTTAGCCCATTAGCTGTTTCGGATGAAGCGCTATAAATTTTACAAGGCCACAGTTTGTTTATGAGGTAGAGTAGCCAGTTCAATCTCTTGCTGTATTTCTCTCTCTTGCTGTATTTCTCTCTCTAACTGCAAGCCACAATTTACAGATGGATCAACTGGAGCATGTTGGTATTTAGAATTGAAATCTGTACCTGTGTTGTGCAAAGCGAGTGCTCTACCACTATACTAATCAGACACATAACTTGGAAGCATACTTGAATAATTTCTTGAAAATATTTCTTGGAATACTTGAAATCCTGGTATTCAAACAGGCAAGTTGTTAATGTCTGTTGCCAGGTAGTCATAGGCTATCCGTATCATATATTTTAAGCTTCCTGCAGTTTACTAGTCCTGGGGGGAAGGTAGAAATACGTTGGGCAGATTTTTAACTGGAATGTTTATCCAGGCAGCGACCGTTAAACCTACTCTTTTTTACTTCTAGCTGCCAAAGAATTTTTAAAGTGCTCAAAAACTAAACACAGGATTCCAATCTCACTACCCAGAAATCAGGGGAACTTTTTACCAGAAGATGCATGTGAAAAAAATACTGGTTTCCACCATGATTCGAACCTGCGACCTCCGGCATCCAAAGCAGACACCTTACCTCAAGACAACTGTCCCAGTCCCACATATTTCAACAACTAAAAAAAAAAGGATTGGAACCTCAAACATACCTTCATGGAGATGACAGGAAACCCTCCCTGAATGGTGTGTAGTTAGGTATGGTGTGGGGGTATTTCACATGCCACACAGTGTGGAACATGAACTCAATCTTGTCTTGGCAGTGAGTTCCACAGGATGGGCAGCGGAAAGGGTGGTCCTCATATGGCATGTGCAGACTCTCGTGTAGGTGAAACATTGTGTAGTCATAGAAGAAGATGTTGCAATGCTGACAATGATGGATGCCACCGCTGTCGACAGTTGGGGTGGCTGAAGTTGTGGTGACATCTCGCTTCCCCATTTCTGACTCTGACTCTGCTCCAACAGAGGAAGGGGTCTTTGGGGGTGGCATAATCATTACGCTCACCTCTTTATCCACACTGGATGATGTTGTGCTAGATGCTCTTGAGGGAGGAGAATTTGAGGATTTATTCATGCTTAAATCCATGACGGAGTCACATGGATAGGATTTGTGACGATCATCATCCATAGATCGGGATGAAGATGATGTACGGGATTCAACCCTGTCGCGTGAAGACGGCTGGTGATGGTGGTAGTCGCCTGAACCGGAATGGTTATTCTGCAGGCTGTCTGATTGGTGCTCATTAGAACCATCATGATCATGATTGTATTCCCTGCCTGATCCGTTATGAATATTCATCTCTCTGTCACTATCTCTTTCAATATCATAGTCTCTGGAATTGTCTTCCTTGAAGAGATGTCGCTGCTCAAGCTCTCTGTTTATCCGTTGTTCTATATGCTTGTCATGATTAATCAGTCCCTGAGGTGACAGTGGAGGTGGCATACGTCTTGAGGACATTGGTCCATTGACTGTGGTACCGTTACCAGCACTGATAATGTTGTTGTTGTGGTGCTGATGATGAAAGTTGATCATCTCCTGAGCAAGTCTGAGGTTGGGGTGAGGTAGAGTATGGTTATCGCTGAGATGAGAATGGGGTCGATGTCCTGGTGATAGGTGTCTAGGTCCCAAGGCCATAGTCTGGAGACTGTCCAGTGATCGCTGAGTGGACCTAAAGCTACTGAATGAAGGAAGTGAGCCGGCCCGACTGTGAGGTAGATCAGTGCCATCAGTCTGTAGAAAACAAGAAAAAGCAACAATTATTAAACTGAAAAAAAAACGTTAACTAGCTATAAAACTTATTCATATTCAAATAGCTTTCTCTTCTTTGACATTTACACTGTCAGATGAGTTCCTGTGATGAAATCAACAGTTGTTTGAATCTCCTCTTTAATTAAACATAGCTTTGAGTCTAGTGTTGAATCATTGGATCAGTGTATCTTCCTTACTTGCCATACAGAGTACAGTCCTGTTCATTTAGCTCCCATGTGCATAGTGGTGAAGCAGACTGCCAGAGCTTGTTCAGGTGTCTGTTCGGCCCTGTCAAGAGGTGAACGATGGTGATGTGTCTGTTCAGTCTGTTGTGCCTTGTCAAGAGGTGAATGATGGTGATGTGTCTGTTCAGTCTGTTGTGCCCTGTCAAGAGGTGAACGATGGTGATGTGTCTGTTCAGTCTGTTGTGTCTTGTCAAGAGGTGAATGATGGTGATGTGTCTGTTCAGTCTGTTGTGCCCTGTCAAGAGGTGAACGATGGTGATGTGTCTGTTCAGTCTGTTGTGCCCTGTCAAGAGGTGAACGATGGTGATGTGCCTGTACCAGACAAAGTGTGATAGTCTCATCGTTTGGTTGGTTCTATTGTCTTCTGGCAGTCTAAACAGCTCTCTTGTTCTCAAAGTATGTGATATCAATTTCTTCTTGTTCGCGATTTCCTCTATATGTTGCATGCTGATCTGCCTTCTCATTCCCCGCTATGACACAATGGGAGCCACTGAAGTATGGTTTGCCTTCTGGCAACTATTTGCTTAGTTCATTTATTCAAATAGCAAAACAACACACATCCCACAACAACCAAGAGTATATGCCAGACCACCATAGCAGACAAATGTTTGACTGGATATTTCCTCAAAAAAGACACCAATACCATCCCCAGAATTAGCATTCTATGAACACCTAAGGATAGCCAAGAGGTTGAACTAATTCAACTTAGCAGAGAACTGTAGAAGTTAAAACAAACAGCATAACCCAGAATTGGGGCCCATTATGTAGGATTTTCACAAACCAACAAAAGTGCAGCAAGTTTGCATCAAAAAGGAAGTAAACATTTCAATAAGTTCAAAAACTGACTGATAGAACAATTTGCCCACGTGTGGTTACAATTCATTTTTTAAATAAATAAAATAAAACTATATCAAAATAAACATGTACAAATCATAAATTATTATATTTTAAATATTAAAACAATAAAACTTTGTAAGATGGTCACATAACAGATATACCTTTAAAGTAAAGTAAACCAACCTATAGCATTTCTGCTGTAGGGGTGTAAGGTGTTAGCGATCTCACAAATCAAAGGCTCGGCTATATGAGGGCAGTAGCCATCTCCTCTCCCTAGCCGCTTTTACTTTCCGGATTGAACCGGTACCCATTTGAGGCTGGGTCGACCCGGGAGCTGTTGCGGTCTAAAAAAACATTACCGCCTCAACTGGGGAATGAACCCAGGACCACTCAGATGCGAAGCCAGCAAGTTAACCACTGCGATACGCGGCTCCCTTATACCTTTAAGTTCAGCTAAAACTGCATTATAGTGAAAAAAATAGTTTTAAAAATAATAAACATGTTCAAATATTACAACTTTTTTTTCTGGAAACATACAATATGGGTGACATGTTGAGCAGAAATAACAAGGCAATCCACGCGACTGAATATTGGAAACATGATGTCTGGCGTTGTGCCCAGGACATGGAAAGTAAGTACATATTTATAAATATTCAAGGAATTATAAATATATAAACCTGAGTAAATGCAAAACTATAAGTCAATGGATAGAAACCAACATAATCTTAGTTATAACTGAAAATATGTTGACGGTGTTGGATATATTGACTCACCACTTTGAAGACAACATACAGTGTTATAAATCAACATTTATTTAGTGTCTACATAAAAATGTTTTTTTTGTCATGTTATATGTCCATATTAATTTTAGACTTCATCAAGGCCACTAAACATTCAAAAGTTGTTTCAAGTGAATATAAAATGAGCAAGGAAAGTTATGACATTGGAACCTTCTTCTTTCTTCTTCTGGACGGAATCCTGGTGTACGGTTAAGCGGAACGTTGAGCTCCGTCATGGTCTGGTTTCCCACGGCTTGAGCCAGGCATGAAATGCAGCGAAATGTAGCATAGCAAACAGGATAACCGATCTTCTTCTTCTTCTTCTTCGTCTTCGTACGCTGTCAGACGTCAACTTGAATTTGTTTGAAGAAAGCAGCGGTCATCCTGAGGCTGTCGACACTGACATAGAGCTTGTCTAGTGTTGCCACTGGTGATGGCCACATCTGCTCTCTCTGGTCCTCGTATGTCGGGCAGTTTTGCAGCAAACGCTCAGCGGTCATTTTTCCTGTACCACACGAGCATTCGTCAGTGCCACCTATCTTCAATTTGTTGAATAGGTGGTACCTTAGTCTATTGTGGCCAGCGCCAAGTCTGAAGACCACGACCTGCTCTCTTCTGTTCAACTGGTAATAGGCATCGTTTTTTGTGTAGCCAGTATGTTCTGTTTCCCATTTGGTCATGTATCTAGCTCTAATAAGCCGTTTTGACTCTTCGTATGTCATACTTGTATCTGGTTGTGGTAGTCTTGCACCTTCTTTTGCCAGTCTGTCTGCCTCCTCGTTGCCTTGGATGTTGCAGTGGGATGGAACCCACTGTACCCCTACTCTTTTTGGTGCGGACTGCTGGCATAGTTGACATAGTACTGCTCTTAAATCATTAAGTTCAGTATTTTTCTGGCTTTTTAGTGCTGTGACTACGGCCAGGGCATCTGTAAGCAGGACTATATGGCTTTCATTGCTTTTACCTGTCACCATTTCTTCCACTGCCGCCCTCAGTGCCTCTGCCTCAGCTCTGAAATTGCTTGTGTATTTTCCAGTTGCCAATGACAGTGTTATTTTTCTTCCATTTGGTAGACTCAGGAATGCCCCTGCCCCTCCGTTCTGTGTTGTGTTTGTTACAGAACCGTCGGTGTATGCATGGGTCCAGTCCATGCTTGGGTAGTTTTTCGTTATGTACCTCAAGGTTGTATCTCAGCTTTCTTTTTCAGTCTGGCTGTTCTTTTTTTCAATACTTGGTATATTTTCTACCACCTCTGGAAATATATGCTGCCTCCAGGTAGGTTTTCGTACAGTAGGGATGGGCTTTGGTGTTGTTAGTGCGTTCATGGAGTCTTCGTGCATCTTTGCTTTGGCTATTTCTGCAAAGTTTCTCCGCTTTAGTTTCCCATTTTCAAAATTGTTTTAGTCTCTGGTGCATTGGATGGTCAGTCAGTCTTCTGAGTTTCTCTGATTGCTGCTGGGCTCTGCAGTCTCTTCTGTAGGTCATGGATTGCAGTTTTGTAATCTTTTCAAGTTCTACAATTAGCGTTGACTTCATGTCTCCTGTTATAACTCTCATGGCTTGGTTTTGGAGTTTGCTAATTTATCGAAGTTCGCCTTTACTGCTGTTGTCCATGCCGCAATGCCATACTCGAGAACTGGTCTCACTCTTCCAGTGTACAGTTTCTTTAGTATACTTTCATCTGCTCCCCAGCTTGTGCCAGCAAGTTTCCTCATGATTGCCATTCTTTCTCTGGCTTTCATTTGGTTTCTCTCGATCTGACTTTTCCATGTCATGCGCCGATCAAATGTGACTCCCAGGTAGTTTGGGTTGTCGTTTGGCTGCAGGTATTTGCCGTTAAGACTTAATTTGGTGTTTTTGGGGTTTGTTTGATAGCGAGAATATCATACATGTTGTTTTTTCCTCGTTTATTTTGACCAGCCATGAGTTCGCCCACTTTTCCATCGATGTTAGGGCCTGCTGCATCCGATTACTTGCTATGGTGAGATTCTTTTCAGAGGTCCACATAGCCAGATCGTCTGCAAACATTGAGCTATGGACTCTTCTTGGTATATTCTCTGTTATGTTATTTATATACACCAGGAAGAGTGTGAGTGACAGTACTCCCATTGGGGTACTCCCTGCTCAAGTGTCACCTTTTTGCTCATCTGCCCTTGTACTTGAACTCTGGCTGTTCTGTTTTTGAGGTAGTGGCTGATCCATTTGTACATTTTCCCACAAACTTCACTTCTTCGTAGCTTGACTTTAAGTCCCTCTTTCCAGACTTTGTCAAATGCTTTTTCTAGGTCCACCCAAATCGCTACTGTGTGTTTTTGCTCCTGGTAGGCATCTTCTATTTCCTGGGCTATGAGGGTGACCTGATCCTCAGTGGATCTGTGTTGTCTAAAGCCTGCTTGCTGTGGAATTAGTATGTGTTTTTCTTCCAGATGCCATATCATTCTGGCGTTTATCATACGTTCCATCAGTTTGCCTACACAGCTCAGTAGGCTGATAGGCCTGTATCCATTTGGATCTGTTTTATCTTTTCCTTTCTTTGGTACTGGTACAAGTACTGCGTCTTTCCATGCCTGGGGTACAATACCCCTTTTCTAGCTTTGGTTCAGGACTGATAGTAATTTCCTCTTTGCTGTTTGGCCCAGCCCCATCAGCATTTCGTTTGTTATCCCGTCTTTTCCAGGAGATTTCCTTTTCTTTAACGTTCTCATGGCCTCTTCGACATTGGAACCAAAAATAAACATGCTAGAGAGACTTTCTGGGAGAAAAAGTGGAGAGTCTATGGTGTTAGTTTGAGAAGTGAATAAATCAACCATTAGAACAATATCAAATAATGATGTTGCTATTAGAGCAAGTGTTGTGTGCAGAACATCTAAGAGTTCAATGGGTTTTACATGCCACTGGACCAAAATTTAGACAAGACAAAAAAGTCTCTTTATATATGAATAGAAGACCAGGCCCAGAAAAACATACTTTAAGTACCAACATGATCTGCAGAAAAGCCATACCACTGTACACAAATTTCACAGAAACACGCAAAAAGGAAAAACAGTGTGCAATCAAAAAACAAAAGACATTGAATTTAAAGCCAGAATGACTGTTGTAAAAATTATTAGAAAAGATACAATCTTTATAACAAAATTCTCAATGAATCTTCCAGCAGAGTAATTTCCTATACAAATGGATAAAAGTGATTCAAGAGAAAGGTTTTCTACGTGAGCATGATTTTAATGCTAATTAATTCAGTAAATACCTACTGCAGTGTCTATTTCAAAAGGAAGAGAAAATTTATCACGGATACAAAACAGTCAAAGACAGACTGTAAAAAAGAAAGATCCCATTAACAAGCCAGTGTGGATTATTTGGAAGATGGTGCTGCGTCCATATTTTTCTTGACCAACGGCACATTAGAGATTATGTGGTGAGCCACTTTCAATATCCCAGACTATTCTGGTACCCAATTTTTTTAGACTGTGTCAACCCCAGGACCGGTTGTGAGATTGGAAAAAATCTTGCACCAATTGTGGACCGAACCCTGATGGCTTGGCTGGGAAGCCAGTGCACTAACAACTGCACTACCTCATCTCCCAAAGACTCTTCTCTTTTGCAGTAATACTTCTGGAGATTTCCTTGTCAAGCCAATGCTTGTGTATAGATGACTTAATCCGTTTGTGCAAAAGAGAAAAATGAAGACCACATGCCTGTCTTTTAGACTGTTTTGGCATAGGATACTGCTACCTTATTTACAGACAGGTTGAACAACTATTTTGTCCCCAAAGCACTGCAATATTTTTCAAGAAAACAACTAGAACTGAAGGTGTTACTTCTCTTCAACAATGCACCTGGTCATCCTGAGACCCACTAATTCGCACATCCAAACATCTAAGTGATGTTATTCCTCCGAACAGATAGTCACTTTTTCAATCTATTAACCAAGGAACAATAGAAACAATTAAAAGTTATTATAATCACCATGGACAATTCCAAAGGGGGTCCGCCAGGGTGATCCTATCTCACTGAATCTCTTCTCTGCATGTTTGGAATCAGTCGTTAGCCATGCAACTGACACCCTTGCTATCCTTATTGATGGCAGATGCCTCAATTACCTTCAATTTGCTGATGACATAGTGCTCATCACAGAGCCAGCAACAGAAGTCAACCAAGGAATGCAGCTACTTGATGGAGAGGGCAAGAAAGCAGGTCTGGAGATGAATGTCTTGAAGACAAATGGTTGTGCAATCGCTCCGCCAATTATGATAATGTGTTCCTTGGCGGGGTACGATTGAAGGATATCAAGGAGAACATTTATCTTGGACGTCTTCTCAATATGGAGAATAACCTGGAACCTAAATTGAAGCGCATGTTGGGCAGCCTCTGGACGGTTGCCATGACCAAGACTTACAAGCCTCTTCAATTCCACTGTACTCCCTGCGATGCGCTATGGTGCTGAGATGTGGACACTAACAAAATCACTAGAGGACAAATTGAGAGTGACCCAGGCCTCCCTTGAGAGACGCTTGGTTGGAATCAATCTCCGAAACCAACGTATGCAATGTCTCCACAATTCTGACATTAGACTATTGTTTCAGGTGAAGGATGCGGTAATCTATGCAGACAAGGCAAAACATAAGATGGGTAGGTTGCATGTTGCAATGAAACGATGGTAGATGGATAACAGTGACAACAGTCTAGTACCCCCTGAGGTAAGAAGAGACCGTGGCAAAGACCGCCAATGCATTGGTCAGACTCCCTTGCTGTACGCTGCAACATCCGAGATGCCTCTAGAGGAGCACTTACAATGCACTGGACTTCCATGGCCCAAAACATGGGCCAATGGAGATGAAGTTGGGACCCATTGCAATGCTGAGAAACGGGTCATAAAAATCAAGATATTCACCATAAGTTTACACATATCTTTTAATACGTGGACCTAACATTGCCACAGTGTTGGATGCCATGGACAGAGACTCAACTATAATTGTGTTATAGTGCTGGATGCTGTGGACAGAGACTCAACCCTTACAGTGTCACAGTGCCGGACGCCATCATGAACAGAAACTCAACTCTAACAAACTGTGTCACAGTGCAGGATGCCATGGACATAGACTCAACTCTAACAGTTTCACAGTGATGGATGCCATGGACAGAGACTCAACCTAACAGTGTCGCAGTGCTGGATGCCATGGACAGAGACTCAACTCTAACAGTGTCACAGTGCTGGATGCCTTGGGCAGATACTCAACCCTTACAGTGTCACAGTGCTGGATGCCATGGACAGAGACTCAACTCTAACAGTGTCACAGTGTTTGATGTCATGGACAGATACTCAACCCTTACAGGGTTAATGTTGATGATGAATTATTGGCTATTTATTTATGAAAAACAACAATATACAGGCTTGCACTAGAGCATGAAAACTAGCCAACAAAAAAGGGGATGCAGAGTTAACACACAAACATTGTTGTAAGTTTAGTAATTAACAATAAATATTTTTAAAATAACTGTAATAGAATGAATTATTTGTCATTTATATTAAAAGAACAATATAGGCGAGTGTTACAGCATGACAACTGACTGACAAAACAAGGTCCACAAGAGACGAAGTTGGAACCCTTAGCAATGCTGAGGAACTGGTCATAAAGATCAAGATATTCACCATATGTTTACCCCTTTTTTTTTTATTACATGGACCTAACATTACCACAGTGTTGGATGGCATGGACAGAGACTGACTATAATTGTGTCATAGTGCTGGATTGCTAAAGACAGAGACTCAACTCTAACAAACTGTGTCACAGTGCTAGATGCCATGGACAGATACTCAACCCTTACAGTGTCACAGTGCTGGATGCCATGGACAGATACTCAACCCTTACAGTGTCACAGTGCTGGATGTCATGGACAGATACTCAACCCTCACAATGACGTAGTGGTGGTTATCATGGACAGATACTCAAACCTTACAGGGTTAGTGCTGATAATGAATTATTGGCTATTTATTTAAGAAAAACAACAATATACAAGCTTGCACTAGAGCATAAAAACTAGCCAACAAAAAGGGGATGCAGAGTTAACACACAAAAATTGTTATAAGTTTAGTAATTAACAATAAATATTTTTTTAATAACTGTAAAAGAATGAATTATATGACATTTATATTTAAAGAACAATATAGGCTTGTGTTACAGCATGACAACTGACAATTTGCTGATAGTATTGTTTGTTTTCAAAGTTTACCTTTCATTTGGTGAAAGTACAGCCTTCGCCAAATATTACAGTCTTTTTTGGTTATCAGGATGTATAAGCCATTATTATTAGCAGATTAACATTGCAGTAGAGCTCTCTCTTTTCATTACAAAAGGTATCCTCCAATCAACACAATCAATGCATGACTGGCTTATGTTTAGGGAAGCAAAAGGCAGAGAGGAAGGGAACTGGCCATCTCACATCACAAACAAGATGTGGCTTAGTACAATGATATATCTACCACTTTATTTCCCCTCCAGCAGCTACATACTGATGTCAGACCATATTTATGTTTATCTTACTAAAAATGTATAAGTATTCAAATACCTTTTTAAAGAAGAAAAAAAAAACACAACTTTTTGATGAAAGATAAACTGTGAAAGTTGGAAAAACAGATAAATACAATTTAGCATAAGGTTAGTTCAAACCATTACCAAAGTACAAAATAGAGGGAGACATACAAATATCTGTGAAATTTGTATCCTTATGCAAATTCTTGCTCCAATTAAAGCATGTTTATCAATTCACAAATGTTATCAGTTACCCTGTCTGTGTAAATTTTGTGACAGCTTTTCTCTATGAATTCCTTTGATGTGGAAAATATTTGAAGTTGTATCATGAGTTTCTGCAGCACTGTACAATAATATTAATTATGGTTTGTGAATACAATATCCAATTTTGACAATTTTATCCTGTTCATTTGTAGCTGCTAGCTCAGACATATAGCTTCACATAAGTTAATAGTTAGAATATTCTGGAATTAGTTTAATTTAGACCACCTTGTTGCCCCTAGGGAGGAAAATAAGATTCACTACAACTTTCCTTCTTTTACCTTCTCAGTTCATGTGAAACATAGGACAACTACTATAGCCCATCCTCTTACATGCAGCATTTGGTCTAACCACTTGCAGTGACAACTGGCAATAACAGTTGTATTTACAAGATATGTTTCCTAACCTCATGCACAGCCTTCTTTACTAACTTATGACAAATTTGAATGGCCTCTTTGCACCCTGTAAAGACAACAGAAGAGAGCTATCCATGTAGTTTGTAACCTAAAATAAAACATATTGCTGTAGAAACTACCATTGAATGACTGCAAGGAAAAGTTTTACTGAAAGGGGGACAATTGTTGTGATGTATGGAGCAAAAATAAGATAGGAAACTTTTATCCTTCAGTACCGCCGCACCTTCAACTTATTTGTTTTGACATAATAATATAAAGAAGCACAAGATGTAAGCCACCCCATAATGGAATGAAGCAACAGGGCAATCAGATGCTTGTTGACAAAATCGATTTCAAGTATATACTGAGAATCTCTACAACCCGAAAGGGGTGGAAGAGAACGACTAAGAAGATAAACAAGTGTGAGTCATCAGTTACTGATGGAGAACACACACAATTTAACTTATATTACGACCAATCTGCAGTTCATGGCAGAGTGGTTAGAAAACATGCAACTAAGGATATTCATCTTTAAATGGGTACCTGACTTGCTGTTTTTGATGACATTGTAATCTTAGACCTTGTAGAAACAAGGCTCCTATTTTTCCTTGTTGCCTGTATTTGTTGAAGACCTAATTCCACAGGGTTTCCAGTGATTGATTGATTGTCTGCGTTGGTTTTCTTCCAATGTTAAGGCCAAAAAAGGTGTGTTGCTATGATCAAAATTAAGGTGTGAAGTTTTACTGTATACCCTCTAATTTATCAAATGAAAGAGAAATTATATCAATGCATTATCTCTTTGTTTCGTAATATGCTAATCCAATTCTCGAAGATCCTTCGCTGAATAAGGCTCTTGTTATGGAGGTTATGTCACTGCCTAAGTTTCTGATGATATATATATATATATATATATATATATATATATATATATATATATATATATATATATATATACATACATACATACGAGCAGAATCGCAGGGAAGAGGGAGACAAAGAGACACAATATTGGACAGCTCAAAGGTGTGGCATGGGAGGTGATCAATGGTGGAACTGATAAACCACACAGATGATTTGAGAAATGGAGTCTATGATCCAACGCCAGTCAGTAGTGCACTTGATGATGATACATATACATTCCTACTTATATTGATTTCTGGAGTATTTTAGAAGTAAGTCTCAATATCAGATTTAGACCCCATGAGTTGGAGAGTCTTCTTCTGTGGGGAGGTTAAACAGCATTAGTCACCTCTTATAACATGCTCTCAGTGTGAGAATGGCCTTATTCTCATCTCCATCACAGATAGAGCCCTCCAGGAAACACCCAGGCAATGATATAATAAAGAATGTGAAAGTTACATAAATGCCTGGTTAAGTATATTACCTTAATGATGGTTGAATAATGACTTTGTAGGAGAGCAGGTGGTGACTGGATAACACCTACAGACACATGGGACATCGAGGTCAGGGCACTGGCCCTGACAGGTGAGAGTAGTGCTTCATGATTGTGAGGGGAACCATGGTTGTGTGACCTCTTCTCGTGCATACCTCCGTCCATGTCGCTAGGTGTGGAGGGTGGTGTTACCTGTAGAAAGACAAATATATTCTGGCAATCCTAGAAGGCTTTCACAAACATGACATGGAACTGAGACAAGGATGTAAAAAAAAAAACAGGATCAAGAAAGTATAAAAAAACGTAAATAGTTATGGTCGGATACAACTCTAAGACATAAATAAATACGAAACCAATGTTATGACAAGAAGACAGACCTACTTTGGCGATGACGAACAACATAAATATATGAGCTAATACCTCAAAGACGAATATGAACACACAGAGGAGTAAAACCGGTGCTTTAGAATTTTCTTTGTCATGTTGAAAAATATATGGAACACTAAAATGGTAATAACGCATACCGAGTTAACGATATTGAACTTTAATGTGAAGTTGGTCCTTTTGCATGGACCTACAAACATTCTGGATGACCAAACTCAATATTGACAGATTATATGGGTTTATCAACAAATAACTGAAAATGAACGTTGGCTTACATTGGTTTGGCAAAGATGCAGAGGAAAGCTTATCAGAGAGATCGGGACATGACAAAATAAATCTGACAGTAAATCTTAGGAAAAGGGTAGGGCTTGATACACTACACGATATGAAAGTTTTAATACTGCATCACTAAGCAATCAGTGTCATGAAAACACTATAGGAATAGATGAAATGGAAGGTAAAGTACACATGGACAAGAAGCCAATACAAGGGAAATGAAAAGCTAGAAGGAACTGGAGGAAATGCCACAGGACAGGTCTATTTGGAGAGGATTGGTTGACAGATTATGCTCCCAAAAATTATTTAGGAAATAGAAGAAGAAGAAGAAAAATACACCCAGAATTTATTTATATGCAACAATGGAAACGCAGCTGAAGAATGGGTCGTCCAGTAATCCAGTAATGTGTATATAATTTCAGCAACTCCCGGATAACCGATTTCGTCACTGGATCGATCGGCTACCCACCTAGGCTTGCACATTTCCTGGACAAAGACGAAAATCCAAAACCTCAGCAGGGCCCCTCTCCGCTAAGCATCACTGCAAACGACAACCCTGATGTAGCCACCGAGAATATCTACCTCGGCAGCAGACAGTCCTCTGACACACGCAACAGCCACGACATCACCCCTAGGATGGGCTTCGTATTTACTTCTCCTGCATTGTTTCCATTTTCCTGTACGGCTCTGAGTCATGGACACTACTACAGCAGGATCAGCAGCGTCTTGAGGCCTTCCACCTGCGCAGTCAGAGGTGCATCCTCGGGATCGTCTAGCATGACATGATTTCTAACAGTGAAGTAGTTCCGATGTACTCAACTAGCAGGCCTTGTCTCAATGATTGATCACCGTCATCTCTCCCTTTTCGGTCACGTTGCTCGCCTTCCGCGGGAAGTCTCAGCCCACAAGATGATCCGACAAGCCTGTGGGGGGGCGAGTTACGGGAACAAGCCGTGCTCATCCTGCAGACGTCCTCGGGGCCGTCCTTGCAACACCTGGCTATCATTTTCTAACCATAAGCCAGGTACCCACCTACAGCTGTGTCAACTGGAGAGTATAGGTAGAGGGAGATGAACACACCTTTGCTATAAAAAAGTAAATGCTCTACCACTGTGTTAATCAGACGCTCAAGGTCAAGGGTTGCCCCATTGTAGAAACTGCTGTTCCAGAGTTCCTTTTACAAATCCATCATTTGATTAAGAAGTAGGGTGGCCTGTTTCGTTCCTTGATGTCTCTCATTCTCCAACAGTAAATATGGTACTTTTTTTGCAGATGGGTTGACTGGTGCATGCATAGAATGGGAGTTGAACTCTGTATCTTGGTCGTGAAAAGTAAGTGAACTACCACTACGATAATGAGACAGATTGTAGAATACAAGGTTTTGTATACAGGGTAAAATTGGTCCAACAGTCTGGTCAACATTAGAGTTTTCCTCGTCTTATTTTCTCCAATTCTTAAAGAGTCAGGTGCTCAATTCAGCTGGGTACACTTGAATATGGCTCAATCAGTCAGCCCAAAAAACAATAAAAATAGTTTAACATCTTGGACACTAGCTAGTGACAGATGATAAACCGTTGAAATCAGAGACGAATAGCATCTTGACAGATGTGCTGTCATTGATTGCAGTAGTGTAGAAAGGGGGGGGGGGGGGGGAGGTTGTATTCAGGAGAGGTAGGTGGAAGTGGGAAGTAAAGATAATCATCTGAATGAGACAAGAGTATTACAAGTATTACTGTACCTCAGACTAACGTAGTCATACTCTTCTACCACGGGGCCTAGAAGTCCCTTTTGTCTCCTTTTGACTGAGTTTAAACATTATCAAGGGGGGGGGGGGGGGGGGTGCTAGCGATTAAGTGGCATGGCTCACAACCAAAAGCTGCTGGGTTCGATCCCCATCACAGCACCGGCCGTTACCTCGGGGAAGCAAACCCTTAGAAAATACATGCTGAAGTTGGATGTATTGGGCTGACAGGCACAAAATAAAAACCACAGTGCAACGCACACCGTCTTGGGGAATAGAGAATATGACGAACGGAAAAAAAATACATTATGGAGTAGTCAGCACTATGCAAAAACTTCCTTAGTCGCTTCTTAATGAATATCTGGTTATAGTGTTTACATTTTTTATTCATTTGAGAAACACTTGGATGCATCACAGAATGAAACATAAGAATCAGACAAGTGCAGGATTGGAACATACAACGGAAGAGGGAGTTTGGAGACTAAAAACGACGAATAACAATGGAAGAGAAGGTTGGGGCAAATGGAGCCTCATAAATGGAGCTTAGGAAGTGGCACAAACTAAAGAAAGGAACTGCCTTTAAATGTGTCTGAGAGGGACCCATACAATGATCGCTGAATATCTGCTACAAAAGTGTCTAACATACGAAGAGCAGAGAAAGCATTTTTGATCATCATTCATTTCATTCCTGGATAAGTTAAATGAAGATACCAAAATCCTTCGGATTAACCACTGCTTTCTTTAGATATATTAAAGGTGACGCTTCAAATCGTTCAAAGAATGACAGTCTTTATGAAGATACCAAAATCCTTCAGAGTGAACATTGGTTTCTTTAGATATATTTAAGGTGACGCTTCAAACCCTTCAAAGAGAAGAAACTATAGATTTGACAATTCAAGAGAAAGAAATATAAATATAGCTAAATAATAGAAAATAATATAAATGAAAGAAAGAAAGTTAAGACACAGGCCTCAGTTTAAATAAAAAGAAATCAGAGGTGATGGTAATGACTATAAAACCGGACTCTCAAAAATGCTCCGTCAAATTGAATGGAGCCGAATTGAGACAAATCAACACGGTTAAATACCCGGGCACATACATAGCGTTAGATCGAAGATGCAATTACGAGATTGAATGCAGAATAGCCCAAGCAAAATCGGTCTTCCAGACCATGAAAGGGATATTATTCATCAAAACCTTGTCGCTGGAACTGAGAAAGAGAGTCCTTGGATGATACATAGAATCAGTTCTGGCATATAGTAGTGAATCATGGACAATCAGCAAGCAAGCGCATAGATCTTTGGAAACAAAGGAGATGTGGTTTAACATAAGAATGCTGCGATCTAGTGGATTGCAAAGAAGACTAATGATACAGTACTCGAAGAGGCACAAACACAAAGACAACTTATTGTAAGGATCAGAACAAGGCAGTCATCCTTTTTCGAGCATGTTATGCGAAGAGGCAGCTTGGAGCACATTGTGACAATGAGAAAGATAGCAGGAAAGAGAGACAGAGGAAGGCTGAGAGAGAAGATGTTGGACAGCCTGAGAGAATAGCATGGGCGACAATCAAGAACGAGTAAATGACACAAGTGATAAAAGTGGAAGGAGGTCCATGATCGCCAAGCCAACCGGCAGTGCACCTGATGATGATGATGAGAGAGAGAAAGGAATACAAATATGATAAATAGAGAGTAATGAATATAAATATGAAAAATTGAGAGTGATACGAATGTAGCTGATACAGTTAAAGGAATTTAAACATTGCAAATAGAAAGAACAGAATAGAAATATGAAATTTAGAAAAGCAGGAAAGATAAATAATAAAAATAGTCCTATAGCAAACACTGTTGACAGGGATGTAGTGTTAAAGACTTCATTGCATAATGCCATAAATTGTATGGAATGGGAAGTGTCTAGTTCTCTTGTTCACTGCCTCTCCTTCACTAAGATTAATCCAAGTACCAATTTACAACTGGGCTGACTGGAGCATGCAAGTAACTGGTGTTGAGCTTCTGCTATGAAAAGCGATATATATATATTGCAAATAGACAGAATGGAATATAAATTAAGCAAATAGAGAAAAAGCTATTTAAATATGGCAAATAGTAATTAATATAAATATAAATATGTAAAATAGTTATAAAGGAATAAAAATATGTCAAAATGAGAGAACGGAACATAAATATGGTTAAAAAAAGAAAGTAATATAAATATGTGAAATCAAGAGAATGGAAAACATATGGTAGATAGAGATAAAAAAATATATAAAATGGTTGAACTGATAGAAACAAATATAGATATTAGTAAACGGTGATTAAAAGATATAAATGTGGCTGAATTGAGAAAAGAAATAGAGAGAAAAATATAAAAATAGCTCAATTGTGAAATAGATAATTTAAAAAACAAAAAACATATAAATATGGTTTAA
Organism: Ariolimax columbianus; assembly: GCA_036924085.1. NCBI lineage: Eukaryota > Metazoa > Mollusca > Gastropoda > Stylommatophora > Arionidae > Ariolimax > Ariolimax columbianus. The sequence continues at coordinate 110,246,487 of JAVGWX010000004.1, read as the reverse complement.
TAGACAGGAAAGGAATGTAAATATAAGGATCAATTACACTATTAACAATATTTAAAAAAATAAAGCCACCTGCAAGAACAAGAGGGCACAACCACATATTACGAAATGTCCTGAATTGATACAAGGACATATTTTTTTAGTTAGAGAGTGGTCAATGCTTAAAATGCATTGCCACAGGAAATAGTGGAAGCAGGGTCAATTAATGCATTCAAGAATAGATTGGATGTGTCTAGATATTTTTTAATGAAGTGAATGTAAAAGAAACTGTTTGTGTATAGACTCTGCAGGGACTTCTAAACCAGTATAAAGACATTAAGTTAAGTTAAGTTAAATTAAATATAGCTAAATTGGGAGATGTAAACCTAACAAACAAACAAAACACTAGAAACATAAATTAAAAAGGTTTGGTGGAATGGACAGAAATATAAATATGACTAATTGAGAAAAGGAAATATACATAATAGGTTAAACATTTCACTTCCTTGCCAAAAAGTATTTACAACTTTGATAAGTTCACTAACCTGCTCCAATTGGAGTGGACTTCTGGGTGAGGAGGCAGAATCTGGTGGGCGGGACCCAACCAATGGGGCTGAACCAGTTCCGCCCATTCCCTGAGAGTGATGGAATAACTGAGTAGCTTGGCCTCCACCAACAGCAGCCTTCTGTAGGTAGGACTCATATGTTAAGGCTTGTTGGAGCAGTGCCCTCTGCTGCATGGCGAATGCTTGATAAGCTGCCAGATTAACCTGTAGAAATAGGTACATATGAATGCATTGAGTAAGTGGTGTGCTGCACATGTGTTAATAGTGTTGTGAACATCAATAAGAAAGACATGGACGTGAGCAATAGACCTGACCTAATCCACCAGCTACAGTCACCAACAAACTACCATCTTTTACCTGAGAATAGAGCACTGCAGACTATTGAGTCACCTACATTGGCTCAAGATATCACACACAAGTGACTGTCCATGTGGAACCGAAATCCAAACCCCTGATCACATCCTACAGAGCTGACCAATATACAGAGACTTATGATGCCAAACATGGCCAGAGGGAGCAGAGGTGACGTAGAAGATGTGGGGCTGCCACGCGGATCTGGAGAGGACTGTGGACTTTGTCCTAGCAACGAGACTAGAAATCAGCATGACTAAAAAAAAATCTGAATGCAGACGAAGAAGAGGAAATGGAAAGAGGCAGAGAATACCAAGAACAAGAAAAACAAGAACAAGTGAGAAGATGAAACATGATAATTAGATGACGGAAGAACAATCAGTGTGCTAATTTTTAATTAAAAAGTAAATGGAACGGTTTGGTCATTACCTGGTCACCTACCTGGCTGCTCTGTCTTCCTGCAGATTTGTACCCGTAGATTTTACCGCGCATATGAACGTTTCTTTCGTGACGCCTCAAGTCATTAGACTGAGTGAAGCATCTGTGACATATTTTACATTTGTAAGGGCGTTCACCTGTGTGTACCCGTTCGTGAACCTGAAGAACATAAAGAAACAAGTTATTGAGGAGTGTTCTTATCAACAGTTACTTAGGGACGCTCTCATGCAGGAAAGTAATGCTATCGTACTTAGGTAATTCAGCAGGTTCACCACAGCGTTTGATCATAATGATGATCATCACCTCGTTGGTCACTTTCAACACAGCTTGGTCTTGTCCGGCATGGTATACCTGATGCTGATGTGAGGTGGGTGTCATGGCTAGTATGTTGTACCTGACACTGATGTGAGGTGGAGTCTTGTCCAGCATGTTGTACCTGACACTCATGTGAGGTGGGTGTCTTGGCCAGTATGTTGTACCTGGCACTGATGTGAGGTGGGTGTCTTGACCAACATGTTGTACCTGATGCTGATGTGAGGTGGGGGTCTTGGCCAGTATGGTGTACCTTATGCTGATGTGAGGTGGGTGTCTTGCTAGTATGCTGCACGTGACAATGATGTGAGATGGGTGTCTTGGCCAGTATGGTGTACCAGATGATGATGTGAGGTAGGTATCTTGGCCAGTATGGTGTACGTGACACTGATGTGAGGTGGGGGTCTTGGCCAGTATGTTGTACGTGACACTGATGTGAGGTGGGGGTCTTGGCCAGTATATTGTACCTGACACTGACCGGTATTACTAAATTTCATTGTTGTCTAATACAAACCTACTGACGCCCACAACTACCTCCTCTACACTTCCTCCCATCCTCAATCCTGCCGCGATTAGCTTCCTTTCTCCAAACTCCTCCGCCTCTGTCAGGATGACGACGACTTCCTTCTCAGGGCCCACGAAATGCGACTTCTTCCGCAAACGACCCTACCCTGAGACCACTCTCTCCTCCGCCCGTCAGCGGGTTCTTCTTATCTCCCGTCAAGACTCCCTCACTCCCACCCAACGTCCTCCCTCTGATTGTGTGAAACTCGTCCTAACTTATCACCCTCATTACGTCTCTGTCCGGGATATCCTATTCCGCCATCTCCCTATTCTTCACTCTGATCCTGCCACTCGTATAGTTTTTTCCCGATCCTCCACTTGTCGCCTACAAACGGACAGGAACCTGAGGGACTTGCTGGTCAGTAGTCGCCTACACACCAGTCCTCATAGCCTCCCAGACACCAGGGCGTGCAACAATACACGTGGCTGTGTTACCTGCCCTCATGTCATCCTTTCTCGCTCCATTACCTTTCCTAAAGCTGAATTCTTCATCAAGGAGGGATTCACATGCAATTCTCGTAACCTCATCTATTCTATAATCTGCCGCCAGTGTGGTATGACATACATTGGGAAAAGTGGTATGAAACTGCAGGAGTGTTTCCGCCAACACCTCAAAGACATCCGCAACCGCACTGGTTCCCCAATTGCCAGCCACTTCAATGGTCCTGAGCACCGGGGTACGGCTGACGTTGGTGTCATTGGTCTAGTTTCGTGCTTCTCTGACGATCGTCATCGATTCGCCCATGAGAATAGACTTATCTCTAGTATGGGCTGTCTCCAACCACATGGCATTAATATCTTCCATACCTTTTCTTAAACCCTCACACTGGCCCCCATCTATTTGTCTTCCTTTGCCGCCCCCCCCTCCATTCTTCTATCAGTTCTCCCCCCCCCCTCCTATATTAATCTCACGCCCTCCAGCTTATATTGCCTTTTCTTTGTTCTCCCATCTAGACCATCATTGGCTTATCCGGCACATTCCCCCACTTTGTGTTTGACCGCTCCGATTCAGTTTCAATCAAGCGTCTGGCCATGCCGGTCGCTTAGACAGACTGGGTCTACTATCAGAAACAGATGAGTTGATATTTTTTTCTTATATGTTGATTTGTTAGTTCAGTATTATTGTCCCTGATGAAGGCATATTGGTCGTAACGTAGGTTTTGTTTGTGTTCTCGTCTCGGTGCCGTATCTGACCATACCCATTTTTAAAATTTTGATTAAACTCAACCTTAATAAACTTTTACAAGTTTTTTCCCCATAAATTTCATCGTATGTTCTGATGCTTTTTGTGGGATATCCTTGTCTTCCAATATTGTCTTCTTGTTCTTTCACTCAGTCAGAGCATAGGCGCACAATTGCAATTGATCTCATTCAGGAAGCCTTTGGCAAAGTAATTTGCATGCTCTTGCAGTGGCGGACTTTGTAGCAATGTGTTTTACAGTGAGTTTCCTAATCCTATCCAAAACTCTGTTCAGTGTCCTTTTTCATGAATGTAGGTGCAGTGGCAAATAATTAACCAATTATAAATTGCCCAAAGAAGTGTGACTGTCCGATAAGGAAATAAAAAAATGATATACACATGCTGTACAAAATTATGTTTAACATATCAGGTCACGCATATAGGGGACGGCGTGGCCTAGTGGATAAGTGGCACGGCTCACAATCCGAAGGTGCTGGGTTCGATCCCCATCACAGCACCGGCCGTTACCCCGGGGAAGCAAACCCTTAGAAAATGCAGGAGGAAGCAGACCCTTACATAAAATGCATGCTGAAGTCGGATGCATTGGGCCGACAGGCGCAAAATAAAAACCACAGTGCAACGCACACCGCCTTGGGGATTAGAGAAATAAGGCGAACGCAAAAAAAAAAAAAAAAAAAAAAGGTCACGCATATGCCTAAGTAAATCGGAATATGTGGTAAGAAGCAAGGCAGATAAAAGAAGACTCTTCAAGATAAATTTTGGATTTTTGAAGATATACATGAGAACGACCGTATCGAAGATAATTGCAGGGAATCACGGTAAAAATACGCTTGTATTACTACCACTGGAAACCTCGGGAGTAAGAGGAAACGTCAAAAGTGAAATAACGAGCAGAAGATATATATTTTAGAACGCTATTGTAAAAAAAAAGGGGGGCAGATGAAGACAAAGGAGAAGATATAGATGGAGATATGACATTAAAGAGGTTCTCATGATGACAGTTGCAGATTTGGGAGACCTGACAAAAGGTCGAGACTCAAAGACCGGCTGTTATGAGAGCGACGTTAGACAAAGGGCATGCTTCGTGGTGATGGTGATAGAAGACTATGACAAGAAAAACGCAAAGAACTAAGAAGAATGGAAAGGTGTGTCGCTAGCTTTGATAAAGAACGCGGAAGAAAGAGCCAGTATTCAAAACAAAGTGACGAGAAGAAGAAACGCTTCATCAGACATAGAGACAATAAAAAATGGCACTGACATGTAATGACGCAAACAAAAGGTGTAGTCTATCCAAACAAAGCCCCTGTCTGACATCACTTAGTAACTAATCCGACCAAGCGATATTAGAAATTAAAAAAAAATACTACTTCTACCAATTCTACTTCTTTGTACTTTTCTTGATACCAAGGTAGTCTAGCTGAAGCAGTCAAGGTTAAGCACACACAAAATTCCGTTTACACGCCAATCTGGCATACTGTGAATATGGTGTTAGGTCTGTACTTGCTTGACCAAAGGTACACTAGTGGTGAAGTGATCAGTATCACATCGTCCACCTCTACTTCTCAGACTTGCTCTGCTCTCAATTTGAGGCTTGGTCAAACCCGGACTTATTTGCAATTGAAAAATATAACAAATTATAATACTAATATCCCCGTTAGGAGAATTAAGACGCTAGTCCGTTCAGGAACAGTATATAGACCAGGACGTCGTGCCAGGGTCAGGCACACTATACGGACCAAGATCACTATCTCTCTTCATGTAGTGTTTGTTCCTCGGAAACAGGCTGTTCTCAAGGCAGTCTGGCTGACGAGATGCGAATCGGCGAAATCCTAGTAGCAGTGAGCGTCACTCAGATGAAGCCAAGCACAACTCAAACGCCCTGTACCTTCATCAGCACGTTCGGGATGTGAGGAAAGCTACTACAACTCGCCACTTAACGACCTTTCTAGGGCGCACAAAAGTAAACTTACTCAATATGGGAATTCAACAACTAGAACATCCCCCATAGACCTTGCCCAGAAATGACCAAATATGCTTTCTCCTACTTCTGATACGTTTGCACTAGATTGTCAGCTGTAATTCTATCATGGTCACATCTTCTTCTTCTTCGACGTTCGTTCTCAATCTCCCGCTACCAAGCTCGGAACGGGGCTTTGCAAGTAGCAGGATGTTGTTCGGAGAACGGAATACGCTGTGTCGCAAGTTTACATCCTGACTGCGATATTTGCATAATTCGGTCCGACAAACCCGTCTTCGGCAGAACGGTCCCATATATGTCCATATTTCAGCTGTAATTCTATCATGGTCAAATATATGTGAATATTTCAGATGTAATTCTATTATGGTCAGATATGTCCATAGTTCAGCTGTAATTCTATCATGGCCACATACATGCTCATTTGTAATCTGTATACTACTACTTTTCTTCTTTCCCGTAACCCAAGAGGTCGTTAGGGCATCCCATCTCATGGTTTTATGAAGTGTATGTTCCCATTTCTATATATCCATTATCAGTGTGTCTATCTAAATTAAAGTTTGTCACCGTTATTATATGCATGTTACCTATCCTATACTTAATTTGAGGAATACGTGATATTATGTTTAGTATGACAGTTGACCTCAACGATAACTCCTATCTTTGGACTGTACATGTTAGGATATAACTGCCAAAATTACACACATATGCACGTCATATGTTTATTTTAGGGAATAAACCACGGGGCTTCAAATGAAAACCTTAAAAATATTTTTTGGAAAAATTATTCTGACATTATTCTTATATAACGATAATGATAAGCTAATGATTATAACGATATGAAGATGATAATACTGAAGATAATGATAATAATAATCATTATGATGAATAGTCTATACTATACATGCAAGAAAACTAGGGGCAATGACTAAGCGAGCCAGCTACCTAATCAGTAATAGTAATGAACATTGAATTTAAAGCAAACGAGGCATGCATACATTCGCCAGTACATATTGGCAAATAAATTAGAGGCGATGACTAAGGAAGGAGCTAATTAGTAAGTGGCACCGATTAAAGCTTACATAAGCAAAGCCGTGACATTAAAGGGCAATGACTGGTGTGAGCTGCTAATCTGAAAGCGAAAATGAAATAACAGCAACGACCTGTTGTTCTATATTCTCTGTTTTGCGATACAAGATATATTCACTAAATAGGGCGCTAAGTCGCTCGTGTCAAGGACAGGTGTAACATATTGGCCAAGACCCCAGCCTCACGTCAAAGCCGTGCATCTGAAATGTTACAACAGATTGGTTACGTCAACGTGGAGGGGATAGATACTATAAGTCCCGAAGTAATGAGCCTGCTGAAAAGCACATAATTGCAACACAGCAAAGAAAGTCAAAGTACACTTTCTTCTCAACGATTCGAATAAAAGTAGAATCACTACAACGCCATGTTAGTCGCAGTAACAACATCTACATGAGCACATCAATGCTCTGACGAAAACTATCACCAGCATGTCAACTGTAGTTGTGTCCCCATGATCTGCTAAGGACGTAGTAAATAACTGGCCTGGTCCAGTCTCGATTTATTATTTGAAGTTCATACGATCATTATTACTTTTAGATTATAGCAGAACATAGACATTCTTGCTTTGATATTTGAGGACACAAGAAAATTCGTTCTGTTAGATTTTAACACTACATTTTTTTTATTACCTTACAGTAATATCTGAAGACCATGATAACATTCTTTCTGTTAAATTTGAGCATTATATATAATTATAACTGTAATATTGGAAGAACACAAGAAATTTCTTTCTTTTAGATTTGAACACTATATATATATATATATTCTTATTTTAATTTAGGTAGACTATGAGTAAGGTTATTTCCTTTAGTTTTGAGCACCTTACATACGTTTTTACTGTAACACCTGAAGATCAGGTAAATCTACTTTTGTTTTTAGATTTAAGCACTGATATATAAATTCTTACTTTAATATTTGAAGGCCATAAGATAGTTCTTCTTTTAGATTTGAGCGCTATACAAATAAATTGTTACTTTTCTAATAAAAGACGAGATATTTCTTTCTTTCAGATTTGAGCACTATATTAAAATTCGTACTACATTAATATCGGAAGACAATGAGAAAATTCTTCTTTTTGATGTGAGCATCACACATAAATCCTTACTTAAATTTGAAAGATCGTGAGAAAATTATTCCTTTTAGATTTGAGCGCCATACATTAATTCTTCCTTTTTTATTTGAAGACTATCGGAAATGTTTTGATTTCTCTATGTGAAGACCATAAGAGATATTTTACTTTTATATTTGTGAGCAAATGGAATTTCTTACTTTTAGATTTGAGGACAACAAGAAAGATGGGCAAAATAATAGTTTAAAAAAAGACAAACACCGTAATATACATACAGAAGGAATCACTTACAGGTTTGAAGGACATTTTGGAAATGTTTTCCTTTAAACTGAAAGACCATAAGTAATTGTTACTTGACATTTAAAGCCCAGTAAATTCGCACATTTAGAGTTGTCATGAGGCATGAGACAGTTGTTTGCTGGTAAGACTAGTAAATCATACATACATTCGTACTTTTAGAATATAGACTATAACGATATTCTTACTTTTAAATTTGAAGACCATAGGAAGGATTTGCCGCAAGTGTTGCACACATAGGGCCTGTCCGCTCTATGCAGTTGTTCATGTTTCCGCAACGTGGCGACTTCTCGAAACGACCTTTGGCAAACCTCACAGCGATGGGGCCTTGGTCCGTTGGAGAGGGGCAGCGCTTTGATACTGTTTTCTTCCATTACTGAAAAAAAAGAAAATTTGTCAGATAGGCAATACTCATTTAATTTCACTTTGCCTTGTCTTCCATGTGATGAAAAGAGACAGCCGTCACTACAACTGAGGCCCTCGCAGGAAGCATGTGTACCTGATCAATTAGAGAGTGGCGTATGTAGTAATAGTGTTACACGAGCAGATATATCCTCGTGCACAACACTCTTTAGTCCCATTTTACGACATACCTCGTATCCTACACTGGGGCTAATCTTTATATCCCAGTACCACTCGATCAGCAGCAAAGATGGCGTCTAATCGGCTGCGGGTCTATTTTGCTCTCGTGGTTGAGTTTGTCAGTGACCACCCCAAAACATAAACAAAACTAATCCACGTTACAGGCACAAGACCTTCGTCATAGATAAAAAACAAACGAAAACAACTAATAAATCCCGACATAAGCAAGACATGATGTACGACGCAGATATGATACGACATGAGATGACAGCCACTATGTTGTTTGTTCAGTGCACCTGATAAAGGTCATGTGACCGTAACGTGGGTTTCACTTTGTTCCTATCCTGATTCAGTCACCGAGCCATTACCTATAAGTTTTTATTCATTGTTAACCTTCAGTACCGTCAGCCCTCCGATTGATTAATTTTGACATAATAATATAAAGAAGCACAATATGTAATGGAATGAAGCAACAGGACAATCAGATGCTTGTTTACAAAATCGATTTCAAGTAAATACTGAGAATCTCTACAACCTTACCGGGTGGAAGAGGAGCGACTAAGAAGATAAATAAGTGTGAGTCAGTTACAAATTAACTTACATTACGACCAATACGAGCTTGATGGCAGGGTGGTTTGAAAACTTGCAACTAAAGATATTCATCTTTAAATGGGTCTTTGCTGTTTTTTTATGACAATGCAACGAAGGTCGCCATTTACAGAAGATTTGAGACCTCGTAGAAACAACCCCTTATTTTTCCCGTTACGTGTATTTGTTAAAGACCTCACTCTATAGGGTTTCGAGTGATGGATTAATTGTCTGTTTTGGCTACCTTAAGACCATAAAAGGTGTGTTGCTATTATCAACATTTGGTGTGAAGTTTTATTCTATACCCTCTAATTTATCAAATTAAATAACAAATTATATAATTGCTTTTTTTTTTCCTCGTATATATGCTAATCCAATTCTCGAAGATCCTTCGTTGAATGAAGCTCTTGATATGGAACTAAGGTCACCGGCAAAGTTTCTGATGGTGAAGGCAAAAACCAGGATATAGTGACATAGAGCATCAGTACCATGTATGTAACGATAAAGGCGGCGCAAGCGAATCCAGAAATTAACATATACAGACTTATGTAAAGTCATCCAAGAAATGGATATCTGTAGACTTATGTTCCAATTGAAACAAAAAGAACCAAGCCAAATCAATTTTGTTTTTTCCTTCAGAGAAACATTGTTTTGGTTGTTCGCCGTGTTCCATTTTCCTTAAGGCGAAGTGTCATTCTACTGTGTATTGCTACGTACGAACCAATACTTCCGACTTCAGCATGCCTATTTAATAGGTTAACTTCTAATTTTAAATTCAACTTTTAGAGATTTAAGGTTTCTTCTTAGATACCCTGAAAAATAAGTGATTGCCTTATTTCTTTTCCCTGTGTCATAGTTTACATTTTTCTGTTCCTTTTTTTTCATATCTAAATGTCCACTCTAAGCCTAGCATACTTGAAAAGTCAACATACGCTGTGTATTTTATTAATGAAAAGCCATATTTCGCCAGAGTGTTGCCAGTGCGCGAAAGGGCAGAAAATAATGACATTGTACACACACTATGCATATTGTGATGAGGATGATGATGATGATGATGATGATGATGATGATGAGAGGATATAATCCCTTTAACTGTGAGCGGACAGATCTTGGCAGCCTGATGCCTCCCGAACAAAAGCACACGTCTTCCTATATTGGAGCTCATATAAAGTGTTCTATCGCGATATCGAGGGGCAAAGTATGGACGCATCTTCCGAGTATTCCTGAAAGGAGATAGTCCAGTGTGTCGGTAGCCCTGTATCGTCCCGTCCTCATGTTGTAAGAAGCGACTAAAGTGGGTTGGGCATAGGGCTGGCTACTTCACACTGGATACATTCTAAGCTACCAAAAACAGCAACATATATGAAAACGATAACTAATAAGAAAAATGCAACTGAATCATCCAGAAAAAAAGTAGGTCGTCTTTATATCCGGCTAATGGCGTGTTACAGAGAACACCATGATGAGTCTGCATTGTTGAAAACATGCTTTTTTCTAGGAAAATTAGAAGCAGTGGAAGGACACGAAAAAGTGCTGGAACGGATGGCGCTGGGCAGAAGGGCATGGCTGGTAGTTGTTGAAAAGCTGCGCTCCATAGGGAGATGAAAGGAATTGAATATAGTTCAGTGAGCGCATCTAGTGGTTTCTGATTAGCGTGGCTGAAAAGGTAAATTAGGATTGAAATAATTTTCTCGCAACTGTATTCACCGCAGCCATGCATCGTCGGTAGGCAATTAATATGCACGATTAAAAACAAAAGGAAATGGTGCATTCGTTGGCATTAGGTGTCCCAATATGTGTTCAGTTCCTTTCATTGCTGAAAATGTAAACGATAGACCTCACACCTCCAGTGCGGCTCCGGAATTTTCCCATTTATTACTGGGTCAACTGGGAGAGGCAGTCATACCATGAAAATTTCACAAGCTCGGTTTGAGTATAGCGTAATTTGAAACTGGTACGTTGGGAGCAAAGCGCACAACCCACAAGGCACGCGCTTTCCTATGCAGTTAATGGTGTTTATATAGAGTACCCAGACAGATCCTCAGATGAACTATCCGATGCTTCTCAGGAAGTTTGATACAACAATGAAGCTGGAGTCGCTGCACTTGCATCCGACTTGTACCATCTGGGAATGGTTTTGAATTTCTTTTCATCAAAGGCTCGAAACATTGTTATTTTTACAAATTCGATGTCCATCATTCAAGGATTAGAAAATACTGGACATTACAGAACTGATCATATACAATCTTTAGAAGTTGACCACCTCTCGTGTCGTCAAAATAATTATGCAGTGTATCCATGGACACTAAAACAGGCCTGACAAGGTAGACAGACTAGCAAAGAGGGTATCAAGACAACATCAGATACAGAAATACCTATACAAACAACCAACAGCTCATAAGATTAGCAAACAAAGAAACTTGACTAAACAAATGGGAAATGGGAAACACAGGTAGGGAGGCCTAAAGACATGTGGCTAGCCCCAATCTAATTGACAATATCAATCAAATCAAAAGGCAGGATCGATCAGAGAGCCATGTTCTAAGTGAGAACCCAACACATCTCACTTAACAAGTACATGAACAGAATCCAACCACAACATACTATAGAGTGCCAGCTGTGTACACACCGACATGAAACCGTTGATAATCATCTCTTTTAGTGCTCGGCCCTCAGCGATGTTAGGAAAAGGGTTCTTCCTCTGAAGCCAGATAAATACAACACTTTGTATGCAAACAAAACAACAACTAACAAACACATGCAGATGCAGATAATTGTATTGCATTGGGTTGAAAGGCTGAGAGCCCGAATGGTGCTAGATCCTTAACATTAACAACAATGATTCATGGTCTAAGTTACTGAATAAAAATAACTGTCCACCGTAGATCTATCCTATATTTCATTCATGTTTTCAATGTCGGTGTTTTGAATTATTCATGATTGTGTCGTTTATTTGCAGTCAGTGTTACAGCGCAGATGTATAAAGGCCGCTTTTCTCGTAGTCGCCCCTGTTGTACATGAGAGATGTATATTTTTGTCTCCATTAGAAAAACATACTAGATCCTACAGGCGCACTGAACCCATCTTCTCTTAGTCAAGAGGAAGATATCGCGATACAATAACATGTATATGTTACACATAATTCATAATTGTTTTTAGGAAACGTGTTTAATTAAAATGCGCATATTTATTTTTCTTAAACGATGTAAATGACTGCAAATCAATAAGGTATTTTATTTAAATATATTATAAAATGGTTCCGTTTCCCTACTATTTTAAGACTATATTTTTAGGAACTTAATTTAACATTTCCTTTACAAACACGCAAGTGCGTGCGCATTCATCCACGTGCGCATTACCCCATTCGATTTATCGCATTGGTAATTTTGTTATTAATCTTCCAGCAACTATAGACAGCTCAGAATTAAATGTCATATATCCAGCATCATTCGAATATATTAATCTCAAAACTGTAGAAATCTATACCATATATTCAGCACAATGACAGTTCTGACCCAAGTATGTAGCAAGATCGATCCATCTGCTGTAGTGTTTGTTACCATATGCATGGCGTATTTAAATACAATGCGTAGGTTATCAATGGCGTGTGATATATTATTATATTATGCATGCGGAAGTAAACCATCTCTACATTTGTAATTCATCCGGTTAGAGCATAACACATTCAAACTTGAGGCCAGCTTCCTTTATTTCCCGCCACATGTTACATGCAGCAGCGGTTACAGTTGTTATCGGTTTGAAGCTTTAATAAATAAACAATTTATTCGTGGCCTCGGAGCGAATAAAATAATGGTAAAGTTGGTCAGATAGCAGATTCTTCTTTAGAAATGAATGATGGAGTAGCGATTCTGAAGCGATTTTCTTTTTCCGATGTCGATGACAATCTGGAGCATCGTATGAACCCCGAACACGGTAAAGGTTGTCTCTTAGCAGTAACCATTAGACGGAAATAAATGTCTTATAGATGTCATTATGCTATGTCAGAGCTTGTTTGTGAGGTAGGGTGGTCTGTACCCTTTCTTTCTTGAATTTTCTTTCCTTAGCCAGGTACCCATTTACAACTAGGTCGAATAGAGGGTAGCGGTAAATTGTGGCGTGAAAGATGCGTGCTCTACCGTTACGCTAATCTGACCCAGATTACAGTTTACTGAAGCATATGGACCTAGATTACAGTTTACTGAAGCATATGACCTAGATTACAGTTTACTGAAGCATTGATAGCTGGATTACAGCTTATTGAAGCATATGACCTTGATTACAGTTTACTGAAGCATATGACCTTGATTACAGTTTACTGAAGCATATGACCTAGATTACAGTTTACTGAAGCATTGAGAGCTGGATTACAGTTTATTGAAGCATATGACCTTGATTACAATTTACTGAAGCATATGACTTTGATTACAGTTTACTGAAGCATATGACCTAGATTACAGTTTACTGAAGCATATGGACCTAGATTACAGTTTACTGAAGCATATGACCTTGATTACAGTTAACTGAAGCATATGACCTAGATTACAGTTTACTGAAGTATATGACCTTGATTACAGTTTACTGAAGCATATGACCTAGATTACAGTTTACTGAAGCATATGACCTTGATTACAGTTTACTGAAGAATTGAGACCTTGATTACAGTTTACTGAAGAATTGAGACCTTGATTACAGTTTACTGAAGCATATGGACCTAGATTACAGTTTACTGAAGCATATGGACCTAGATTACAGTTTACTGAAGCATATGGACCTAGATTACAGTTTACTGAAACATATGGACCTAGATTACAGTTTACTGAAGCATATGGACCTAGATTACAGGTTACTGAAGCATTGAGACTTGGATTACAGTTTAGAGGACATTGCGTCCATTTGGATAGGCTGTGGACTACATCTGTCACCTACTATATTGAAGCACAGCAAATAAAGTGGTTTTGAATATTTGACAAAGTTGCTGCATTATCAACCTGCAGCGAGGTCACACTACATGGAGGTTTCAGAACCACAAGCAAGATGTTGAACCCGGCGACAATGGATAGAGAGGATCAATGAAACACTCTAAAAGGTAAGCATATGGGCAACACAATCATCCCACATGATCAAACCAGAAATCGGCGTATACCTCCTCTCTGATACACCACAAAGCAGTGGTGGTAGGACAAAGAAGAAAATAAGGTAACGCGTGTGTACACATTTGCCATTATGATGTACCTAATTGACGCCAATGGTAGACTGGTGAAGAGTTTGAATCCCGTAGGACGTCAGCATTTGTGTTGTCTGAATACACTCGTGCTGGGTTGAGTTAGCTATTGACACAGTTTCTTTGATAACGGGTTACAGTTGCTCCTCCTACATCCCGAGTCGTCCTTGCGGAGGTGGACTGGGGGTCCTCCGAGCATCATGGCATAGGAGGTTCTCAGTAAGCTCGTCACTATGGAAATTGCAGTGACGAAGCCACCTCGTTGGCCAAAATGCTGTGATACAGCCTGTTTCCTGACACACGAACGAGGACGTGAGGTTAGGTCTTTATCATTATATTTCACCTGTGATTACCATTCGTTGAAAGTTAAGCAAATGGAACTTAATCTGTGAATTGTTTGCTAAACAAATGAACGCATACACTGTATAACCAAAGGAGAAGGATGTACCCACACTAGCGATACAAGAGCAGGCTACAACCAAATCGTAATTCCCCTTGGCAAGTAATGCAGACAAGGGTGCAAAGGGAAGCAGGAGCTAGAGGTTAAAACACTGAAGCGCGCCAATAACGAGATTCATACCCCGCACCTTTGCCATGAGATGGGAGTGCACTACCACTACGCCAATATGTGTTCAGAGCTGCCGCACATTTTTATACAAAATATAACTGAAATACAATCAAGTTCTTTTGAGAACAGCAAGGTATTAAGTTTTTTGTTTTTTCCTTCAATTTTGTTGTTTCTGTTTGTCTAGTCTCTGAGAAAGACTTATCATTGTCGGAACGTCGCTAACAATATTTAAATGCTTTCATGTAAAAGTGAATTTAAATCTTCCTTATATTTAGGTCATCATTTTGGTGAGGACAGAAATAAGTGTTACATGAGGAGGTTGTTAGCCCTACGTACAACCCTGATCCGTCGTTGTCTACGATATGAAGAGTAAGATATAGGGATCTGATTCCACAGGAAGCGAAGAGTCATCAGTCAGATGAAACATACTGATCAAGATCCATGCATCCCGTCGTTTTGGAAACAGGCTATGTGTCGCATGTCTAGTCAACGACGTGGGGATCGACACTGCAATCCCCGTAGTGATATTACCGAAAAGCTTCACTTAGCACTACAGCCATGAGAATCAAATTTCACCTTCTCAAGCACGACTCGAGATGTAAGGAGAACCACTTTAACACACCAACAAAGTAATGCCGCCTAAAGCTAACTCATCAAGTGTGGCTTTGAGCAAATCAAAAACATCAACAACACTAAACCCACAATAATTTAAAACAGAAAACGGTGTTCCCATAGCAGAAACTGCTGTTCGGGATAAAGTGTACGAGTGTTCATCGTATGTCTCAGCTTTCCTTGAGGTGAGAGGAGGGGAGGGCTTGTTCCTTTCCTTCTCGTCTTGCATCCTTAACTCTATACCATTTACGTATTTACAGCTGGATAGTATGGAGCGTATGGATATCACAGATTGAATACAGGGCCTTTGCCGGTGGAAACACGTAAGGTAAAGATAGTTCCATAGCAGTCACTGCTGTTGGGGATAAAGTGGTACAGCCTTTATTATGATAGGTTTCATGTTTTTAAGAGTATGGGTGGATAGTTCTTTTCTTCGTTTCATGTTCATCTCTAACAGTACGTCACAGCCCCATTTACAGCTGGGTCTTTTGGAACGTGTTGATAGCAGGGAGGGAAATCGGTAAGTTTGGTGTGGGACACAGGTAACATACCACTCTTTTGTTCCTGTACTCGAAAACAAAGCATGCAGTATTGAATGAACAGGTTATCAAACTGATAAGCAAGTCAAGTGATGTTACCTGGCAGAGCATTTGTAGATTGTAAACCTTTGAATACTAGCAGGAACATAATCCAATGACAGCGATTGTTGCTCACGAAAAAATGTGTTCAACTAGTCAGTTATCTAATCATCAGATTACCAAACACCCGCAGGCGATATTAACTGCCGAAGTATTTGAAGCGAAGGTGCCAGTTGGGTTAATTGCAGTGTTTAACGACCTCCGGGTAATTACTGACAAGACTAACCGAATACAAGAGTGCAACAAGTATTAAGAGAGGGATTTCATAGTTGGCACATATAGATGAGGGGATTGGTTAGGTGAAATCAGAAGGTTTCTACTTCCTATTTCTTCTGTGTTGTAGCTTTAAATGAATAATTTTTATTTCCCAAATAAACTCTCGTGGCGTCGACAGATTTGCAGAGTATGTAATGTATGTCCTGTAACAGTTCCACTGGAGCATGGGCGTTTAGTGTAGGCGAGATGGGGTGGCGACTCTGAGAACAAAGGTTATGTGTGCCAAAATCGACCATCTTCTCGACACTAAGTCGACAAAGGAAACGAGGGGTTAGGGGGAAGAATGTGTCTAGTACAGGTGGAGGGTTCAGAGCTGATCACTCTTGGCATTTCGATTTAGCATAGTGGAGGGGGTGGGGATGGGGGTTTAGTGACAGTCAGAGGCCGACACGGCCTGATACGACATTTAGAGTGACATAAATTCGGGGTTATTCGTCCAATAACAACTAGTTGGAGATAGATCCAAATTAGAGTGATGGCTAAGTCAGACAACCAACAGAAGGCCATTGCACAGCCATGACGTTGCTTGATATTATAAAATACTCGGCAAAGATGAACTCAGAGACTGGTCTGGAGAGATATTGACAGGCTGCTAGTAGCTAGCAGGCTGACTAGGAGAGTGAGAGTTGATAGTGAGTTTGCAGGGCGAATGAACCAGCATATATCTTCGAGATTTGGCCAGTCGCTCTTTGAGTGTGTGTGTTGGACACCCTGTGAACAGTAAGAGATCTGAATGTGTGTAGTACGTGCAGGACACCGCGTGCACGATGCGTGATATAGTACATATGAACGCAAGAATACGGGATTGTCTGTGGTATTGTGCAGGACACTTTGGGAACGATGTATTTTCTGAGGTATGTGTATGCACAGATCGACTGAGTGCGTGACCACAAGTGAGTACGCGATTCCGACTATAAGTGACGTGATCTATTTTCATATGAACGGACAGATCACCTAGGTATACGTGAATCTATCGTAAAGATCTCCGTATGTAAAGATCACCGGACTGAACGGATATGAGTGTGTGTGTGAATGCAAACAACCACAGAGTACATAATACGATCGTAAAGGCGAGTTTGTAAGAGTGTGTTGAGTGTGCAGATAAGGGGATGGTAGCGGCGAGAATCTTGGGTTAGTTAGTTTGGAGGAGTTAACATAAACTACTGCTTAAAACCTCCAGTGTAGTTAATTTTTAAATACATAGATATAGGTATTATGATTATTTAATTCAGTTGTATTTTGTTCTTTTTGCTAATATTGCTTTGTTGAGTCTTATTAATAAAACTATAATGACTTTAGTATGACGAGAGTTTTTACTGCGTTTTCTTGTGTGTAGTCGTGTCGTGGTGTGGATACATGTTGTAACATGTAGATAAGTAACTACTCGGCGAAACATAGGCTCTGCCACAGTCCATAGAGTGAGAATACACAGCACTCATGCCCACTTCAAGATGCACAGAAAAGCTTTGGCATACAAACTATCGGAAGAGGGAAGATAAATCAACAAATAAAGAAATGTGAACACTGATAAAAATGAACCTTAAGAGCAAATGGTAAAGTCAACAAAAATACAGTCTGACATAATTGAAGTATTCTTCTTATTATTATTTTTCGGCGTTCATTCTGAAAATGACGTTGTTTCTTAGTTTACATCTAGGCTGCGATAACTGCGCCTTTCGGCCCGATACATACGGTTTCAGCACGACATTCTTGGGACTGGGTTAGCTTAATCTCTTCTATCCGAATTCTCTACACTAAAATGCTTACGTGCAACCTGTTTTAAGGCCCACTACTTGGTGGAGGAATATGGTCTTGCTTGGAAATGGTTCTATGACTCTGACGCAATCAGCCAGATCTGAGTCGCTGGCTGCTGTCAGCTCATTACCTGTGTTCGGCGCCCTGGATGACGTATTTCGATAACAGGTATAGGGGCTTCACACTTCCAGTGGCTTGTATGGGCGAACTGACATAGTCTAGCTGGAGTATGTGATAATGAAAGAACTGGCCCCTGGTGTCGAAGGTACCAATAGTGTGGGCATGAGATATGGAAATGACTGACAATCTTAAATTGATCAATGACCGACTCTTAGATGATGACACTAATA
Organism: Ariolimax columbianus; assembly: GCA_036924085.1. Classification (NCBI taxonomy): domain Eukaryota; kingdom Metazoa; phylum Mollusca; class Gastropoda; order Stylommatophora; family Arionidae; genus Ariolimax; species Ariolimax columbianus. Next base: position 110,228,059 of record JAVGWX010000004.1, on the reverse strand, counting down.
TTAATAGTAATAGTTGTCGCAAGTGAAGATGGCGACATCATCAAACTTGTGGTGAGAGATGTGTTCTCTTATGGCTAAAAATAGCAATCCTGACACGGCAAACTTTGTCACACCCGGTGCACTCATGTTAAAAGATGGATGTGGAGTTGTCGTGCGTTCTGCTCTTTCGAGCGGCGGGTCAAATGAGTCTCCGCGATGGAGTTTCGCTGTGCAATCGGAGCACCTTTGGTGATGCTAACGCGCTAGGTAACTGTTCTGTGTAATCAACTCTCAAGATACATGTCTACGGAATCTGTAGCGTTTCTTGTGTCCTCCTACTGAATGTTTGCCTGTTCCGAGCACACCATTCTAACCAGATGTCTGGTGATGCGCACATCGGCCATGCGAGCAACATGTCCCGTCCATCTCATCTCTGCTTTTTGCAGGAGCGTATCGATGCACAACATGTTGGACTTGCTAAGAGTTTTAGAGTTGGGAACTTTGTCCTGCCACCCGATCCTATGCAGACTTCGCACAAATCTCAAGCGAAAGCGATTAACCTGTCTAGTGCCTGTTATACACTGTTCATGTTTCGCGGGAATAAAGCAGAGTAGTTTACACTACAACTCGATACACTTCAACCTTGGTGGCGAAACTGATGTCATGTTGGCCCCAGACGTTTGATTCGTAACATAACAGAACATACGAAGTTGTGTTTGCCGCTCATAGCATATGGGCGTGGGTATGTGAGCCAGTCACGATACGCTCCAATCTACTCAGCTGTAAATGATCACCTGACTTGCATAGATGGAAGCACGCGAAACACAGAACTGGATTTCCCACCTTCCAAAACAGCTCTGACCTTGTATTTTGAAGTCTTAAATAATTAATCGTCAACTGTAGTGACTGTCATGTGAATGACATTACTCATTACATAGAAATGAGCCCCAGAGCAGTTCTCGTGATCATTATATGGCATGAGATTTCACGCACACAATGTTCTAGTACAACACAGTTGAGCAAGGAATTGCAGCCTCATCATGCTAAAACGACGATACCACCACTGTATCCTTTCTGTTTGCTCAAAAAAGTCTCAGCCGAAACATACCGAACAAGACCTGACCTCATGGCCTCATTCATGCTCCTGAAAAGCTGTTTTAAAGCAGTCTGGCCAGCGAGGTGGTGATCAATAAAGTAACCACCATACAGGTAGACTTACTTAGGACCATGAAATTGAATTACATCCAGGAAGACCCCGGTCTACCTACTCAAGTACGTCTCATGATGTAAGAAGATTGACTGTAACCCGCGACCAAAGAAACATCGTTGCCAAGAGAAAGCAGAGCTCAGCAAGACACCTTCGTGTCCAAGTGGAGCACGTGACCATCACTGTTGTTCTCCTCAAAACACACAGTCTGCAGGGTATTTAGGTACTTTTGTCAGTGTCACGTGATGTGGCTATAAGTCCCCATGCGCAACTTTACATTGTTTTATTTAAGATATGTATACCAGATTGCAGCAGGTATGTTTTATCCAAACAAGTAAAGGGCTCTAGGAGCAAATGGAGAGATGGGGCCTTCCAGAGCAAAAGGTTATAAGAGTTGCACAGGGAGAGGTCCAACAAAACAGAGCCTCAGGAGTTGTACGGAGAGAAGTGGGACCACCCAAGCAAAGTGCTCTAGGAGTTGTATGTGGATAGCTAGGTTCCCCCAAACAGTGAACCCTAAGAGGGCTTTGGGATAACAGGGGTTGGTGAGGGCCCTATAAATTGCACATGGCAGGCGGGTTTTCTTAAGCATAGGGCCCCAGAAAGTTGCTCGGTCCGATTTGGGTCCAGCGAAGCAAGTGGTCCTATGAGTTTCACGGGGAGATGGGGTTTTATTGGACGAGGAAAGAATAAGCGAGCCTCTCTCTAACCCCTATGTCTAAAACACGACGAATGAGTAATGTCAGAGAGATGGCAACATCACGACAGCAAAGTGCAACAGACACTCCACTGCAGTAGCACTTAAATGATTTGACACATATCTTGAAAAAAAGGCAAACTGCAGTGGAGCGAACACATGCAGGTGATGAGGGAGATGGACTAATACATAAATAGGAAGTAAGAATTTAACTGAAAATAGGACAAAATATAAATAATTGTAGAAAAACAATCATAAAGCAACAACTTCAAAGTCAAATGGCACAGAGTAAGCCCGGATTAGAATATGGCAGAAGTATACGGGAAACATAACTTATAAAAGGTGTCTTACGCGTGCGGCTGGTGGCCCGCGTGCGACTGGTGGCCCACATGCGGCCTGCAAAATCGTATTCTGCGGCCGTGTGTGAAATACGCAACAATGGATGCTAGTAGTCTTGACAAGAAGGGCGTATACTATCCCCCGCCCACCCCCCTTTAAATACACACATATACACGCGCGCACGCTCACACACACAGAAACCAGGAATAGAGGTCGCTTGTCCTGGGAATGGGAACCAATGGTGATGCAATCTCGTGGTTATGTGACAATTTTGCCTTACAATTAAAGGAAATGATACAAAATAATCGCTATGGGGCAATTTTACCTTAAAATTTAAGAAAATTATACATTATCGTCACTATTGGACAATTTTACCTTAAAGTAAAGAAATTGGTACAATCTCGTCGCTATGGGACTAGTTTACCTTAAATTAAAGAAAATGATACAATCTCATCGCTTTGGAATAATTTTACATTTAAATAGACGAAAATGATACAATATCATCGTTATGTGACAAGTTTACCTTAAATTTAAGAATATAATTCAATCTCGATGTATTTAAGGTAATATCATATTTTTTAAAATGCCCACCTTTGGAGATGAGTTTTGTTTTGTAATAAATACAAAATGTTTATTATTATCTATTCGTTTGTTTACTTATTTGTTACTGTTATTCTCCGTCTTTTGTAATTCATTATGTACATCATTTAAAGAAAACAATAATTACGGTGTATTTTCCTATTGCTGGAGTTCACCAAAGGATGATTATAGGGTTAATGAATAAAGATCGAGAGACTACGTAGTCGTTATGATAGATTATACAAATAAATGTTACCTCTGATAACAAGAAAACTCGGTCTATTGATAATACGTCGCTTCAGTCAGAGACGGCGCGATTCCACGCTTCTCATTGCGTATGCTACAGTGAATACACCAGAGACTAATGTGCTCTTTACAAAGTAGACACTCTCTTATGGGTATAAGTAGGTAGACAACACTGGAATAGATTCATGATTTTTTGAGCTATCAAAAATCAATATTTTCTTCGGGATATGCCTAGGTTTATATACGGGCATTCAGCTTGTGTAGTTCATATGTAGTTTTGCGATTTAGTTAAGACTTCGGCTACATTCGCTAAGATGGTCACATATACAGTCGAGGTCAATAGTACAAGTGCCAGATACAATCAAGTTCGATGGCGAAAGAGCCATCTACAGCCACGCCCAAAGATCAAAGGGTTGAGAACAGTCAAGCTGGTGGATCATGGACTGCATAAAGCCGAGCTTGATAGAATGAATGCACCATGTGATGTATGCAGTAAAGCTGGATGGATTATGGGGTATATAGAGGCAAAACTTCACAGACCATGGGCTGCATACAGTCAAGCTGGATGGATTATGGGGTATATAGAGGCAAAACTTCACAGACCATGGGCTGCATACAGTCAAGCTGGATGGATTATGGGTTGCAAAAAATCTAGCTCGATGACCCAAGATGTGCATAGTATAGTCAAGCTCGATGATCCAATATCCGCATACAATCAAGCTCGATGGCCAAAGATCCACATACAGTCAAACTCGTTGACCGAAAATCCACATACAGTCAAACTCGTTGACCGAAGATCCACATACAGTCAAACTCGTTGACCGAAGATCCGTAAATAGTCAAACTCGTTGACCGAAGATCCGCAAACAGTCAAGATCGAAGACCAAAGATCCGCATACAGTCAAACTCGTTGACCGAAGATCCACATACAGTCAAACTCGTTGACTGAAGATCCGCAAATAGTCAAACTCGTTGACCGAAGATCCGCAAATAGTCAAACTCGATGTCCGAAGATCCGCATATAGTCAAACTCGATAGCTAAGAGACAGTACCGCAGTAAATCAACACATACTCCATTTCAAATCTCTTTGTTTTTGTTGTTTCTACGTTCCCTATTTCTACAATAATCTGTAACCTTCAATCTTATACATTAACCTCACATTTAATCGACGTTTCATCTTTGCTATTCTACCACTGAATTTCTTTCACAAGACTAGGCTTGTCTTTTGCAGTATACTGCAATTCTTCTGAACCGTTTCTTATGCGTTTTCCATTTTGTAATGGTACAATAGCTAAAAAGCTAATACGAGTGGATATTTTGAATATTCCAAAATTTAGCAGTAAATGAGAGTTAATATGTTATCATACATGCAAACAATCAAGCTTTTACAGATCTCAGAATACAAGTACCTGTGAGCATTTCGTACAGAAGATAGCTTTGAAAGCGAACTAAAAAAAACTTAGGTCCGAAATCCTATAGCTTAACCAAGTTATCACCATCATTAGATACTCGAACCTATCAATAATTGATAACAGTACATGCCCTGCTACCAGTATCACAAATGGTCCGTATCAAGGCACATGAGAGTAAAATTGTAAGGTGTGAAATGACATTTCTGAATAAAGATATCAACGTCCCTGGATAAATTAGCACAAGAAACCATAGCACTAGAATTATTGTAAGAACTACTTGCGCCGTATACAAATGAAACACAAAATATGATGAGTCGGCATCACTCGATAATAAAACCCGATCGATCATTGATGAACGGCTAAAAGAACGCCTCCAATAAGTCTAGAACCAGTTAAGGCTTTCCATGAAAACCAAGCTACGAATTTACATAACCTGTGTTGTCCCAATCCTGACGTACGCTTCCGAAACCGGGACTATTCTACAAGACGATCAGAAGCGCGTCGAAGCCTTTCTCGTGGGCAGTCAGAGGCGCATCCTTTCGATCCACTTGTATGACGGGGTCTCAAACGACGAAGTCACCCGACGGACAGGCCTCGAAAGCACAAACTAAACCGTCGCCGTTTGTCCCTATTTGGATACGGAGCCCGTCCCCGCCCACCAGCAGCCTATGCACGTGCATCAAGGATAAGCAACAACCTTGTGGATTATGTTCCTGTCCCGCAGACGTCCAGACACCAGCTGGTTAGACTAAATCAGAAAGACATCATCATCATTGCTTGCAGCCTGAAGAATCAACTACTCACTGTGTTCTTGGTCGGTTGGTGAGTCGGACTCTTGTCATCAAAGCGGGCCACCTACCTAAGTACAAGAATATACGACTACAAGGCTTGAGGGAGATCTCATGCAGAAGGATTTCCTCATTCATTTCCCATTGAAAACAAGTTTTTTCATTCCAGTTTATTTATAGAATATTGCTCGTAAAGCTTACTTTTAAATCCAGAAAGTTATTTCATGCTAACCTGGTGTTTGTCCTGTGTGAATGGTGGGATACATATTACTTTCAGTTGGAGACTCTTCAACCCTAGAGCGGTTAGAGTGGTGATAGTTTACATAATATATATATTACAACACGTATTTACGAGTATAAAAACGTGGACAATCATGGTTCAGATACCAGTATGGAACAAGAATGTAAACAAAACAAAATCTACGTTACAACCAAAGGGCCATCATGGACAACCGACAAAACACACAAAAACGACAAATAAATCATGAGAATAATAATGAACACAGACAAAGATTATAATTAGATCAAGATAGTATGTGAGAACCGTCCACAAATGTTTCTGATTATCACATCAGGACGTTACTCACAGACGATCACGAGCTACATGCTAGACAAAGCAAGACCTGACGTTTTTTATGCCAGACCAAGCAAGACCTGGCGTTTCTCACGGACGATCACGGGATACATGCTAGACCTAGCAAAACCTGACATTTCTCACAGACGATCACGGGATACATGCTAGACCTTGCAAGACCTGACATTTCTCACGGACGATCACGGGATACATGCTAGACCTAGCAAGACCTGACATTTCTCACAAACGATCTAGAGCTAGGTATCATCTGTTGTATGTGATTATTACTTTCATGATTTGTTAATTGCTTTTAAATGTGTTCCCTGATTAAAGCATTTCAGTTGCAATGTATGTTTCTTGTATGTTCTTGTTTACATACGGTATATGTTGTTGCACTCGTCCTTTTAATTGCCAGTACCGCCTCAGCCTCGCCGCACTACTAGTGCTCACCACGGCTACAACAACACACTTGATCCATAAAATGTATGCGTTCTTTCCCCACGTAGAGTGCTAAGACTAGCGTCAACCTCGTATGCAAGATACTGGTCAAGACCTCACCTTACGTCCATCTAAACAAATGATGTCCTACAGCAGCCTCGCCAACGAAGATCAGATGTACTTTTCTCTAGTACATCTCGGGATATAAAAAATACTACTACAATGTGTTACCAAAGCAAATTAATCGAGTGGCTTCAAAAACATCAACTCTGTCACGAGCTTAAAGATGCAAGTCAAAATAAAACATTACAGCAATAAAAATGTGCATATCATGACATTTATGAATCTTCCATATTCCTGCAAAATGTTAATAGTTGCACAAGTTTAGAGTTCACGTTAATAGTAACACCTTTAACCTAAATTAAAAATATCCACATTATATAGTCGTTTCGGTGTTACTGAAAATTAAAACAAAACCAAAAAAAACACAACATGAATTCTCGTCATATAAGAAAGAAGGTTAAGAGTGAAATTTTTTTTTAAACTAATAATTTCGTATGCAATGAGAAGACCCCGAAGTTCATTTACTGCAACCGGGCTCTATCGCCTGTTGCATTTAATGTCGGAATAATGATTACCATCCTTGCATGAATGCATTCATTGCCGTGCATGCAAAGTATACATATAAGTCAGCCATTGGAAAGTAACGAATATAATAAGATCCTTGAAACGTGTATATGTCCTGGAAGCTTGCTAAACCAGCGGCTACTATTAGCCTATACTGTCGGCAGGTAATCAATTGATAACCTGTGTAGAGGATGACCGTTGTAACCTTTCAAGCTTGCTGTAAAAGTTGAGTGAAAGGTGACGTGTATAGTGCTAGTGACCGCATCATGTAAAGCAAATTGATTCGGAAACCGCCACATCCTTTTGGTAACTTCCTTTTACACGAACACCCATTATGTCATCACAATTACCAGTCATTTGCACAATCAAGCTTGGTTCTATTACAGGTTTTGTACCATCGGGAATTGATCGATGAAGCATGCCATGTAGAGATTGTATACGCCAGTCGTGCCCTCTTGCATACATTGCGCTTCCTCAAGAAGGCTTTGCAGCACCAACGGTGCCCTCTTGTGAGCATTGCGTCATGAAGCCTGGTATCTTACGATCGCCAGCGCCATCAAGAATATTTGCTTATGGGCTTTTCTCCATCAAGTGTATCCACAAGTTGGCGGTAAGCGATCAAGTGTGTCCTTTTAAGGGAAATACGTCATCGAATGTGCCCTCTTGCAGGTACTGCGTCATTACGAGCGCCCTCGTTCAGGCATTGCACAATCAAGCGCGCCATCATACAGCACTAACGTGTACCTTAGTACATTCATCGCGACATGTAGCGTGCCCTCAAGCAGGTATCATCAATCAAGCACGCCCTCAAGCAGGTATCATCAATCAAGCACGCCCTCATGCAGTTATAATCCATCGAGCAGGCTCTCGTGTAGCCATAAAGTGTGTCATCGTGTAGCCATGAAGCGTGCCCTCGCACAGGCATCGCGACATCAAGCACGCTCTCATGTAGGCACCGCGATATCAAGTGTGCCCTAATGCAATCGTCACACCATCAAGTGTATCCTAATGCAATCGTCACACCATCAAGTGTATCCTAAAGCAATCGTCACACCATCAAGTGTATCCTAATGCAATCGTCACACCATCAAGTGTATCCTAATGCAAATGTCACACCATCAAGTGTGCCTTAATGCAATCGTCACACCATCAAGTGTATCCTAATGCAATCGTCACACCATCAAGTGTATCCTAATGCAATCGTCACACCATCAAGAATATCCTAATGCAATCGTCACACCATCAAGTATATCCTAATGCAATCGTCACACCATCAAGTGTATCCTAATGCAATCGTCACACCATCAAGTGTATCATAATGCAATCATCACACAATCAAGTGTGCCTTAATGCAAGCGTCATGCCACCAAGTGTGCTCGCGTGAAGGCTCACGTCATCAAACATGTCCTCATGGTTGCACAACGTATCCACGTCTGTCCTAAAACACATTCTACCATCGAGTTAGAAACCCGTGGTTAAAGAAAAAAAACAAAAGATGCGCAATGTGAGAAACTTTAGACTCTTTTACATTGGCATCATGGCAGGTTAATTACCATGCTGTATTACTGGCCTTGAACAATGAACAAACGGAGCAAGCAAGTCAAGGTTAAAGTAATCCCACCTTAGACAATGCGGTCTGGGATGAAGTGTTAGAGTCTACACAGTGTTAGGCCTCAGAGAATTGGAAGTGATGTGGTCAGCTTTCTTCTTTGTTGCCTATCCTCAACTAACAATACTTACTTTCTATGTTATGGACATCACATCAGACACCATGTTTCTATGTTATGGACATCACGTCAGACATCATGTTTCTATGTTATGGACATCACGTCAGACATCATGTTTCTATGTTATGGACATCACGTCAGACATCATGTTTCTATGTTATGGACATCACGTCAGACATCATGTTTCTATGTTATGGACATCACGTCAGACATCATGTTTCTATGTTATGGACATCGCGTCAGACATCATGTTTCTATGTTATGGACATCACGTCATACATCATGTTTCTATGTTATGGACATCACGTCAGACATCATGTTTCTATGTTATGGACAACACGTCAGACATCATGTTTCTATGTTATGGACATCACGTCAGACATCATATTTCTAATGTTCGGTCAAGTGGCTATCGTTGTCCTTTTTGCCACAACATGTCGGCCACATTGCATGTTTGCAGAAGGTTTGGGTAGATCGTCAGCTGCTCTGGTAATTGTCTTGCTTCACAGTCGCATGTCTTATCCCTGTACCCTCCTCTTTTTAAGTTCTTCCAGCATCGTGATACACCGGTTCGGAGTCTATTTGGTCACTTAATGTTGTGTAACGCAAGTGATGTTCATACATTTTCTACCACTCGATCCAGGGAGGACTGCGTCAGTTCATTCCATTTTTCGATGCGTTGTTTAAAGGAACCAGGCTGCAGGGACTAAATGTAAGCCATGTATTTATTTACAACTGGAGTGTAACGTTTACAGAGGTTGAACAAGCAAATGTTCTAGCCATTCAGACCATCAAAAAAGTGATATTTAAGTGGATCATGTAACGATCGCTTTTCACACATTTCCATTAATTCCCTAAGAAAATTGGGCAGTAACTGCCTTGCTCCTTCTTCTTCTGCGTTCATTCTGAATCTCCCGCTACCAAGCCCTGAACAGGACTTTGCAAGTAGCAGGATGTAGTCAGGAGAACGGATTTTGCGTTGTGTCGCTAGTTTACAGTTTGACTGCGATATAATCACCTTTCGATCCGACACATCCGTCTTCAGCAGTGCCTCGCTCCATCTACTCCGTCTTCTTGATTTCCACCCATAAACTACAGTTGCCTCTGACTAATGTAGCATTAGGTAAGAAAACGAATTGAAGTCTTTTTCTTGCAGCGAAGGGCTCACTAAGCCTGTATTGACCGGCCCTGCTTCAATTCTGGACTGTGAATGCCTTCACTGTCGTTTCTCTTGTGTGATGTATTGGAGGCGTTTATACGTGCTCAAGATACTTGTTTCTTCTGTCACTCTTGCTTCGTTGCTTCATATTGCGTTAATCTTCGCCACGTGTGATTTAGGGTACCCGTTCTTTTCATCTAGTGTGGGTCTCTATACACGAGCAGAACGCCCTTTGTGATCAAACCAGGCCGTGATTTTTGTCCGCAGACGATTCTACACATCACTCATATTGCCTATGTACTGTTCACTGTTGATAGTGACACCACAGGGTTGAAAATCAACATGAATGATGACACGTTTGTCCCAGAACACACTCGCCATCATTTTACCTGCAGACACAATTGTCTGAAATTTCTTGGATGGTGGTGATTGCGTGTGATTCCACTGCTTGGATGCTCGATTAGATTCAGGAGTATAACGATGCGTCCAGGTTTTGTCACATATAATGATGCGTCCAGGTTTCGTCACATGTTATTATGCGTCCAGGTTTCGTCACATATAATGATCCGTCCAGGTTTCGTCACATGTAATGATGCGTCCAGGTTTCGCCACATGTAATGAAACGATCCAAAAAGTCATGCCCGTCTATGTCAAATTTTCCTTCAATTCAGTGCAAGGTTGGACTCTTCTCTGCCGGTCATAAGCGGTAAGCTGTCTTGACACCCAAAGTGCACTTACCTTCCTCCAATGTAGCTGTTGATTAATAATAGCGTTCACTGTACCCAGATAAAGGCTTGCCTCTTGTGCTATTTCCCGGCAGGTTATGCGTCGATTTTCTAGGATAATGTGTTCAACAATCTGGATATTCACAGGATAGACTGGTGGGTAGAGAGCCACTACGGTCGGGATCATCACTCAAGGATGTACGGCTTTCTGTAAAACGTTTACACCATTCAAATGCCTTACTGTGGCTGAGTGTCTCATCACCGTATTGTGATTGCAGTCTTCTGTCAATTTCCGCAGGTTTCACACCTTCTTTCACAAGAAACTTCATCACAACACGCTGTTACATGCAAGCACTAACAGTGTTGTCTGCCATTTTTATTAATCTGTCACGTAACTGGCAAGTGGGCTACCTAGCAGTAATATGACACAAGTGCCCCTAACTAATGATAGTAGTTTCAGCATGTTATAACCTTTTTAGGTAGGTCTAGAACAAAAAGTTTCGGTTTTATTTGAATGCCTTTCGTGTGTATATATATATATATATAGCTGTGTGTGTGTGAAGGTGTGTTTGTGTGTGTATAAACAGCATCTTGGCACTTTAAGGATGGCGGGCTCACCTGGATTGTGATTTCAAAGCGCTCTTCTCCTGACAATGAAGGACAAATGCTAAAGTAAACATTAAGGCACAGAGTGTGTCCTTACTTCTTTAAAGGGCAGGAAAAAATAGCAGAAGTACATTGTATATGCATGTCGCAAACGGCGTCTAAAGAGTGCGCTGAATTGGGAAAGCAAACTCACCCAATTAAGTACCCCAGATGGTAGCATAATTTTAAGACCACATCCCTGATTAGACCGGATCCTCGGCATTGTAAAAAAAAAAAAAAAAAAAGGCATACAGAACAATAAAAAAGAGGCACAGCTGCAAAACACCTAGAGAAACACTACCCAAGCAACAGCTGCATCCATGCATATACAAATGGATCAGCAACAAATACAAGAGAGAATAGAGTCGGATGACTATTTTTGGTCATGCAAAAACAGTACACAAAGAAAACTATCAATGACAGCCGGACAATTTTATAATCACCTCAGAGCAGATCCAAAGGCCTTGAAAACTATAGCATAGGTCGTAATGACAGAAGAAGATACAGAAAGGCAAGGTATTCACTTCAGACACGAGTCAGTAACAATGAGAGAACTATTCACTATTAATTTTATCACCCTTTCAAGATAGCTGTGATACAGTAGATTATATCTCGTTGCAACATTCGTTACAATGAAGAGGCTAACAGACTGTAAAAAGAAGGTAGAAAACTACCGAAACCAGATATAAGTAGAACTTACGAAGAGACCAAGATGATTACCAAGTGTATGTACCGAAACAAGTTGGACGCAGAGCACACAGTTCAACCAACAACTAAATGACGCATAATACCAGTTCAACAAAGGTGGGCAGGTGGTTAGCATTAGCCTCCCCACAGGCCACAACAGATTGTGATGAAATATTTTAAACTAAGGATAGGAGGTACTGAAGAATGTGTCCGAGGCACTCACAAAATGACTGCTGAACATCTGCTATAAAGGTGTCCAACATGCGAGGAAAACGAGAACACTATGGCCTTCACCAATAACATTCCTGGACAAGTTCTATGGAGATACCAATCGCCTCTGTCTAACCCCTGCTTTCTTTAGATATAATCAACATGATACCTGAAAACGCACGACGAATAAGACTCATACATCAAATGTCTTCTTCCTTTTTCATTTCCTTCAAATTTAAAACTGATTGTCATGAGAATGTTGTATATGCAAATTCTTAACATATTGCCGTTTTTCTAACAGTTCATTATTTCTTCTTTCTGTTTTCCTCTATAACTCTATCTTTGTCTATACCTCGTATTTGTTCTTTGTGCTTAGGATTAGTCCTTTCTGTTTTCCGGTTTATACCTGGTATGTCTTACTTGTGCCTACAATACGATTGTTTTTCGCTGTCGTTTATAACCACTTTAGATACTTGCACCCGAAAGTAGCAATGCTAGTATCACTGTAACCTGCCCGGCATTGCGTAAGAGGTGAATAAGGAAACTTGTGCAAAGGCCTGATCACCCAGTTATTTAACAATAAGAAGAAGAAAAAAAGAAATAGCCTCTACACTACATGAAAGAAGATAAGTGACTACGGCAAGTCATTTCCGCTGCATCAGCCTTGAGATTTCGCTCTCTCTCTCTCTCTCTCTCTCTCTTCCCTCATATACATATAGTTTTATTACTAGAGCTTGTCTATGCACATCACGTCTTGATGAGAATATCAAACAGAATACCTGGCTCCGGATTACTTGGTGCAATTACCCAAGCTCCCATTGGTGTAGCCAATTTTCTAGTACACGTTGGGTAGCGGTGTAAAGGGGGCGGTACAGCAGCCGGACAAAAGTAGTGAAACCAACAACCATGTTCAAGTCTGGCCCCTAGTCAGGAAAGCGATGGCATATACCAACACCAGAACCAACAGCGCAGACTCCTTCAGCGGCAGCATGACTGTACACGGTCGACTTCAGAGGGCATGAACATTCCAAACGTGCGCTGGTCACTTTTGTGACGAAACAACACGACTGGAATGTAAACTGTTTATCTACAGACACGGCACAGTCTTCTCAACCAATATTTTAGTTTTAAGAACAGCTGGGAATTGCCCGGCAAACAACCAACGTATTCTCGTCTGCTAAAAATATAACAATTAAGGAACAGAAATGTGACCAGTAATGTCAGCAGAAACATGGAATGGCTTGGCTTCGTTCGTTCTCAATCTCCCGCTACCAAATCCTGAAAGGGCTTAAGTAGCAGAATGTAGTCCAGAGAACGGAATGCGTCGTGTCGTAGTTTACAGCTTGACTGCGATATTTGCACCTTTCTGTCCAAAACATCCGACTTCAGCAAGCAATTTTTGAGTACCGGGTTAGCATTTCCTCTTCGATCCCTTCTCCTTAGCCAGTCTGCTCTGCTGCATCCTGTTATCCAGGATCACCACGTGGAGGTGTAGAAGGGTCTTGGCAGCTCTGGTTCGCTGGCCCTGACGGTAGCAGTCAGCTATAGGTCGCTGACCACTGCAACTCATGCGCTGCTCAGCATCTTGATCCCAAACAAGGAATGACACCAACATCGGCGTCAGAGCTGGCAAACGACAGAAAACTACTACTCCTCACTATGTCTAAAGATACAACTGGATAGAAGATGATGATGATGCTGACACATATACATAACTCTTCAGCTCCTTGTGGAGCATAGGTCTTCACCAAAACACGTCAAGTCAACACGTGTTGACCTGCGTATATCTATTGAAATTGTTGTAGCGTAAAGTCTATTTAGAATGAGGTAGTCATCACCCTGCCCAACCTTTCTTAGTAGCCTCTTACAACATGTCTAGTAGGTTACAGTGCTACTATTCTTTGCTCCACTTTCAGGTCCTTGTAACACTCGTGTATACATGCATACATATTGTTGTTTGTGAATGCCCACAATGAGTAGGTTACTCTTTTGTGCGCCATGAAAAGGCGCTAAGTGACGGGTTGCAGTAGCTTTACTCACATCCCAAGCGTGCTGATGAGAGTGGACCGAGGTCCACCAAACGGTTGTGCTATGCTTGGCTTCTTCTGCGTGTCACTCACTACTACTGGGATCACGTCGATCCCTCACCTCGTTAGCCAGGGTGCCATGAAAACAGCCCGTTTCCAGGAAGAGCTACTAGGAAGCCAAGGTGAGGGTCTTAGATAGTATATTTTGCCTGCCCCTAACTAACATGTCTGATCAGTATATTTTGCCTGACCAAACTTAAGTATTCTTCCCCATATATATATATATAATACATTTACTTGTACACAGATTAACACATTCAGTGTTGTGGTCCCACTGGTGGGTTATTTCCCCTAGCGACCAATCGATCGCATGCCGCCCACGGGCAGACAAAAAAAAACAAACTAGTCGTTAAGACGGTATTATGAATTTAGCGGATGCTAGTGCAGTGTTTTGTATCTTAATGCAATACAGCAGTGGTTCCCAATTTGTGAACCGCTAACACGTGGGCGTCTCTGCGGGGGGTGGGGGGGGGGGGGGGTTGGTGAACCAATTATACATTTGAAAATTATGTATTTGTTTGTATATTAATATAAACAGAAAACGCATTTCATCTGTTGTGGTTTGCTTGTTCCATTATTATCATACAAAACATCATTTAGTAAAATTAAATTGGTTAGCTATAATAAGGGATATGCTTGATGTTGACGAAAGGAAGTGGACAAGTTTTAGAGGGAAATAGATATTATTCGAAGTACAAACTGTTTGACGAAGAGAGAGGACAGACAAACAGATAGAGAGAAAGAGAGAGAGAGAGAGAGAGACTGCAAGGTTTAAGACGGAGATTAATTAGATTATTTGAGAGTTAATCACACAACGTTCAGAGATGTACGAAAGATGCATTCCGAGATGTAGCCAAATTAACGTACCTTAGAGTAAATCAGTAAAGTTGGATAGTATTTTATTATGTCAGATTAATGTATTTCATGGTAATCAATACATTATCTAATTATATCGTCAGATTAATGTATTTCAGGGTAATCAATTCAATACTTACTTATATATCGCGAAATTAATGTCTTTAAAGATAATCAATATAGTATTTAATTATATCGTCAGATTAGTGTATTTCAGGTAATCAATACATTTTGTAATTATATCGTCAAAATAATGTCTTTCGCGATAATCAGTGAGTTGGTTTAGTAATATAATATCAATTATCTGTGCTCTTTTAATTGATACATGCGTATATGTGTGTGTGTATACATATATATATATATATATCATCATGTAGCATGTCTTTTGTTGAACGTCGTTCTCATCACAGCCAGCCGATATGATTCTCGGTCTGCAGTCAATCTTCCCGCCTGATCCATGTTCCCTATTTGCGATTATCATGAGTTTCTTGGCAATTGTACAATCGGTAGTTTGCCGTTGGTGTCCACAACAACAACATCAACAACAAATACATATATAAAGTTATTGCAAGAGTTGAACGGTGAAGGTACTAATGAGCAATGGTCTAAGCAGTTTGAACAGAAAATGGGAACAGTGAACACATTGACGCCAGTTAGTGACGTAATAGTCGACAGCACGCGTCAGTGAGCGAACCATATCTGTCAAATACACTATGTTGCCCCCAAGTGATGGCCTTGGACGCATGCTGCATCCGTCAAGCTAGGATGAGACTAATACGGAACGAATGAGAAGGCAAATCAATCAATTTATGTTCATTAAGTGCCAAACACGGCACATAGGGCAGACACCAGTGCTCTCCAGTTTGATCTGTGTGACGTCACTCTTCTCAGTTCATGTATGTTGTTGAAGCCCAAATTGACGATTGTTCTACGGATGGTTTTTCTCGGTCTTCCTCTTTTGCTGATGCCAGATGATGAACACACACACATACGTTTGCATTTGTCCATTCTAAGAACATGCCAGATGTAGGTATGTCCACCGTTTAATGAGTGATGATACCTTTCGAGTGCAGACTTCTCTAATTGTTTGTTGCTTGTGAATTCTTCCCAGCCAATATTCAACAGCTGTCTAAGACAATTATTTTCAAACTTATTTAATCTCTTTTCTATTGCCTTTGTTATTTTCCAGCACGCACGTACACAGGCGAGAATATGTAATTCAACGGAGTTCAGTAACCTCAGCTTCGTGTTCTCGCTCAGCGATTTCCATGACGATATCGCAGCTTCGCTGTAAAAATTTCGTCACAAGAAGTTGTTTTCAGGATGGACGAGGAAGAAGGCGAACAAATATAGATAATGCAAAGACATGTTTAATACCCCCCTGTGTGTGATTGTGTGTCTGTGTATGTATATATGGTATGTGTGTATGAGTATGTATGTGTGTATTAGTGTGTGTATTAGCGTGTGTATGTGTGTATATTATGTGTGTATGTATGTATGTATGTATGTGTGTGTGTATGAGTGTATGTGTGTATATGTGTATATATGTATATGTGTATGTGTGTATATGTGTATGTATGCATGTGTGTGTATGTATATGTATATATGGTTTGTGTGTATGAGTGTATGTGTGTGTGCGCGCGCGTACGTGTGTACGTATGTGTGTGTACGTGTGTACATAGTAGTTCCAATACGCTATAACCCATTCTGAAAAAAACAGTGTCTGCCAAACTGAATACGCATATTTAGACAACTAAATAGATTGGGGTGGGTCACTATAGCTAATGTAAAAGCGCTCATCGCTCAAGAAACGAAAGTGCCAAACGGTAGGTTTCGAATCCCATAAGTTTGAAGCGTCCTCTAGTCTCAAGAGAGGTGAGGCCAGCTGCCAGTCATATTGGAAATTGACGGGAAACACGAGAATCTCATGTACATGCAGTGCATATCAAAGATACCTTGGCAGTTGACAATAAATGGCAGCGGATATTTGCCGCTAACCGGGCAACAATTCTACAAAACTAATGAATGTCCTTCCAAATACACAATCTACCTTCCTTCTGGCTAGCGTGCCGCAGAAAGGAAACATCGCAACATAAAGAACGTACTGTGGATGTGATTCGACCAGTTAACAACATTCATTACTTGCCAGTATGAATACCATGACTCTAAGCATTAAGAGGACATCAATTATATATACGTGCATAACATATGAGTTCGCGTGAATATCGCTGAGGCATTTATTTAAAAGAAATGAAAAGATCACTGCAACGGATATGTGTATCTTGTAAGAGGTGGACAGGAAGAATTGTAGAAGGGACTGGCAACCACAATGTGTATCTTGTAAAGTCGGACAAGGATTGTAGAAGGGACTGGCAACCACAATGTGTATCTTGTAAAGTCGGACAAGGATTGTAGAAGGAACTAACAATCACAATATATATCTTGTAAGAGGTGGGCAGGAAGGATTGAAGAAGGGACTGGCAATCAAAATATGTATCTTGTAAAGTCGGACAAGGATTGTAGAAGGAACTAACAATCACAATATATATCTTGTAAGAGGTGGGCAGGAAGGATTGAAGAAGGGACTGGCAATCACAATATATATCTTGTAAAGTCGGACAAGGATTGTAGAAGGAACTAACAATCACAATATATATCTAAAAAAGAGGTGGGCAGGAAAAATTGAAGAAGAAGGGACTGGCAATCAAAATATGTATCTTGTAAAGTAGGACAAGGATTGTAGAAGGAACTAACAATCACAATATATATCTTGTAAGAGGTGGACAAGAAGGATTGAAGAAGGGACTGGCAATCACAATATATATCACAACGTCATTAATAAATGTCATATCAACTGTGGAGCTGCACTGACTTTTCTGATCTGTGTCTAATTTTGCCTGTTATATGATGGATACTTAACTGTGTTTTATAATTTTATTGTATACGCCACGCCCTTTCAATATATGTCCCAGCAACACATCTTAAATTCATCATCAAGTCTATAAGCAAAATCTGTGGCTATTTGAAGGATAGGCTGTGTGGTCATAAGAGAACGTTTGAGACAGATCATCAAGTTTATAAGGAAAATGTGTGGCTATTTGAAGGATATGCTGTGTGGTCATAAGAGAAGGTTTGAGACAGATCATCAAGTTTATAAGGAAAATCTGTGGCTATTTGAAGGATATGCTGTGTGGTGATAAGAGAAGGTTTGAGACAGATCATCAAGTTTATAAGGAAAATCTGTGGCTATTTGAAGGATATGCTGTGTGGTGACGAGAGAAGTCTGAGAATGACTGCCAAGTATATAGACACAATAGATTTGGGATGTTGTAGCGTGAAAGGTGAAGATAAATGCAAGAAGTGGGGTGAAGATTGAAGCAGGAGGTGAAGATTGAAGCAGGAGGTGAAGAATGAATCATGGAGTGAAGATTGAAGCATGAGGTGAAAAGAAGAGCAGGAGACGAAGAGAGATGCAGGAGGTGAAGATTGAAGAATGAGTTGAAGATTGAAGCAGGAGGTGAAGATTAAAGCAGGAGGTGAAGATTGAAGCTTGAGTTGAAGATTGAAGCTGGTGTTGAAGATTGAAGCAGAAGATGAAGATTGAAGCATGAGTTGAAGATTGAAGCATGAGTTCAAGATTGAAGCATGAGTTGAAGATTGAAGTAGGTGGTGAAGATTGAAGCAGGAAGTGAAGATAGAAGCAGGAGGTGAAGATTGAAGCAGATTAAGATAGAAGTAGGAGGTGAAGAGATAAGGAGGTGGTGAAGATTGAACCAGGAGGTGGATAGAAGCGTGAGGTGAAGATTGAAGCATGAGTTGAAGATTGAAGCAGGAGGTGAAGATTGAAGCAGGAAGTGAAGAGAGAAGCAGGAGGTGAGGATTGAACCAGGAGGTGAAGATTGAAGCAGATGAAGATAGAAGCAGGAGGTGAAAAGACAAGCATGAGGTGAAAAGAGAAACATGAGATGAAGAGAAGCAGGAGGTGAAGAGAGAAGCAGGAGGTGAGAATTTAGCCAGGAGGTGAAGATTGAAGCAGATGAAGATAGAAGCAGGAGGTGAAGAGATAAGAAGGAGGTGAGAATTTAGCCAGGAGGTGAAGATTGAAGCAGATGAAGATAGAAGCAGGAGGTGAAAAGACAAGCATGAGGTGAAAAGAGAAACATGAGATGAAGAGAAGCAGGAGGTGAAGAGAGAAGCAGGAGGTGAGAATTTAGCCAGGAGGTGAAGATTGAAGCAGATGAAGATAGAAGCAGGAGGTGAAGAGATAAGAAGGAGGTGAAGATTGAAGCAGGAGGTGAAAATTGAAGCATGAAGATTGAAGCAGGAGGTGAAAATTGAAGCAGGAGGTGAAGATTGAAGAAAGAGATCCCTAAGTGTATGATAGACATTGCTATTATTTGATGGACACACTGAAAAGCGACATGGAACGTATGAACACGAAGAAGCAAAATCTACCTTCTGGTAAGAACTCCGAACCATGACATCAACCAACTCCTAACTGTTGCTAAACACATGCACATTTATAATTTATAACAAAATATACCATTTCTTTGTCACTCTGTTGTTCTAATTCGATATAGCCTGTAGGCATATCAACTTAACAACCCATCACAAACACAGCAAGCTACTCGTGTCATATCTAAAGGGTGATATTACATTTATTGTTTTAAAACAGCATTGGATGATATTAGAACTGGATATAGCGCGAAGTATTTCCTATCGACTGATGATCGATATGTAACACTGGCATATTTTATTTGCCGTTTTTATAACGTAGGTATATATTATACAACTACAGAGAAGAGCAACTTACTCCATTTGTAAAAAACTATACACGACGACTAATTCTGAGGGTGTCGACGGTGGAATCAACTCCTGGGTTTCGGTCTCTTAAGTGAGGAGGGGGGAGCAGACATTTGGTATTATAAAAAAGTACTTACCAAACAAGCAAGAAATATAGGTTAGTAGGTCGTCAGTCCATCGCAAGAGCTAGTTGCGAACTACCAGGCGCCGGTGACTGCTGCAACCACCGGCCAGGCCCTGTACATGCGCTGGAAAAACTGAGGGTATACTAAGCAAGGACTGACTAGCAGTGGTACCAACATCGCCTAAACTAGGGCATCGGCTGAAGGAAAAACGGGAGGGTGGGGAAACCATCAATGTACGCGCTCGTTTCACTGGACCTCTCACCTCTCCTTCTCACTTTCTTTCTCTCTTCTCCTCGTTCTCTCTGAGATATGCGATACAACACGAGCACCAACATACCTATGCATGCACATACAATCATATACATTTATACCCGTTTCACACAGGAATGTAATCTCTTTCAGCACTCTCGCTCTCTCTCTCTCGCTCGCTCTTAAATAGACATATCACACACATGTACATTTGTAACGATGTACACATAATCAGATATCTTCAGGATTGTTTAAATATGGACCTCCCCGAGTCTCTCTCTCTCTCTCTCTCTCTCTCTCTCTCTCTGAGATATGCGTATAAAACACACACATTTACATTCAAACATACTGGTTTATGCTCGCGGAGGAATTATCTCATCTCACTACATATTCCTCTCGCTCTCTGGTAGTCTCTCTCTCTCTCTCCTGCTCTCAGAGATATGCATATCACATATAATCTCAGAGAATTGCTCGCTAAGTACTGGATCTCTCTCCTTTTATCCTCGCCCACTCTGTTACTTTCTCACCTGATCTGCCTTTTCTATGTGCATACATTATACATTATCACAAAGACTTATGGTATTTATATCACTACTCCACCCACGCCCCAACAGCCCCCATTCTATTCTCTCTATCTCTATCTCTATCTCTATCTCTATCTCTCTCTCTCTCTCTCTCTCTCTCTCTATCTATCTATCTATCTATCTATCTATCTATCTATCTATCTATCTATCTATCTATCTATCTATATATATATATATATATATATATATATATATATATATATATATATATATATATGTATCTCTCTCCCACATAAACTGTTTCTGACAAACAATTATATAGACTAGATGAACTTCCTTTTTTCTGTGTGACCATATCTCTCTGTCTCTGACTCTCTATCTCCCAAACACAATTAAATAGTCAAACGGAACTTTCTTCTATCTTTGTGACGATATCTCTCTATCTCTTCCTCTGTCTCGCTCTCTCACTTTCTCCTCTCTCTCTCTCTCTCTCTCTCTCTCTCTCTCTCTCTCTCTCTCTCAGACACACAATAATATAGACGAAACGAAACTATATTTTTATCTCTTTCTTTCTCTCTCTCTCTCTCTCTCTCTCTCTCAGACAAACAGTTACATACATTTACGAAACTTTCTTTTTATCTGTGTGACATATCTGTATGTCTGCAGATCCGTATATATTTCTATCATTCTCTCAGATATGTGCACAACGCACATACGCGCAATGACACACAAATAATTGTTTAGAAAAATTTAACTTTTTCTTTCTAACACCCTTTTCCCCCCCCCCCTCCCCCCCCCCCCCCCTAACTCTCATTTTTCTCTTCCTCTCATTTTCTGATATGAGAGTAAGACATACATTAGTTTATACTAAACTGACTTTTTTCTATACTCGCCTTGTCTCCCTCTCTAGCTCTACATTGAGCATAAAATATGCACGCACATACGTAAGAACACTTCTCCCTTCTTCACTCCTCTTTGACCAATGTGGGATTGTATGTATTGTTATTATATACAATCGAGTGAGCAAATAGGCAGGTGATTGGCCTGTTGTGTTTTCGCGTGAAGAAGGCCCCGTCTCCTTTTGGCCTTCATGCTCGTCAGTATTGGGAAGGAATATGTCCGTACTGCAACTAAAATCCGTTTTGTCAACTGTTATGTGCGCGGAGTGTATACGATACATCCTAGTTTATCGTCCATCTCCGACAGGACTAATCCGTTTCCGCAACCATTGAGACACCGGAACGTTAACAATTTGTGGAATTTAAATAAATCACATTTTTGTTTATTTCTTGAGAGACGAGCGCATTACCTGTCAGTTATAGAGATTCCCACGTAAGAACACACATAATGTAACAGACTAATCAGACCAGCTTTGGGATCAAGACGCTGAGCAGTGCATGGGATGCAGTGGTCAGAGACCCATAGCTGACTGCAAGCGTCAGGGGCACCGAACCAAAGCTGCCAAGACCGTTCTACACCTCCACGCGGTGATCCTGGATAACAGGCTGTAACAGAACAGACTGGCTAAGGAGAAGGGATCGAAGAGGGAATGCTAACCCGGTACTAAAAAATACCTGCTGAAGTCGGATGTGTCTGACCGACAGGTGCAAATATCGCAGCCAAGCTGTAAACTACGATACAACGCATTCCGTTCTCTGGACAACATCCTGCTACTTGTAAAGTCCTCCAAGGGTGTGGAAGCGGGAGATTGTTAACGAACGAAAAAGGAGAAGAAGAAAAAGAAGATGACCATTATCTCACACACTCTGTGTTCTTGTCCCCCCCCCCCCTATATATATCTATATCTATTTCTATCTATGTGTGTCTATTTCTCGTTACTTATATTTCTCTCATGCACATGAAAAATACACAAACAATAACCACGACTCAATTAAGGTCAAGATAATTTGGTTCTCGACATGATACAAGAGAGACAAGAAAGAACATTCAGTGGAAGTGAACTACACACGAGATCTAAGTGAAATCATTAAGACGGCATATTTAGAGAAAATAAAAAAAATTACAATGCTGTATTTCAACAAAAACAGAAAAAATAATAAAAGAAATATTAGATGCAGTTTAATAGTAGGATCCGTATTAGTAGTAGTAGTAGTAGAGAAGTAGTAGTAGTAGTAGAAGTAGTAGTAGGAATTAAGGAGCACTACGAGTGGTAATAGGAAAAGAAGGGGATTGTAGGAGTAGTTGTAGTACTAGTAATAGGAAAGAAGTAGTAGTAGTAGTAGTAGTAGTAGTAGTAGTAGTAGTAGTAGTAGTAGTAGTAGTAATGCCGACATATCCGTCTTCGACAGAAAGTAATGCCAAATTGTTGCAGTAATTATGTGTTTATTCGTTGCATATTTGCAATTTATGTATTTGATATATGACAAGAATGTCTCGAGACATATCAGCCGCATTAGCCTATAACACCGGGCAACTGATCTACCAAGAACGAGGAAGCCAAAGAACAAGACGAATTTAGCGGTGTTAAAGATACACAATGGAGACATATGTTACAAATCACGGCTATGCAGATGCTATATAACACCACACTTCATCTTCTCATGTACGTGGACAGATGGGATTGCAACTTTTGTCATAATTGTTGTAAGCTGCAGTAAGAGCTGCAGTAAAAGCTGCAGTAAGAGCTGCAGTAAAAGCTGCAGTAAAAGCTGCAACATGTGTTGTGCAGTTGCTGGGGATGTAGCCAAAATATAAGTGCATATAGAACAAAATATTAAACATTATAAACAGTATTAAAATAAGCACCCCCTACCCCACATAAACTTGCTGAATCGCAGTTTAGTTTTCACACCCCCACCCCAAACACACACATACATACATACAAATGCAGCAAGGGCAGGGAGTGGAGGAAATGGGAGCTGAAACAAGTTACCAACATTTGATATTAATCTACACTCCCCTACTAACTGCAGTTACAGCTAGTCTGCGTGACCCATATAGAATACTGTAAGACCTAGTCTTTGCGACAACTTTCGTCTCCTTGCGTTTTGTAGTTTTTTTCTCTTGAAGTTGTAAGGTGTTAAGTAGTAACTGTTGTATTCAATCCATGCCTGATAAGAATTTTCAAAGCATCTTTCTTTTCGATTTCTTCCCCTGTCATGATGCACAGATGTCAGTGTTTAAAGTTTGTACGGCGAGTAAGGTGCATTAGTGTCTTATAGAGAAAACCATTGAAGTATGCCTTTTCGTGTCCTGTTGTTGAAGGCCAACAACGAGTAACTTTACTGTTTTGTGCGTCCTGGTAAGGGCATTGTTGTTGTTTGCGAATGCCTGCAATGAGTAGGTTACTCTTGTGTGCGTCCTGGAAAAGTACGCTAAGTGGCGGGTTGCAGGATCTTTCCTCACATCCCAAGCGTGCTGATGAAGGTCAACCGGGGTCCTCCAGGCGATTGTGCTGTGCTTGGCTTCATCTGTATGCCACTCACTACTACGGGATCACGTCAATCCCTCACCTCGTTAACCAGGCTGCTATGAAAACAGCCTGTTTCCAGGGAGGGCTACTAGGAAGCCGAAGTCAGGGTCTTGGTCAGTATGTTTTGCCTGGACCTGACTAACATGTCTGGTCAGTATATTTGCCTTATCAGACGTCAGTCGTCCTCACCGGAAAGGGCGTTAAGTGGTGGATCTCCGTATAAGTCGTTGTTACCCCCTTCTGATGGAATTCCTTTCCCACTCGGTGCCTTCTATGCCCAGACCACTTTTCGCAAGCATCACATTGCATATCTTATTATAGTTGCTTCTTGTGCCTTAGTCAATTGTAGCCAGGCTACACGGATGTCACCAGGCTGCACGGATGTAACCAGGCTGCACGGATGTAACCAGGCTGCACGGATGTAACCAGGCTGCGCGGATGTAACCAGGCTGCGCGGATGTAACCAGGCTACACGCCAGGGTACAGGCTGCAGGCTCAAAGTAGCGAAGCTTATCCTTACTAAAAATAGCGCTAGCAAAATTAATTATGCCATCATCGTCTGCGATTCGACGGCGGCCTTTGCCTTTGCTTGTGCCTTAGTCAAGGACCATGTCTGACATTGGTAACATAAAATATGTATGAGTATATTGTTGATGATTTGTCTTATTGACTCTATAAGAATCTTTGAATGTCTTAGTAATGATGATTGCAAATATTTTCCCACAGCAAATTTAGAGTTCTTGTTTCCTTTTTTCTGTACATTCCGCTGCAGTCTGTCAACATACTTCCTGGATATCTGTATTGTCCAACGTAATAGGGCTATTATATCTCTTACCTGAACTTGAAGTCGCCTATCTATTTTGATGACCGTTGTTTCTGTGGTCATTTTAATATCATACTTCTCGGAAGCCTAATTTAGGGCACCCGTTGCTTTTGAAGGATTTCTTTGGAGTTTTCTTCGAAAAGGGGGTTTATTCAAAGTGGAGATTTGTTGTATGTCACAGATGATGTCCTAGCATATTAACACGCATTCATCATTAAACACAGCAAATTGCTATGGTTTCATGCCCTTTGCAATACACAAAATATTGGCAAATAGTCTAACCAAAGAGGGCGGAAGAAAAGCTCGAACTAAACTCAAGGCAATATAAAAATAACAATTTATTTTGTAATTGATTACAAACAAACTTGATAAATAACTGGCACAGAGTATGATATAGCAGAAAGATACTTCACCTTGACAAGAAGAGATACAGTAACAATATTCAGACCGTTAACATAACACTGCACACTGAAATTTGATCTGCTCTTTAAAAAATAATACGAATATACTGTCATCGCCTAGTTTATCCCAACTGCCAGTGTCCACCAATCCAAATGTAAATGTCTGAGAAGTAAAAGCAGCTTCTACTCAGTGTGCAGATCATGTATTTTAAAAGCTTGGATGGTGTTTTCAATCAGTGTCCCCTTGTTCATAACATTGTTGTCTGGAGCTAGCGACGAGGTGAAGGAGATAATAGCAGCCAGCGATTCATAGCTGTTGTCAGGCTTAGAGAGTAAGAGCTATTGTCATTCTCAGAGAGTCAGAGCTATTGTCAGGCTCAGAGAGTCAGAGTTATTGTCAGGCTCAGAGAGTCAGAGTTATTGTCAGGCTCAGAGAGTCAGAGCTATTGTCAGGCTCAAGAGAGACAGAGCTGTGGTCAGGCTCAAGAGAGACAGAGCTGTGGTCAGGCTCAGAGAGTCAGAGCTGCTGTCAGGCTCAGAGAGTCAGAGCTGCTGTCAGGCTCAGAGAGTCAGAGCTATTGTCAGGCTCCGAGAGTCATAGCTATTGTCAGGCTCAGAGAGTCAGAGCTATTGTCAGGCTCAGAGAGTCAGAGCTATTGTCAGGCTCAGAGAGTCAGAGCTATTGTCAGGCTCAGAGAGTCAGAGCTATTGTCAGCCTCAGAGAGTCAGAGCTATTGTCCGGCTCAGAGAGTCAGAGCTATTGTCAGGCTCAGAGAGTCAGAGCTATTGTCAGGCTCAGAGAGTCAGAGCTATTGTCAGGCTCAGAGAGTCAGAGCTGTTGTCAGGCTCAGAGAATCAGGGCTGTTTATGACTATATTTCGTATCTAGGTGGTGTCCCTGGAAATACGCTACATCCGTGCAGTCTGGTTACATACGTGTAGTTTGGTTACATCCGTGTAGTCTGGTAACATCAGTGCAGTCTGGTTACATCCGTGTAGTCTGGTTATATCCGTGCAACATGGTTAAATCATGCAGCCTGGCGTGTAGCCTGGTTACATCCGTGCAGCCTGGCTAAGAGAACAGGGATCGAAGCGAGAAGCCAAACCTGCTGCAAAAAAATGTGCCGTGCTGTTACCGAATATGAAGGCACAAAAGACGAAGATATCGAAGCCTCGCTTTAAACTACGACACATCGCTACACAACGTCCTGTTTATGATAAGAGTAGGAAGAAAGAAAAGGCACACCGTCATCCAAACCATTGAGCCACCTTATCCTCCATCATCTGATCAGTAAATGACATGCGAGTGGGAAAGTCTGGTGCCTAGGGAGCACACACAAACAGTAGGACATGTTCTCAAAGTCTGCCGACTTCATAAGAGTTAAGTCCTTCATTTATCATTTCCCGTTATGTCTGCTCCCTCGCGAAGCAACATTAACACAGACGGATGAACAAACCACGATATGAATTCGAGGATTAGAATAGTCTGACTTGCTTTCAGCTTACTTAGTCAATACTTCGCCTAATACTTCGGTTTTTTTTAACAAGAAAATAATATTAGGTTGTTCGACTAAAATACTATAGGTTTTCCTATTAAGTTTATTACCATTGTTAAGGTTCAAGATGGAGATTTATAAGGCTGAAAAATAAAGGCAGCTTGCCCCCGTAGACAGCACGCACTCTGCAGAAAAGTGTTTATTTTACCTCATTTAGATCATATACAATACTTATCAATGTCCTACCGATCGTTTGAAAGCATGTTCTCGTGGTCGACTGAAGGCAGACATTTGTGCAGCTCGGCTGATCCCCGTAGAGCTACGATGATTGTAAACTCAGTTTTACTATTTTGCTTAGGGACATGTGTAACTAGCCGTATCATATTCAGACTGCAGACCAGCATCAACGAGTATATCTACTTCCCATATGTGTATGAACAAGCTAACAACAAAGAAAGTACTGTGACCAGGAACATGCAACATCATGGAGAGCTATTGATAAAACAGAGAAATTGTCCATGAGTACGACTCACTCTTCGAACGAAACGAAAAGGTAATACATATCAGACGTTGCTCTCATGGATAAGTGAGACTTAATTGTACGATGCCACCACTTGTTTATGAGGTAGGGGACCATTTGTCTGTATCTCTGCATTTCCTATCCTAACAACGAGACATGTACCAATTTACAGATTGGGGTTTGCTGAAAACAGGAGTTGACCTACGTACCTTTGTGCTATACCACTAAGCCAATCAGACTACAGGATACCGAACACAATACGTCTTAGGGATGTATGACGTGACGGGATCTTTAGTTTACTTACCTATATCAGCATGCCATACATGAAAGTGATAGTCAATCTCTATAAATCATTAGTTAGACCTAGATGTGTGTACTATATGCAGGTATTGCCCTCATCGTAGAGGGGATATGAACATGCTGGAAAGAATACCAAAAAGAACGACACAACTGGCAGTGGGATTCCAGTTATGAGGAAAGAATAATCGGCCTACAGTGTCTAGATAAACGAAGAAATCGAGGTGACTTAATCCAGGTTTATAACATAATCAAAAGAAAGGAAAAAATAGTCCATAACAAGTTTTTGATTCATATACAGCCGCCTACAAAAACAAGAGGGCACAGCCAACAATTATTTAAAGATATATCTAGATTAGATACCAGGAAATATTTTTTAGTAAGAGAGTGTTGGATGCTTGAAATGCATTGCCACATGAAATAGTGGAGGCCGGGTCATTTAATGTATTTAAGAATAGATTGGAAGAGCATAGGTATTCTTAGATTAAGTGAATGTAAAATAAACTGTTTGTATACAGACTCTGCAGAGTCTTCTAAACCAGTATAAAGACGTTAAGTTAAATTAACTACAGAGTATCAGATGCTAACACACAAGCATTGGTCTGGTCACTAATGTGTACTTCAGTTAAGAGATGAAGTTTAAACAGTGAACAATCTTGCAGAAGCAACAAAACATTCATGACCAAACTCATTCATGATCAAACTGACAAGAAAGACTGTGTTTTCAATCCTTAAAATATTTTCAGCAACAGGCACTTTAATTCCATCATCCCATATGTCCTTCTGCAGGTATAATAAAATGGCTGAAATAGTTGGTCGAAACCGTAACAATGAATGAGCTGAAAGCAGCCGGAGAATCATATTTAGCTAATTACGCCATTGTCAGCTAACCAAACCTGACCAAGACCCTTTTGTGTTTCCCGGTGGAGGTCCTGGTAATAGCCTGCACTCGTGTAATCTGGATAAGAGGATAAAGATCACAGAGGGAAGGCAAACACAATCTCAAAAATGGCGTGATGAAATCGGATGTGTCAGGTCGAAAGGCACAAATATCGTAGCTGGAAACGAGGACATAACGCCACAACGCCATCTTCAAGGTGAACGCAAAAGAAGAAAAAAAAATGGCTTGCAAAATAACTATTAAAAGCACATTCGCGAAGCTGTATGGAATTGAAGCGGATAGTTATCTAATTTCTTCTTTCTAAAATTATCACCCCTCTCCGTCCGTCTTCGATTACAACGTAAATTTGGCCGAATACGAATAGCTCATTGAATGCACTAATCAACATGGACTCGAATATTCAGTGCCTCTGTAATAAGAACCATTGTAGACATCCATGCATGTCGTTAAAAAGAAGGCGAATGAAGACGGCTGTGTATGGGGGCGTGCCACTTCAAAACGCAGAATAAATTGCTAGATAAAACACAAGACGCAGAACAAATTGCTAGATAAAACACAAAACGCAGAACAAATTGCTAGATAAAACACAACACGCAGAACAAATTGCTAGATAAAACACAAAACGCAGAACAAATTGCTAGATAAAACACTACTTCCAGAGCATTATTATCGGCACATGCGATCTCCCTAAATGTAGATAATGATTGTTCATGTAGCTCTCTGTGTGAAGGGTGAATACATTCTTGCTCCGTCCTCTAAGGTGCCAATCTCTGCTAGACCGGTAGATAGCTGACCCAGTAAAGTGTTTTCGTCCAAGAGGTGGTCGTTGATCAATTTCACCTTTATCCATTACCCTGAAAGAGTCCACTTGGGTGCTCTTGTGGCTAGGTGTCAGCTCTTTCATTCCCACAAACCCCAGCATAACATCGGCTGTAGATCCACTAGCTTCCCAAGATTCGCGACCTCTATGTCCGCCATTCACTCATCTCATAAACAGCCCTTATGAACGTTCCAAAACAAAGATTGAGAGTTAGAGACGATTACAGCACTCAATAAAGAGGTCAGAGATAACCACATCTCAGCCAAAGCCGCTACCTCGATCTCCATTCTTATTCTGGGAGGTTACAGCTGTCCTATTCTATTCAGCCAGGGTACCACTATGGTAAATTTGAAAATGCAAGTAGACGTTTAAATTTCGGCTACCCCAAAACAATGGCATGATCCAAAAAACTGTATCTACTACTCCACACTCAGCGAGATGTTTAATGATATGCCACTGGGAGCCAGCCATCTTGTTGGTATTTCGTGAAACACTACGCAGAAACATTATCTTAACAGCATCAGCATTTAGTGCTTACAGTATTCCAAATGCGCAGCAGAAAAAAGATACACATTGGGAAGTCTTTTTTTCTAAATAGGTCAAGAAGGGTGGGGGTAAAAGCTACGTGGCTTAAAAAAACATATCTTGATTTCCTCCCTCCCTCCTTTATCTAGCTGTATCTGTAAAATAACCACACTTCTCTCTGTTTCTCTCTCTATCTCTCTCTCTCTCTCTCTTTTTCTCTGTTTCTCTTTCGTTCGTTCCCTATCGTTATCACACATGCTCAATTTCCATTCCCAAAACCTGGATTGGACTATTTATAAGATTATATGAAGATACATAGGTGAAGAAAACTGACATCATAAGAAGGAAGTCCTATATCACACAATGCCATTGCTGATGAAGTGTTGGAAACTGAATGGTACGAGGTCTCAGAATTATTTTATTCATGTATGGTTACGAGTTCTCTAGTGCCGTACTAACATTTAAGGCAGTTGCCCATTTAACAGCTTGAACCCATTTACTGTTAGAGGCAATCGCTCAGCCCACTCTGCAGCTAGAACCCTTCAACAGAAAAGAAAAGAAACAAAATTACATATAACGCCGCCGGGGATTTAAGTTTTAGAGCAAGATATTTCAATGTAGTACGTCTCAGCTGACGTTGGAACAGTCCCCTTCCTCTCTTGTCCAGCTTGCCCTAACCTTAGAGTTGCAGCTAGGTAGACCGGAGAATAAGAGTACTGGGCAGCTAACCTGGTTACGTTTATCGGGAGGGGATCAAGATGCTGAGCAGCGCATGAGCTGCAGTGGGCCATGACCCATAGCTGACTGCTAGCGTCAGGGCCAGCGAACCATAGCTGCAAAGACCCTTCTACACCTCCACGCGGTGATCCTGGATAACAGGCTGCAGAAAGGCAGACTGGCTAAGGAGAAGGGACCGAAGAGGGAATGCTAATCCGGTACTCAAAAAATGCTTGCTGAAGTCGGATGTGTTGGTCCGAAAGGTGCAAATATCGCAGCCAAGCTGTAAACTACGACACAACGCATTCCGTTCTCTGGATTTCATTCTGCTACTTAAGCCCTTTCAGGGTTTGGTAGTGGGAGATTGAGAACGAACGACGAAGAAGAAGAAGAAGTTTATCGGGAGATTCGTGTACACTAACCACACAACATTCCGGCTACGGTGGAACTGAAACCAAAATTTGATAAAAACATACGAATCAATTCGGTATGGACACATTTAAAAATGAACAGGCTACGTTATGACCAAAATATCTTCATCTGGAGCAAACGACAATACAAATAAGAATAGCTAACTAATCTCGAAAAATCAAAACTGTCGAGGAAAAGCAGTAAAGAGAACCTGAATCTTCTCAACATAACTCAAGAGGACGGCACACAATATGAATAGATGGGAGTCACCGTTCTAACCTTATATTTAAAAAAAGCCGCAAGGGCAGAAGGCCCTCAATCTCATTTGTTTGCACAAGTCGTCTTCCTTCAAATGGGCCACACTTTTGCGAAAGTCCGCGTAGCCATCTGGATGTGAAAGAAAGCTCTAGGAACGATACTCCCAAATATGATACATTAGCCGAAGATTGAAATATATCATTTTCCTATGGATCATTAAACAAAAAAAAACCGATCTTGCGCAATGTTTTGAAGACAATGATCAGCAACCGTCTCCATGCCAGGGATGGATGCTAGGCCAATGAGTGAAAAGCAGGCCACGACCATCTATTATAGCTAATTAATAAAGGCACCGATACTGAAACATCCAAGCGTCACTGTCCACAAAACAGACGTTGATAAACACGTTAATGATCCCTTGGTTATGTTATCACTGTCAAACTTGGCCCAATTAGAAAGGCACAAACGTAATATTGAGACCTGTGAGATGTGAACGTTGGCAGCAGGAAACACAATTTGCCACTAAATTCACAGCAGTACCCTGATGAATATAGTGGGGATTTCATCGGTTACACTACTGTATTTGCGCACAGAAGATAAAGTAGTTGGTCATCTGACAAGGATGCAGTTTGATCAACCAGCAGTGAAATCATTCTACATCGAGTTTCAGAACCACGAGTAAGAGGTCGACTCAGACGACGATGGGTAGAGTGATCAAAGAAACACATCCAAAAGTTTAACATGTCGGCAGCACAAGTCTCCCACCTAGCTCAAATTTGAAGTCTATCATACCTTCTCTCTGCGAAGCCGCAAGGCACGAGTAGTAGGACAAAGGAAGAACAAGAATAAAGGCAGTAGCAATGAAACATAAATGCCGCGTGAGATTATATTATATATATATATATATATATATATATATATATATATATATATATATATATATATATATATATATACATACATATACACGATGTATTTTACATCGCTATTTTATGTGAACATGGCTACTTACTAATAACGTACTTGCTTTATATAATGTAAGCTTCAAACGTAGGGTGCAACATCAAATCTCGTCAATCGTATGTCTTTTAAGAGTTGTTTTGCTAACTTTGAGTGATTTTTCTATCCAAAGCACATTATAATGAAGTACGTCATAGCTCTCAGTTGCGTTAAAACTAATTCGTGTGTTAACAGCAGCAAGGGTAAGGGTAAAGTATCAATTGGAAGTGAAATAAAAGGTAACTAAACAACATAAAGTGAATGCTATCACTCGTGGTTTGGGCATGTCACAGTCGACAGTTACGTCAATTGTCAAGAACAAAGAAACACATTCTCCTAGCTGTTACGTGATCGGCTCCATTGAAAGCTACAAGGCTTGTGGAAATGCAAGAGTGCCTCAATATTAGATATGGAACTTTTTTGTTTTTAAATATGTGGATTGAGCATGAAAACAGAAGTAAATCGCTCTCAGTAAATTCACGATAATTGCTAATGCTGTTAGAAGACTAAAGTCTCGTCAGACAAAACATATTGAGCAGACATGTTAGTCAGTCAGGAAAAATATACTGGCCAAAGTCCCCATATCGAATTCCTTGCAATCCTCCCTGGAAACGGTCTGTTTTTCTTGGCAGCCTGGCTAACAAGATGGGGTGATCGACGTGATCCACGTAGTATTGAGCTACACGCAGACGAAGCTAAGCATAGCACAACCGCCTGGAGGACCCCGCTTGGGATGTGAGGATAGCTGCTACAACTCATCCCTTTTCAGGGAGAAAGAGTAAACTTCACAACAACAACCAACAACAACTGGTAAGGCATTATGCATGTTCGAAATGCTTAAAAAAAAGCAGGATCAGACTACACTATAGACTTTAGTGTTAGTTATGCTTGGTTTCAGCTCTCCGATCAACGTTTTCCTCAGCATATATATATATATATATATATATATATATATTATATATATATATATATATATATATATATATATATATATATATATAAGTGGCGTGTGCGTATTTATTACATGTTATGTTGTATTTTGTTATGTTATGGTTTATGGTGTGTTATTTTATGTTAAACACGTAACATGTGCTGCACTTCGATGGTGTTAACAGTGCATGTTGCCATTTAGCTCTTAATGTAATAAGCCTTCCATGTTTTAGAAGCATTACCGTATTAGAATCGCATGTTGCCGTAACTAGCTCGTAAAGCTGTTGACATCTGAAGCCTGGCGATCTTCACAATACAGGAAGGGAAATTTGGGTCACATCTTGGCAACTACTTAAATAACCTGGTCGTGCATGGGTAATTTTGTTTTACCTTTTTCTACAATCGACCTTAAATCTAGCACAAACCTTGCTCATAACTAGGCTGTCTCACAGGTAGGGTGTGTCTCTCCAGAGATCGGCTATGGTGGAAGTGAAACGTGACGGTTAGGGTTAATGAACTTTCTGCAATGGATGACAACGGTTTTCGTAGGTGGTTGGGGATATTCACTCCTTTATTGCTCCGTAAGCCCCCGAGTGTAACCGGGGCACAAAAGGGGATCAAACAATTGCAGCAATGTAACCTGTGATGCATGTAGTGAGTAGGCAACTAAGGGGAGCTAGTCATCCAATGGCTACCATATCCTGTAGAAACGTTATTCCACAACAATCTCAACATATATATAGACAGGTCAACGTTTGATAACTTGACATTTACTTGCTGAAGACCTAATTTCCACAGGGAGCTGAAAACGTTTTGAATAATTGATTAGTGTATAGTAAAGCAGCGATGGCGTACACGACACGTGGCACATTGATAACAGTGTTAGGGCACATTGATAACAGTGTTAGGCCCATATTGTGTTCGCCAGCGGCATTTTAGAGGACGTGCCTGCATCCATCTATCTATCTCACTCACTATCTCTCACACACACACACACACACACTCTCACACACACACACACTCTCTCACTCTCACACACACTCTCTCACACACTCTCTCACCCTCTCCATCGCACTCACACACAGGCACATACACACACACTTTCATAGATGGATTCATTTGTTGATTGAAAGGATTGAAATGGGAAGATATGACGTGGAAATACTGGACTCGACCAGGCAAACAACGTAGAACAAGAGGTCAGGAGATTACGCTGGTGTTGGGTAGGAGGGACATGCATTAAGGAAATCAGCTGACAGAACCAGAAGCTAGCCTCTGTTCTCGACACATCATGGTTAGAAACGTTGCAGACACTCTTATGAACCAGTCTTACTTGTAATTAGTCAATTATCTTTACTTCATTCGGTCCACTAACGTGACGTCATGCGACCCATGAGCCACTAACTTGTTTTAATATGTCCTTAGAACATTAACTACAGACTTCATGTGTTTGTTAATTGATCAATTGGACTGTATGTGTCTGTTAGTTGATCAATTAGACTTTATGTAATCGTTGGTCCACTAACTGGTCTTTATGAGATCTTCTTCTTCTTCGTTCGTTCTCAATCTCCCACCACCAAACCCTGAAAGGGTAAGTAGCAGAATGTAGTCCAGAGAACGGAATGCGTTGTGTCGTAGCTTGGCTGCGATATTTGCTCCTTTCGGTCCAACACTCCGACTTCAGCAAGCATTTTTTGAGTACCGGGTTAGCATTCCCTCTTCGATCCCATCTCCTTAGCCAGTCTGGCCTGCTGCAGCCTGTTATCCAGGATCACCGCGTGGAGGTGTAGAAGGGTCTTGGCAGCTCTGGTTCGCTGGCCCTGACGCTAGCAGTCAGATATGGGTCGCTGACCACTTCAGCTCATGTGCTGCTTAGCATCTTGATCCCGATGGTCTATTTACTAGACTTCATGTGATCATTGGTCTATGACGAATTCGTGTGAAAGATGACCCATTAACTTCACTTCAGTTGAACTTTGGGCCACTATCTTTCTTGACTCCATGCACTCTTCTGTCACCGATTGTATACAGCACTTCATCCGTTACATGGCTCTATGTCCATTAGCTTGAATTGGTACGCCTCTTGGTCGATTGACTTGATAGCGTGTGATACCAGGTCATCATCATGACTTTACAAAGCCGTCGGTCCTTTAATTTTCTTTCATGAACCCCTTAGAGCATTTACTTCATTCCATAAACCATTAAGCAGTACACTGTCTTGACTTCAGGAGCCACAACACGTTAACTTGACTGCACGAGTCCCTTAATCCACTAACTTGACTTCATAAGTAACTAAGCACATAAGTTCAAGAGTCAGTGTACAACTTGACTTCATGAACTCCTTAGCCATTAAACTAGACTTCGAGAGCCCCGTAGTTTATTTACTTGACTTTATGGGCCAATTCGTCCACTAACTTGACTTAATGGGCTACTTAATCCACTAACTTGACTTCATGTGCTACTTAATCCACAAACTTGACTTAATGGGCTACTTAATCCACTAACTTGACTTCATGTGCTACTTAATCCACTAACTTGACTTCATGGGCTACTTAATCCACTAACAAGACGTCGTGTGACTTTAGTTCCATTAACTTCACTTCTCACCCACTAACTGGAGTTGAGGCGGGCCGTGGTCCATTATCTCGGCTTCATGCGGCTTTCCAGCCCATTACCTGAACTATATGTGATTATTGGTCCATTAACACAACTACATGCGGCCCGCGGTCCATTAGCTCGAGTTCATGTGGCCTTCGGTCAATCAACTCAACTACATGGGTCATCGGACCATGAACACAACTGCAATCTGATGATGGGACCATTAATACAACTGCATGTAGCTCTCGGTCCATTAACTATTTGCGGCCTTCGGCCCATTAGGTTCTCTTCAAGCGACTTTCGGTCCATTAACACAACTACATGCAAACCCCAGGCTATCAGACAGCTTAAATGCGGCCTTCATTGTATGCTACCCTAGATCCGGTCCATGTTGTTATCACCTTGTAAATGAAGACACATCCGGGATCTGCTGTTATTTTTGATGTATGAAGTGCCAGACTTAACTTGTATGACTTCTGGTCACATTTACGTGCCTCATTCCTTCATACTGGCCAGCAGTGGTCCTCAACTTTTGTGTATAGCATAACCACAATGATGTATTATTTTATCTAGAAGCCCACATCCACAAGCGAGACTTACGATTCTATGTATCAGAGCGATAGATCGCTCGCTTTTCGTGAGAAAAGTACCGTTTGAGATCCACAAACATTCTCCAGTCGACCCATCTGTAAATGGGTGCCTGGGATAATGTACGGGGAGGTAAGGCAACGGGGAACAACACCAGATACCTCACTTCATATGTAGTTGAGGTGTCTGATATGGTGCTTCATGTGCATGTACCCAGACCACCTTCCAAGTAACACAAGTACCCAGACGTCAATCCAAATAGTGCATGCACCCAGGCCCACTTCCAAATGGTACATGCACCCATGCTCACATCCAAATAACACATGCACCCAGGCCCACATCCAAATAGTGCATTCACCCAGGCCCACATCCAAATAGTGCATTCACCCAGACCCACATCCAAATAGTGCATGCACCCAGACCCACATCCAAATAGTGCATTCACCCAGACCCACATCCGAATAGTGCATTCACCTAGACCCACATCCAAATAGTGCATTCACCCAGACCCACATCCGAATAGTGCATTCACCCAGACCCACATCCAAATAGTGCATTCACCCAGACCCACATCCAAATAGTGCATGCACTAGTTAACAAAAGATCTTCCGAGACCAGGTCAGGCGCATGTTGTTGGGTTAACTCACGTCCTTGTTTAAACATCGTTGTTCAATTCTTCACTGTTGTCTTCGACACACTTTTGTCACCATACACTGCCTGCTTTCTGCGATGAATGTCAACTGGTCGACATCATTCATCTGATAAAACCCGAATAACCGCTCGCTGATCAACTCTAGACCGATTCCGTATCACACCTGCAACGTTTTCAGGAAACTATGAGTCGGAGGATAATTATTTTTTTCAAACTTGAAGGTGGGTATGTGATGTTTACACCAAAAGTGATGTTATCATGCGCATCATGCGTATTACTTGTTGCAGCTTGGTCGGGTTTCATTTAAACGCCCCTCGTAGATTGATGCCGTATTTACACTGGGATTGATAATGAGTAAAGTTGTTAAACCTATGCAATGGCTCTGACGAAAGAATCATTAACAACTGCAGATGAGACCAGCAGGCTATTCATTTGATTTATTGAAATTGTACTAATGTTTACCTTAAACCTGAAACAGGAATTGGTATTGTGGGTGTTCATTCGCCTCGGGTGCCGGGGACGCGGGTTCGAATCCCGGTGGAGCTTGAGGATTTTTTCACGCGGATATTCTGTTAAAATTATTTTTATCTCTGGGTACTGAGATCAGACTCCCGTATTAAGTATAGAGGACGTTAACAATTCCCTAGGCAGTTAGAAATCGAAAAGAGTAGTCTTAACAGCCGCTGCCTTTGACACAATTCTAGTTAAAAATCTACCCAAAGTATTTGTATCTCCGTTATTTATTTATGATCTATAAATAGATTAATCACTTTCACCAAAAAAGCGTTCAGATCCATGTCCTGGGCCTTCGGTTCCAGCTGTCCACTACTTCTGTATTTCCTTCATGTTTACCTCGATCGCTCTGCTCCATGTGTCTTAAACTGCCTCTGATTCTCTGTTGCCCCTGTGTAGTCTAGAATAGAGACTGTCTCGTAATGCTATCAGTCGGTTTCCTTAGTATGTGTCTTTTTAAACGCCAGCGCATTCTCCGCGCACCATGTTCCGATGACATTTTTCTGCTTCTTTCCAACACTTATTTGAATAAGTGATCTCATCGTATCTTTTCAATCTAAATAATCGCTGTTGTTTTCGTTGTTTTCCACGTTTCAGTGGCAAGGAAAAAAAAGAAACTTTATATTGGAATTGCAGATTGTTATTTTGTATTTATGATGCCTATTGATTTCAATATGTTTCTCAGAGCAATGAAAGCTTTCAAGACATTAATAAACGAACAATCTACCTAACTTTGCTGACATGAAAAAGAAGAAGATGATGAAGAAGAAGAAAAGAAGAAGAAGAAGTTAAAAACAAGGAGTAGAAGCACACTGAACAGCAGGAAGAAAAGTAGAAGAAAAAGATATTTTTGTTTGTTTGTTGCGTTCGCCTTATTTTTCTCTAATCACCAAGGCGGTGTACGTTGTACTGTGGTTTTTATTTTGCGCCTGTCGGCTCAGTGCATCCGACTTCAGCATTCATTTTATATAAGGGTCTGCTTCCTCCTGCATTTTCTAAGGGTTTGCTTCCCCGGGGTAACGGCCGGTGCTGTGATAGGGATCGAACCCAGCACCTTCGGGTTGTTATAAGAAGAATAACTAGGTCTAGAAAGAAGAAATAGTTAACCTGAACAAGATAGTGTATATGCATATCAAGAAAGTTGTGAAATATGGTCGGTAGTTAACCTTGAGCAAGGAGACGGCACATGATGATGCTGAGATTAATGTGTCCATGGTTATTTTGCAGACTGCTTGTTATTTCAGTCACACTAGAAGAGCCTAGTAGGTTGACCTAGATACCTGTATAACATACCTGGACGCTTTCAGAGCGCCTTAAAATG
The DNA here is from genome assembly GCA_036924085.1 of Ariolimax columbianus. Classification (NCBI taxonomy): domain Eukaryota; kingdom Metazoa; phylum Mollusca; class Gastropoda; order Stylommatophora; family Arionidae; genus Ariolimax; species Ariolimax columbianus. The sequence continues at coordinate 110,189,174 of JAVGWX010000004.1, read as the reverse complement.
GGATTATGTTGGCGATGTAAATAGAACAAGTTCACCGCTTCCTACAGCGTTACATGAACCAGGACATGTTTCAACGTATCCATTCTATGCGTGAATCTTCCGTCCAAGTGGTGCTGGTGTTCAGGGCAATGACAGAACTGGTGTCCTGGTTTCATTAGCCCCAGCAGTGAGGATATCAAATCATTTGTTATTTTGCTCCATGTGACATGAAGCATAGAGCAACTACGACAGTTTTGCCCTTACGGGAAGCCTACGCCAAAGCATTGTCACTTGTGGTTTTATGTGAAAAGTTTGACCTGATCAGGCTGCTATCTCCATGCGCAACCCTTTTCTATACAATATGCTGTGAGGCCTACAGCGGTTCTGTTCTTTTCAAGCCGGATACACCCCAGGGGCAGTGGGGAAAGTAGATCAGGCCACCGGGAATATTTGAGGGGAAACAGTTGGGATAATAGATGAGTGTAATGGGAATATTAGATGGAGGTTGTGGGAATATAGCTGTGGAGAAGCGGGATATTAGATGGGCGAGAGGTGGGTAGTGTGGATATTAGATGGAGATAGTTGGGACATTAGCTGGAGGTAGTGGCACTATTAGATGGGAGTAGTGGGACATTAGATGGAGGTAGTGTGGACATTAGCTGGAGGTAGTGTGGACATTAGCTGGAGGTAGTGGAGACATTAGCTGGAGGTAGTGGGGACATTAGCTGGAGGTAGTGGGGACATTAGCTGGAGGTAGTGGGGACATTAGCTGGAGGTAGTGGGGACATTAGCTGGAGGTAGTGGGGACATTAGCTGGAGGTAGTGGGGACATTAGATGGAGGTAGTGGGGACATTAGATGGAGGTAGGCTGGACATTAGATGGAGGTAGTGGGGACATTAGCTGGAGGTAGTGGGGACATTAGCTGGAGGTAGTGGGGACATTAGCTGGAGGTAGTGGGGACATTAGCTGGTGGTAGTGGGGACATTAGATGAAGGTAGTGGTGATATTTTAAGTGGAGGTAGTGGGACTATTAGTGGATGGTTGTGCGGATATTAGATGGTAGCAGTGTGAAATTATATTTTCCTATTTTGCATTTGATTTATTTTTAAGGTATTAAATTATACACATAAAAGAAGAATTGTAAAAATGTCGAATACCATCTTTGTTTAAAAAATGAAGAATTCCAGGTCATCTGCCAATGAAACGGGTGAATACAAATTGACACGGTTAGTGAAGGATTGCCATATAAAAAAGGCAAACCGGAACATGCGATATAAATAGAGCTTTAGATTCAGAGTAAACAATTCTCGTTTAGTTCTATTTAGTTTGACTGGTTTTCGCTTTCACGCTTCATCTGATTTGCACTTTAAATTGAGATAATTTTTTACCCTTTAGTGTGTTATGGCTAAGGGGCGAAGTCGATTTCAAATAATGCATATTATCAGCTTAACAGAGGAGGAGAAGTGGTAATCGTTAGATTGTGTACAGACAACGAGATACTTTCTATTCAATGTAATAAAGACATGAAGTACGTCGCGTATAACTGATATTGATATATCATTATGTTAGAAATCTGTCATTTGAGGAACATATCGTGCACATCCATCCATGACTAGTTCACTTCATGGACCAGACACACCCATCCATGACTAGTTCACTTCATGGACCAGAGATCCATGCATGACTAGTTCACTTCATGGACCTGACACATCCATCCATGAATAGTTCACTTCATGGACCAGACACACCCATCCATAACTAGTTCACTTCATGGACCGGGTACATCCATCCATGACAAGTTCACTTCATGGACCAGACACACACATCCATGACTAGTTCACTTCATGGACCGGGTACATCCACCTATAACTAGCTCACTTCAGGGACCGGTTGCATCCACCCATAACCAGTGCACTTCATGGACCAGTTCTATAGATGTTTCACATTCCCAAGCTGACCACACGTTTCTTTGCCTCTGACTTCTCCTTATGTAAGCCTACTTCGCAGAGGTTGGAGAGTTTGACGCCCTTTTCATGTGCACGAAAAAGTAAACATACTCATCGTGTGCATTAAACAACACACACACAAACACACACACACGCATGCACTCGTACACACACGCGCACTCACACACATACATACATACATACATACATACATAAACACACACACGTGTATGTAAATGTATGTGAGTGCGTTGTGTTCGTGTGCATCGATATATGTGTATGTGTGTCAGATAGTCTGATAGGAGATAAGGATACGAGAAATATAGAAAGGCATACTTGGTCTTATATTTCCACGATCGGGATCAAGATGCTGAGCAGCGCATGAGCTGCAGTGGTCAGCGACCCATAGCTGACTGATAGCGTCAAGGCCAGCGAACCAGAGCTGACAAGACCCTTCTACACCTCCACGCGGTGATCCTGGATAACAGGCTGCAGTAGGGCAGACTGGCTAAGGAGAAGGGATCGAAAAGGGAATGCTAACCCGGTACTCAAAGAATGCTTGCTGAAGTAGGATGTGTTGGATCGAAAGGGAACGTGTAACCCTGACCTCATTAAAACGTGAGGTCTAGTACAATCAAGTAACTAACACTTCATAACTGACAGCAGTGTCTGCTATGAGACTACCATTACATGTTTACCACGTGATGTGAGAGGCAGTCCCTCTAACCATTACGACACTCTCGACTCCCACACTTGATAAAATAGTAATCATTATTCAATACAAATAAAATGATATCAAATTAGAGGGTTACATTTTTTCAAGGAATCCGCCAATGTGCTCCGATCCTGCCGGAAAATATATTCCGATTTAGAACCGACAGTTTGTTCCGATTAGGGACTGGACATGTATGCCTATTGATACAGCCAATGTGTTTTGATTGGTCCCCATTAATGTGTTCTTATTGAATTCAGCCTATATGTTATTAGGCTTCTCCAGCATGCCTCGTTTCAGCCTCGCCAGAATGTCCCGTTTCAGCCTCACCAGGATGTTCCGTTTCAGCCTCGCCAGCATGTCCTGTTTCAGCCTCACCAGCAAGCTCCGTTTCAGCCTCACCAGGATGTTCCGTTTCAGTCTCACCAGGATGTCCCGTTTCAGCCTCATCAGCATGTCCCGTTTCAGCCTCACCGGGATGTCCCATTTCAGCTTCACCAGGATGTCCCATTTCAGCCTCACCAGGATGTCCCAGTTAGGCCCGTTCAATGAGTTCCGGTTGGGCCCCACATTTGTAAAGACATGACTTGCTTTCAGGTAACTGTAATAAACATTTCCAAGAGATACTTCCTCGTCAGTGAAACCGAAGGTCATACAGGAGGACTGCTGGTTATGCTATTAGCTGCCTATCTAGGAGCATATTACAGTGATTCTAAAACTATGCGGAGCGTCACAGTAGATCAGCGCAAGAGCTTGAACCAACTGTCGAAAATATTAGAAATTAAATCTAAGATTTCGGCGAAGTATTGTTGTGACAAACGAAGCGTCTGGTCGAGTAGCATGGATGCCGATCTTCAGACTACAATCACATAGGTTTAAACCCTCAGTAAGAAATATGTTCTTTCAATTGCAGGTGAAATAAAAACATAGCTTGTAAGTGCGTAGTGATTGCAGGAATAAGCGACCTTTTTTCCTCATACGATTACTGTCAGTTCTTGGCAGTAGGATTAAACGCCGTTTTGATAGTATTTCGTAATGTTATGACAGTGTCAGAGTGATAAAGTATCCTCGTTTCTCAAGACAAAAGTAACGGCTTTGATCTGCCTTATCGATTCCATAGTTAACCCGAATGAAAACCGGTACCTAGTGTACTGTCAGAGAAGGAAATAAGGGGAGTTAACGTACAGGCTAACCCACCTCATAAAAGACTCGCACCTAGTACAATGCAGTTTATAACGCTTCCTTCCGGATAGCAAAGTCTGAAATAGGGCAGCATTAACCTGCTAGTGTGACCAGGATATTTAGGTCTGGTAAATACATTTAACATCGCTCTTATGCATTCAGTAGTCAAAAATGGAGCGAAGAATGGTAGTACTGTAACATGTTATGGGCGTACTAAGAATGTTCATGGTTGGTCCTTCTTGTAAAACCTATCAACTGCAAGAAATAGAAAACAAAACCAGCGTCACCGTCACAAGAGAGAGGTAACTAAACAGTCATAAATATCATATACCAGGAGAGAGGTGACAAGCCCGTCACAAATATCATATACCAGAAGAGAGGTGACAAGCCCATCACAAATACCATATACCAGAAGAGAGGTGACAAGCCCGTCACAAATATCATATACCAGAAGAGAGGTGACAAGCCCGTCACAAATAGCATATACCAGAAGAGAGGTGACAAGCCCGTCACAAATATCATATACCAGAAGAGGGGTGAGTAGACCAAGTCGCAAAAATCGAATACCAAAAGCAAGGAATACTTCTTTGTGTTTATTGCGGGACGCAAGTTTTATTTGTCTCAAATACGATCTCATAAATGAGATTTCCCAACAACTTAATCTGACGGCCCTCAGTGAATGTAAATATCAAGTCAATACAGAGTGGGGCGACTGTAGGAACATGCACAGGAGGAAGACTAAGGTCTGGTCAGACAAAACATACTGATCAGACATGTTAGTCAGGGTGAGGCAAAACATACTGATCAGACATGTTAGTCAGGGTGAGGCAAAACATACTGATCAGACATGTTAGTAAGGGTGAGGCAAAACATACTGATCAGGCATGTTAGTCAGGGTGAGGCAAAACATACTGATCAGACATGTTAGTCTAGTCAGGGTCAGGGAAAATATACTAGCCGTGACCCTTACCTTGACTTCCCTGAAAAAGGGCGGTTTTCACGGCAGCCTGGCTAACGGGGTGATAAATCGACGTGATCCCCGTAGTAGTGAGCGACACACAGATGAAACCAAGCATAGCACAAACACCTGGAGCACCCCGGCCCACCTTTATCAGCACGCTTGGAATGTGAGGAAAGCTACAACAACCTTCAACTAAACGTTATTTTCAGAACGCTCGCACAGAAACAGTAATCCAACTCACTGTGGGCAAGAACATCAACAACAACAGGAGGATGCAGCTTTTATTTTTCATCTATATAAGTGCTCCCTGGCAAGCTGATAAATAGGAACGGATAACGTAGTAAATGTGATATTTGTCTTACTTTTGTTGCTATCCTCACTACCACAGGTCATGTAATCTGCTTGAACAATAAGGGACCGTCGCGCTGACCATCCATACCCACGGTTGATGGCAGAGTACCAGTACGGGATAGATGGAGCGGGGAGGATGTGCCTCGGTAAAGTGTTGCACGGCGGCCTTGAGGAAGATTCCATGTTTGATGCTGACGTTTCCCACCATTGATTATCAGGGATAGGTGCATAAGCTATCGAGCCGGGATGCTATGAAAGAGGCGGGCAGCATAACCGAAGAAATAACGGCAAAGTCGATCCAGCGTTCAAATACTCTGAAGTAGTCTCCGTAGAGAGACTTTGATGTTATTGACTATGTGTTGCTGGCGAACCCCGAAGATACGACGTTGGTTGCACACGTGGAAGACCTCGAGCCGTTTCTGATCTCCCTGTAAGGTCGCCCAGGTCTTGGAACAGTTCAAGATGATCGGAATAACACCGGATCTGTAGAGGCGCCGCTTGGTTTCCAGGCATCTGCTGTGATCAGACTGTATGAAGAGAGTTCATAAATGATGACGCAAGGCCGATTCTACAAGTGATTTCTAGGCCAGTGTGCCTTGGAGATCAAACGGCTGCTCAGGTAGATGAATTCCCCGATTGGATTGACGTACTTGCCGCTGGCAGTGTTCCTGCTGCAGACGGAGCACAACCAATACTTTCAATCTTGGTGCTGACCCAGGACAAGTGCGGCGGCAAACGTGAAACTGACTGCTCTAAGGGCTCCATGGGACATGTAAGTGTGTGCAATCTGAGCTTGGTGTGAGGACGTCGTCTGTGTAATTGAGGTCGGCCAATCGAAAGTGTCAGCCACAGTCACAAGTCAAGTTATTTGCTACTTGTTATGAAACACGAGCAGCGAATTTGTTTAAATGTGGATCTTCATTAACAATTGTTTAGAGACACTTAATATCTACCAATGTTAGGGGACGGCGTGGCCTAGTGGTTAAGTGGCACGGCTCACAACCCGAAGGTGCTGGGTTCGATTCCCATCACAGTACCGGCAGTTACCCTGGGAAAGCAAACCATTAAAAAATGCAGGAGGAAGCAGACCCTTACACAAAATGCATGCTGAAGTCGGATGCACTGGGCCGACAGGCGCAAATTAAAAACCACACCGCCTTGGGGATTAGATAAATAAGGCGAACGCAAAAACAAAAAAAATCTACCAATGTTACACTTCTAAACTACTTTTCTCCAAAGACATGTTCAAAGACAATCACACCTTTTTTACACGAAACAGCATTTTCCTACAAGTATTTGAACAAATAAAATTGTCGTAAAATACAGGAGCATTTGAGCTAATTCGCATCTAAATGACGTTTTAGGGTCAGAAATGTCTTGATATTTTCTGGATTTCTCGCGATTAAAAATTGAAAGTAGTTTAGCTAGTTCTATGTTATGAATAAAACACTGAAGGGAGTTGATGTTTAGTTTTATTTTTGAAAGTATGACTTATCAATAAAAAAGTTGGTGTGACGTGGATAAATTATCGTTGTGAAAGTGCAGCCCCATAGAGAATAGTGTGAGAATCCCTGTCACAAGGTACATGCTCACGTTAGCATGACGGAGGGTAGGATATGTCTCAACATCCTGTTTTTATTGCAGACACTATTTTAGGAACTCGTTATTTCCGAAACTTAAAGAAACTGGGACACGGCTGCCTACTTTTGGTAATGCATGTTACTTTTTTCCTGATAATAATAATAATAATAACCATAATAACAACAACAATAATGATACATTTATATACAAAACGTGTGTATACTAGAAAAATGTATATATTAGAAAAATGTATATAGCAGAAAACACATGCCAGAAAATATGTAGATAAGAAAATATATATGCCAGATAATATATATATATCATAAAACATTTATACCAGAAAACATACATACCAAAAACACACGAATACCAGATAATATGTATACGAGAAAACGTTTATACCACAAAATATTTATACCAGAAAAATCAGTATACGAGAACACGTGTATACCAGAACACATGTATACCAGAACACGTGTATACGAGAACACATGTATACGAGAACACATGTATACGAGAACACATGTATTCGAGAACAACAACAGTCAGACATGTCATGTTGCACCTCTCCGGTGTAGGCCGATCCTTGCACATAACCCCATTCCACACATCTAACTTATAAGTACCGGGTTGGGCATGTTGGTCTTTCTGCAAATCACATAATATAAAAAAAAAAAAGCAGCGTTACAGAGTTTATTCATAATCGTTAGAGTCCACATGTAGATTTATAAAGTGAGAAATAAAGACGACTTGTCTCTGCACTCGCAACGCAGTGTGCATGATACGTTTCCATTTCATACTCGATAGAAAAATATTATGCCATTCTTGTGGTTTGAACCCGTTTTACCTTGTTAGGAGACCAATATTCCAGCCGCTCGGCCGCCCACTCTTGAACTCCAGAGTATCTTTAGTTATATCAAGACAGGATTAATGGAATGCTGAAATCCTGATATTAAAGCAAGCAGAGCAATTTCCGCTTAATGACATCTAGTCAAGAATGATCTCGGCCTTTTGTTCTAACAGCGTGGGACCAAGACTTTTTTTTTCAGTCAATCTCTACATCTCATTTGTGTGGGCACGATTTGACGCGTGCAGTTGTTAGGCCACTGCAGCGTCACATGTCGTGTGCATCTGTTGTCAGGCAGATGCACAGCATGCATGGTGAATCTTGATTTCCTCAACAATGCAGTGTGTGTGACATCATTCAATGAGGTTTGGTGCCAGATTTCGTTACATACGAATTGCACCTGTAGATTGCCATTTTCATTGTGTGGCATCCAGCCTGGGATTTCCTCCGATAAGAGCTGATCCTGCAGAACGACTTGATGATCTATTGGTCTGGTCTAGGAGGTGTCTCATGCCAGTTATCCACGAAAAGCCTGTTTCTCATGATCACGGTCACTTGCCATCTGTCCATATTGACTTCAGCAGTAGTATGTGTGATATACAATTTAATATTCTGATTGTTTTATTAGACAGAATATTTTTTTAAACGATAGCCAAGCAGTGAGTAAAACATCATGAGAAGAAATCTACAATAAAGGCTTCAGTTCACTTCCCTTAGTTGCTCCTCTTCTACACCTGCGGGTGTAAACGTCATTGTATATACTTGAAATTGAATGTGCATACAAACAAGTGATTGGTCTGCATGCAGGACAGTTATTGACAGCAAGTTGATTACCTAGATGATTTTTGTTTCTCTGGACACAATTATAGTCTGCTCTTTTCGAATTTAAGCTTTCAAGCGTTCTTCAAGCAGTAACACGTGTACATTTGACATCAGAGCTGATCATTCATCTCCAAAAAGTCTATAGACTCCGGTCTCACTTCTTTTGAGACAAGGTGGTGCTTTTGAACCATGCGGGATTTTAATATCCAATATATATCCTGATTTCCGTGGACAGATGTAAGAGACGTCCGAGACCACTTGAAATAGGCGAGCCACATGTGCATACATGGACGATGAGCAAGGAGCTAAAACCCAAACATTGTACTGCATCCACTGCTGAGGACAAGACGAAACAGTCAAACGCCATCTTCTGGATTGTTCATCATTGTTAGAATCGTGAAAGCAGCCACTACCAACAATCCACCTCCATCACAAGTATCCGTCTAATGTGACATAAAACAACTATAGAAAACATGTCCATTCCACTGGCTGGTACATGGAAATGAATCTCAGAAATGGGAAACATCAACACTGGATTACCATAACCGTTTCTTATGGAATCCTGAATTCTGTTGTTTGCAGTCCTGTTTCAGCAGCGATGGTTTTTACCTGGCGATGTTGCCAGCCTCGTGCACAAACTTCCCAAGTAATAAATACTTACTCAGTAAATCAAAAAGGGAAGTTGTACTCGTATGACATTTTCACGTTAATTATGCTTAATTAATATTATTCTACCTCATAAAACCACTCGCCTACCATCAATTTCAGCAAAATCGACCAAATCAGTTTGAGAAAAACAACGAACGCGGAATGTTCTAGATTTGGAAGCAAAAATAATCAAGAAAATAACGTCTAATGGACGTGGCGTGACCATTTTTGGGGTAATTAAATTAAACATTATTTATGTTTGCAGCGGAATGTGGTCTCTAACAATTTGATTCACATATCTAAAGCTGTTGAACAGGCTTTGACAAACAGCGACTGCTTGTCTCAGTGTGACAGCAAATTGTTTTCTTTGTGATATTTTGTAAGAGAATCTGTCAGGGAATATAAATTTGTGCTAAAATCTGAAATGATGGTAATTACAATTAAACATTGTCCTATTTTGACAGACTCCCAGCGTCTCAAATTTGCGTTAAATCTGAAATTATGCTAAATTAAAATTAATCAGTCCTATTTTGACTTGAAACTCAAATTTGTGTTACAATCTGAAATGATCTTAAATGTAAATGAAACAATGTCCTACATTGACATTCCAAATGCTTTTCAACGCAAAAAGCGACCTGTTTAGAACATTGATCCTCGTACGCTCGATATGTAATCAGCTGAAAGTACGTACGTGGCTAAAGTTAGATCTCTATACTCCAGGATAGAAGAGGAGGGACTAAGTAAGACCAACAGTTAGAGAAATCAGCGTAACGAAGAACGCAGCTGGTCATTCCACCACCATATCACTTCGTAAATTTTGAGGGCTCAAAGAATGGGGTCTCTAACGAATTACCCTCGGGCTGGTGTACATTACGAGAGTGCTTATTGCAATCATGTTACTAACACAGCATCCTGACAGCAGTCTACTATCTGACTACATAGTTCCATCTCTTTGTCCTTGTGTCCCCTTTTCGCTCAATGTGAAGCAGAGGGCTACTACTGCAGTTCCCGTTTCCATCTTTTTTTTTAGAAAAAAACCCTCGAGCTCAGGTATGTATAAAAAAAAACCAGTTATGTTGTTTGAAAGCGAAACCTACATGATACAGTTCTGTGGTTTGACAGCGAACAAGAACTACATGATACAATTCTGTGGGGTGAAAACGAACAAGAACTACATGATATAGTTATGTGGGCTGAAAATGAACAAGAACTACATGATACAGTTACTTTGACTGAAAACGAACAAGAACTACATGAACTGGTGATTCAAGTCAAGAACAAAAATCAGGTGTATGGATTGGACCAAGTCAAGAACAAAAGGCAGGTGTATGGATTTGATATCAACAAAGAGAAAATGAAAACTGTGATAATTAGCAAAAGTGCACTCGTGAACTGCATGATGTGTACATGATCTTGAAGACTTGAACACTTGAAAACAGAATCGAAGTGATTTAAGCTCAGCGGACAGAGGAAAGTTCAAGAACTACAACAGATCAATTTGGAGTTGGGAGGACCGACATTCAACAGACAATTTACAAAAAGGGCAAACTATATTTCTGATCATGAAAGCTACGTACAAGCCAGTAAGAAAATCCACATTCCTGTGAACACACTGTGTCAAGTTCTGCTAGCGAAAGTCTGAATGGGGTGATTGATGTGATGAAACTTCAGGACACCATCATTAGGGTAGAGGAGACTAACGTCTGCTCAAGAAAAACATACTCATCGGACATGTTGGTAAGGGTCAGGGAAAACATACTAGCCAAGACTCCCATATCTATTCCACGCAGGTCTCTCAGGAAACATACTTACCACGCAGGTCTCTCTGGAAACATACTTACTTGACAGGCATGCTAACAAGGTTGGAATCGTGGTGTTACATGTGGTAGTGAGGGACATGCAAATGAAGCCAAGCGTAGCACAACCGCCTGGATAAACACGGTCCACCTTCATCTGCACGCTCGGGATGTGAGGAAATCTACTTCAAAGAGCCACTAGATGGGCTTTTCAAGGCGCACAAAAGAGTAGACCTACTCATTGTTGGCACTCATTCAACAACAATGCAGCACGCTTAGCGCGTCACTCGTTGCAGCAAACCAACGTCAATGCTGGACTTGTACAAACAACAAGCAAAGAAGAAGCACATACACTTTGAACCTAACATACTGGTACTAATATACATACTCATACAATACTTTATTGCTCTCAGTTGTGTTGATGCTGTTCTGTACATCGTAATTAATTGTTTGTAGGTAAATTTATCCTAGACAATTTGAGGTCGGCATCGACTGTAGTATAAGATTTTCTATTGAAAAAAATTGAACGCTTCATTTTCTCCTTAATCTTAAACTGTAATGGATGTCCTTAATCCCAGATCACCGCAACAACTGGTGATTTAAATCGACTTAGGAGACGGAGACATGTGTTGATGAATGTATGCAGTATGTATGTGATGATTTTAATAACACGTCACATTTGCGAGCCCCATAGTGGAATAGTTTTGACATGCGAGAAGAGAGTCTTTCTTCTGAATATCTAATTATCACGGCTGTTCTTCATCCCAGATCAATACATATTACAACAACTGGGAATCTGATTCGACTTGAAGGACGGAGGCAACTGTTGGCGAAGGTCTGCATGCTAGATACGATACTCTTAGTTACATGTTGTGCTTCACAGCCGCATAGTTGCACTGCTGTTATATTTGAAAGGAAAACATAGCCAATCAAGTTTTCTTTCCTTCATCTCCAGCTGTATTTTTTGTTTCTCCTGAACTTTTATTTTTTCCTTCTTCTGATCCAGGAAGATCTGGTGGCCATACAACTACAACTGCCCTTCATCGAGATGGAGAGATAATCTGCATGACGTCATTGGACCGTTAAGGTGGCGAAGGACTGATGGCGAGGGACGGCCACGGAGTTCCAGCATCTTATGCTGGCTACCTGTAATCGGGGCAACCTTGCCTGATTGAAAACCAGGATTCTTCTTCTTCTTCTTCTTCTTCTGCGTACACAGTCAGACAGTAACCATTATTTTCTCGAAAAAAGCGGCGGTCATGCTGAGACTCTCGCCACTACCATAGAGCTTGTCTTGCAGTTCCACTGGCAATGGCCACATCTGCTCTCTCTGATCCTCGTATGTCGGGCAGTTCTGCAGCAGATGTTCAGTGGTCATTTTACCAGTACCGCACGGGCATTCGTCGGTACACCCTATCTTCAGTTTGTTGAATAGGTGGTACCTCAGTCTGTTGTGGCCAGTGCGAAGTCTGAAGACAACGACCTGCTCTCTTCGGTTCAACTGGTAATAGGCATCGGAAAACCAGGATTCAAATATACTTGCAATAGAATGTGCGGACAAACAGATAATTATCCTGCTTCTGTAAACATTCCTATACGGAAACAAACCCAACTAATCAATATCATATATAGATCAAATGTTTGTTATCAATGCTGTTATTGCTAGTTCCACTTGAGTTAGGTACTCTTGACGATTTAATTTGGTGGTGGGTTACAGTGGCTCTCCCCACCTCCACATATGAATAAGAGTGACATGTTGAAGTCAATCAATGCCAGCCTGATGACAATGTAATATATGCATAAGAAATTCACAGACTGCGGGTCCTTGATATTGAACAAGGTTCGAGCGAACTGAGGAACAAGAGAGGACGGAGGAGAAGTGTGTACAACCATCGAACTGCAGGAACCATCAGTATCCATACCCTTCGCCATTTACTCAGAGAGATTGAGCACCTATGGGTGTGCCCGGAGTGTAGTAAAGTCTCTTCTTAAAAAAAACATAGCATCTTGAGGTGTGCTAGTGAAGGTGTACCAAGATCCTCCGGGCTGTGGTGAAAACGAGTCGTCCATTCGTGTATTCCTGTATCACAAATGAAGTTTAGTTCCTGAAGATTGTTTTCAAATCCAGAAACCTACTCCAAAGTTAAACAAGTATTTTGTCCAAACAAGTATTTTGTCCGTGTCAACTTCGAAGGTGTTAAAAAAACATTTGTTTTAGAGTCATCTGCCCTTGAGGGGTTACTAAATTCTCAGTCGTGTCTTTCGTTGAGCTCTCAGGGTTGAGTTTATATATTCACGCCCTTGTCTCTCTCCCTCTCTCTCTCTCCCTCACACACAGACACGCACACATTAACGCGTGCACGCACACACAAGCACAAACATATCATCCATCCCAGAAAAAAATAGAGTGTTTTGTACCAGAAATATGTTTCATATTACATCTTGTATTGTACAGTTCAATAGAGGGGCAGGTGTTATTTACGAGTACGTTAGTTATAGTTCTAACGTTTGCTACAACACTGTGTATCAGGGAACATTCTTTAAAAAAAACCACGTACTTCCACACAAAAAAGTCATTATCAAAATGTCCGATGCTACAGAGAAATGATTAGTATTGCTTTGGCAAATATGGCATTTACAGAGAAACAGCGAATCTCATATCAGGTAGCATTAGTATGGCGCTATGGAAACCAATCGTGACCACATATGTCTGATATGTGGCGTTGTAAGGTTCTGAAACATGGACAATAAATGAGAGGGAGGAGAAATATTTGGAGGCTTTTGAGATGCGGTGTTTTCGAATGATGAATAAGCTGGACAGAGATGATATTAAATGACAGGTGTTGGCGGAAGTGGGAGAAGACAGAAAGCTGATATAAAAGAAAGAAAAACAACGACTGGCTTGGATAGGCCACAACATTTGATATATACGGGTTCAGTGAAGAGTTGACCGTGTAGACCATATTGATGTTGCTACTCCCATATGTAAACAACTACAATGCCACAACAAAATGGTGGGTTGCAGTGGTGCTACTCTTTCATGAGCAGCATAATGTCCAGGGTTCCACAAGATATAAATGTATTTAATGTGTAATTAAGAATAATAGATGCTGACTAAAACATCTTGAAACTAGACATGCAGATAATAGTTTCAGTTATCTGGCACACGTGTATACAATCTATAGTCTGCAATCCTCGTGTTTAATGGCTGCAAACTTAGCTGTATTGCATCATTGTGGCGCACATTATATTTGGTTATATTGTGATTTGCTAACATTTTTTCGTGTGTCCTTGGGCCACTAAAGTTGGTGTAATTTTGTTTCTGTCTGGTGAGGTAGCTGAGCATATATTTACATATATGTATGTATGTATTTATGTATAAATATATATACACACACACACATATATATATATATATATACATATTTATATATATATACATACATATATATATATATATATATATATATATATATATATATATATATATATATATATATATGTGTGAATATATACATGCATTTATTATATGTGTGCATGAATGTACATTTGTATGTATGCAAGTATAGACGATTTCAGCGTACATGGCTGAAAGCGTTCTCTGGGTTAGACACGCTACATCAAACATGTCAAATGCTAATAATATCGAATGTATTTGTAATATGAAATTGCAGCACGGGAATAACGACACAGTAATAAAGCCAATGGTTGGATCAAAAATGGAAATGCTTGAGAGTAACTGGCACAGTGTATTAGCTGGACTCGACTTCATCAAACATCTCACGCTAACTGCACCTTTTATGCCATACATCAAAGACATGTAAGGCCATTTAATGTTTTTTTCCGTGGATTTGTTTCACTGCATGCAATACATGATAATGACAAAGGCCAAGTACAGAGTTAGAAAACATTTTCAAATAAAACAGTAAGTATCTATCAACCTGCCGCTATCTAGGTGCAGCTACGTCGCTTTTTAAAGCACAATTCTATAAATTTTGTGTTTTTGTATAAACTTATTTTCCCAGAAAACACGTTCAGCGGTTTTGGGAATTTTTCTTTTTTTTGTTTGGTGGTGGTGGTGGTGGTGGTGGTGGTGGTGGGGGGGGGGGGGGCAAGAGTTGGGGGGGGGGGAGGATAGTTGGCATTAGAAAATACATTGAACCTTTTTGCTACTCTGTTCTTCATAAGCAAAAATTCGTTTTACACAATGAAAAAAAGGTGTATTGGATTATACTTTCAAGAAGAAATTTAGAAATTAGCAGACTTGCTGGTTTAAGGTAGAATTGTTATGATCTAGTGCGCTGAAAGATTGTGTCTGTCTAAGGCAGGAGATGAAATAAAATCTATTTCTTTTTTGCAAGTTTGTAAATCTATGCCAAGTTGCACTCATTTTTTTCCTTGGCTTCTTTTGAAAGACATTGGCTAGTTTTCTTGGCTGTTTATGGCTTTGTATTTTTAATTTTTTTCTTCACTTTTATCCCGGCAACCCCGTCAATAACATTAATGAATATTGCGTAAAGAGAATAGAGATAGCATGGCTGGTGAAACATTTTGTTAATAATAATAACAATACAAATTAGGGAAGTCAACAAGTATGTACTTCTTCAAGGCGCGAAGATTAGAGACCAGTTTGTTGTCGACTTTGCGCTTTTGGGTGAGTTTCTGAGAAGTAAAAGAGTGAAAGGGAGAGGGGAGGGGGGAAGAAAGACAGAAAGAGAGAGAGAGGAAGAGAGAGAGAGGTGGAGGGAGAGAGAGAGGTGGAGGGAGAGAGAGAGGTGGTGGGAGAGAGAGAGGTGGTGGGAGAGAGAGAGAGGAAGAGAGAGAGAGAGAGAGGTGGACGGAGAGAGAGAGAGGAAAAGAGAGAGAGAGGTGGAGGGAGAGAGAGAGGTGGAGGGAGAGAGAGAGGAAGAGAGAGAGAGGTGGAGGGAGAGAGAGAGGAAGAGAGAGAGAGAGGTGGAGGGAGAGAGAGAGGTGGTGGGAGAGAGAGAGAGAGAGAGAGCAGACTAGTTAACTTTTTCACTTGGTCAGACCGAACACGAAATATGAATCGGTAAGTAAGTCACAATAGACCATTTCAGAAAAAGTAAATACAAGCTAGACGACGATTTATTATTGCACTAACATTTTACCTTATTTCAGAACATACTTTACACCACTATTGATATGCTTGTCCTAACGATTTAACAATACACTGTCAGACCCATTTGGTTACTTTTGCGTTCGTCAGTCAGTTGTCTGTGAACCAACAAAGAACAGACTTTGCGGAAATTCAATAAAATCATAACATGATGATGTAAGCTAAACTAGGCGAATACCGTATTGCACTTGCTACAGTGTCTATCGTTACTCGAGTGTCATCTCGAATCATATCCGCCAACCGAAGCAGATACGATGTTATTGTAATCTGAACATGATGACCAGCCTGCGTATCTGTGAAAACGTATCGACCCTGTTATTTGCTGCTTTACACGACAAACTCTTTCTACCTTAAATTTAATGTATTTTTTATTAAGGAATACTTTTTGCAGATAGACATTTTACCAAAAAAAAAAAAAAAAAAAGCAAATACATACAAAAGCACGCTGTTCTTTGATCGTACACTCTGTGAGAACATATGTCATTTCATATCTCAGCTGCGCACGTGTATGCGACACCTAAGGTCTACAACCACAGTACTCGCAAAACTGAAAGTTTCTGTCACCTATGTCAGCTTTACAAACTACATTTTTCAAGTGTCCAATATATCTATATCTATCTATCTATATATATATATATATATATATAATTACTACACACATACAAACAGTATTGGTCCTAACAATGTGAACACATACGAGCATATCATCACTTCTACATTAACTTATTAGCAATAAATTAAATGTAGACCGTAGCTGACTGCCTGACATGGTCTTGAACATCGGTCTGGAAGAAGGTTGACGACCTTGTATGGTAAACTACGCGTTCCGTAAACCTTCACTGCAAAGTGTCCAACATACCAGAATTTCTGCAAGGAGTCCAACAACTGTATTTGTCCTATTCTTCAACTGGAGTGAAGTTGCTGTTGTGGGGGTGGGGGTGGGGGGTCTGCATCACTATGTTTCAGCAGACCCTAATGTATGGCACTCTTCGCTCCCAATTAAAGTGACAAAGGAAATATGGCAATTACACGAGGCCTTCTACGAACATTCGCTTCATACGAACATAACTAGCGCAATTGCTTCTGGCAGTTAAGGTTATGGGCTCTGTTTTTGTGCAGTGCTACATCGCGTCTTTGGTAATTTTGCTATTTTCATCTATAAAATGGCAATTTGACGATACCTGCCATATGCTGTAACGTATCTAACTGTATACAACACATGTTCCAACAAAGAGCCAACAAGTTATTTTTTTTAAGCCAAACATTTTCAGAAAATTTAAACCATACAAAAAACATGCATATGCAGCTGATACATCTACCAAAAAATAAACCCATTGAATACGTAATTATTCATATGATATAAGTTTTTTATTTTCAAACTCGGTATATTCAAACACAACTGCGCAGATATTTCAGCCTCGATGTAAACTGCACCCCAACACCAGAACGTCCTTTTCAGGACGAACCCCCAAGACGACAAACAGCCTGATCCTGGTCAAATTTGACAGACCGACTCTCGTAATGTTGGACACACTGACACTTGTTGTATTGAACAACCTGATCCTGGTTACATTCAATAAAGCGACCATCGTAATGTCGGACACACCGGCCCTTGTTGTATTGAACAACCTGATCCTGGTTACATTCAACAGACCGACCCTCGTAATGTTGGACAGACCGGCCCTTATTGTATTGAACAACCTGATCCTGGTTCCATTCAATAAAGCGACCCTCGTAATGTCGGACACACCGGCCCTTGTTGTATTGAACAACCTGATCCTGGTTACATTCAACAGACCGACCCTCGTAATGTTGGACAGACCGGCCCTTGTTGTATTGAACAACCTGATCCTGGTTACCCTCAACAGACCGAAATTCGTAGTGTTGGACACACTGACCCTTGCAGTATTGAGTAGCTTAGCCCTTGTGGAATTGAACAGCCAGATCGTGGTAAAATTAGACAGACATGCCCTGGTGTGGTTGGACATTTTGACCATTATGACCTGACTCTTGTCGTACTGAACAGCCTAACCCTAGTCAAATTGGACAGTCTGACCCTAGTTATGCTGGGCACACTGGCCTTTGTCGTATTGAACAGCTTGGTCCTGATCAAATTCGACAGTCTGGCGGTAGTCATGTTGGACATACTGGCTTTTGTCGTATTGAACAGCTTGGTCCTGATCAAATTGGGCAGTCTGGTCCTAGTCATGTTAGACATCCTGACCCATGTATTACAGCACAATCAGACCCATCTAGCACTGGAAGCTTTTTAGGACCTAACTCAAATGACGTCATAACGATTACTTAGCACCACGAGTATATTAATGGACACGCTCGAAAATTCCCCAGTCATTCTGATGATTTTATTCATCATTTGAGTGCTTAGTTATTCAGCTTCATTGTGTCCTCATTTTCAATGATTGAAACAACGTTAACGATATCCACAATCAAATATCACAATCAGCTGGTTGAACAATGACTAAGTGAATACCAGTCCTTGTCGATCGTACTCCCACTCATTTCCCGTTTAAAAGTGTTATTTCCGCAATCCGACCTAAAACGCATGCAGATATGTGTGCATATGTGCCGGCCTGTTACTAGATCGATCTCTAATATTTACGACTAAAAATTCTTTAACGTTGGATCAAGCGGAACCAAATGTGTCTCGCTCAGGCGAGATAAAAATGATAACTCGTTGTTATGTAGAGTGTGTTGGCAGAACTCACAGCGTCGTACGCATATACTGTTGATTTGGAGGACGTTTTGTTTGTTGGTCGAAAGAGCAAGTATAATAACATGGACCGGGCATGTCTCATTTATATAATATCGCGAGATGAACATTGTGACCGAACCGTCTTCATCGTGCACAACAGACAGCCAACAGGAAAACAACTAACAAATCATGAGAAGAACACAATGAAGGTGCATTGCATCGTGGGGACAATAGTAAATCGTCTTGACATATCTAAAGAGAGTGAATGTAAGTAATGATAGTCCATGCGCTGCTGGGTTTTAAATCAGGAGCCTAGACCTACCAGATGTATCGCAAGAGATGTTGAAGAAAGGGTGCACACGCAACCGGCGACCGCATTAGCCTACATGAAAATATGACTTTTATACCTCTTATCAGGTCAGGTCAAGTCATCCCGCAACCAGTGTGGTCGTTGGACCACACATGAAGCCATCGTCACAACCCCATGCCATCCTTCTCTGTCAGCGGTCGCTCCGTGTGCATCTTCTGATCGGAGATTGGTCCATTCTTTTATGTTGTCCTCCCACCTCTTTTTGGGACGGCCTCTTCGTCGTTGGCCTTGCGACTTTCCGTGCAGGATCGTATTTGCAAGACCATATGATTTCGATATGTGACCAAAGCAAGCGAGTTTCCTTCTTTTGACAGTTGCCAAGAGGTCTTCAAAAGGACCTATGGCTGTTGTGATTCTTTCTCGTATTTCCTCATTTGTAACTCGATCTTTGTACGTAACGTTTAGAAGTCTTCGGGAAACATCTTGTCTCCAAGGCCTGTATCCTCTGCTGCAGGTCATCTGTAATTGTCCATGTCTCACAAGCATAGAGGAATATTCACAGGACCAATGTACGCATTAATATGATTTTCGTCATAGTGCTAACGGTTTATCTTGCCAGATTTTGTTAAGCCGTGCAAGCGCTGCTATTGTCTGTGCTTTTCTGGCTAACACCTCACATTTTGATCCCTCATCACCGACAATCGAATCCAGTTATTTAAAGCGGTTGACCACTTCTAGTTCCTGGCCATTTGTTGTTATCCTACTGTTGAAGCCCTTGGCGTTGTTGCTCATCAATTTTGTCTTTCCAGCGTTTATCTCCATATCATAGTCAAGAGCTGTTTCATCGAGCCTTCTGGCTCATTTCTGGAGTTCTGTTTCTGAGCCCGCCAATCCGTCGACAACACCTCTTAAACGGCCCTAAAACAATCAAACCTACCCTTAGGGGCCCTTTAGTCATCAAAATTGCCCATTTATGGCTCATATAATTATCAAATTTGTCATTATGCGACCATGCCATTTATTCATTAAATGTTTCATTATGTGGCCGTTGAATCATCAAATTTTAATTTATGCGGCCGCATAGTCCTCGAACATGGCCTTTGGCTGTCATTTAATAATCAAAACTGTCCATACACGACACTTTAGTTATCAAATGCACAATTGTTCTCATTTTACCTATTAATATAAAATGTGTCCTTTTGTAACACTGTTAGTCATCAAACTTGCTTTACGCGGCCCTTTATATATGAAACATACCCCTATGCGACCAATAAAATTGTAAATGGATCCTTATTTGGCCAAATACAATTAAACATATCCTCAACTGGCGTTTTGGTTATCAAACGTATCCTTATTGTCTTCGTGCAATCCCGTCATTAAACGCTATATGTACTTAACCTAGCAATTAGTTGGCATTTCGCTCATCTTATAATCACACATCCCCCCCCCCCCACCCACAGATGTTACGATGGCATCATCATCATGTGGCATGTCCTTTGTAGAACGTCGCTTTCATTACAGCCAGCCGTTATAAATCTCAGTCTACAGACAATCTTCCCGCTTGCGCCATGTTCACGTTAAGAGAATCCTTGATTTATTGTATCCTTCTTCGGATTGGTGTTGACACCTGCGCCGCCTTCCAGGTACAATGCCCTCCATTATATAACGGTGTTCGACTAGACAAAGTGTATGTCCGTCTTTGATCACTAGGACGAGAGTTCAAATTCTTGGTACGACAGAGGTTTGTCATCTATCAGGAGGTTAACGTTACCCCGTGACAAACACTTCTGTTGGAGATGAAGTGTTCAACTTCATCGTACGAGGACACATTTTATTTATGATATGGTGTTGCCAGTGGTGTTCCTACCTGTCATTTCCCTTCAATAATCTTAAGCCAGGTAACCATTTCCAGCAAGATCTATTATATCATGCCGGTAATCAAAGTTAAACCTCCTACCTTTACTGTAAAAAATAAGTGCTTACAACAACGCTAACTTGTATTAGTAATAATAATAATGATGTTCGCGTAGGCGTCTAAGATCCGTTGCGTCGATCGACCACTACCATGTCCGACAACTGAGGCTACGTCCATGCGTGGCATGTCGACCGACATCTCTACAGACTACCCAGGTAGAGACGTATACTCCGCAGCCTTGGGATGAGCGTCGCGAGGAGTGTGTTAGGCCAATGCTTGTGTCAAGCTTTCTGTATCTGTCCATGTCAAATTCCCTGTTTCCACGTGCCCCGCCGCCGAGGCTTCTGACTGTGTCCACCTGTTGGTCAGCGTAACCCTTGCTGTGCTAAAAATACGAGGTTGGCAGAGGTATCATGGAACCTCCGGTGGAGGGAGGAGCAGAAATGTCCTTGAGTAGCGATAATCTGGACGGAATCCTGGTGTACGGTTAAGCGGAACGTTGAGCTCCGTCATGGTCTGGTTTCCCACGGCTTGAGCCAGGCATGAAATGCAGCGAAATGTAGCATAGCAAACAGGATAACCGATCTTCTTCTTCTTCTTCTTCTTCGTCGTCTTCGTACGCTGTCAGACGTCAACTTGAATTTGTTTGAAGAAAGCAGCTGTCATCCTGAGGCTGTCGACACTGCCATAGAGCTTGTCTAGTGTTGCCACAGGTGATGGCCACATGTGCTTTCTCTGGTCCTCGTATGTCGGGCAGTTTTGCAGCACGTGTTCAGCGGTCATTTTCTCTGTACCACAAGTGCATTCCTCAGTACCACCTATCTTCAGTTTATTGAATAGATGGTACCTCAGTCTGTTATGGCCTGTGCGGAGTCTGAAGACCACGGCCTGCTCTCTTCTGTTCAACTGGTAGTAGGCATCATTTCTTGTGTAGCCAGTATGTTCTGTTTCCCATTTGGCCATGTATCTGGTCCTAATAAGCCTTTTGGACTCTTCGTAGGTCTCACTAGAATCTGGTTGTGGTAGTCTTGCACCTTTTTTTGCCAGTCTGTCTGCCTCCTCGTTGACGTAGATGTTACAGTGGGATCGAACCCACTGTACCACTACTCTTTTTGGTGCGGACTGCTGGCATAGTTGACAGAGTACTGCTCTTAAATCATTAAGTTCAGTATTTTTCTGGCTTTTTAGTGCTGTAACCACGGTCATGACATCTGTAAACAGGACTATCTGGCTTTCATCGCTTTCTCCTGTCAGCATTGCTTTTACTGTAGCCTTCAGTGCCTCTGCCTGCGCTCTGAAATTGCTTGAGAATTTTAAAGTTACCACTGACAGTGTTATTTTTCTACCATTTGTTAGGCTCAGGAATACCCCTCCCCCTCCATTCTGTGTTGTGTTTGTTACAGAACCGTCGGTGTACGCATGGGGGATAACCGATCGAAAGCACATCAAATATACAGAATAATGTCCCTGATACCACCTGGTGAAGGAGTTGTAAAATATAATCCGGACAGGAACCCCGAAACATCGAGAAAACTCGACTCAAACACCGGAGAGTCGAGAACGCAGCCACTTAGGCGCGGCCATCTTACTTTTTCCTATTATATTTTCTATCAGTGGTAAAATAAAATGGTCGATGCTGTGCGCGGTGACTACTTGGATATACGGCCTTTATTCATCAGCCCTAAAAATATTCCCAGTGGGCCTCGGCAAAGGAAATAAACGTCACAGCTATGTCTTTTTTCATTTCACCTTTTAGCTCTATGTGAAACGAATGGTCACCACTACAGTTGGCCCATCACAGGAAGCCTGTATTCAAACATTTGCAGTGGAAGTTTCAAGAGCAATGATTTTACATGATAAAGTTGCTAGCCCCATACAAAACCCTCTTTTGTCGTTTTTTTTGCGAATACTCGGGCGGTAACAGGGGTTCTATTTTTTTCCATCTAGGTACAACTTGAAAGTGCCCAATTACTCATTGACTCCGGCATATTGTGACTTTTAGGAACATTTATATTTGAAATATAAAACTCCCTCTTTTTAGGATACGCGATAAATTGAAACATTCAGGTAAAGATGTTATTGAGAAACTCAAATATAAATATGGCAGTAGTTCAAGCCAATATACCGGCTATGTAGCATTGCAATCCTTTAAATCGGGTATACGCAGTGAACTAATTAGAAGAAAATACTTATTAAGGTTATGTTTAGACCTTGTTTAATTTGGAATATCTGTCAACTAAATTAGTGACTCTACACACATAACAAGCCGTAGAATGCAAGCACAGGCCACATTTTGTACATTAGATATGTGGTCCCATGCTCAATTGCCGCGTAGCCGTTTGTAAATGTGCATGGTTGGAGGGTAGGAGAAGTGGAGTGTCCATGGTTGGAGGGTAGGAGAAGTGGAGTGTCCATGGTTAGATTGAAGGAGAAGTGGAGTGTTTATGGTTGGAGGGTAGGAGAAGTGGAGTGTTCATGGTTAGAGTGTAGGAGAAGTGGAGTGTTCATGGTTGGAGGGTAGGAGAAGTGGAGTGTTCATGGTTGGATTGAAGGAGAAGTGGAGTGTTCATGGTTGGATTGAAGGAGAAGTGGAGTGTTCATGGTTGGATTGAAGGAGAAGTGGAGTGTTCATGGTTGAAGGGTAGGAGAAGTGGAGTGTTCATGGTTGGAGTGAAGGAGAAGTGGAGTGTTCATGGTTGGATTGAAGGAGAAGTGGAGTGTTCATGGTTGGATTGAAGGAGAAGTGGAGTGTTCATGGTTGGATTGAAGGAGAAGTGGAGTGTTCATGGTTGGATTGAAGGAGAAGTGGAGTGTTCATGGTTGGATTGAAGGAGAAGTGGAGTGTTCATGGTTGGATTGAAAGAGAAGTGGAGTGTTCATGGTTGAAGGGTAGGAGAAGTGGAGTGTTCATGGTTGGATTGAAGGAGAAGTGGAGTGTTCATGGTTGGATTGAAGGAGAAGTGGAGTGTTCATGGTTGGATTGAAGGAGAAGTGGAGTGTTCATGGTTGGATTGAAGGAGAAGTGGAGTGTTCATGGTTGGATTGAAGGAGAAGTGGAGTGTTCATGGTTGGATTGAAGGAGAAGTGGAGTGTTCATGGTTGGATTGAAAGAGAAGTGGAGTGTTCATGGTTGAAGGGTAGGAGAAGTGGAGTGTTCATGGTTGGATTGAAGGAGAAGTGGAGTGTTCATGGTTGGATTGAAGGAGAAGTGGAGTGTTCATGGTTGGATTGAAGGAGAAGTGGAGTGTTCATGGTTGGATTGAAGGAGAAGTGGAGTGTTCATGGTTGGATTGAAGGAGAAGTGGAGTGTTCATGGTTGGATTGAAGGAGAAGTGGAGTGTCCATAGTTAGAGTGTAGGAAAGGGGGAGTGTCCATGGTTGGAGCTTAGTAGAAGTGGAGTGTCCATGGTTGGAGTGTAGGTATAGTGGAGTGTCCATTGTTGGCCCGTTGGAGAAGTGGAGTATCCATGATTGAGGCCTAGGAGAAGTGCAGTGTCCATAGCTGGAACGTAGGAGAAGTATAGTAGTTTAGAGAACGCTTAATTTTCAAGGCAAAAATAGCAGGTTAGCTTAGTTCAGGCTCCATCTCCACGGGTGAAGGTCCGATGCAGTGAATCTTCAGTATCCTTTGAATCTTGTTTGGATGGTAAAATCTGTCAGGCGTGTACCCTGCCCATCACTTCATATTATTCTCCTCCCCCCCCCCCCTCCCAGTGTGGCTGTTTACCTCTGTCACGTTTGCCGGTCGCCATTCCTTCGACAAAAAGTCTTAACTGTCGGAACAC
Source organism: Ariolimax columbianus (assembly GCA_036924085.1). Classification (NCBI taxonomy): domain Eukaryota; kingdom Metazoa; phylum Mollusca; class Gastropoda; order Stylommatophora; family Arionidae; genus Ariolimax; species Ariolimax columbianus. Next base: position 110,164,488 of record JAVGWX010000004.1, on the reverse strand, counting down.
GTCATTAAAGTTACTTTACACCCCAAATTATTCCAAGATTCTGTTATTAATTTGTTTTCTTTCCATGAGATATGTCCAGTATATCCACATTTCAAAAGCATCCATTGTCTTTTCTAATCGCTTGTTGATAGTCCGTGTTTCTATGCCATGCAGTAAAGACGAGTAGTACATATAACACCAGATTACTCCCAACAGTGACTTGTCTGGATGCCAATATGTGACATGTTGATGAAAACAGATTTGCCCATTTCTATTATATTCCTTATTTCACATCTTCCATTTTACGTTATTATGTTTCCAAGATAGGAGGAACTATGTGGCTGGTATTCTCATTATGAAAAAAAAGAAATTACTACACTAATTTTCCATTTCAAGAGCACATACACGATTTTGTGCAGGTTTCATGCGTTTGAGTGACAGATCGGTTAGAGAATGGAGGTAAAGAACCAGAGACTTATGATCGATCTCGACACTCTATATCCTACCTAGCTGTAAATGAGTACCTGAATGACAGTTATGTGTCACAATGAATGGTATTAGTCACATACCCTCAGACAATAGAGAGACTTGGTACAACAAACTCTTTATCTTCATCTCTAACGGTAGTGTCTGCTGTCGAGCTTACACGTGTCCTGCAAGAAGGCAGCAGCAGCGGCGGTCATGTACTCCAGATGGAGAGCCAATAATAAACAATAGCTTGACACTTTGAGAATGTACGATAGTACAAGGGACAATTTCCTGAACCAAAGAGCATGTGTAACCTGCATGAGTGTACATGTTGTCATGAAATATTTTCTGTGTTCTCAAAGGTCAGTTGTACTTCTCAAACATGCATCTATACCTATTGTTATGGAGTATATTGTGTGTTCTCAAACGCCAGTTGTCCTTATAGCTTTTATCTTTGGACAACAACTAAAATGTGGTCACAAGATGTTACTCCGACGGTTTCAGCTGGGCAAATGCTGCGTCTGTCTTTGGGGTACACGTCTAATAAATTTGATACCGCTCTCTGTCACCGTGTTCACAGTGGGAGGCTTACACATGCGTTTTTATAGCGTGTTCGTGTTGTTTGGCTGTAGATTATGCGTATGAGATAATTGGGTGTAAGAAAGTACAACAGCTGTCAAAGTCGATTTTGAATTACATATCTGTAGATATAAAGTAATGGTCATGCGAGCTTTTCTGCTTCGCCATAGACCAAGTAACCAACCAGTTTCTAGCAGAACTTCTTAAACTTGAGTATTGCAATCTTCTACGTCATTCATTCCTCAGAAGACCTGCGTGGAAAAACGATATAGCACAATGCAGTCGCCGCCAGAACATGTTCGCACTGCCGCAAAATAAAAAGAAAAGATCGGGCGCATTACTACAAAATAGTAGCCAATGAGGCAGAGGAATGGACGAGACAGAACACTTGCAACCAACTTATCGTGTAATTACAACCTTGAGAGTTGATTTATCATCCAAATCCAACCGCTTAACAGATGTTATGTTCCAAGAACCAAAGAGCTACCCTAGCTTAGATATTCATGTTAATTTCCTGGATAAGCGCGTGCTACTCTAAAGAAGTTGAGAGGCCGCCGAACCACGTGACCTGAAGACATTACTCTCGAGCTGTTGAAATATGCACATGACTCCAGGAGTGCCATCCTGCAACAACTGTTTACAGCAGTTTTGTTTATCGAACGGATCACAGTTGCATGGAGGATCTTCTTCTTCTTCTTCTTACGCTGTCAGACGTCGACCTTTATTTTTTCGAAAAAAAGCAGCGGTCATCATGAGGCTGTCGACACTGCCGTAGAGCTTGTCTAGTGTTGCCACTGCCGATGGCCACATCTGCTCTCTCTGATCCTCGTATGTCGGGCAGTTTTGCAGCAAATGTTCAGCGGTCATTTTCCCGGTAACACATGCATTCGTCGGTGCCACCTATCTTCAATTTGTTGAATAGGTGGTACCTCAGTCGATTGTGGCCGTCATCTCTCTAAACAAAAGAAATGGACCTTATTCGGAATGTAGCAGCTACAGGCCCATCGCTTTGCTGTCTGTCCCTGAAAAAGCGCATTCTGTTCTTTCTCGCACTAAACCTTTGATGAAAAGCCGCATCGAAAATTTGCTTAAAAGCAATCAGAGTGCCCACCTCCCCACGCGCGGCAATCAGGCGTCACAGACTGCCTGCCGTCTTCTTCGCCTACTCATGGAGATATGGAGATCCACAATGTGCTCTTAAAGGAGAGCATTGATGCAAAGGATGAGACGCAGTCCTCTCCATTATGGCTCCGTCCCCCCGGCTGTCCACCCACTACCAGGTTAAGTCAAATCGGAGACATCATCCTCACTGCATGCAGCCTGGGACTCAGCCACTCATTATGTTTATGTATGATTGTTGAAACGAGCCTTGTCAGACTACCTACCACCCTCGAAATTCACGCTCAAGTAAGCACACATATGTCTACTTTGATCTTGGTCTAACACTTGCGCTTCTTTCTTAACCGTGCAGTTTACCACTCAAATATTCACATCTATTTCTCTCATTAACGTGGCGGTCTGCCTCACATCTCGCTACATTACAGTTTATCCCTCAAATAAGCACATCTATTTCTCTCATAAACGTGGCGGTCTGCCTCACATCTCGCTACATTACAGTTTATCCCTCAAATAAGCACATCTATTTCTCTCATAAACGTGGCGGTCTGCCTCACATCTCGCTACATTACAGTTTATCCCTCAAATAAGCACATCTATTTCTCTCATTAGCGTAGCGGTCTGTCTCATCTTCTCTCACAACAATGCAGTTTATCCCTCAAATAGGCACATCTATTTCTCTCATAACTGTGGCGGTCTGCCTCACATTGTCTCGCTACATTACAGTTTATCCCTCAAATAAGCACATCTATTTCTCTCATAAACGTAGCAGTCTGCCTCACTTACTCTCACTACAGTACCGTTTATTTCTCATATAAGCACATCTATTTCCACTATAAAATTGGCAGTCTGACCTCAGGCGTCTTTTGTCACCGAACAATTCTCCTTCAAATTATCACACCTCCCTCCCAAACTTTGCGCTCTGCCTTGCGTTTTTCTCGTCATACAGTTTATCCATCATCTGTACTGGAGAGGTCCCAGCTGTCATTCTGTTCCTGTTGTAGAGACGATACATTTGCTAAATATATCCTACTACATCCGTCTTTCCGATATGGGCATAAATAGGTGTGTCTGGTAATTAAGGTCGTTGAACATATGGTATCCGAGTCTATAGCAGCCGGCTCGCAATCTGAATATTGTCGCTTGATTTATTCTTAACCAGGAATAGTGTGACTGTTTTATTAAACGAGGTGTACTGCATGTGTCGTTTACTTCCAATGTTGTCTTTTAATAATTGGATATACTTCTCCACATGTTGATATAACGTCAGTTGGGGTTTCCTTTATCTTTCACATATCTAACTTATGTTCGGCGTATTTGTCACTTGGAGTTCCACGTACGAATCTGGACTGTTTATTACTTCTTTCTTTTCTGTTATCTGTATTTCCTGATCACTTATAATATACGTGACTTATATATTGTTGTTGTTACTGTCGCTAACAATAAACAAGGACATAATCAGGAATATCAACTATTATATTTTCTTTAAAAGAACTTGAGATTACTAATGAATGTGACTAAATATAGAGAAATTTAATTCCTTCCTATGCGAAATAATTACAATCCTAATTTCGGAATCGATAAAAAAAAAAGGTCACCAAAAAATTGCCTCCACTTGCTGACCTTTCACCTGGTCTCTATGTGGAATTTCATGGATTTTAGAAACGATTAGGACTGTTTTATAAATCATATGCTGTACAACTTCTGTTCATACATCACTTCTATGCGTCTTCGCATCGATTTCGTGAGTGTTAGCTACATCAATCACGACGTTTTGGTTTGTATGTGGTCGTTCCTATTGGGGACGTTACATTTATTGCGACACAACTTGTCTACAGTCGTGTGATTCCCGATTATCTGGCTTCAAGATGAGGAGACTTATAACGCCGGAGCGTTTGAGCTCCACACAATTCAACAACTGCTCAGATACCGGGAGATGTCTAGACCTGTAACCCCCTGTCCGCACCTTCCATTGGACTAGCAAACTGCATAAAGGAAACCACACACACATATCTAATATATAGCCGAATATTGACAGGAAAGACGGACCCAAGAGAACACATGTAATGTTGTATTAGCAGGTCGTTGAAGTCGTAAAGGCAATCGCATCTCACAGCGATCGAATCCCGCAAATTTCAAGCGACCCTTGGTCTCACGGGAGGTAAGACCAGAGTACCTACATCCTGAGTTACCTCCAGTAGTCTCGACCAATAGTCTTTCCACTGATCCAAGGTAACTCGGGATAAGAGTGAGATTGATGACCTGCACATATACTTCCTCACTATAATCCTCATACAGCGCACATCACATTATTAAGACACAACCGTCTGATGTTGTGGCCATCATCTCTTCGCGGTGGGCAATAACTATCTACATGGTACGATGCGTTCTTCAGGCCGATCGGACAGACGAGAAGTAAAAAGGGCCAATATCCCAACCCATCTCAGATACGACGAGAAGTCCACAAAACGAAGAAAGTAATACAGAAAGACCCACTGCATGTCCAGATGGATAGTTCAATATATGATACGTGCAAAAAGGCTACATGTAGTGGTGAGCTCTCGATGTTACTGGAATGCAAAATAAAAGAATATGATTTTCTTGATTAACCGCTACATTCTAACGTAAGTATAAAATGCAAAATTCTACCTATTCTCATTCTAAAATGGCCTCGTCAGAGCCTCATAGTGAGGAATTTACACGTACATATTTTGACCAACAACAACAAAAATTGTTGGACAGATATGTAACGCAGAAAGTTGATAACTGTTTTGGATAGATACATTCTAAGACACAGTGGCATACCCTATTTCTAAGAGAAAAGGGATAGTTGAGTTTGATACATTTTTGACAGAATAATCCAAACTGAATTTATTTATTACTAATTTAAATGAATTCTTGTATACAAGATATTCGTGTACAGTTATTAAGTTATATAGTTTTATTATATCATTATTGCTAGATGAATAGCTGCAGTTTCATTATATCCTTTTTGACACATAAATAGCTACATAGTTTCATTATATCATTTTGGATGGATGAATAGCTACGTAAGTTTAGTTAGACCTAGATTGGAGTACTGTGTACAGGTGTGGAGTCCTTATCATAGAGGGGACATAAACATGCTAGAAAGAATACAAAAAAGAGCGACAAAGATGATAGTGGGATTCCAGAATTACAGTTATGAGGAACGACTCAGAAAAACCGGCCTACAGTGTCTCGAAGAGAGAAGAATTCGTGGTGACTTAATACAGGTTTATAAGATGATCAGAGGAATCGATAAATTAGACTATAACAAGTTTTTTAAAAATACAGCCACCTACAATAACACGAGGGCATAGCTACAAGCTGACTAAAGAGAGGTCCAGGTTAGATATTAGGAAATATTTTTTTAGTCAGAGAGTGGTGTCTGCTTGGAATGCGTTGCCAGGGGAGGTAGTGGAGGCAGGGACAGTTAATGCATTTAAGAATAAACTGGATGCGCATAGCTTTTAGAGCAAGGTGATGTAAATGTGACTGGTTGTATACAGACTCTGTAGGGTCTTCTAAACCAGTATAAAGACGTTAAGTTTAAGTAATTTGATTTTAGCATTTTTGAGAGATAAATGGATACACAGTTGTATTATAGAATTGTTGTCACGTTAATAGCTAGATTCTTTTTTTTAAATTTTTGTCAGAAAAAATAGCTAGTTTCATTGCATAGTTTTTGACAGATAAATAGCTGCAAAAAGTGGCAACATTTTATTTCGGTAGCATGACAACTAGATAGACTATAGTATACGTCTGACCATGCAAGCATGACAACTAGATAGACTATAGTATACGTCTGACCATGCAAGCATGACAACTAGATAGACTCTAGTATACGTCTGACCATGCAAGCATGATACTGATGGACTATAGTATACGTCTGACCATGCTAGCATGATACTGATAGACTCTAGTATACGTCTGACCATGATAGCATGATACTGATAGATTGCACACACGTTTTAAAATTGTTCGTAAAGCTACTAACAGCTACTTTCTGACTGACCGCCAAAATGTACGTGTAAGCTGACAAACAGACGATCAAGATTTGTCTTCCGGAATATTAATGTTTTAAATGTTTGATATTATGTACTTTGAATGTCTAACATTTAGATATATAAAGAGTAATAATAGGTATCGTGGCATAGGGGTGAAACATCTGTTTCACAATCCGAACACAACGAGTTCGAATCATACCGTGTACTGTTTGGCAGACTTTTTTTTCTCGGTACGATCGCTAATCCACGTGCGAGAAATAAATGACAACCTAGCGTACTCTACACCTTCCAAGAAACTCATAACAGCAAAAAAGGGTGGCAAATGTAAGAAACGATGTTCAACATAGGACATACTATATACATACAATAATAATAACAAAAATAATAGCAATATTAGTAATAATAGTAATAGTAAAAGTAAAACTAAAGAGTAACCCATTGCATTACTGCAGTAGGGGTGTGAGGTGTTAGCGTTCTCACATTTCAAAGGCTCGGCTATATGAGGGCGGTAGCCATATCCTCTCCTTCGCCGCTGTTACTTCCCAGACTGAACCGGTATCCATTTAAGGCTGGGTCGACCCAAGAGCCGTTGCGGTCTGAAAAAAACATTACCGCCTCAACTGGGGAATGAACCCAGGACCATTCAGATGCATAGTAATAATACAATAATAGCAGTTCAATAGTCAGGTACTTATTTACAGCTGTGTAACATTGAGGGCTTCGGAACTTGGGATAAGAGCCGGACACATTTGCAGTATAAGGAAATCGTTCTTTTAAATCACAGTTTAAGACTTAAAAAATAGTTAATAAATTGTGTATATCTTTGTTTCTTGTAAATTTATGCTCATGCAGTTCAGGGGAATTACCAATACAATAAGAAACTTCATGTGGCCTTCATTGACCAGGAAAAGGCATTTGACGGGTTAACATATGTACACTATGTGAGGTAATGAAGGAATGAATATGGTGGGGAGGATCAATTATTTAATGACAGTCGTGCTTTGTAAGTAAACAGCGAAGGTGCGGTACGAACAAATGCCAGAATGGCAAATTGGTGCCCAGCGCCGAGTGGTGTACGACAAAGGTGTGTTCGTTCTCCGCGTTTATTCATGGATAAAATTACTAGTTGGCTAACCCTCATAAAGAGTGTCTAAATGAACTGTAGTTTGCTGATCATTAGGTCATCTATTACCAACATGGAGAAGACCTACATCAACACCTAATATATCTCAACTTCGCCTGCAACGAATATGATATGAAGATCAACACAGACAAGACAAAAACTATGTTGATAACGCGTGAACACGCGTAGATAAGTTTCCACATCAGTAACATTTGTATCAAGCAAGTTAAAACACCTAGGTAGTATGTTCACTGATGACGGCAGAGTGGACAGAGAAATCACAAGGCGAACAGTGTACACTATCAAAATGCACCATTTTGAAACACCCTAGAGTGCTTATTTTAAATAAGAGGAGACTGATAAATGCACTGTTTATATCTACATTGTGTTACCAACGTCAATCTTGGTCCTTAATGGAAACCCGCGAGTAAGATCCAGAGTTGTGAGAGTGTGAGATGTGCAGCCGGAAAGATAATCCGTGACTAAATCCGCAACACCGCGCTGAGGCAGATAGTGGGGACACACCCAGTTAGTGCCTGTATTGACGTCTACACAATCATGTGGTTTTGGTCATTTAATGAGAATGCATATGAAAAGCCTGCAGCGAGAGTCTCCCGTCCACCAGCAAGGGGCCGGCATCGACGTGGTGGTTCGATGATATCTCTCACACTCTCAGGAAGTTACACCTAACACAAACACAAACTTCCCACCTGGCGATAACAGGTAATCTACGCATCCAGCCTTTCTGTGACGCCTCATGGCAAAAGCAGTAGGAGAAAAGAAGAAAAAGAAATTACCTGGTAACTTGCTGTGGTAATTAAGTCAACTGATATTAGGGCCGCAACGCGGATGTGTGGTATTCTGTTGATGTTCGTGTTTACTAACCAGCTTCTCTAAGCAACATGTCCTTGGACACAAAACAAAGCGCTGAGAGATTATGTGAATTACATTGCGATCCATCAATCAATCAAAGCCCGTCGATCCTCTCAGTGTATAGGTCATTGACAACATCCCACCAGCACACACGGTCCTGGGCTGTGACAACATCCCACCAGCACACACGGTCCTGGGCTGTGACAACATCCCACCAGCACACACGGTCCTGGGCTGTGACAACATCCCACCAGCACACACGGTCCTGGGCTGTGACAACATCCCACCAGCACACACGGTCCTGGGCTGTGACAACATCCCACCAGCACACACGGTCCTGGCCTGCTCTTTCTGTTTATCTCCGTGGTATTATAATTTAATCTTAGTTCCTTCTCACGTTCTCTTCTCCAAGTATTTGTGGGTCTCTCTCTCTCTCTCTCTCTCTCTCTCTCTCTCTCTCTCTCTCTATCTCTCTCTCTCTCTCTCTCTCTCCCTATCTTTCTCTTGAGAATTCAATGTTAGAGCCTATCTGGCTATATAGGAAGTTCCTTCTTTTGCAGCGTATGTCCTATCGATCACAATTTTCTTCGCTTAATTTGTTGTTTCTGTTGTTTGCTCCGTTTCCATAGGTCTATTTCTCACTATGTCTTACGATTTCTTGTCTATTATCCTTGGTAGACACCTGTTAACGAGGGACTTGAGCCTTTGTTGTATGGCATTGGACGTTCTCCATGTTTCCGCGCCATACACCAACACTGACGTGGAATATTCTAACTTTAGTGTGAATCTTGATTTCTAATGATCTATGAACTTCTCTTGTATCCCAAAGTTTCTCAACAGTTGCCATATCATACGTCGACCAACACTGTCAAACACATATTCATAGTCTATGAAATGTGTGTATGGAGCAACGCACGGGCTGCAGTGGTCAGCGACCCATAGCTAACTGCTAGCGTCAGGGCCACCGAACCAACGCTGCCAAGACCCTTCTACACCTCCACGCGGTGATCCTTTATAACAGACTGCAGCAGGGCAGACTGGCTTCGGAGAAGGAATTGAAGAGGGAATGCTAACCCAGTACTCAAAAATGCTTGCTAAGCCGGATGTGTTGGACCGAAAGGTGCAAATATCGCAGTCAAGCTGTAAACTACAACGCATTCCGTTCTCATTCTGCATACTGACTACATTCTGCTACTTAAGCCCTTTCATGGCTTGGTAGCGGGAGATTGAGAACGAACGAAGCCAATCCAAATGTGTGTATATTGAACATTTCCATTCAATACTTTGTTCTAATTTGAGCAATATTTTCCATGGAGAAATCCTCCATGTTCTTTTCAGAGCTTTTTTGTGTACCGCCGTTTTTAACCGGTCCAAGAAGATTTTGTTGATCTTGTATGGCACTGACAGCAATGTAATCCCCCTATAATTGTTGCAATCTGTCATGTCTCCTTCTTATACAGTTTAATCAAATGCCCTTCTTTTCAATCTGTGGAAACTCTCTCCTCTTCTCACTTATTTTGGAATAATCCTTGGAATGCGTCGGTGGCCTTCTATATCTGCCATTATAGCTTCTGCTGCTCTTCCATCTGGTCCTGCCACTTTTCTTATCTTGAGCTTAAATATGACCCTTTGGATTTCTAACGTACTTGGTGGGTTGCAGACCAAGTTCATGATCTCCTCTACTGTAGGATCTTTGGTGTTTCTTGTGGTGGAGGTCGGTTTAGACTTTCTTTGAAATACTCAACCCATCGTTTCTGTTATTCCTCCGATGATGTCAATATTTTGTAACTCTATCTTCGATTAGTTTGTCATTCTACCATTTTGTTTGTTAATGAGTAGAGATCTCTCACATTTCCTCTCTCGGCTGCCTTTTCTGCCTCATGTGCCATCTTGTCAATATATTGTCTTTTATTTTCCCTTATACGCGTCTTGACCTCTGCGGCTGTACAAGTATACTTTCTATGTGCTTCTGTTTTGGGTGACTCGGGTTAGGCAATTGTTGAGTACAGCTTTGCTCTTTTTCCTTTCTTTTATTTTATTTAATGTCTGTGTTGTGATCCATTTCTTGTGTTGGGTTTTCTTAAATCCTACAGTTTCTTCAGATGACTTATTCTACATATTAGCCTGTTCCTACATACTAGTAATATCCATCGTGTTGTCCTCATATAGCTCTTGGTATTTGTTATTAAGTTGTATACTATATTGCCTCCCTTTCCTTGTCTTAGAAGATGTGTACGTTCTATCTTGTTCTCGTTCCACCTTGCACTTTTTTAGTTTGAGCTGCAGGATACACAGCATCATGTGGTGGTCTGAGGTTATATCTACACCTCATTTTACTGTTACATTTTGTAGTGTACTTCTGAACGCTTGACTGACACAGATGTGATCAATATGATTTTCATTCACGTTGTCATGTGGTCTCCATGTGGCCTCATATACCCTCTTGTGTGGAAACGTGCTTCCTCTAATTATCATGTTGTGTAGCGTACATAGCTCTGCAAACATTTTTCCATATCCGTTCATATGTCCCATTCCTTGTCGTCCCATTATCTGTTCGTAACCTAGGTTGTCTGCTCCCGCTTTATCATTGACATCTTCCAATAATATTAAGAGATCTTTCTTTTTCTTCGTGTCAATGACCTCTTCATGTCTGTTGTAAAACTCCTTGCTTCTTATCATCTTCTGCCTCGTTAATTAGAGCATAGCACTGACTGATGTTGCTACTGATGTTTCTGTTCCTAGTTCTAAATCTTACAGTAGTGGTTACATTGGTAAACAGCCTCTCACTGATCATGTCCCCATTTGTCAGTCTCATCTTTCCTGATTGTGTTCATCTATGTTTCGCACAGACCTAGCACTGTCAGGTTGTAATTTTTCATCTATCTGTGCTGTTTTTAATGCCTGGTACATAGTTCCCACATTCCAAGTCGCAATTTTTGTTTTCTTCTTGGTATTCAGAAGGCAGTCTTGCAACCCAGGGCAGAAAGTATTTACACTCACTGCTGTGCTGCGCCTAGCATGGAACCAACAATTCTGAGGGACTCTCGATTGTATCCATAACTGAGATCAGAACACAGACTACCCTTAAACATCATCATCAAGTGTCAAGCGTTCACGATCAACTCCATCTACAACCGTATATATAATACTTCATAATTTCAGCTCTTCATATGCGCGTGTTTTACCAGTCATGAAACATAGTGTAATCAGAGGCAAGAGAAACATATGTCATATATATATATATATAATCAATCAAAAGATGGTAGACACTTATAATGAACTCATTATTTTTACTTGGCTTCTATCTTTTGATCTGCAGATGTGTTATAATTGCGTATGTGTAGGCATTTCTTGAGTGCTTGAAATTATTTCAACTGTTCTTCCGTGGTACACGGGTTAAGAAAGAACGTTTAACATGTCAATCAATCAAGGAAACACCCCTTAGTGAGCTCCCAACACATACCAAGTCGTCAAATGTTGACCCTGTTGAAGTTGTGGATGGAGTATCCTTTCCCATGTCTAACCTTCATTCGCCTCTATGAAATTCCTTGTCGGTTATATTGTTTACATCTTTGTTCCTCTTTCGAGCCAAGGTTACATAAACAGTCAAACAACGCCAACAATGTGTACTCTTTATTTTACTGACGTCTTCACTGCTGGATCTGAGAGTGTCCATATATGTACATTTCTTTAATCGTTTCGATTTCAACTTTTTACATGTGTGTTGCATTTGTTTGTAGTTACTAGTCCCAGATGAAGACATTTTAATCGAAACGTTATTTGTTTGTGTGCATTTGTATACTGACATAAAATTATTAATGTTATTATCAACAATTACTACTTACCTCTATGTAGTCTCTGCTTCACTTAAAGGATGACCTCGGTTGATTTCCTGTGACACAATACTGTCTTATTCGCAAAGACTTCTTTCTTTTGTATCGTTTTATGTCTTTTAGTGATTGTTCTTTATTAAATAGTTCTTTAACTTATTTGGAGACACATTACAAGATTTTATTAAGGTTTTAGTGTATCTGTAACAGAACTATTCGATGTAACTATAGCAACAGGAAACAGCAGCAATGGCTGCGTTCCCTTCACTGTAGCTTTTATGGGTAAACCCTTACTTCCCCTTATTTCTACCTCCTACGACATGGACGTTGGACTGTAATTTATGAAGATGGTGTGACATATGGTATAAGGGGAATCATATAGCAAAACAGGCTTACAACGACAGACGAAACACTCTCGTAAGAAAGGCAAATTAAGCTCACCTCGACGCTTAACAAAACACATGGATGAACACGTTTTTAATTCCCATTATTCACTGATCGAATCCTCCATGAAAGTCTTTGTATGTTGAAAAGTCGAATCACTGTAACATACCTTTTTCTACATTGTTGCTTACTCTGAGTGTATCCCTTTGTTTATTGCTGCACGCTTGGATGCTCACTTGTTGTGTGTGTGGTTCAAGCGACCTTTCACAACCAACAAGTCTATGGCGTGGTTGAAGGTGACGTAACTACGACAAAGTAGGTTAAATTATGCAAAACAACTGCGTTCTAACGTTGCTACTTTCTATTCATTTCATAAGTCACACACATTTCACAAGTCACACACATTTCACAAGTCACACACATTTCACAAGTCACACACATTTCACGTCACACACATTACACAAGTCACACACATTTACCACAAAAAGCACGTGGGCACTGGATAAATGAAACATGTCTTCACATATTTTGAAAATATATCGATAGTTCTTGCTATTAAAACTGAGAAAACGTGGATTGAAAGTTAGCATTATCTGTCAAGAACACGACCTGTCAGCAATGAATAAACAATACATAACAGACTTGTCTGCTCTACTTTCGCTCGATTGAGCAGGGTTCATGGCTGAACGAAAAATACACAAATACCATACAATAAAAAAACAAAAAAACTCGCCAGAGCCTCGTGGAACACATGTCACCAATGCTGAATAATAAGAGCGTCTTTTGCGTGCATATAGTTCCACTAAATACTGGTAGTGGTGATTCGCAAACGGGTAATAGCTGTTGTGTTTCCGTATTACTGCGTACTACTTTGTTCTTTAGTTCAGGAGAGGTGAGGGGTGGGATTTTGTTGGTAAAGGTAAAGCATTTGATGAGTGTATATATATATATATTTTTTTTTTCGTTCGCCTTATTTATCTATTCCCCAAGGCGGTGTGCGTTGTGTGGTTTTTATTTTGCGCCTGTCGGCCCAGTGCATCCGACTTCAGCATGCATTTAATGTAAGGGTCTGCTCCTCCTGCATTTTTCTAACGGTTGCTTCCCCGGGGTAACGGCCGGTGCTGTCATGGGGATCGAACCCAGAACCTTCGAGTTGTGAGCCGTGTCACTTAACCACTAGCCCACGCCGTCCCCTGATTAGTATATGAATACATATACAAGATATATATATATATATATATACACACACATTTGTATTATTTGTTTTTCTGGAACGTATCATGTCAGAAGCTCTCTGGAGGATCACCCGGGTACTGTCAGTCTAGGCGGTCATTCTTCTTCTTCTTGTTCTTCTTCGTTCGTTCTCAATCTCCCACTACCAAACTCTGAAATGGTAAGTAGCAGAATATAGTCTAGAGAACTGAATACGTTGTGTCGTAGTTTATAGCTTGGCTGCGATATTTGCACCTTTCGGTCCAACACATCCGACTTCAGCAAGCATATTTTGATTACTGGGTTAGCATTCCCTCTTCGATCCCTTCTCCTTAGCCAGTCTGGCCTGCTGCAGCCTGTTATCCAGGATCACCGCGTGGAGGTGTAGAAGGGAGCTATGGTTCGCTGGCCCTGACGCTAGCAGTCAGCTATGGATCACTGACCACTGCTCAGCATCTTGATCCCGGTGGTCTTTCATTCACCAATCTCTGGTTTACTGCTGACATTACCAGGCTGACCGGAAGAGATTTACAACTTGCGAGTCTAATCTCAAACCTTGACAATGCCGACAGGTTTGAAATGAAAATGAGTGCAGAGAAGAGTAAAATCATGGTGAACGTGCCAGAGTACCTAACAAGTCCGGTTGGGATCTTCTTCGCGTTCGGTTTCGTATGCTCGTTTAATGCCACCAGATGGGCTGCATCCATGAAGTGACACGTCAGTCGCAGGTCCTCATTGGTTCCCCACGGTTTGTCTTGTATGCTTCTCTGCTCGGGCCAGGTCTTCTCACGGGAGTCTTGGTGCAGTGGACATGTTCGCAGGATGTGTTCTGGAGTCTGAGGTCCTCTCTGACATGTACATTGTGCAGTCTGTGCTGCTTTCATTTGGTTGGGATCAAAGTCGAAGCAGTGAAAATTGTAAAACAAAATGAAAAAAACAACCTGTCAATATGAATTTTTCTTATTGCTGGGGTAGTCGTGGGATTTTATTAGGCCGATAACTACAGGCAGCTTCGCCACTGCTGTCGCCATGTCATGTGCTATGTTTATTTCACCCCCAACAGAAAAACCACATGTCATACCGAGATTCGAACCGCTGCCCTCCTTGTCAGCAGACAAGCTCGAAATCATTCGGCCACGCGTTCCTCTAAAATTGTTAAACAGTTTACATACCTAGGAGAACTGATGGATGCGTAAAGTTACAGAACTGAGATTCGGGCAAGAACAGAGATGTCCATTCCTGCTTTGACCAAACTTGGGAGTTTAATATATGCACTTGTCGCTTTCGTGTACCTTTACGCCTGCGAATCTTGTACTGTGACAGCGGTTCTAAAGCAAAGAATTTGTGCAATGAGATGGAATTTCTTCGTTGAATCCTCAGCATTTTCGTATATAGAGCAATTCACGAATACGGCAGTTGGGGACACCGTTAAGAAAGAGGTCGATAAATATAAAGATCTATTGACTATGGTAGAAGCACGTAAGCTCACATGGTATGGCCATGTTTCAAGGTCGTCTGTGTTGGCCAAGACGATCCTGCAAGGTATTGTGCCTGGGAAGCGTAAGAGATGGAGTCAGAAAAATGGATGGGAAGACAAAATGAGAGTGGACGGGGAAGTCCATAGGTAGAACTAATATCCTGGCCCAAAACCGAGTGGAATGACGAGAACTGGTCTAATAATCTGCAGTATTGATGTCCGAATGAGCTTTCAAGTTACTGGACTGATGATGATGATGATATTGATGAAGATGATGATAATGATATATACAAAAATAATTGCCCACCGCAAGTGATGATGGCGACGTCATCAGACAGTTTATGACTTGATGATGTTACTTGCAATGTTTATAGAATATAGTGAGGAAAATACTGCGCTGGTCGTCTATCTCACTCTCTGGTCCCGAACTACCTTGGGCCAGTGGCAAGAAAATAAGTTAAAACGACTGGAGGTAATTTAGGAAACAGGCAGTCTGGACTTTTCGACCAGGGGTCGCTTAAAACCTGCGGTGTTCGAATAAACGCCGTTTTTGTTCATCGCAGATATGAGTGCCTTATCTCTCGACCACAGTGACCCTAGTATGTATGTAGCATCCAGTGTCTGCCCCTCTCGCACAATGTCATGTAATGGTATCTGCTCATCTTTATCAGTTGTCTTGTGCCATACAAAGTGTTCCATTTATCTTACATCGGAGGAAGAAGGGCTGATTCTAAAAGCAATGTGTTTTATTTTAACATGTGGAGTTGTTAGTCCCAAGCACGGCTTTCTTCAATCGCCTTTTACGACATATTTGAAGTTGACAGTGGACCGATTCTTTTCATTTCGAGAACCCTAACAGTGACGTGTCGTGATGCGCCATCATGAATCCAGAACTGCACACACACACACACACACACACAAACACACCAACACACACACACACACACTCTGCCCGCACATACACACACGCGAGCCCTCAGACACACACGCACACACTCTGCCCGCACATATACACACACCCGCGCCCTCAGACACACAAACACACACACACTGTCCACACACGCATGCAGACACACACACACACACACACACACATACACACACACACACGCACGCAGACACACACACACATAATACCCACACACACACGCACGCAGACACACACACACATAATACCCACACACACACACATACATACACACACACACACACACACACATACATACATATATATACACACACACACACACCACGCCATTGCAACCCCTCACAAAAATTCCCTTGTAAAAATACATTAACCCCCACGTAAATGAAAATCCCAGGTTCATACAGCCAATAAAAAAACAAAAAAAACACAACCCGACCTGGAAAGCGGAGCGAAAAAAAAATAAACGAAACGAAACTAGGTCACTGCATAGGCATATTATTAATGCAACGCGAGAACAGCACGTTATGTGTGACCTCGGCATTTGTCCTTTCAACCCCTACGTAAATAAGTACTGATACTGTCAACCTTAAATAGTAGTGCCTGTTTTATATTGCATATTTCAGGTCTGCTCATGTTTTAACTTCATGAGGTCTCGTCTGTCCGTAGTGGGTGTACATCTCCGTTGGGCAGTGAGGAGTCCACTTGACGGAGTACTATAGAACCAAGCTACTGGCAGCTGGTGTATGCTTCGTCGGTCGCTATAAACAAGACTTCAACATAAGTCTTGTGTTAATAAGTAAACTGCAGAATTTACATTAACTGAATACAAAAATGTAGGTATTAGGAGCAGGGTTTCTGTATAAGAAATCAGTATTCAGCTTGACAGTAATTGTATCTCTATACAGAAAGTTCACTGACGGCAACAGATCAGCAGCTCTCGTGAAGAATGTTCTGTGTACCTTGAACAGCTAACACTCCCAACAAATATAATATATATATATATATATATATATATATATATATATATATATATATATATTACAGGAACAAGATATCAAATGAACATCGCTAAATGAAATGCAAAGTAGACGGCCAAGATACACTTGCCATATACTCGGAAAGAAGAGCTTGTGAAATCATGCAACAAAGAGAAGACCGAGAGCAACAGAAGCAGAGTAAAAGTGGAGAAGAATGATATGGGATGGCATGGGAAACTTGCAAATACAAAAAGAAATGCATCGGGAGTGCTGAAATGTTAAATGGACAGACGGTTGGGGAAGGAATTGATTGTCAACGGGATCAAGATGCTGAACAGCGCATGAGCTGCAGTGGTCAGCGACCCATAGCTGGCTGCTAGCGTCAGGGACAGCGAACCAGAGCTGCCAAGACCCTTCTACACCTCCACGCGGTGATCCTGGATAACAGGCTGCAGCAGGGCAGACTGACTAAAGAGGAGGGATCGAACAGGGAATGCTAACCCAGTACTCAAAAAATGCTTGCTCAAGTCGGATGTGTTGGACCGAAAGGTGCAAATATCGCAGTCAAGCTGTAAACTACGATACAACGCATTCCGTTCTCTGGACTACATTCTGCTACTTAAGCCCTTTCAGGGTTTGGTAGCGGGAGATTGAGAACGAACGAAGAAGGAGAAGCGATTGTCAACACCACTAAGCATGGCGTGTAATGATGATATTGCTTTTCAGGTACGGTACGGCTGATCGCCATTTGGGCTCTCTATTTCTTATGTGTTTGGTACTTCTACAGCAGGTTACAGCTAGTAATGATATTAGCACCCCTATTTAGCTGATATGTTGCTTGTATCTTGAGTTTACCTAATATATGACTAAAACAGACGTTTCAATTTTTTGCTTGTATCTTTAGTTTACCAAATATATGACTAAAACAGACGTTTCAATTTGTTGCTTGTATCTTTAGTTTATCGAATAAACCTATATACGACCTGTTGTAAAATCGCTTCAGTTTATCGA
Organism: Ariolimax columbianus; assembly: GCA_036924085.1. Taxonomy (NCBI): domain Eukaryota; kingdom Metazoa; phylum Mollusca; class Gastropoda; order Stylommatophora; family Arionidae; genus Ariolimax; species Ariolimax columbianus. The sequence continues at coordinate 110,146,503 of JAVGWX010000004.1, read as the reverse complement.
ATAGACTTCATATAAATGATGTAATATGTTGCCCGTATCTTTAGTTTATCGAATAGACCTTTATATGTATATCACATGTTGTAAAAAGTAATCTGCATATTTCGTTCATTGAATAGACCTCTATATACCACATGTAGCCAATGTCTTTAGTTTATTGAATAGACCTTTACTAAACGTTGTAATATGCTGCCTATTTCTTTCGTTTATTGAATAGACCTCTATATTACATGTAGCCTATAGCTTTAGTTTACTGATATACCACATGTTGTCTATTATATCTTTAGTTTACTGATTAGACCTCTATACCACATGTTGCCTATTATATCTTTAGTTTACTGATTAGACCTCTATATCACATGTAGCCTGTATGTTTAGTTTACTGATTAGACCTTTATACCACATGTTGCCTATTTTATCTTTAGCTTACTGATTAGACCTCTATACCACAGGTTAGAACATGTAGCGTGTATCTTAGCACTGAAGGTGCGTATTTATGCATCAATGTATTTTCCTTAGTGAGTTTACTAGGTCTAAGTACAACCCTTTTAATCGCCGTTTACGGCATGAATAGAATACTACTTTAGTCCGCTTTTTCCTCACCGGGTATAAATCGGTATATACTGTATCCACTCAATTTCCAGAATTAGCAGGGCGCGAAAAAATACAAACTTTACGGTATGATTCACGCCACGAACCATGACCCTTGCATTCTCGGTAGCTGTGTTTTTATCACATAAGACTATGAATTACCTGAGTTTTATCCCTTCTCTCCTGATCTCCTAAACAAAAAAAAAGGTGTAGGCAGGCTGGTATAGGGGAGTAATGATCATATGCACGCGCGCCCAGGCATGTAGCAGCCTCATGCACGCGCGTTCACGTTTACCTCTAATTGATAAAAGAGAAGGTCAAAAGACATGACGATGGGGAGGGGAGGGTGAAGTGCAGAATTTGATGTATGAGATATGGAGATAGAAGTGGTTCTTACATTTGAAATGCAGTGGGGACACGGGAAATAATGACCAGGACAGAAGTGCAATAAAGCCAGGTAGGGAAAAGAAATAAAGCACATGGAACAAAAGATTTAGAGCGCGGGGAACACCAGTAAAAGAGTGCATAGAACAAACGAAATAAAAAACATGGAACAATAGAATTAGAGCGCGGAGAACACCAGTACCAGAGTGTATAGAACAAACGAATTAAAACACATGGAACAATAGATTTAGAGCGTGGGAAACACCAGTAATAGAGTGCTTAGAAGAAACAAAAAAAAACCGCATGGAACAATAGATTTAGAGTGCAGGGAACCAGTAATAGAGTGTATAGAACAAATGAAAGAAAACACACGGAACATGTGAAACAAAGTCCACGGAACAAGAGAAATAAAGCGCACGAGACAAGATAAATAAAGCTAATGTGACAAGTTAAATAAAGAACATGGGACAATGTAAGAACAACAGCTAATGTGACAAAATAAAAAAAACGCATGGAACAAGAGAAATAACGCACGTGAGACAAGTTTAGGAAGGTCTTGCTGGGAACAGAAATGAAATGCAAGGTAAAGTAAAAACAAATTCCATGGACCATGAATAAGAAAGTCAAGAAATACGGCAAATAAAGTCAACATAACAAGTGAAACAAAGCAAATGGATCAAGAGAGTCAGTCATGGAACAAGATAAGGAAAAACATGGGCAATAGAAAGAAATCACTGGCGACATGGCTAATACAGTCTACGGGGAAAAGAGGTATAAAGAACAGGAAATAATAATACATCTAAGTTTTAATAAAGTTGAGGTGATCTGATAAAACAAGCAAAAGAGAGTCACCATGATTGTAGAGCTAAAGCATTGAGCACTAATAAATTAAATTAAATTGAGAAAAATAAACATAGCTAAGCTAACCGAATAAACAAAATAAAACTGACCGTATGTTGACGAAACAAACACGTATTACTTTCTTAGTTGCTCTTTTTCTGACCTGAGATGTAGAATCTTCTGCCTTACTTACTTTATCAGACTTCTACACTGGGGTGTAGAGGTGTGGGAGAAAGAGCACCAGACCATTCTATCCGCTGTCTTACCCTTAACCTGGCTCTACGGTCTTATAGACTGTTTTAGGTTGTTATCCCAGAGAACTTTGTGTCGTCCTCGTGGTCTGGATGCTCGACACTTTGATTCCCATGACTACCGTGGTAGTCGATCCTGTTTCATTCTGCAGATATGGACAAACCATCAGAGTTAACAAAGATGACTATATGCCACGTCAACTATTTACCAGTTTTATTGATGTGCCATGAGCGATGTCATCAACTCAGAAAAATCCATCTCCAAACGTCAGAAATGAAATATCTAAGAAAGGTGGTCTAAGTAACAAAAAGAGTCAAGGTACACAATCAGACAACCTGACTAGATCTCAAAACCTAGCTCTTGCAGACTCGAGCTCTGATGGTTTGGCCATGCCTGTAGAATGTTTTCCTTGTTTCTATTTTGCTGAAGAATTATCTATTTATGGTGTGAACATGTTGACCAGTTGCTGACCTTAGCGTGGCCAACTCTATAATACCCCCCCCCTCCTTTCTGGTTTATTACAGCTCTGCGGTATTTGCATTGCTTTGCCTATTCCAGAGGTTGTTTGCCCAAGGGTTCTTCACTTCTGCCAAGACCACCGTAGTTTGTTTTTTCCACAGCTATTGGCAATCCCACTCTTCCCATCACATCTTTCCAGATTTGAAAGTTGGTCTGCAGATGTGTTCCTGGTTTAGTGATCAGGAACAATTCATCGGCAAACGCCAGCTCCGATATATAAACCTGTCTTATGTTTCACTACTCCCCCCCCCCTCCCCACTGACTACTTGTTGGTCCTCTCCTTACAGCCTCTGATGATACCATCCATGAGTAGCATGACGAAGTATGGTGATATTATATCACCCTGTCTTACGCCGTGGTGGAGCTAAACTCCTAGGACGTTTGGTTTTTTTAATCATGGTACAGGTTCTGCAGGTATTATAAACTGTATAGCGCAGATCAAAGGCGTTGGCATGTTTTTCCTTTGCAGGCAGCACTGGAGCTTGCACCAGGGTACCTTATCGAATATCTTTTCCAGGCCTAAGAAGTAGAGGTGCATTTCATATTTATACTCAAAAGAATTGTCACTCAGATATAATGTCTTGAGACCTTAGGTTTGCTCTGAAAATGCATTGGGCTTTTTGACGAAACAAGCAAAGCATAAATTATGAAACAAAAGCTTTGACGGAACAAGCATAACTGAGGACAAAATGAATCAGGCAAAAACTGACACGCTTTGACGAATCAAGCAAAAATTGGGTCGCACCAAACTGAACTTAACACGGTATCAAACCTCGTTTTTAATCTCTACGTTTAGCGTTTCACCAGGATCTTTTGGCAACGAGCTCTGCCCGTCTAAAGTGGTACACATACCTCGTGCTATGGTACGGTTTCACCCCAGCCCACTGCTGTGACCTGGTTTCATTCCCAGGGCCGGTCCTCGAGACCTGGTTTTGTACATACTTGTTCTTTTTTGTTTTTGAATGATTATTGTTTCAGGGAGGTGGGGTGCGGGTGGGTGAGGTATGCAGGGTAGGGCGCTCCTTCAAGGGAGGTTTGCAAAAGGTAGAGGTTTAAGAAAGTCGTACCATGATGAGAGTTTGGAGAGCCGACAGAATATGCGGTTTTTATTTGAGAAGTGTTATTGCGACAAGGGCTGTGAGTCCACTTCAGTGAAGGTGAGAGGTGAAAGAACAAGGAATGGGAGAGTGAAGAGGGGACAAGGAGTGAGGGAACGAGGCAAAGAGGAATCCAGAGAGAGAGAGAGATATTACAATAAGTTCATGATACTGGGGGTGGGGAGGGAGAACAGAGCAGAAACACGCGCGTATATGCATGCGTGTCCATATATTACGCATGTGCATGCGTGAATGCCCTATAGCTGCATGTGTGCGTGAATTTACGTATATGCAAACGTGTGTACGCATATACGTCTGTAGCATGCGTGGATGTGTGTTAGTTTTTCTTTCTCTCTCTACCGACTGTTACTGGGGCCAGAAAGGGCACCAGGTAATAGTAACGCTGTCCCCTACCACGCAAGCCATTAGAGGCAACTAAGGAGGGTTGCTCATGGAGCTGGCTACTACATCCTGTAGAAACTAGAAGCCATATAAACTTCAATACATACGAGCACGGCAACATTTGACTTGACATGCATTATTTGAGTGCATATGCTTCAGAAATAGCTGTATTTGACGTCCGTGTGTGTGCGTGTATGACACCCGAGTAATACCCTAGACGAAACATTAGAACCACTGTCACCTTTTTTACTATGTCGTAAAAGCTGACAAACAAGTATGCATTCGGCTGACAACCTGGCCACTGCAATTTATTGGAAACATTATAGGTCAAATGCAGTAGTACCAGGCCATTTGTTCATGTAACTAGGGCGAAAGGAAAACAAAATCAATGAATCTGTGTGTATGTAATAGTGTTTGTAGCAGCATGTGTGTTTATAATGTAATGTTTATGTGTGCTTGTAATTGAATGTGCGTGTCCTTATAATGTTATGTGTGTGCTTGTAATGGTATATGTGTATGTGTGTTTGTAATAGCGGGTGTGTATTTGTAATAGCGTGTGTGTGTTTGTAATAACATATGTGCGTGTGCTTGTAATAGCACATGGGTGTGTATGTGATAGCATGTACGCGTGTCCGTACGTGTAATATCACATGTGTATGTATGTGTTTGTAATCGCTTGTGTACACGTGTCTGTACTTAACATAGCATGTGTATGTCCTTGTATTGTAACTGGTTGTATACAGACTCTGCAGGGTCTTCTAAACCAGTATGAAGACGTTAAGTTAAGTTAGTTAAGTTATTAGCTCGTATGTTTGTGTCTGAATTAACATGTGTGTGTGTTTTAGTACATGTTATATTGTGTGGGTGTGTGTGTGTGCTTGTAATATCATGAGTGTGTTAGTGCTTGATGCAGCACATGTGTGTGTTATGATAACATGTGTGTGTGTATATATTTCAATGTTCACATTACAAAATATGCAAACACAATTAAAGATAGATTACAGACAACAGTGAGACCTGTAAATGAAAACTAAGAAAAAAAGTAAGACAATTGTGAGGCAAAAAGAAGATAACCGTGCGACAGAAGGAAGACAATTGTGAGACAAAAAGGAAGACAACTGTGAGACAGAAGAAAGACAATAGTGAGAGAAGGAAGACAACAGTGACACAGAAGGAAGACAACAGTTACACAGAAGGAAGACAACAGTGACACAGAAGGAAGACAACAGTGAGAGAAGGAAGACAATAGTGACACAGAAGGAAGACAGCAGTGACACAGAAGGAAGACAACAGTTACACAGAAGGAAGACAACAGTTACAAAGAAGGAAGAAAACAGTGAGACAGAAGGAAGACAACAAAGAGACAGAAGGAAGACAACAGTGAGACAAAAGGAAGACAACAGTGAGAGAGAAGGAAGACAACAGTGGGACAGAAGGAAGACAACAGTGAGACAGAAGGAAGACAACAGTGAGACAGAAGGAAGACAACAGTGAGACAGAAGGAAGACAACAGTGAGACAGAAGGAAGACAACAGTGGGACAGAAGGAAGACAACAGTGAGACAGAAGGAAGACAACAGTGAGACATAAAGACGGCAGCAGGGGGATGGCAGCGTAACACCTCAGAGATGAAAGCGATCAACAGCGAGACAGAAAGACGGCATAAAGGAGATGGCGGTGTGTTAGCTACGAAAACTGCCCCATAAAACGTCTCTTCACGTGAACATGTTCATTGTCACCCCGAAAGCAGGTCGTAAGGAGCAAACTAAGGTAGGTAGGTCGTATGGAGCAAACTAAGGTAGGTAGGTCGTATGGAGCAAACTAAGGTAGGTAGGTCGTATGGAGCAAACTAAGGTAGTAGATACAACCATTCCTGACATGCCAACCCCTGTCACTCACCTAACCTAAGGTCTGCCCTGTATGGAGTGAGACTTTTGGGTTTATAAGAAAGCTAACCATTACTATTCCGTGTCATGTTACACTTACAAAGCATGGGCTGCTGTAGGGTATTGTACTAGGCTGTACTTTTTCAAATGAGTGACCAATTCTCTTCCCCCCCCCCAACCTCCCCCACAGGACAGTAAATCAGGTGCACATGTACCCCATGTCTATCATATAGCATGTCCTTTATAGAACGTCGCTCCCATCACAGTCTGTCTGAAAGAAACTCTCCCTTGCCAAAACTCCAACCTCCGCCAGTCATACTCAGACATTCCTGGATACCTTGGAGCCATCGTCTTCTTGGTCTACCCTGCCTCTTTTACCTGGCACCATACCTTTCATCACTGTTCTCTCAAGACTGTTGTGTCTCTTGATGTGACCAAAGTATTTACATTTCCTGGACATAATGAAATTGATAAATCTGTTCTCCTCTATGCTCAACTCTTGCCGAATGTCTGCATTTGTATTTTTATCCGTCCATGGTATTCTGAGGATCTTTCTGTAACATTTTGACTCGAAGGATTCGATTCTTTGTCTGGAAGTTTTGGTAATTCTCCATGATTCGCAGCCATACGCTGCCACAGGAAAAGACAGGCTCTTAAGACTTTTACATTTGTCGTGGTCTCGGTGCTCTGCCATAATTTTTTCAGGATGTTCAGTCTAACCATTGCCATGGCTATTCTACTTCTGATTTCTTTCGAGCAGTCGCCATTCTTGTCCATTCTGGAGCCCAGATATTCAAAACCCCATGTACGACACATAAATAAACGAGTGTATTATTCAGATGAGCAAGAATACTGCCATATAACCAGCTGCTAATGTCCTTGGATTTCATCACTGACAAAAACCGAGACACACAAAGGCTGCTGTAAGTGAGCACAAGGTCAACTGAGGTCTAATACCTGGAAGGCAATGCGACTTTCATTAGAAGGATATGCACAGCCGTCCATCCAAACTCCTGCCACATGTTTTCTTACTTTGGAAAAACTAACCAAAGTATACGTAAATATGCAGAAAGAAAAACGTATACGTGAATATGCAGAAACGAAAACTTTTACGTGAATATGCAGAAATGAAAATTTCTACACGAATATGCAGAAAAAAACATTTATACGGAGAATGTACCTAAACGAAAACTTATAACTTAATATTCCGGAACGAAAACCGTTTATCTTGTGAAGTTTGGTTTGTGTTATGACCTACATTCAATGAATCAAGGACGGACAGTTAAATATGTCATTCGATGTGAGTTCGCCCACCTAAATAATCAGTTTACACGTTATAAATGTGTACACCTTCCAATCATGTCATGCAAGACAACTAATGAGGGTGGTTCACGACGCTAACAACTTCATCATGTAAAATCACTGCTATAAAACCACCACTGCAAGCGACAGATACACGTTCCCTGTAAATGGGTCAGCTGTAGAGGTAGGCGTATGCTTCACTTGTTGCGAAAAGGTGAATCATTATCATGACCTAGTTCAGGGAGTCTCCAAATCTTTGTGTATACGGGCCACAGAATATCTTTCACGCATTATTGCAGGCCAAAGAAAACAAATCAAATCTATAAATAAATAAATTACTTTTATTTTGATAGCTGGATATGCTTGAGAACGAAAAATAAATGGAACAATTACAAAGAAAGGCAGCGGGGCATGCCTATTTTCAAGAAAAACTCATTTTTACTCTGGGCTAGCATTTGGAGATTTTAATGGTAGCTTACAAATCATGCAGCTTGGAATAAGCGCAAAAGGGATGATGGTACTGCTGCTTCAATTTCAAAATATTGCTCAACTGAGGTTTCAAGTTCGGGGTGTCACATTTGAAAAAGGTACTTCAAATAGAGATAACTGTTGCACAACTAAGTCATCGATCTACTGTAAAATAAAGCAAATCAAGAAAATAAGAATCAGTTTCTTTAAGAGAAAAAACGATATTGGGGATTATTAAACGAGAGAGACATAATGAAATTCATTGTTGAAACAATATAATTCATTACGGTAAAATAACACGGCAAAACAAGCAGGGCTCAGAACCAAGCCACACGCATCATCACAGCGGCCATGACGAAACAATGACAGGTTTCCTGTCAATGTAGGATAGGCCAGACATAAAAGTAATGCAGCAGGTAAAGAAATACAAGAGACTACTGAACCACCCAATGCACTAAAGAATGATCAGCCAAGGAAAGGGCAGACTTAACTTTGCGTTGAACTCAAACGAACTGACACTCAAGAATAAGTGTTGTCACAAACAAAACCAAAGCCCATACAGTCAGCACTACTCTACCCTGGGTAAGCACACGTCCAGAGTCAATAATAAAAATAGAAGGGGTTAAGGAACAAGGAATGCAGACAGACTTGGAGAGAAGACGTATCACAAAAGCTTACATATACGGCAAGTACCAAGCAGACAAGCGGATACTTGTTTATCAAGATGACTCAGCTACAAGTAGAACCCGTAATGGAGCAGCAGCGGTAGTGATCAAACAATTGAATCGGGAGAAGGTAACCACGTCCATAGCCACAGGTACGTTCTCAAACTTCTTCAGAGAAGGTAACCACTTCCATGGCCACAGGTAAGTTCTCAAACTTCTTCAGAGAAGGAAACCACGTCCATAGCCACAGGTACGTTCTCAAACTTCTTCAGAGAAGGTAACCACGTCCATAGCCACATGTACGTTCTCAAACCTCTTCAGAGAAGGTAACCACGTCCATAGCCACAGGTACGTTCTCAAACTTCTTCAGAGAAGGTAACCACTTCCATAGCCACATGTACGTTCTCAAACTTCTTCAGAGAAGGTAACCACGTCCATAGCCACATGTACGTTCTCAAACCTCTTCAGAGAAGGTAACCACCTCCATAGCCACAGGTACGTTCTCAAACTTCTTCAGAGAAGGTAACCACGTCCATAGCCACATGTACGTTGTCAAACCTCTTCAGAGAAGGTAAGCACCTCCATAGCCACAGGTAAGTTCTCAAACGTCTTCAAAGAAAGTAACCACGTCCATAGCCACAGGTAAGTTTTCAAACTTCTTCAGAGAAGGTAACCACGTCCATAGCCACAGGTAAGTTCTCAAACGTCTTCAGAGAAGGTAACCACGTCCATAGCCACAGGTAAGTTTTCAAACTTCTTCAGAGAAGGTAACCACGTCCATAGCCACATGTACGTTCTCAAACCTCTTCAGAGAAGGTAACCACGTCCATAGCCACAGGTAAGTTCTCAAACGTCTTCAGAGAAAGTAACCACGTCCATAGCCACAGGTAAGTTTTCAAACCTCTTCAGAGAAGGTAACCACGTCCATAGCCACATGTACGTTCTCAAACCTCTTCAGAGAAGGTAACCACGTCCATAGCCACAGGTAAGTTTTCAAACTTCTTCAGAGACGAAATAGAAGTTATTAAGACGGAAGCAGCAATGACATGACTCTACAATCAAGAAACCTCTTGCATGTGAAAATCGTGATACTGACTAATGTCAGCCATAGCGGCACTCAAATCTCACAAGAACATTGAACTAAATGAATTGATTGATGACTTTTCAAAAATGCCCTGGAGGTTTAAGAAAGCAACGATATAGTATATACCACCACGCTGTATCATCAGTAGATACCACCAAGCTGTATCATCAACGGAAACGAGGAGGCCGACAGTATTGCAAAAGAGGGAGCGAAACGCATACAGGAACAATACCTGGTTAACTATGAAGAAGTAAAAAGCCATAATGAAAGGGCAATTTAGTGTAATGTGGAAAAAAAGAACACTTCAAATACCATGTAGATGACGAATACTACAAACTGTCTAGAAAAGACCACGTTTTTCACACTGTCTCCGAACTGGCCACAACAGAATGAGACACCCCATGTACACTAGATTCAAGTGATTCTGACACCATTTGTGACTTGGTCATGTGGAACGCAGGCGTACTAAGATGTACGGACAGGTCCAATATACTGCGAGGTTCAGAATCTGCGGAGATGTGCGGACAAGTCCGATATACTGCCAGGTTCAGAATCTGCGGAGATGTGCGGACATGTCCGATATACTGCCAGGTTCAGAATCTGCGGAGATGTGCGGACAAGTCCGATATACTGCCAGGTTCAGAATGTGCGGACAAGTCCGATATACTGCCAGGTTAAAAAATAACGAAGTGAAGAAAATATTTAAAAAATATATATATATTTAGGCGAGCCGGATAGAATCTTATGGCGGGTTGAAAGTTTCTCGCAGGCCGCAGTTTGGAGACCCCTGATCTACATTAACAGAAACTATCACGGAAAATTAAACAGGTTATACGGATACTTTCAAATGCAAAATATTTAATCAATTTTCACATGATATATGTGCACACCATCCGAACATATTACGGACAACAAAAGAGGGTTCTGAATGCAACTAGCAACTTCATTACGTGAAATTATTTAAACCTGAGATGAAAATAAATAGGTCCACTGTAACAATACTTTTTTTGCTTTAGATAATTGGTCAGTGATTGGTAACTGGACCAATTACTTGCAAAGCGGTCAATGACTGACAAAGCGGTCATTGAAAATCACAAATTGCCTGCAATTAATCCAGTCTGCATTTGTCCTTCGTGATTTACAGTTAATACTAGTGTTTTACAGTGTAGTAAAGAGGTGTATGATTGCAGATGCTTAGAAACAGGCGTTCTTTAAAAAATGATTACCCGCAATGGTGATCTTTGATTTACATTGGAGCAAAAAGGTGAATGACTGAAACAAGAACGGAACATAACGAAACAACGGCAAATAAATGGATTCAGACTTTCAGTTGCCATGTCATCTTCAGTGTTTAACTTGGAGTAAATAGACGCCCATGAAGTTAACTTGTGAACGATTGTGGGCGTGACACAGATTTTAAGTGGTGAATCATTCGGTCTGAACATAATATATATTTTGAAAGGAATTTCAGAAAGTATTTCATCATCAAAGCTGCCCCATTCGTATTACAACAGAAGGCGATTGTTAGTTACAGATGTGTCTACTCTAAGAGAAATTGAAAATACCTCATAGAACCGACTTCGTTGCACCTGGACACTCGGTCAATTCATTGCACCTGGATACTCGTTCAATTCATTGCACCTGGACACTCGGTCATTTCAATGTACCTGGGCACTCGGTTATTTCAATGTACCTGGACACTCGGTCATTTCAATGTACCTGGACACTCGGTCACTTCATTGCACCTGAACACTCGGTCATTTCATTGCAGATAATTTCACCGTCAGAAAATGTAGACTGGAACTCACGCAGCGTCTTCAAAATATTTCCTTGACATAGTCAGGAACCCATTTATAGCTGGGTCGACTTGAAGAGGCTGTGATACCATGAATACACACACGACATGTCCGGTCTGACAACAACGTGATTTGAAACTGGTACGTTGAGATTGTAAGCAAAGTTCACAATCCCTCGGCCACAAACTTCCCCATCTGTTAAAAACGGACAATGTTTAATACAATGAACTACATGCGACCCAGACTGACCAATCTATGTAGACTAAACAATACTACGCATCACTTTGTTTTGTAAACGTATTCCCTTTCAACAAATGATTAGATATTCGAGGTAATGAAAAAGGTAGTCAAACAACAAACACAAAGGAGATATAAACAAACAGTTCAATCTCACATGCCACTCCTAAAAAATATAATTAAAATGTAGACAATTACTTTATTACAGATTACACAATCGTCTTTAGAAACTTACATGCACTAAAAATATCACCCAAAATAAAATATACACCAACCCTAACAAAAATTTTTTTAAAAATCATCTTTGTATACTTTTATGTACAGCGTATACTATTACAATATAAACAACACAGAGTAGCCAAGATTACAATAGGTGCTTGAAATGTCGTCCATCTGGGTGAACACAAGCACAGAGTCTACAAAGCCACTCACTGATCAATCGTCTCGTCGATGATATTCTGTTGACATTCATCGAGACGACTGGAGATAGCATATTACAATTTATTGTAACACCAGTCCAATATAAATCGATACATGTCCAAATCAGGCATGCCTAAATGTGAACTTTGTAGGTTCAATATTCCAAGACCATCATTTTTTAGTACAAACTTATAGCCAAAACACTAACAATAATCAGACAATAAATAAACACATACAAGTTAAAGTAGACATCTGCAGAGCCATTAAACTAAGTACCATCCTCAAAACAGAGATACTCAAAGAACACTATTAACACTTTTGCAGAATTCAGACACCTAATTTGGATATGGAGCAACAAAGCAATTTACCAACAGAATATACAATACATAACTTTTCCCACACATATTTACACAAAAATACAACTGGTAATACACTTATACCAATTCAAGCAACTGTTTATTGAATATTTAACAACAGTGAACAACAATTTCGCTGTTTTTATTTGACAAATACCTTTTTTTTAAACAAAACAGAAGGAAATATTGAAAAAAAAAGATTTTTTACTCGTTAACTCACAACATGAGCATTTTCATTTTGATTGTTTATATATGAAAACCCAAAATTTGTTTAATTTGTTCTCCCTTTGTTTTCCTTTAATTTCTATCTCTCTTTGTTTCCCCTGCCACTCTTTATTATTAAATTGAACTGAATGTAAATGTCAATATTGTAAACAATCAAAAACAAAAAAGAGCGTATTTAAAATTCTTATTTTGAAAAGATTTAACAAAATTAATAAACTTTATTGAATACCTTATAATACGGTGAGCTGTGTTGTCATAACGATAGCTTAGGTCACACGGAAGGAAATATTGGTGAAAGTTCTAACAGTGATAACTAGAGCTGTGTAGAAACTAAGATATCCCAGTTCTACAGTTCAAATTTATGACAGTTTGATATTCATGTGTCTACAGTAATTTCTCCACTAGACTTGAGTGTACTTTTCAATAAGCTTTGCCCATAATTTTCACGTCCTGTTTTGTGCCAGTTATTTCCCTTGATAATTTGTCGGCAATGCGAAAGAGTTTAATGGCCTATTTGGTATCTGTATGTTTATTGTACAAGTATAAATAAATTGTCTTATGGATCATTCATCGTAGTTTATTGCATTGAAGGTACAATAAAGCAATCAATGAGAAATATGAAGACACGTAATATAATGACAAGGAGACAGTGGCTAGGTAAACATAAATAAAATCTACCAAACAATATAGATTGGAAGTATGCCCAAGAAATTCACGAACCGTTTAATTTTTTTTTTAAATCTTGAAGGAATTCGTTTTTTTAATCAAATATATTCAGACACGAACATCTAGAAACATATATTGAAAATGAAACATATGTACTTAAAAGAAAAATAATTGAATTGTGTGCCATTTTAGCTATAACATACAGTTTGATAAAGTAAGAACTGAGTACTGTAACAGAGAGTGACTGATATTTCAACAATCAAGGTCTTTATCCACAACGAAGAGAGTTAGGATGTAAATAATTATTCCAAAGTACGCGGAAAATATATTTTCATTGGTAATCCTTGAATATATTCTGTACTATTAATATCTCCCTACTGTCTTCTGGGTTGTAAATAACTATAGTGTAAACAATAACTGACAATCGTATGTCAAATGTGTCGGTCGTCTACCTGTCGCTACGCCTGATGTCCAAACATAGGGTACCTCCGGTTGTCTATATGTCATCCAAACATAGGATGCCTTCAGTCGTGTACCTGTCACTGCACCTGATGCCCAAACATAGGGTGCCTTCGATCGTCTACCTGTCACTGCACCTGATTTCCAAATATAGGGTGCTTCGGTCGTTTACATGTTTCTCGCTATCTCTAACGCGCCAATTCTACGTGTGATAAATCGCTACTCATCTGCGATCGGAAGAAGAGGTCTTTTTGTTTTCTTTTTGGTTTATAGTTTCTACAGGAAAAGATAGCAGCCTCACGCCTAACAATTCACAGCCATCTCTTACAACATAAGTCTTATAAGTCATAATGTTTCTATTATTTATTTGCCTTGTGTACCTTAGTGACACAAGGTCGAGTTTTATGTGATTACACTGACCAAAACAACTGACTTATGTCCCATCTTTTGGTCTTCGTCAAGAATTATATACAACAGAGATGCTGAGCAGCGCATGGGCAGCAGTGGTCAGCGACCCATAGCTGCTTGCTGGCGTCAGGGCCAGCGAGCCATAGCTGCCAAGACCCTTCTACACCTCCACGCGGTGATCCTGGATAACAGGCTGCAAAAGGGCAGACTGGCTAAGGAGAAGGGATCGAAGAGGGAATGCTAACCCGGAACTCAAAAAATGCTTGCTGAAGTCGGATGTGTTGGACCGAAAGGTGCAAATATCGCAGCCAAGCTGTAAACTACGACACAACGCATTCCGTGCTCTGGACTATATTCTGCTACTTAAGCCCTTTCAGGGTTTGGTAGTGAGAGATTGAGAACGAACGAAGAAGAACAAGAAGATATACAAAAGAATTATTATGAATAATAATAACATTTAATCTACAAATGTAAGATACTTTATTAAATTTGTGTATGATTTCTTCTACTTTTTCTTCTTCATTATTCTTTATGCCCCTCTTCCTCTACTCCCGCCATTGTTTTTCTCGTTCTCTTCTTATTTGACACATGCAGAACACGTTACTGCTTCCTACATGTTTGTATGCCATATTCTGATGTATTGTTCCTGGAGCCATCTTAAAAACCTAGATTACTATTATACACTCATCACGATATGTGCGTGTGCGTATGTCAAGATGTGCAGTGAGATAAGATGACAAATCGTTAACCCATGAAAAATGTTCTACCAAAATCAAGGACTAAAACTTGCAGTGAGATAAGATGACAAATCTTTAACCCATGAGAAATTTTCTACCAAAATCAAGGACTACAACTCCACCAAAAATATCATCCTCCTAACAAATTCCAAAACCTGACAGGATAAATCAGAAACAAGGCCCAGACAAACAAAATCAATTCAGTTTCTAGACGAACGGGAAATAAAAATGTCAAAAGCAAGCAATGACAATATAAACGTGATCAAATAGGTGGGACAAAAGGACACTAATCCACCACAGACCTGCTCCTGCGATGTCTGGAACTGTGGCAAATTTTCGGTCATAAATAAATTCGTACATTATTGCCTGGGCTATTTGTCGTTGGAGTTTATTTCGTCATTTTTCTGTAAGGGGATGGAATAAAACCAAGCAAAACATATAATAAAACATTATGGTCTGGTGCGGATACTAGGGCGAGTTAGGGGGATCAATAGATTCAGAACTTGGACAACTTAATGTGTGGTAGGACAACAAGAACATGGAAGGTTCAGAACCGGGTTAGATAAAGCCCAATGCAGAAAGATAAAGTAGACGCGGGATAGGGTCGACAGACAAAATTGCGTAAATAAGAGTCTTCTTTCAGCGCATTCCTCTGAGAAGATTATATGACCTCCTTTAGTGGAGGGGGGGGGGGGGGGGCAGCCTCTCCACGCATGTCGTAAAACGCCACTAAAGAGTATTGTACATGGGGCTAGCGTCCTCATCGTGTAAAACAAATAGTTATTGCACATGAAGTGCTTAAATGTAGATTTAAGCAAGGATACCAAATGTAGTGGTGATCTTATGCTCCTCCTGGATTGGAGGAATGAGACAACGAAGAACAAGAATTTAGAGTAATTAGTTTACACAGAGTTGGCTATATCGCTTCTTTATTTGGATCATGCATTTACAATACAATATCTTCGACTTCAGTCCGGCGGGTACGCGAGGAAGCCAATAATGTGTAAGCGGTCCGATCTTTCGCCGTATCATACCTTTTCTGACCTAGGTTTCTCAGCAGACAATATCGCCATCCTACGGACGGGATTATCATATGGCCACTAAAACGTCCTATTGAGTGTCCATCTGTTATCTGGCATGCGCACCACGTGGCCAACCCATTGGTATTTGCGAGACACAGCAGCCTACACGATGTCCCAAAATAGAGTGCGGACTCTAATTTCAGCATTGTGGATTCGATCTCTGATCGATATCTGAAGGACGCGTCTTTCCATCGCTCACTGGGTGACTCGTAGTTTCTCTACATCCGCATTAGTAAATTCCACACTTGACATTAGTAAATCATGGCTGGTATGACAAATTGAAAAGTTGCGCCTTTACCATGGTGTCTTTCAGGAGTTTGGACTTCATGGTATGGAAGCTAGGGCAGGCTGCAGCTCTTCGTCTGTAGATTTCTCGGTCTAGGGTGTGGGTGGCATTTATTTCCTGCCCCAAGTATATGTAGGGGCTGACATCTATAACAGGCTTATCTCCTAACTTGATCTCGCATTTTCAGAAGCATTGGTTTAGGAGACATTGCGTTTTCTTTTTTGGTCATATGTAGTCCGACACTTCTACCGACCTCAGCCAGTTCGTTCAGGAGCCAGTTCGTTCAGGGAGTGTTGGGCATCCTCGGTGGTGTGGCTAATGAGCACAATGTCGTCCGCAAAGGGTAGGTGTGTGAGACTTTCCCCATCTATATGCATGCCTCTATTGGCCTAATTCAGCTGTTGGAAAGTTCCCTTAAGCGTTGCCGTGAACAGCTTTGGAGAATTGTGTCGCCCTACCGCACTCCTTTTTGCTAATGGAATATTTATTGGACGATGGCATAGAGTAATGTCCGTACTGCAACCTACATTTAGTTCTTGGATCATCGGGCCAGGCATCAAATGAGAATGTTTAAAGATAGTATCGGCCGGTCTGAGGAAATAGGAATATTATAGTTTGTCCAGGAATGGCATTGGTGGTGGACACGTGTGCTTGATTGGCTTCCTTTGAGCTCTTTGTATGTGGCAAAGGTGCTAGCTTGATTGGCTTCCTTTGAGCTCTTTGCATGTGGCAAAGGTGCAAGCTTGATTGGCTTCCTTTGAGCTCTTTGCATGTGGCAAAGAGGAGCATAGAGACACTGGCCTACTGAGAGCACGTAGGAAGAGTCGACTAGCAGTGGACAACGCATGAGAATGAAGAGTAATATCAGGGTTAAGTGAAATATACTGATCAATACTCCCCCTCACACCAGGGACAAGTGAAATATACTGATCAGTACTGCACCTCACACCAGGAACAAGTAAAATATACTGATCAAGACTACACCTCACATCAGGGTCAAGTGAAATATACTGATCAGTACTGCACCTCACACCAGGAACAAGTAAAATATACTGATCAAGACTACACCTCACATCGGGGTCAAGTGAAATATACTGATCAAGACTGCACCTCCAATCAGGATCAAGTGAAATATTTTGATCGAGAATCCATGTCAAATTAGAGGCAAGTAAAATAATACTGATCAAGACTTCACCTCAAATTCGAGTCAGGTGAAAAATACTATCAAGACTGCCCCCTCTCGTCCGCGCCCTTCACCTCTCGTCCACGCCACCTCTCGTCCACTCCACCTCTCGTCCAAGCCACCTCTCGTGTACGCCACCTGTCCTCCACGCCACCCCTCGTCCACGCCACGTTTTTGGAAACAGGCTGTGTCACAGAAGTTTGGCCAATGTAGGGTGGATATAAATTTTAATCGCAATAGCTGTAAACTTACTGAGGCGCATGACACTGTACTACAGCCAGGAGGATACACCGTTACCTTGTCAGTTAGTTAGATAATCAGTTACTTGCCCATCGCAAGCGAAGATAGCGACAGCAGCAGACATGTTTATTCAGATGTGACCGCATGTGACTGTATAGTTCGATCTGAGCGTGACAAACTTTACTGCACGTAAGGCACACGTTAACAGCATTTGTAGTTTGACAATTTTGCATTTTTTCCTTTGTGCATATCGCCTTTCCTGCGCCTCCGTGGTGGTTCTCTGCTCAGCGGTGCAAGCACCACATTTGACAGCAGTGCGCCAGGCTGAGCGGTTTAGAGCAAGCAGCTCCCAGTCAGCAACATCAATGTAGAAACTTTTTACAGAAACTTTTAGTGTGTCTTTGTATCGTTTCTTTTGTTCTCCCCCCTGCGAGCGTTTTTCTGTCATGAGCTCACTGTACAACAGTTGTTTAGGGAGGCGCTCATCTGGCATGCGAACAACATAGCATGTCCATCTGATCTGGAATCTCTGTAGCAGCGAAGGGATGCCAGAGAGTCTAGCCCTGCTGAGGACTTCAGAGTTGGGAACTCTGTCCTGCCAACCGATCCTGAGCAGTCTGCGGAGACAGTTTACATGGAAATGAGTTTCCTGACATGCCTGCTATAGACTGTCCATGTTTCGCATGCGTACATCACGACACACAACAAACTTGGTGGCAACACTGACTCCCTGCCGGTCCCAAACATTTTCTCGTAGTCTTCCGAAAGCAGCACTCGCCTTGGAAATCAAGTTGTGGACTTCAGAGTTAATATTTCCTTCTCTGGTGAGGATACGGCCAAGGTAGGTAAAGCAATCAACTGCTTGTAGTCGATGTCCCTGTACAGTGACGTTTGGTAGGTGGTAGGACTCCTCGGGCGCAGGTAGATATATTTCCTCCGTTTTCTTGGTGTTTACAGGAAGACCAAAATTAGTGCAAGCAGTTGAGAGCTCATTCATGACTGCCTGCAATGCCCTGTTCTGATCACGTGTTCTTCTTCTTCTTCTTCGTTCGCAGTCAGACAGTAACCATTATTTTTTCAAAAAAAGCGGCGGTCATCCTGAGGCTGTAGACACTGCCATGGAGCTTGTCTTGTGGTTCCACTGGTGATGGCCACATCTGCTCTCTCTGATCCTCGTATGTCGGGCAGTTCTGCAGCAGATGTTCAGCGGTCATTTTCTCGGTACCACACGGGAATTCGTCGGTACCACCTATCTTCAATTTGTTGAATAGGTGGTACCTCAGTCTATTGTGGCCAGTGCGAAGTCTTAAGACAACGACCTGCTCTCTTCGGTTCAACTGGTAATAGGCATCGTTTTTGGTGTAACCAGTATGTTCGGTTTCCCATTTGGTCATGTATCTGGCTTTAATAAGTCGTTTTGACTCTTCGTACGTCATACTAGTATCTGTTTGTGGTAGTCTTGCACCTTCTTTTGCCAGTCTGTCTGCCTCCTCGTTACCTTGGATGTTGCAGTGTGATGGGACCCACTGTACCACTACCCATTTTGGTGCGGCCTGCTGGCATAGTTGACAGAGTACTGCTCTTAAGTCATTAAGCTCAGTGTTTTTCTGGCTTTTTAGCGCTGTGACTACGGTCAGAGCATCTGTAAGCAGGACTGTATGGCTTTCATTTTCTTTATGTGTCACCATTTCTTCCACTGCCGCCCTCAGTGCCTCTGCCTCCGCTCTGAAATTGCTTGTGTACTTACCAGTAGCGAATGACAGTGTTATTTTTCTGCCATTTGGTAGGTTCAGGAATGCTCCTGCCCCTCCGTTCTGTGTAGTGTTTGTTACAGAACCGTCGGTGAATGCATGGGTCCAGTCCATGCTTGGGTAGTTTTTCGATATAAAGCTTAGGATAGTATCTCTCCTTTCTTTTTCAGTCTGGCAGTTTTTGTTTCCAATACCTGGTATATTTTCTACCACCTCTGGAAATATATCCTGCCTCCAGGTCGGTTTTCGTACAGTAGTGATGGGCTTTGGTGTTGTTAGTGCGTTTATGGGATCTTCGTGCATCTTTGCTTTGGCTATTTCTGCAAAGTTTCTCCGCTTTAGTTTCCCATTTCCCAAATTGTTTAGTCTCTGGTGCATTGGATGGTCAGTCAGTCTTCGGAGTTTCTCTGACTGCAGCTAGACTCTGCAGTCTCTTCTATCGGTCATGGATTGCAGTTTTGTAATCTTTTCAAGTTCTACAATTGGCGTTGACTTCATGCCTCCTGTTATAACTCTCATGGCTTGGTTTTGAAGTTTGCTAACTTTATCGAAGTTCGCCTTTGCTGCTGTTGTCCATGCCGTAATGCCATACTCGAGAACTGGTCTCACTCTTCCAGTGTACAGTTTCTTTAGTATGCTTTCGTCTGCTCCCCAGCTTGTGCCAGCAAGTTTCCTCATGATTGCCATTATTTCTCTGGCTCTCATTCGGTTTCTCTCGATCTGACTTTTCCATGTCATGCGCCGATCAAATGTGACTCCCAGATAGTTTGGGTTGTCGTTTGGCTGCAGGAATTTGCCATTTAAACTTAATTTGGTAATTTGGGGTTTGATTGAAAGCGAGAATATCGTACATGTGGTTTTCTCCTCGTTTATTTAGACCAGGATCACGTGTTCATTACGTAGTCGTCGGCAAAGAGGAAATCTGGGATGGTTGCTTCTTTGACCTTTGTGAGGGCCTTTGGTGAACAGTTGCCCACCCGTCTGGTATCTGATCTGTATGCCAGTGTCACAAGTCACGTGCTGCATCAGAAAACATGGCTGTAAATACCAGGCTAAAAAGTGTTGGGGGTCAGCACACAGCCCTGTTTGGCTACTTTTATGACCGGGGGGGGGGGGGGGGGAGAGGGGGTGATGTGGAGAGTTCACCATTCACCATCTGACACGAAATCATAAAAATGGCGGACAACTGTAATGAATTTTCGGGACAGCAGAATTTCGCCATGAGTCCGTCCCTGTTGACTATGTCAAAGGCCCTTGTCCTGTCTACAAAAGTCGTGTACAGATCACGATGCTATTCCTGGAATTTCTCTTGGATTTGACGAGCTGCAAAACTCATGTCAACCGTCCCACGGCCAGCTCGGAAGCCATATTGATTCCATTTTCAATTACACCTCATGAGAAAAGATCTTACTCAATAATTAACCAGTACAGCTGACTTCAGTCAACATCAACAACTGAAACAACAACAACAGAAACAACACCAACAATAGAAATCGCATCATCAACAGAAAGCACATCAACAACAAAATCATCATCAACAACAGAAGCAACATCACAAACAAAAAATAACAACAAAAACATCAACAACAAAATACAACAACAACAGAAACAACAACAAAAACAACAACAAAAACAACATCAAGGACAAAAACAGAAACAACAGAAACAACAACAACAACTGAAACATAAACAACAAAAACAACCTCAAGAACAAAAACATTAACAACAAAACTAATATCAAGGACAAAGACAACAACAAAAATAATATCAAGAACAAAAATATCAACAACAAAAACGTTAACTAAAACAACATCAAGAACAAAAACGTTAACAACAACAACATCAACAACAAAAACATCAACAACAAAAACATCCAAAATAAACTTCTAAAGTAGGACCTCTTCAACTCATAACTATGCCTACGCCACCTTTCACAAAAGCCGACAACCAACTGAGTATGGAGCTGCTCTCTGTGTTTGAATGAACGCTCTAGAACAAAGGCCCAACATTATAGAGTGAATAATTGTTTTCCCTAGGGTTCGGAAAGAGATGAAATGGAAAACGAAGAGGGGAAAAAGGAAGTTAACAAATCTCATAACTTGACAACATAAATTAGAACCAAAAACCAGACAAACAAAAACAATTCAGTTTCTAGACGAATGAGAAATAAAAATGTCAAAAGCAAGCAATGACAATATAAACGTGATCAAATAGGTGGGAAAAAAGGGACACTAATCCACCTCAGACCTGCTTCTGCGATGTTCGGAACTGTGGCAAATTTTCGGTCATAAATAAATTCGTACATTATTGTATGGGCTATTTTTCGTTGGAATTTATTTCGTAATTTTATTGTTAGGAAATGGAATAAAACCAAGCAAAACATATAATAAAATATTATGGTCGGATGCGGATATTAGGGCGAGTTAGGGGGATCAATAGATTCAGAACTAGGACAACTTAATGTGTGGTAGGACAACAAGAACATGGAAGGTTGAGAACCGGGTTAGATAAAGCCCAATGCAGAAAGATAAAGTAGATTTGGCGAGATTGCGACATAATGTCGTATACATAAAGCCGTATTTTACGCATCGCTACGACAAGAAAGATATTCACACAACTTTGAACCATCTAACAGCAGATATGACGAGGGCATACATGTCTAAAAAAAAGCTAATACAACTGATAACATCTCTAAGGAAGATGAGGCAGATCTAAGGAAGACGATAGAACTGAGATCTGATAACATGTCTAAGGAAGATGAGACATATCAAAAAGATGACAGATCTGAGACAGGTCTACGGAAGATTATAGAACTGAAACAGGTCTAAGAAAGATATTAGAACTGAAACGGGTTTAAGGAAGATAGTACAACTGGAGACAAGACAACGGAACATAACACAACTTACAAATGAGACAGGTCTAAGGAGCATTAGACAACTGAGACACGCTTAATGAGAACAATACATCTGGAGATGACCAAAGAAAGATAAATTGTGACAGCTATAACTGCGGGAGATGGTCGCAATGGACACACTCAAAATATGAATTATATCTAAAATATACAAGAAAGTTGGAACATATATCCAAAGTAAGTGCAGACACGCATGTTTTCACTGTGTCTGATTCCTGGAGGGAAAAGGAGACTAACGTCAAGTCATGATAAACATACAGATCAGACAATGTTAGTCAGGGTCAGGTGAAACATACAGATCAGACAATGTTAGTCAGGGTCAGGTGAAACATACAGATCAGACAATGTTAGTCAGGATCAGGTGAAACATACAGATCAGACAATGTTAGTCAGGGTCAGGTGAAACATACAGATCAGACAATGTTAGTCAGGGTCAGGTAAAACATACAGATCAGACAATGTTAGTCAGGGTCAGGTGAAACATACAGATCAGACAATGTTAGTCAGGGTCAGGTGAAACTTACAGATCAGACAATGTTAGTCAGGGTCAGGTGAAACATACAGATCAGACAATGTTAGTCAGAGGCAGGTGAAACATATAGGTCAAGACCCCCACCTCATTTCCAAGCAGTTCATACTGGAAACAGGATGTTTCATGACAGTCTGGCTAAGAAGGTTGGGATATGCATTGTGATACCTATAGTGGCGAGCTTACTGAGGAGCCTTGCATCGTACTACAGACAGGAGAACACAAGCCCACCTTTTGAAGTGAGGAGTCAATGTAACCCGCCACCAAAGAAAGTTATTAAACGTACCTAATTCAAGTACAAGTGACATTAACAACAACAGTCATAGAATACAAGGTAGTCTATATTTTATTCCTTCTTCGTTTATAAGAGAAATTGTTTCTAGGGCTTTCCTTCAAGCTGAGAAGACCACTAGACACCGTGTAGGTGTCATGACTGTGTGAATTTGCGAGATGCAGAAAGACATGAATTGGAAAGTCCTCTACCTAAAGAGTTTAACAGACAACCACATAACTAGAAAAATGTATAAGAAAGGCATACATAAAGAAGTGACGTATAATCTCAAGACAGAACCGGCATTCTACGAAATAAAATATAAATCACAAGATAAACTAATAAAGAAATAAAGACAGTCTTAGCAGTGGGAAGAAAAGTCCAGTATCCAAAAAGGACAGCGGAAATTGGATGTGTCAGGCCGAAAGACGCAGATATCTGAGCCTAATCTGTAAACATCGACATAAAGGCTTCAATAAATTACGCTAATGGCTAAAAGTGTGCACGAACAAAAGGTTTTGTACCATGCGTAAATCATGTATCTTAACTATATTTCAGTTTGAACAAGTCGATCCACTAAAAGTATACAATAGCACAGGATTGGTTAGAAGGCAATGTTCAAATGTGTAAATCAGGCCACCAGTTTGAAATGAGCATACGTTTCCAAGAATTCTGACAAACCCTTTCGGTTTGAAAATTGTTATTTCCAGTGCGCAGTCGATTACTACACCTAGTCCTTAAATTCTTGGTAAATAATTGACAACGCTATCAGCTACCATCACACACATCAGTGTTCTTATAGGCGGAAGCATCCTCTTCTTCCATGCCGGGTCTCCGTCTATCCGTTAAACTCGGACCAAGCTCTAGTTCAAGTTTTCCATTTTGAATTATATGGTTCCTGTCAATTTGTCTTATGTCGGGGTCTCTTTCGCCATCCATATGGGGTCCATACAATTGACGTTCTCAGGACAGCAACGATCAAACGCCAACCTTGACTTTTTTATAATGGTGTAGCATATCTTAGTTACTGCTTTGGGCAATCAGTTCATTATTAGTAATTGTGCCCGACAAGATTATTCGATATATCATCACCAGACAGGTTGGGAAAGATGGCAGCTATGCCATTCCTTTGTCTATTACTGCACGAAAAAGAAGTACATCATAAAGGTAATTCGTGTATAGTCTCAGCCAGGTGTTTGTGTTGTACCCTGTAGTACAGCAAGAAGGTAACTCTTGTATAGTCTCAGCCAGGTGTTTGTGTTGTACCCTGTAGTACAGCAAGAAGGTAACTCTTGTATAGTCTCAGCCAGGTGTTTGTGTTGTACCCTGTAGTACAGCAAGAAGGTAACTCTTGTATAGTCTCAGCCAGGTGTTTGTGTTGTACCCTGTAGTACAGCAAGAAATTAACTCTTGTATAGTCTCAGCCAGGTGTTTGTGTTGTACCCTGTAGTACAGCAAGAAAGTAACTCTTGTATAGTTTCAGCCAGGTATTTGTGTTGTACTCTGTAGTACAGCAGGAAGGTAACTCTTGTATAGTCTCAGCCAGGTATTTGTGTTGTACTCTGTAGTACAGCAAGAAAGTAACTCTTGTATAGTTTCAGCCAGGTGTTTGTGTTGTACCCTGTAGTACAGCAGGAAGGTAACTCTTGTATAGTCTCAGCGAGGTATTTGTGTTGTACAAGAAAGTAACTCTTGTATAGTCTCAGCCAGGTATTTGAGTTGTACCCTGTAGTACAGCAGGAAGGTAACTCTTGTATAGTCTCAGCCAGGTATTTGGGTTGTACTCTGTAGTACAGCAAGAAGGTAACTCTTGTATAGTTTCAGCCAGGTATTTGTGTTGTACCCTGTAGTACAGCAAGAAGGTAACTCTTGTATAGTCTCAGCCAGGTGTTTGTGTTGTACCATGTAGTACAACAAGAAAGTAACTCTTGTATAGTTTCAGCCAGGTGTTTGTGTTGTACCCTGTAGTACAGCAAGAAGGTAACTCTTGTATAGTCTCAGCCAGGTGTTTGTGTTGTACCATGTAGTACAACAAGAAAGTAACTCTTGTATAGTTTCAGCCAGGTGTTTGTGTTGTACTGAGAAGACTTCAAAATGTTGAAGTTAAAAAACGTTCTTTATTCTGCTGTTAAAATATGTGCCTGTTTAACCATTTAGCGCAACTGAAGTTCACACTTTCTCTCTCCCTCTCTCGCTTCTGTAGTCCCTCCTTTTCTACCACTAAGGGTGTTGGTGTCTTTTCATGTTTCATATAATCGAGGATGCAGACAAACAAGTGATTTTCCTGTGTCATATGTGCATGGTTAAGTGGCCACTTCCTTAGGGAATTCGGGAAGGAATGTTTTTACTTTTAGAATCTTTTCACAGACGCCGGATAATAGCCTATACATTTCAATATTGAACTGCTAAAGGTAATTTTCTTTTTCCATCGCGTACCGGTACATAGGACCTCCGAGTGTATAGTCAGTCTCTGATAGGACTAGACGCCGATCTCACCTGCCATAAGACCAGGACACACTTAAAACTTGCAGCATTCGAACATCAAACATTTCGCCCTGTCGTTCGCTCGTTTTCTAAGAGTCGATTGCATTAACGCTCAGCTATACGACTCCATCTCTCCCCCAATGTGGTTTCCAAACATTTAAATGTGAAGGTTTCTAGTTCTAGTTTCTTTTCTAGTTCTGCATGTCCTATTTAAATTGTTGTAAGGTGTATCTTACATTTTGTGCAAGGACGTGTCATCTTGACAGTAGCGCCACTTTATTTCCACGCGCTCTCAGCCTCCTCAGTTCCAGAATGTTATCTACGTCGAAATGTCTTGCCATAAACTCAACAGGCGTTTCAAGAATGATCCGGCTGTCATGACTGCTGACCTAATTACCCAACTGTTATAAGATAAGAAGTAAACGCTAACAAACAATGACAGAACAATAAGTAACTTCCATCAACCTTCTTACAATATCATTAATATCAAGAACATTACAAGAATAAATTTGGATAAACATGTCTACGGAAACAAATACTCATTTAAAATTCATTAACTCTCCGCTTTCAGACGTACTCTCAGTTTCCAGAGACGCGTGTTGGCCACGATAGTAGATCAGTTTTAGTCTGGTACTTCTTCTAATGATTTTCTAGTGCGTAGGATTTAAAAGACATTATGTATAATTCAGCGGTTCTAAAAGTATTACGATATATGAAACTAGTTATACTGTAAAATCTCGTATAATCATTTGGCAGTCGCGTATAATACGTACCCAAGTTAGGGCGGGCTAAAATTAGTAAAAGTCGTCCATATTATACGCGAAATTCCAAGATGTGCTCACGGCTATCTGTAGTTTAGAGTAGGTCATGGTGTTCGTGTGTATATATATATGTCTCATCTGGTGCCCTGTCGGTTATCGTTGTCGTTCATGGACCTCTATCCCATTCTATCACGTGTGCCGTTTACCAACTCTGTTGTTAATTGTCGCTCGTGCCATTCTCTCAGGCTGTACAACATCCTCTCTCTCAGCTTTCCAGTGTCTTTCTTTCCTGCTATCTTTCCCGTTGTAGCAACATGCTCCAAGTAGCCTCTTCTCATAACATGCCCGAAAAATGATGACTGCTTTGTTCTGTTCCAATGAGTTGTCTTTGTGTTAGCGTATCTTCAACATTTTAATTATTGTGTCATTAGTCCATGCAGTCCTATATATATATATATATATATATTTATTACGTAAGAGAGACTTGAGTAGCGTAATCGTAGAGCGTTCCCTTTACACTACAAAGGCTGACCATATCTATATATCTTCCAAGAGACCAATTTGTAAATGGTTTCCTCATTTACTGTTGGAGAGAGAAAGGCTGTGAGGAAGCGAACTGACCATGGAACCTCACTAAAATATCTATAAAAAAAACCATCGATCCTCACTAAAATATCTATAAAAAAACCATCGAACCTCGCTAAAATATCTATTAAAAAAACCATCGAACCTCACTAAAATATCTTTAAAAAAAACTAACGCGCTGTGACTCAGTACAGTATGTGTTCATAAGCATTTACATAATGAAATCATTGTAATAGTTCCAGCTGGAGCATGGCCGTTTAGGGCAGAGGAGATTGGCTGGCGACTCTGGGAACAAAGGTTGGCTGGCGACTCTGGGAACAAAGGTTGTCTGACTGCGTGTCAAGGTCAAGCACCGTCTCGACACTAGGTCGACAAAGCAAAAGAGGGGTTTTAGGTAGAAGAATTTGTCTGGTACAGGAGGGTGTTTGAAGCTGATGTTGAGGTTTGGAGCTGAGCATTCTGGCGTTCCGATTAACGTAGTGGGGCTGCTGACAGTCAGATGCCGCTACGACATTTAGAGTGACAGGGATTCGGAGTTATTCATTTAATAACAACTAGTTGGGAGTAGTAACAAATTAGAGTGATGGCTAAGTCAGACAACAAAAAGAAGACCATTGGACAGCCATGATGTTGCTTCAGACTATAAAATACTCGGCAAAGATGAACTCAAACAGGCTGTCTAGGAGAGTGACTAAGAGGCTAGCTAGAAGAGAGACTGATAGGCTGGTAGTAGTCTCAGCGACTGTCATGAGTTTGTGAGTGTGAGTTTGCAGGGTGACTGAACCAGCATACACCTCGTGTTTTGGCCAGTCACTCTATAGGTGTTTTTATTGGACACCCTGTAAACAGTAAGAGATCTGAATGTGGGTCGTACGTGCAGGACACCTAATGAACGATGTGTTATCTTATTACAAATGAATTTAAGAATAAATGAAATGATCGACGTAATTGTGAATGTACAGATCGCTTAAGAAGAAGATTTGAATGTCAGTGGTATGTGTATAAACAGATCGACTGAGTATGTGACCACAAGTGAGTACGTGATCCGACTACAAATGACGTGATCTAATTGCATATGAATGCACTGATCGCCTGAGCATACTTGAACAGAATGTATGTGGATGTACAGATCATCTGACTGAAGGTGAGCTGATTGTGTGTGAATGCACAGAATAAGTGAGTAAGTAATACGATCGTGAGGACGAGTTTGTGAGTGTGTGTTGAGTGTGCAGATGAGAGTGCAGCGGCGACAGCCTGAGTTATATATATTGGAGGAAATATAAAAAGCTAGTGGGTAAAACCTCCGTTGTAGTTCAATCTTTCAATCAATCAATACATATTAATATGTTGATTATTTAGTTTAGATGTATTCTGTTCGTTTTCTTAATATTGTTTTTGTTGATTTGCATAATAAAACGACAATGTCCTTAGATGGCAGGGGAGGGTTTACTGTGTTATATAATGTGTGGAGTCGTGTCAAGTAACTACTCAGCGAAACCTAGACTCTGCCACATCATTGGTCTAGTAACCAGCCAAGATTATGTGTATCTCTGTGCAGCGTGTTCTTGAATAATAATAATGTTTGTTTAGGCCTCAAAGGCCCATTGCGACGATCGACCACTACCAAGTCCAACTACTGAGGATTGTGTATGGGTAATGTTTCGACGAAAATCCCTACAGACTCCCCAGGTGAAGCCCAGTACTCCGCAGCCTCAGGATGAGGGCCGTGAGAAGTGTGTGTTGAACCAATGTTATTGTCGGGTTTCCTTGTCTGTCCGTGTCTGACTTTTTCTTCGCGTTCCGCCCCAGTCCCCTCTGAATTGTGTCCACCTTCGGGTCAGCGTGATTATTGCTGTGCTGAGAATGCGGGGTTTGGAGAGGTATGATGTAATTTCCGGTAGAGAGGGGAAGAAGGAAGTCAGATTCAGTTTCAAGCAAGAAGCCATTGAGTAGTGAAAACCTGCACTGAATTCTGTGGTGCAATCAAGCGGAACGTCTAACGCCATCATGGAATGTTTTCTCACGGTTTAAGCCAGGCACAACCGCAGCAACATGCAGCATAATAAATGGATAACCGAACGAAAGCTCATGAACAACAAAGGGTAAAGTAAGATGGCCGCGTCTGACTGGCTGCTCTCTCAACTTGGTCCGGTGTTTGTTTGTTTTCTGCAGTTTGCTAGTTCCTGTTCGGATGATAATTCCCGACTCCATCAGGTGGTATCAAGGACTTTATTCTGTGGAATTCTTGAATAGTCATGTTCTGTCTTAGCTTCGCTGGAGAAGGTGTTCAGCCGTAATTCTATCAGTGGCATAACTACAGTCAACTACAATTTTCGTCTTTTTGAAATGAATAAATAATATTGCACTTGGTATGCATAAATAACACTTGTCTTAATACAAATCAACTAACAAAACATGGTTAAACCAGAACACGATTATTATAAAGTGTTACAAATTGAAAACGTTAGTAGATTAATTATTGTTTAATATTTCAGGAGTCGGGTAGTGGTCATCTCATTCTCTCATCTTTAAGAGGCGTCTAATACCCGCTTGGAAGGATATTTCAATACAGAAACAAATTTAGACATATGGCTGTATACATATCAATACAGTTATAAAGACATAAGACAAGCTGAAATATAGTGTATGTGTAGTAATATAGGCATAAAGGCGTGTAGATAGACATTAGTTAGTAAGGTGGACAACGGCATGTAGATATAGATATATATATACTTTTGAGATGAGAATGATAGAGGGGAGAGAGAGAGAGAGAGAGAGAGAGAGAGAGAGAGAGAGAGAGAGAGAGAGAGAGATATTGTGAACCCATGGACACTTGAGTGCAGTGATCGCGTTTCAGTATAACATCACATGAAAAAATGCCGGTTGAAAGATACATATATGGACATTAGAAGAATGCAGCAAAAAGATAATTAGATTAGCTAAAAAGCAACATAAGTTTCTAAGAAACGAGCAACGAATGACTTACCTGATAACTGGGCGTGAATTACCGTGAACATGTGGATGACAACTTGATTCAAAGTCAGCTTTAGTTCATGTAATTATTAAGCACCTCCTTACGAATGAACAAGTTGTTCAGTTTTGTATTATCTTCACCAAAAGAATTCACAGAATATAAAGTTCAGTTGTTTATCCAACTTACCGCATTCAAAACAACACGTGGAAGTTATTTCTGTATGAACAGTTTATCGACGCCAAATGAATTCACAGAGTATGAAGTTTACTTGTTTCAATCGCCTTCAAATATATTAACAGAATATGAAAGTTAGATCTGTTAACAGTGTTTCACCGCTAAAAAAACTCACAATTGACAAAATGTGAAATTTAACTGTTTCAATAAACGACAATATAAGAATTTATTAACTAGTACAAAGTGTAATCCACAAACTGCACATATCTTACATCAACACATCGGTCGAACGGTTAGAGATGTCTGAAAGGATGGAGTAGAAGGTTTACTCAACCAGCTAGCTAGCTACAGGGACGATAGGTAACCTTATCATTCGCCATTTGCTAAGAAAAAGAGAGGCGTGAGTACCTATTGATCTTCTCTGGATGCATGATACGGATGTTGCACTACATACCAATCATAACATACATTTTAATCCAAGATAAATACAGTCAAGACGCAGAGCGAGCTCATTCATTTCTTCGTGTCCCGATCTTACCTACTGAGTTCACACAAGTGACACATCCGGATTTCATTTTTTTCCAACATATAACACAAAAACTGATCTTCCTCAGCCCCTTTCCGCTCAATACGGAGCAGAGGGTACCACTATAGCTGGTCCCCTTATAGGAAGTCTGTAACCAAGCACTTGTTGTGGCGACTGCAATAGCATCAGAAGATTAGCTTGGTAACCTAATTCACAATCGTGTTTCATCACTTTTTATTCTGTTTGGTGATTATAGAGGATCTAATTCTAACAACTGGAAACCACTGGGGTAAGTCGTGATAGAGAGATAGATTCTTGTTTTTGTTTTGTTTTTTTAAATAATAATTTTGAGCTTTATGGCCTGAAATGCGAATTCGCACCCAAAAAAAATAAATTATATTTAGCAAGACTTTAGCATTGTTCTTTCAAAGAATGCTCAGCGAGTGACCGATCGACGAATATACAGGTCCCATTGTCTGAAGACAAGAGTTTGAACTACGTTAAGGCGTATGTGTTTTTTGTTTTGTTTTATCAAGCCTACCATTTACATAAAGCATTAGGGTAACTGAGACGCTAGTCCCGTCAGGCACAACATATTGACCAGCACGCGTCAGGGTTAAGCACAATGCACTGACTAAGACCATAATCTCTCTTCCATGTAGCGTTCCCTGGACACAGGCTGTTTTCAAGGCAGCCTGGTTGATGAGATGTGGATGGATGTGATCCCCGTGGTAGTGGGCGTCATACAGATGAAGATAAGCATTGCACAAACGCCTGGAGGACTGCGGTCCACCTTATCAGCACGCTCGGGATGTGATAAAAGCTACTACAACCCGCCAGTTAACGTCCTTTTCAGGGAGCACAAAAGAGTAAACTTACTCATTTTGGGCATTTAACAACGACAGCATAAAGCATTCAAACTGCGTTGCGACTACAGTGAAGAGTTGCCTTTATTCCCCAGCCCCGTATGGGTAACACCTACGAATCCCAACAATTTGGGGGGGGGGGGGCGCCATGGTGATATTCTTTTTAATTCACACAAGTTGATACATTCTTATTTCATGAGTACATTATAAATTTTATCTGATAAATATTGGCAGCTTCTGACTTCACGTACGTCTAAATAACACCTCTTTTACAACTATTGTCAGGGTCTGATTTCAGTAAAGTCTATTTATTACAGCTGTGTATATACTATTATGTATAACATCAAAACAGGCGCAAGACAGGGATGTAATTTTCAACTCTACTATTTGGCATAACTATAGATTTGATTATGAAACACTATGCCCATGATATGCATTTAGGCATAGCATGGACAGATAACAAGACCTTAGAAAATCTTAATTTTGCAGGCGACCTAAAGCTTCGAAGTACCACTAATGAAATAAAAAACACAAGAAAATATAGATATATAGATGGACTATGCCAATTATCAGAACAGATAGAACTTCAAGCAAACGCCTCAAAGACGAAAATCATGGATATCACAAAGCTTTATATCAAGCTATAGAGGAAATCTTTACAAAATGTCCAACACTACACATACCTGGGAAGCAAAATGACACCCGATGAAAATGCCACAAAAGAAATGTCCGCTAGAATTGCTTTGGCCTCGTGTGCCTTTAATCAGCTCACCAACATCTGGAAATCATCGACACTGAGCAAACATACCAAGCTCAGACTATTCAACTCAATCGTAATATCAGTCCTGACATATGGATGTGAAAGCTGGAACACAACACAAGCGCTGGAAAAAATAAACTATAGACAGACAGACACAGACAGACAGACAGATAGTGTCAGATTTCAGTAAAGTCTTTCTATTGCAACTTTTGATGAATTATTTTTTTTAAAGTTACAATCAAATATTATAGATTAATATTATTCATTTTCTATTTTGAAAACGAAACAAATGGCTTACTGGGGCTCGAATCCATGTCTTCAGACTTAGTGACCGGTAGAACGAGCTCTGCTCGCTTAGTTTCGGAAATCACAACAAACTACAAGATGTCCCTAAATAAACATTACCAATACCTAACCAAAGACAAACCGTCCAGTTAACCATGAATCCATCTACATTATGATTCAAAAGATGGAAGAGGAACGTTTATATAAATCAAATTGGATATAAAACACAGCGTATTTTGTGTAGAATATTACATCAGAAAAGACTCGGACAGGAGGATTCAATAGTGGTTTTGTACAGATCATGAAAGCAACAAATCCTCATCTAAGCATGTGATAAGTACATGTCCTAAGCAAAGGTTTCGTGTCACCGCAGTTAACCTCAATACAAAATCAGATATGATCGTTCATCTGAAAAATCTCAAAAGATAACTGGTATCAATGTCGTTAACAGTTGCTTGATCAAATTAACGGATTTGAAAGGTCATTATTTTGAAGGAATATCCTGTAACTTTGAAGCAGTAAATGACTGGTACACACATACTTCCATGTGATTATCAATATGCGATGAATAATATTCCAAAGTTTCACAGTTTTAATGAAAATTCATCAATGTATGGTTTCTTCTAGTCACTTGTGCCTTAGTTCGACATTCGCGATGTCTCCTATGTCATGAATGTTGTTTGTGTTTAGAAAAAAATATATCTCTAGTCCTTTACATTACAGTGCCCTATATTCTTGACTTACCGATATTAGCATGTATTACAGTAGTGCATTGGAAACCTGGGAGCAATGATGATCGATGGAGCAGCATAAGCGATCTTGACGAAAGGTGTGAAGAAAGGGGGGTGGGTAGTAGTGAAGAGTGATGATATATAGGCTTCATGAATGGTGAACAGTACGGCAGGACGTTGCAGAGCTGAGGATAGAGAGAGGGGGAGAGAGAGAGAGAGAGAGAGAGAGAGAGAGAGAGAAATAGAGAGTTTAAGGGAGTGAGCGAGCAAGAGAGAGAAAAGGATGCATGTATATATATATATATATATATCCCCCATCTGGTAGGAAGGGGGGAGTAAAGGCTATGAAAGAAGGAGAGATAGAGTGAGAGAGACAGTGACAGTGAGATATACGCCGAGAGGAGAGCGTAAGTGTCAGTGGGGGATACACATATAGATAGAAGGAAAGAGCGAGGGATAAATCGTGACAGAGATATGATGAGAGGGAAAAAGAGAGAGAGAGAGAGAGAGAGAGAGAGAGAGAGAGAGATAGTAAGAGTGATAGATATACCGAGACAGTGTGAGAGTTGCATGTAGACATGAATGGATCGAATGAGATTGAGAATTAAGATATACTGATGGAGTAAGTGAGAGTGGGAGAGAGAGAGAGAGTGACAGTAAGAGATATAATGAGATAGTGTAAGAGATGCACACATAGAAATGGGTAGAATTAGAGTGAGAGAGTGACAATGTAAGATATACTGATAGAGTAAAAGAGAGTGGTAGAAGAAAGAGTGGACAGAGAGAGTGGGGAACGGAGTGATAGTGAGAGATAAACTTCGAGAAATGGATAAAATAAAGGTGATAGAGTGACAGTGGGAGATGTGTTGAGATAGAAGTAGAAAGTGGGGAAAGAGACTAACAGTGAGATACACATAGAAAGATGGCTAGAGCGTGCATGACAGTGAGAGATATACTGAGAGAGAAAGAAGTATATAGAGAGTGATACACTTAGCCAGAAAGAGAGAGAGAAAGACAGAGAGCGAGAAAGACAGAGAAAAAGACAGTGAGTGACGTTGAGCAATACACTTAGACATAAAAAAGATGGAGAGCACATAACAGTGACAGATACACTTAGACAGAAATGGATATAGAATACATGACGGTGAGAGATACACTTAGACAGAAATGGATATAGAATACATGAGAGCGAGAGATACACTTAGACAGAAATGGATAGAGAAGGCATGACAGTGAGAGATACACTTATACAGAAATAGATAGAGAAGGCATGACAGCGAGAGATACACTTAGACAGAAATGGATATAGAATACACGACGGTGAGAGATACACTTAGACACATGAATAGATAATACATGAAAGCGAGAGATACACTTGGACAGAAATGGATATAGAATACATGACGGTGAGAGATACACTTAGACAGAAATGGATATAGAATACATGACAGCGAGAGATACAGTTATGCAGAAAGAGAGAGAATACATGACAGCGAGAGATACAGTTATGCAGAAAGAGAGAGAATACATGACAGCGAGAGATACAGTTGTGCAGAAAGAGAGAGAATACATGACAGCGAGAGATACAGTTATGCAGAAAGAGAGAGAATACATGACAGCGAGAGATACAGTTATGCAGAAAGAGATACAAGTACATGTTAGTAGAGATACAAGTACATGTCAGTAGAGCTACACATAGAGAAAAAACAGATATAGTAAGAGTGGGGGTCATAAAGAGAGCGTGGGACAGAGAGAACCTGTGTGAGGCCAGGACCCGAAATAATCACAATAAAAGTTACACTGTATCCTTTTTTGAACGGACTAAACAAGCAACTGAAGGGAATTGTGCATTGGGCGGCTACCCTAACCTGAAAATACCTTGCGCTACCCGAAAGTAATAAGAGGACCTTTATATTATATGTGCTCTCTCTCTCTCTATTTATATATATATATATATATATATATATATATATATATATATATATATATATTTATATATATATATAACGAAAAATAGAAAGATATATATATATATATATATATATAGAGAGAGAGAGAGAGAGAGAGAGAGGGAGAGGCATACATTTGTAGATGGTGATGTTACCAAATGTTGGCAATACCATTGATATAAATGGAGACAGATTGTCGGTTACCATTGTGTATCAGCTGTCTTTATCGAATATGGAAAACACAGAGAAAAGACGTTTTCTCTAACCGAAGGATTGGAATGCTATTGCGTACATATCTATCTTTCCTAGGTATGTGCAAACACAAATAACTGAAAGCAGGCTATTCTCTGACGCGGAAGTCTATTTTCAGGGCTTTGCAAAAAACGTCAGGGCTTTTCACAAAGGTAATCTGCGGTCCTACTATGTGTATTTTGTAGATTGTTCTACGTGCACGTTTTAGGGTCGATTTACAAATACATGCTAGATCTTGCAAGGTGTATACGAGTGGTGTATACGAGTATCTGATTTACTGTTAGGGAAAACAAGGTGTCGGGAAGTGAAATAAGTATCGATCTCTAGATCTAAAATGATTAAACACACAAATGCAACACATATTACTACAACTGCGAACTAAGAGTGGTAAAGATAAGCAAATTCTAAATACAATCCGGTAATAACTTTACTTTTTCAAAAATAAAACGTAACCATACATACGTCAAGCAGTAGCTAGAAATCTATAACTGACACCACACATGTCACTATGGAATTAAACAAAAAAATCGCTGAGGTCGTAGAACACATAGCGGGAATAAACAAGAGAACATATTCATTCATAAAGAAATGGAGCCGGCGTGGGCTAGTGGTTAAGTTACACGGCTCACAACCAGTAGGCGCTGAGTTCGATCCCCACCACAGCACCGGCTGTTACGCCGGGGAGCAAACCCTTAGAAAATGCAGGACGAAGCACACCCTTACATAAAATGAATGCTGAAGTCGGATGCACTGGGCCGACAGGCACAAAATAAAAACCACAGTGCAACGCACAGCCACTTTAGGGAATAAAGAAATAAAGCGAACACCAAAAACAAAAACCGTACTACGATACCCTCCGTCCCGAAGTAGAGGTGCTGAATGATCCTGCTGAGCTTGTAATCCTAGATAAAGATATCCATCAAGAACACATAGTGTTTTTGATTGATTCCTCATCAGTAATGGCAGTTCTAAAACAGAGGTAGAGATCTCAAGTGTGCTCCCTGACACATAATCTCAGTGGAACAGCCATGGTGAGCCATTCAGTGGATCATTCCCGCTCCTGCAATACCGAAGGTACTGATCCTGCAGACAGACTGGCAAAGTGGGGAGAAGCTTGCCCATAAACAGACATGAGAATAACTTCTAATGAGGCCAAGACCATGGTTAAAGTTAACTTCAGAAGGACATGGGTTGATCAACACCCGAACTTGCGAAAAGAAGACAACGGCTGTGATTTAATTAGAGAAGGACAAGATATCCCCTTCAGAGAACTGGAAATAATAGACTACAGAGATATCTTTACAACACAATGTGAGGATTCGTACAGATGAATGATGTTCAGGCGGGGACTTTAGAATGATCATAGAACACATCCTACAAACTTGCACACGTACACACTAAGGGACAGAACAATACTAGCACTGGCCTCGCGAGACAGATTAAACATGCTTGCTAACAACGGTGGACTTTGTAAGATAATCAGGAATCTTTATCTGTCGATGAACGGTGAAGAAAATATTTGGTTATTTAAGCTGGCTATTTATAATTGCGTTGTTTTCGTTTGCACATTTCCTGATAGTGGCCTAACTAACAACAGTAACACTTACGTATTATGTTGGAGATGTGATATACTTGCAATTAAAAGATTGTTTTATTTGGATATAAGACACCGACAAATTGGTGATATCTCTTGACTTTGGTACGCAGGGCAAACTAAAAAAGAACTGCTTACAAAAATGTTGATAGTGAAGATATAAGATGCGTATGTGTCAGTTTTCAGCAGTCACAAACACAATAAAGAATAATCTATCTTAAGGTTAGAGCATGATACGAAAGAAAGTACGACATATCGGGCATTCAAAACTCGCAAGTTTCAACCAGCCCTTGGTCTCAATCAAGGTGGGATTTGAGTGCCTAGTCTTTTGGGAGACGGACCAAAGTTTCCGAGGATCCGTGTCTACGATGTGCAAGTTGAACAATCCACTGATGGCTGAAAGTCTAAACGTACTGTTGTTGGTTAGCCTCTTCCAAGGCACAATATTCTAAAAATAATGAAATCCCTACCTGATGTGCCACACACCTTCCCCGTGCATAGTAAGTCACTGTAAGAAACATTGAAATTAGAACTTACTACGGATAGCCTTCTGTTACCTGACAGCAGTCATAAACCTGCCTGTTTGAATACCAGAATTCCAAGCAAGTTGATATTTATCCTAAATTGTACAGTCATACAATGTCTACTTTTAAACCACTAATTGTTTTACGGAGACTGTAGCAGCAGACACATTAATATATATTAATTACACTATTACTCTGAGGATGTGTCAGATTTACGCCAGGAATGAACGACTGTGAAGTGTCATTAGTCAGCCGTCGTTATCAGTAGAAGACTATCTCACCAGAAATCACCTCTCGTTTTACATTAGTAGAATGAGTCTAGTAATACATCAACTATCGTTTTACGTTAGGTGACTGGATCTAGAAATACATCAACTTTCGTTTTACATTAGGTAACTGCACCTAGTAACATAACTATCGTGCTACGCTAGCATTATGTATCTGGTAATACATCAGCTATTTCGTACTACGTTAGAAAACTGCTTATAGTAATACATTACTGGTAATTCAGCAACGATCGTGTTTCGTTTATAAACTGTAATATGAGCAGCACGTCTTTTGCAGAACGCCACTTCTCCCAACCGCAAACCCATTTGGCCGTTATAAGTCTTTGGCAAGTGGGCAGGGCGGTAGCTTGCCCTTACATTCCGTACATGGGTGGAACGACTGCAAGGAGAAAAATACTTTGTGTTTTCCAAACTGCACACGGTGAGATTCGAACCTGATGCGCTGGGATTGTGAAATACATGTTTCACCCATTGGCCACGCTGCATCATGTATTATTGTATTGACATGTGACCATTCTATGTGTGAAATTGTATACTCTCACAACGATCGCTTTAAATGGTATATTGTAAATTTAAATTTAAATCAAAACCTCCCCGCTCTCTGTGCAACACATCTCTTCGCCAAATTCCCCTTATTTCTGCTTCGAACTCTTTTATCTGTGTGTGTTTTGATCAGCCCCTTTTTCCATTGTCCTGAGCATTCCAAAACAGAAACTGTTTTGTAATGATATAAGTCGGTTTCTAAATGTGTGTTCTATCCAGCGACATAATATTCTCCTGGCCTCACGTTCTGTCAATATATGACTGGTTCTTCATTCCTCAGTATGGTGTATACTGTTGGAGACCTCCCTTCTTTCGCAACTGGACTACTTGCCCTTCTTCAAGTCTGCATGGTTATCTTCTCTTTCCAAAACTTTGCTAAGTAATTTACATAATATCTCTGTTGATGTCTACTTTGAATGCTTCTTCTAAGATACTATCTGGGCCTGTGGATTTACTGTTTTAGAAATAGTATTGCTTTCTAGATTAATGTTTTGCTCTGGGTTCTCGCAGTTAACTTGCAGTTTTATTTCTGTTAACAAAACCTGGTAGACTTTGTGGAACTGGTTTTTTTAAAAATTCTTGAAAATGTTTATCCCGACTCTTTATCTCTTCATTCATGTTGCTAATCAAATCTCCTTTCTTATCTTTAATAAAGTAATGTACATTCTTATATGTTCATGTTTGTTTCTTTGTTCTGCTGTAAAGCTGCAGAATCCTCTTCTTCTTTTTGGTAACTTAACAATATATTATATCTGGGGTTTGTTTCTGATTCTAATTTCGTTGTGTTGGCTTCAGTATAAATAAATTTCCCTAGCCATTGCTCTAGTATTTCTGATTTTGCTTCTATCCAAATATGTATACTTTTGTGTTTTTCTTTTTCTATTTTTTTATAATGTTGATATATATGCTGTGCGTTGACGTTCTTTTTTCCAGAGAACATCAGATGTCTTGTCATATAACTTGCTTATCTGATAGCAGGTGCTCTTATGTATTCTCTAATTCCTCGAATTGGTATATCTGCCTTAGTCTTAGGCAGTATGTACATCTACACGGGTCGTTGCCCGTGTGCAGGTCTCAGCTCTTGTACGAGTTGGTAGCCGGTAGTAGTCTGGGCTCGAGCAGGACTGCGTTTTTTTTGGTGTTGTGCGGGTCCCAGCTCAGTTTCCAGTCGATTTTGTCTCGGGCATCGGTTGTCCAGCATAGTATGGCTGACTTGTACGTGTCAGGATTGTGAGTGTCGTGCAGCTCGAGCTAATCATGCGGCCAAGTTGTTGCGGAGGAGGGAAAGGGGGGTGTCACCCAGAAGGTTCCAGAGTGGTTGTTGTAATCAAGCGTTCATCTTTTCTTATGACTACATGACCTGTCCATCTATGCTTGGAGTTGTTGGCATGCTGTAGGACATCCTTGACTGGTGACATTGTTAATATGTCACTGTTGTATAGGATCATCTGGCGCTGTTGTCTAAGTGATGGGCCAGTGAGACGGCGCTCGAGCGAATAATGTGCTGTCCTAATATTGATATATCGGAAGTGAAATAAATATCGATGTTTTGACCTAAACGCATAAATAGTATATGTTGGAATATCATATGATACTTTTGTAAATTGTATCTCGTCACAAATACACGATCCTTTTACATTGTTATACTGATCTCATTAATTACTTTTTTTTTTCGCTGGTTGACTGTACTTATTCATATATGTTTTATTCATATATGTATTCATACTGTTTTAATTATGTAGAATCAGTTTACGCATCAGAATACGATCGCTTTATATTAGTAGACTTTATCTACTCATACAGCAATGATCAATTTAAATTCGGTATACTATATATTTTGCTCAATCAACCTTCGTTGAACATTAGTAGGCTGTATCTACTCACAAATCAACGATTGTTTTACATTGGTAGACTATATGTCCTCATTTACCAAAGATCGTTTTACATTGATGGACTTTATGTCCGCATTAACCAAAGATCGTTTTACATTGGTAGACTATATGTCCTCATTAACCAAAGATCGTTTTACATTGGTAGACTATATGTCTTCATTAAACACAGATAGTTTTACTTTCAGATTTGGCATCTCTTCATAAATCGTAGAGTAGCTCCGTATCAGAAATAATAATCTTACTCGGAGAGACCATTGACGTCGAAGCACGACACAAAAATTGCCAATTATGAATGCCCTTAAGTCCCGCGAGAACATAAATAGAAAGGAAATTTTTTTTGTCCAATTCGAGATGACTAACTTCAACGCAATTACCCAATAACGATTTGGCTGAAAAGAGCTTTCTATGGACAGAGAGGCTAACCACAAGGGACTATACTAATATTTTCAAATATCGTTAACCGATGAAATTTTATAACGAAAAGTCTGTATGTTGAGTCTAACAATGAAATAAAATACCAAATTTAAATAAAATGAACATAGTGATAAGAATGGTAGTAGAAATGTGGCTTTTTATTTTGACAAATATTATTGTTCCGACTGTGTATCGGTTATTTCGATAAATACATAATGTCTTTGACAGTGTGCTTACAATCTTTTGTTTCGTCATTACAAACAGATTACTATCTACTTTTGCCTAACCCACGCAAGTTCGTGCCCTCTGATGTCATCAATCATGTAAACTGGGGGATTAAAATAGTTGAATATTTTTTTTACATTTTGTTTTTTTTGTGTGCAAATTGAGTGTAATTTTGTTTGATGTTTGGTAGCCGACTTTGACATACAATCAAACGGAATGAATTGAAATATTCAAGAAACGAACAAGAACAATCAGAACCACTTTAATCTAGACTATTTTATTGTTAGAAATTGGGGGGACAAATTCGCAAATTAAATTGTTATCGCTGAATTTTATATTTATCATAGACCTATCAACCATTGGACTAAATCAGAAAGAGAAAGTTCATAGACTAATAAACCATTGACAGTAATCAGAAAATGCGTCACATGACACAAAAGAAGAAATGTGATTAGACGAAGAGCTGGAGATTACCTATTAATTGCAAGTCACGCGTGAGCTGTAAACTAATAAAACACTAGGACTATGTGTCAATGTTTAAGCTTTTCCGCTGCAGGCAAGATCAGTTGTCTCAAGTGATCTTCACCAAGTCTCGGTATGTTCATGAAGTTACGTTGCGCGAATAATAATATATACTTTATGGATATGTTAATAGTAACACTGCAACCTGTCAGTCATGTCGTAAATAGCGACTACGGAATGACTGCAAAGGGCTAGCCACTCCAACCTGTAGAAAGTCACAAAGCCTAAAATATATATAGGCATGTCTATATCTGTAGACGTGTGTATTTGAAAACATATGGTAGCTGAACATATGTGTAATAGTTGTTGATTGTGTATGTGTGTGTCTGTATGTGAGTTATAAAGCTATAAGTAAGTTGTCCATTGCAAGCTATGAAGAAGTTTTTGTTCTGATGATGTAACTTGCTCTATATTTGGATTATAGTGAGAAAGAAGAAATAAACTAACTGCGCTGATCCTCAATCCCGCTTTCTCGTCTTGAGCTACCAAGAATCAGTAACAAGACGAACAGTCTAGACGACTGGAGGTAACACAGGATGCAGGCACTCTGGTCTTTCCTCCCCTGTGACCAGGAGTGGCTTGAAACTTGCGGGGTTCGATCGCCCACCGGTTCCGTTCATCGCTTTAAGAGGCGAGTGCTATAACCCTAGACTCTACACACACACAGACAACCACAGACATATAGAATATGATGCTCTCAGATTGAGATCCGCTTCTTTTTAACATATAAATAATGAATGAGACATAAGAAACTCATCGCCGTGTAAGACCTTTTAGAAAGTAGGAAGATATAATGTAGAATCATATTTTATGCGACCATCTATTTTCTAATTTCATGGCTTACAAAATATCGCGATAATTTGTAAGCACAGTATAAGACGGTAAATTTAGTCTCATAGCAAACACTGCCGTCGGAGAGGAAGTGAAGAAAACATTGTTGCGGTATGTTTTATTTTATATATGTTGGATGATCAGAATCTTGTCTTGTCTTCAATAACTGTAAGTCAAGTTATGGGACGATGAGGCTAACGTCTGGTCCGGCAAAACACACTGATCAGACAATGTTAACCAGGGTCAGGAGAAATATACTGGCTATGACCCTCACCTGACCTCATCGTTGTCGTCCTGGAAACGGGCTGTTGTCAAGGACAACAGTCTGGCTAACAAGGTGAGGTTCGACGTGATCCCCGTAGTAGTGAGTGACACGCAAATGAAACCAAGCAATCCACAACCGCCTGGAGGATCTCAGTCCACTTCATCAGCACGCTGGGGATGTCAGGAAAGCTGCTGAAATCTGCCACAAGTTCCGTCCTTTTCAGGGCGCACAAATGAGTTCCCAACCCATTGCTGGCATTAGAAACCAACCATTCATTTATTCATAGGCGTCTCAGTCTTTTCAGACCATGCGCGTGGCACCCTATGAGTAGTCTCTCATGGCGCAAGTCTGGGCGCTGAATATGGAGATCCTAGGCTGCTCAAACTGCAAGACCTCCATCTCGTCCTCGCTGGTGTAATCCAAAG
Organism: Ariolimax columbianus; assembly: GCA_036924085.1. Classification (NCBI taxonomy): domain Eukaryota; kingdom Metazoa; phylum Mollusca; class Gastropoda; order Stylommatophora; family Arionidae; genus Ariolimax; species Ariolimax columbianus. Next base: position 110,103,591 of record JAVGWX010000004.1, on the reverse strand, counting down.
GAATTCAAAGCACGATAGTTTGGCACCAGCTCTCCTGCAGGAGCTCCCGTAAAGAGTTCGCAATTTTGAAACCATCCGCCTTAGGTGTTACCACTCCGGATTTTATGTCTGGGTTTACTCCCGTAGCCCTACCCTCTCCCGAGGTTTCCACAAGTCAAGTTATTATCACATTTGGATATACTGTAATGTGTCGAGGTCAGAGATCGAACTGGGCTCGGGCCGTGCCACGAGAAATGCAAACACTAACATATCTATAATTGAGACGTTCACGAGTGCTATACATCCTATTGATCTTTCTCTTCTTCTTCTTCTGCGTTTGTTCTCAATCTCCGCCTACCAAGCCCTTAACAGAACTTTGCAAGTAGCAAGGTGTAGTCCGGAGACCGGAATGCGTCGTGCCGCTAGTTTACAGCTTGGCTGCGATAGTTGCACTTTACGGTCCGACACATCCGTCTTCGGTAGAAGCCTATTGATAATAAGCTTATTTCCACCGTTGTATGGTCACCATCACAAGTTATTTTATCCTAGCACTGGTTTGCAAGCCCAGACTTATGTTTTTCAATTTCTGACTATCATCTGCGGCTCAGCTTATGTGTTCACGTGTCTCTGCATGCTTATGTCCCAAATGTATCTCTCTCCCTGTGCTCTGTCTTCAAAGACTTTCTTCGCCGAGACCGGGTGGTGTAGATTGTGGCACAGCCAGGTCAGCCGTTGTTTTTGTATCTCTTGTAGCAGTTGTATTTCCTCTTCCCCTTCCACAAACACCCTGTTGGCTGATTCTCTCTGTACAGCTCCCTTTATTAATCTTTTGTTAACACTACATCTCAAAAACATCAATATTTCCCCTAACTTGTATTTATTGTCCATGTTTCAGACCATACAACAACCAGACTAGACATGTGTGTTTAGGATTATTTTCCGTAGTGCCATATTAATGCTACCTGAAATCATGGCTCTGTTTCTCTTTTAAATACTGTCCTTGCTCACGCAATTCTGGTTTTTCTTTCATTGACACCGTGGATCTTGTTAAAGAAATTAGTATACTTGCTCAATTGTTTTTGACTTAGATGGTTACTGCTGGTCCTTTAGCTATGACAATTGTCTTGGTCTTTTCTATATCTATGTTCCTGTTGTTCGCTTGTGTTGTTTTTCTGATTTTATTGAGCAGTATTTGTAGAGATTCCTCCGTGCTCTAATGGATTTGTCATCAGCAAAATATAGTGCCTCTAGTTATCTTTACCCCTAAATTGCATTTCTTTAAAGTCGGGGTCATTATAACCTCAGAATACGCATTGAACAGACCTGGTTAAAGTGGACATCCCTGACTAACTTTTTTCCTTATATGTACTGCGGCAGTTGCTTCTTTTCTAAGTGATACGATGGTCTTTTGATTTGTTTTTATTTAATCAGACGGAGGATCATTTAAGAATCTCACACCGCATTTTCCAGGACATTCGGTCAAAAGCCTTCTTGTAATCTATGAAGCAGATAACGGAGTAGAAATATGAAAATATATCCATAAATAGCATTTGAGCAAACTGGACATGATTTATCATTGACGACACAGATTTGAACTGTTACTTATCAAGCTTCTGAAGTTGAAGCAACCACTATCCGTGTTATTATTTGTTTATCGACAACATAAAAATGATGGCCTGTAGTATATGTAGTCTATGCTTTGTGATAAGATAGTTTATAGTTAATAGCGGCTATCCATTTGTGTATACATTTGTGTATGCGTGTTACAGCAGCTCGGGAGTAATGTTGAAATTAGCACACGAACTCATTAGCGTCTCTATGCACATACTCTTCACAACAGTTTGACCCATCGGACAAGTTCCTGCTGCATGGAGGGACAGAATCGTCATCTCCTTACTAAAAAGAAAAGGGCTGCTCTTAATGTAACAACTAGAGATCCATCGCATTGCTGTCGGTTTTCTAAAAAGTCTTTGTCCACATACTTCTCTCCCGCATCCCACTGATGCAGAAAAGGAATCAGCACCCCCAAACATTCTGGCTTCACTGACTGCCGTTCGACCATCAATGCCATCCTTCCTGCTTGTTTACTCGTGGAGATACACCGGGAATTGAACCACTTTCTTCACGTCGATTTCATGGCTGACCTCGACTCTCTGGGCAAGTCTTTTTTCGGAATGCATTAACACAAGTGGGAATTCCCAGCACATTGCAACGGCCAATCATTATTAATAGCCTTGTTCTGCCGTTTTTATTGACTGGATCCTCGGCCAGTATGAGGTGTACAACCGAGAGATCACCATTGGACAGCTGCGTGTGGCTGACCTCAACTACGCAGATGACGCAGTCATACCAGGTTCTCACTCTCAGGAACTGGCTAAACCACTGGAGTGCTTAGAAGACCTCTAGATTCAGCCTCCACATCTCAAGGGCACAAACCAGAAAACAAAACCTTGCAATCCCACAACAGCAAGAATTATTGTCGATGGCTACCGTGCAAACTCCACTGAGGAATTAATGTATATATGCAGTAAACTAAACTTTGCAACTCGAAGCCACCCGAATATCATTCAGGTGCCTTTATAAACGCATTGCATTGAGTCTGGAACCCACAGAGGCTATCAGTGAAAACCAAGCGACAAAATGACACAACCTCTGTGACTCCCATTCTGATGTACGGTTCATAAATCTGGACTACCCAGCAAGCCGCGAATCATTGAGTACCACTGGTACAGCCGTGTCTCAAACGACAAAGACGCCCGGCAGACCATGCGCCGAGAACACGGGTCATCATGCTGAGCCGTCGCCGTTTGGCCTTATTTTGAGATGGCGTGGTCTGCTTGTCGAGGATATCGCCGCCCACCAACCATTAAATTAGGCTATAGATACAAAAGATGGAAAGCGATCATCTCCATCATGGGCACGTACCCACCTCCGCTACCATCAGCGCACCATCTGGTGTAGGTTTCAATTCCAGGTTTCGATACGATCCAGTCTACCCAGTTGTAAATGTGTCCTTGTGCCGTTACAAAAGCAAAGATTGCTAGCAAGAGCAAAAACCTGTACACTTCAGAGATAAATTAGGCTTAAGTCAATACAGACTTTAGCACTTTATCCTCGACTGCAGTGCCACCTGTTTAACTACCTACGCCAGTAATTTCTTTAGTCCTCTTTAATCTAAAAATTAAAGAATGATATTTGTTTTTGTTTTTTTCAATGAAATGATGAACACATATTAAAATTGGTATGTATGCCTGCCCAGCCCGTGTGTTACTGGTTAATTGAAAAGGATTAGCGAATGGTAAGACTTTAACTTGCCAGCCATGTCATGAGAGGCGACTAAGGAGTGTTTTACGTGGTGTCTGCTGCTACGTCCTATAGACATTATAAGCCAAGAGATAAAGGAAAATAATACTGAAATCCTGGTATTCAAGTAGGTAGATCCGTACGATCTAACTGCTATCCTCTTATTCTGCAAATCCATATGTAATGTGCCATCCTTGGTTTTGTCTTTAGGACTCCCATTTGACTATTAGTCGTAAGTTCATGGTTTGGTTTCGTTATCGTGGCTCATGTGTCCTGAGGAATGTGCAGTTCTGAGGTATCCAGTATCAAGGCTCCTCCCTGTTGACATTTAGCCACCGCATCAGTTTTGGACCTGCGCTCGGACTTTATTGTTATTGACTAATATAAATGAACCGTTCAGCTTAGATGAGTAGTGTATCACTGTTGAAACTTTCACCATTCAAATAGCAAACTTCACTCAAACAGGTAGCTTTTCTATGGGGTATAAGACACTCCGACACATAGCATTGTCCGGTCAACTATTTTATATATCTGACGAATGTGATGTAGTTATCTGGGTTTGGAAGACTCTAGAAACAATACCCAACAATGATAAAGGAATCACAGAGTTAAAAGACTTAATTCCTGGTAGTGAGAAAGAGAAGTTATAAGAAAGTATAGTTAAATAAATGTGTATGCTTTGATAAACAAGCGAATGAGAAGAAAATTACCAAGTCTAACATAAAAAGACAATCATAAGAGAAAATGAACAGAGAAAATGAACAACATAAAAACTTAAATAATACAAGGCAGACTGATATAACGATCAAGTATTTGTTAGATGATTATAAAGATCCAGGCTGTCAATCAAATTGAACTCACCACTACTTGTGGAAGCTGTCATAATGGGAGCAGCCCCTTGCCCCGCCCCCTGGCCACTGCCCGACTCCATCTCTAGACAAATCGTATGTTGTCCTGTCAGTTACACCGTTGGATTCCTCGGGTCATCATTTCTGCAAGCACCGAGAGGAACAACAGTATATTTTACTACATTTCAGACATTAATATTTACTGTCAAATCTTAGAGACACGCGCTGCAAACACAGCCGAACAAAAGCAACAAATGATTCCAGACTACCAGACACCAAACAAAAACAAAAACAATCGATTTAATCGGTGTAAAGTACGCAATACCTGATATAAGTCATCACTATAAATAGACTATAAATCTAAGAAGTCTGTCGGCTTTGTTTTGGTGGATAAACAACTAATATTGGCCCATTTGTTGCCGGGGCCTGCTGTGGAGCAATTAATATTAGCACTCTAACCTGCCTGGCATCTGATAAGAGACAACTAAAGTGGGTTATGCATATGTGAGCCTACATCATCTTGTAAGAACTGTACACTATGCGAACAACAGAAGACCACGTTACTTGACATATAATTCACACCAAATAAATAAAATACACATTTTTAGCACGGAATATCTAATTTTAGCACTGGATTTGTGGAGTGTGACGTCATAAAATAGTCCACTTTTTAACTGTTGAGGGTTTCAAACATTCTGCTTCCGCGAATTTATGCTTTGGTTTCTGCCTCAGCTTGTTACTGCCATCTTATTTGAAATCAGCAATGACTTTTTTGAATCTGTCAACTTTGGTCCATGATAAAGCATCTAGTTTCTACAAAATCATGACATTATCCATGCTGCTGCTGCCAGAAGAGGAAATAACAACCATGTTATGGTGTTGTCCTTGACTGAACGATAGGATAGATGAAGATGTCGACATCCATGTGAGGCAAGGCATTAGGCTACAAGGCTCACGCATGGCCTGCATGCATACCATTCTGTTTGTATACTGCTGGTCTCAAGAGATGACAAGCATCTATTTTTACAACTGAATATAACCATCTTTTCTACACATCTATCTTTATCCTAGTTTTGACTTATTTATTTAACATAAAATTATATCAGCCTGTTCTCCCCGTAACACGAAATGGAACGTCCCGCAACATTCATCAACGTATTGATGGGATGCCAAAGAACTCTGTTTGGGGTGAATCAGGGACACGTACCAAGACCGAAACAGCCCATGGTAAAAGAAGTGTGATTACGTCTAGTAATGTAAGGAAAAATCTACTGTTCTGATAATCGAATAAGTATATGTATATAATTACATTTTAGAAGAAGAGTTTAGCTGACATGGAAAGCAACCACGTTTTGCGTAGTTCAATGATCCAGAGAGCCATATCAGCAGGGTTCGTGTGCTCCTGGTAGGTTCAGCTAAACCGAACAGGACATCAGGGACATCTCATACAAAATGAGGACATCAGTGTTACAGATTCGCAGATCTTGTAAAGGCTAACAGCCCAAACAGAATAAAAACTATATGTTAAAGAAACTGTATTTTCTTTTTCTTTGTCGTTCGTTCTCAAATAATCACACATATTTAATCTAAACTGTCTCATGCGTCTCTCATCGTCGTACAGTTTATTATCTAGTTGGGTTGGAGACGGGCATGCTGTCACTCTGATCCTCTCATGGAGTCTACAAGCTTAAGGATCATATTACACTCGCCACACAGTCACATGTCTGAGTATCCAATTTTCTAGTTATTGGATAGCTTGTGTCCGAGGCTGCAGTGGCCAGTTCACATTTCTAATTGTTCCACCGTGACTTTTCTTTGTAAGGTGCGGTACAAACTTGAGTCGCATGTGCAAACGTTACTCAAAATATCAACTCTACTGGCACAACTCTGGAAGAGAAGAATGCCCAAAACACAAATCAATGAACGGCATGAATTGACACCCTATGCTGCAAAGAAAACATTAAGTCAATCAGGTACATCAGTCATTAGAATGCCTGGTATCTCTAAATAAAATGTTATTTATAGCTCGTGGGACGCAATCATCGATAGCTGTGTAGTAGTCAAGTATCTAATATTAAAATATACAATAATGCATTTCCTTCCGATAAAACGTTTATAATTGTTCCATGAATTGTATACAATTGTTTCGGAACCTTTGTATCACATATATTGAAATTGTATTGAAATTTTGTTAATATATTACTAGAAATTTATAATAAGACATTGTACGAACAGGATTCAGAAAACGACCTTTAAACTTTCTTATGACCAGAATCACATAAATGAAAGCTAGTTTATTTCACTCATCCTCGAACATTTCCCAGCAATGGGATCATTTCATGCTTTCCCGAGGACTGAAATTTATCTTTGGTTGGATCATATCGCTTATTGGGAAGAAAAAATCGGGTAACTGTCCTCAACTATTTGTGTTATATATGGCGACGAAATGTGTTTGGGATGGCAAATTTAGCATCTAAAGCACAAAACGCATCATCGTTATCATGAATACGTTATGTCAGTCCGGAAACTTCTTGAAGTCGCCTAATGGTGTCATCCCAGTGATCTCTGGTCAATTGTCCATAAAGTGTTGAAGTCGTTTGATCATGTCACGTCACTGTCCTCTGTTATTCAGTCTGGAGACTGGTGTTGAAGTCGTCTGATCATTTCACGCCACTGTTATCTGTTAGCTAGTCAAGATCCTTTCATTGAAGTCGTCTGATCATGTCCTCTGTTAGTCAGTCTGGAGACTGGTGTTGAAGTCGTCTGATCATGTCACGCCACTGTTATCTGTTAGCTAGTCAAGATCCTTTCATTGAAGTCGTCTGATCATGTCCTCTGTTAGTCAGTCCGGAGACTGATGTTGAATGGGTCTGATCATGTCACACCACTGTTCTCTGTTAGCTAGTCAACATCCTTCCATTGAAGTCGTCTGATCATGTCATGTTAATGTCCTCTGTTAGTCAGTCCGGAGACTGGTGGTGATGTCGTCTGATCATGTCACTGTCCTCTGTTAGCTTGTCCAGCTCCTTCCATTGAAGTCGTCTGATCACGCCACTGTCCTCGGCATATCCCGCCAGCTCAAAATGTATGTACCCCAACGTACTTGCACGTCTGTGTAATTTACTTGATACTTGGACGTTCTTCCCCTCCCCCTCCTTCCTAAAGTTTGCCTCACAGTATTTTCAATAGTAGGCCTCCATGTCACCAAACTAAGGCGATCCACCTTTCTGTAAACGTTTCTTATTGTCTATGTACCCGTATATCGTTAAGCATTTGACTATTTGATCATTTTACCCAAACCTGCCTTTGACCAAACCTCACCCGTTGCATTCTGTGATACGACCACATTTCAAAAGCTTGTGCAATTCTTTCATTGTTTGTTGTTTAAAGTCTATCTTTGAAGGCCGTGCATTGTTACTGGTCATATATGTGTGATGATTCCTTTTCGCAAATCAGTATCGATGCTACTTAATGTTAGAAGTTTTGTGTTACTTCCTGTAGGCATTTTTGCTGATGCTATCCTAGTTCGGATTTCAGCTTCACAACGGGAATCCTCGGTAATGATTTGTACTAAATATGAAAAGTTGAGTACTTGTTCTACTATACGTCTCTATACGCTGACATTATCTTTGTGTGTGCGTGTGGTATACAATCATAATAGTAATAATAATCATAATAGTAAAAATAACAATAGTAGCAGTTCCCCAGCGCAAGCGACGATGGGATAGCAGATTTGTGCTGGGAGAAGTGATCTCATATAACTGTAAGGTTCTTCTTCTTCTTCTTCGTTCGCTGACAAACGTCAACATGTATTTTTTCGAAAAAAGCAGCGGTCATCCTGAGGCTGTCGACACTAACATATAGCTTGTCTAGTGTTGCTCATGGTGATGGCCACATGTGCTTTCTCTGGTCCTCGTATGTCGGGCAGTTTTGCAGAAGATGTTCAGCGGTTCTTTTCCCGGTACCACAAGTGCATTCGTCAGTGCCACCTATCTTCAGTTTATTGAATAGGTGGTACCTCAGTCTGTTGTGGCCTGTGCGGAGTCTGAAGACCACGACCTGCTCTCTTTTGTTCAATTGGTAATAGGAATCATTTTTTGTGTAGCCAGTATGTTCTGCTTCCCATTTGACCATGTATCTGGCTCTAATAAGCCTTTTGGACTCTTCATAGGTCACACTAGAATCTGGTTGTGGTAGTCTTGCACCTTCTTTTGCCAGTCTGTCTGCCTCCTCGTTGCCTTGGATGTTTCAGTGGGATGGAACCCACTGTACCACTATTATTTACTCTTTTTTAATGGTGCGGACTCCTGGCATTAAGTACAGTATTTTTCTGGCTTTTTAGTGCTGTGACTACGGCCAGGGCATCTGTAAACAGGACTTTCTGGCTTTCATTTCTTTTACTGCAGCCCTCAGTGCCTCTGCCTCCGCTCTGAAATTGCTTGAGTATTTTCCAGTTGCCACTGAGAGTGTTATTTTCCTACCATTTGGTAGGCTCATGAATACCCCTGCCCCTCCGTTCTGTGTTGTGTTTATTACAGAACCGTCGGTGTATGCATGGGTCCAGTCCATGATTGGGTAGTTTTTCGTTTGGAACCTCAGGATTATGTCTCTTCTTTCTTTTTCAGTCTGGCTGTTCTTGTTTCCAATACCTGTTATATTTTCTACTACCTCCGGAATGATATGCTGCTTCCAGGTAGGTTTGCGTATAGTAGGGATGGGCTTTGGTGTTGTTAATGTGTTCATAGAGTCTTCGTTCATCTTTGCTTTGGCTATTTTTGCAAAGTTTCTACGTTTCAGTTCCCCATTTCCAAATCTATTTAATCTCTGATGCATTGGATGGTCTGTCCGTCTTCTGAGTTTCTCTGCTTGCTGCTGGGCCTCTTTGTAATCATTTCAAGTTCTACAATTGGCGTTGACTTCATGCCTCTTGTTATAACTCTCGAGGCTTGGTTTTGAAGTTTGCTAATTTTATCAAAGTTGGCCTTTGCTGCTGTTGTCCATGCCGCAATGCCATACTCGAGAACTGGTCTCATTCTTCCAGTGTACAGTTTCTTTAGTATACTTTCGTCTGCTCCCCAGCTTGTTCCAGCAAGTTTCCTCATGATTGCCATTCTTTGTCTGGCTCTCATTCGGTTTCTCTCAATCTGAAATTTCCATGTCATGCGCCGATCAAATGTGACTCCCAGGTAGTTTGGATTGTCGTTTGGCCTAATATATTTGCCGTTAAAACTTATTTTGGTGTTCTGGGGTTTACATGAAAGCGAGAATATCGTACATGTTTTTCCTCACTTTTTTTACCAGCCATGAGTTCGCTCACTCCTCCAGCGATGTTAGGGCCTGCTGCATCCGATTGCTTGCTACGGTGAGATTTTTTTCAGAGGTCCACATAGCCAGATCGTCTGCAAATATGGAGCTGTGGACTCTTCTGGTATATTCTCTGTGACGTTGTTTATATACAACAGGAAATGTGTGATTGACAGTACTCCCCCTTGGGGTACTCCCTGCTCACTTGTCACCGTTTTGCTCATCTGCTCTTGTACTTAAACTCTGGCTGTTCTGTTTTCGAGGTAGTGGCTGATCCATCTGTACATTTTCCCACAAACTTCACTTCTTCGTAGCTTGACTCCAAGTCCCTCTTTCCACACCTTGTCAAATGCCTTCTCTAAATGCACCCAAAACGCTACTGTGTGTTTTTTCTCCTAGTAAGCATCCTATATTTCATGGGCTATGAGAGTGATCTGGTCCTCATTGGATCTGTGCTGTCTAAAGCCTGCTTGCTGTGGAATTAGTATGTGTTTTTCTTCCAGATGCCACATCAGTCTGGTGTTTATCATATGCGTTATCAGTTTTCCTACACAGCTTAGTAGACTGATACGCCTGTATCCATTTGGGATCTGTTCTATCTTTTTCTTTCTTTGGTACTGGTATAAGTACATCGTCTTTCTATGCCTGCGGTACAATTCCCCTTTTCCAGCTGATAGTAACTTACTCTTTGCTGTTTGGCCCAACCCCATAAGTATTTCGTTTGATACCCTATCTTTTCTCATGGCCTCTTCCATTTCATTCATTGTTAGTTTTGCCATTATGTGCTCCTCTGGTGCCATATTGATGTTGTCGTGGCTCTTTTGTTCTTCACTAATGTCTGTATGCCTGTCTGTAGGGATATCAATGTGGTTTGCTCTGGCATAATGTTCTATAAAGGCGTTTGCTGCTTTTTTTCCAGTAAGCATGTTGTCACCCTGCTTGATGGTAATTTGTTTATTTAATGGTGTTTCGTCATTCCTGGCTCTGACTATAGTTTGTTCCCTTCTTTGTCTAAATTGAGGCTATCTGTTTTGTTTTTCCAGCTTTCTCTTGTTATTTGGTTTAGAGTGTATTTGTATTTCGCCGTGATAGCCTTGAGGGCGATATTTGCCTCCATAGATTGTTCTCTCTCTGCCATGTTCCTAGCATTTGAGACTTCGTATTCCGCTTTCTGCAATTCATCATTCCAATATAGCTTGTAGTTTTTCATTGCCCTTCTTGTGATAGTTTCGGTGGCTGCTTGCATTATTGCTTTGCTTAGGCTTTCCACCATGGGTTTCATTTTGTTATTCCGTGTGTTGATGGTTTCACACAGCCCATCTGCCAGCATTGCAAATATGTCCCAGTCGGCTCGTTTATAGTTCCAACGTGGGAGCGGTTTTAAATCCTGTGGGCCTACTTCCATATCAATTTCTAGCCTAATTGGCCTGTGGTCGCTATCTGCCAATTGGTTGAGCACCTGGCGGTCTATTTTGTGGTGAATATCCACCGTGGAAAAGTCCAAGTCTGGAGTAGAGGTGGTATGCCATGTTCTAGAATAGAAGCTAGGGCTGTCCTCCGGCCTATTGATAAGATAGAGATTTGTGTCTATCGCCCAGTCTTCCACTTCATCACCTTTCTTGTCTGTGTCCGAATATCCCCATCTCTCCGAGTGGCTATTGAATTCTCCAACTACTAGGCAGCTGGAGTCCTTGATTTCCATACTGTAAGGTTCATTCTTGACATATCAGACTGCTGCACATCTGGGGTAGTTGTCTCGCCGCAGCGACTCAATTTCAACCAGTGTTGGTAAAGCGATCTCAGTCCCGCCAGGCGGAGCGATAGCGCGGGCTTGCGGAAAACGCTCGCCTGCCTTTCCCCGTAGTGCGAATTGGGTGCGGTTTGTGGTAGTGGCTCCTCCACCGAGGTGCCCTAGTCTGGTCCGTATCAGGAAACGTGGTCCGTCCGTGGTGATTTCTCTAAGGCTTATAGCAGAGCTCGACAGTACGTCTCGCTGGTGGTCCGACTCTCGCAAAGAGCTTGTGACCGGCAAATGGAAAGCAGGAATCGTTGCCTCGAGGCCCTGCGTTCTCTCTCTCCCTACGGAGAAGGGGAGAAGGGCAGGCCAAATGGTGTCTCTAGTCCCAGTGAAATTCGTCGCCGAGGTCGTTGGGATCCGTTCTGCACAGAGCGCTGCCATCCCTCCTCGAGCGAGCCCGGTCGGTCGGTCGTCTGGTGCGTGTGGGAGGCCCCTGTCAGGCGGTCCTAGGTCGACGGAGTGAGGGACGGGTGGAACAACCGTTCGTCCGTCCCGTCAGTCGGTCCCTGCGGCCGTCCCAGTGAGGCTTTTTACACACCCTTCCTCCGCCGACCGGTGTGCGCAGTACGTACGTCTCCGACAGATATCTGGTTGATCCTGCCAGTAGTCATATGCTTGTCTCAAAGATTAAGCCATGCATGTCTAAGTTCACACTGTCTCACGGTGAAACCGCGAATGGCTCATTAAATCAGTCGAGGTTCCTTAGATGACACGATCCTACTTGGATAACTGTGGCAATTCTAGAGCTAATACATGCTTACCAAGCTCCGACCCTCGCGGAAAGAGCGCTTTTATTAGTTCAAAACCAATCGTCGTTTCCCCTCGCGGGGTTGCGGCGTCCCCACTGGTGACTCTGGATAACTTTGTGCTGATCGCATGGCCTCATGTGCCGGCGACGCATCTTTCAAATGTCTGCCCTATCAAATGTCGATGGTACGTGACATGCCTACCATGTTTGTAACGGGTAACGGGGAATCAGGGTTCGATTCCGGAGAGGGAGCATGAGAAACGGCTACCACATCCAAGGAAGGCAGCAGGCGCGCAACTTACCCACTCCCGGCACGGGGAGGTAGTGACGAAAAATAACAATACGGGACTCTTTCGAGGCCCCGTAATTGGAATGAGTACACTTTAAACCCTTTAACGAGGATCTATTGGAGGGCAAGTCTGGTGCCAGCAGCCGCGGTAATTCCAGCTCCAATAGCGTATATTAAAGTTGTTGCAGTTAAAAAGCTCGTAGTTGGATCTCAGGCGCAGGCGGGCGGTCCGGCTCGCGCCGGTTCACTGCCCGTTGTCTCCTGCCCTACCGTCTGCCGGCTCTCTCCCACGGGTGCTCTTCGCTGAGCGTCCTGGGTGGCCGGCGCGTTTACTTTGAAAAAATTAGAGTGTTCAAAGCAGGCCTCGGCTGCCTGAATAATGGTGCATGGAATAATGGAATAGGACCTCGGTTCTATTTTGTTGGTTTTCGGAACTGGAGGTAATGATTAACAGGGACAAACGGGGGCATTCGTATTGCGGCGTTAGAGGTGAAATTCTTGGATCGCCGCAAGACGAGCTACTGCGAAAGCATTTGTCAAGAATGTTTTCATTAATCAAGAACGAAAGTCAGAGGCGCGAAGACGATCAGATACCGTCGTAGTTCTGACCATAAACGATGCCGACTAGCGATCCGCAGGAGTTGCTTCGATGACTCTGCGGGCAGCTTCCGGGAAACCAAAGTGTTTGGGTTCCGGGGGAAGTATGGTTGCAAAGCTGAAACTTAAAGGAATTGACGGAAGGGCACCACCAGGAGTGGAGCCTGCGGCTTAATTTGACTCAACACGGCCAACACTGAAATGAGTGACATGCCGAGACCACTCTTCTGGGGTCTAATATGGAACTGGTGCTGGACTTAGACCCCCAGAATTCTGGGGTTATGCCCCTGTGGCTCGGTTCTGTCTGCATCCAGTGTGTGATAAAGGAATTGACGGAAGAGCACTATCAGGAGTGGAGCCTGAGACCTAAGTTAACTTACCACGCCAACACTGCGGAATGACTATCAAAAAGTACACCTTCGCGGGGTCTAATAGAGAACATGTGCTGGAATTAGACCCTCGACAATTTTGGGGCTACCTCCTAAGAAACTTGATTGTCTCGCTCAGGGAATTGACGGAAGGGCACCACCAGGTGTGGAATCTGCGGCTAAATTTGACTGAACACGCCTATACTGTAGAACAACTGACAAATCGAGAGCACTGCCGTTTGGGTCTAATAATGAACGTACGCTGGTATTAGACTCACGGATGACAAGTCAGCTCTCAAACACTCAAATGAAAGAACGCTACGAAAATCGTGTTTTAACTCTGCAGAAACCGCAGATTTCAAATACCTGGTCATTGACAAACAAAAGCCCTCAATAAGTTCGTCTGACCAAATAGTGAACGGGTGCTGGAAATAGATCATCTGAAGACAGGTCAGTTTTACCCTACAAATGACTGGGCGTTGCTACGGAAAACCAGCTCAAATCGAGAGGAGCCGCAGACACTTTGGTTCACGTACCAGGCTGATAAGCCAAGGGCGCGAGGCTACCATGTGGGGGATTGCGACCGAACCCTTGTAAGCCGCAATCCCGCCCAAAATCTCAGCACCACTGCAATGGGGGGCTCCTACATGCTTGGGACCTGGGGCTTGCGCCCCAGCCCTATCAGGTAGAGCCACAGTAAGAGGTCCTTGCCGCCCGCAAGTCAAAGCGGGCGGACAACTGCTTGATACTCACCCTATACGGCGATGGGGTGCGAAAAAACACCAACCAAAGACTTAGTACCTGGTCGGGGTGTCGAAAACAGTAGAGCAGCCACCTCACTGTGAACTGTCAAGACTCAACCACCGACCATGAGAGTTGTCCGCACACCAGGCGAACAACATCTCGGTGACATTACCAGGCTTGTCCTCTGGCTGAATGCACTCCGGCTACGATATCTACCTCTGTACGTTATCAGCCATATAACTATCATACTGGACGCAGAAGAGATGCAGACCAGCGGGCATTGCACACCTGCCCCACTGTGTCAACACCCCAGGTGGCGGGGAATGCTAGGCGTACCATCCCTGCATAGAAGCCAAGAAAATAAAGGGAAAAAGAGATACCCCACTCAAATGCAAATGCTACGTTTCTGGCAGGACGTGACGATCCTGGGATACAGACACACTGGACTGCCTCTCTTCCGGGTAAACCAGTCCATCTCATATATCATCATCATTGCACCCTATAGACACGAGTAGTGAAGACTCGATAGTCTGGTAAGACAACTTCCATAGGAGAGAAAACTCTGATCGTAAACAACTGCTGCCTTGCAGATAGGCTGGGGACAGCCAAAGGCTAAGGAGGGCATCCCTACAGAAACGCCTGTTGAAATCGGATGCACGGGGCCGCAAGCCTAACAAAACAGTGCAACGTAAATCACAGTATGATGGCAGCACAACCTATTCGAAAAACGTATGGCGCTCATCCTGAGGAGACCCGCCAGGCAGCGATAGCGCCGGGCCTCACGCCTCGAAGGGGCCCACCCTTGACTACTGGTGGTCACCCACCCATGTGTCGTGGAGTCAAGGCACATGGCTATGGGGTAACGTCTATTGGCCAAAACTTCAAGACCCTCAGAATATTACAGTGGAATGCGGAGGGAGTCATTAACAAAAAACTTTCCCTTACACACCACCTGCATGAAGGTAAGATTGACGTGGCATGTATCCAGGAAACGCACCTCAACAGTATCCATAAATTCTCAATCAGAGGATACCAGACCTTCCGTCTAGATAGAGAAGGCCACAAAGGAGGGGTCCTGATACTGACCAGAAACAGCATACCGAGTAGCGCGGTACCTGTCAATCACACCGGACAAGCAGAAATTGTAGGAGTTGACATAATGGCTCAAGAGACGAAGCTCCGCATTTTCAATCTGTACGGACCACCAAACAGAGACCTATCGCTCTCGAGCATGGAGGTCAGAGACTCCAACTGCATAGTAGTTGGAGATTTCAACAGCCACTCGGAGAGATGGGGCTACTCTGACACAGACAGCAGAGGTGACGAAGTGGAAGATTGGGAGATAGATGCAAATCTCTCCCTAATCAATAGGCCGGAGGATAGCCCTAGCTTCTATTCAAGAACATGGCATACCACCTCGACTCCGGATTTGGCCTTCTCCACACAGGACATACACTATAAAATAGACCGCCAGGTGCTAAACCAACTGGCAGGTAGCGACCACAGGCCGATCAGGCTAACCATTGACATGGAAGTAGGCCCACAGGAAACAAAACCGCTCCCACGTTGGAATTACAAACGAGCCGACTGGGACAGATTTGCAATCCTGACAGATGGGCTGTGTGAAACCATCAACACACGAAACACCAAAATGAAGCCCATGGTAGAGAGCCTAAGCAAGGCAATAATGCAAGCCGCCACTGAAACCATCCCAAGAGGAGCTAGGAAAAACTATAAGCCCTACTGGAATGATGAGTTACAGAAAGTGGAAGATGCAGTAACAAATGCTAGGAACGTGGCAGAACGTGAAAAATCCATGGAGGCGAACATCGCCCTCAAAGCCACCACGGCGAAGTACAAACACGCTCTCAAGCAAACAGCAAGAGAAAGTTGGAAAAACAAAACGGAAAGTTTAAACCTGGACAAAGAAGGGAACAAGCTATGGAAGCTAGTCAGAGCCATGAACGACGAAACCCCGTCAAATAAACAAATTACTATCAAGCAGGGCGAGAACTTGATCACAGGTAAGAAAGCCGCAAACGCCTTTGTCGATCACTATGCCAGAGCAAACCACATCGAGGTCCCTGCAGATAAGCATACAGACATTAGCGAAGAGCTAAAGCGACACGAAAACATAAATACGGCTCCTGAAGAGCACATGATGGCCAAACTAACCATGCGTGAAATGGAAGAGGCTATGAGAACACCAAAGAAAAGGAAATCTCCCGGAAAAGACGGGATAACAAACGAAATGCTGATGGGGCTGGGCCAAACAGCGAAGAAAAAACTACTATCAGTCCTGAACCAAAGCTGGAAAAGGGGTATTGTACCCCAGGCATGGAAGGATGCAATACTGGTACCAGTACCAAAAACAGGAAAAGATAAAACAGATCCGAATGGATACAGGCCCATAAGCCTACTGAGCTGTGTCGGCAAGCTGATGGAACGGATGATAAACACCAGACTGATGTGGCATCTGGAAGAAAAACGAATTCTAATCCCACAGCAAGCCGGCTTTAGACAGCACAGATCCACTGAGGACCAGGTCATCCTCATAGCCCAGGAGATAGAAGATGCCTACCAGGCACAGAAGCACACAGTAGCTGTCTGGGTGGATCTGGAAAAGGCATTTGACAAAGTCTGGAAGGACGGACTTAGAGTCAAGCTGAGAAGAAGTGATGTCTGTGGGAAGATGTACAAGTGGATCAACCACTACCTCAAACAAAGAACGGCCAGAGTCCAAGTACAAGGGCAGATGAGCAAAAAGGTGACACTCGAGCAGGGAGTACCCCAAGGGGGAGTACTGTCACCCACACTCTTTCTGGTATATATAAACGATATTACAGAGAATATACCAAGAAGAGTCCATAGCTCAATGTTTGCAGACGATCTGGCTATGTGGACCTCTGAAAAGAATCTCACCATAGCAAGAAACCGGATGCAAACGGCCCTAACATCGCTGGAAGAGTGGGCGAACTCATGGCTGGTAAAAATAAACGAGGAGAAAACCACGTGCACAATATTCTCGCTCTCATTAAAACCCCAAAGTACCAAATTAAGCCTAAACGGCAAAATCCTGCAGCCAAACGACAACCCAACCTATCTGGGAGTCACATTTGATCGGCGCATGACATGGAAAAGTCAGATTGAGAGAAACCGAATGAAAGCCAGAGAAAGAATGGCGATCATGAGGAAACTTGCTGGCACAAGCTGGGGAGCAGACGAAAGCATACTAAAGAAACTGTACACTGGAAGAGTGAGACCAGTTCTCGAGTATGGCATTGCGGCATGGACAACAGCAGCGAAGGCGAACTTCGATAAAGTTAACAAACTTCAAAACCAAGCCATGAGAATCATAACAGGTGGCATGAAGTCAACGCCAATTGTAGAACTTGAAAAGATTACAAGACTGCAATCCATGACCGATAGAAGAGACTGCAGAGCCCAGCTGCAGTCAGAGAAACTCCGAAGACTGACGGACCATCCAATGTACCAGAGACTAAACAATCTGGGAAATGGGAAACTGAAGCGGAGAAACTTTGCAGAAATAGCCAAAGCAAAGATGCACGAAGATCGCACAAACGCACTAACAACACCAAAACCCATCACTACTGTACGAAAACCTACTTGGAGGCAGGATATATTTCCAGAGGTGGTAGAAAATATACCAGGTATTGCAAACAAAAACTGCCAGAGTGAGAAAGAAAGGAGAGACACTACCCTAAGCTTCATAACGAAAAGCTACCCAAGCATGGACTGGACCCATGCATACACCGACGGTTCTGTAACAAACACTACACAGAACGGAGGGGCAGGAGCATTCCTGAACCTACCAAATGGCACAAATATAACACTGTCATTCGCTACTGGTAAGTACACAAGCAATTTCAGAGCAGAGGCAGAGGCACTGAGGGCGGCAGTGGAAGAAATGGCAACACACAGTGAAAATGAGAGCCATATAGTCTTGCTGACAGATGCTCTCGAAGTAGTCACAGCGCTAAAAAGCCAGAAGAACACTGAGCTTAATGACTTAAGAGCAGCACTCTGCAAACTGTGCCAGCAGTCCGCACCAAAAAGGGTGGTGATACAGTGGGTTCCGTCACACTGCAACATCCAAGGAAACGAGGAGGCCGATAGACTGGCAAAAGAAGGTGCAAGACTACCACAAACAGATACCAGTATGACGTACGAAGAGGTTGAGCACCTGGCGGTCTATTTTGTGGTGAATATCCACCGTGGAAAAGTCCAAGTCTGGAGTAGAGGTGGTATGCCATGTTCTAGAATAGAAGCTAGGGCTGTCCTCCGGCCTATTGATAAGATAGAGATTTGTGTCTATCGCCCAGTCTTCCACTTCATCACCTTTCTTGTCTGTGTCCGAATATCCCCATCTCTCCGAGTGGCTATTGAATTCTCCAACTACTAGGCAGCTGGAGTCCTTGATTTCCATACTGTAAGGTTCATTCTTGACATATCAGACTGCTGCACTAGGGGCACAAGTGTGAGTAGTCTTCGTGCGTACTCTTCTTTCGGGCGACACGTTCTTTCTGAGCCTCGACCTGAAGATCCGCTCTGCGATCTGAGTACCGTATGTGATGCTAGGCGTGAAACAGTTCTCTGAAAGCATTTCTCAGGACGTGACATAAATGTTGAAGATTTCCAGAGAAATTGTTTAAGAGTCTCTGCAGTGTTGTTTTTTTTTCCAGTCATTCTAATGAGCGTTTGTCTGTTCTGAGCTCAGCGTGTAGCAGGTGCCTGTGGATGCACTCATCGGACATGTCAAGTGTTCCGTCGGACAGGTCAAGTGTTCCGTCGGACAGGCCAAGTGTTCCGTCGGACAGGTCAAGCGTCCTGTCTATCTTATTTGGCCTTTTTAAAGAAACGTATGGATGCTTGACATGTTTGCTTTGTAAAGCTTTTCAGAGTTTAATACGTTGTACTGCCACCTGATGATATTGAACAGTTTGTGCGGACAGCTTATGTGAAAACGTCCTCATTTACACCTTGGTACACTGGAGCGTGCCAACGCTGAAGAGAATCAAGAACTCGATGTTACACATTCTCTGTAGTCTTCTATTATTTGTCGATATTCATTGGTTACGGAAGATACACCATTAGAGGATGTCGACGAATATATCTACCTCGGCCGCCTCCTCAACATGGAAAATAACTAGAAGCCCGAGATTGCTCGCACCGTCGAGCAGACTGGGCGCCTTCAACTCGACAAAGGCGGCAACAGACGACACAAGAGACACCAGACTGCGAGCTGACATATTCGACTCAGTGGTCATATCAGCGCTATGATACGGATGTGAAACATGGTCTCTGACAAAAGCCATGGCGAACTAGCTAAAGACAACACAAACCTCACTCGAGTGCCGTCACGTGGGCCTATCACGTAGGCAACAGCGTAAGATGGGCTTACACAACAGTGTCATCCTGAAATTCTCACACGTCAAGGATGTAATCCATCATGCCAACAACTCCAAGCACCGCTGGGCTGGCCATGAAGTCGGAAGGAAAGACGAACGCTGGACCACAGCAACCGCTCTGTGGTACCCGCATGACAAAATACGCCCACCTGGTAGACCCCCCGCTAGATAGCAACATTCGTTCAAGCTGCACAACACTCGCGATCCTGAAACAAACAGGTTAGTCATCCACTAGACAACCCGTGCCCGAGACAGAATCGACTGGAAACCAAGATGAGACCAGCACAAAACAAAAAAACATAGCACTGCTCGAGCATAGCCCGCTAAGCAGAAAAATGCACCCGGCTACTACCAACTCGCACAAGAGATGGGACCCGCACAAGGGCTAATGCCCTTGTAGATGGAGAATGTCCACAAAGATTAAGACTCAGACGGTTGATCAGGATTGCCTCCAGGATGAAATCAGTTCATTTGAAAGTAAGGGCAGCAGTTTCGCGGTCTGTTTCAGTTCCGGAATCGGAGGCAATTATAAGCTAAACTGTTCTGGAGAATGCGCCCAGGCTCCTGAATGTCAGTTCAGGCATACCCATGTGTTATATATATGTAGACGAAATACTGGATAACCAACTTCATAAAATGCATAGACTAAGAACGATGGTTGCTCAGAAGCAAATGTCCCACATTTTCTTTATCACTGCATAATAATCGAAATTTACATAGTGACACTGATATGATGTTTCCCGCGTAGATCCGCATAATTGCGTGATCTTTCGACAGATAGCGCTGCTGTAGTACAACATTAAAATGGTATATGTGTGCGACAAGTGTTACAAACCTATTGAATTTTTGTGACGGGGAAACAAGTTGTAGGGAACTTTCACAAACGTTTGTGTGCTCTGTATGAGAGATGTACCGCAGATAGAAGGACTGCTAAACGACGTGTTCACAAAATTGAAGATTCAGGAAGTACATAATCGAAGCTGCATGATTTGCCGCGGCCTAGGCGTCATTCCTCAGCCACCAGCCGACACATGTTGCAGTGCCTGGATACCATTATCTGTGAGGATCACAATTCGACAAATGACCATACATCTTTCATCCCTCAATGGAGAAATGATGACAATTTTCTGCCATCTTGGAAATTCAAAAATATGTGCAACATGTGTTCATTGAAGTCTGACAACCAAACATATACGAACAATGAATATGGCTCGGTGAACAGAAAAAGAGCTGGCACTGTAATGGCATGCATTCCCTTGTTTTACGCTGGCATTAGGCCGTAGGAGTGGACGGAGGTTGTGTGTGAGGAAAAATCATTTGTAAAAGAAACATCAGTTACAGCAGGAAAGCATTTCCTACATTGTGAATACATTTTTAGAACACAAATATGCGAAGCATTATTTTCCGAGCAACCCTCACACAATGACGTTTCAGGCCAGTTCTCCACAGAGAGCCGTGACTGCTGTGGGACCTATGATAAAAAAAATAATATATTTGAAACATGGCGTGTATTCTAAGCAGGCAGAACAGTTTCACCAATAGATGTCTCTGGTTTCTACTTCGTGTTTGAGGCCTATATGTAACACAAATACATTATGTCGTAAATAATGCACTAAAACAGGAATGCCATTGAAGTTTGGGGGGGGGGGGGGGGAGTAGAGTATAAGGAAATTATTTTTCTGTCCACTAGCGCCATTAAGCGCACGGGGAGATTACTTTTCCTTTCCATTGGCAATTGTGTTTGCGTCGGTTGTTATACGTCTGTCATCTTGAATGGTTTATCTTGTGCCATCTATCCATCTCCCATTCGATCTTTCTCGTGTCTTGTAATCAGGCGTTCAAGTGATGTACGCATGTAGTAGCAATTGATTAGGTTCCATTCTCTTAAGATGACAGACCATCGTTTTATTTTTGATGTATACATCATCTTCTTTTTTCCATCAACTGATGCTATGCTTCTAGCCATGAGAAGTTCAAGTAGGCAGTTCACAGCTTTTCGATCATGGTCGCTTCCCCGGAATATATTCTGGTGTTTGCTCGGGTGTTTCACAATCACACGCGGATGTGGCTCTGAGACCCATTCTGTGGAAGTGGTCCATAAGTCTGCAATACCCGGTCCTGTGTCTGAAGATCTTTGCCTGCCCATCTCTGCCAAGTTTGTATACGCTTTCATTTTCTGGCTTTTTTTTTGCGTTCGCCTTATTTCCCTAATCCCCAAGGAGGTGTGCGTTGCACTGTGGTTTTTATTTGATTTTGCGCCTATCGCCCTAGTGCATGCGACTTCAGCGTTCATTTTATGTAAGGGCCTGCTTCCTCCTGCATTTTCTAAGGGTTTGCGACCCCGGTGTAACGGCCGGTGCTGTGATGTGGATCAAACCCAGCACCTTCTGGTTGTGAGCCATGCCACTTAGATCGAACCCAGTACCTTCTGGTTGTGAGCCATGCCACTTAAACCACTAGCCCCCTATTTTCTGATATTCTTTGTGTTTGTCTCTCCATTCCGTCCTCATGGATCGTTTGAGCGTATATGTGCTTCTTTATAGCGTTGTACTAGGTAGCTTCAAAAAGTTTCAGGAATTAGTAGATTATATAGAAATAAGTTACAATAGAATTATATACACTACATTTTCTTCAAATTCGTTCCCGTCGGCAACTACACACTTTTACCAACGTGCATACAGCTGCTGGAAACATTCGTGGAACCCATTCTTTGACACCTCTCTCAGCTGTCTTGTCGCATTGTTGATAGCGTCCTCAGCATCCTTGAATCGCTGTTCTTTCAGAGCCGATTTCAGTCGAAGTAACAAGAAAAAATCAGCCGATGCCAGGTCAAGAGAATATGGAGGATGTTCCAAGGTAATCTCATTGTGCTTTGCGAGGTACTGCTTCACCAGTAGGGATCGATGTGCTGGCCCATTGTCATGCAGCATAATCCAACTGTTTGTTCTCCATTTTTCTGGTCGTTTTCTTCTGATTGCATCTCTTAGACGAGGGAGGATATCAACGTACATTTCCTTTTTAATCGTTCAGTCTTCAGGAATGAAATCATGGTAGACTATACACTGGGAATAAAAAAAAGATTCCAATATAACTTTTACGTTGCTCTTGTCCAAACGAAATTTCGGTGTCCATGGAGATGTGAGAGATTTCCATTCAGAGAACTGACGTTTTTGTCTGAGGATTGTGCCACTCAAATACTTGCTATTTTTTCATTGCGGTATCACCATATGCTTTATTTAGCAATTTTTGTGTCTCTGAGACTGACTTCAAGCAAAACACAGAATTTGACATTTGCACGTTGTTCAATCAAGGACATTTTCAACTCCGACGATGCGATGAACACAGCACACAAACGTCTGTACCTTCTGTTGGAGAGTATATGTGAAGGTCATGTCTGCCATGTTCTTTCGTCAAGGTCACTACCAACTTCTAAATATATATTCTCCATAATATCATCTTTCATTCCGACACCACCACTCGACTATTCCGGAAACATTTTGAAGCTACCTCGTATAAAGTACACAGGGTGGTTCTCTCCACATTTCTGATGGCATCTTTCTTATTTGCTATCTTGCTGACACTAATGATACATCTTAAACATTTCATTTCACGCGCAGTGATTTTATAATAATGTGCCTTATAATAAAGCCCAAGTTTGATATTGTTAGTAGAAACTTGGTTTACATTTACTGTTTAACGGTCGTTGTTTTGCTCATATGGTGAAGTTCATGTGTTTAAGTGAGATTTGATAAGTCACAGCAGAGGCGTTATTAAGGAAGACACTATGACAAAAGCTTAACAACTTTTACTGCCATGCCATGGGTGGAATCCTGGAGTCAGTGTACCGGAGAATACCTAATGAAAGCGAGTTTAAGGAATGGCGAACAACTGAAGAAGTGACGAAAGGTTGAAGAGTTGACGGAAAGTTGAAGCGGTGACGAAAGGTTGATGCGGTGATCAGAGGTTAAGATGTGACGAAAGGTTGAAGAGGGGATGAAAGGCAGCGAATAATTGAAGAATAAGCAAGAGTAGTTGGAGTCTCGCGAGCAAAATTAAAGATGGCCCAAAACAGTTATCCTCTCAAGCACCGCGGAACAACCAAAAGAAAAGATAACAACACAGCAAAAAACAACAAATCCCTATTTGAACATTTATAAAAACCAAGATAATGACCATCAACAAAATGAAAAAAAGACACAAAAGTTACACTAGGAAAATAAATTGAAAAACAACAAATGTTGAATATTTCGGCTCCACTATAAGAAACAGTGGATACTGTAAATAAAAAGTCAGAACAACAATAGTCACGGCACTGCAGACAATAAATATATTGAAGAACGTACGACAGAATACTAATAAAAAGACATTTTTAAAATCCTGAGGACAGTCTTCTTCTCCTGGCAGCATACAGCTCTGAATACGGAGCACCACACAAAAACGAACGAATATGCAATGGTCTATGTGAAACAAGGAATATGCATACGGAAGAGAAGATGAGCATACAAAATCAAAGATGATCTGCAGATGACAGTGACGTAGGTTCTACATGTGTTATAGAATACACGTTGTTGGATAGGATGTCACTACAAATTGTACACCGTCCTTGGTTGATGAGCACGACCTATTTGGAAATTATGTCCATTTTCATTGAAGGGATCTTCCACCATTTTCCCTCAGCCACGGGTTAATAGTTGCTCACCTAGACCTACAGGTGTGAGCGCTGATCAGCAGCAGCGTCTTCTAATCTAGGCGTGGGGGCTGCTGCTGTCGAGAGGTACGACCCCTGGGATCACGGATTGTACGACCTGAATGTCTGCATTTTGAGCTACGTCCAGTCGTCTTGATTGTATGTCTTGCCACTGGTTCCCGGTAACTCAGGACGAGAGAGTGAGATTGATGTCCAGCGCAACTTCTTTCTCCCTATAATCAAAATTCAGCTCAAGTTACATCTTCAGGACGAGAACAGTCTGATGATGTCGCCATCTTCGCTTGCGATGGGCAACTTACAAGGTGGGAAAATTGACTTAATATTGTGAGTCCTATAGAGAGACTGTGATAATAGGAACGGAAAGCAGAAGGCAGGCGGCATGACTTTTTGTGCGTGTGAGAGTAGGCGGGGGGAGGTGGTGTCTAATAGAAGAACATATATATCAGACCTATGTTCGTGAACCAGTCAACGTCCATAAAGGTTGAACAATGTACACACTTCCATCAAGGTTAAACAATGTACACAATTCCATCAAGGTTAAACAATGTACAAACTTCCATCAAAATTATACAATGTATGCACTTCAATCAAAGTTAAACAATGCATATACTTCCATCAAAGTTGAACTGCGCATACAAATGTAGGCCCTAAGTGAGTGTTAGGAACGAGCCAGTTTAACTGAAGCTATAATATAACCGAAGCAACTATGACTAACGCCTTAGGTGTACCGAGGTTGGTTGGGAGGGAGAAAATGGTTGACAGAACCCACTTCGATGTACCTGGGCCACGATATGCATTCAGTCCTGACGACGACAGCACGAGCTCCGTAGCTCTCGCGGCGGCTCAGTGAAGATGGGTCGACTGTTAGAGACTCTCATACCACGAAAACAATTCCTGACATGTCCATTCTGTCAAAATGAGCAAGACACTCACTCAGACCTGGAACGTTGGATTGTAAACCAAGATCACAACTCATATGCTACAGAATCTAAAATATAGAACCATTGCAAACATTAAGGCATATCTTAAAAGGCGACGATAGAGGGTTGTCGACAAAATATTAAGTCATTCATACTGAAACTGCCACTGCAAATGCTGGATTACAGGTTTCTTCTTCTTCTTCTTCTTCGTACGCAGTCAGACAGTAACCATTATTTTTTCGAAAAAAGCGGCGGTCATCCTGAGGCTCTCGCCACTGCCATAGAGCTTGTCTTGCAGTTCCACTGGTAATGGCCACATCTGCTCTCTCTGATCCTCGTATGTCGGGCAGTTCTGCAGCAGATGTTTAGCGGTCATTTTACCAGTACCGCACGGGCATTCGTCGGTACACCCTATCTTCAATTTGTTGAATAGGTGGTACCTCAGTCTGTTGTCGCCAGTGCGAAGTCTTAAGACAACGACCTGCTCTCTTCGGTTCAACTGGTAATAGGCATCGTTTTTGGTGTAACCAGTATGTTCGGTTTCCCATTTGTTCATGTATCTGGCTTTGATAAGCCGTTTTGACTCTTCGTACGTCATACTGGTATCTGTTTGTGGTAGTCTTGCACCTTCTTTTGCCAGTCTGTCTGCCTCCTCGTTGCCTTGGATGTTGCAGTGTGACGGAACCCACTGTACCACTACCCTTTTTGGTGCGGACTGCTGGCACAGTTTGCAGAGTGCTGCTCTTAAGTCATTAAGCTCAGTGTTTTTCTGGCTTTTTAGCGCTGTGACTACGGCGAGAGCATCTGTCAGCAGGACTATATGGCTCTCATTTTCACTGTGTGTCACCATTTCTTCCACTGCCGCCCTCAGTGCCTCTGCCTCCGCTCTGAAATTGCTTGTGTACTTACCAGTAGCGAGTGACAGTGTTATTTGTTTGCCATTTGGTAGGTTCAGGAATGCTCCTGCCCCTCCGTTCTGTGTAGTGTTTGTTGCAGAACCGTCGGTGTATGCATGGGTCCAGTCCATGCTTGGGTAGCTTTTCGTTATGAAGCTTAGGGCAGTATCTCTCCTTTCTTTTTCAGTCTGGCAGTTTTTGTTTGCAATACTTTGGTATATTTTCTACCACTTCTGGAAATATATCCTGCCTCCAGGTAGGTTTTCGTACAGTATTGATGGGTTTTGGTGTTGTTAGTGCGTTTATGGGATCTTCGTGCATCTTTGCTTTGGCTATTTCTGCAAAGTTTCTCCGCTTTAGTTTCCCATTTCCCAAATTGTTTAGTCTCTGGTGCATTGGATGGTCAGTCAGTCTTCGGAGTTTCTCTGACTGCAGCTGGGCTCTGCAGTCTCTTCTATCGGTCATGGATTGCAGTTTTCTAATCTTTTCAAGTTCTACAATTGGCGTTGATTTCATGCCACCTGTTATAATTCACATGGCTTGGTTTTGAAGTTTGTTAACTTTATCGAAGTTCGCCTTTGCTGCTGTTGTCCATGCCGCAATGCCATACTCGAGAACTGGTCTCACTCTTCCAGTATACAGTTTCTTTAGTATGCCTTCGTCTGCTCCCCAGCTTGTGCCAGCAAGTTTCCTCATGATTGCCATTCTTTCTCTGGCTTTCATTCGGTTTCTCTCAATCTGACTTTTCCATGTCATGCGCCGATCAAATGTGACTCCCAGATAAGTTGGGTTGTCGTTTGGCTGCAGGAATTTGCCATTTAGACTTAATTTGGTACTTTGGAGTTTTAATGAAAGCGAGAATATTGTGCATGTTGTTTTCGCCTCGTTTATTTTGACCAGCCATGAGTTCGCCCACTCTTCCAGCGATGTTAGGGCCGTCTGCATCCGATTTCTTGCTATGGTGAGATTCTTCTCAGAGGTCCACATAGCCAGATCGTCTGCAAACATTGAGCTATGGACTCTTCTTGGTATATTCTCTGTAATATCGTTTATATATACCAGGAAGAGTGTGGGTGACAATACTCCCTCTTGGGGTACTCCCTGCTCGAGTGTCACCTTTTTGCTCATCTGCCCTTGTACTTGGACTCTGGCCGTTCTTTGTTTGAGGTAGTGGTTGATCCACTTGTACATCTTCCCACCGACATCACTTCTTCTTAGCTTGACTCTAAGTCCATCCTTCCAGACTTTGTCAAATGCCTTTTCCAGATCCACCCAAACAGCTACTGTGTGTTTCTGTGCCTGGTAGGCATCTTCTATCTCCTGGGCTATGAGGATGACCTGGTCCTCAGTGGATCTGTGCTGTCTGAAGCCGGCTTGCTGTGGAATTAGTATTCGTTTTTCTTCCAGATGCCACATCAGTCTGGTGTTTATCATCCGTTCCATCAGCTTGCCGACACAGCTCAGTAGGCTGATGGGCCTGTATCCATTTGGATCTGTTTTATCCTTTCCTGTTTTTGGTACTGGTACCAGTACTGCGTCTTTCCATGCCTGGGGTACAATACCCCTTTTCCAGCTTTGGTTCACGACTGATAGTAATTTCCTCTTCGCTGTTTGGCCCAGCCCCATCAGCATTTCGTTTGTGATCCCGTCTTTTCCGGGAGATTTCCTTTTCTTTAGTGTTCTCATAGCCTCTTCCATTTCGCGCATTGTTAGTTTGGCCATCATGTGCTCTTCAGGAGCCGTATTTATGTTTTCGTGTCCCTTTAGCTCTTCGCTAATGTCTGTATGCTTATCTGCAGGGACCTCGATGTGGTTTGCTCTGGCATAGTGATCGACAAAGGCGTTAGCGGCTTTCTTACCTGTGATCAAGTTCTCGCCCTGCTTGATAGTAATTTGTTTATTTGACGGGGTTTCGTCGTTCATGGCTCTGACTAGCTTTCATAGCTTGTTCCCGTCTTTGTCCAGGTTTAGACTTTCCGTTTTATTTTTCCAGCTTTCTCTTGCTGTTTGCCTGAGAGTGTGTTTGTACTTCGCCGCGGCGGCTTTGAGGGCGATGTTTGCCTCCATGGATTTTTCTCGCTCTGCCATGTTCCTAGCATTTGTTACTGCATCTTCCACTTTCTGCAACTCATCATTCCAGTAGGGCTTATAGTTTTTCCTAGCTCCTCTTGGGATGGTTTCAGTGGCGGCTTGCATTATTGCCTTGCTTAGGCTCTCTACCATGGGCTTCATTTTTGAGTGGCGTGTGTTGATGGTTTCACACAGCCCATCTGTCAGGATTGCAAATCTGTCCCAGTCGGCTCGTTTGCAATTCCAACGTGGGAGCGGTTTTGTTTCCTGTGGGCCTACTTCCATGTCAATGGTTAGTCTGATCGGCCTGTGGTCGCTACCTGCCAGTTGGTTTAGCACCTGGGGGTCTATTTTATGGTGTATGTCCTGTGTGGAGAAGGCCAAATCTGGAGTCGAGGTGGTATGCCATGTTCTTGAATAGAAGCTAGGGCTATCCTCCGGCCTATTGATTAGGGAGAGATTTGCATCTATCTCCCAATCTTCCACTTCGTCACCTCTGCTGTCTGTGTCAGAGTATCCCCATCTCTCCGAGTGGCTGTTGAAATCTCCAACTACTATGCAGTTGGAGTCTCTGACCTCCATACTCGAGAGCGATAGGTCTCTATTTGGTGGTCCGTACAGATTGAAAATGCGGAGCTTCGTCTCTTGGGCCATTATGTCAACTCCTACAATTTCTGCTTGTCCGGTGTGATTGACAGATACCGCGCTACTCGGTATGCAGTTTCTGGTCAGTATCAGGA